>CM076676.1:151024603-153424603 GCA_038501925.1 Xenopus petersii
ACTTGATTATTTCAGAAATGATGCAGAATATTTACTTGATTGTATTTACAAAGTTTCCTATTTCAGTATGCTGAAGCTTATATTGCATTTTCACGATATTTCCCCTTTAAAGTACTGGCTAAAGGAGACTCCTTCAATATCGGATATTATTATATATCTAAATCAACTTAGTTGGCAGGAAGCTTTGTGAATGTTTTTGTTTCTTTTCTGTTTCTTTTACACCCACTGGGTACATATGTATTTATTTTTACCCTTTACTTTACGGTTTTATTTGTTCAGTGGAAAAGCTTTCTAATGTTTCCAATACGTGTTATTGTGTTCGTAGATTGGATGCGGTCGTGTTATTTATTATTTTGTCTATTGCAAAATTAAATAAAATTTTAAAATTGAGAGAGTCGTCCTTTGGGAAATGCAATGGAGGGGGCACAGGAGAAAACAAGAGGAGGAAGAGGAGGGTCGGACAGACAGCGGACGTTACCTGGAGGAGGGTTTTCTGGAATGGCAGGCTGCACTCCTTCAATGCTCAGCCAATGAGCTGCAAAACAAGCAATGACAACAGTTATTTACTATTTAGCTTTTTGCTGTGTGACCTGGATGTTCTGTGTGTTATAAAGTCGCCCAAAAGAACCAGCAGACTGAGAGAGAGAAGAATAAAGAGCAGAGTAAACAAAGACACAGTAGGGATAAAAATTGGAGGGGGTGCAAGAGATTTGAATCCCGGAACTTTCCTTTGCTCCTCTCCACGCAAATAAATATAGTTAAATATGTAGAGGATAAAAGGAGAGAAAGGATTGCTGGGAGAGAAGTAGAGAAGGGACAGAGAAGTGTTAAACAGATAAAGGAGGTGGAGGCATCAGAGAGGGTTACAGAGAAAAGGAGAGAAGAAGAAGAAAACAGGGGAAACAAAGAGAAAATGAGGGTTTTAAACAGAAGCAGATTTTTTTTCAAAACGCATCAGTTAATAGTGCTGCTCCAGCAGAATTCCGCACTGAAATCAGTTTCTCAAAGGAGCAAACAGATTTTTAATATTTCATTTTGAAATCTGACACGGGGCTAGACATATTGTCAGTTTCCCAGCTGCCCCCAGTCATGTGACTTGTGCTCTGATAAACTTCAGTCACTCTTTACTATTCTATTGTTTCTATATGTATATCTGACGATTCAGCTCTACACGTGTGTATGGAAAGAAACAATTTTTCTTGGAAACATCTTTTTCAAGAAAGATCGTTATTGTTACGTCTATGGCCAACTTTACAACAGAACAATGGGAAGGTAACCAGATAACAGCTCCCTAACACAAGATAACAGCTGCCTGGTAGATCTAAGAACAACACTCAATAGTAAAATCCAGGTCCCACTGAGACACATTCAGTTACATTGAGTAGGAGAAACAACAGGCTGTCAGAAAGCAGTTCCATCCTAAAGTGCTGGCTCTTTCTGAAAGCACATGACCAGGCAAAATGACCTGAGATGCAGCTACACACCAATATTACAACTAAATACACTTGTTGGTTCGGGAATGACATATTGTAGAGTGAATTATTTGCAGTGTAAACAGCGGAATATAGAAATAAAAACTACATCATAAAAATCATGACAGAATCACTTTAAAGAATAGGGAGAGAATGATATACATGAAATAATCTTGGGTAATATAGAATATGACTGGGTTGTGCTTTGCAGAAGTTGAATTGTCAGCCAAATTCATAATTTTAATTTTGGGGTTCCTACAGGTCACATATGTAAATCTATGCATACGGGGCATGAAATTGTGCATTGGAAGGAAATACCAAAATGGAAATAGAAAAATGGCTTTGCTTTAAAGTGGGTGAAACCATAAAGTATTGGTGCGTGAGACTTATTATAACAATAGGTGTGGCTTAAGTTTGTGGGAGGGGCTTGTTTTAGAACAAACAAGGGAAAGTTGTGCTCACCACTATTGATAATGGGTTGAGTGCAGAGGACTCTTGTATTTGACTATTTGTATTTGATTTGTTTTAGAACACTCACAACACAGAGCATCCCTCCACTTCAAGCACGGACTACACGACCCCATAAAAAAAGATCAGTACTAAATGATCTCCCTCGTCTACAAGATGGAGCCTGGAAAAGAAATCCTTAAACGGATATTTCAACCAGAGACAGATACATACATAAGACGTTTAATTAAACCCCACATAGGCTGGCACAGATTTATTATGGACACCCCGGTTGTGCAAAGTGTAATAATGAGCAACGTAATTATCTGCATGTGTTTTGGGAAGGCCCTAAGATTCAGCCATATTGGACGTCTATACTCAACTTTATGGGGGCTGCCCGGAATTTTGTCTACTAGGACACGCAGCTTGAGCATCCACGCTGGTGATAGATTGTGGGGGTCATTTATAAACACTGGGCAAAAACCCATGGCAACCAATCAGATGTTTGCTTCCACTGCTCAACCACTGCAGCTGAGTGAATCACTGATTGGTTGCTATGGGTTACTGCCTAGGAGCAAATTTGTCCAGTGTTTATAAATATGCTTCAACAGCTTCTCCACCTTGCAAAGAAAGCAATTCTCCTGACTTGGAAGGCCATGGAACCCCCAACACTTTGGGGTATATTTATCAAAGAGTGAAGTTAGAGGCAGCCACAGTCCTCTAGAGTGAAATTCCGCCACTCTCCATTCATTTCTATGGGATTTTAAAAAGAGTATTTATCAATGGGTGAAAGTGAAGGTTCATCCTTTGATAAATACGCGTTAGAAGTGAATGGGGAGCGGCAGAATTTCACTCTAGAGGACTGTGGGGATCTCTAACTTCACTCTTTGATAAAAACACCCCTTGGATTCTAGATTCAGCGGATAAGTGATGCGCTCCCAAAACAAAAACTTACCTACATGGCACATGGTTGTCAAGCCAAGTTCGGGGAAAATATGGGACCCTTTGGTTGGCCGACCCGCAAACAGGTGAGATTCTATTATCTATAACTGTATTGATATGAATCTATTAAATCCCTAGGCAGGGAAATCCCATCTCTCTCTCTCTCTCTCTCTCTCCTACCTGTCTAACCTTGATCGCTACTATCTCTTGTTAAAGGGGAACTATTGCAAAAATGAAAATTGAATATAAGCTTCCTCATACTGAAATAAGAAACTTTCTAAATTAGGGATGCACCGAATCCCCTATTTTGAATTCGGCCGAATACCAAACCGAATTTGCATATGCAAATCAGGGGTGGGCAGGGGAAAAGTTTTTACTTCCTTGTTTTGTGACAAAAAGTCATGCAATTTTTCTCCACGCCCCTAATTTGCATTTGCATATGAGGATTTGGATTTGGTTCGTCCAGGAAGAAGGATTTGGCCGAATCCTGCTGAAAAAGGCTGAATGATGAACCGAATCTTGGATTCGGTGACTCCGTATTCTAAATACAATCAATTAAATATTTTGCATTGTTTCTGAAATAAATCAAGTTTATATTCACTATTCCTCTCTCAGCATCTGTTTCTCTTCATTCTGTCTTCATTCAGCAGTTGGGCGTCAGATATTCACTGACAGTTGGATCCAATATATCTTATAGGGGGGCTTCTTTCCTAGCAGATCTATTAGAGTTCACTCAAATAACTGATTCCAGTACAAACAAAATAACTGCCCTTTCCACAAATTCTGCATGTAGAGAGACATGATGTCTTGTGATAGTTATAGAGTGAGCTCTAATACATCTTCTAGGCAAAAGGAGCCCCCCTATAAGATATATTGGATCTAACTGTCAATGATTATCTGACACCCAACTGCTGCATGAAGACAGAATGAAGAGAAACAGATGCTGAGAGAGGAATTGTGAATACAAACTTATTTCAGAAACAATGAAGAATATGTAATTGATTGTATTTAGAAAACTTCTTATTTCAGTATGAGGAAGCGTATATTAAATTTTCATTTTTGCGATAGTTCCCCTTTAAATTGAAAATCAAATAAAGAAAAACCAAAAAAATGGGAGATCTGACTTTACATTTACAGCGGTGCCCTATTGCAATGGGCCTGGTTCTTCCAGGTGAGTCCAACTTACCTTTGAGAGATACATCCAGTGGAACACGGGGCAAGGGGGTGCTGATAATGTCGCTGAGATCGGTCTCTTTCTCCTCATAGAAATGCAACTCGCGGCCCCCGCCACTGGCGTATCGGAAAGGCAGGAACTCCTTGGGGTGGAAGCCGTAGATCGGCTGCAGAGAGATGGAGCACACAGACATCACTTTACAATATCATTTACTTGAGGCTATTTATAGAGGGGGAACTAGATCTTGGAGCACCTACATGGCAGTTTTACCCACAGTCGTCCCGTATTAACTGTACATAAGAACAGGTGCAGAATTACTGTAGCATTTAAAGGATAAGTACACCTTTAAAACAAGTGAATGTAAAATTGATGAGAGTGCTATTCTAAGCCTTTTTGTAATTTACATTCATTATTTATTTTCTTTTTATTCCAAAATATTAAGGGATAAATGTACTGTTAAAGGGCTGGTTCACCATCCAGGTTAACGATTAGTATGTCATAGCATGGTCAATTCTAAGCAATTTTTCAATTGGTCTTCATTATTTATTTTTTTTCTTTTAGCGTTTATGAATTATTTGCCTTCGTCTCCTGACTTTCTACCTTTCAAAAGGGGGTCACTGACCCCATCTAAAAACAAATGCTTTGTAAAGCTACACATTTATTGCTACTTTTTATTCCTCATGTTTCGGTTCCGACCCACCCCTATTAATGTTTCATATTCTCATTCAAATCAATGCATGGTTGCTAAGGTAGTTTGGACCCTAGCAACCAGATTGCTGACACTGCAAACTAGAGAGCTGCTGAATAAAAAACAAAAAATAAGTCAAAAACCACAAATAATAAAAAATGAAAACCAATTGCAAATTGCTGGTCATTTCCCCACCAGTCTGACCACCAATAGTCACCACCTGACAACTTCCTTAAAGGAATACGGTCATGGGAAAAAAAAAAAAAATGTCAAAATGAATCAGTTAATAGTGCTGCTCCAGCAGAATTCTGCACTGAAATCCATTTCTCAAAAGAGCAAACTGATTTTTTTTTTATATTCAATTTTGAAATCTGACATGGGGCTAGACATATTGTCAGTTTCCAGCTGCCCCTGGTCATGTGACTTGTGCCTGCACTTTAGGAGAGAAATGCTTTCTGGCAGGCTGCTGTTTTTCCTTCTCAATGTAACTGAATGTGTCTCAGTGAGACATGGGTTTTTACTATTGAGTGTTGTTCTTAGATCTACCAGGCAGCTGTTATCTTGTGTTAGGGAGCTGTTATCTGGTTACCTTCCCATTGTTCTTTTGTTTGGCTGCTGGGGGGGGGGGGGAAGGGAGGGGGGTGATATCACTCCAACTTGCAGTACAGCAGTAAAGAGTGATTGAAGTTTATCAGAGCACAAGTCACATGACTGGGGGCAGCTGGGAAATTGACAATATGTCTAGCCCCATATCAGATTTAAAAATTGAATATAAAAAAAATCTGTTTGCTTTTTTGAGAAATGGATTTCAGTGCAGAATTCTGCTGGAGCAGCACTATTAACTGATTCATTTGGAAAAAATTTTTTTTCCCATGACAGTATCCCTTTAAAGGACCAGTAACATAGGCGACTATCCATCGCACGGCCTTTGATTTCTTCTCCCTGGCTCTCCTATAAGGAATCGAGCGCCGCACGATGGATCACCGATCGCCTTTTCTGAAGAGGAGCACAAGCAGAGTTTCGATAAGTTATTTCTAAATAAAGACTTTGCCATTTTTAAAGTTTAATATGTGTTGGTGTTTTGTTTTTTTCGTAGTACATTTATGAATTTTTTTAAAAATTTTTTTAATGTTACTGGTCCTTTAAGGAAGTTGTCAGGTGGTGACTACTTGGTGGTCAGACTGGTGGGGAAATTACCAGCAGGTGGCGCTGTAGTAAAAACTATTAATATTAATAGTAGATGTATCCTTTAATATCTTGGAATTAAAAGAAAAATAAATAATGAATGTACATTGCAAGTGTTCTTAGTATAGCCCCCTCATCCGTTTTACATTCACTTACTTTAAAGGTTTACTTATCCTTTAACAGTAAAAGGCAATTCATCTCCAGCCACACTTCCCCTGTACTGATAAAAGGAGAGAATTTCGCAGAAGAGCATGAGAGCCCTCCAGCATAGGTGCTAGCCACATACCCACATCAGACACCGCTGTATTTCCACTGTCACACGGGGATGAGGCACTTCATGTATTAAATAAGACACAGCCTGAAAAGAAGACATTTAGGGCAGAGACAAACACTCAGATTTGGGGAGATTTAGTCGCCCCGGCGATAAATCGCCTCCTATTCGGGGCGACTAATTTCCCCGAACTGCCTCCTGCCGGCTAGAATGTAAACCGGTGGCGGGATGACACTTGGAGCGCTTCGTTTTCCGATGTTGCCCAAAGTTTCCTCGTAAAGCAACTTCAGAAAATGAAGTGCCATCCCACCGGCAATTTAGATTCTAGCCAACGGGAGGAAGTTCGGAGAGATTAGTTGCCCCGAAGAAAAGGAGATTTGTTGCTGAGCGACTAATCTCCCTGAATCTGAGCGTGTGTCTCTGCCCTTAGCCTATGAGAACAGATGGCTTCCTTCTCCTGAATTGCCCGGCTCATTAACTCATCGCTGATGCCCTGGGGTTGTGTCTCTCTGGCTATTGTGTTGGGGGGGGTGTGTGTGTGTGTGTGTGTGTGAACGGACTAGCTATAGTAGTACTTATCTGTTATCTACTGTGTATCCTGTGCTTGAATGGTTGCCCCCGTGGCTCTGTTATCTACTGTGTGTCCTGTGCTTGAATGGTTGCCCCCGTGGCTACACAGCAGCTTGTTTATATAAACTATAGTAGTACTTATCTGTTATCTACTGTGTGTCCTGTGCTTGAATGGCTGCCCCCATGGCTACACAGCAGCTTGTTTATATAAACTATAGTAGTACTTATCTGTTATCTACTGTGTATCCTGTGCTTGAATGGCTGCCCCCATGGCTACACAGCAGCTTGTTTATATAAACTATAGTAGTACTTATCTGTTATCTACTGTGTATCCTGTGCTTGAATGGCTGCCCCCATGGCTACACAGCAGCTTGTTTATATAAACTATAGTAGTACTTATCTGTGATCTACTGTGTATCCTGTGCTTGAATGGCTGCCCCCATGCCTACACAGCAGCTTGTTTATATAAACTATAGTAGTACTTATGTTATCTACTGTGTATCCTGTGCTTGAATGGCTGCCCCCATTGCTACACAGCAGCTTGTTTATATAAACTATAGTAGTACTTATCTGTTATCTACTGTGTATCCTGTGCTTGAATGGCTGCCCCCATTGCTACACAGCAGCTTGTTTATATAAACTATAGTAGTACTTATCTGTTATCTACTGTGTATCCTGTGCTTGAATGGCTGCCCCCATTGCTACACAGCAGCTTGTTTATATAAACTATAGTAGTGTTTCTGAAGCAAACACACCAGTTTTACCAGTGAAGGGCAATACTATATGAAATTTGTATTACTTTAAAACACTTTCATTTGCTGGTATTAATGTTCCTTTAAGATTAATGATAGTAGTACTAGTAGTAGTAGGTACCATTTCAAGCAGGCTTTGGCAAAGTCCAAGGCTAAATGAGAAGCTGGAGGGCCATGGGCCTGGCACAGAAAGTGAATGTGGGCAGTGCTGCAGCCATAAAATGTTATCAGTAATGATAAGAGAAATGTATAAAAAGCATTAGAATGATCTTTGCTCATCTCAGTGTCTGTGCCAACCTCACCCGCCTCTTTATTCTCTGTGATACAATCAGGGCACTCGTGTTCATCTGTAACATTCTCTTTCAGCAACTGCCATAAACCATGGGATCTACTTTCCTCTAATCCTCAGATTTATTTTCCTACTCTCCAATCAATTACAACTGCCCTTACCCCAGGCCTCTCCTTTCCTCCCTGTCTGTAATATGAATGTGCAGGACAGAATTACACAGAAGCCTGGGCATCAGCTGCTGGGCCATCTCTTCTAGTACTGAACTACAACTCCCAGCATCCCACAGCAGCTCATTTGTTGGAAGAGATGGTGGGAATTGTAGTTTTGCATTATCTGGAGCACTTAATGGTTGTCAGTCACAAATAGGGAATTAAAGCGATACTTAAACCATCCAGTGTTTAAAGGGATACAGTCATGGGAAAACATGTTTTTTTTCAAAACGCATACCCCCAAAACTATACCCCCAAAATGAATACTTAAGCAACAGATAGTTTATATCATATGAAGAGCCATATTAAAGAAACTTATTAAACTAGAATATATATTTAAGTAAATATTGCCCTTTACCTCTCTTGCCTTGAGCCACCATTTTGTGATGGTCTGTGTGCTGCCTCAGAGATCACCTGACCAGAAATACTTCAACTCTAACTGTAACAGGAAGAGATCACCTGACCAGAAATACTGCAGCTCTAACTGTAACAGGAAGGGATTACCTGACCAGAAATACTGCAGCGCTAACTGTAACAGGAAGTGATCACCTGACCAGAAATACTGCAGCGCTAAATGTAACAGGAAGTGATCACCTGACCAGAAATACTGCAGCGCTAAATGTAACAGGAAGCGATCACCTGACCAGAAATACTGCAGCTCTAACTGTAACAGGAAGAGATCACCTGACCAGAAATACTGCAGCTCTAACTGTAACAGGAAGGGATTACCTGACCAGAAATACTGCAGCGCTAACTGTAACAGGAAGTGATCACCTGACCAGAAATACTGCAGCGCTAAATGTAACAGGAAGTGATCACCTGACCAGAAATACTGCAACTCTAAGTGTAACAGGAAGTGATCACCTGACCAGAAATACTGCAGCTCTAACTGTAACAGGAAGTGATCACCTGACCAGAAATACTGCAGCTCTAACTGTAACAGGAAGTGATCACCTGACCAGAAATACTGCAGCACTAACTGTAACAGGAAGTGATCACCTGACCAGAAATACTACAACTGTAACAGGAAGAGATCACCTGACCAGAAATACTGCAGCTCTAAGTGTAACAGGAAGTGATCACCTGACCAGAAATACTGCAGCTCTAACTGTAACAGGAAGTGATCACCTGACCAGAAATACTGCAGCACTAACTGTAACAGGAAGTGATCACCTGACCAGAAATACTGCAGCTCTAACTGTAACAGGAAGTGATCACCTGACCAGAAATACTACAACTGTAACAGGAAGAGATCACCTGACCAGAAATACTGCAGCTCTAACTGTAACAGGAAGAGATCACCTGACCAGAAATACTGCAGCTCTAACTGTAACAGGAAGTGATCACCTGACCAGAAATACTGCAGCACTAACTGTAACCGGAAGTGATCACCTGACCAGAAATACTGCAGCACTAACTGTAACAGGAAGTGATCACCTGACCAGAAACACTGCAGCTATAACTGTAACAGGAAGTGATCACCTGACCAGAAATACTACAACTGTAACAGGAAGAGATCACCTGACCAGAAATACTGCAGCTCTAACTGTAACAGGAAGTGATCACCTGACCAGAAATACTACAACTGTAACAGGAAGAGATCACCTGACCAGAAATACTGCAGCGCTAACTGTAACAGGAAGAGATCACCTGACCAGAAATACTGCAGCTCTAACTGTAACAGGAAGTGATTACCTGACCAGAAATACTGCAGCGCTAACTGTAACAGGAAGTGATCACCTGACCAGAAATACTGCAGCTCTAAGTGTAACAGGAAGTGATCACCTGACCAGAAATACTGCAGCTCTAAGTGTAACAGGAAGTGATCACCTGACCAGAAATACTGCAGCTCTAACTGTAACAGGAAGTGATCACCTGACCAGAAATACTGCAGCACTAACTGTAACAGGAAGTGATCACCTGACCAGAAATACTGCAGCTATAACTGTAACAGGAAGTGATCACCTGACCAGAAATACTACAACTGTAACAGGAAGAGATCACCTGACCAGAAATACTGCAGCTCTAACTGTAACAGGAAGAGATCACCTGACCAGAAATACTGCAGCTCTAACTGTAACAGGAAGAAGTGTGGAAGCAAAAGACAGAACTCTGTCTGTTAATTGTCATGTGACCTAACATGTATGCTTTGTTTGGTATGTTTGTGTGCACAGTCAATCGTACGATCCCAGGGGGTGGCCCTTTTTTTTTTTTTTTTTTTTTTAAAATGGCAATTTTCTATTTATGATTACCCAATGGCACATACAACTATAAAAAGTATATTATTATGAAAATGGTTTGTTTACACAAAGCAGGGTTTTACATATGAGCTGTTTTATGCAATATCTTTTTATAGAGAGAGACCTACATTGTTCGGGGGGTATAGTTTTCCTTTAATAGTGCTGCTCCAGCAGAATTCTGCACTGAAATCTGTTTCTCAAAAGAGAAACTGATTTTTTTATATTTAATTTTGAAATCGGACATGGGGCTAGACATATTGTCAGTTTCCGAGCTGCCCCCAGTCATGTGACTTGTGCTCTGATAAACTTCAGTCACTCTTTACTGCAAGTTGGACTGATATCAACCCCTCCCTTTCCCCCCCAGCAGCCTAACAACAGAACAATGGGAAGGTAACCAGATAGCAGGTCCCTAACACAAGATAACAGCTGCCTGGTAGATCTAAGAACAACACTCAATAGTAAAATCCAGGTCCCACTGAGACACATTCAGTTACATTGAGTAGGCAAAACAACAGCCTGCCAGAAAGCAGTTCCATCCTAAAGTGCTGGCTCTTTCTGAAAGCACATGACCAGGCAAAATGACCTGAGATGCACCTACACACCAATATTACAACTAAATACACTTGTTGGTTCAGGAATGACATTTTATATTGTAGAGTGAATTATTTGCAGTGTAAGTGTCATTTAGAAATAAAAACTACAATCACATTACCTGCAGTGTCAGTATCACTACTTATCTGGCCCATGTCGTAGTTTTTTTTTTTTTTTTTTTTAAAGGGGTTGTTCACCTTCCAACACTTTTTTTCAGTTCAGTTGGTTTCAGACAGTTCACCAGAAATACACTTTTTTTTTTTCTATGTGTGAAAGTTCTTCCAATATTGAAGTGTAAAGTGTCGGTTTTCAGCTTCTAAATTAGCTCTGGGAAGGGGGGGGTCGCCGACCCTGTAAACTGTTCTAAACTGATACATTTAGTTGATACATTTCTTATCTTTCTCCCCGCTAAGCAGAATCCCTGAGTTTCATTACAGGCAGCTGTTAGAATTGATACAATAGTTGCTAATACTCCAGAGATGCTGCTGAGAAATGGATCAACTCAATGTTGTAAAATTGTAACAGTTTAGAGTCTGCACCTGAATTACTGAGCTGCCAGACTCAAAACACCAGATACAGGAACATTCAACTTTAAACTTAGATTTTGGAAAAACTGTAACAAATAAATAACGGCAAGTAAATGAAAAAAAAAAAAAAAAAAAAAAAAAAAAAAACTTTCGTTCTGGGGAACAATCTGAAAACAACTGAACAGAAAAAAGGGTTTTGGAAGGTGAACAACCCCTTTAACTAAACCTTTGCCCCCCCCCAACAAAGCCCCCATCACCCCAATCCTTACTTACCTCTATGTTTTTCAGTTTCAGTGCAGCATCAATATCACTGGGTGTCAGCTTCTGCCTCTTCCCCACATGCATGAACTTCAGTGCATCCTTGGGAGGCAAGAAAAACCATGAGAAAAACAGAGACATAAATAGGGATCCAAATACAATTCTCACTTTTATACAACCTGCTCAGAATATCAATACTATAATAGGAATGACCCTGTACTAAGCACAATTCAGCAGGAACAGCCCCCTAAGTTTGCTCATAGTCTGTACAGAGAGATCCCATAAAACTATGGCAGCATAGGAATTCCCCTGTACTAAGCACAATTCAGCAGGAACAGTCCCCTAAGTTTGCTCATAGTCTGTACAGAGAGATCCCATAAAACTATGGCAGCATAGGTATTCCCCTGTACTAAGCACAATTCAGCAGGAACAGTCCCTAAGTTTTGCTCATAGTCTGTACAGAGAGATACCATAAAACTATGGCAGCATAGGTATTCCTCTGTACTAAGCACAATTCAGCAGGAACAGCCCCTAAATTTGCTCATAGTCTGTACAGAGAGATCCCATAAAACTATTGGCAGCATAGGTATTCCTCTGTACTAAGCACAATTCAGCAGGAACAGTCCCCTAAGTTTGCTCATAGTCTGTACAGAGAGATCCCATAAAACTATGGTAGCATAGGTATTCCCCTGTACTAAGCACAATTCAGCAGGAACAGTCCCTAAATTTGCTCATAGTCTGTACAGAGAGATCCCATAAAACTATGACAGCATAGGTATTCCTCTGTACTAAGCACAATTCAGCAGGAACAGCCCCTAAGTTTGCTCATAGTCTGTACAGAGAGATCCCATAAAACTATGGCAGCATAGGTATTCCCTGTACTAAGCACAATTCAGCAGGAACAGTCCCCTAAGTTTGCTCATAGTCTGTACAGAGAGATCCCATAAAACTATGGCAGCATAGGTATTCCTCTGTACTAAGCACAATTCAGCAGGAACAGTCCCCTAAGTTTGCTCATAGTCTGTACAGAGAGATCCCATAAAACTATGGTAGCATAGGTATTCCCCTGTACTAAGCACAATTCAGCAGGAACAGTCCCTAAATTTGCTCATAGTCTGTACAGAGAGATCCCATAAAACTATGACAGCATAGGTATTCCTCTGTACTAAGTACAATTCAGCAGGAACAGCCCCTAAGTTTGCTCATAGTCTGTACAGAGAGATCCCATAAAAACTATGGCAGCATAGGTATTCCCTGTACTAAGCACAATTCAGCAGGAACAGTCCCCTAAGTTTGCTCATAGTCTGTACAGAGAGATCCCATAAAACTATGGCAGCATAGGTATTCCCTGTACTAAGCACAATTCAGCAGGAACAGTAGAAAGGTGATAACTTATAGCTGGAAAGCACTGGAGCCAACAACACAGCAAACGAGCGTAAGAAAGGGAAATATAAAATATAACCCAGAATTAGAGGGCTCAGTATACAGCAATCATATACATTTACCTGTGTTCCATCTTAAAGGGGTTGTTCACCTTCCAAACACTTTTTCCAGTTTAGTAGTTTTCACCAGAAATAAAGACTTTTTCAACTGCTTTCCATTGTTTATTTTTTATCGTTTTTTCCCCAAAATTGAAGTTTAAAGTTTAATGTTCTTGTCTCAGTCTGGCAGCTCAGTGATAAAGGAGCATCTGAAATTTTTACGTTTAGTTGATACATTTAGTTGATCCATTTCTCAGCAGCATCTCTGGAGTATCAGCAACTATTGTATGAAGTCTAACAGCTGCCTGTAATGAAACCCAGAGATTCTGCTCAGCAGTGACAAACATAAGAAATGTATCAACTAAATGTATCCATTTAGACCAGTTCACAGAGTCAGCGACCCCCCTTCCCAGAGCTGCTTTAGAAGGTGAAAAATGAAACTTTACACTTCAGTATTAGAAAAAAAGGATCACAAATAGAAAATCGAAAGCAACTGCAAAAAGTCTTTATTTCTGGAGAACTGTCTGAAAACGACTAAACCGGAAAAAGTGTTTGAAGGTGAACAACCCCTTTAACAGTCCCTTTTAATATAAAGAAGATTCTGGTAATCAACTATAAAGCGTCTGAATGGTCCCCCACTCCTTGCTACGTGTTTTTATGATCATCACTTTATAACTAAACATCCATTTATGAAAAGGGTCTGCTCCATAGCGATGTGCCGGCCAGCCTGATACCCACGGGTCGGTATGTTAGGGCCAACCTCACTCCCCCATTTGCAGGTTGCAAGCTCTTCTGCCTGCTCTCCTTTTACACTGCCGGGTTTCAACTTCAGGTTTTATAGGTGAGCACCTGTCTGCCCCGCCCCTTTTGTAAAGTCATTGTCGGGGCAGGTTGGCACAAATCTATAAAAGAGGCAGAAGTCGGGCGCGGATCGGGGGTGCGCAGGTTAGGGTTGAGTTCTTCTTGACCCTCACATCACTATTGCCCAGATACTTAACTATGGACAGGGCCGTATTTATATTAAGGCACCAGACAGCCTGTGCCTAGGGTGGCAGGTTTTGGGGGCGGCCCTGGGGCGCCTATAAATTTATTTTTTGAAATTAAAGGGGACCCGTCAGTCCAAAAAATTATCCAAAATCCTATTTTATCACATTAGTCAAGCAAAATTAACTTTAAAGGAATAGTTCAGTGTGAAAATAAACTGGGTAAATAGATAGTCAGTGACTATAAGGGGGGCCACATGGGACATAACTGTTCAGTGAGTTTGCAATTGATCCTCAGCATTCAGCTCAGATTCAAAAGCAACAGATATGACCCATGTGGCCCCCCTCAACTCTCTGATTGGTTACTGCCTGGTAACCAGTCAGTGTAAACCAAGAGAGCTGAAAAGTATCAAATCACTCCAGCCTTTATACATTACATTTTTGGCTAACTAACTATATTAGATACATTTTTTTATTTTGCACAACCTATTTACCCAGTTTTTATTTTTACACTGAACTACTCCTTTAATAACAGTATATAAAGTATTTGAATCTTGTTTCCTTCATTCTAGGAATTCTGGGTGACAGGTCCACTTTAGAAATCTTTAGATTGGAAATCTGGTGAAAGAGCTGAAGGGTGTGGGGTGGGGCTGGTTTGCGTAATTGACGTTGCCCGCACAGCATAGGGGTCGTATTAAGGTCCGATGCTTAGGGCAGCATCAGACCTAAACACAGTCTTGACTACGGGCCAAACAAATTGGTGTCTTTCAATTCCCCAACTACTTTACCATCTGCTCATTGACTTACCTGAGTGACCTCCTTGATCCGGAAGCTGACCTCCTGGGCGAGCAACTGACACGTCTCCTCCGACATCTGGGAGATCCCTACGGACTCAGAGATCACTTTCATGGACTCACTGGGGAGAAGAGTGTTCCCGATCTTCTTCCCCTCCGCCATGATGGATGAGAGTGCAGGAGAGCCTGGAAGACAAGAGAAAGGAGGCGTTTACTCATCTGCTGCTTTATCACATCCCCATTGGAACCAGGGGCCCTTCTAACTATTCCACAGTCACTTCTAACACTTGCGTCTGTGCCCGTCTCATGCCCAGGAGGTAGTGTCACCTCTTACTGACCCAGAGAACATTGCTGGGAGGGACGGTCACCCCCTGGAGTTGTCTCATGTACATTTTACACCTCTGACACAGTTTGCCTGACATTTTATATTCTCTGCACCGCTGGTTCAGACTCCCAAGTGAATGTAGCAGAGGAAAACAGAAATGTCTGCTGCTCTGTTTCAAGAGTCAGAAGCAGAAGCCAATAAGGGACAAGTAATATCCCCTTTGCAGGGGGACAGGAAGCTAAAGTTCTGGAGAGGATTTGCATTAATATGACTTAATAGAATTAATATCACTGTAGAATGCCCCAGGGCCGATCTGATTGGACACCGCGCCCGAGACTGAGCTCAGCATCGATACTTCCCCGTCTTATCAGTTCTACCCCAGTCAATTCCCCTTCAATCACACAACACAAACGACCCCTCGTTACCAACCTCGGCTCCCCCTTTCCACACTATCACCAGGCTACTTCCGGCTGGCAGGTAAACTTCCGGCCCCGCGCTTCTGAGCTCGCAGGTCCTGACAGGGAAACAGACCGGCGAATTTAAACGTTGCTGTCGTTCATGCTTTTTGCGAACCTGTTTGAACTCCGCGTGCCTAGTTCATTATCTCATATTAGAAACGACGAATTACAGTGGGTGGCGGGGAAAGTAAGAGGCGACATTTTCACTTTGTATTTACGCTCCTCTTAAGCCTTCCAGTGGAACGCAACTTCCTGCTTAAATGGAACGCACAGGGACAACGCAGGAATGGGCAACGCGCACGCGCATAGAAAGCGGTGAGGCAATGTACTTTGCAAGTCTGTTCCAATCAGATTACACGGGGCGTGGCCTTTGCCGTCCAATCGCAATTGGGCGTTACCTGATTAGCAGCATGGCCTCCCACAGGCAACTGCAACTAGTACTTTGCAAGTGAGTTAAAGAGCTTTATGTAGGACCTTTTATAGGGGAGGGTTTAAAAATGAATGTGTCCGGGTTCTAGGGTTGCCACCTGTTGGTTTTCAGCCTTGTGAATCCTGAACACTAACCTGGCCTATAAATGATCAAGTGAGGTTCATTTCTTATTACAGAAACAACAACAAAAAGAGCAAATCAATCAAAAATAAGAAACTTTTCTTTGTGAATTGTTATTGCTGTATTTCAGAGCTTTCTGGATAACTGATTTCTGTATAAGAGATCCATCAGGCCTGGACTGGCAATCTGTAGGTTCTGGCAAATGCTAGAGGGGCTGCTGTAAAATGCCATAGAAACATACCTCCCAACTGTCCCATTTTTAGAGGGACTGTCCCGCGTTTGTACTGGAAAGTCCCAATTTTCTCTGCACGGAACAGCCAGAAAAAGAAACAAAGTTTCTAACTTAATTGGCTTTTGGCAGAGAGCCCAGAACAGCCACAACTGCAGATAAGATACTTTTGTAACAATTTCGAGATAAGCAAATAAGTAATTGTAACAATATAAGATAACAGGTCCTTGGAAGAAGTTAGACTCACAGCTTAAAGGGCAATTCACCTTCATTAGCAAAACTGTAATAACTGAAAAAAACACCAAAATATGTTCAGACTTTCATCACCTGCCAAATTTTGTAAAATGAACATGGGAATTAGGGGGTGTGGCCACATAAATGGGCGTGAATAAAAAATTGCTGCGATACGTGCGCCAACTTTTTTGTCCCTCTTTTTATTTCCGAAATGTTGGGAGTTATGGAAAATGACTATTATAAGCCAGACACAGGGGGATATTAGTTGCCCAGTGACAAATCAGCTCTTCTTCAGGCACTAACTCCCCGAACGCCTCGTGAGGCGACCAGACGACTTCAGAAAACTAAGTGCTCCGAGTGCCATCCCGCCGGCGATTTAGATTCTAACCGGCGGAAGGCAGTTCAGGGAGATTAGTCGCACAAAGAAGAGGCGATTTGTCGCCAGGCGACTAATCTCCTCGAATCTCCACGTGTGTCTGGTGGGGCCTCTGTGTAGCAGGAATGGCAGGGCCTATTTTGAATCCCAGTCCAGCCTGGATCCCATACCTGTAATTAAAGGATTGGGCTTACTCAACAGGCAGAGTATAGATATTTGTGGTTTTTGCGTTATTTAGCTTTTTATTCAGTAGCTCCTCAATTTCATTGGTTGCTGGGGTCCAAATTCCCCTAGCAACCATGCATTGATTTGAATAAGAGACTGGAATATGAATAGGAGAGGAGTAGACAGATGAGTAATAAAAAGTAGCAATAACAATAAATGTGTTTCCTTACAGACCATTTTATAGATGGGGTCGGTGACCCCCCCATTTGAAAGCTGGAAAGAGTCAGAAGAAGAAGGTAAATAATTAAAAATACTATAAAAAAAATAAGGCCAATTCAATAGTTGCTTAAAATGAGCTATTCCACAACATACTAAAAGTTTACTTAAAGGTGCAGCACCCCTTTAGGTTAGTAAAACAAGGTCCCTGGATAGTAAATTTGCTAGTTAAATCATCATTTTTGCTGACTCTGTGTATTTTCCCTATTTCTGTACCAAACTGCACCTCTGGCATTATGTCATATTCCTGGTTCACCGCACTCAGTCCATTTTCTTCTGGAGGGATATTCCAAACATGTGAGAGGGGATCTGTCACACTTATACAGGGACCTCTGACTGTGCTGCTTGACCCTGCAAGGCCGTGGTCCCATGATGCCCTTCTTCAGTCTCTTCAGAGTCTCGTGTAGCTCCTGCCGACGTCACCCATGTGATCTGCACCCACAGACACTCAGACCACGTGGGGAACCTTAAAGGAAAATGATACAGCACGAACAATGTAGGTCTCTATAAAAAGATATTGACTAATACACTTCATGTGTAAAAACCTGCTTCATGTAAATAAATCATTTTCATAATAATATACTTTTTTAGTAGTATGTGTCCCTGGGTAATCATAAATAGGAAATTGCCATTTAAAAAAAATAAGGGCCACCCCCTAGGATCGTAGAATTCACGGTGCACACAAACAAACTATACATGTTAGGTCACATGAACCAATTTACAGACAAGAGTTGTGTATTTTGCTCCCACACTTCCTGTTATAGTTAGAGCTGCAGTATTTCTGGTCAGGTGATCTCTTCCTGTTACAGTTAGAGTTGCAGTATTTCTGGTCAGCTGATCTCTTCCTGTTACAGTTAGAGCTGCAGTATTTCTGGTCAGGTGATCTCTTCCTGTTACAGTTAGAGCTGCAGTATTTCTGGTCAGGTGATCTCTTCCTTTTACAGTTAGAGCTGCAGTATTTCTGGTCAGGTGATCTCTTCCTGTTATAGTTAGAGCTGCAGTATTTCTGGTCAGGTGATCTCTTCCTGTTACAGTTAGAGCTGCAGCATTTCTGGTCAGGTGATCTCTTCCTGTTACAGTTAGAGCTGCAGTATTTCTGGTCAGGTGATCTCTTCCTGTTACAGTTAGAGCTGCAGCATTTCTGGTCAGGTGATCTCTTCCTGTTACAGTTAGAGCTGCAGCATTTCTGGTCAGGTGATCTCTTCCTGTTACAGTTAGAGCTGCAGTATTTCTGGTCAGGTGATCTCTTCCTGTTACAGTTAAAGCTGCAGTATTTATGGTCAGGTGATCTCTGAGGCAGCACACAGACCATCACGAAATAGTGGTTCAAGGCAAGAGATGTAAAAGGGCAATATTTACTTAAATATATATACCAGTTTGGAAAGATTGTTTAATGTCACTAAATTTGATATAAACTGTCTGTTGCTTAAATATTCATTTCGGGGTAAAGTTTTCCTTGAACCTATTCTCTCACACAGAGATCCTGGTGTCCTATGACGTGGAGGTTACTATGTTGCTCACGACTTCTGTGGTGGAGTCTCTTACACGTTGCCTGGAGGAGAAAGGGTGGAAGCGGTGGCTACTCCTGGTCACACGGGCAGTGATACCTCGCTCCTGACACCTCTCTAGGGACCGTTGTGTAGTGGCTGGAGACCTCTTTTAGAGGGAAAGAGATGAGTATAGTTGGCGCCCATTAAAGGGGTGGTTCACCTTAAAATGAACTTTTAGTGTGTCGTAGAAGAGCTAATTCTAAGCAACTTTATCTTCATTTTTTCTTTTTTATAGTTTTTAAAGTATTTGCCTGTTTTTAGTTTTCAAATGGGGGTCACGACCCCATCTAAGAATCAAATGCTCTGTAAAGCTACACATTGATTGGTTTTGATACTTTTTATTACTCGTCTTTCTATTCAGTCCCTCGCCTATTCACATGCCAGTCTCTTATTCAAATCAATGCATGGTTGCTAGGGTAATTTGTTCCCTAGCAACCAGACTGCTGAAATTACAAACTGGAGAGCTGCTAAATAAAAAGCTAAATAACTCAAAAATAACAAATAATAAAAAATGAAAACCAATGGCAAATGATCTCAGAATATCCCTCTCTACATCATAGTAACAGTTACTTTAAAGGAGAACAACTCCTATAAATAAAGTTTACTGATAAGG
Source organism: Xenopus petersii (assembly GCA_038501925.1). Taxonomy (NCBI): domain Eukaryota; kingdom Metazoa; phylum Chordata; class Amphibia; order Anura; family Pipidae; genus Xenopus; species Xenopus petersii. The sequence continues at coordinate 151,044,253 of CM076676.1, forward strand.
AGGCTGGTACAGTGAGGGTACAATTAGAAACCTAAGGGCCTTCCTGATTAATTGAATCCTATTGATTTCTTGTTTGTTCAGGTGTTGTTCTAGGCCGGAGGCCTGTTTGCAAACCACTGTATTTAGGAAAGGATCCATATAAACAACTCAAGTTTACTCTCCCACAAATTAACAATATTTTTATATTTTATTAGGAATGCACTGAATCCACTATTTTGGATTCAGCCGAATCCCCAAATCCTTCAGCCAAATACCAAACTGAATCCAAATCCTAATTTACATATGCAAATTATGGGTGGGAAGGGGAAAACATTTTTACTTCCTTGTGTTGTGACAAAATGTTAGGCGATTTCCCTCCCGGCCCCTAATTTGCAAAAGCATTGGGCTGATATTGTATATTGTGCTCTGATGATAACAGTTAAATTGTGCGGCAGATCAATAGATGAGACTTTGACGACGATAGGAAAGAATGTTGTGTGATTATTAAGAGGCAAAAGGCCCAGAACTGTGTTAGTGACGTGACTTCTTTGCACGGAACTAGTGATAAATCTTTATCTTTTCTCCCTCATATAAAGTCATCCTGCTGATCTGTATTAGATATCATTCCATAAACATTCAGTGAGAAAACAGTTGTCCTCTTCCTTTTCATGTGGTTCAGGTCTGTCTTTATAGGGTGTCCAAGTGCTATACTGTCCCTACAGATGTGCCCAACCTGACATTAGTAACACTGGATAATAGTCTCTGGGAAGGGAGTGTGACTGTGGGATAGCAGGTATAGTAGGGAGAGATGGTGCCTATAGTAACAGTGGATAATAGTCTCTGGGAAGGGAGTGTGACTGTGGGATAGCAGGTATAGTAGGGAGAGATGGTGTCTATAGTAACAGTGGGATAATAGTCTCTGGGAAGGGAGTGTTACTGTGGGATAGCAGGTATAGTAGGGAGAGATGGTGTCTATAGTAACAGTGGATAATAGTCTCTGGGAAGGGAGTGTGACTGTGGGAGAGCAGGTATAGTAGGGAGAGATGGTGTCTATAGTAACAGTGGATAATAGTCTCTGGGAAGGGAGTGTGACTGTGGGAGAGCAGGTATAGTAGGGAGAGATGGTGTCTATAGTAACAGTGGATAATAGTCTCTGGGAAGGGAGTGTGACTGTGGGATAGCAGGTATAGTAGGGAGAGATGGTGCCTATAGTAACAGTGGATAATAGTCTCTGGGAAGGGAGTGTGACTGTGGGATAGCAGGTATAGTAGGGAGAGATAGTGCCTATAGTAACAGTGGATAATAGTCTCTGGGAAGGGAGTGTGACTGTGGGATAGCAGGTATAGTAGGGAGAGATGGTGTCTATAGTAACAGTGGGATAATAGTCTCTGGGAAGGGAGTGTGACTGTGGGATAGCAGGTATAGTAGGGAGAGATGGTGCCTATAGTAACAGTGGGATAATAGTCTCTGGGAAGGGAGTGTGACTGTGGGATAGCAGGTATAGTAGGGAGAGATGGTGTCTATAGTAACAGTGGATAATAGTCTCTGGGAAGGGAGTGTGACTATGGGATAGCAGGTATAGTAGGGAGAGATGGTGCCTATAGTAACAGTGGATAATAGTCTCTGGGAAGGGAGTGTGATTGTGGGATAGCAGGTATAGTAGGGAGAGATGGTGTCTATAGTAACAGTGGATAATAGTCTCTGGGAAGGGAGTGTGACTGTGGGATAGCAGGTATAGTAGGGAGAGATGGTGCCTATAGTAACAGTGGATAATAGTCTCTGGGAAGGGAGTGTGACTGTGGGATAGCAGGTATAGTAGGGAGAGATGGTGCCTATAGTAACAGTGGATAATAGTCTCTGGGAAGGGAGTGTGACTGTGGGATAGCAGGTATAGTAGGGAGAGATGGTGTCTATAGTAACAGTGGATAATAGTCTCTGGGAAGGGAGTGTGACTGTGGGATAGCAGGTATAGTAGGGAGAGATGGTGCCTATAGTAACAGTGGGATATTAGTCTCTGGAAGGGGAGGATGCAACTAGGTGTCCCATCACCCACCCTCTAAGCAACTGTAACACTTGCCCAAAGGATTAGTTAAATTACCTGTATTAACATCACAGCCTCCCACTATAAGCCAAAAGCAGCCAATAGGGTGTCAGTTTTAGGTGCTGCACCCGCTCTCCCCATCACACTAATGTTCCCGGGGCAGTGATCACAAAGTTGTAAGTGTAGGTGCAACATTCAGAGGGAGCTGAAGTAGTAACATTTCAAGGCAGGTATTAATTCTGGGGCTGTTTTAAAAAAAAAAGTGTATCAATCTGACAGTTTGGTGCAGTTATGAAGGCGCTTGTACTGACGCCAGTTATTTGCGTGGCATTTGCTTGGGCTCAACTCTTCCTCAAAGTGCTGAATATAGACAAGGATATTTTATTATGAAGCAGATATGATGATGCAGCACCGACCTGGGGGGGGGGGGGAAGGTTCAAATGTCCGAGGATAAAATCATTGAACATTCTGATTGGCTGCTGCCCTGACACTTGTCCTACTCCCCATATTTTATCAGCTTTTATATAGCAATTGAGCCTCCTTATCTGCAGAGAGAAATACAGCGCCGGCTTCCTGTTTAGATAATCCGTAACAGGTACCTGTGTACTCAAGGCAAATAGGCGCTATTTCAACAGAGTTTGCCCCCCATAAATAGTGGTATTATAGGAACATGTGGGCTATTGCCTGGGGTCCCCAAATTCAATCCAGCAGAGCAACCAGGGGGTCGATTTATTAATGACTCAACCTCTTTAAAGGGAAAATGTACCTAACTGGCAGTTATCAACTGCCAGTTCACTGGAAAATATGAGGTGGCAGCGGCACCCTTGTCCTCGGGCTCAATCTGTCCGCTGTCATAACCAGGGAGGTTAAACATACTACAGACTCGGTATTTGTGGCTGGAACGTTTATATAAACAGGTTATCTCTCAGCAAACATGGAAAGAGGGCCCCGCCAGCAATAGTATTTGTATTTATTAAAGGAACAGAGTGTGTAAATGTGCACTTGGCACCTTTGCTCAGATTTGGGCAAAAATTACAACATTTGTCGCATTGTGTTTGAGGTCACACGACATAAGGGGTCGGAATGTGGCTCGGCCCGAACCCAATGGATTCAGACGAAGAGGCCCAGGTTAATATTGTCTGGACCTGTCGAACATCATTAATGGCTGAATGCAGTCACACAGCCGCCCCCGCTATTTCTCCGTATGCTTATGTCATTGTTATGTCTTATTGATTATAATGTAGAGATGCCAGTGTAACCCTTTCCTGCCACTACAGTTATACCTCAGCATATGCAGGGTCCTTAGTAATGGTGGGAGAGACTGGGAAACTTGGTGCCCCATGGCTACAACTCTGGGAGTCTCTTTTAGTGATGGTACCACAAATGATTCCAAGTAGGGTTTAACGTTACAGTTCAGTTCCTGGGTTGTGTTGGTCACCTCCTGGGCATTGGAAACTTACTAGTCAGAGGGTCGGTCTGACTATGTGGAGATGGAACTCCAAGCCTCCTACAGGGGTACCTCCCATCTCACTGGACAGTCTCCGAAATGTGCTATATATGTGCTATATAGCCTACCTATCTGTGGGAGCCAAATGCAGGTGTTTCGAAGGTCCTCCTTCTTTTCCAGATGTCACTTGGTGCTCCCAGCATCTTCCAGGCATCCAGTTTGCATCCCCTGGCTAAACAAGTCATACTCCACTGCTGACCAGGCCAGATGACATTATGGTGTATCAGCCATTCAACCATAGTTACAAGAATATCTAAGCCAGCCAATAAGTTTTCTCCCAGAATCTTACCCCTATCTGACCTCCAAGCTGGGCTTTCAGGGGTATGTATGAAGGCATACAGACATTCTCCTCAAATCTCAATCCAACTGACCTTCAAGATGAGTGTTAGGGATATCTAAGAGAGCAAATAACAATTCTTCCTGAATCTTACCCTAACTGGCCTTCAAGCTGGGTTTTAGGCATATCTAGGAAAGCAAATATTTATACTACCCAAATCCCACCCTAACTGGCTTTCAAGCTGTGTTTTAGGGATATCTAGGACAGCAAATAGGCATCTCCCCAAATCTCCATCTACCTGGCCTTCAAGCTGGGTTTTAGGGATATCTAGGAAAGCAAATATTCATTCTCCCAAAATCCCACCCTAACTGGCCTTCAAGCTGTGTTTTAGGGATATCTAGGAGAGCAAATAGGCATCTCCCCAAATCTCCATCTACCTGGCCTTCAAGCTGGGTTTTAGGGATATCTAGATTAAGCAAATATTCATTCTCCCCAAATCTCACCCTAACTGGCCTTCAAGCTGGCTTTAAGGGATATCTAGGAGAGCATATAAGCATTTTCCCCAAATCTCACCCTAAATGGCCTTTAACCTGGGTTTTAGGGATAGCTAGGGGAGTAAATTTTCCTTCTCTCCAAATATCACCCTAACTGGTCTTCAAGCTGGGTTGTAGGGATATCTAGGAAAGCAAATAGGCATTCTCCCCAAATTTCATCGTAACTGGCCTTCAAGTTGGGGTTTAGGGATATATAGGAGAGCAAATATGCATTCTCCCCAAATCTCAATCTAATTGGCCTTCAAGCTGGGTTTTAAGGATATCTAATAGAGCAAGTAGGCATTCTCCCCAAATCTCCATCTAACTGGCCTTCAAGTTGGGTTTAAGGAATATCTAGGAGAGCATACAGTATAGGCATTCTCCCCAAATCTCGCCCTAACTGGCCTTCAAGATGGGGTTTAGGGAAATATAGGGGAGTAAATATTAATTCTCTCCAAATCTCTCCCTGACTGGCCTTCAAGCTGTATTTTAGAAATATCTAGGAGAGCAAATAGGCATTCTCCACAAATCTCACTCTAACTAATCTTCAAGATGGGTTTTAGGGATATCTAGGAGAGCAAATAGGCATTCTCGCCAAATCTCATCCTAACTGGCCTTCAAGTTGGGTTTTAGGGATATCTAGGAAAGCAAATATTCATTCTCCCCGAATCTCATCCTAACTGGCCTTCAAGCTGTGTTTTCGGGATATCTAGGAGAGCAAATAGACATTCTCCCCAAATCTCCATCTACCTGGCCTACAAACTGGGATTAAGGGGATATCTACGAGAGCAAATAGGCATTCTCTCCAAATCTCACTCTAACTAGTCTTCTAGCTGGGTTTTAGGGATATCCCAGGGATCAAACATTCATTCTTTCCAAATCTGATCCTAACTGGCATTCAAGCTGGATGATTTTAGGGATATCTAGGAGAGCAAATAGGCATTATCCCCAAATCTTACCCTAACTGACCGTCAAACTGAGTTTTAGGGATATCTAAGAGAGCAAATAGGCATTCTTCACAAATCTCACCCTAAATGGCCTTTAAGTTGGATTTTATGGATATCTAGGAGAGCAAATATGCATTCTCCCTAAATCTCACCCTAACTGGCCTTCAAGCTTGGTTTCAGGGGTATCTAAGAGAGCAAATAGGCGTTCTCCCCAAATCTCCATCTAACTGGTCTTCAAGTTGGGTTTAAGGAATATCTAGGGGAGTAAATATTAATTTTCTCTAAATCTCTCCCTGACTGGCCTTCAAGCTGGATTTTAGAAATATCTAGGAGAGCAAATAGGCATTCTCCCCAAATCTCACCCTAACTGGCCTTCAAGCTGGGGTTTAGGGATAGCTATGAGAGCAAATAGGCATTCTCCCCGAATCTCACCGTAACTGGCCTTCAAGTTGGGGTTAAGGATATCTATGAGAGCAATTAGGCATTCTCCCCAATTTTATTTTATTATTATTAACATGTATTTATATAGCGCCAACATATTGCGCAGCACTGTAAAGTAAATGTGATTATACAACTACATCACACGAATTACATATATAGAATAACAAACGTCACAATCAATACAGGTACAAAAAGGTGAGGAAGGCCCTATGCATAGGCATACAGTCTAAAGGGGAGGGAGTAATACACAAGGTGTGGGAGTGGGCAAGATCGAAGTAAGTGGGTGAGAAATGTGGTACTGTATGTGGTGTTGCGTTTGGTAGTTAAGCAGAGTGAGGGTAGGCTTCTCGAAAGAAGTGCGTTTTCAGAGATTTTTTGAAAGTAGAAAGGTTGGGAGAAAGTCGGACAGACCGTGGGAGAGCGTTCCAGAGGAGGGGTGCAGCCCTTGCAAAGTCTTGAATGCGAGCATGTGAGGAGGTAATGAGAGAAGAGTTGAGTAGGAGGTCAGTAGAGGAGCGTAGTAAGCGAGTGGGTGAGTATATAGAGATGAGTTCAGAGATGTAGGGTGGAGCAGAGTTGTGAAGTGCTTTGAAAGTCAGTGTCATTCAGTGTCAATCTTACCCTAACTGGCATTCAAGCTGGGTTTTAGGGATATCTAGGAGAACACATGGGCGTTCTCTCCAAATCTTACCCTAACTGGCCTTTAAACTGGGTTTGAGGGATATTGAGGAGAGTAATTGGGCATTCTCCCCAAATTTCACCTTAACTGGCCTTCAGGCCTTCAAGTCCTCCTAGACACTGTTTTAGGCCCCCCTCCCCAAAAGGGCAACCCCACATTTTTGGGACCACTGTCCTACACTAGTATGTGTCAACATATTGGTAAGTCAATCTGTATTATAAGACAATTAGCAGCCAAGGAGCCATAGGTATATCATTTCATGGCTCTTTGTAAATACCTAAAAAGACAATCTTTACTTACGGAGATGGTCATCTAATGAAAGTGAAAATTCCTATTGTGTGCTATGGATTAGTGAACCGTGCCCCTGTTGTGCCCACATGTGTTCCCCTCATATGGGCTGAGGGGGTTGTGGTGCTGGTATGCAGAATATCCTTCTCTATTTCATGGTGTGACCTTTCAGTTGTTGATTTCACTTTTTCAGTTATGTTGTTGTGTTCAAAGCAAAACACTAACAACAGGGGCAGGATTGGCCTCTGCATCAGGGGCAGGCAAAATATAGATAATACTACAAAGCATATATTTTGGGATTGTGGGTAACAATAGATGTTCCATGGAATGATTGTGTGTCTGTGTGACACTATACTGATCTATGCCATTGTGTCAGGCTGGGGATGAATAGGGAGCTGTGCCTGGTTCAGTTTAGCTGAGTTTGGCACAGAGTCATGTGAATTGGAATAAACGTCATCCTCCCTATCTCTCTGTATCTACAGAAAGTCCAAACTCCAGCATCCCATGACTGCCACTTATCTTATCTGTAGGGATAGGCCTGACTATAAATCCCAGGAGACACAGGTCTGGAACCATTGCTGTATCTCCTTCTTCCAACATGTGTACCGGCAAGTGTTCCAAGTGCGTTGGGATCTCCCTTTTTCCCTTCTCCATCATCTGCATCATCGCTAACCTCTTCCTCCTCTTCCCTGGACTCAGTGTGGAACCTATCCAAAATGCGTCCACCCAGATGACCCCTGAGGTTCTCTACCTTGGGGGGATCATTGGAGGGGGCTTCCTGGTAAGTTCAAACCAATTATTGACTTGGTTTTGGAACCTTTTCATCTTCCTACCAATGCCTGGAATGTCTCTTTGAAGACTTGACATTACCCTCAGTGAAGGGGAAGTTTAGCTTACAATTAGCATTTCATATAAAGTAGACTATGGCCAACCGTTGGGGTGTATGACCTTTGTGGGTGCCACAACGAATCATTTTCTAACGATTAATCCCATCTCTCTCTCCCCATAGGTCCTGATTCCTGCCATTCACATTCTGTTCACCGGAAAAAAGGAAAACTGCTGCAACAATCGCTGTGGGGTGAGGGACCTCTGCTTTATAAATACATAGACGGTTCTTTGGATCAGCTGGAAGCAACACAGTAGTCTTATGGGAGTGTCTTTTATCAACCTTGGCTACTATATTGCTATATATATTTTATTCCCATGCCACTGCACAACTCCAGTCACATAGGTCTTTTATGGTCACACATCTGAGACTACTGCCTGTTCTACACGAACTATATATGTGATATCAAGCAGTTAATTCCCCTTAAAGACAAACTAAAACTCAACACCTTGTGTTTTGTGCTTCTGTACCAGCCCAAGGCAACCACAGCCCTTTAGCAGTAAAGATCTGTGTCTCCAAAGATGCCCCAGTAGCTCCCCATCTTCTTTTCTGCTGATTCACTGCACATGCTCTGTGCTGCTGTCACTTACTGAGCTTAGGGACCCACTCACAATATACAGTACACATAAAATAGAAATGTCACAATATAAGGCTGATTGGTAATTAATACAGATTTACATTAAATGGCAGCATAGAAATCAGTTCAGTCTGCATCAGAATTGATCAATAATCAGCCCTGTAGTATCAGCTCTGCTATTGCTATTGCTGATAATTCCCCACAACCCCTAGCTTTCAGCTTCTCAGCAGCAGCCCAGAGCCCACTGAGCATGTGCAGAGCCACTGACACAAAAGAAGGCCTGACAAGATGCAAGATGGGGAACTGGTGAGAACTGTGAAGTCCTGGATCATTATTTTTATAGGGCTGCTGGATCTCTAGGCTGGTGCAGTGAGTTCACTATATAAAATACAGACATAATGATTCTGTTGAAATTCCAATCTGAAGACTGGCTGGGGTGGCTGCGAGTTGAAGCCCTGTGACTACAGATTGCTGGGGTAGATGATAAAAAAGCAGATCTCCTACTGAATAGAATATCCTGGTCTGGGCTGTGTAAAACTGTATCAGGTCTAAGCTGTTTAACCCTTTGTCTCCATCAGATGTTTCTGTCCATCATCTTTGCAGCTATTGGGTTGGCTGGAGCAGTATATGGCCTGGCTGTGTCTGCCATTGGAATGGTGTATGGGCCTGTCTGTCAATTTAAGGATTCTAATAATGAATTGATTTGGGGCCAGCCCTTCAAAGACGACATTCATAACTTCAAGTAATTGACCCCTCAAATGCTTTACTAACCATTGCACATTGCTTGCAGGGGCTCCCCACATATAAGTAACCTATCCCTGACTCCCTGTAATCTCAACCTATCCCTGACTCCCTGTAATCTCAACCTATCCCTGACTCCCTGTAATCTCAACCTATCCCTGACTCCCTGTAATCTCAATTTATCACTCCCTGTAATCTCAATTTATCCCTCACTCCCTGTAATCTCAACCTATCCCTCACTCTCTGTAATCTCAACCTATCCCTGAGTCCCTGTAATCTCAACCTATCCCTGACTCCCTGTAATCTCAATTTATCCCTCACTTCCTGTAATCTCAACCTATCCTTCGTTTTCTGTAATCTCAACCTATCCCTCGCTCTCTGTAATCTCAACCTATCCCTCACTTCCTGTAATCACAACCTATCCCTCACTCCCTGTAATCTCAATTTATCCCTCACTTCCTGTAATCACAACCTATCCCTCACTCCCTGTAATCTCAACCTATCCCTCACTTCCTGTAATCACAACCTATCCCTCACTCCCTGTAATCTCCATTTATCCCTCACTTCCTGTAATCACAACCTATCCCTGACTCCCTGTAATTTCAACCTATCCCTCACTTCCTGTAATCTCAATTTATCCCTCACTCCCTGTAATCTCAACCTATCCCTGAGTCCCTGTAATCTCAACCTATCCCTGACTCCCTGTAATCTCAATTTATCCCTCACTCCCTGTAATCTCAACCTATCCCTGAGTCCCTGTAATCTCAACCTATCCCTGACTCCCTGTAATCTCAATTTATCCCTCACTTCCTGTAATCACAACCTATCCCTCACTTCCTGTAATCTCAACCTATCCCTCACTCCCTGTAATCTCAACCTATCCCTCACTCCCTGTAATCTCAACCTACCCCTCACTTCCTGTAATCTCAATTTATCCCTCACTCCCTGTAATCTCAATTTATCCCTCACTTCCTGTAATCACAACATATCCCTCACTCCCTGTAATCTCAACCTATCCCTCACTTCCTGTAATCACAACCTATCCCTCAGTCCCTGTAATCTCCATTTATCCCTCACTTCCTGTAATCACAACCTATCCCTCACTCCCTGTAATTTCAACCTATCCCTCACTTCCTGTAATCTCAATTTATCCCTCACTCCCTGTAATCTCAACCTATCCCTGAGTCCCTGTAATCTCAACCTATCCCTCACTTCCTGTAATCTCAATTTATCCCTCACTTCCTGTAATCTCAACCTATCCCTCACTTCCAGTAATCTCAACCTATCCCTCACTTCCTGTAACCACCACCAATCAAAGCCTTACCGTGTGTGTTTTATGCCTCTCTTGTAGTAATGAGAGTTACCTTTTCAATAAGAAACTATGGGAAGTTTGTTTGATCCCAGAGAATGCGGTGGCATACAACATTACTCTCTTTTCCTGTGTCCTGGCTGCCAGCGCCATAGAAATCATTCTGTGTGTTGTACAAGTCATAAATGGCCTCGCCGGCTGCATGTGTGGCACCTGTCAGAAAAAGAACTGAGGTGAGTATTAAATATATGTACACCCGCACGGGATACCCCCTTCTACTGTATATACACACAGACTCCACCCACATGGAATACCTCCTTCTACTGTATATACACACAGAGACCACAGCGTGGTTCAGTGAGCAGCTTTGCAGGACGGGAGTCATGAGTTTGATTCCAGCGTAGGCACTACCTGCAAGAAGTGCTGTATAAACATGATGGCCACACCCATATCCCATGCTACAGCCCCCCAGTAATTCCAAGCAAAGTTCACTTTCTCATGAATCATGTTTTATTCATATTGTTCAGTTATAAATATGGGATTATGCTCATATTGTTTAATGTTTTTTTCTCTTCAGACTGTCATTCCCCACACCCTATGACATAGACTTCCCTGATTTCCTGCTGCGTCCACAGTTGTCTCCTCCAGAGGCTGGTTCCTTTGAGAGTCTCCCCTACCTTCATGGTCTAGCCCACTAATTGGTCTGGCATTTCCAGGGATCTGAGCATTGACTTCACACTCGTACTTGTGCATAGATGGGGAGATGTTGTGCTGGGCCCAGTGAAATCCACTTGTTGATCATATAATCAGCACACGTAAGTGTCGTGGCCAAAAATATTGTTTTCATGGGGGGCCCTATATAAATTACTTCTATGGGTCCAAAAAGTTTCTCATGGAGGCCCTGGATAGATGTACGTAGGCAAAATGAAAGGGTGTCCACCCCAGATGAAGCCACTCCATACGTCTCCCATGTGAGGGATTCTGGGAGCTTTGCACTGGTGTACATATCATTTGTATTTATAATTAATGTAAATATTTGTTTATCAATAAACCAAATACAAACCATGTTCTTGTGAAAGTGTCATTCGTTTGTTCTTGTTTCCTCATAGGATTCCCGGTATTTCACTCGCACTAAGAAATATTGGGTAACAGTCACCCTGCTATAGTTCCAGGAGTACCCAGGGTACAAATAAACACTCACCCTAAATCTCCCCCTAACTGACCTTCAGACTGGGCCCCCTTAGCTCATAACAAGGTTACAGATATATAGAAACATTGGGGTGTCACCCTGCTATAGTTCCAGGGGTACCCAGGGTACAAATAAGCACTCACCCCAAATCTCCCCCTAACTGACCTTCAGACTGGGCCCCCTTAGCTCATAACAAGGTTACAGATATATAGAAACATTGGGGTAACAGTCATCCTGCTATAGTTCCAGGGGTACCCAGGGTATCAATAAACACTCACCCCAAATCTCCCCCTAACTGGCCTTCAGACTGGGCCCCCTTAGCTCATAACAAGGTTACAGATATATAGAAACATTGGGGTAACAGTCATCCTGCTATAGTTCCAGGGGTACCCAGGGTACAAATAAACACTCACCCCAAATCTCCCCCTAACTGACCTTCAGACTGGGCCCCCTTAGCTCATAACAAGGTTACAGATATATAGAAACATTGGGGTGTCACCCTGCTATAGTTCCAGGGGTACCCAGGGTACATATTTTTATCCTAATCCTTGACCTTCAGGAAGGGTTTCAGGTATATCTAAGAAAGAACTGTCTCCAGATCTTACTTAACTCTTTGGCTTCTCCTCAGATAGTAACCACTTACACCATAACCTTGTTTCTCAGCTGCGCCCTCCCAATGTTGTGCGAAGGAAGGAAGTTGTGTTGCAAAACTACACCTCTCACTCACTTCAATCAATCAGCATAGTAGGACACCAGAGGTTTTTAAACAGATGTATATTGGGTAACACAGGGGAAATACTCATGAAGTACAAGGTAACATTTGAGATAGATGTAGATAATGACGGTCATAGGCAGAGCAGAATACAATGACAACATTGTGGAGAAGGAGTGAGTAGGTTAAACACATACACTGTAGCTCCTTCTCAAACTGTTGTCCCTTCATTGTCTATAAGAGATGCCTCCAGGCTTTAAGTCCTACAATGGAGCTCAGTGCTGTTATTTCTAGCTAAGTCTGTGTAGCTTACATTAGTACAGGTGCTATTATGTCACAAATTGCCAAATTAATGGGAGGGGGGCTCTGTTCCCCGACTTACACAAAACAGATGTTTTTAAAGCATTCTTCTTTACAGGGGCCTTGTTGTCCCAGGCTCCCCAGCAGCACCCACCCTAATCATTAGGTGGAGGCCAAAGAAGAAAATGTGCTCCCATTTATTTGGCTAACCTCCTGAGCAAATAGAGACCAACTATCCCACCCAGGGGGTAGGTTACAGTTAAAGGGATACTGTTGTGGGAAAACATGTTGGTTTTTTTTTTAATGCATCAGTTAATAGTTCAGCCTCAGCAGAATTCTGCACTGAAATCTGTTTTTTTAAAAGAACAGATTTTTTATATTTAATTTTGAAATTTGGCATGCGGCTAAACATGATGTCCATTTCGCAGGTGCCCCCAAACCATGTGACTTACTCTTATAAACTTCAGTCACTCTGACACCCCTGCTAAGGGATATGTTTGCATTGCTTTTTCCTACTTGGTTGCTATTCTTATGTCTACCACAAATTGAGGATAGGGAGCACCCCTTGGGTCATGGTATATAGGGATGTAGCGAACGTCGGAAAAAAAGTTCGCGAACATATTCGCGAACTTGCGCAAAAATGCGAGCGGTTCGCGAACGGTTCGCGAACCCCATAGACTTCAATGGGAAGGCGAACTTTAACATCTAAAAAAGACATTTCTGGCCAGAAAAATGATTTTAAAGTTGTTTAAAGGGTGCAACGACCTGGACAGTGGCATGCCAGAGGGGGATCAAGGGCAAAAATGTATCTGAAAAATCTGCCTGTGTGTGCTTGGAAGAGATAGTGTAGGGGGAGAGCTGTTAGTGATTTCAGGGACAGATGATAGTAAGTTTGCTGGCTAGTAATCTGCTTGATACTGCTCTGTATTGGAGGGACAGAAGTCTGCAGGGATTTGAGGGACATTTTAGCTTAGGTAGCTTTGCTGGCTAGTAATCTACTGTTCTCTTTAAACAACTGCCATACATTGACCTTGTAGGCATTGTTTGCCCAGTTTTTTTGGACGCAGCCACTGAAGCACAGTTGCCAGAAAAAATATGCCATATAAATGCTGAAAATAGTCATTTTTCGCCATACGTTGACCTTGTAGACATTGTTTGCCCAGTTTTTTTGGACGCAGCCACTGAAGCACAGTTGCCAGAAAAAATATGCCATATAAATGCTGAAAATAGTCATTTTTCGCCATACGTTGACCTTGTAGACATTGTTTGCCCAGTTTTTTTGGTTGCAGCCACTGAAGCACAGTTGCCAGAAAAAATATGCCATATAAATGCTGAAAATAGTCATTTTTTGCCATACGTTGACCTTGTAGGCATTGTTTGCCCAGTTTTTTTGGTCGCAGCCACTGAAGCACAGTTGCCAGAAAAAATATGCCATATAAATGCTGAAAATAGTCATTTTTTGCCATATACGTTGAGTCAACGTATGGCAAAAAATGACTATTTTCAGCATTTATATGGCATATTTTTTCTGGCCTCTGTGCTTCAGTGGCTGCGGCCAAAAAAACTGGGCAAACAATGCCTACAAGGTCAACGTCGTTGACCTTGTAGGCATTGTTTGCCCAGTTTTTTTGGCCGCAGCCACTGAAGCACAGAGGCCAGAAAAAATATGCCATATAAATGCTGAAAATAGTCATTTTTTTGGTCGCAGCCACTGAAGCACAGTTGCCAGAAAAATTATGCCATATAAATGCTGAAAATATAAATTTTTTTGGTTGCAGCCACTGAAGCACAGAGGCCAGAAAAATGATGCCATATAAATGCAGAAAATATGCATTTTTTTGGTCGCAGCCACTGAAGCACAGTTGCCAGAAAAATTACGCCATATAAATGCTGAAAATATAAATTTTTTTGGTTGCAGCCACTGAAGCACAGAGGCCAGAAAAATGATGCCATATAAATGCAGAAAATATGCATTTTTTTGGTCGCAGCCACTGAAGCACAGTTGACAGAAAAATTATGCCATATAAATGCTGAAAATATAAATTTTTTTGGTTGCAGCCACTGAAGCACAGAGGCCAGAAAAATTATGCCATATAAATGCAGAAAATATGCATTTTTTTGGTCGCAGCCACTGAAGCACAGTTGACAGAAAAATTATGCCATATAAATGCTGAAAATATAAATTTTTTTGGTTGCAGCCACTGAAGCACAGAGGCCAGAAAAATTATGCCATATAAATGCAGAAAATATGCATTTTTTTGGTTGCAGCCACTGAAGCACAGAGGCCAGAAAAATTATGCCATATAAATGCAGAAAATATGCATTTTTTTGGTTGCAGCCACTGAAGCACAGAGGCCAGAAAAATTATGCCATATAAATGCAGAAAATATGCATTTTTTTGGTTGCAGCCACTGAAGCACAGAGGCCAGAAAAATTATGCCATATAAATGCAGAAAATATGCATTTTTTTGGACTCAGCCACTGAAGCACAGTTGCCAGAAAAAATATGCCATATAAATGCTGAAAATAGTCATTTTTCGCCATACGTTGACCTTGTAGACATTGTTTGCCCAGTTTTTTTGGTTGCAGCCACTGAAGCACAGAGGCCAGAAAAAATTAAACCAGTAGGGTTTGCACCCTAGTTTGTAACGGTGGCGGAGGGAGGAGGACGCTAAAGGACAGCTGTGTGTGGAGTCATGAGGCTTGAAGAGAAGGACAGCTGCATAGAAGTCAGAACAAGTCTTCCGGCGTGCAGTAACCCTCCGAGATCCACCCCTCATTCATTTTAATAAAGGTCAGGTAATCGACACTTTTGTGACCTAGGCGAGTTCTCTTCTCAGTTACAATCCCTCCTGCTGCACTGAAGGTCCTTTCTGAGAGCACACTTGAGGCTGGGCAAGACAAGAGGTTCATGGCAAATTGTGACAGCTCTGGCCACAGATCAAGCCTGCGCACCCAGTAGTCCAGGGGTTCATCGCTCCTCAGAGTGTCGATATCTGCAGTTAATGCCAGGTAGTCCGCTACCTGCCGGTCGAGGCGTTCTTTGAGGGTGGATCCAGAAGGGTTGTGGCGCTGCCTTGGACAGAAAAACATTTGCATGTCTGATGTTACAGACCAGCCAAAGGGCTTTGTCCTTGCAGGTGTGCTCGTGGCAGGATTACTGGCACCTCTGCCCCTGGAATGTTGATGAGTTCCTGAAGTGACATCACCCTTAAAAGCATTGTACAACATGTTTTGCAGGCTGGTTTGTAAATGCCGCATCTTTTCGGACTTGTGGTATGTTGGTAACATTTCTGCCACTTTATGCTTGTACCGAGGGTCTAGTAGCGTTGCGACCCAGTACAGGTCCTTCTCCTTAAGCCTCTTGATACGGGGGTCCTTCAACAGGCATGACAGCATGAAAGACGCTCCAGGAAGAAAGCGAAGGGTATTAGGTCGCTGATGGTGCCTTCGGTGCGACTGACCATATTTGTCACCTCTTCAAAAGGTCGCATGAGCCTGCAGGCATCGCGCATAAGCACCCAGTAACGGGGGAAAAAAATCCCCAGCTCTGCAGATCCAGTCCTACCACCCAGTTCAAAAAGGTACTCGTTGACGGCCCTTTGTTGTTGCAGCAGACGTTCCAACATAAGGAGCGTTGAATTCCAGCGAGTCTGGCTGTCAGA
This sequence comes from Xenopus petersii, assembly GCA_038501925.1. Taxonomy (NCBI): domain Eukaryota; kingdom Metazoa; phylum Chordata; class Amphibia; order Anura; family Pipidae; genus Xenopus; species Xenopus petersii. Next base: position 151,060,324 of record CM076676.1, read on the forward strand.
AATCAAACGCCTGACTGGCATGTTGTAGCGCTGCTGAATGTCAGCAAGGCGTGCCATGGCTGTGTAGGAACGTCTGAAATGGGCCGACACCTTTCTGGACTGGGTGAGAACGTCCTGGAATCCTGGGTACTTGGAGACAAAACGTTGGACTATTAAATTTAACACATGTGCCATGCAGGGCACATGTGTTAAATTTCCCAGTCTCAACGCTGCCAACAGATTGCTTCCATTGTCACACACCACTTTTCCGATCTGCAGTTGGTGTGGGGTCAGCCACCGATCGGCCTGTGACTGCAGAGATGACAGGAGTACAGATCCGGTATGGTTTTTGCTTTCCAGGCACGTCATCCCCAAGACAGCGTGACAACGGCGTACCTGGCACGTCGAATAGCCTAGGGGGAGCTGGGGGTGCACAGGTGTGGAGGAGGAGAAGGAGGACCCAGCAGCAGAGTAAGAAGAAGAAGAGGAAGAAGACGAGGTAGAGAGCGATGGAGGAGTAGAGGTGGTGGCAGAACCGCGTGCAATCCGTGGCGGTGACACCAACTCCACTGTTGTTGTTGTTGTTGAGCTACCCATTCCCTGCTTCCCATTCCCAGCCATTACCAAGTTCACCCAGTGGGCAGTGTAGGTGACATACCTGCCCTGACCATGCTTGGAGGACCATGCGTCAGTAGTCATATGGACCTTTGGCCCAACACTAAGTGACAGAGATGCGGTAACTTGGCTCTGCACATGTTGGTACAGGTGTGGTATTCCCTTTTTAGAAAAAAAATTGCGGCTGGGTACCTTCCACTGCGGTGTCCCAATTGCTACAAATTTGCGGAAGGCCTCAGAGTCCACCAGCTGGTATGGTAAAAGCTGGCGGGCTAAGAGTGCAGACAAGCCAGCTGTCAGACGCCGGGCAAGGGGGTGACAGTCAGACATTGGCTTCTTACGCTCAAACATGGCCTTCACAGAAACTTGGCTGGTGGCAGATGACTGGGAATGGGAACAGGTGGTCAAGGTGGAAGGCGGAGTGGAGGGTGGTTCAGATGGGTCAAGGAGAGCAGAGGTAGAGCAGTAAGATGCTGGACCAGAAGGAGTGTGGCTTTTAGTTTGCCTGTTGCCTTTGAGGTGTTGCTCCCAAAGTGCTTTGTGCTTGCCGCTCATGTGCCTTCGCATAGAAGTTGTACCTATGTGGCTGTTGGGCTTACCAAGGCTCAGTTTCTGACTGCACTCATTGCAAATTACAATGCTTTTGTCAGAGGCACACACATTAAAAAAATCCCACACTGCTGACTTTTTGGAAGTGTGTGATCTGGCGGTAACAGTAGAAGTTGGCGGCATTGGCGGCAATGGCGGGTGCGTTGGCCGGCTGAACACAGGTGCCGATACATGTTGTTGCCCTACTGATCCCTGCGGGCTGTCCTCCCTGCTTCTTCTAAGTCTTATTCTCCTACTGCCTCTCTGACTCTCCGTCTCTCCATCTGAACTACCCTCCTCTTGCTCTCTTCTACTAGGCACCCACAAAACATCAATCTCCTCATCATCATTCTCCTCAGATGCATCAATTTCTTCTGACACATCACAGAAGGAAGCAGCAGCGGGGACCTCCTCCTCATCACTCATCATTATGTCCATCTCTGTCGTGTTCTCTGCCAGAATTAAATCTGGTGTAACGTCCTCATCTCCTTCATCTTCTTCTGCCAATAATGGTTGCGCATTACTCAGTTCAAGAAACTCATGGGAAAATAACTCCTCTGACTCCAGTGAAGAAGGGGCACCGGTGGTGGAGGAAGTGTTACGTGGGGTGGCCATAGCAGTGGAGGATGAGGAGGATGTTGTGGTAAAGTTAGAAACGGTAGAGGATTGGGTGTGCTGTGTAAGCCAGTCAACTACCTCTTCAGCATTTTGGGAGTTCAGGGTCATTGGCTTTTTAAAACTGGGCAATTTGCTAGGGCCACAGGATTGCATAGCAGCACGGCCCCTAGCACGGCCTCTGCGTGGCGGCCTGCCTTTGCCTGGCATTATTTTTAAAAAAACAACAACAACAAAAACTCAGTTGGTTTTTCTGGAAACGATAATACACACAGCTAGATGGCGGTTTGAAGAAAACACTGTGCAAATAATGCCTACAAGGTCAACGTATACACAGCGGTGGATACGGATTACGTAAAATATAAGAATGCTGCTTGAAAAAAAGTAACTCAAGTGGTTTTTCTAGAGACGATAATATTATCAATATTTAGACAAAATGTGAACAAGCTCACACAGCTAGATGGCGGTTTGAAGAAAACACTGTGCAAATAATGCCTACAAGGTCAACGTATACACAGCGGTGGATACGGATTACGTAAAATATAAGAATGCTGCTTGAAAAAAAGTAACTCAAGTGGTTTTTCTAGAGACGATAATATTATCAATATTTAGACAAAATGTGAACAAGCTCACACAGCTAGATGGCGGTTTGAAGAAAACACTGTGCAAATAATGCCTACAAGGTCAACGTATACACAGCGGTGGATACGGATTACGTAAAATATAAGAATGCTGCTTGAAAAAAAGTAACTCAAGTGGTTTTTCTAGAGACGATAATATTATCAATATTTAGACAAAATGTGAACAAGCTCACACAGCTAGATGGCGGTTTGAAGAAAACACTGTGCAAATAATGCCTACAAGGTCAACGTATACACAGCGGTGGATACGGATTACGTAAAATATAAGAATGCTGCTTGAAAAAAAGTAACTCAAGTGGTTTTTCTAGAGACGATAATATTATCAATATTTAGACAAAATGTGAACAAGCTCACACAGCTAGATGGCGGTTTGAAGAAAACACTGTGCAAATAATGCCCACAAGATCAACGTATACACTACTACAGCGGTGGATACGGATTACGTAAAATATATTATGGCTGCTTGAAAAAAGTCACTCCGGTGTTTTTTCTGGAGACGGTAATATTATGGATATTTAGACAGAATGTGAACAAGGTCACACAGCTAGATGGCAGTTGGTTGAATAACACACTGGGCAAAAAATGCCTACAGGGCAAATAATGCCTAAAAGGTCAACTTATACACTACTACAGCGATGGATACGGATTACGTAAAATTTATTATGGCTGCTTGAAAAAAGTCACTCCGGTGTTTTTTCTGGAGACGGTAATATTATGGATATTTAGACAGAATGTGAACAAGGTCACACAGCTAGATGGCTGTTGGTTGAATAACACACTGGGCAAAAAATGCCTACAGGGCAAATAATGCCTAAAAGGTCAACTTATACACTACTACAGCGATGGATACGGATTACGTAAAATTTATTATGGCTGCTTGAAAAAAGTCACTCCGGTGTTTTTTCTGGAGACGGTAATATTATGGATATTTAGACAGAATGTGAACAAGGTCACACAGCTAGATGGCTGTTGGTTGAATAACACACTGGGCAAAAAATGCCTACAGGGCAAATAATGCCTAAAAGGTCAACTTATACACTACTACAGCGATGGATACGGATTACGTAAAATTTATTATGGCTGCTTGAAAAAAGTCACTCCGGTGTTTTTTCTGGAGACGGTAATATTATGGATATTTAGACAGAATGTGAACAAGGTCACACAGCTAGATGGCTGTTGGTTGAATAACACACTGGGCAAAAAATGCCTACAGGGCAAATAATGCCTAAAAGGTCAACTTATACACTACTACAGCGATGGATACGGATTACGTAAAATTTATTATGGCTGCTTGAAAAAAGTCACTCCGGTGTTTTTTCTGGAGACGGTAATATTATGGATATTTAGACAGAATGTGAACAAGGTCACACAGCTAGATGGCTGTTGGTTGAATAACACACTGGGCAAAAAATGCCTACAGGGCAAATAATGCCTAAAAGGTCAACTTATACACTACTACAGCGGTAGTAAAATAAAAAAAAGTAAAATAAAAAAAAAATGAATATTAAAAAAAAAAAATTACAGTTGGTGCTGCTGAACTACTAGGAGCAGCAGATTAGCACACCAGTCCCACTCCCCAACACTGCTAGACTAATAGCACTGGGCTCTTATAGTAGTAGTAGTAGTAGTAGTAGTAGTAGTAGTAGTAAAACAACAAAAAAATAAATAAAAGCAGTCCTTACAAGGACTACTGTTATTGCAGCAGTCAGCAGATGAGATCAGAAGCAGGACAGCTGCCCACTGCAGCTACATACAGAGCACTGCAGTAGAAGGTAGATTACTAGCCAGCAAAGCTACCTAAGCTTAAATGTCCCTCAAACCCCTGCAGACTTCTGTCCCTCCAATAACAGAGCAGTATCAAAACGATTACTAGCCAGCTAGCAACTGTCCCTGAAATCACTAACAGGCAGCAGCTCTCTCCCTACACTATCTCTTCAGCACACACAGGCAGAGTGAAAAAAACGCTGCAGGACTTCGGTTTTTATAGGGAAGGGGAGTGGTCCAGGGGAGAGCTTCCTGATTGGCTGCCATGTACCTGCTGGTCTGGGGTGAGAGGGCAAAAAAAAGCGCCAACAATGGCGAACCCAAAATGGCGAACGTCGCGCGACGTTCGCGAACTTCCGGCGAGCGTGAACACCCGATGTTCGCGCGAACAAGTTCGCCGGCGAACAGTTCGCGCCATCTCTAATGGTATAATACAATGGGAAGGGAAGAAACAATAGCTGTCTGAAAGCAGTTCCATCCTGAAGTATTAGCTCCTTCTCAAAGCTCAGAATCAGGCACAAAGCACTGAGATGGTCATCTCCACACCAATATTACAATTGTTGGTTCAAGATTAAAATTGAAATGGCAGAGTGAAATATTTGCAATGTAGTATAAGTGTAATTTAGAAATAAAAATAAACCACAAACATCATGACAGAATCCCTTAAACAGGCTAATAGAGGCAGCTACTAGGGAAATTCCCAAACCAGTAGCGGATTCAACCCTATGGGTCGCAACATTATTATACACTACCTCCTCCTCCAGCTCCTCTTCCATTAACTCCTCCTCTAAGTTATAGTACTCCAGCTCTACCTCAAGCTCTTCTTCCGCCAACTCCTCATCTAAGTTATGGTACTTTAACTCTGCCTCAAGCTCCTCACCTCCTCTAAGTTATGGTACTTAAGCTCTGCCTCAAGCTTCTCTTCCACTAACTCCTCCTCTAAGTTATCGTACTCCAGCTCTACCTCAAATTCCTCTTCCACTAACTCTTCCTCTAAGTTATGGTGCTCCAACTCTACCTCAAGCTCCACTTCCACGAACTCCTCCTCTAAGTTATCATACTCCAGCTCTTCCTCAAGCTCCTCTTCCACTAACTCCTCCTCTATGTTATCATCCACTTGTTCCTCTTCCACCCTCTCCTCTAAGCTATCATACACTAGCTCCTCCTGCTGCTCCTATTATAATAATGCTTCCTCATCTGGCCTCTCTCTACTGTTTAAGGGGACAATAAAATATTACCCAACAGTAACTCAAACCCAGCCAGAACTCAATAGTCAGCAATGGCTTAGTGCAAGCTAAAACTGAAAACCATGCAATCTATATGACCCATTCACTTCTATTAAATCCTCTTATACCTTTCCCACCCTCAAAAACCCTGGCTCCTCTTACACTAACACCTCCTCCTCGGTACACACCAGTTTTCAGTGTGTGGAGTATTCAGTATGTGGAAGCTTCAATCCAAGATATGAAGAGTTGGGAATACTATTTGGCCTCCTAGACCCACCAAAGAACCTGACCTGCAGGGCCTCTATTCACAACAACTTGATGTAGACAGGTGTTATATAGGCCTATGGTGGAAATAAGGGATTCATTCATGGGAAGTTAGCTCATATATATTTCCCTGTGTACATAATTTGTAGCCACCAAATGATCCCTTTCTCCTTTATTTTACATTCTGGCACAGGTATGGTTCCACCTTGGAGGATTTTGGGCAGGAAAAACCATAGGACGGCTACAATTAAGGCTGCATTAGCCATGCATTTCACAAAGGGAAGCAGTGTCCCTTTAAACTGCACAAATAAAATACAAAAGTAGGATTTGGTTTGACAATAGATGCGTGAAATTGACTCTGAAAGCTCCCTCACCCATAAGGCCAAGTTACAAATTAAGTGTCGTTACTGAGAGACGAAGCGGGAGTGACTCAGAGCCCACGTTAATGGAGAAACCAGTCGCTCTGACATTGCCATGGTGCTCTTGTGAATATTCTATGCAAATATCTCTATCCATTATTATAACTGTCCCCTACAGCCGAAACTGAGCCTTGGCCATTTATTAATGGATACTGCCCCCTAATGGCTCGAATAGTAACCAATTCCAGGGATAATAATTTTGTTTTCAGATCTATATGCTACGTCATTTTTCAGCATACATGTGTTACGCATTTTCAATGATTTTGGCTAGTTGTAATGTAATTGCTATTAATAACAGCATGTCTGTCCCTTGCCATTCTCTGCACTGCTGGTTCTGACTACATGTGTCATCTCTGCTCCTGTCGGGACACTGCTTTCAATAGCAATTTCTCTTATAAATAACCTTAAAACCATTGGCAATGCGGAATGAATGTATATTGGGAATTTGCTTACAATCTTTCACTATGAAGAAATTACATTTTTCTATTTGGGTGGAATTTCCTTTTAAAATGCAAGCATTACTAGCTGAATGAAGGGGCCAAAGGGTCAATTGGGGCTAAATGGGGTAATTTTGCATGTATGTTCCAAATTACTTACCATTACTTTTTCTATTACTTACATTCTTGTCCCCTTTTCTGTTGGCTTCAGAGTTGCCCTTTGTCTTCTCGTGCATCTGCTCTGTCCCACCTCTTGAGATTTGCATTTAGTTGGGAATATTTCCTTACAGTGGGGCAATGTATAGATGTCTCGGCTCGGTGTGGGCAAAGTCTGCTGCTAAGGATTATCTTGATAAAGCATTCCCTCGGAGGGCTGGGCAACCAATGTTCCTACTTCTATCTTACATAACATTCCAGAAGTACGTCTCTGGTCTCTTCACCTGCCCCCCCCCCCCGCTTGTGCACATCTCTTCTTTCCACCTCTGGTTTATAATTATTTTCCACCTGAAGGGGAGACTCTTTTGCACTTTGTACAATTACCCTCTGCCATTACCTTCTACCATGTTGTGGCATGAGCAGCACATGGACAGGGTGGACAAGAGATGCAATTTGGACCCCTTGGCACTTAAGTGCTTCTGTCTGTTCCATAGGGGGTGATAAGGGCATTTATAGGAGTATCATCTTACGCATATTAAAAGATCTCGTCGATATACCTGATTATTTGTTTGTCAAGATGTTGGGTTCAAACTTCACCCTGTCCCTGGCTGTGACTCATAACTCAGTTAGAAAGGAACAGTGAGAGGGTGAAATCCCAGCTGTTTCCTTGTCGCCTTATCTACAATCTTGTTGCTTGCAGCACTATCTTACTACTTTCATTCTACACCTTCTGCCGCCAGAGTAGGACCATCAGCTTCCATACGCTCCGAAACTCTGTGGCCCCTTGTCACTCTCAGAGACCCTATCTCCAAGTGTTGAGCTGTAGTTCTTTCTCTTTTCTCCAAGGCTTTTCACTGCTGTGCCTCACCATGTGTATCCAGCACTGTTCCAAGTTTATTGGGGTGTCCCTGTACCCCTTATGTGCTATCAGCATCATCTGTAATATCCTATTGTTCTTCCCGGGATGGAGTGTGGATGCCATCAATAACCCAAATGTGAAAATGACCCCGGAGGTTCTTTATCTTGGAGGTCTCTTGGGCAGTGGCATTATGGTAAGTGAAAATGGAGGTCTCTTTAATGCAGATGTTAGTTTGAGGGGGATCATCTTTAATTATTTGGTCTCAGCGTTTGATTTTGCACAGTGACATAGACCCTTATCCAGTCCTTATTCGGCATCTAGTTATTCCAGAGGGGTATAAACCCCCATTGGAACCTGTATCCAACTTGCCTTGGAGCGGATAAAAACATTCCTCCTTGACTCCAAAATAGCAGAACAGTCCTTGGATCACCATGGTACTAATATTAGTAGGAAAAAAGACAACCTTCCTAAACCCTAAGGCAGTGGTTCCTAAATCATGGGGCTACAACCATGGAGGACACACTAAATCAATGACTTGAGGGCTAAACTTGAAGGTCAAGTAGAGTGGGATTTGGAGATTATGACGATTTCTTTTCCTACATACCACTGAAAGCCCAGCAAGAATGTCAGTTTGGGTGAGAACTTGGGTGAAAACTTGTTTGCGGTCCTATATATTCTCTGAGCTATGGCTGAATGGCTGATGTTTGCCTATATCTGTAGCTTTGTTAAAGCCAAGGGGAGCCCAGAACAAAGGCTGGTCCTCCAAGGCTTAATGCTTATGGGCAACAGCAAAATAACCAGCAGCTTCTGTAGCACATTATACTGTATATATATAGCTACTGCTGTATTGTTCCTGGTGAGTGATTCTACAGGTGGCCAGGGTTAGTGACCATAACCACCACGGAGAACATCAGTTGGGTACCAGGGTCAATGACCCTTGCAATCAAGAAGACCTTTAACAGACAGTTAGTGAGGCAAGTCTGTTCCAATAAGAAATTTTCTTTCCAAGATATGCCTCCCCGTATAACCCAGCTATATTGGCCTGTCCAGTCCACTGTGCCCTTCAATGTAAACCTTTATCAAATGGCCCAAAGATGCTTTTGATATAAGTTCACCATTAATTGTCTACTGAGACTCTCTTTTCTCCCTTTAGGTTCTGATTCCTGCAATCTATGTCCACTGCATAGGAAAGCCTGGAAAATGTAGCAACCGCTGTGGGGTAAGGCAATCAGTCTATACATGCACATACATATAATGCACATACAGACCCTAATCTGGTTATAAATCTGCTTGAACAAAGGTCATGTAATCAGTAATAACCCCAGGACCTATGTACCAATCTAGGTCATGTGACCTGGGTTAAAACAGTTCATGTATTATGTTTATGTATTCTAAACCCCAATGGGGCCCATATCAATGGTTGGATTTTATTCCCTAGAATTTACCAATAGTCTCCACCATTCCTTTCTTTCCACAGATGTTCCTCTCTATCATATTCTCGGCCGTGGGGGTGTGTGGCGCTCTCTATGGTCTTGTTGTCTCAGCTCTGGGTCTGGCCAATGGTCCTCGCTGTGAGTACCTGTTTATAAGCGGCCGGGTGCAATGGGCAATCCCTTTCAAACTGCCTCTGGAATTTTTGAAGTGAGTGTTTTATGTCTTAACTACAAACTATCACCTAGTGAGTATCAACTAACTCTACATTCTTGCTTGAAACCTCCAGAGATTGCAAAATCCCTAACCAAAAAGACATTGTGGTCCGTAGAGCAGTACCCAGCACTCCTTTTCCTTTATATCGTTTTAACTCAAATTTAGCAACAGACAACAGAGCTCATTTACAAATCAACCAATCAGAGGTTCATTTTTACGTGGTTCTATCTACAATAGACTAATCAAAGCTGATTGATTATTGGTTGCTATGGTTTACTGGACTGGACCAAATTAAAAAGGTTCTAGGCTGGGGTAATGTATTTAGGGTTGCCACCTTTTCTAGAAAAAAATACCGGCCTTCCTATTTATCTACCTTTTTTCCCTATTAATAACATTGGGATCCGCCATCATTTTTACCGGCCAGGCCGGTAAAATACTGGCCAGGTGGCAACCCTAAATGTATTAAAAGTCTCAAATTCTGTCCCAGGTCTAGTAACCCCCAGCAAAGAAGAACCTCGGTCTTACGTTAGTACAATTTGGCTTTTACATTTTCATGATGTAACTGATGCTATCAAGATGGTACTCCAAGTACACTTGATAAGTAATTAAGTTCTCACCTACCACTGTGCATCTGTGGGAATAATAGGTGGAGATATGATAAAAGATTGGTGAGGTTTAGCCTCCCTAATAAGAGGGGTTCACTCGCTGGTAGGCTGCAAATGAGGTGACTTTACACACCAGGATCAGTTTTAGGGCTTCCTGCCAGCGTTTATTTTTCAGCGGTTCCAAAACTTCCACTCACAGCGGGAAGGTAACCGAAGTAGAAATAGTTAAACAGAAAATCCAACTTTCTGGTTAACACAAAACAAATGATTTGCTTTCTCTCCTGAAGCTGAGAACACACGATCATCGACGTAACTACGCAAATTCACTGACGCACTCATTTTTCTGAACGCTACCTTTTACGCCAGACTTCCTTCGCCACCTCAGACCAGGCGAAGTGCAATAGAGTAGATAGGGATTGCTTCAAAAAAAGTTAAAAAAATTTCTAAGTCCCAAAAAACGCTGGCGTTTTTTCTTTTTTATGGGTGATAGGCTGAAAAAGATCAAAAATTGTTTTGGGGCTCCCCTCCTTCCCCCCTACATTTCCTAACTCATGGCAACTTAACTATACAGTGGGCACATGTGTAGGGCAAAATAAAAATTGTATTTGTTGTCTAGAAGGTTTCCCAGGCTTGTGTAGTTCTGCTACATATACCTCCATTGTAACTTCAATTTGGCGCCGTATGCAAATTAACCATTGCTAGCGTAACTTTGCTTTGCTTGGCGAATTAACGCTAGTGCAACTTCGCAACCATACGCTTCCCCTGAGCGCAACTTCAGATTTTAAGGAATTTGCGTAGCGTTGGCAAAAATACGCCTGGCGAAGTGCGGCAAAGCGGACGCTGGCGCAACTACGGATCACAGTGAATTTGCCCCATAGTGTTTCTCTGCTAACAGCACTACTGGTCTCACCTCAGTAACAATATCTGAGAATCCGTGGCCCAGCATATATTCCATCAATCACTTTTCCCCAGGAAACTGGGGACCTTTTTGTCACCATACCACAGTATGTATATAATTATATAACATTACAAGTTCTCCAGTGGAACATCTTCTATTGCTTGCCTCCCCAATCTGTATCTCAGTTGCTCTAGAACAGGGGTTCCCAACCCTTTTCACACATGAGCCACATTCAAATATAAAAAAGTTGGGGAGCAACACAAACATGAGAAAGTCTCTGGGGATGCAAATATGGGCTGTGATTGGCTATGTGAACTGGTAGCCTTCAGGAGGTTCTGTTTGGGGGTACACCTGGTTGTTATTCAACTATAACTTGCTCCAAACCAGGAAATCAATAAGAAAAACTTGCTTCGAGGCCACTGGGAGCAACATTCAAGGGGTTGGGGAGCAACATATTGCTCATGAGCCACTGGTTGGTGATCACTCCTCTAGAATATAAACATCCACAAAACCATTTTTTTAGCCTACAATCGGTAGAAATCCACCCTTGTGCCATAGGACTAAATTCAGGAATGCTTAGCAGTGTCAACCATGGGCAGTGCATGAAATGGTCTCAAATTTACCACTTTTCTGGTAACCAATAACCGGTATCATTTACTTTTCAACACTTGGTTGATTAGGGTTGCCACCTTTCCCCACCAATGAAATCCGGGGGAGGCGGGACCATGATGCAATGGGGGCAGGGCAGTGATGTAGAGGGGCGGGGGCTTGACATGGTGGGACGGGGCCGTGATGTTGGGGGCTATGACACAGGCTATGACGTGGCGATCGGCCATTGGCTGATCGCCATGCCAATCTAAGGAAATCCTGCCCAGTTTTCATAATTTGGAAAACCGGACAGGCAGTTTTGATCCAAACAGCCCTTCAAAAAACTGACAGATGGCAACCCTATTGTTGATTGCTATGGCCTACTAGATGTGAGCGGATAAATTGCCATTTCTTCCACCCTCATTTCTATCTTTCTCCCTTTCGTCCCCCCAGCATCGACAGGAGTTACCTCTTCAATAGAGACGCCTGGGATCGGTGTCTTCAGCCAGCTGGTGTGGTTGAATTTAACATCGTTTTCTTTTCCACCATCCTGGCCTCGAGCTGTATCCAGTTGGTGCTCTGCGCTATCCAGATGCTGAATGGCTTGTTTGGCTGCCTTTTCGGCACATGTTCCAGGACATACTAACAAAATCCATGGTAAGTGGGGACTGTATACAAACATCTTTGGTGTTACAATTACTGGTTTAACAATGTTTTGCTATATATGGACCTATGGAGTATAAGGTTCGTACGTGCACCCAGCGATTCCAACCAATATCCAAGTCCTGTGGATATCGGTCCATTTGCGGATCCAGTAGGCTTGAAAATGTTATCTGCCCATGCACCATATATGCCACTGACAGATAAACATGTAGAGAGGATACTTTGCTCTGCCCAGCAAAAAGAGCAGAATAAACTCCAGATTCGGCATGACCAGCGGAAATATATTGTCATTAGACATGAAGCTTCTGCTCACCTGTAAGATATGCTGCTCATGTAACAAGTTTGAAACCACAGAAAAGAATCATCTTGCTCTGCTTAGAATGGACAAGAAAAGGATCAGGTGACTCTTCTCTGCTCACCAACTTCATTTTTCTAAGCGGAGCAATAGTGATGTGCGGGCCGGCTCGATACCTGTGAGTTGTGCAGGTTCAGGCCGACCATGCTGCTCTTCTTGTTGGCCCCGACCTTAGACTGCCAGCTTGTGGCTTCCTGTTTCATAGACTGGTCCGCCCCTTTTGTGACATCATCAGCGTGGTGGGTTGACGCGGGTCAATAAATAGAGGTGGGTGTAGATTCTGGTCAGGTGCGGCTCGAGGTTTTCTTGACCAGCATATCACTACAGAGCAACATGGCAAAGACGTTTATTATCTCAGAAAATTAATTTTCAGCCCACTGTAGCCAGTCAGCAAGAAGACATTCGTAAGGAAAACTAAAAGCCTTTTATGTATATTGCAAAAGTGCAAAGCGCTTTACATTTCCTTTACTATCATTATTTTAATGGTGCGGTTTTTATCACCATATTAGACTGTGTGCCTTGCGAGCAATTCATTCTACAGTTTAAAATTGCATTTTATTCATTTGCTACTACTTTTCTAATGTTTTATTCGTTTTAATAATGGTGGTGTGGGCAGCCATCTTAGTTCATTATGCGTGGACTCGTACAAACAGCCAGCACAGCATCTTTCAGGCAGCTATTCTCACATCTACCACTAGGTGGCAAATAGATGCATATTGGGGTATATTTATCAAAGAGTGAAGTTAATAGTGAAGTTCCGCCACTAGAGTGAAATTCCACCACTCTCCATTCATTTCTATGGGATTTTTATAGGGGTATTTATCAAAGGGTGAACTATCACTTTCACCCATTGATAAATAAGCCTTTCAAAATCCCATAGAAATGAATTGTGAGCTGCGGAATTTCACTCTAGTGGCGGAACTTCACTCTTTGATAAATTGACCCCATATTGAGTGGTGGAGACAATTTAGATCTGTAGGATGCTAAGGGGCCGATTCACGAAGGGTCGAATATCGAGGGTTAATTAACCCTCGATATTCGACTGGGAATTTAAATCCTTCGAATTCGAATATCGAATTCGAAGGATTTAGCACTAAAAATTCGATCGATCGATCGAAGGAATTTTCATTCGATCGAACGATTAAATCCTTCGAATCGTACGATTCGAAGGATTTTAATAAAACGATCGAATGAAAAATCCTTTTTAAATCCTTCGAATTCGAATATCGAATTCGAAGGATTTAGCACTAAAAATTCGATCGATCGATCGAAGGAATTTTCATTCGATCGAACGATTAAATCCTTCGAATCGTACGATTCGAAGGATTTTAATAAAACGATCGAATGAAAAATCCTTCGATGAAAAAAACTTTAGCAAGCCTATGGGGACCTTCCCCATAGGCTAACATTGAGTTTGGTAGCTTTTAGCTGCCGAACTAGGGGATAGAATTTTTTTTTAAAGAGACAGTACTTCGACTATCGAATGGTCGAATAGTCGAACGATTTTTAATTCTAATCGTTCGAATTCGATCGAATTCGATCGAATTTAACCAATTCGATGGTCGAAGTACCCAAAAAATACTTCAAAATTCGAATTTTTTTTTATTCGAACCCTTCACTCGAATTTCGTGAATCGGCCCCTTAAACTTACATTAGACTTCAGAAAACCTGTTTTTTTCAGCATCTAGCCCCTGGCCCTGAATTGGCTTTTTTTGTCTTATAAACATAACAGGCCTCATTTATGATTCACGGTGCAGAGCGAGGGGCAATAAAGCGCGGCAAGCTTATTGCAATATTACAACTTTTTCCTGAGAATTTGCTTCCTAAACATTTTCTTTTTCTAGATCCAGTCTCTAGTTTCCTTACAAAATATTAATATGTGACCAGGAGTGGGTGGATTCGCACGTGGAAGAACAAGCTGCTTCTAAATGGAAACATATCATACCTCCCATTAGCCGACCAGAGGATTCTTCCAGTTCCACCATTGTGTGCCCCTTGGAGAAAGCCATTCCCAACGGAGAGGATTATGGGTAGGGATATCTATCATCGAGCCATATCAAGCAGAGAGGCTTCTGGGAATGACATCCTTTGCAGATTCTTACCCCCCGCGTAGCCGTATAGACCGGACACTTTTCTTTAAATTCTCTCCTGTGTGTGATGTTGAGAAATTGAATTAAATCAAATGCTAAAATATTTTTTTATTTTGATTTTTTTTTTTTTTTATTCTAAAAACCTAAAGTAACAAATGACATTAATTAACTGTATTTCCAAAGATATATAATGGGCTAAATATCCTTTAGGGTGCCATGTTCTGTAATGAACTGCTGTACAGACATAGGGAAGGTACCCACACCCAGGGAATATAACCTGATATGATACACAAAAACCATGAATATCCTGTAAATGATATCCTTAGAAACGGTGAGTTCTGATGTCATCAGTTATAAACGGTGAGTTTTGATGTCATTTCTGTCATATGACTCACTGAAATTTGTGTATTATAATAAATAAAGTACCCCCAGTTGCAAAATATGAGGATATTAGAAGTTACCTCGGAGTTCCATGACCTGTATAAAATCACTCGACCTTCGGCCTCGTGTTTTCATATGGTCATAAAACTCCTCGGTAACTTATAGGGGCCGATTCACGAAATTCGAGTGAAGGGTTCGAATGAAAAAAAAATTGAATTTCGAAGTTTTTTTGGGCTACTTCGACCATCGAATGGACTACTTCGACCTTCGACTACGAAAATCGAACGATTTGAACTAAAAATCGTTCGACTATTCGACCATTCGATAGTCGAAGTACTGTCCCTTTAAGAAAAACTTCGACCCCCCAGTTCGGCAGCTAAAAGCTACCGAAGTCAATGTTAGCTTATGGGGAAGGTCCCCATAGGCTTGCCTGGGATTTTTTGATCGAAGGATTTTCCTTCGATCGTTGGATTAAAATCTTTCGAATCGTTCGATCCGAAGGATTTAATCGTTCGATCGAATGAAAAATCCTTCGATCGATCGATCACAGGATTTGCGCAAAATCGTTCGACTTCGATATACGAAGTCGAACGATTTTAGTTCCTAGTCGAATATCGAGGGTTAATTAACCCTCGATATTCGACCCTTCGTGAATCGGCCCCATAATATCCTTATATTTTACAAGAGGGGGTACTTTATTCACTATATATATATTTATTTATATACCAGATAATGAATTTCAATGACATTATAAATAGTATAATTTATTAAAGAGCAAAGACTAACGTTTCGGCTGTATCCACAACCTTTTTCAAAGTTAAAACGGATACAGCCGAAACGTTAGACTTTGCCGTTTAATAAATGATACTTATTTATAATGTAAGACCTGCGAGTGCGACCACTCTTCATTACCCAGTATTATTTGCTTTTCATGGGCTGCACCCAGGCACTAGTGAGTACCTTTTAGTGAGTGCTGGTATTACTCTGCATCAATATATAGTGAATAAAGTACCCCCTCTTGTAAAATATAAGGATATAATTAATTACCGAGGAGTTTCATGACCATATAAAAACACGAGGCCGAAGGCCGAGTGTTTTTATACAGGTCATGGAACTCCGAGGTAGCTTCTAATATCCTCATATTTTGCAACTGGGGGTACTTTATTTATTATAATTCACAAATTTTAGTAAGTCATGTGACAGAAATGACATCAGAACTCACCGTTTATAACTGATGACATCACTACTCACCGTTTATAAGGATATAATTTACAGGATATTCATGGCTTTTGTGTATTATATATATATATATTTATATATAAAGAACTCCCCAATGTTTGTCAGGAGTCTCCCCGATTTAAGCCCCCACCCCAGGTCTACTGCAGTAATAGATCCATCTCCAGCTGTCCAGTAATTTGCAACCAAAATCTAACTAAGCCATTCTATTGAAATGCATTGAATCCATACCGGAGATCCTCCAATATTGTCTAAAGCCTTTGGCAGGGAGGATGGCGGGGGGGGCTGGGCAAGGGCAGAACATGGGTCGGGATGTGACAGGTACAGCCTTGATGTGTATTATAATGCTAATAATTGCATACAGTTTACAGTAGGTAGGTGCTATATAGGCATATGGTAGAAATAAGAAATGGTTGATGAGGGTTGTTCTTGACTTGGGCCCAGGTAGATATTCTAGAGTTCTGAGCAACCGATCCCGGCCCAGGAGAAAGTGTAAGGTGAAGAACTACAGCAGTTGCAGCCAGTTGTATTACTATAAAGGGCTGGTATATATTTCCCTGTGTTAGCCATACGTGATTGTACAGTTGTAGCCAAATATCATGCACTCTCTGGTGGACCTCTTCTCCATTATTAATAGGAGATACACAAGGACACCTTTAGCAATTATGGGGTGTCATACTGCTGTTAGCAGGGTCCTCCACCAATGGGGGTGCAGTTAGTATCCAAGTGGTCATATGGACCCCTGTGGTGTGGGCCCTGACAAATAGAAGACTAGGGTCCCAATTAAAAAACATATATATATATTGTGCAGCCCCATCCAAACCTCATCCACAATCAGTCCAAAGCCTGCCCCTCCACTATAAACTCTCACAAATCACTCCTTCCCATCTCTTAGGGCCCCTGATTGTAATACCCCCAGTACCGCCCTGGTGGATGCCCTGGTGACACACCTGCACATGATCTAAAACTGGCATCATGCCACTTGGATGACAGCTGGGCAGGACAAACAACAGGATGGGTACAGCTTAGGCTGCAATGATCATGGTCTAGGCTTCTCATGACCGCCTGTTGTGTCTTGGTTTAAAGGAAAACTTTATCCCCAAAATTAATATTTAAGCAACAGATAGTTTACCATTAGTGATGGGCTAATTTATTCGCCAGGCACAAATTCGCAGCAAATTTGCGTGTCTTGCCGAATACATTCGCAAATTTGTCACAAAAATTCAATGGCGAAAAGGCGACAATTCCGACCCCAGAGACAATTAAACGCACACCATTTACTTTAATGTGCGCCGGAATTATAACGAATTTCACAAATTTTTCAGCAAAGCAAAACCAGACAAATTTTCCCATCACTATTTATCATAGTAAGTGGCATGTTAAAGAATGTTATCAAACTGGAATATATATTTAAGTAAATATTGCCATTTTACATCTCTTGCATTGAGCCACCATTTCGTGATGGTCTGTGTGCTGCCTCAGAGATCACCTGACCAGAAATACTGCAGCTCTAACTGTAACAGGAAGAGATCACCTGACCAGAAATACTGCAGCTCTAACTGTAACAGGAAGAGATCACCTGACCAGAAATACTGCAGCTCTAACTGTAACAGGAAGAGATCACCTGACCAGAAATACTGCAGCTCTAACTGTAACAGGAACCTGACCAGAAATACTGCAGCTCTAACTGTAACAGGAAGAAGTGTGGAAGCAAAAGACAGAACTCTGTCGGTTAATTGGCTCATGTGACCTAACATGTATAGTTTGTTTGTGTGCACCGTGAATCATATGATCCCATATTTTTTAAAATGGCAGTTTTCTATTTATGATTACCCAATGGCACATACTACTAAAAAAGTATATTATTATGAAAATGGTTTGTTTACATGAAGCAGGATTTTACATATGAGCTGGTTTATGCAATATCTTTTTTATAGAGACCTACATTGTTCGGGGGGGTATAGTTTTTGTTTAAAAAGGATAAGTAAGCCTTTAACATAAGTGAATGTAAAATTGATTTAGGAGGCTATTCTAAACACTTTTTCAATGTACATTCATTATTTAATTATTTTTAAATTCCAAGATATTAAGGGATACATGTGCTGTTAATATGAATGAATTTTGTTACAACAGCTCCACCTGCTGGTCATTTTCCCACCAGTCTGACCAGCAAGTAGTCAAGGAAGTTGTCAGGAGAAAGAAAGAGGCTGATGTTCTTCTCCTTAGGAAAAAATTAGAAACCTTCCTCAAATCTTCCCTAAGCAGAAGAACATCAGAGCAGCCTCTTTCTTTCTCCTGACAACTTCCTTGACTACTTGTTGGTCAGACTGGTGGGAAACTGACCAGCAGGTGGGGCTGTTGTAACAAAATGCATTCATATTAACAGTACATGTATCCCTTAATATCTTGGAATAAAAAATAAATAAATAATGAATGCAAATTGCAAAAGTGTTTAGAATAGCCTCCTAAATCAATTTTATATTCACTTATTTTAAAGGTTTACTTATCCTTTAAGGTGGGGTTTCTTGCAGGTATGAACTGGGAGTCAAAAAAGTCCCTGGCATACCCCTGACACACTGAAGGTACTAGGTGGTCAGAAACTGACCAGCAGGTGGAGCTGTTGTAACAAAATGAATTCATATTAACAGTACATGTATCCCTTAAAGGACCAGTAACATCAAAAAATTAAATTGTTTTAACGTAATAAAAATATAATGCAGTGTTGCCCTGCACTAGTAAAACTGCTGTGTTTGCTTCAGAAACATTACTATTGTTTATATAAATAAGCTGCTGTGTAGCCATGGGGGCAGCCATTCAAAGGAGAAAAGGCTCAAGTTACATAGCAGACAGCAGATAAGCTCTGTCTGTCTAATGGTGTTATCTGTTATCCATTATCTATCCTGTGCCATTTAGCCGTTTTTCAATTTCCGCCATTGCTACACAGCAGCTTGTTTATATGAACTATAGTAGTGTTTCTGATGCAAACGGATCATTTTTACCAGTGCAGGGCAACAGTACATGATATTTTCATTACTTTAAAACACTTTCAGTTTTTGGTGTTACTGTTCCTTTAATGTCTTGGAATAAAAAATAAATAAATGATGAATGTAAATTGCAAAAGTATTTAGAATAGCACCTTTATCAATTTTACATTCACTTATTTTAAAGGTTTGCATATGCTTTAAGGTGGGGTTTCTTGCAGGTATGAACTGGGAGTCAAAAGAGACCCTGGCATTCCCCCAATGCACTGAAGGTAATTTTAATTTACATAAGCTCGGAGGAGGGAAGGTGGCAGCGGTCCCTTTAGGGGGGTGTGAGGGCACAGTGGGGGTGACTTGGGGGGGGTGCAGGAGCTCCTTTGGGTGGCAGCCCCGGTGGGCCCTGCACCCCCCAGTCTGACCCTGCTCCCACCAGCCCAATAGATAGAGACCTTACAATAGCCCATCTGCCATTTTCCAGAGCAGTCCAAGCTTGCTTTCTCATAATACAATCAGGATCACTAGGCAATTGAAGGGTTAATTACCAATTATATTGGGCACATATAAACATGCAGCACTACTGGCAGTAGCGATCCTAGAGGGGGCCGGGCCTTGCCCCCTCCATACGGCCGCATTTGGCCGCATTTTCAGCGGAGAACGGACTGCCGGGGGGCCCTGAGGGGGTGCGGGCCCTGGCCCACTAGCACCCCCTGCTCCCCCGGTAGTTCCGCCACTGACTACTGGGGAAATAACAAAGGTTTGCTGAGATAGAGTAACCAAAAACATATATTTCATAAAAAGCAGGACAGTGTGACAGTAAATAGGACAGAGCAAAGAGAGGAAATAGGCGACGGCAGTGTCCCTTTAAATCTCAGAAATAAAACACAAAAATGGGACTCAGCGTGAGAAAAGATGCGTGAAATTAGGTGACTCAGAAAAGCTCCATCTCCCATATAAATGACAAGGCAGGAGGTGTTACTGAGTGACTCAAACCCCATTTATATGCAATGGGGGGCACGTCGTACTGACATTGCCAGGGCACACTTACTGAATATCACTACCGTATTATATGCAAATATCTTTATCCATTATTCCTCCCGTCCCCTACAGCTCAAACTAAGCCTGGGTATATATGTAACAATATACTGCCCTCCAATGGCTCAAATTGTAACCAAATTTAGGGATACAAAAAAAAAAAAAATAACAATCTGAAGAATGTTTCACTGTAATTGTCTGTTTCTACTCCCTGCACTGCTGGTTCTGACCACATGAGTCAGTAAAATAATAATGATTCAGTGAATGACAGTGAATATCAAGGGACAGACAGATTGGGAGAAGTTTAAAATGTAATTACATGATTGGGACTTGTTATCTGGACCTGGGGGTTTTCAGATAACGGATCTTTCGATAATTTCTACTACAGGTATGGGACCTGTTATCCAGAATGCTCAGGATCTGGGGTTTTCCGGGTAACGGGTCTTTCTGTAATTTGGATCTTCATACCTTAAGTCTACTAGAAAATCATTTAAACATTAAATTAACCCAATAGGCTGGTTTTACTTCCAATAAGGATTAATTATATCTTAGTTGGATCAAGTACAAGTGACTGTTTTATTATTACACAGAAAAAGAAAATCATTTTTAAAAAATTTGGATTATTTGGATAAAATGGAGTCTATCGGAGATGGCCTTTCCGTAATTCGGAGCTTTCTGGATAACGGGTTTCCGGATAAAGGATCCCATACCTGTACTAGAAAATCATGTAAACATTAAATAACCCCAATAGGCTGGTTTTGCTTCCAATAAGGATTAATTATATCTTAGTTGGGATCAAGTACAAGTTACCTTTTTTATTATTACAGAGAAAAGGGTAATACTTTTTACAGATTAGAATTATTTGCATATAATGGAATCTATGGGACATAGCCTTCCCATAATTCCGAGTTTTCTGTATAAAGGGTTTCCCGAATAACGGATCCCATACCTGTATCAGTGTTTTTGAGACTTATACCAAACCTTTATGGAAACAACCCTAAATATATTATCCAGTTTTGGTGCACCCTGCTCATTAATTAGCCACCTTTGGGTGATTTAGAAATATTGGGCTGATCTGAGAATTTGGCTGTCAGATCAGTTTTCTGCCTGGCCCAATCCTTGTCTGAACAAACCAGATTAAATAATGATTTGGATAGTTTAAGTCTCATAAATGGACTGAACGACTGCAATTATTACAGAGAAAAAGGAAATAATTTTTTAAAATTTGGATTATTTGGATAAAATGGAGTCTATGGGAGACTTTCTGTAATTCAGAGCTTTCTGGATAATGGGTTTCTGGATAATGAATCCCATACCTATAATGACAGCTGAAAAAGGGTCCAAAAGGCCTGAAAAAAACCTTTAGGTTAATCAGGGCAGGGCTGTAGCCAGGGAAGTAACTACAGAGGAAGCAGACCCTGTGGCTGCCCGGGGGCCCAGGAGGTATAGGGGCCCCATGAGGCCATTATATAGTTTTAATAAATATTGGTAAAACAAATCAACCTCTAGACATTTTGGGGTCCTGAAAAAAAAATTGCTGTATCTAGTTACACCACTGGCTCTAGATACTAAATGGGTTGGACTCCAAGAATACTAGGGTAGAGGCCGATACCCTAAGCCAATTGTAATTCTTAATGACTGACCCGTCTCACACTGCGATTTACTCTGACAATATCACTTTCCTCAAACTGTTTCCACTTAAGTGTAACTACACCACTTTGGGCTCCACCGCAAACCCTCCACTCGTGTCCCCCTGCTCCCCTCACTCTCAGGTAGAAGAGCGGCCAGGGAAGGGGTCTGCGTCCTCTATAGTTACTACTGTCGGGGTAACTTCCAAGAGCCCCACAGAGCAGCTTTTGTAGGTAGGTGGATAGTAAGTAATAATAGTATAAAGAAAAAAAAACATTTTGCACCTTAAGATAGAACCTTCTTTCTTCTATTCTCAAGGGATGTCCTTGTGTCCTTTGGAATAAATAAAGGATCATTGAATTTGTTGTAAGGTCCCTTTATGTATTTATACACAGTGATCATATCTCCCCTTAAGCACCTCTTCTTCAATGTAACAACCCTACCTTGGACAATCTTTCCCTTTATAGACTTTCCATTCCCTTTATCAGCTTAGTCACTCTTCTTTGTACTTATTATCCACAACTACCTTCAGTTTCTTGTCCATAAATACTTTACCATTATAAGGTTATAAATATCTTGTATATTTGTAACCTACCTGCATCTATTCTGTGCAGTTTGAAGCATATCACATGCAGTCTATAAATTGCCCAAACCTGTGCTAAATGGTCTCGCTATGACCCGTGTATGCTCAAAATGTACCAGAAGAAATTGGTTCTTGAGCATAGGACATTTACTTACCTTCTTGTTCCTCTGTCTGTGTGTGTTAAGACTTGCCTCTATCTTCTCTCTCATCTCACGTGCCCCACCTCTACAGATCTGAGATCTTTCCTTACATTGGGGCAATGTATAGATGCCTCGGCTCAGAGTGGGCAAAGTCTGCCACAAAGGAATTTGTTGCTAAGGCATTCCCTCAAAGGGCTGGGCCACCCATGCTCCTACTTCTCTCTTACATAATAATCCATAAGTACATTTCTATATGTTTCTCCTAAATTTGAGGTCTACTTGTCTCCTCTGCTCATACACTTCTGCTTTCCACTGCCTTTTTATAACAAATATTTCACTGATTTGCCCTTCATATTAATGAGAAAATTGTTCAAAATTTTGCACCATTACCCTCTGCTACTTGTGTTGCTCTTATGAGTGGATTGAATGCAGGGTAGTGGTATCCTTTGGTGAGCAAGGCTGGAACCTTAGATGATCTATGTGCAAAAGAACCCTGTACCTTTTAATCTGGCACAAGGGATAGAGGCACAAGCACCTCTTACATGGTCAAGTCAAGTCAAGAGTGAATTTATTGTCATTTTATCCAATACATTTGCACAGTACACAGTGAAACGAAACCACGTTCCTCTAGGACCATGGTGCCACACACAACATAGATGTCCCGGACAATGTACAAAAATGGGGGGTGTGGAAGCACTCTAAAGGCTAAGTAATAGTATATTTAAGTATAATGGAAGTGCTAGTTTTAAAGCACATTCCCCAGTCCCCTGTCTCAAAAGTAAGTTTACAAAACAGGGGTTTTTAGTTACAAAGTTATGATCATAAAGTTGAAAAGTCACGTCAAGGTAAAGCCCATACGGTGGTCCCTACTTGTTTGCCTCTGGCCATATTATAAAAAGTCTTACTTCTCTGCATTATCTGTAATCAGGATCTGTTGAACCTTTGTTTCAGTATGAAGGATCTATCCTCCCCTGCCAGTATGTGGCTTTTAAGGGAGAGGAATTGTCCAAACCAACGCCCATTTTTAAAAGTATAGGGCCACATTCGTTTAAAGGGGTGGGTATGGGGTGCTATTAAAAACCACATGAAGCTCAGCCACAGCTGAGATGTACCGGACAACAGACAAAAAGTGCAAGTGCAAAAATATGCAACTCCTGCAAGACAGGACAAGACAGTGCACACTCAGCAGATGTAATATATTAAGTAAATAATGCTAAACGTCACACAAGATGTGTGTATCATTGTGATATTATAGTAGTAAGAACATGATAAAGAACATGATAAAGTGCAGATATGCTCATAGCGAACAATTGTCTCCAATGGCTATTTATTTATACAATGGCGTACAGTGGTTGTGTAACGTTGTGGTATATAGTAAGGTCAGATGGAGTGTGAGTGTGAGAGAGATCTGTCCGGTCCCTGAGTATTCAGGAGCCTTATATTTTGGGGGAAGAAACTGTTACACAGTCTGGTAGTGAGGGCCCTAATGCTTCGGTACCTTTTTCCAGATGGCAGGAGTGTGAACAGTGAGTGTGAGGGGTGTGTTGGATCAGACACAATGCTGGTGGCTTTACGGATGCAGCGAGTGGTGTAAATGTCCTTGATGGAAGGAAGAGAGACACCTATGTTCTTCTCTGCTGTCTTCACTATCCTGGATCCTTAGGAGAGCAATTTTGCACCCATCAGCCAGTACTTGTGTCTGTTGTATGGGTAAATAAGGCGTTCACATATGTAGAGTTATAGGCTATATATACCTGGGCATTTGCTTACTAAGATGATGAGTTCAAACTTCACCCTGTCCCTGGCTGTGACTCATAACGCCGTCAGAAAGGAGCTGTGACCGGGTCAAATCTCAGCTGTTTCCTCGTTGTCTAGTCTGCACTCTTCTTGCCAGCAGCACTCTTAAACTGCGCTCCCTTCTGCCAGTCACTACACTTAACCAATTTGGTTTCCTCCTAGCTTCCCATCCTGATTCTTTTCAGTTTCATTCTCCAATTTCAATGGGCTTCCCCATGTGCGTTCAGGACTGTTCCAAGTTTATCGGGGTGTCCCTGTACCCCTTCTGTGTCCTCAGCATCATCGGTAATATCCTATTATTCTTCCCAGGATGGAGCGTGGATGCCATCAATAATCCAGGTGTCAAAATGACCCCAGAAGTTCTTTATCTGGGGGGTCTCATGGGCAGCGGCGTTATGGTAAGTGACAGCAGATCTTAATGATCTTCTTTAGTGGTCTCATGGGCTACTAACATGATTTTATCAGTAATGTAGTTGTCTCATGTACATCAGGTGTACTTCTGTCCTCACCCAGTCCTTACTCCAGCTTCTAGCTATGCCAGAGGGGTAGAAGTCCCATGTGAAGCTCTATCTACGTTGTCTTAGAGGAGACAGAAAATTCCTCCTCAATCCAAAATGGCTGAATGAACATTGTACTAAGAATATTAACATTAGTAGCCTTACATTTTCTCATTAGTTAAATAAATACCAAACACTTTCACTATCTAATGTACCTATCGTGCCATATAGTAGCTGTTTGGGAAACTATTATTAGGCTGTAGACTGCATATAAATATATATCTGGACTACTGACTGTCACATCAGGTGCCATGACATTGAGTAGAGGCTCTACAGCAGTGAAGCACACCAGGGCTTGGATCATTTTTGTATTTTATTTAGAGTAAGCAATTCAGCTTTACTTGAAGACCAGCTAAAAACCTTCAACCTTCAACTGTCCATAGAGAACAGATGTAGTTCCCTCATAAAAGGTCTCCTGTTGCTTCAGCTGCAACTTAATGTGCTTATTCCTTGAGCAGTTGAGTGGAGACTCATTTTATATTATATACTGTACTGCATCCTGTAAAAATATCTTCTTCTCCTTTCGGGATCTGTGTAACCAGTCTCTATTCACTGGGAGAACTAGTACAAGAATTGAAAATATATCTCTCATATATCTCTTGATGGACAACTAAGTGTCCCTTCCTAGATGATGACCCCAAAACACAGATGGTATAAAAAGCATGACAATTTACAAGATAATGTAGCCGAATCAACCAAATAGGTAACTAGGTGGGGAAAATAAGCACAATGGCTTGGGAACAGAGATCTCACAATAATTATGACATGGGAACGTAACAAGAAACATTGTTGTCTACGATGAGTCTCTTCGCCCAGGTGATGCCACCCATATGACAACCATCCATGTTTAACATAACGTTGAATTGAAAGCCCCAAAGATACTTTTGATATTAGACTTCTATTGATTTTACACTGATACTTTCTTTTATTTCCCCATAGGTCCTGATTGCTGCAATATATATCCACTACATAGGGAAGCCTGGAAAAAGCAGCCACTGTAGGGTAAGACAGTCAATGTTTACATAATACTCATATAGTCGCCAATCTGGCTATAAATCTGCTTGAGCAAAGTTCATGTAATCAGAAATAACCCTGGGACCTATGTACCAGACTAGGAAGTCATGTGACCTGGGTTAAAGCAGTTCATGGCCCATATCAATGGTTGGATCTTATTCCCTTACTTACCGATAGTCTCCACCATTCCTTTCTTTCCACAGATGCTCCTCTCTATCATAATCTCAGCCATGGGGATATGTGGCGCTCTCTATGGTCTTGTTGTCTCAGCGCTGGGTCTGGTCAATGGTCCTCGCTGTTTGTACCTATTTATAAGCGGACGGGTTCAATGGGCAATCCCTTTCAAAATGCCTCTGGAATATTTGAAGTGAGTGTTTAATGCCTTGTATACAAAGTATTGCCCAGTGAGTAGCAATTAGCCCTATGTTCCTTCTTGAAACACACAAATTCCCTGAGAGCTCGTTTACAACTCAATCCATCAGATATTTATTTTCATGGACCTTCTTCTTTGAAATTGGGCAGCACAAAAACAAAAAAAATGGCAACATTTGGTTTTTTCTGGTGACTAGTGGGTTGCTTGAACTTTTTTAGTTGAAGTCCCATTTGACTGTCTATCCTTTGGCCAAGACTGCACTTGCATTTGGTAAGGGCCAACCTAAGCTCATGAAATTATTAAATAAATTATTATACAGATATTATATAGATATAGATATTGATGTGTTGATCACTCAATCATAGTATCAAGACACAAAATACATATTCACCCCAAATCTGACCTTCAATCTGTGCTTTCCAGTCTATCTAGTTCTTACTAGGGATGCACCGAATCCAGGATTCGGTTTGGGATTTGGCCATGATTCTGCCTTTTTCAGCAGGATTTGTATGCCGCCTAATCCTTCTGCCCGGCCAAACTGAATCCTAATTTGCATATGCACATTAGAGGCGGGGAGGGAGATTGCGTGACTTTTTAATCACAAAACAAGGAAGTAAAAAATGTTTTCCTCTTCCCACCCATAATTTGCATATGCAAATTAGAATTTGGTTTGGTATTTGGCTAAATCTTTCACGAAGGATCCAGGGGTTCAGCCAAATCCAAAATAGTGGATTCTGTGCATCCCTAATTCTTACCCTAACTGTCCTTCAGGCTGAGCCCTTGTGCAACTGCTTCAAGCACCCCAGGTGGCCCAGTTCCACAGTTACAGCTACAGCCTATGAACGAAAATTCCTTCATAGTGTCATAGTACCCTTCCATCTACATTTACCTCCTTTTTCCCCCTTCCTCTCCCCAGTTTCGAAAGGAGTTACCTCTTCAATAGAAACGCCTGGGATCGGTGTGTCGAACCAACTGGTGTGGTTGAATTGAATGTCATTTTTTTTTCTACAATCCTGGCTTCAAGCTGCATCCAGATTGTGCTCTGTGCTATTCAGATAATCAATGGGCTAAGGTAAGCGGGGGGGGCTGTGTATAAAAATCTTTGGTGTTGTTATTAAATATTTTTATTTTTTAAACCTGTACATACAATTTTACAGGAGTTGTTCACCTATGCGTTAACTTTTAGGGGATTACAAAGGTGGAGTTTTAGAGGTTTGTGGGGGGTTTTTATGCCTCGATGGATCTCACAATTTGAATGTTTTTTGATTTAAGAAAAACTCAGTGAATTTGGGGTGAAAAGCCTGAAAACTTGAATTAATCTAGTTTTCGTCTAAAAAAAAACCTTGAATTGCTTGACTTGATTGAATTTTTAAGCGAAACCCTCTGAAAAAAATCGGAACATCATAAAGGCTACAAACATCTTCAAATGGTTCAAGTGACCTCTGCCTTTGATTTCTGCACGACCTCGACAGGTTTTAGCTGGAGTATTTTTGAATTCAAGTTATTTTCAATTGCGGGGTATAATAAATCGAAAAAAAAAAAATCAACTCCATCTTTGATAAATAACCCATGAAGAGAGTGATATTCTGAGACAATCTGCACTTGGCTTTCATTTTCTATTACTTGTGGTTTTTGGGTTATTTGGCTTTTTATTCAGCAGCTCTCCAGTTTGCAATTTCCAAATTCCCCTAGCAACCACGCATTGTTTTAAATAAGAGACTTGAATATCAATAGGAGAGGCCTAGACAGAAAGTTGAGTAATAAAAAGTATCAATAACAATACATGTGAAGCCTTACTGAGCATTTGTTTTTAGATGGGGTCAGTGACCCCTATTTGAAAGTTTTTGAAATAATTTAAAAACCATAAAAAAGAAATAATAAAGGGCAATTGAAAAGTTACTTAGATTTAGCCATTCTATAACATACTAAAAGTTCATTTAAAGGTGAACCAACCCTTTTTATGTAAGGGATGAACCAAACCCAACATTTTGAATTCTACCAAATATCAAATCCACCACAAAAGATTCCTCCAAATACCCTACCAAATCCAACCCCTAATTTGCATGCTCAAATTTGATAAATGATCATGTTCAGTTGTCTTTAACTGTAAGGTCATGTGATTTAAGAGTTTACATTTGTTAGATGCAATTTTTGCCTTTTTCAGAACACGTGTCAACACTTCAATCCCATTAAAACTATTCAAATCATTTCCTGCAGATAATTTGTTTCTTAAATGTTTTGTATTTCCAGATACAGTTTCTGTTTTCTTTGGACTATTAATGCGTGACCTGGAGCCGATGGTTTTGAATACGGAAGAATAAGCTTCTCCTAAGCAGATAAATCGGGTGCCTCCCAAACACTGTTTTCAACAGAGAGGATTCTGACAGTTGCGCCATTTGGGGTTCTTTGCAGGAATCCATTCCCAACAAGGAGGATCATGGGAGTTCTGTCCTGTACAGATTTCTGCTATTGACAGAAGAGGCTTCTGGGAATCCTTAGTAGATTCTTACTACAAAGCCTTATCCAGGGGACATTTTTCTTTGAGTTCTGTCCTGTGTGTGATGTTAAGAAACTTAATAAAATTTAAGCCTAAAATGGTGAATACATTTTCTGTGTTTACAGAGATGTCAGCTAATCAGAAGATACTCTTCTGCCTCTTTGCAGTTTTCAAATGGGGGTCACTGACCTCGGCAGCCAAAAACTATTGTTCTGTGAGGCTACAATTTTATTTTTATTCCTTATATTTCTATGCAAGCCCTCACCTACCCATATTTCCATCTCTTCTTCAAACCACTGCTTGATTGCTATGGTAAATAGGACTATAGCAACCAGATGCTATAATCTGGTTGCTATAATCAGCTGCTAAAATACCAAACTGAAAAGCTGCTGAACAAAAAGCTAAATAACCAAAAAGAAAATAAAATCAATCTACATCTAAAAATATTTCACACTGTATCTGCACATGCTGTATACAGCTGTCCACAAAATATTGGTACAGGTATGGGAGCCGTTATCCGGAAACCCGTTATCCTGAAAGCTACGAATTAAGGACTATATGTTACTGGTAGGGTTGCCGCGTGTTCGGTTTTCGTAATGCCTGTGTATGGTTTCAACTTTCTGTTCGGTTTTCAGGCCAATAAATAAAAAACATTGAAATACTGAGATACTCACCTTAATACTACAGTTAATTTCTTATTACAAAAACAAAAAGAAAGCAAATCATAGTTACATAGTTAAGTTGGGTTGAAAAAAAGAACCAATGTCCAATCAATCAAAAATAAGAAATTGTTTTTCTAAATCTAGATTTCTGTATTTAAGAGCTTTTTTGATAACTGTTTTCTGTATAACAGATCCCATACCTGTAATTAGAGGTTTGGGCTTACACATCAGGCAGAATATAGATAGAGATAGGGTTGCCGCCTCTGTGGTTTTGAACTGGACAACAAGTTTTTGTCTGTACAAAACTGTCCAGTTTAAAACATTCAGAAAAATGAACAGAAATCAAGCCATTTGCGTCTAAGTGATGCACTAACCCTGCCCCGGCATCATAAATCCACTGACATCATTGTGGCTTCCTCTGATGTCATCATGCCCACCCCAACATCATTGCCCCACCCCCAATGCTATCTGCCCACGCCCCCTTTGTTCGGGTTTAGCCACTGGCAAAGATGGCAACCCTAGTTACTGGGACCCACAGCAAATTCATTTTAGGGCCCCAACATATCCAGAGGTTGTCCTGTTTTACTGATATATAGTGAAATTGCTCATTAATTAGAGCCTCATGGGCCTCCCCGCACATACCTCCCAACATTTTGGAAATAAAAAGAGGGACAAAAATTTGCTGTGCGCAGTGCGGCAATTTTTTTTGAACAAGCCCATTTGTGTGGCCACAGAAACAGTCTCCCCAAGTCAGAATGAACTCAACTGATCCAGCCTATCAGAGACTTGCAAATGCCACAACCTTCTTTACCTTCTTTCCTTTATTCTGTCAGCTTTCATTCAGGGCTGTCAGCGAATGTATATAATACAGGTGTGTGTGTGACACAGACATAGAAGTGTATATAATACAGGTGTGTGTGACACAGACATAGAAGTGTATATAATACAGGTGTGTGTGTGACACAGACATAGAAGTGTATATAATACAGGTGTGTGTGACACAGACATAGAAGTGTATATAATACAGGTGTGTGTGACACAGACATAGAAGTGTATATAATACAGGTGTGTGTGACACAGATATAGAAGTGTATATAATACAGGTGTGTGTGACACAGACATAGAAGTGTATATAATACAGGTGTGTGTGACACAGACATAGAAGTGTATATAATACAGGTGTGTGTGACACAGACATAGAAGTGTATGTAATACAGGTGTGTGTGACACAGACATAGAAGTGTATGTAATACAGGTGTGTGTGACACAGACATAGAAGTGTATGTAATACAGGTGTGTGTGACACAGATATAGAAGTGTATATAATACAGGTGTGTGTGACACAGACATAGAAGTGTATATAATACAGGTGTGTGTGACACAGACATAGAAGTGTATATAATACAGGTGTGTGTGACACAGACATAGAAGTGTATATAATACAGGTGTGTGTGACACAGACATAGAAATGTATATGATACAGGTGTGTGTGACACAGACATAGAAGTGTATATAATACAGGTGTGTGTGACACAGACATAGAAGTGTATGTAATTACCATGTTCATTTTACAATATTTGGCAGGTTATGATAGTTTGAACGTAGTTCTGTGTTTTTTTCCAGTTATTACAGTTTTGCTAATGAAGGTGACTTGCCCTTTAAGCTTTGAGTCTAACTTTTCCCCAAGGGACCTGTTATCTTATAGTGTTACAATTACTTATTTGCTTATCTCGAAATTGTTACAAAAGTATCTGTGGCTGTTCTGGGCTCTCTGCCAAAAGCCAATTAAGTTAGAAACATTGTATCTTTTTTTAGCTGTTCAGCACTTTCCAGTACAAACGAGGGACTGTGGGTTGAGCTGTCAAAAGAGGGACTGTCCCTCTAAAAACAGGACAGTTAGGAGGTATGCCTGCAGTCTGCAGGGTCTGCTTCTACACGTGACCCCCAACTGTTACACATCCTGTACCGTGTAGTTTACTTTCTGTTTGCGGGTTGGGAAGGCCTGGGTTGCCAGGGGCCAATGGGCCCACAGGGTGTTTTCCCAGTGTCCTGCTGGCCCAGTCTGACCCAGTCTTTGCCAGTATACAGGATTGGCTGGTGAAATACCATTCGGTGGCAACTCTAGCAGTTGTACCCAGGGCCGCCATCAGGGGGGGACAGGGGGGGGAGTTGTAGGGGGCACACTTACTTGATTAGCCGGGCCCCCCATCTTTCTGAGAGCTGCTGACTTCGGGAAGGCATGGACGTTTAAGGGGCCCTGGCCACCAATATTTTTTAATGGGGGGGGCCTGGCCACAAATGTTTTTTTATGGGGGGCCCTGACCACCAATATCTTTTTTTTTTTTTTATGAACATGTGGGAACCCTAGCCACCAATATTTTTTTTGATTTTTTACTGCGTGGTGGGGGGCAGACCTGTGGGGTGGGGAGGGCGGACCTGTAGCTGGGGCTTGCCGTGGGCGCAGCCCAGGGGGCCCAGGAATATAGTCGTATGGGGCCCTGTGATTTCTGATGGCGGTCCTGGTTGTACCCATCACTTTTTCCTCAGGAAAACCTGTTGCAACAGAAAAAACGTCAACGTCTTACAAAGCTTTCAGTTAAAATGACTGGGAGTTGCGGGGCTTGCGCTACACCTACAAGGGAGCCCACAAAGCTCTTCTGAGGTATGGCAGGCATATGAATTATAGTTTATATGTTTATCCTGGCCGCCCTACATTACCCATTTGTTGTACAATGATATATTCCTGCTGGAGGAATGAACGCCCGGGCAATGGACTTTGGCCAAGTCACAGGTGCAGAGGGAATTGATAAGAGGGTGTTATAAGATGAGATTGTTACTGTGTATCTTTCTGTCCCTGTTAGCTGCAGGATTAGTGGAAAGTATGAAGAAGCTGACCCTAGCAGCAAGGTACATTTCTGTCATACTTTTCTCTCAGTCGTGACATTGAAATCTCACAGGGCTGAGCCTCACACAAGTGCTGGCGGCCATGTTCATCGTATCTGCAATGTGATTGGCTGCCGGGCTCAAGGGAAAGGAAGTTGGCGGCCATCTTGGTGATGGAGAGTGATAAATCATTTGGGCAGTGCCAGTTGGAGGACAGTTGAAAAAGGAGAAAAGCCCTCAGGAAAATAATAAACAATAGTGTAGAGAGGCAGCCAGACTGAGTAAGTAGAACATGTAAGGATATACAGCAGTATAATAGATCTGTCACTATCTATTGAAATGTGTCACGTGGTGGGATATGTTCAACCATCAGAGACAAATATATATGACTTTGTCTGGATCTTTCACCTGAAAAAAAATATATATATATAGGCCCCAATTACAGTCTGTAGTGTGAATCTTGTCTTAGAAGCCAGGGCCTCACAGACTAGATGTACCTTATTACTTCCCACACATCTCATGATGTATTTTTAAGCATCGAAGCTTAATGGTGTCACCAGTAGGGATGTAGCGAACTGTTCGCCGGCGAACTTCGACCGTTTGCGTCCGCCGAATGTTCGCGAATGTCGCGCGTCGTTCGCCAATTTGGGTTCGCGTTCGATTCGTTCGACCATTCGACCATTCGAATTCCTTCGACCGCTAAAAATCGAACGATTTCCATTCGTTAAAACGATTGTAAGCATTCGATCGAATGAAAAGCATTCGATCGAATGAAAAGCATTCGATCGAATGGTTTCGATCGTTCGATTCGAATGAAAATCCTTCGATCGAACGATTTAAATCCTTCGATTGTTCGAATCGAACGATTTTAGCGGGTGTTCGAAGTTCGCGAACTGTCCGGGAACGTTCGCATTTTTTGCCGGTGTTCGCGAACGGCGTTCGCGAACATCAAATCGGCAGTTCGCTACATCCCTAGTCACCAGGGACGTGGCTAGTTCAACTGGTCCATCTCTGCTTTATTGCTTTATGGCAGCTGAGATTCTAGCTATCTGTATAACTGAACATTCTGTCCCAGTGGCTGCACAGATCCTATCTGATCCCCATTGTAAGCAACAGTCCTGCCCTGCTTTATGGCAGCTGAGATTCTAGCTATCTGTATAACAGAACATTCTGTCCCAGTGGCTGCGCAGATCCTATCTGATCCCCATTGTAAGCAGCAGTCCTGTCCTGCTTTATGGCAGCTGAGATTCTAGCTATCTGTATAACAGAACATTCTGTCCCAGTGGCTGCACAGATCCTATCTGATCCCCATTGTAAGCAGCAGTCCTGTCCTGCTTTATGGCAGCTGAGATTCTAGCTATCTGTATAACAGAACATTCTGTCCCAGTGGCTGCACAGATCCTATCTGATCCCCATTGTAAGCAGCAGTCCTGTCCTGCTTTATGGCAGCTGAGATTCTAGCTATCTGTATAACAGAACATTCTGTCCCAGTGGCTGCGCAGATCCTATCTGATCCCCATTGTAAGCAGCAGTCCTGTCCTGCTTTATGGCAGCTGAGATTCTAGCTATCTGTATAACAGAACATTCTGTCCCAGTGGCTGCACAGATCCTATCTGATCCCCATTGTAAGCAGCAGTCCTGTCCTGCTTTATGGCAGCTGAGATTCTAGCTATCTGTATAACTGAACATTCTGTCCCAGTGGCTGCACAGATCCTATCTGATCCCCATTGTAAGCAACAGTCCTGCCCTGCTTTATGGCAGCTGAGATTCTAGCTATCTGTATAACAGAACATTCTGTCCCAGTGGCTGCACAGATCCTATCTGATCCCCATTGTAAGCAGCAGTCCTGTCCTGCTTTATGGCAGCTGAGATTCTAGCTATCTGTATAACAGAGCATTCTGTCCCAGTGGCTGCACAGATCCTATCTGATCCCCATTGTAAGCAGCAGTCCTGTCCTGCTTTATGGCAGCTGAGTTTCTAGCTATCTGTATAACTGAGCATTCTGTCCCAGTGGCTGCGCAGATCCTATCTGATCCCCATTGTAAGCAGCAGTCCTGTCCTGCTTTATGGCAGCTGAGTTTCTAGCTATCTGTATAACAGAGCATTCTGTCCCAATTGCTGCACAGATCCTATCTGATCCCCATTGTAAACAGTCAGTGCTGAATGGGTTAAACAAGACCTTCTTATGCTAATTAGCCACTTTAAAAACAGAAATGGGAAATCACAAATCCACATTCTGCCTGGCCAATTAATAATTAAGTCAGAGGCACAGTGCAAGGTTGCACAGAAATCAGTTTAGTCTGCAGCATGCATCTACATTACTTTAGATGGCGGGGGGTGTTTCTCCAACTAAAAGGGGTGCAGCATACACTCACTGCACCCCTTTCAGTGTGGGAGCCCCTGCACTGGAGGGGGAGAGAATGAAGGGTCATGTGATGTGCAGAACAGGAAGAAGACAGGGGAGCGAAACTGCAGGTAAAACTTTGTTGCACGTCAGTGGTGGGTGTTTGTGTAGATATAATATATACTCTATATGTAGGGATTAAACGGTTGTCACCTCAAGTATAAAAAAACATTTACAAAACCATGTAGCTAATTAGCATATCATTTAGATGCATGCTGCAGACCGTGCTGCCTTACAATATGCATTTGCAACTAGTCATTCAGTAAGCCTAAGGATAATCCGCTCTGGGGACATGTATCGTAAAGGGAAATGTTGGAAAAAAATTAAACCTAATGGGGGACTGCAGAGATTTCTATTATTCCATGCTGTGCACCTATAGCATATTCCAATACCAATATATTCCTTCTATTAAAGGGACACTATTGACTTTATGTTTCCTGCATTAGTGGGTTTAGTACAGGGGAATACATATGCTGCCATTTTTCTATGGTATCTCTCTATATGGGCTATGAGCAAGTTTAGGGGCTGTTCCTGCTGAATTGTCCCGTTTGCAGCCTATAAGCAGACTTAATGCTGTCATAGTTTTATATATGCTGATGTCACTTACTGAGCTTAGGGAGCCACTCACAATATACACATAGAATAGAAATATCACAATATAAGGCTGATTAGTAATTAATACAGATAATTACTACATGGCAGCACAGAAACCAGTGCAATTCGCATTAGAATTTAATAATCAGCAAACCTGTAGCATCAGCTTATATTACAGGGGAAGCTCATTTTCTGCTGGATAATTAGTGATGACCCCTAAGCTTAGCTTCTCAACAGCCAATCAGAGCCCACTGAGCATGTGAGTGTCACAGACACTTTCCAAGATGGTGACCCCCTGTGACAAGTTTGAAGTCCTGGATCATTGCTGCTATTGACAAGCTGAAACTTTCAGCTGGTGCAATAAAGCCAGTAAATAAAATGGATTTTTTAGCCATTCATTTTTAGGATTTAGTTCTCCTTTGAGATGCAGTGACCCCAGTGAGCAGAAACAGATTCATGCTGAGGCTAGATATTTATTGTATTGCACTAGGTCAACTTCCCCTTACTGTGTATATCATAATTGTGACTCTGTAGCGTCCTCTACAGGCGACATCTGAATTGCAGGCCTTGATACAATCCCACCACTATTCTATGTCTCTTTTTATCTCTCTCTCTCTCTCTCTCTGTGTGACTCCTGCCTTCATTTGTGCTTATCACATGCACGGAAGGGAAGTGACAGATCAGATGAAGATTCTGTGGTCTGTCGGTTTATGTGCTAATAGAGTCAGGGGAGGGAGGGTCACAGAGCAGGAGTTTGCTGTGGGGTAAGTATATGGTCTCTGGATATTATACACTGCAGAAGGAAAGCCCCAGACTTCAGCAATAGGATCTGTATGTAGCATGTTAACCCTGTGTGTGTTGGTGCCCAGTCCCTGGGGGTTACATTGGGCATGAAACACATAAATACTGATCTCTAACGTGACTTCTGTACTCATATGTAGGGCCCTACAGACTCCAGACCAATAGACACCGACCCTAACCGGAAACATGGGGGAGGCAGACAATTCCCATGTCCCACTCCTAGGAGCCATGCAGGATCAGTTTGTTCCACAACCGCTGGCAAGTAAGTGACTGTGAACTGCTGTGCTCTTGTATAACTGCAAGATCCATGAGCATTCTGTGCAATATATCCTAATAATACACAAAAGCCATGAATATCTTGTAAATTATATCCTAATAATACACAAAAGCCATGAATATCTTGTAAATTATATCCTAATAATACACAAAAGCCATGAATATCTTGTAAATTATATCCTAATAATACACAAAAGCCCTGAATATCTTGTAAATTATATCCTAATAATACACAAAAGCCATGAATATCTTGTAAATTATATCCTAATAATACACAAAAGCCATGAATATCTTGTAAATTATATCCTAATAATACACAAAAGCCATGAATATCTTGTAAATTATATCCTAATAATACACAAAAGCCACGAATATCTTGTAAATTATATCCTAATAATACACAAAAGCCATGAATATCTTGTAAATGATATCCTTATAAACGGTGAGTTCTGATGTCATGGGTTATAAACGGTGAGTTCTGATGTCATTTCTGTCACATGACTCACTGAAACTTGTGTATTATCATATATAAAGTAGCCATGATGGAAAATATGAGGATATTAGAAGTTACCTCGGAGTTCCATGACTCCGAGGAGTCCGAGGAGGAGTTCCATGGCCTCTTGTTTTTATATGGTTGTGAAACTCATCAGTAACTTATAATAACTGAAACTTGTGTATTATAATAAATAAAGTACCCCCAGTTGCAAAATCTGAGGATATTAGAAGTTACCCCGGAGTTCCATGACCTGTATAAAAACACTCGGCCTTTGGCCTCATACTTTTATATCGTCATGAAACTCCTCGGTGACTTATAATATCCTTCTATTTTACAAGAGGGGGTACTTTATTCACTATATAATACATACAAGCCATGAATACCTTGTAAGTGATATCCTTATAAACGGTGAGTAGTGATGTCATCAGTGATAAACGGTGAGTAGTGATGTAATTTTTGTCCCACGACTCACTAAAACTTGTGTATTATAATAAATAAAGTATCCATTGTTGGAAAATATGAGGATATTAGAAGTAACCTCGGAGTTCCGTGACCTGTATAAAATGTATATGGTCAGGGAACGCCTCTGTGACTTATCATATCCTTATATTTTACATGAGGGGGTACTTTATTTACTGTATAAATGCCACTTGTATCACATCACTAGAACAGCCATCTGTGCTTGAAACTTCTGTAGGGGATGTAATAATTATTTTGATATTGTTCGGTCAACAACTAATAAATATACATGGAGCTCCCTGGAGAAATAGGTTTCAGATGTTTCATTAAAAACGTACTCCTGCTGGACTCTCTCACTGTATATCTCACTCCATGTCTGTCTCCCTGTGTGTCTGCTGGACTCTCTCACTGTATATCTCACTCCATGTCTGTCTCCTCTTGTGTCTGCTGGACTCTCTCACTGTATATCTCACTCCATATCTGTCTCCTCGTGTGTCTGCTGGACTCTCTCACTGTATATCTCACTCCATGTCTGTCTCCCTGTGTGTCTGCTGGACTCTCTCACTGTATATCTCACTCCATGTCTGTCTCCTCGTGTGTCTGCTGGACTCTCTCACTGTATATCTCACTCCATGTCTGTCTCCCTGTGTGTCTGATGGACTCTCTTACTGTATATCTCACTCCATGTCTGTCTCCCTGTGTGTCTGCTGGACTCTCTCACTGTATATCTCACTCCATGTCTGTCTCCTCTTGTGTCTGCTGGACTCTCTTACTGTATATCTCACTCCATGTCTGTCTCCTCGTGTGTTTGCTGGACTCTCTTACTGTATATCTCACTACATATCTGTCTCCTCGTGTGTCTGCTGGACTCTCTCACTGTATATCTCACTCCATGTCTGTCTCCCTGTGTGTCTGATGGACTCTCTCACTGTTTATCTCACTCCATGTCTGTCTCCTCTTGTGTCTGCTGTACTCTCTTACTGTATATCTCACTCCATGTCTGTCTCCCTGTGTGTCTGCTGGACTCTCTTACTGTATATCTCACTCCATGTCTGTCTCCCTGTGTGTCTGCTGGACTCTCTCACTGTATATCTCACTCCATGTCTGTCTCCCTGTGTGTCTGCTGGACTCTCTCACTGTATATCTCACTCCATATCTGTCTCCTCGTGTGTCTGCTGGACTCTCTCACTGTATATCTCACTCCATGTCTGTCTCCTCTTGTGTCTGCTGGACTCTCTCACTGTATATCTCACTCCATGTCTGTCTCCCTGTGTGTCTGCTGGACTCTCTCACTGTATATCTCACTCCATATCTGTCTCCTCGTGTGTCTGCTGGACTCTCTCACTGTATATCTCACTCCATGTCTGTCTCCTCTTGTGTCTGCTGGACTCTCTCACTGTATATCTCACTCCATGTCTGTCTCCCTGTGTGTCTGCTGGACTCTCTCACTTTATATCTCACTCCATGTCTGTCTCGCTGTGTGTCTGCTGGACTCTCTCACTGTATATCTCACTCCATGTCTGTCTCCTCGTGTGTCTGCTGGACTCTCTTACTGTATATCTCACTCCATGTCTGTCTCCTCGTGTGTCTGCTGGACTCTCTCACTGTATATCTCACTCCATATCTGCTTTCCGGTGACTGTCCCATTGGGGGCCCTTAGAGGTTGATATGGGGCTATCTGAGGTGAGATTTGGGGTAAATGCTCCTGTATTAAAGTTGAGTGTCTGTTATAATAAGATTTTCATATATCTATAACAATGTTGTGTTGAAGGGAAGAAGGCTTACTAAATTTCTATATTTGACCACAAACTAAGATTTCAAGCAAAAATGTCTGGGCAGGAGCAGCGCTTCTTGTCACCAAACAAGCAATCAGTTTTGAACAGCGGGAAGTGGCTTGAAGTCTCACGGTGCACAGAAGTTATCTCACTCCCGGCACAATGAATTATTATCATTCTAGCTGGAGAAGAACAGATGGAATCACTATTTTTCATTTAAACAACATTCCTTTGGGTTTGAAAAGTAAAATAGAGTAAGAGGGGCTACAATGACCATTGAAGTGGAAATGGGAGATAGTAGGAAGAGTCAGGGTCAGCTTCACTGAAATGGAGGGCTTTAAAAAAAAAAATGATGAAAGGTAGATGAGGAGGAGGAGTCTTAGGGAGTATAGAATGAGTCTTAAACCTTGGGTGCTGCCCTGGTTAATAAAGAGGGTGACAGTGTAGAAACCTACCTTAACATATCATCCAACCCTGGACTCACCATGTTCCATTGTGAAGAGATGGATTCTGGGACTTGAAGTCTTTCTGCTTTCTATAGTGGGAGGTGCGCAGATTCTCTGGGAAGCATTCAAGTCCCAGAATCCACCACTTCACAAGTTGGGAAGTGGTTCCTACAATCCCAAGCAGACGATCATGGTTTCCTCTCAATCTAAGGAACATGGATGTCTGTGTAAAAATAAAACAATATAACAACAAGCGGTGGATCGCCTTTCCGTTAACTTTTAAGTATGTTATAGAGTGGCTAATTCTAAGCAAATTTAAAACCACGAATAATAAAAAATGAAAACCATTTGCAAATTGTCTCTGAATATTACTCTCAACATCGTACTACAAGTTAATTTAAAGGTGAATGAGAAAAGACTCGGGAGAATGAAGCCGGAAGAATGGAAGTGTGTAGGAATGAGTTTTGTAAAAAGAAATTAACTTGGTAAGCGAATGTAGTTAGGATTGCGGAAATGAACTGAATTAAATAATTTAACAGAGAGCTTTGTTAAGGAAATACCATATGGGATCTGTTATCTGGAAACCTGTTATCCAGATCCAGGAAGGGCGTCTCCCATAGTCTCCATTTTAAACAAATAATTTTTAAAAGTGTTTTCCTTTTTCTCTGTAATGTAAAACAGTACCTTCTACTTAATCCCAACAAATTAATCCTTATTGGAAGCAAAACAATCCTATTCCTTTTATTTTATGTTTAAATGATTTTTTTAGTAGATTTAAAGTACGTAGATCCTAATTATGGAAAGACCCTTGTCCAGAAAACCCCAGATCCCGAGTATTCTGGATAACAGGTCCCATACCTGTACAATCAACAGTTACAACTAGAAAAGCCAGGGAACATATCAATTCCTCCCCAATAATCAGTCGAATCCAAAGAGAAATTTGGCAAGAAACATTCAGCCATAGTTAGAAGAGAGGTGGAGCAAATGCTTGCCTGTGTAAAACACCAGTGCGGCTGTACTTAACCATTTACTGATGTCTCTTTCCCCACAGTTGGTGGGAAGGTGATCCTTACAGCCATTCATATCACCAATATTGCCATTGGTAAGTCTTCCTACACTATTTCCTCTTCTTCTTCTTTCCTACAAAAAGGAATGATGCATTTACACAATGTGTTACCTGTGAACCATACTAGGATCCCAGATTTGGTTCGGTATTCGGCCATGATTCAACCATTTTCAGCGGGATTCGGCCGAATCCTTGTACCTGGTCGAGCTAAATCCGAATCCTTAAAGCAGAAATCAACCTGTCCTGAAAAAAATGTGGACCCCCTCCCTCCCCGCAGGCTAACTACCCCCCGGGGAGATTCCCCATACTCCATACTTACCCCTCGCCGCAGATTCTTCCAGCGGAGTCCATCTTCTGCGTCCTCCTTAAACTGACTGGGAGATCGGTATTTCTGCGCATGCGCAGTTGGAGCAGTTTGCCAGTTTGTGCGCGGAATTACACGCAAATTGCCGATATCGCAGTCAGTTTAACAAGGACGCAGAAGATGGACGCGTGGAACTTCGCTGGAAGAATCTGCGGCGAGCGGTAAGTATGGAGTATGGGGCATCTCCCCGGGGGGGTAGTAAGCCTGGGGGGAGGAGGGAGAGGGGTCTACCTGGGGTGGGGGGGGGGTACAGGTTTTTTTCAGGACAGGTTGAATTCTCCTTTAAAGTCATGTGAGTTTTCCTCACAAAACAAGGCAGTAAAAAAATGTTTAGCTCTCTTTTTCCCTCCTCTTTACTGATTTGCTTATGCAAATTAGGGTTCGGTATTCAGACAAATCTTTCATGAAGGATTTGGAGGTTCAGCCGAATCCAAAATTATTGTATTCAGTGCATCCCTAAACCATACCCTACTGTCATTTGTTATTGCTTGCTGAGCTTCATCTCCATTGCTCCTACAATCCTGCCCACAGCCCTCCTTTCTGTTGCCTTATTGATGCCCCTCTGTCTCTCTTCCTACAGGTGCTGTTTATATAAACGACTGCCCCGAGCAGTATCTCATCCCTTACTATCTCATTATTACGGGCGCAGTCTCCCTACTGCTTCTCTTTCTCACGTGCCTCCCCTGCGGAGATGGAAGGGAGCCCCCTAGGACTAATTGGGGTGTCCTGTGTTCTCAGGGAGTCTTAATGCTGTTCCTCTTCTGTTTTTTCATTGCTGGTAAGTAAAATTGTACAGAAAGGGCACAGGGAGTCACTATGGTTGCCACCTTTTCTGGAAAAAAATAAAAATCCCAATGTTATTAATAGGGAATAAAGATAAATATATAGGAAGGTCAGTGATCCCAATGTTATTAATAGGGAATAAAGATAAATATATAGGAAGGTCAGTGATCCCAATGTTATTAATAGGGAATAAAGATAAATATATAGGAAGGTCAGTGATCCCAATGTTATTAATAGGGAATAAAGATAAATATATAGGAAGGTCAGTGATCCCAATGTTATTAATAGGGAATAAAGATAAATATATAGGAAGGTCAGTGATCCCAATGTTATTAATAGGGAATAAAGATAAATATATAGGAAGGTCAGTGATCCCAATGTTATTAATAGGGAATAAAGATAAATATATAGGAAGGTCAGTGATCCCAATGTTATTAATAGGGAATAAAGATAAATATATAGGAAGGTCAGTGATCCCAATGTTATTAATAGGGAATAAAGATAAATATATAGGAAGGTCAGTGATCCCAATGTTATTAATAGGGAATAAAGATAAATATATAGGAAGGCCGGTATTTTTTTCACAAAAGGTGGCAACCCTATGGGCCCCACACAACCACTGGCTGGTACTATGGTTGCCATAGGGTTGCCACCTGTCCGGTTTTGACTCGAACAGCCTGTTTTTTTTTGGAGGGCTGTTCAGGTCAAAACTGGCTGCCAGGTTTTCCAAATTAGGAAAACCAGGCAGGATTTTGTGAGATTGATGCAGCCAACGACCAATCGGCAATTGCCACATTATAGCCCCACCCCCGACAGCACAGTCCTGCCCCCACCACATCACAGCACCACCCTGCAACATCACGACCCCACCCTCCGCTGCATCATGGCCCCGCCTCCCCTGGGGTTTGTCGGGGTTGAAACCTGTATTTGACTGAAGCAGCCGGTAAATTACCAGCTAGGCCAGACACGGGTATTACAAATATACTGACAATGTAATTCTGGTAAAACTATAAATTCCTCCCCTCCCTTACCCTTTCCACTGGCAGATTCGTCTCCTAGTCTTTTCTCCGCCCATTTCCCCACCCACTTTCCAGCCACTTCCACCCACCACCACTCTGATATACTTAACCCCTGCCCTCAAATGACATTATGGCCTGCCCCCCAACCCAAAGGCCAGTATTGGGGTGAAAACAAGATGGCAACCTTAGCTGGTACTACTATATCCCAGATGGGAACCCAGGGAGTGACAGAGCAAGGGAATGTTGCTACTCATAAGAAGGAAGTAGATTAGAGTGCAGCTAATGGTTTAATATTAATGCCATTATTCTCTTCCTCAGGCAATGTGTGGGTATATTCTCTGTATCCAGATTCCACCAAACAATGTAACCGCATCCTGTACCTGTACTCCTTCTGGATCATCACATTGGTGTACATCTTTATCGGCGTCGTGGTTATCCTTTATATGTGCGTCCTGGGATGTCTCGCAGTAGCCGCCGCTCATTTTGCTGCCAGAGCCCAGGTAGATGCGTAACAAGATCAGACTCCACTCACCAAACTGTAATGAATATGGGAAATACTCAGCAGCCATAAAGCAGGACTGTGAATGTTGTAGCAGGACAAATAATAAAAATGAGTTGAGTCTATTGGTGGAATCAGATTTATTAAACATGCACTGAAGTTGGTTGCACTTAGACTCTGAATCACACTGTATGTTACACTTACTGTCAGCACCCTCACCTTACTTCATATCTGTTACGTTAAAGGGATACTGTCAGCGCCGGATTTCACAGAGGCGCGCCCCTAGGCCGCGCGGTCCGAACTGGCGGCCGCGCGGTCCTAGCGCCCACCCCACCTCACTTTACCAGCGCGCCGGCGAAAAAACGCCGGCGCAGCTGCTGTAAATGAATGGGGACGCACGCGTCCCCATAATGCGGCTGGACGGCATGCCGCCCCTATTTTTCTGCCGCCCTAGGCCCGGGCCTATGCGGCCTTGCTGCAAATCCGGGCCTGGATACTGTCATGGGAAAACATGTTTTTTTCAAAACGCATCAGTTAATAGTGCTGCTCCAGCAGAATTCTGCACTGAAATCCATTTCTCAAAAGAGCAAACAGGTTTTTTTATATTCAATTTTGAAATCTGACATGGGGCTAGACATTTTGTCAATTTCCCAGCTGCCCCCAGTCATGTGACTTGTGCTCTGATAAACTTCAATCGCTCTTTACTGCTGTACTGCAAGTTGGAGTGATATCACCCCCTCGCTTCCCCCCCCCCAGCAGCCAAACAACAGAACAATGGGAAGGTAACCAGATAGCAGCTCCCTAACACAAGATAACAGCTGCCTGGTAGATCTAAGAACAACACTCAATAGTAAAATCCAGGTCCCACTGAGACACATTCAGTTACATTGAGAAGGAAAAACAGCAGCCTGCCAGAAAGCATTTCTCTCCTAAAGTGCAGGCACAAGTCACATGACTGGGGGCAGCTGGGAAATTGACAATGTCCAGCCCCATGTCAGATTTCAAAATTAAATATAAAAAAATCTGTTTGCTCTTTTGAGAAATGGGGTTCAGTGCAGAATTCTGCTGGAGCAGCACTATTAACTGATGTGTTTTGGAAAAAAACATGTTTTTCCATGACAGTATCCCTTTAAGTAGACTTTCACCTTATCTGTTCCACTTAATTACTTTAGTGCAGCGAGGGCTGATGGAAGGCCCTTATCTTGCCTGTTTACATGCACTTACATTAGCCCAGCACTCTCTCTCCAAGCACAAACTCACTGTCTCTGTTCCACATACCTTCTATAATGGAGTTAGTGCTCCAGGAGGAATCTCTCTCATCTGTGACGTGAACCTCGATAGAACCGCACCGCCCCCCCCCCCCCGTATATCAGCCTGGCTCATTGTCTTTTGCATGGAATGTCAACATATAAATATTAATTACCAGTGAATTCAACTGTGTGTGATTCTTCATTTATACCTTTAAAGGAGAACTAAACCCTAAAGTTAAATAAACCCTACCCCCTACCCCACATAGACCCCCCTCCCTCCTCCCCCCCAGTCTAAGGGGCAAATTCACTAACTGGCAAAGTGGCTAAGGCTAATGAAAATTCGCCAGCGTTACGTCATTTTACCACTTCATCAATTTACTAAAAGTGAAAATTCACTAGGGAAGTAGTTAGACTAGCGCAAGTTCGCACAGCGCCGGATTTTACAGAGGCGCGCCCCTAGGCCGCGCGGTCCGAACAG
Source organism: Xenopus petersii (assembly GCA_038501925.1). Lineage (NCBI taxonomy): Eukaryota > Metazoa > Chordata > Amphibia > Anura > Pipidae > Xenopus > Xenopus petersii. The sequence continues at coordinate 151,105,208 of CM076676.1, forward strand.
GCGGCCGCGCGGTCCTAGCGCCCACCCCACCTCACTTTACCAGCGCGCCGGCGAAAAAACGCCGGCGCAGCTGCTGTAAATGAATGGGGACGCACGCGTCCCCATAATGCGGCTGGGCGGCATGCCGCCCCTATTTTTCTGCCGCCCTAGGCCCGGGCCTATGCGGCCTTGCCGCAAATCCGGGCCTGAGTTCGCAGCGTAACGCCAGGCGAAGTTGCACTCTGGCGAAGGGGCAAAACGACGCAAATTTACTACTTTTTTTTTTTTCGTTACCTCTTTCGCCAGAGTTTACTTCGCCAGGTCAGACCAGGCGAAGTGCAATCGAGTAGATAGGAGTTTGTAAAAAAAAAAGGTACATTTTTCTAAATCCCAAAAAACGCTGGCTTTTTTTTTACTTTTTATAGGATGATAGGCTGAAAAAGATCAAATTTTTTTTAGGGTACCCTCCTTCCCCCCTATATTTCCTAACATCTGGCACCTTAACTATACTGTGGGCACATGTGTAGGGCAATATAACACCTCCATATAATTCTATTAAGTTTCCCTGGGCTTGTGTGGTGTTATTTATTTGCTGCAACATACACGTCCATTTAAACTTCTATTTCACGCTATATGCAAATTAGCCTTTGCTAGAGCAACTACGAACCACTGATCGAACCATCGCTAGCGCAACTTCGCAAACAATTGGTAACTTGTGTGCAACTTCGGATCTTCGTGAATTTGCGCAGCCCTGACGAAGTGCGGTGAAGACAACGTTGGCGCAACTTCAGAGGTAAGTAAATTTGCCCCTAAGTGTTACCCCGGGCAAATGCCCCTAAGTCTTTACTTACCCCTCGGTGCAGATTCAGGCATCGGAGTTCACGGGCGCCAGGTAGGGTTGCCACCTTTTGCAAAAAAAAATTCCGGCTGGTGGGGGCGGGTACAAAAAGGGGATGTGGTGTTACGTCAAAGGGGGCAGGGTTGTGCCGCAAAGGGGCGGGCCACGGCGCGGCCAGGACAAGAACCGAAGGACAAGGTAAATTTACAGGGGATTGGGGGCGGGCCAAGGAGGTCTTTTTAAGGGTATTACAAATTTATCGGCAGCCACATTGCCGGTAAATTTGCAATACCGGCCCCGGCCTTGGCAGGTGTTTTACCGGCTAGGCCGGTAAAATACCGGCCGGGTGGCAACCCTAGTGCCAGGTCCGGATTGAGAATTAAAATAGGCCCAAACAGCTCCCACCTAAATACTGACTTTCTAAGGCACCTTATAGCAGACCCTCTGGCATTTGCCAGAACCCACAGATTGCCAGTCCGGGCCTGACGGGCGACATCTTCAGCCGATTCTGTAATCTGAGGAATGAGACCGGCGCTTCGCCAATTTTCGGTGCATGCGCAGTTGTCGCGATACAGACAATTGTTCCAACTGCGCATGCGCCGCCACACTGGTCTCATTCCGAATATTTCCTAAGAGAAGAAGATGGCACCTGTGAGCTCCAACCAGGCCCGGATTTGCGGCAAGGCCGCATAGGCCCGGGCCTAGGGCGGCAGAAAAATAGGGGCGGCATGCCGCCCAGCCGCATTATGGGGACGCGTGCGTCCCCATTCATTTACAGCAGCTGCGCCGGCGTTTTTTCGCCGGCGCGCTGGTAAAGTGAGGTGGGGTGGGCGCTAGGACCGCGCGGCCGCTTGTTCGGACCGCGCGGCCTAGGGGCGCGCCTCTGTGAAATCCGGCGCTGGCTCCAACGCCTGCAGATTAATGGGTAGGTCAACCTGCAGCCAATCAGAACAATCGAATATACAGTATGATAGACAGGTTCCTGCAAACAGCTTGTGGCTACTCACAAGGATCAACTGAAATGGATTATTTGTACATAAATGCCAAATGTCTTGCTTTGCCAGAAATTACTCCCCACTGACCCCCCATTGGGAAGGCTACAGGTTCCTCAGCCACAAGCCGTGTAAGTGTTTCCTTTGCCCTCCTCACAACTGACACATTGTTGAACTCGTGAGTCACACGTTTTATGGTTGAGGACTTTGGGTTTCACGTAGAAGACGCCACATACCTTTCTGTTTGGCATGTCCAGTGTTGGTGACGCAGAACTTGAAGCTCCTCTTTCTGACGTGCATTAGAACTATGTTCCTCCCACTCACGTTTACCTTGCGGCGTATTGATCTGTCATTGCTGCAGTTTTCCATCTCTACACACGCCACCTACAGTATACAGAAATGTATGAGAAAATGCAATCATTTCCAGAAGGAATTAATATATACATAACATACTATATCTAGTATAGGTCAATCTAAAAACAACTGGACTTGCTGAGTAATCAATGAAGACGTTTCACTACTCATCCATTTACAATGGCACATTGTAACTCTTCAAAGAGGTGACATCTGAAGAAACTCACAGAGGTGTTGATTCTGTGTAGTTGTGATAGGATTATCCAATGTGTCATACAACTCCTAGATACAGGTGTTACTTGTGAGAGTTGCATGAATGGATGTGTGAAGTGTTCTGAATCCGCCGGGGTACAGATGTTAGAACAGCATTGTATGTAGCAGACAGGTGGTGTCGAAGGCCCCCGCCTCTGTTCAGAGATGGTCTCTGTGTGGCTCCCCAGACTGGGCCTTTGTCAAAACAACAGCAACCAAGCCCAACAGGAACACCAATAGAAATAACCGCCCGGAGACACATAGTAGGCGAAACATAGTCATCCCATATGTAGCTGGAGTGTCAGAGAAACTCAGGAGGATTTTCAACAAACACCATGTCCCTGTGTTTTTCAAACCTAGCAACACACTGAGACAAAAACTGGTACACCCAAAGGATCAAACACCAAAAGAAAAACAAAGCAATGTGGTATACGGAGTCCAGTGTAGCGAGGAGAGCACAGATCTATACATCGGGGAGACAAAACAACTGCTCTCCAAGCGAATGGCTCAGCACAGGAGGGAGAACTCTACAGGGCAAAACTCAGCTGTCTTTCTACACTTAAAAGACAAGGGACAATCCTTTGAAGACAGCAAGGTCCAAATCTTGGATAAATAAGACCGCTGGTTTGAACGAGGCGTGAAAGAGGCGATTCATGTCAAGGTGGAGAGACCATCTCTGAACAGAGGTGGGGGCCTTCGACACCACCTGTCTGCTACATACAATGCTGTTCTAACATCTGTACCCCGGCGGATTCAGAACACTTCACACATCCATTCATGCAACTCTCACAAGTAACACCTGTATCTAGGAGTTGCATGACACATTGGATAATCCTATCACAGTAACTGCACAGAATCAACACCTCTGTGAGTTTCTTCAGATGTCACCTCTTTGAAGAGTTACAATGTGCCATTGTGATTGGATTAGTGGAAGAGTTTGTATGACGAGAACTTCCCACACCAGTCAGTTGAACTGAAGAAGCTGCTCAGATGAGTAGTGAAACGTCTTCATTGATTACACAGCAAGTCCAGTTGTTTTTAGATTGACCTATACTAGATATACCATGACCTGGATGAATGAAAATCTTCATAGTCATATACATAACATAATATTCGGTGAATCCTTCTGCCCGGCCGAACCGAATCCTAATTTGCATATGCAAAAAAAAACTGTTTTCCCCTTCCCACCCCTAATTTTCATATTCAAATTAGGATTTGGGTTCGGTATTCGGCCAAATCTTTCAAGAAGGATTTGGGGGTTCGGCCGAATCCGAAATAGTGGATTCGGTGCATACCTAAAATTTAGGGTCGCCCCTACGATTCATGGTGCACACAAAAAACCAAATATGTTCAGTCACATGAGCAAATGAAGGGACAAAATTCTGTCTTTTCCTACCATACTTCTTCCTGTTACATTAAAGGAGAACTAAACCCCCCAACTAATGAAAACCCCTACTCTCCATTGTCCCCCCTCCCTGTTCCCCCACGCACAGGTGTTAATACCTGTAAATGCCCCATAGTCTTTAATTATCCCTCGATGCAGAGTCAGCGCAGTGGAGCTCACGGGCGCCACCTTCAGCTCTTCGGTAATCTTTGTTAAGTAAGAAGAGTATCAGCACATGCTAATAATAATAATAATAACAACTGCGAATGCTCCGAAAATTATCGAAGCGTCGGAAAAAGACCCGAAGATTACTGAAGCACCGGAAAATGCCTCCCGTGTGCTCTGCTGAGCTGACTCTGCATTGAGGGGTAATTAAAGACTTTGGGGCATTTACAGGTATTAACACCTGTGCGTGGAGGAACAGGGAGGGGGTAAGGTTTTCATTAGTTGGGGGTTTAGTTCTCCTTTAAAGGCCATAGACATAAAAATTACGGTCTTCAGCAGATTCAGTGGGCGATGTTCAGGTTCAAAATTTTACAAGCAGCCCTATCAACGAGTCGACCGATATCCAAGCCTTTTGCTGATACAGGTTGGCTTGTCTTTTGCCATTAAGCACCGAATTTCGTAGGAAAATTAGTTTCGTACAATAATATCGATGCGTGCATGACCTTTAGAGCTGCAGTATTTCTGGTCAGGTGATCTCTTCCTGTTACAGTTAGAGCTGCAGTATTTCTGGTCAGGTGATCTCTTCCTGTTACAGTTAGAGCTGCAGTATTTCTGGTCAGGTGATCTCTTCCTGTTACAGTTAGAGCTGCAGCATTTCTGGTCAGGTGATCTGTTCCTGTTACAGTTAGAGCTGCAGTATTTCTGGTCAGGTGATCTCTTCCTGTTACAGTTAGAGCTGCAGAATTTCTGGTCAGGTGATCTCTTCCTGTTACAGTTAGAGCTGCAGAATTTCTGGTCAGGTGATCTCTTCCTGTTACAGTTAGAGCTGCAGAATTTCTGGTCAGGTGATCTCTTCCTGTTACAGTTAGAGCTGCAGTATTTCTGGTCAGGTGATCTCTTCCTGTTACAGTTAGAGCTGCAGTATTTCTGGTCAAGTGATCTCTTCCTGTTACAGTTAGAGCTGCAGTATTTCTGGTCAGGTGATCTCTTCCTGTTACAGTTAGAGCTGCAGTATTTCTGGTCAGGTGATCTCTTCCTGTTACAGTTAGAGCTGCAGTATTTCTGGTCAGGTGATCTCTTCCTGTTACAGTTAGAGCTGCAGCATTTCTGGTCAGGTGATCTGTTCCTGTTACAGTTAGAGCTGCAGTATTTCTGGTCAGGTGATCTCTTCCTGTTACAGTTAGAGCTGCAGAATTTCTGGTCAGGTGATCTCTTCCTGTTACAGTTAGAGCTGCAGCATTTCTGGTCAGGTGATCTCTTCCTGTTACAGTTAGAGCTGCAGTATTTCTGGTCAGGTGATCTCTTCCTGTTACAGTTAGAGCTGCAGTATTTCTGGTCAAGTGATCTCTTCCTGTTACAGTTAGAGCTGCAGTATTTCTGGTCAGGTGATCTCTTCCTGTTACAGTTAGAGTTGCAGTATTTCTGGTCAGGTGATCTCTTCCTGTTACAGTTAGAGCTGCAGTATTTCTGGTCAGGTGATCTCTTCCTGTTACAGTTAGAGCTGCAGTATTTCTGGTCAGGTGATCTCTTCCTGTTACAGTTAGAGCTGCAGTATTTCTGGTCAGGTGATCTCTTCCTGTTACAGTTAGAGCTGCAGTATTTCTGGTCAGGTGATCTCTTCCTGTTACAGTTAGAGCTGCAGTATTTCTGGTCAGGTGATCTCTTCCTGTTACAGTTAGAGCTGCAGTATTTCTGGTCAGGTGATCTCTTCCTGTTACAGCTAGAGCTGCAGTATTTCTGGTCAGGTGATCTCTTTCTGTTACAGTTAGAGCTGCAGTATTTCCGGTCAGGTGATCTCTTCCTGTTACAGTTAGAGCTGCAGTATTTCCGGTCAGGTGATCTCTTCCTGTTACAGCTAGAGCTGCAGTATTTCCGGTCAGTTGATCTCTTCCTGTTACAGTTAGAGCTGCAGTATTTCCGGTCAGGTGATCTCTTCCTGTTACAGTTAGAGCTGCAGTATTTCCGGTCAGGTGATCTCTTCCTGTTACAGTTAGAGCTGCAGTATTTCCGGTCAGGTGATCTCTTCCTGTTACAGTTAGAGCTGCAGTATTTCCGGTCAGGTGATCTCTTCCTGTTACAGTTAGAGCTGCAGTATTTCCGGTCAGGTGATCTCTTCCTGTTACAGTTAGAGCTGCAGTATTTCTGGTCAGGTGATCTCTTCCTGTTACAGTTAGAGCTGCAGTATTTCTGGTCAGGTGATCTCTTCCTGTTACAGTTAGAGCTGCAGTATTTCTGGTCAGGTGATCTCTTCCTGTTACAGTTAGAGTTGCAGTATTTCTGGTCAGGTGATCTCTTCCTGTTACAGTTAGAGCTGCAGTATTTCTGGTCAGGTGATCTCTTCCTGTTACAGTTAGAGCTGCAGTATTTCTGGTCAGGTGATCTCTTCCTGTTACAGTTAGAGCTGCAGTATTTCCGGTCAGGTGATCTCTTCCTGTTACAGTTAGAGCTGCAGTATTTCCGGTCAGGTGATCTCTTCCTGTTACAGTTAGAGCTGCAGTATGTTTGGTCAGGTGATCTCTTCCTGTTACAGTTAGAGCTGCAGTATTTCTGGTCAGGTGATCTCTGAGGCAGCACACAGACCATCACACAGGTGGCTTGAGGGAAAAAATGTAAAAGAACAATTTTTACTTAAATAAAAATATAAAGTTAATAAATATATAAAAATCTTTTGCTTAAGAATTCATTTTGGGGGGCATGGTTTCCCTTTAATATGAGGGCCTGGCTCCTCCCATACTTCTCACATAGAACTGCTTTTAAGCTTATGTTTGAATGGAAAGTATAAAACCTTTCACTAAACTCTCAAGTGAACAATCAAATAAAACTGTTTTAGACTGAAAAGGCTTTAGACAACAATTGACGACCACAGAACTTTTTCTCAAAACGCCACTTCACAACTGGCCTGTCTCTAAACTAACTCTTTTATAGTATGCCAAAGCCAGTATCAGTGTTTGACTCCAGGGTTGGGAGCTGTAGTTCTACACTATTCCTGTCCTGGTCGCTCTACGTCATCCTCTTTATTCTTCCACAGAACTGTCTGTAACTTGCCTGGCACACGCTGACTTGTGATTAGAACAGGGACTCTTGCCCAGGTGTAGAACCAGTAGCAGCCAATCAGATGGGTTGTTTCATTAGTTACACAAGTAAATCTGTATATTCTTAGCCTTGATTGGTCGCTGTGGGTCCTCCTGTCCTGTATCTATAGCTGTGTGTATGGGAATGGCCCAGAAACTGGGAGGCTTCCTGCAGCCTAAAAGCAATAGTAGTGATACAGCGACCGAAAAGAGGGACAAAAAGTGTATGAAACTTTCACCACGCCCATTTTATGGCCACACCCCCTAATTAACATGTCCAATTAACAACATTTGTCAGGTTATGGAAGTCTGAACACGTTTCAGTGCCACATTTTATGTCTTATTTACAGTTTTATGTTTTATTTACAGTTTTATGTTTTATTTACAGTTTTATGTTTTATTTACAGTTGCTAATGAAAGTGAATTGCCCTTTAAGCTGCGAGTCTCAGTTCTCCCAAGGGACCTGTTACACTCGTTTCTTTACTTATCTTAAATTTTTACTTGTTGTTACTTGTTTCCTTGCTTATCTTAAATTGTTACACTTGTTTCTTTGCTTGTTGTAAATGGTTACACTTGTTTCTTTGCTTGTTGTAAATTGTTACACTTGTTTCTTTGCTTATCTTTAATTGCTACACGTGTTTCTTTACTTATCTTAAATTGTTAAACTTGTTTCTTTGCTTATTGTCAATTGTAACATGTGTTTCTTTGCTTATCTTAAATAGTTACACTTGTTTCTTTGCTTATCTCAAATTGTTACACTTGTTTCTTTGCTTATCTTAAATTCTTACACTTGTTTCTTTGCTTGTTGTAAATTGCTACACGTGTTTCTTTGCTTATCTTAAATTGTTAAACTTGTTTCTTTGCTTATTGTCAATTGTAACATGTGTTTCTTTGCTTATCTTAAATAGTTACACTTGTTTCTTTGCTTATCTTAAATAGTTACACTTGTTTCTTTGCTTATCTTAAATTGTTACACATGTTTCTTTGCTTATCTTAAATATTTACTTGTTGTTACTTGTTTCCTTGCTTATCTGAAATTGTTACACTTGTTTCCTTGCTTATCTGAAATTGTTACACTTGTTTCTTTGCTTATTGTAAATTGTTACACTCGTTTCTTTGCTTATTGTAAATTGTTACAAAAGTATCTGCAGCTGCTGAGTGTTCTGGACCCTCTGCCAAAAAGCCTCTTATTTTAATTAAGTTTCAGAAACTTTGTATCTTTTTCTGGTGTCAGTGCAGGAGATTAAAAAGAAAGTCGGAACATATAACTGGGGGCTGAGCTGTCAAAATCAGAGAAAACGGGACAGTTAGGGGGTATGATTATGCGTAGGTTGAGTTTTGGGGGTTTTTTTTGACCCGCACCCACCGCCTCCCCTCTATTTATAGGCCTGCACTGACTAATGCCACAAAAAGGGCGGGGTTAGCACACGCCTATAAAAAACAGAAGCAGGAAGCTGGCAAAGTAAGGTCACCCGCAAGTCTCAGCCCCACCCACACATCACTAAATCATAGGCTATAAATGCTGCATTGTATATAGTGTCCCCAGCAGCTCACCCATCTCAGATCTTGTCAGGCATCTTTTGTGTGTCAGTGGCTCTGCACATGCTCAGTGGGCTCGGGGCTAATGCTGAGATGCTCAGCTCGGGCCCGGATTCCATTATATGGCCGCCAGGTCCTAGAGCCCGTCAACTTTGGCGTGCACCGAGCTGCTTTGTAATGTGAATCTGTATTAATTACTTAATCAGCCTTATATTGTGCCATTTCTATTCTATGAGTACTGTATATTGTGAGTGGGTCCCTAAGCTCAGTAAGTGACAGCAGCACAGAGCATGTGCAGTGAATCAGCAGAAAAGAAGATGGGGAGCTACTGGGGCATCTTTGGAGACACAGATCTTTACTGCTAAAGGGCTGTGGTTGCCTTGGGCTGGTACAGAAGCACAAAACATCATGTACAACATTTCTACCTACTTCTTTAGTTAGGCTTTAGTTCCCCTTTAATTCATGACATTTAGTCATGGTTCCATAATCTTCTTCTCTGCCTCCAGTTCTTTTCTGAGCAGTGAGTTTGGGTTTTATCATTGAGATGAAATCTGCAGCTAGACTCCGCCCCTCCAGCATGTGGGTGTGGCTGATGATTTACACGCAACCTTCCTGTTATCTGAGAGTCCATCTATTAAACATGACAAACAATTGCTGTGAGTTTCCCAAGCAGTGAGGGAAGAGTCTGTACATATAAAATAAAGTACAAGTCTTTCTCGTGTTCCTCCTCAGACCTCTCCACTGATGCAGGGCCTAGAGCGGATCCCAGATGGGTTACCTGGTGATGAGCGAGGACGCAGGGGTGCTGGCGGTAACTTTCCGGCTTTCAAATGGGGTCACTGACCCCATCTAAAAACAAATGCTCTGTAAGGCTACACATTTAGGGGCAGATTTACTAAGGTTCGAGTGAATTTTCAAAGTACAAAAAGTTTTGACTTTTTGAGATACTTCGACTATCGAATAGGATACTACAACTTCGATTCGAAGTAAAAATCGTTCGAATATTCGACCATTCGATGATCGAAGTACTGTCTCTTTAAAAAAAACTTCGACGTCAATACTTCGCCAAATTAAACCTGCCGAATTGCTATGTTAGCCTATGGGGACCTTCTACAAACTTTACACATCGAATAAAAATCCTTCAATCGTACGCTAGAATCGTTCGAATTGTTCAAATTTTTATTGGCCAAATTCAGTGAAAAAACTTCGAATTCGATATTTGAATTCGTAGTTTTTCGATTCGATTGTCAAATTTCGAAGTTTTTTGGACTTCGCAATTCATCCCTTGATAAATCTGCCCGTTATTTATTACTCCTCTTTCTATTCAGGTCTCTCCTATTCATATTCCAGTCTCTTATTCAAATCAATGCATGGTTGCTAGGGGAATTTGGACCCTAGCAACCAGATGGCTGAAACTGCAAACTGGAGAGCTGCTCAATAAAAAGCTAAATAAGTCAAAAACCACAAATAATAAAAAATTAAAACCAATTGCAAATTGTCTCAGAATATCGCTCTCTACTAGGGATGCACCAAATCTAGGATTCAGTTCAAGATTCAGCCTTTCTCAGCAAGATTCAAGATTCAGAATCCTTCTCCCCGGCTGAACCAAATGCAAATTAGGGGCGTCAGGCAAATTGCGAGACTTTTTGTCACAAAACAAGCAAGTAAATGTTTTCTTCCTCCCACCCCTAATTTGCATATGCATTGCAAATTAGGATTCGGTATTTCACCAAATCTTTCTCAAAGGATTCGTGGGTTCAGTCGAAATCCAAAATGGATTTGGTGCATCCCTACGCTCTACATCATACTGAAATTTAATTTAAAGGGGAACTATTGTGAAAATGTAATATAAGTTTCATCATACTGAAATAAGAAACTTTCTAAATACAATCCATTAAATATTCTGCATTATATAGTTACATAGTTAAATTGGGTTGAAAAAAGACAAAGTCCATCAAGTTCAACCCCTCCAAATGAAAACCCAGCCCCATACATACACCCCTCTCTACTTTTAATTAAATTCTATATACCCATATCTATACTAACTATAGAGTTTAGTATCACAATAGCCTTTGATATTATGTCTGTCCAAGAAATCCTCCAAGTCCCTCTTATAGTCATTAACTGAATCAGCATCACAACATCACCCGGCAGTGCATTCCCCAACCTCACTGTCCTGACTGTGATTAACCCCCTACGTTGCTTTAAATGAAAGTTCTTTTCTTCTAGTCTGAAGGGGAGGCCTCTGGTACGGTGATCCACTTTATGGGTAAAAAGGTCCCCTGTTATTTGTCTATAATGTCCTCTAATGTACTTGTAAAGTCTAATCATGTCCCCTCGCAAGCGCCTTTTTTCCAGAGAAAACAACCCCAACCTTGTCAGTCTCCCCTCATAATTTAACTCTTCCCTCCCTCTAACCAGTTTAGTTGCACTAAAACTGCCCCCATACTCCAGATGAGGCCTCACCAGGGACCTATAAAGAGACATAATTATGTTTTCATCCCTAGAGTTAATGCCCTTTTTTATACAAGACAGAACTTTATTTGCTTTAGTAGCCACAGAATGACACTGCCCAGAATTAGACAACGTGTTATCTACAAAAACCCCTAGATCCTTCTCATTTAAGGAAACTCCCAACACACTGCCATTTAGTGTATAACTTGCATTTATATTATTTTTGCCAAAGTGCATAACCTGCATTTATCAACATTGAACCTCATTTTCCAGTTTGCTGCCCAGTTTTCCAGTTTAGACAAATCACTGTGCAAAGTGTCAGCATCCTGCATGGAACCTATAGTTCTGCACAATTTAGTATCATCTGCAAAAATAGAAACAGTACTTTCAATGGCCACCTCCAGGTCATTAATAAACAAGTTGAAAAGCAAGGGACCTAGTACAGAGCCCTGCGGTACTCCACTAACAACACTGGTCCAATTAGAAAATGTTCCATTTACCACCACTCTTTGTAGTCTATCTTTTAGCCAGTTCTCTATCCAGGTACAAATACTATGTTCCAGGCCAACATTCCTTAATTTAACCAGTAACCTTTTGTGTGACACTGTATCAAATGTTTTAGCAAAGTCTAAGTAAATCACATCCACTGCCATCCCAGAATCGAGGTCTCTACTTACCTTCTCATAAAAAGAAATTAAGTTAGTCTGGCAAGATCTATTACACATAAAACCATGCTGGCACACACTCATAGTATTATGATTTGCTATGAAGTCCAGTATCTTATCCTCTATTAATCCTTCGAAAAGCTTTCCTACCACTGACGTCAGACTAACTGGCCTATAGTTTTGAGGCTGAGAACGGGATCCTTTTTCGAATAGAGGCACCACATTAGCAATTCGCCAGTCTCTCGGCACTATGCCAGATCTCAATGAATCCTGAAAAATTAAGTAAAGAGGTTTGGCAATCACAGTTTCAAAAGTAAAAGTAATAACCTCCACTGTATGCTGCAAATGCACGGAGTTTGTCAGGTAAAATGGGAGACCTAGAATTAATTGCTCTAAAAATTATGATATAATTGGTATCACTGAGACCTGGTGGGATGAAACCTGTGACTGGATTGTGAATTTAAATGGTTAAACCCTTTTTAGGAGGGACAGAGGGATTAAAAAGGGTGGAGGAGTGTGTTTGTATGTAAAGCCTGAATTAAAACCATGCGCTAAAGAAATAACAATAGCTGCCACTGGTGAGGGTATAGAATCCCTCTGGGTAGAGATTTTGACTGGGCAAAAGGTAACAAAAAGAATTATCATTGGTGTATGCTATAAACCACCTCGTATAAGTGTCGAGTATGAAGCCGAGCTACTCTTGCAGATACAAGCGGCTTCACAGCTGGGTCAAGTTGTTGCTATGGGTGACTTCAATTATCCAGACATTGACTGGGGTAATGGGGTTGCTAAGACAGAAAAAGCTAGTAGGTTTGTAAATATGCTGAATGACAACTTTTTATTCCAGCTCGTTCAAGAACCTACTAGGAATAACTCTCTTTTGGACCTTGTAATAACTAACAATACTGAACTCATCTCTAACATTTGTGTGGGTGAGGGGCATTTAGGGAATAGTGATCATACTGGTCTCCTTTGAGATTCTGTTGCAGAAGCAATTCTATAAGGGAGTAACTAAAACACTAAATTTCAGACGTGCAAACTTTGACAGTATAAGGGCATCTCTGCAACATATTAAGTGGGAAATGCTTTTCACAGGGTTAAACACAGAACAAAAATGGGAAGTCTTTAAAATGCTGCTTAATAAATATACTTGTCAGTATATTCCACTTGTAAGCAAGGAACGTCGTTGCAAAGCAAAACCTTTTTGGTTCAATAGAAGCGTTGGTGTTGAGGTGGGTAAGAAAAGACGTGCTTTTAAGGCTTTCAAGTTAGCTGGTACAGCCGAATCATTTATAAGGTACAAGGAGGCCAATAAATCATGCAAAGAAGCTATAAGGCAAGCTAAAATTGCTATAGAAAATGATATTGCAGCAAGCAGTAAAAAAAAATCCAAAATTATTTTTTAAATATGTTAATAGTAAAAAAATGAAGCAGGAAGGGGTGGGACCCTTACTATCAGAGGGGGGTCAGCTGGTTGATGAAAACAAATTAAAAGCGCAGATTCTGAATTCATATTTTTCATCTGTCTACACAAATGAGGAATCAGTAAGTGAAGGTTTCCTTCTTAACAGTCCCAATTCTAGTAATACAACTAATGATGCATGGTTCACACATGAAGAAATTCAAAAGAGACTAGAACATGTTAAGATTAACAAAGGTCCGGGGCCAGATGGTATTCATCCCAGGGTACTTAGCGAGCTTAGCTCTGTGATTGCCAAACCTCTTTACTTAATTTTTCAGGATTCATTGAGATCTGGCATAGTGCCGAGAGACTGGCGAATTGCTAATGTGGTGCCTCTATTCAAAAAAGGATCCCGTTCTCAGCCTCAAAACTATAGGCCAGTTAGTCTGACGTCAGTGGTAGGAAAGCTTTTCGAAGGGTTAATAAAGGATAAGATACTGGACTTCATAGCAAATCATAATACTATGAGTGTATGCCAGCATGGTTTTATGCGTAATAGATCTTGCCAGACTAACTTAATTTCTTTTTACGAGAATGTAAGTAGAGACCTGGATTCTGGGATGGCAGTGGATGTGATTTACTTAGACTTTGCTAAAGCATTTGATACAGTGCCACACAAAAGGTTACTGGTTAAATTAAGGAATGTTGGCCTGGAACATAGTATTTGTAGCTGGATAGAGAACTGGCTAAAAGATAGACTGCAAAGAGTGGTGGTAAATGGAACATTTTCTAATTGGACCAGTGTTGTTAGTGGAGTACCGCAGGGCTCTGTACTAGGTCCCTTGCTTTTCAACTTGTTTATTAATGACCTGGAGGTGGCCATTGAAAGTACTGTTTCTATTTTTGCAGATGATACTAAATTGTGCAGAACTATAGGTTCCATGCAGGATGCTGCCACTTTGCACAGTGATTTGTCTAAGTTGGAAAACTGGGCAGAAAACTGGAAAATGAGGTTCAATGTTGATAAATGCACGTTATGCACTTTGGCAAAAATAATATAAATGCAAGTTATACACTAAATGGCAGTGTGTTGGGAGTTTCCTTAAATGAGAAGGATCTAGGGGTCTTTGTAGATAACATGTTGTCTAATTCTGGGCAGTGTCATTCTGTGGCTACTAAAGCAAATAAAGTTCTGTCTTGCATAAAAAAGGGCATTAACTCAAGGGATGAAAACATAATTCTGCCTCTTTATAGGTCCCTGGTGAGGCCTCATCTGGAGTATGGGGGCAGTTTTGGACTCCAGTCCTTAAGAGGGATATAAATGAGCTGGAGAGAGTGCAGAGACTAAGTGCAACTAAACTGGTTAGAGGGAGGGAAGAGTTAAATTATGAGGGGAGACTGACAAGGTTGGGGTTGTTTTCTCTGGAAAAAAGGCGCTTGCGAGGGGATATGATTAGACTTTACAAGTACATTAGAGGACATTATAGACAAATGGCAGGGGACCTTTTTACCCATAAAGTGGATCACGTACCAGAGGCCTCCCCTTCAGACTAGAAGAAAAGAACTTTCATTTGAAGCAACGTAGGGGGTTCATCACAGTCAGGACAGTGAGGTTGGGGAATGCACTGCCGGGTGATGTTGTGATGCTGATTCAGTTAATGACTATAAGAGGGACTTGGATGATTTTTTGGACAGACATAATATCAAAGGCTATTGTGATACTAAGCTCTGTAGTTAGTATAGATATGGGTATATAGAATTTAATTAAAAGTAGAGAGGGGTGTATGTATGGATGCTGGGTTTTCATTTGGAGGGGTTGAACTTGATGGACTTTGTCTTTTTTCAACCCAATTTAACTATGTAACTATGTAACTATGTAACAGAGCTAAGCTCGCTAATTACCCTGGGATGAATACCATCTGGCCCTGGACCTTTGTTAATCTTAACATGTTCAAGTCTCTTTTGAATTTCATCATGTGTGAACCATGCATCATTAGTTGTATTACTAGAATTGGGACTGTTAAGAAGGAAACCTTCACTTACTGATTCCTCATTTGTGTAGACAGATGAAAAATATGAGTTCAGAATCTGCGCTTTTATTTTGTTTTCATCAACCAGCTGACCCCCCTCTGATAGTAAGGGTCCCACCCCTTCCTGCTTCATTTTTTTACTATTTACATATTTAAAAGATAATTTTGGATTTTTTTTACTGCTTGCTGCAATATCCTTTTCTATAGCAATTTTAGCTTGCCTTATAGCTTCTTTGCATGATTTATTGGCCTCCTTGTACCATATAAATGTTTCGGCTGTACCAGCTAACTTGAAAGCCTTAAAAGCAGGTCTTTTCTTACCCACCTCAACACCAACGCTTCTATTGAACCAAAAAGGTTTTGCTTTGCAACGACGTTCCTTGCTTACAAGTGGAATATACTGACAAGTATATTTATTAAGCAGCATTTTAAAGACTTCCCATTTTTGTTCTGTTTTTAACCCTGTGAAAAGCATTTCCCACTTAATATGTTGCAGAGATGCCCTTATATAAGTTTGCACGTCTGAAATGTAGTGTTTTAGTTCATCCCTTATAGAATTGCTTCTGCAACAGAATCTCAAAGGAGACCATGTTATGATCACTATTCCCTAGGGTTAAAGGGGTTGTTCATCCTTAAAGGGGAACTATTGTGAAAATGAAAATGTAATATAAGCTTCAGCATACGGAATTAAGAAACTTTCTAAATACAATCAATTAAATATTCTGCATTGTTTCTGAAACAATCAAGTTTATATTCCCTATCCCTCTCTCAGCATCTGTTTCTCTTCATTCTCTCTTCATGCAGCAGTTGGGTGTCAGATATTCACTGACAGTTACATCCAATATATCCCTTTCCTAGCAGATGTAATATAGTAAGTTAGTTTCAAAAAAGACACATGTCCATCAAGTTCAACCTTTTTTAACCTGCCTAACTGCCAGTTGTATTAGAGCCTATGACTAAGTATCTTCGGATACGAAACGCGTAAGGATCATTGTTTTAGCTGTTCCAATAAAGATCTTTTATTATATCCATTGGTCCATGGAGTGCGTGCTTCTTCGCTATCTATGTATTAGAGCTCACTCAAATAACTGATTCCAGTACAAACAAAATGTAACAAAATAACTGCCTTTTGCACAAATCCTGCATGTAGAGAGACATGATGTCTGGTGATTTAATAGAGTGAGCTCTAATACATCTTCTAGGCAAAAGGAGCCCCCCTATAAGATATATTGGATCTAACTGTCAATGAATATCTGACACCCAACTGCTGCATGAAGAGAGAATGAAGAGAAACAGATGCTGAAAGAGGAATAGTGAATATAAACTTGATTGTTTCAGAAACAATGCAGAATATTTAATTGATTGTATTTAGAAAGTTTCTTAATTCCGTATGCTGAAGCTTATATTACATTTTCATTTTCACAATAGTTCCCCTTTAAGGATGAACAACCCCTTTAACCCTATGCCTGAGCAACCTGTGGCCCTTCGGTTCTCTTTAAGTACCACGCCTACAGCCAAAGGCTCTCAGGGCATTCTGGGAGTTGTAGTATCCAAACGTCAATGCCATTGACCTTCTGCCTTCATTTACGCTCCATTCTGCCTTATATGATAATGATCATCCTACTAATTGATCTCCTCGTTGGGAGGCAAGTTACCATGGTAACCATTACAATGTTGATGAGCGTCTGGCTGGAGTGATCAAAGATTTGGAAGCCGTAACTTGCACCTTCTGGGATCTGGGGGAGCAGCAGCCATTTAAACATGAGTATGGGGGGGGGAGGCTGAGTGATGCTGTATAGTAGAGCAGTAGTGGGTATGTATCTGTCCATAGATAGGGATGGGTGAATTTGATCCATTTCGTTTCGCCAAAAATTCACCACCGGTGAAATGTCGCCGACGGGCATTAAAGTCTATGGGGGTCAAAAAAAATTTGTCACGCAGCGAAATTGTTTTGACAAGCATCTTTTTTTTTTTGACGCACGCCATACAAGTCTATGGGCATCATTTTTGCAGCAAACAAGGCAAAAAATTCACCCATCCCTATCCATAGACTGGAGGGGCACTCACATTCGTGATGTTGGGTCAGGAAAGTCCAGATTCCACCCCAGCAAACATGGGGTTTCTACATGGTTTTCTCTAGGCACCTCCTCCAAATAGGTTTTACATCCCATGATGTCACCTCTGATGATGTCACAAGCCGGGAGAATCCCTGAAATGTAACGTAGGAGCAGCACCTGAGTCTGTGGGTGTCAGCACCCATATCTGCCCTGAGGAGCAGCAGTACAGGAGGGAGTTGGGATAATGTTATCTGGGGGGCGGGATTAGCACCAGCTCGTTGTCTTCTTCACCCCCTTTTCCTCCTTCCAGTTGTATTCGGGGAGCACACGTTTCTCGTCACTGGACAGAAGATTTATGTGGTGAAGAGACAGAATGAGGTGCGGGAGCCAATCAGTGTGTAGAACCCCCCCATTTGCCATTACCGTGCCCGGTATGAAGTGACTGTAAATGACTAATGACCCCCCCAATGTACAGGATCCATTACTCCAGCCCCTCTGCTCCATGTTACTCTGGTGACGTCTTCCATCTTGTCATGTGTTTAATAATATATAGATTGTTGCTACTGCGGGGGCCTTTCTCGTTCCTTTGAGGCAGTTAGTGGCATTTAAGGGCAAGTAAAACGCAGAAAGCACTTTTATCTGTGCCCTCATTTAAAGGCTGCTGAGGTCTTTCCCATGTTATTCAGTATTGAGTAATAAGAGATGTGACCTTCTGCCAGACCCTCAGCTTTACCCCCCCCCAAAGTCCCCCTCAGTCTATCCCAATGCAATATTTCTGACACCCCCCTCCCTTGAAGAAGAAATATTTTAGTCAAGAAAAGTTGGAGGATTATATGTTTTTTTAAAAGGAATATTTCATTAAAATCCACACTTAAAGACTAGCTGCCCCAACCAAGATGGTGGAACCATGGGGAGGAGAATGCACTCCCCTACCAAGATGGTAGAACCATGGGGGGGGGGAGGATGCTGTCCCCTACCAACACGGGACTTATGGATTTTATACAGAAACGAAACCACTTAAACGGGTTGTTCACCTTTAAATGAACATTTAGTATGATATAGAGGGGGATATTCTGAGACAATTTGCAATTGGTTTTCATTTTTTTTATTATTTGTGGTTTTTGAGTTAAAGTGTGCTTCAAAAGCGGATTAGGCTCCTTGCAACCCTGGGTGCAAGCTGTACCCCCTGCCAGGGCAAAGTATACATGTAGCAAATAAAGCAAATGCCATAGGTAACGTTTCGGGCTACGCAGGCCCTTTGTCAAGCCATTAATTAACAGTGTCTAAATGTGCTTCAATTGAATTTTTTGGTTGTTATGAAAATGGCACACTGTTGGAAACAGATCTTTATAAGAAAGAGACGGATAGGAACAATTTGTTATATTATACCAGTTTCCATCCGCGGACATTATTGAAGTCTCTACCAATGACACAGTTTAAAGGGGACCCGTCACCAAAAAACATTATTCAAAATCCTATTTTATCGCATTCGTCAAGCAAAATGAACTTTAATTACACAATATAAATTATTTGAATCTTGTTTCCTTCAGTCTGGGATTTCAAAATTATAACAAGCAGACAGGCGCCATTTTGTGGACACTGTTATTAAGACAAGCCTTGTATCATCTCAAAATTGTGTTTGTGCACCAGAATGGGGGACCTGATGTCCATCCCCATGTCCTGGTTACACAATTAAATGGTAAAGAGAACTGGGGGAATGTGGGGAGAGCAGTGACATGTAGGAAGTGCTGAATGGAAAGTGAAAGGAATTGCCTGCCCCGCCTCTATGCCCAGGGCATAGAGGAGGGGCAGACAATATTTGATTGACAGCTGGGATTTTTAAATAAGTTTACAACAGCTATGAATGTTTTAATAAAAAATAGAAATTGGATTTCATGTTTAAAATGAAAAGGACTTTTATTATACAGATTTTTGTGGCTGGGTGACAGTTCGCTACATCCCTATGTGGCGGTAGAGTCCTGCGCAGGTCCATTTTTTGGGACCCAAACCCGACCCGTAACCGCAACCTGCAATCCGCAACCGCAACCCCCATTCTTACCCGCTTGGACCCGCAACCCGACCCGCAAGTACCTTCTCTGCAACCCGGACCCGCTGACCATCAAGAATCAGGAAGTGCTGTCATTATAAACCGGAAGTGACATCATCGGAAGTAGATATGATCAGAAAAAAAGGGAGTAAAACCGGAAGTGCTATCATTGTGTACCGGAAATTATATCATCAGAAGTGGACGTGACCAGAAAAAAGGAGCAAATATTGATATTGAGCCGGACCCGCAACGTCGCAGAACCGCCGACTAGTGATGGGCGAATCTGTCGCGTTTCGCTTCGCCGAATAATTCGCGAATTTCCAGCGAAATTCGCGAAACGGCGAAAAATTCGCGAAACGAGTCGCGCGGCCCGATTTTGTCGCGCGTCAAAATATTTTGTCGCGGACGCAAGTATGTGTTATAACGCGCGACGTTATTTTTGACGCGCAGTGCAATTTGATGAAGCCCATCTTCTATGGGTGTTTTGTTTGTATAACCTTTTTTCATCTTTGGGCCTACAAATAAAAATTTTCCCCTTAGTTTCAAGCTTTGTAGTCTGTGATGATAAATGAACATGGTATCTTTTGCTTTGTGTCTGAATGTGCTGAATTGGATTGGACTCCATGGGAAGACCAATACACATGCGTGTTTCACTTAGTATACTGCTACACACATGCCCTGCATTGTTAGAGGACTCCTATCTTGAAAAAATGGCTCCCATTTTGCAAGTTTCTTAAACTTTTAACGTTTGTGGATTTTTTCACATTACCTCTGGTCAACTGGTAATGGTATCTACTACTACTCTATATCTCTGTTTAACCAAAAAGTACCATCTGTACTTCAAATATCTAATAGTAGATTACTAACACAAGTACAACTAATAAATCTGAACAGATAGTATCTGGATGCTTTGTATCTCAGATAAAAATGAATAAACCATATGTTTATGTGAATGAACCTTATATTTACATCATGTAATTGTAATGATTCTGAAATACTATGTAATGTAATTTTAATGACTCCGATTAAGAATAGTCATCGTTGTGTTATTAGAATCCAAACAATTCCAAGTACCATGTGAGTATTAGTTTAGTCAAATGAAAAATGAACTCAAAATATAGAGATATAAAAAATTTTTTTAATTCACAACATATAGCACAACTGGTGCTGTAACAAATAATAAATAAATTAAAGTGGAGGAGGAGGAGGAGGAGCAACAACCCTCTGGAGGTTGTCAACAATGTCCCTAACCTCTCCCAGCTCTTGCCGCATGGCATTTACTTGATGAACTAGGGTGACCAGGAGCTCAGTCTGGTCGTAGTAGGCATGCTCTGTCTGAGTGCCTACACTGAGCCCCTGGTCGTCCCTATCCCACCCTTCTTCCCACCACCACCACCACCCATCCCTAACCCACCCTTCTTCCCACCACCACCACCCATCCCCCCTCTCCCACGGCCCGTCATATTGGGCAACTAAACTTAAAAAAAAATATATATATATAAGGGGGGGGGTTTGGATATTTCGGGGAAGGAAAGGAGAAAAAAATAAAACCCTCAACTAAATCCCCTCAGCAGAAGTGTGCACCCACAAGGAGTACACACACCAGCACAGACAAAGACAAAGACAGTTAGCCCTAAAAAGGGCTATTGGGTGGTGAGCAGGCAAGCAGAAGAGGGAAAACAGTAAACTGAAATCCACAACCTCCACTTGCACTGACTCAGAAAAAAAAAAAGCTCTCTACACAAACTCCACTAGCTAAATCACACACAAATCTCTCACTATCCTGCTCTCTCTACCTCTACCAGAAACGCCACGAGTAATGGCCGCCTCTGCAGCTCCTTATATAGCCAGTGGGTTGGCTCAGGGATGGCTCACATCTTATTGGCTGCTGTGGGTGATGTTTAGTTCGTCGCGCGTCTTTTTGTTTTGACGCGCATTAGCGGCGTCGTGGCTCGTCGCGCGACGAAAATTTCGACGCGCGGCGAAACGAGTCGCGAGGCGAATTTTTGCCGCAATTTCGCGAAAAATTCGCCCGCGGCGAAACGCAGAAATTCGCCGCGAATTTAACCATGGCGAATTTATTCGCCCATCCCTACCGCCGACCCGCGGGTATACCCGCACCTTGAACTTCAATGACAAACCCGCATGGTACTGCAGGTTTTTGCGGGTACCTGACCCGCTGCAGGACTCTAGGTGGCGGTGACAGACAACAAATCCTTAAGAAATTAGAGATGCGTTGGATTAACACATTGGGCACTTTAACGCCGGGTGGTTTAAACAGAGAATATACGCCTACGTTATTTATATAAGTAAGTGCTTGGAGTTCACTTTATTGATATGCTTGTTTTTAACATGTGTCTGTTTATAGATTTAAAATGATTATATAATCATTTTATCTCTATTTTTATTGTGTTATAGGACAGTGAAATTTAAAGATATGGAAGCTCCTGATTCAAAGTAATTCAGGGGTATTAGTTCCCTGAATTCAGCATTGGAGCCAGAGATAAGTAAAATCCAGAAGTCTAATATTGAGATAAAGAAAAGTAAGGCTTCTTGTCCTTGACACTTATGTTGCAAAGGTTATTTATACAGTGTCACGGTTTGAAAAGATGTTTATTTATTACCTGTTACTATTTAGCACTTTCTGCAATTCACTTCTTTTGTAACAATATACAGTATGAGTATGAGATATTTCATTTGGTACCGTATATACTCGAGTATAAGCCATCCCGAGTATAAGCCGAGGTACCTAATTTTACCTCCAAAAACTGGGAAAGCTTATTGACTCGAGTATAAGCCTGGAGTGAGAAATGCAGCAGTTTCTGGTAAGTTTCAATCAAAAAATTGAGGGTTTCTGCTCCCATTGGAGGTGCCGGCGTCTCGTTTTTGGATGCCGGCGAATATTCATGGAGACTATTCTTGGACGCCGGCGATTATTCTTAGAAGTCTGCGACTATTCTTAGAAGCCTGCGGCTATTCTTGGAAGCCTGCGACTATTCTTAGGCGCCGTCGACAGTTTTTGCGCTTGACCCGAGTATAAGCCGAGGTTGAGTTTTTCAGCATATTTTGGGGGCTGAAAAACTCGGCTTATACTCGAGTATATACGGTATATTGAAAGTAATTTGGTATGAAAATAGCTCACTGTGACTCATGGGTAATGTGGAGGTGCAATGGTGTGACTCCTCCCTGTGGTGGGTATTTAAGCACATTTAGACACTGTTAATTAATGGCTTGACAAAGGGCCTGCGTAGCCCAAAACGTTGCCTATGGCATTTGAGTAAAGTTTTTCAATTTTTCAAAGATACCGAGTGCTGCTGCTTTATTTGCTACGTGAAATTATGTTTACTTTTCAAAAAGCTCAAGTTATTTTATATGGAGTTTTGCTTTAAAGATGAACCACACCTTCAAAACATGTTCTTAAACCTTATGGTCTAAAACCACCCCACTAGAGACCCGCACCCAACCCTAACCGCCCCATCCCGAACTGCACCTGGCCCCCTGCTGCCCTCTTTTTATAGACCGGCGCCGCCCCGCAGTGACGTCACAAAAAGGGTGGGGGCAGACGGAAGTCTATAAATTCCGGTGCTAGAAGCCGGCAGTACTAGGTCACCCGAAGATTTTGTGCAGGAGTCGGCCCGAACCAGGGTTTTGGGCCGGCCCACGTCACAATACCCCACCCCCTCCCAGTTTTTAGTTTTTGCCATGATTGTGTAAATACGGCAGTTTCCATATTCAGCTCCATAACCCGCCTGTCCCACTGTAGTAAATATAGTCCATGGAATAGGGGGGGAAAGAAAGAGACTTCACTCGTGCTAATTTCCTTTAAATCTCGCTGTATTTTTTTCGCCTTTGTTCAAAATAAATTAAGAGACATTTATTAAAACATAAAGAGCGTGGCCGTAACACAGGGCAACACATAAGAAACAACATATAAAAACGTATAAAACTGACGGTGTCTGCGGGTCACAGAAAGCGCTCAAGTATTGGCAGGAAAGGAGGAGTGGCTTGTGCGGGTTGGGGGGAGAGGGGGGCTCCTCTCCTCCCAAATATTGGCAAATGGTACAACACGTGCAGTTGCAATTCAAGTTTTACCCTAGAACATTCCAGTTATATACACACACATACATATATAATACACAAAAGCCATGAATTTCATCCTTATAAACGGTGACTAGTGATGTCATCAGTTATAAACGGTGACTAGTGATGTCATTTTTGTCACATGGCTCACTAAAACTTGTATATTATAGTAAAAAAAGTATGGAACTCCTCAGTGACTTATAATATCCTTATATTTTACAATAGGGGGACTTTATTCACTATATAATAATAACCACAGTGTCTTGACCCGAGGAATCTTATTGTGCATCCCCCCCACGTTTCATAATAAGATACGGGATCCCTCAGTAATCAGTATAGTAGGGGGCGTATCCTTTTGTCACAGACATAAATACCTTTAGTACCTCCCTGTTGTATGTACCAGTCTATTATTACAGCAGGATAATGGCCGACAACTCGGGGGGCAGTACCCTCTGCGGCTCCGACCAGATCCTGAGCATCGGCCTATTTGATGGTAAGTTAAAGTACTTGAACTTCTTTTTTTGGTTGCGTACCCAATGAAATGTCAAGAAATGTAAACATTATTAAAGGACCAGTAACCTCATTTTTTTAAAAAAAAAAATTTGTTAGTATAGAACAAAAAAAAACACAAGGACAAATTAAACTTTTAAATCGCTAAGTCTTTATTAAGAAATAACTTAACCGAAACTCTGCTATCGCTCCATCATGCGGCGCTCGATTTCTCCTCCCTGCTTTCCTTATAGGAGATAGCCAGGGAGGAGAAATCGAGCGCCGTACGATGGATCATCGCCTTTTTCCGAAGAGGAGTGCAAGCAGAGTTTCGGTGAGTTATTTCTTAATAAAGGCTTAGCCATTTAAAAGTTTCATTTGTCTTTGTGTTTTTTTTGGTTCTCTACTAACGAATTTAACAGTAAAAAAATTGATGTTACTGATCCTTTAAAGGAACGGTTCAGTATAAAACTAAAAAACTGGGTAAATAGATAGGCTGTGGAAAATAAAAAATGTATCTAATATAGTTAGTTAGGCAAAAATGTAATGTATAAAGGCTGGAGTGAGTGGATGTCTAACATAATAGCCAGAACACTACTTCCTGCTTTTCAGCTCTCTAACTCTGAGTTAGTCAGTGACTATAAGGGGGGCAACATGGGACATAACTATTCAGTGAGTTTGTAATTGATCCTCAGCATTCAGCTCAGATTCAAAAGCAACAGATATGACCCATATGCCTCCCCTCAAGTCTCTGATTGGTTACTGCCTGGTGACCAATCAATGAAAAGCAGGAAGTAGTGTTCTGGCTATTATGTTACACATCCAGTCACTCCAGCCTTTATACATTACATTTTGACTAACTCTATTAGATACATTTTTTTATTTTGCATAGCCTATTTATTTACCTAGTTTTTAGTTTTACACTGAAATGTTCCTTTAAGGCAAGGAAACAAAAAAAATAGCTTGTAATACAGGGACATGAGCAAGGGTCCGCTTTCCTCTCCCTCTACTTATTCCGCCAGTGTATATATCAGTAGTACATAACAATCATGACCCCAGCTCCATTCTCCGCCTCAGTCCTATGTGTCCCAGTCTGTACCCCAAATTCCTATTCCTGTTCCTATATCAGTCCAGTCTCCCATTGGCTGATCTCCATCCTGCCCCTCGAGGGTGGGTGGTAATCACTGAACGACTAGCACCTTGCATTGGCGTTTTGCGATTTTATCCAACGACAGGGTTGCTCTCTCTGGGGGCAGATAGAGGGGTCTGCCCAGGGGGGAACCCACGGGTGGGGTTATTGCACGACGCTCCATCACACTGCCGGTCCTATGGAAGCAAAGACAGAAACAGTGATTATGTATTTAAATGGGCACCATCACCCCAAAAACATTGCAGGTTATTCTGTAAATGTTTGATTGGCCTTAAAGGAATTGTTCAGTATAAAATAAAAACTGGGTAAATAGATAGACTGTGCAAAATAAATAATGTATCTAATATAGTTAGTTAGCCAAAAATGTAATGTATAAAGGCTGGAGTGACTGGATGTGTAACATAATAGCCAGAACACTACTTCCTGCTTTTCAGCTCTCTAACTCTGAGTTAGTCAGTGATTGTAAGGGGAGCCACATGGATCATAACGGTTGCTGTTGAATCTGAGCTGAATGCTGAGGATCAATTGCAAATTCACTGAACAGTTATGTCCCATGTGGCTCCCCTTATAGTCACTGACTAACTCAGAGTTAGAGAGCTGAAAAGCAGGAAGTAGTGTTCTGTTCTGTTAGACACCCAGTCACTCCAGCCTTTATACTAGGGACACACAGAATCCATGTTTTGGGATTCAGCCGAACCACCGAATCCTTTGTGAAAAATTTGGGCTAAATATCGAATCCCAATTTGCATATGCAAATTAGGGGTGGAAACCGAAATGGTGGGAAAAAACGTTTACTTCCTTGTTTTATGACAGTCACGTGATTCACCTTCGCACACCTAATTTAAATATGCAAATTAGTATTCTGATTTGGTTTGGCCATGCACAAGGATTCGGCCGAATCCGAATCCTGCTGAAAAAGGCAGAAACCTGGCTGTTGCCCGAACCCTATCCTTGATTTGGTGCATTCCTACTTTATACATTACATTTTTGGCTAACTAACTATATTAGAATTTTTTTTTTATTTTGAACAACCTATCTATTTACCCAGTTTTTATTTTATACTGAACTGTTCCTTTAATATCTCACCGTATCAGCTGACCGCGAGTTGGCTGTTGGTGGGAGAAGGACTGAGATCGTCCCAGCACCCCACTCTGCTGCCGCTCCAGATCTCTGAGGGCCGGGCTGCTGGGACTGCTCCGACGGGACACGGGGCGAGCGTCAGGTGGCAGTTGGGAAGCACTGGCAGTGAACTGAAGCTTTAATTTCATATGCTGGCTCAGCTGTGAAAGCACAGTAATTAAAGGGATACTGTCATGGGAATTTTTTCAACACATCAGTTAATAGTGCTGCTCCAGCAGAATTCTGCACTGAAAACCATTTTTCAAAAGAGCAAACAGATTTTTTTTATATTTAGTTTTGAAATCTGACATGGGGCTAGACATATTGTCAGTTTCCCAGCTGCCCCCAGTCATGTGACTTGTGCTCTGATATACTTCAGTCACTCTTTACTGCTGTACTGCAAGTTGGAGTGATATGACCCTCCCCCCCCCCCCCCAGCAGCCCAACAACAGAACAGTGGGAAGGTAACCAGATAGCAGCTCCCTAACACAAGATAACAGCTGCCTGGTAGATCTAAGAACAGCACTTAATAGTAAAATCCAGGTCCTACTGCGACACATTCAGTTACATTGAGTAGGAGAAACAACAGACTGCCAGAAAGCAGTTCCATCCTAAAGTGCTGGCTCTTTCTGAAATCACATGACCAGGCAAAATGAGCTGAGATGCACCTACACACCAATATTACAACTAAATACACTTGCTGGTTCAGGAATGACATTTTATATTGTAGAGTGAATTATTTGCAGTGTAATTTAGAAATAAAACCGACACCATAAAAATCATGACCGAATTAGTTTAAATAAAGACAAATAGGCATTTGCATCTCACTACTGTGCCCCCGTCTCACCTCAAACAGACCACTTTTTAAAGCCATGAACGTGACCCCGACTGTTACGGAGCTGCCCTTGCGGCAAAATCCCAGGCTGTTGATTGGAGTGTGACAAACGACCGCTTCCTGAACAGCTTTTGTCAAGCGCCGGTCCTCCTCTGAAATACTCCTGCCTGAGGAAAGATGGAGATGACCTTAATCACATGCTCCTCCCTTCCTATTGCTTCTGTCACCTTGCCCAGGGTCACACCCTCTTCCCATAATCCCTCTCTTCTATACAACTGCCATTTAAATCTTCTCCTTCCTGCCAAACTGCTTCTTTTGTGTCTGCCCTCTTTCCCCCCAATGTTTCTCACCCCCACCAGTAGTGAACAGCGAATCTGTCAAATTTCTGCAAAAAATTCGCAAAACAGCAAAAAAATTTGCGAAATGGCGACATTTTGCAGAACACATTGAAGTCAATGGGAGTTTTTACGTGCCGCAATTTTTCTCACTCCAAATACATTCAAGTCAATGGGCGGTTTTTCTAATGGCGACTTTTTTTGTCCTAATGCATTAAAGTCAATGAGGGTTTTTTTTTGTATGGCGACTTTTTTGTCCTAATGCATTAAAGTCAATGAGTGTTTTATTTATTTTTTTTTTTTTTATGGCGACTTTTTTGTCCTAATGCATTAAAGTCAATGGGCGTTTTTTCCTATGGAGACTTTTAATCTCCAAATGCATTAAAGTCAATGAGCGTTTTTTATGGCAACTTTTTTCTCCTAATGCATTAAAGTCAATGGGCATTTTTTCTTATGGCGACTTTTTTTGTCCTAATGCATTAAAGTCAATGGCGTTTTTCGTTATGGGTGTTTTTCGTGGGACACATTTTCATGGCAAATTATCGCAAAAAAAAAAATGGCACATAGCAAAATTGGGAATTTCGCTCATCACTACCCACCAGCTGTGTTGGCGTCCGGGGTCCATACGAGTCTGACGGCCAAGAAGTCCTGCAGGTCGTTGAGCAGCGTATAGGTGACCCGGAAAGGTTTGTGCATCTGGACGGGAGACTCGCAGCAGGCAGTCATCACAAAGCG
Source organism: Xenopus petersii (assembly GCA_038501925.1). Taxonomy (NCBI): domain Eukaryota; kingdom Metazoa; phylum Chordata; class Amphibia; order Anura; family Pipidae; genus Xenopus; species Xenopus petersii. The sequence continues at coordinate 151,133,180 of CM076676.1, forward strand.
GGGCCTTTCCAGCCGGATGCTCGGGAGTCTGGAATTAGAATACACAAACTTGTACTAAGGGCTGGGGCACATGGGACGTATTTTGTACTGAATCAGAAAACAACCACATCCACTTTGCCCCTTCAGACTAACCCCCCATGTGTATAAGTTTGTCCAGGAACCGTAACCCATAGTAACCGATAAATCAGTTGTTTGCTTTTAAAGGAGAAGGAAACCCCCAGGGCGCAAAACCCCTCCCCCCCTCTCCCCTGGCCTACCTGTCCCCCCTGGGCAAATGCCCCTAACTTGTTACTCACCCCTCTGCGCAGGTCCTGTCCACGGAGTTCACAGTCGCCATCTTCTCCCACGCGCGTCTTCTTCCTGCTCTGACCGGCGTCTTCTGGTGCATGCGCAGTAGGAACAGGTACCGGTACAGCTCTACTGCGCATGCGCCGAATGTCAAAAAGTTTTCCGATTTCACTTCGTGACATTCGGCGCATGCGCAGTAGAGCTGTACCGGTACCTGTTCCTACTGCGCATGCACCAGAAGACGCCGGTCAGAGCAGGAAGAAGACGCGCGTGGGAGAAGATGGCGACTGTGAACTCCGTGGACAGGACCTGCGCAGAGGGGTGAGCAACAAGTTAGGGGCATTTGCCCAGGGGGACAGGTAGGCCAGGGGGGAGGAGGGGGGGGCAACACAGGGGAGGGGGGAGGGGTTTTGCGCCCTGGGGGTTTCCTTCTCCTTTAAAGCAGTAAATTCTGCCTGCTGATTGGTTGCTATGGGAAACTTTTATTACATATGGGGTTAAGACTCTTGCCTATGTTAATTCTCATGCAGAAATCACTAATACCCAACATATAAACACACTGCAAACATGCATGGGAACCATAGCAGTTAGACCCCCATAATATAATCCTCCCGAAAAAAAAGGCAAACCACACCCTCATTTCATCCGACATCACAAGAGTTACCTGCTTCCTCTAATCACATCTAATTGCTTTGCACATTACCTGTAACATAAAAGAATCTCCTCTTCATTTGCTTCTATATCCCAGCTGTGTCCTACTTAAAGGGGCTGTTCATTTAAATGAACATTTAGAGGCCAATTTATCAAAGTCCAAAGTCTCAATATTTTATGAAAAAAACTGCAATCAAATCCGCACGGGTTTTTCTGGCTTATTTATTATAACATTTTCACGAAAATTTTGTTTGCGGTAAAAAAATTCTGAAAATACAAATCTTACGGGTTTTTTTTTCCACCAGAGAACTCAAATTTTTGCCTGAAAACCCCGAAATCTTCAGGTTATTGCACAAAACTCTGGAACTTCTCCCACTGACTTATATGCAACCTCGGCAGGTCTGAGATGCGGGAGTTGTGTTTTTTCTAAAAATATTTATTCTAAAAAAATACGAATTGTTCAGATTTTCTGCATTCAGAGCTTAGTTAATAACCTCCCCCCCCCCCCCGGTATGAGACAACTTGCAATTGGTTTTCATTTATTATTATTTGTGGTTTTTGAGTTATTTAGCTTTTTATTCAGCAGCTCTCTAGTTTGCAGTTTCAGCAATCTGGTTGCTAGGGTCCAAATTCCCCTAGCAACCATGTATTGATAAGAATAAGAGACTAGAATATGAATAGGAGAGGCCTTAATAGAAAGAGGCGTAATAAAAAGTAACAATAACAATAAATGTGTAGCCTTACAGAGCATTTGTTTTTTAGATGGGGTCAGTGCACAATGTTACATATTTCAAGTGCTTTATGTGAAAATACCATTAAAAAAGGTCTCTTCCTGTTCTGAACAAAAGGCGATAGGGCGACTTCAGCTGTGCCAGTCCCTACGTGCACGCTCCACAGCAGCTCCGAACATCTCCTCCTCAAACAGGAAGCCAGTTGCTGCAGTTTTATGAAGGTTTTTCTAGCCCCTTGTGTTTAAACTCAGCGTAATGTATTGCTGTACGTGGTGCGAGCAGGGTGCATAGCGCCCAAGTCAGCCATATATCCAGTCAGTTTGGACTCGCAGCAACAAAAAAGTAATGAAGCTTCTCTTCTTCGGAACATAATTTGCAGGAATATTAAAGAAGAAATCGGCAGCTAACAAGGGGTAAGAAAATCCTTCATAAAGCTGCAGCAACTGGCTCCTGGTTTGAGGAGGTGATGTCGGGAGCAGCTGTGGAGCGCGCACATAGAGTCTGGCACAGCTGAAGTCGCCCTATCGCCTTTTGTTCAGAACAGGAAGAGAACTTTTTTGATGGATTTTTCGCATACAGCACTTGAAATGTATAAAATTGTGCAGGGCAGATGCATTGTTAGAGGGGTATAGAACAGATTTTGAACTTACTTTTTAGTGTTACTGGTCCTTTAAAAGCTTCAAAGAGCCAGAAGAAGAAGGCAAACAATTAAAAGAATGAAGACCAATAGAAAAACTGCTTATAATTAGCCATCCTATAAAATATATAAAGGTGAACCACCCCTGTTGTATCATCTCTCCCAGTCTGTCAGTAGTATAGCTGAGGGGGGGTCAGTTATCAACACTGGGCAACCCTAACCCATGGCAACCAATAAAAATTGTTGCCTTTATTTACCTACAGCTGCCTGGCAAACGTCAATCGCTGATTAGTTGTTATTGGTTACTGCCCACAGGCAAATTTGCCCGTGTTGATAAATAAGCCCACCTGCTCTAGAGAGCACTGTCATTACTGGACCATGGTCATAAATAAAACTGGTCTCCATTAAAATGCTGCTGTGTATGTGAATATCGACTTACTTGTAATGGGTATAAATGTCAGATGTGAGGGGCTTTGGAGTCGACCAATGAACTACAGCCACCAGAGGAACCTCCAGACCCTGAGGAAAGAGAGAGAAGGAGGTGAGAGGGTATCAGGCACATGGAATCAGATACACAGGATGTATGAAGTATTGAAATATGGGCGGGACTAAAGATAAAATAAAGGGAAACTTAAAGGGATACGGTCATGGGAAAAAAAACAATTTTCAAAACACATCAGTTAATAGTGCTGCTCCAGCAGAATTCTACACTGAAATCCGTTTCTCAAAAGAACAGACAGATTTTCTGACATGGGCTAGACATATTGTCAGTTTCCCAGCTGCCCCCAGTCATGTGACTTGTGCTCTGCTAAACTTCAGTCACTCTTTACTGCAAGTTGGACTGATATCACCCCCTCCCTTCCCCCCCAGCAGCCTAACAACAGAACAATGGGAAGGTAACCAGATAACAGCTCCCTAACACAAGATAACAGCTGCCTGGTAGATCTAAGAACAACACTCAATAGTAAAATCCAGGTCCCACTGAGACACATTCAGTTACATTGAGTAGGAGAAACAACATTCTGCCAGAAAGCAGTTCCATCCTAAAGTGCTGGCTCTTTCTGAAATCACATGACCAGGCAAAATGAGCTGAGATGCACCTACACACCAATATTACAACTAAATACACTTGTTGGTTCAGGAATTACATTTTATATTGTAGAGTGAATTATTTGCAGTATAATTTATAAATAAAAACCACATAATAAAAATCATGACTGAATCCCTTTAAGCTAAAATCCAAGCTGTTCTGATAAAGACGGGTATTGTCAGACCTATAAAGCTTTATAAACACAACAGGAGAGGTCTCTGCCCTAGGGCTCCATACAGCAGGAGGCTGCTCTTCAGTGTTTACCAGATTCTGCTGGAAACTTATAAGACTTTCCCATGAGCACTCACCTCCTTAGCATCCTCAGGGGGATGCTCACCAGCCTGTAGCTGGAACAGGAAGTTGTGCTCCTCCATGGAGCAGAGGCTGCTGGGAAGCTGGGAGGAGGTGCTGTGCAGGCGCAGGAAGGATGCCATGCTGATATCTCCTGACTGATGACTGCAGGAAGAGGCAGGACAAGTGAGCTTGCAATCATCTCCCACAGACACCCCAATTACTCCCCCCCCAAACTCCTGTCTCACCACACGTTGTCCACCAGCAGCACAGATCCATCTGGCATGACGGGCAGGTAGTTGGCATTGAAGTTGGGGAGGATGCGCACGTCACAGATACCGAGTTCATCCTGAGAAGAGGTGTTCACTACTAATGGAGAGAGAGATGGGGGTGAGGATGGGACATTAATCCTACCCAAAAAGCCCAGCGACCCCTCTCCTCCCCTCTCACCTTTCACAGCAGTGAAGTGTTTCCCGGCCACGTTGATCTGACGACACCTGAGGGTGGGAGGTGGGAGCACGGTGAGGAGGGTACTCACTGAGAAAGAGAGAAGAGAGAGGTCACTCGCTGAGAAAGAAAAAAGAGAGAGGTCACTCACTGAGAAAGAGAGAAGAGGTCACTCGCTGAGAAAGAGAAAAGAGAGAGGTCACTCAATGAGAAAGAGAGAAGGGAGAGGTCTGTTGCTAAGAAAGAGGGGAGAGGTCACTCGCTGAGAAATAGAGAAGGGATAGGTCACTCACTGAGAATGAGAGAACATAGAGTTCACTCACTGAGAAAGAGAGAGGTCACTTGCTGAGAAAGAGAGAAGAGAGAGATCACTCACTGAGATAGAGAAAGGGGAGAGGTTAGGGGAGAGATCACTAAGAGACAGGGAAGGGGCATCACATAAAGGGGGGGATAAGAAATTAGGCTCAAACAGGGGGGCAGAGAGGTCAATGTTAAAGGGGCATGAAGGGAACAGTGACCCCCGGGTTATCCCACACAATAAGCATCTCTGAGACATGGGAGGAGTCATGTTGCACTCTGCATAACCCCCTGCCATGTGGGATATACTGGTCACTTGACTATAATACATGCCAACTGTCAGTATGATGTAGAGAGGGATATTCTGAGACCATTTGTAATTGGTTTTCATTTTTTATTATTTTAGGTTTTTGACTTATTTAGTTTTTTATTCAGCAGTCTCATTGCTAGGGTCCAAATTCCCCTAGCAACCATGCATTGATTTGAATAAGAGACTGAAATATAAATAGGAGAGGCCTGAATAGAAAGATGAGTAATAAAAAGTAGCTAACATTATATGCATTTGTAGCCTTACAGAAGATTTGTTTTTTTAGATGGGGTCAGTGACCCCATTTGAAAGCTGGAAAGAGTCAGAAGAAAAAGGCAAATAATTCAAAAACTATAAAAAATAAACAAAATACCAATTGAAAAGTTGTTTATAATTGGCCACTCTAGAACATACTATATGTTAAATTAAAGGTGAACCACCCTCGTAAAGTAAGTGATGAAGATGATGATTGACCGTCTGGTAAGGAGATAACACAACTGGAGGGGGAAGAAAAATTGTAGAATGGAGGAATTATCAATAATCAATAACCTGTTCCTAATTATACTTTCTACTCCTCAGCAGAAAATATGACGGTCCAGATGAAAAGGAACAGAGAGAATAAAATACAGGGGGGGGCAGGCAGGTAACACAATAGGGGGTCACCTTGAGCCTTGAAGGTTCCTTGTTCCTCTCGGAAGATTTGTCCCGGGGTGGAATTTTGTAACAATGAGCGATATCCAAAGGTTTTGACCCGCGAGTGCTCTGTGTCCCGTTTCCACACCGTCACCACTATCTGCCGTACAGACACAGGGTCATTCCTCTATTTCATTAGTAACTGTAGCCCTCTTATGGCTTCTTCACCATCAAGGGTCACTGACCCTAGAAACACAGATTGACTATAAAGTTTCAATTACACTGCTTATTCCACTTTTAGTTTCAAAACTCTGGCTGGTTGCTCCAGTGCTGAACCCCTAGTGACGTGTAACAGTTGTGATTGTGAGTCTGAGAGCTGCAGGAAACTGTAATACTCACCTTGGCTTTGACTGTCCCAGGTGGGAGACGATCTAAAGAGACAGACAGGGGGAAGATAACCTCATCACTGGACACAACGGGATCTGTAACGGGGGTCTGTTTGGAGAGAAGATTTTACTGTGAGGATAGCAGAGGAAAAAGTGGGTGGGTTGAAGCTGGGGGGGTGGTAAAGCTGAAGGTTGGGGTGTATGGGTTATGAGAGACAGAGGAGTGTAAAAAGGGAGATCTAACAGATGGGGGAGAGGGTGGGAGCCCAAACAGCTGGAGGGAAAGGGTGGAGAGAACCGACAGCTCAAGGGAGAGGTGTGGGGACAACTGACAGCAGAGGGGAGAGGTGCGGGGAGAACCGACAGCTCAAGGGAGAGGTTTTGAGAGAGCTGACAGCTGGAGGGAGAGGTGTGGGGAGAACTGACAGCTGGGGGGAGAGGTGTGGGGAGAACTGACAGCTGGGGGGAGAGGTGTGGGGAGAACTGACAGCTGGGGGGAGAGGTGTGGGGAGAACTGACAGCTGGGGGGAGAGGTGTGGGGAGAACTGACAGCTGGGGGGAGGGGTGTGGGGAGAACTGACAGCTGGGGGAGGGGTGTGGGGAGAACTGACAGATGGAGAGAGAAGTGTGGGGAGAACTGACAGCTGGGGGGGAGAGGTGTGGGGAGAACTGACAGCTGGGGGGAGAGGTGTGGGGAGAACTGACAGCTGGGGGAGAGGTGTGGGGAGAACTGACAGCTGGGGGGAGAGGTGTGGGGAGAACTGACAGCTGGGAGGTGTGGGGAGAACTGACAGTTCAAGGGAGAGGTGTGGGGAGAACTGACAGTTCAAGGGAGAGGTGTGGGGAGAACTGACAGCTGGAACTGACAGCTGGGGGGAGAGGTGCGGCGAGAACTGACAGCTGGGGGGAGGGGTGTGGGGAGAACTGACAGATGGAGGGAGAAGTGTGGGGAGAACTGACAGCTGGGGGGAGAGGTGCGGCGAGAACTGACAGCTGGGGGGAGGGGTGTGGGGAGAACTGACAGCTGGGGGGAGAAGTGTGGGGAGAACTGACAGCTGGGGGGAGAGGTGTGGGGAGAACTGACAGATGGAGGGAGAGGTGTGGGGAGAACTGACAGCTGGAGGGAGAAATGTGGAGAGAACTGACAGCTGGGGGGAGAGGTGTGGGGAGAACTGACAGCTGGAGGGAGAAGTGTGGAGAGAACTGACAGCTGGAGGGAGAAGTGTGGAGAGAACTGACAGCTGGAAGAAAGCATAAGGAGATCAGACACAGACGATGTTATTACCCCAGAAGGCGCTGGCCCAGGCGGGGGTTGTTGTTGGCTCAGAATTGCCTTACACCCCCGGTAACCCGCCGGGCTGTCCCCGCTCTCCTCTTCTTCCTCCTCCGCTTCCTCCTCCCCAGGACAAACACTGGCCAAGGCCGAAAGCGAAGCCGCCAGAGGGGCCCACGAAAAGGCCTCAGGCCTCGGACTTTCCTGAGAAGCCTCCACCGGCGCAGAGGCCTCTGTCCCCGCCCTTTCCTGGGGCTTCTCCCCGGGACTCCGGAGCCGCAGCACGAGCAGGAAGCGCAGCGTCTCTCCGAGGTAGAGGTGGTTTCGCCTGGGCAACGCCCGGTACCGAACTGGCAGGTCTGAGGGGAGGAGAGGGCAGGCCGGGAAGATCATCGAATAGTCGCATTGCGACTCCATATTGGCACCGGCAGGGGAGAGCAGAGGAGCGCCGAGCCAAGGAACCTGGGAAGGAAAGGAAAGCCGAGCGAGAGAGTGTAGCCTAGCAACAGCAGGAAACCCGTAACCTAGCAACGAGGGTAGCACTGAGGGATGCGGCTTGTGACAGGGACAAGACTAATGGCTATAAAGCTTGGGGTGGGGGCTCCAGAATATTTAGCAAATCCGCGGGCAGAGAAAAGAATAATAAAGATTTAGGGCTCTCATTGGGGTCACACAGCTTGAGTCAAACTCCACAACCTGGGGTTTCCCATTTCCATTGCGCCTCCAGTCCGCCATTAACATGTCACTTCCCTCCCTCTCGCCATTTTATTTATTATTTCTGTATAAACTCACTGATACCCCTCATTGTATCTCTCAGATATAAACTCACTGATACCCCTCATTGTATCTCTCAGATATAAACTCACTGATACCCCTCATTGTATCTCTCAGATATAAACTCACTGATACCCCTCATTGTATCTCTCAGCTCCTTCCAGGCCTTCCTGTTCATCTCTTTCCCTGATAAACATACCTCCCAACTGTCCCTTTTTCGGAGGGACAGTCCCTCTTTTGACATCTCAACCCGCAGTCCCTCATTTGTACGGGAAAGTCCCTCTTTTCTCTGCACTGAACAGCCAGAAAAAGAAACAAAGTTTCTCACTTAATTGGCTTTTAGCAGAGAGCCCAGAACAGCAAACTAAAGGTGGCCATACATGGATAGATCCGCTCGTTTGGCGATGTCGCCAAACGAGCGGATCTCCCTCCGATATGCCCACCTTGAGGTGGGCAATATCGGGCAGATCCGATCGTGGGCCCTAGGGCCCAACGATCGCATCCTAGCTTTCACAAACGGGCGGTCGGATCGCTGGACCGCATCAACGAACAGATGCGGCCGCGATCCGACGGGATTTTTAACCCCATCCGATCGAGATCTGGCCGACATTCGGCCAGATCTCGATCGGGGAAGCCCGTCGGGGGCCCCCATACACGGGCCAATAAGCTGCCGACACGGTCTGTCAGCAGCTTTTATCGGCCCGTGTATGGCCACCTTAAGGGTGCAAATAAGATACTTTGTAATAATTTTGAGACACAAAAACACAGTTTAGATAGCCTTCAGCCCTCAGTCTTCAGCCTTCAGGCTTCTGCCGACTGTCGGCTGAAAAAAGAGATCTGAAGACTGAGGGCGGAAGGTTGAGGGTGGAGTTAGCATGGCTGACGGCTGAAAAGGGAGGGTACAGGATGGAGGTGTGAGTGCAGATTTGGACGATGAGTGATAATAAAAGCACCCGATGTGCCATTCAGAAGACATAGGACATCGTAGGAAGGACGGGTATTTAGCCGCAGGATGTTCTAAAATGTGTTCCGTAAGCAGGGCCAGCGCAGGGCAAGCAATGTGCAGCTTAGCTAAAGATTTAACCTTGGGCAACATTCTTTACAATTTTATGGTACTGCTGATTATTTCTACATTAATTGCTGTGTTTTTTGAGAGTTTTTAAAAGTCTGTATAATATTGCAAATTTGCAGCCCTTTAGCCTGTGGTGTTGAACTATAAGATTTCAGCAAAATTGTAATTCCTGTAGGGCCACAGTCCTTATTCAAATAGTGGAGCTATATTGTGCTTCTATTTACTACACTTTATATGCCCCTTCTGTAAGTTTAATAATGTTGTCTACTGGCTATGTGGCCCTGTGTGAAGGAAGGTGGTGAAGGTATTATAGTTTAAAAAATGCAGTAGACAGTCACCATTCCTTTCGATTTTAGATCATGCCAAGCTCTATCAGTTTTTGGAGAACTTTGCACTGTGCCCCTTATGGTGAACTTTGTCAGCCATTGTGAGAAATAGCACAAATAGAAATCCATTCTCTGTTGTGATGAATAAACTAAATTCCTGCAATAAATAATCTATACCTTGCACTACATTTGTTAAATGTCAGCTGAGTTTGTTTTATTGCAAGTGTCTAAGGACTATGGCACAAGTAGTATTTTTAATACTCAAGAAGCCCTGCAATAGTGAACACACCATGAATTGCTTGGAAATAACTTCTCAGTGAAAAACAGTTGCTTCACCTGCAGTGACAAGCATTTTGCCAAGAGCTGTACAGCAGTTACATATTTGCTATACGCTTAAGTGTGTAACACAGCAGATTAGGAGTACTTCACTGTGCACCATACACTTTACAGTGCAAAGTCTTTATTTATAGGGTTTATTGCCAGGCAGATGTAAGCATGTGTTTTTGCCAGGGCTGCTGTTAACTCCCAGTCCGGCACTGACTGCAGGATGATGGCCTTTAACTTGGCAAAAAAATCTCAGATAGGATTGTTCTTCCACAAAGTGGCACACCAATTGGCAGGGCTCAATTTTACGTCCTAATTAAAGTAGCCAACCCAGTATCATCTCCTAACTATGCCAGAGACCATAACTCTGGTATTAAATGTATCATAAAAAAACATCATTGTGAACCAGCAGATGGCACTGTGTTGTCTCTTTGGTGCCCATATCTGGTACAGGAGCACTTACCCATCGAAGTGGTTTAGCCTCTGTGTTATGTTGCTGATGGGCAGCAGTCTTTTTCACCTGTATAAGAGAGCAGATGGTTCTCTTCCACAGAACGAGCATTTTAAGAGAGGCCCCTGTAATGCTGGGGGCCTAGGAAATACATTTTGGTAACATTTATAAATTTGTTCCTATCAATAGCAGCGTGACTGTTACCCCAATGTTTCTATATATCTGTAACTTTGTTATGAGCTAAGGGGACCCAGTCTGAAGGTCAGTTAGGGGGAGATTTGGGGTGAGTGCTTATTTGTACCCTGGGTACCCCTGGAACTATAACAGGGTGACTGTTACCCCAATGTTTCTATATATCTGTAACCTTGTTATGAGCTAAGGGGGCCCAGTCTGAAGACCAGTTAGGGGGAGATTTGGGGTGAGTGTTTATTTGTACCCTGGGTACCCCTGGAACTATAGCAGGGTGACTGTTACCCCAATGTTTCTATATATCTGTAACCTTGTTATGAGCTAAGGGGGCCCAGTCTGAAGGTCAGTTAGGGGGAGATTTGGGGTGAGTGCTTATTTGTACCCTGGGTACCCCTGGAACTATAGCAGGGTGACTGTTACCCCAATGTTTCTATATATCTGTAACCTTGTTATGAGCTAAGGGGGCCCAGTCTGAAGGTCAGTTAGGGGGAGATTTGGGGTGAGTGCTTATTTGTACCCTGGGTACCCCTGGAACTATAGCAGGGTGACTGTTACCCCAATGTTTCTATATATCTGTAACCTTGTTATGAGCTAAGGGGGCCCAGTCTGAAGGTCAGTTAGGGGGAGATTTGGGGTGAGTGCTTATTTGTACCCTGGGTACCCCTGGAACTATAGCAGGGTGACTGTTACCCCAATGTTTCTATATATCTGTTACCTTGTTATGAGCTAAGGGGGCCCAGTCTGAAGGTCAGTTAGGGGGAGATTTGGGGTGAGTGCTTATTTGTACCCTGGGTACCCCTGGAACTATAGCAGGGTGACTGTTACCCCAATGTTTCTATATATCTGTAACCTTGTTATGAGCTAAGGGGGCCCAGTCTGAAGGTCAGTTAGGGGGAGATTTGGGGTGAGTGCTTATTTGTACCCTGGGTACCCCTGGAACTATAGCAGGGTGACTGTTACCCCAATGTTTCTATATATCTGTAACCTTGTTATGAGCTAAGGGGGCCCAGTCTGAAGGTCAGTTAGGGGGAGATTTGGGGTGAGTGTTTATTTGTACCCTGGGTACCCCTGGAACTATAGCAGCGTGACTGTTACCCCAATGTTTCTATATATCTGTAACCTTGTTATGAGCTAAGGGGGTCCAGCCTGAGGGACAGTTAGTCCAGGTAAATGGGTAATGAAACCAATCAGCGCAGGGGTACTGCTGCAAGGTGCTTTTATGAAGTGTTGTCAATAAAAGCACCTTGCAGCAGTACACCTGCACTGATTGGTTTCATTACCCATTTACCTGGATTGAATGATTATTTTGTTTTGGATGGAAACAAGGGTTTTGGAGACCAGAATTATACAAGGGTAAATATACCAGTTTATTTGACTTTGAAGGCCAGTTAGGGGGAGATTTGGGGTGAGTGCTTATTTGTACCCTGGGTACCCCTGGAACTATAGCAGGGTGACTGTTACCCCAATGTTTCTATATATCTGTAACCTTGTTATGAGCTAAGGGGGCCCAGTCTGAAGGTCAGTTAGGGGGAGATTTGGGGTGAGTGCTTATTTGTACCCTGGGTACCCCTGGAACTTTAGCAGGGTTACTGTTACCCCAATATTTCTATATATCTGTAACCTTGTTATGAGCTAAGGGGGCCCAGTCTGAAGGTCAGTTAGGGGGAGATTTGGGGTGAGTGTTTATTTGTACCCTGGGTACCCCTGGAACTATAGCAGGGTGACTGTTACCCCAATGTTTCTATATATCTGTAACCTTGTTATGAACTAAGACCCAATCTGAAGGTCAGTAAGGGGGTATTTGGGGTTATTTGTGCTGCAGCACCAATTTGAAGCAGAGGAACTAGTTCATAATTTCTAGTACATAAATAATGTTATCCAACAAACATCAGAGGGTAGGAGCATTTCTTGTAACCCAAGTGGGCTAAAGTGCACCTAGTATATAACAACTTTCCTGCTCTCTGTTATGTAAATGTGTGCCCTGTAGCCCCTATATTAGCTGCCCCAAGGTGACCCAGTGGGTAATTTATATAAACTCACATAGTGCTGGGTAACAGTGCATTCAGTTTTACATTTTGGTGTAATTGGCCCTTTAACCTCATACAGAAGAAGGTTGTATATATTAATCAAACCCCCACTAATTGGGAATGAGCCCAGTGTCTCAAGCCTGTAAGTTCCATAGATCATCCAGTATTAGGTGTGGTCGTGGCTCTGTATAACCTGTTCTGAGACATGCCCAGAGACGTGAATGAAAAACGCAGAGACCCAAGAATCGCATTATAAATATGTATATTTGATACAAAATAATAAATTAAATATTTCATGATTCCGCGTGTGACAATTGTGCAGGGCAAAGTGTTATCATTATCGGATCATTATTGATAAGACAAAGCTTTATTTAATATGAATCTATTGGGACCAATGAAATGCACAGGAATATTTATCTCGTCCTCAGTCTGACTGACCAGGACAGGGTGAATATTATTGGGTTGAGCAAATTTCTACATAGTCAGTTGGGCAAAAAAGCCCATTCATTAAAGGTATTTGTGTCAAAAGGCACTTTATTATAGTTCAGCTCTGTGGTGCTCAGTCCTCCTGACTTCTGTGCCTAAGTGAGGGCATTTGAGCCTATTGATGCAGGAGAACCCTGGGAGATGCCACCACCTCCAAACTAGATAGTTGCTGCAGGGTTCCCACAGTGCCCTCTGATAGTGCCCAAATTTGCACTGTCCAGATTCAATCTAGTGAGAAAAAGCTTTATCGCATGAAAACTCTATTTAAAGTGGACCTGTCACCCAGATACACAAAGCTGTATAATAAAAGTCCTATTCAAATTAAACATGAAATCCAATTTCTATTTTTCATTAAAGCATTCATAGCTGTTGTAAGCTCATTTAAAAATCTCAGCTGTCAGTCAAATATTGTCTGCCCCTCCTCTATGCCTAGAGGCGGGGCAGACAATTACTTTCACTTTCCATTCAGCACTCCTAGATGTCACTGCACTTCCCACATTCCCCCTCTCTCTTCACCGTTTAATTGTGTAGCCAGGACATGGGGATGGATAGCGGATCCCCCATTCTGCTGCACAAACAAGATTCTGAGATGATACAAGGCTTGTCTTAATAAAAGTGTTCACAAAATGGCTCCTGCCTGCTTGCTGTAATTATGAGTTCTCAGACTGAAGGAAACAAGATTCAAATAATTTATATAGTGTAATTAAAGTTCATTTTGCTTGATTAATGTGATAAAATAGGATTTTGAATATTTTTTTTGGGGTGACGGGTCCCCTTTAAGTTTATGGGAAAAAACTGGAACTGAATTTGGAGAAAAGTTTTTTTTCCTCGAATTGAATCTTGGCCAGCAGTTATCACATGATAAACCATGAGATAACTTTTTCTCACTGAATTGAATCTGGTCCATAGAATTTATTCTCTCCTCCACAGCTGCTCAACTACCTGCAAGCTGGGAGGCAGGACATAGGTGGCCTGGAGATGGCATATCATAAAGACTGATGACATAAGAACTGTGTATCTGAGGTAGGTATGTATCATATGTGTAGTATAAAGTCATTTTACATAGTGGACACTCCACGGATAATCATAAGAGGTTCAGAGCACGGTGTCAGTGGGTGTAGTTCCAGTTGGTCAGCAAGCACCAGTAAAAAGCCAAGGAGGGGGCTACTCACAATATAAGAAATATTTTAGAGTCATACAAGTGAGCACAAGGAGGGATATACTATATGACCATTAAAATTGTCTCTTTGTTTATTCCAGGTGGACTTCTAGAAGCCTGCAGAAGCTTATGGTTGGCTGTGCACCTCTAAGGGTCCTCCAAGATCGGTGTTGTCAATATTTTCATAGGAGAATGAAGCTGCAAGGCTTATCTCATTATATATAGGTCTGTCTGCTCCCCACCAGGCATAGTATTGGTGAGAACAATAGAATATACTGATATGAGATGAGTGCAGAGTAATTTTAGTGACAAAAGACCATTCTGGAGATGATCCTTGAAGTATCACAGCAACAGGTCCACTTTAAGGCATTCGTGTGCACCATAACATTGTGTAACCCCAAATTTGCATCATTGCCTCAAACACACCGTGTCAGGAGTGGAACAAAATCACATACCCACTGTAATTTTTACAGATACAGATAGCACAGGGATGGATTTCTTGGCATGGTCCATATAGAAGAGGTAAATTGTAGTCCAAATCCTGTATGAGGAAGATCCCATAGAAGAGAAGTAAGGGTTGTAGGAGGAAAGTTAAGGTGGGGTGATCACTGCTAGCAAGCCATGGGCTCATACCCAGGTGTCTTTTGTCCATATAATTACCATCAATTTATTCCCTTAAATATGCTGGTCATCTAACTAACCACTGGCTTGTTCCCTTGCACTAGTTTGCTTCTAGCCAAATACTGACTTATACCCAGAAGTCCATAATCGACAAACCAACCAACAGCTTCTTGTCTGCTGATATCTATCCAACTGTTGGTCTTTACCATGGAATTGGTTGACAGCTATCAAACTGTTGGCTTATTCTTTGCAACTGCTTGTTTATTCTAATTAGTCTGTTGACATATAGCCAACCCCTGGTGTATCTTCTGATGTCAGCTGACATCTAGCCAACCACTGGTAAAGTCTTTCGGGTCTGATCACATGAAGCCAAGAACATGCTTTTCTTTTGAAGTCTAGTGACAATTTAGCTCTTTCTCTGTAATCACTTCTGGCTTATTGCCTTTGAGTCTGCTGACCATTTAGCTTTTTCTCTGTAGCCACTTCTGGCTTATTTGCTGCAAATACTTATGGCTCATGCCCTGAACGCACTTCTGTCTTATTCCCTACAATCATCTCTGGCTTACTCCATGAGGCTCTGTTATTTTGTTCACTGGACCCGTCACTGGCTTCTTTCCTGATAACAACTTCATCTTGGCTCTATATTGTGCATCTTCTGGGAACTGCCAGTCATCCAAGAGGTACTTGTATTGCACTTCTGGAGTTATCATTTGGACACATATGGCCATGGCGCTGGGTCTGAGATCATGTCTTACTTTCCAACCTAAGATTTTTTCCTCCTTAGGCTGATATGGCTTTATGGCCTCATCCTGTATTAGATCAGCTCTTAAAGGCGTTGAGCCTTCCAGACACATCTCAGCTAGCTGTTGTCTCCGTTCCCTTAACCTCCTCAATTCCATGTCCATCCTTGCCCTACCAAATCTCTCCACTTTTTCCCAGAAAGTGCGGTTAAAATAGACATAAAGATACCAGTCCAAGGAGTTCCAAGCCCGTAACCTCTCAACATCCTCAAGTTCAAGTTGTGTGGGCTTCTCCCGAGCATTGAGTTTAAACGTCACTATATCATCCAGCTCCCAGCACAGTTCTTCCTTGAGAAGGATAATAGATTCATCAAAGTACTCAGCAAGTAGGACGAGGTTGAAGGCATCTTCCACTGCCCTTACTCCTTTACTTGCCACATACTCTGTAAATGGTTTATCAGGGTCAAAACCAAGGTCAAACCACAGAAGGTTGCGGGCGTAGTGATGAGATTCATTGTTGGGTCGATAGTAATGAGAAGTGTTGTAGATAAAAGCTTTGATGTTTGGTGCCTCTTTAAAGGTTGGACAGTATTTACGGTAATAAGAGAAAGAGGACTCTGCCACCGCAGCTGGATCCCGTAGAATGGTGAAATAGAAGGAGTCTGAAGGCATGACCTTGCGAACCTGGAAGAAGAAAACATTTTTAATGATATTGGGTGAGTATATTATGAGTATTAAGACTGCAAGCTAAAGTTGCTGTACCGTATCACCTTTATAACACTTTTGTTATTTTTTATTTCAAAAGGGTTTCCCTATAACGTTATATTTCTTAAATGTATTTACAAGTGCCTTCAGCAAGGGATACCGTGACCCTATTGTAAGGAGCCTTTTCATGGGCCCTGATTCACTTTAAG
Organism: Xenopus petersii; assembly: GCA_038501925.1. NCBI lineage: Eukaryota > Metazoa > Chordata > Amphibia > Anura > Pipidae > Xenopus > Xenopus petersii. Next base: position 151,149,294 of record CM076676.1, read on the forward strand.
AGGAAAGAGACTTTTTATCTAGAGCAGTGAACCCCAACCAGAGGCAACATGTTGCTCTCCGACCCCTTTTATGTTGTTCCTAGTGGCCTCAAAGCAGATGTTCATTTGTAAAGGGAGACTGTCATGGGAAAACATGTTTTTTTTTCAAAACACTTCAGTTAATAGTGCTGCTCCAGCACTGAAATCTGTTTTTCAAAAGAGCAAATAGATTTGTTTACATTTAATATGGAAATCTGACATGGGGCTAGACATATTGTCAGTTTCCCAGCTGCCCCAGTCATGTGACTAGTGCTCTTTACTGCTGTACTGAAAGTTGGAGTGATATCACCCCCCCCAGCAGCCTAACAACAGAACAATGGGAAGGTAACCAGATAGCAGCTCCCTAACACAAGATAACAGCTGTCTAGTAGATCTAAGAACAGCACTCAATAGTAAAATCCAGGTCCCACTGCAACACATTCAGTTATATTGAGTAGGAGAAACAACAGCCTGCCAGAAAGCAGTTCCATCCTAAAGTGCTGGCTCTTTCTGAAATCACATGACGAGGCAAAATGACCTGAGATGCACCTACACACCAATTTTACAACTAAAAAAAATACCCTTGCTGGTTCAGGAATGAAATTTTATATTGTAGAGTGAATTAATTGCAGTGTAAACAGTGTCATTTAGTACACCATAAAAATCATGAAAGAATCCCTTTAAATTTCTTACATGGAGGCATAAAGACCATGTATAATGCTAAACAGAGCTTCCTGTAGTCGGCCAGTCCATATGGGGTTCCCAAAAAATGAATCACAGCCCTTATTGGGCACCCCCTAGGAACTTTTTTATGTGGCTCGTGGGTAAAAAAGTTTGGGGACCACTGATCTAGAGTAATACGAGCAAAGAGCATTACCTCTGAGAGTTTGAAGCGCATGTGATGGCACAGGATATGGTATGGTGGCCGGCTGGCGTTGTGGAATCCTTTCACCAGGCTCGCATTGAAATAATGTGAATAATTAAAGTCACGTTCGTAGGGTAAAGCGAAGTTTAGCGAGTTCCTGTCGCCATATCGGTGCAAGATGTTCAGTATGGTGCTCCCAGCCGTCTTGTGGGTCTTCAGGAAAACAATGTGATTCTTTGCTCGGCATGTCCCAGAAATATCCTCAGAAGCACACAAGCCGGGGGCCCTCCTGTCAACAACAAAATGTGGACTGTTTACACAGAGGCGAAGCACCAAACTGGTATATCACACATATGTTTATACAGGGTGCTTTTTATATAAAGGAGGGTGCTGTTCAGCCTGTTTGGCTCATTTAGAAACATCTGCACAAGGGAAAGTGCTAAAATGGATTGGGAAATAGCTGATTCACTCTCTCTCAGCCTAACAAATGGTTCCTGCTGCCAGTCTGGGACTCGCAGTGTGAAAAAGTTGAATAGGATTAGGGCGCTTAATAGCAGAAGCTAGGGTTTATTTATTAAAGGAGAAGGAAAGCTACCAAAGCAGATTATTGCAACTAGATTAGCCACAATAACTATATTTATTCCGCAGAATGCTTTAGTAAACAGTTTTAGAAAGTCTCTCTGTTTGTTTAGGATAGCAGCGGCCATATTAGCTTGGTGTGACATCACTTCCTGCCTGAGTCTCTCCCTGCTCACTCATAGCTCTGGGCTCAGATTACAGCAGGGATGGGAGGAGGGAGGGAGAGGAACAAACTGAGCATGCTCAAGCCCAAGCCCTGGAGGTTTAAGTTGAAAACAGGAAGTCTGATACAGAAGCCCATGAGTACACAATAGAAGGAAAGAAATGTGGTGTTTCTTTCGACAGAGGACTCAGAACAGCATTACTTTGAGGGATCACTGGTGTATTTATATAGGCCTTTCTGATAAAGCTTACTTAATTTTAGTCTTTTCTTCTCCTTTAAAGAGGTACATAGTGCAAATTCCCTATCTGTATATACCCATAATGTAAGATTATTTTCCACATTTCCAATGTAGTTTACACCAGAAACTGGAGGTGCAAAGGTTTGCGCTGGTCAATAACCTTGAATAGGTGGCCAAGAACAATAGACGATCCTGTACCAATGTGAGAACATGTGAATAGGTGACACTCCAAAAGGGGTCACATACCTTTGCTGTGTGTCGGTGCCCAGAAACCAAACAGAAACTCCAGCAGTCAGCAGAATAAAAGGCCATAGCCTGGGGGTTAGTTGTCTGTAGAACCGGACTAGCCTCATTGTTCCCTAAAGAAGAAAGTGCAGAGCGGGTGTCACTTGGGTTCATGGTGCGCCTGTTGCTACAGCATTGGCAACTAAACCATCAATAATAATCAGGGAAAACATGTGTATTTCCATATCCACTGCTTATATTGTATTAAAGCTTTGTCAAGTGCCAAGTCTATGAAGCCATTGGGGCAAATTCCCTAACCAGCGAAAATCCGCCTTTGACGGCTTCGCAGCCATCGCAACACTTCGCCAGGCGTAAATAATATTTATAGGTATTAACATTTTATAGTCAGGGCACAAGTTTGTGTCTAACCCTATGGGGTGGATTTACTAAAGGGCGAAGTGACTAACACTGACGACGATTCGCCAGCAATACCGCTTTCAGGCACTTAGTCGATTTACTATTGGGTGCAGGCGTCACTTCGCTAGCGAAATTTTCTCTCTGGCAAATGGACATTACTTCCCAAATTTATTCCAGATGCGGATTTTACTGAACATTACCTCTTTCGCCAGACTTGCCTTCGCCATCTCAGACCAGGTGAAGTGCACTGTAGTGCGTAGATCTTCCTCAATCTTCTGTTACTTACATCATATTTTTTAGTGGAAAACATTTCTAAGTCCAAAAAACTCTGGCGTCTTTCCTTTTTTCAGAGTGATTGTCTGCAAAAGTCCTTAAAGGAATTGTTCAGTGTAAAAATAAAAACTGGGTAAATAGATAGGCTGTGCAAAATAAAAAATGTTTCTAATATAGTTAGTTAGCCAAAAATGTAATGTATAAAGGCTGGAGTGATTTGATGTATAACGTGTCAGTCAGAACACTACTTCCTGCTTTTCAGCTCTCTTGGTTTACACTGACTGGTTACCCTGGTTACCAGGCAGTGACCAATCAGAGACTTGAGGGGGGGCCACATGAGTCATATCTGTTGCTTTTGAATCTGAGCTGAATGCTGAGGATCAATTGCAAACTCACTGAACAGAAATGTACCATGTGGCCCCCCTTCAAGTCGCTGACTAACTCAGAGTTAGACATCCAAAGAAAACTGTAGCACACCGATCAAACTTGTCTTGTGAAGAAAAGTGTTTTTATTGGCTCACGGCAGACATAAAGTTTGGCAACTCAGTAAAGTTTGGTAACTCAGAGTTAGAGAGCTGAAAAGCAGGAAGTAGTGTTCTGGCTGTTTTATTAGACATCTGTTCACTCCAGCCTTTATATATTACATTTTTGCCTAACAAACTATATTAGAAACATTTTCTATTTTGCACAGCCTATTTATTTACACTAGGGATGCACCGAATCCAGGATTCGGTTCGGGATTCGGCCAGGATTCTGCCTTTTTCAGCATTTTCAGAATTTTAATTTGCATATGCAAATTAGGGGCGGGGAGGGAAATCGCGTGACTTTTTGTCACAAAACAAGGAAGTAAAAAATATTTTCCCCTTTCAACCCCTAATTTGCATATGCAAATTAGGGTCCGGATTCGGTTCGGTATTCGGCCGAATCTTTCACGAAGGATTCGGGGGTTCGGCCGAATCCAAAATAGTGGATTCGGTGCATCCCTAATTTACACCGTTTTTATTTTCACACTGAACTATTCCTTTAAAAGTTTTTTTGGGTAGCCGGGTGCCCACATCCATTTCCTAATATGGCACATAAACTATACACTGGGCTCATGTGTAGGGCATTATAACAACTCTATTTTATTTTATTGAGGTTCCCTGGACTTGTGTAGTGTAATGTATTTGCTGCAACATATACGTCCATTCAACTTTATAATTTCCCGCTATATGCAAATTAGCCTGAGCGAAGACCTCTAACAATGTTGCGCTAGGATTTGCTCACATTGCTGAAGTAACGCTAGAGAAAATTCACCAGCGTTTGGCACCCTGGACGCAACTTTGCATTTTAGTAAACTAGCGATGTCTGACCGAATTTTTGCCTGGCGAAGTGTTGCGATGGCTGCAAAGCCGTTGCGATGGCTGCAAAGCCGTTGCAGGCGTATTTTCGCCGCTTAGTAAATTGACCCCTATAGGTGTAAAAGCCTCATTAAGAAAACAAGTAAAACACTGATTAAACAATAAAAAACTGTATTTTATACAATTGGATATGTAAACTCACACTTGCATTATTTTTAGATTAATGAATATTAGCAATTTTAATGAATATATTATCTAAAGGCAAAGGAAAGCCTTTTTTTAATTTTAGCAGCAATTAAACACTTGACCTAAGAAAATAAAACATATTTCTGATACAGATTCCTATATTATGTAAGATCATATTTCTCGTATTTAGACCCCTATATCTTGTTATAGAACTGGAATTACATAAATATGTAGATTTAGAAAGCCCGGGTTACCCTGAAAAAAATGATGTATCATTTTTCCTCTGTAAAATAAACCCCCTCTCCCAAAATTCCAATTCGATTGCTGAAAAGCGAAAGACAAATTCAGAAAAAATGTCTTTAAAATGTCGTGCAAAAGACAAAATCTGAAAACTGTCTGTTTAAAAGACAAATTCACAAACGTGGAGATAGAGGCAAATCTGACATTTTTATCTCCACTTTTATTTTGTCTCAATGTCACCACTTTTGTGAATTCCCCCCAATATGTAATAATAATAGAGGAATGGGATCTTCCTGGATAAAGCTTCTTTCCAATCAACAAATAACCTGAAGGTTACTAGAGACACTCAAACTATAGAGGTAACATAAAGCTGCCCTATACTATACACAGATATTTCTTACTAAACTAGAGAAACCAGAAATTCGTCCGAAAATGATGAGTTTGTTGACCTACAACTTGTATTGTCCCATTTCTGAGCTTTCTCAGGTTTGTGGAGTTACCATTGATGGCAGCCATTATATATCACTTATTATCAGATCCCCAGGTCATAGTTTTTATCCCACCCTCCGTACTCTTTACAGGACATTTAAGACTATAATTCATTTAATCAAACAAAAGTTTAACAATAAACATTATAGATTAGTCTTCTACCCTGAAAAGACCTTGAGACCCAGACATTACAAGTTTTTGTGTATGGGAATGACTATATATAGACATATTACCCATGGTGTGTACATGTTAATATGACCTATTTATTAAAAGTGTTTTCACTGTATTCTTAGAAATTCCTTTCCGGGAGTAGTTTATTCAAGAGTGGGGGGTCACTGGCCTCTACTGATTAGTCCATTACTGTAAATCTTATGCCACGTCAGGTGCTGTTTTAATATTCTTTGTTAAAAATGGTTTTATTATTAACCAAAAAGCATTGTAAATTCCAGAAATCCTGCGTAAGAGAAACCTTATGACAATGAAAGTGACCAGACGTGTTCTTGTTGTTTACACTCTCACACACAGAGCAAGAAAAGCCCAAATAAAACATGTCTTATTCAAACTTGTCTTATGGCATTGGCCCTACAGAGCTTTTCAGTTACAGCTCCCTACTTCCATCCCTCAAATGCCCCCCTACTTCTCTTGTACAGTAACCTTCTGTGAATACGAGGTGCCTGCGTCCAGCCTTGGACTAGATACCCATAGGCCTATTGGGATCTATCACTCCCCAACTCAGACATGACCCACAAGTCCAATGCTGCCAGTGTCCACAGTATAGGACTGGAGGCTTGGGGTCCTTCAGAGCTGCTGCCTCGAGGGGTCCCTGTGCCCCCACCCCAGCTGCAAAGCCCCCTCCAGCCACCAAACCCAGTCGCAACCCCCTCCGGCCCTCCACACATAACTTTTTTGTCTCACAAAGCGACCAGGGCCTGCGAGGGAGGTGGGGGGCATCAGCAATGGTTTCAGGCAGCCTGTCTATATATTTTATGTAGGCCTGCTTATCTCAGTAAGGGTAATCTCTGGAGTGATAACAATGTATAACTACTGTACCTTTGATAATGTCCATTTAGCTAATATTTGAGAACATATTAAGTCCAATAATGCCAGGACTGATAGACCATAGATATTGGTTTATCCGCATACAAACCAATATGCATTTACAATACAAAGCCCTGGTACTAATGGAAAACAAAACAGTAATTCCAGGATTGGAATACTATCAACAAGATGAAACTAAGAGATATCATGTATCTACCTGTTAGCTCAAGATCTTCCCAGAAGGTGCCTTATCAGTGCCTCACTAGTCAGTACAGCCTATTTAAATCTTGGCTACGAGCAGGCCGGACTGGCAATCTGTGGGTTCTGCCAAATGCCAGAGGGGCTGCTATAAGGTCCCATAGAAAGTCAGTATTTAGTGGGCTGGTGGGGGCAGATTGGGCCTCTGTGTGGGCTGATTGGGCCTCTGTGTACCTGAAATGCCAGGTCCTATTTTAATTCTCAGTCCGGACCTGCTACAGAGTTGGGCTTTTATGAGTTGGACTTTCCAATGCCCCTTCTCCCTGTATTGTATAAAGATACAGCTCAGTCAAGATCCTTGAGGGCAAAAAAAAAGTGACAACCTTTTGTTGTTGGTTTCCACTAATACCCACACAGTGGTTTTACAAGCCCAACCTGTTCAATGTCAAGGTTACATATTCTCACCTGTACTAGAACATGATGCACTTATACAATCCAAGGTAAACACAAAGGGAATATTTGCACATGACTTTGCACATAGAGCAGCGGAGGTGATGCAACGTGCCATAGCTATTCACTGGATATTTTTGTTCAACTTTCACCCACTGTTGTCTCTTGTATCATAGTGGTCATTATATCTAGATTTTCCTACTTTTGTTACCATTGTGATAATAATACCCACCAAATTCACCATTGTTATCTTCATCACTACCTTCTCCACCATTGTGTTCCTCACATGCTCTCTTCACCTCTTACATCACAGGGGTCTTCAAGTCAGCCACTTCCATCATGGTAGCTCTTTAGATCCACCATTCTTTTCATAGAAGTCTTCATATCGACCCCAATGACATTCACATTCACCAACCCCCTCCATGCATTGATGACCACTTTTATTTATGCCATTTTAAATTTTAATTATTACCATGCAGGAGAACCTTCAACAATCAATGGACTGTAAAGGCTTTGAAGAACAGTCCATCATATCAAATGAGAACTGGAGAACGGTATGTATTGATTACATGCATAATACAACCCCGCATGATGTTTGATTTCTTATTTACCCCCAAAAATATTTGCCTACCCTAGTTTCTTTGTCCTTAGTTCCCTCAGTGAATGTTCCTCCTAATTCACATTGCTGTCAAGCCTTTCTGTCTTTATAGTCCGTGTGCACTAGTTCATATTACCATAAAGCTTGTGTTGTAGCCTTTCAGCGGCCATTAAGCTTCAGATTTAGAAGTGTCAGAAGTAATATAGCAGCCAGGGAGGGTGTATGTTTGATGGATGACAGGTTTATGGAAAAGTTCCGGTGTTTCTCCACTGGCTGGAAAACATCAGGAGAGAATATGCCACATGTACTGAGCCTTAAATCTCAGTCTCAGTGATAATGCTTATATGTTCTTCTCTTATCTCCATGTCCATGTGTAAATATACTCAGGCCACAGTTGTGTAGAATACAATGGAGGGATTAAAGATAACCCTTGCTCTTGGTTAGGACTGATCTACATTCCCGTGGCTGGAAGAACGCAGATAAATTGCAAGTGCTGCTGGAATTGGACTTCCAGCTATTATTAGCAATGTAAGCTCACCCCTACAAACATCATGTAAAAGGGTGCAATGAGGGTGTAACTACGTTCTACATGAGAACAGCGATCCTTTACATTAAAGAACCTGAAGCCATTATGGAGGTTATAATAAAAAACTGTTTATGTATGCATATCATTCTTACCTGATGCCCAGGTACAACAGACAGTGGCCTTTTCACTGCACACCTATAAAGACTTATTGCCTGGCAGATTGGGATATTATGGCTCTACTGTACATTTCATAGCACTGCACTATAAATATACATCATTATGCAATAATAATAAGAGGGAAATGCCCAAAACGAAATACATTTTGATAAACTATATAATCTATAAGTAGAATTACAATGGGGGGGCATATGAAAAACTAACAGACATATAAGCCGCACACCTACTCTCACTAATAGACTATGGAACCTTAAGGCACTTTGTAATACTAAGTATTAGAGAAAAGGCTCTCACCTGTATGCGTGCAGGTATAGCTCTGATGGCTTATGATACTTTGCAATGTATGAAGCAGGTAATCCCTCTATATACACAGAAACACCTGTGCCTATAAGTATAAAGAGATGCTTGAGGGATGGTGTTTGTGCAAAGCTTTGGAAGGCCAGCCCACTCCTGCCCAGAGAGGTAAATTCCACAGACCTGGTGGATTATCTTCTGCACATAGTATATACTTTCTATAGTGATGGTTTTGGAGGGGGGGGGGTTAGGTGTGACATCAACAAAGAAACATCCCCAGCAGGTACTCAGCAAAAGATTAGGCTCATTAGATGTTCTTATAGCTGAATACAAATAATATGCGTCACCTGTGCCTTTCAAGGAAGTTCAGCTTCAAATGGAACAACAATGCTGTGACTTAAAAGGGTCAGGACTCCATGCGAAACAATCTTCAGGAGGGACCAGCCCATGCGGTACCTTCCCACTGGTTCCTGCCCCCTCTGTCCCTTCACACTAGTTCCCATCCCTTCCCACTGGTACTCAGGGGCATGTTTACTAACATTGGAAATAAAGATCTGGAGAGACTTCTGGAGATGTTGCCCATGGCAACCAATCAGCAATTATATTATAGCCAACTATAAGTTAGAAAACAAAAGCAAAGACCTGATTGGTTGCTATGAGCAACATCTCCAGAAATCTCTCCATATATTTATCTCCAACATTAGTAAACATGTCCCTTCCCACTGGTTCCCACCCCCTTGGTCCCTTCCCACTAGTTCATACCCCCTGGGTCTCTTCCCACTGATTCCCGTCACTTCCCACTGGTACTCAGTCTCTTCCTACTGGTTCCTGTCCCCATTGGTCCCTTCACACTGGTACCTGTCCCTTCCCACTGGTTCCCGCCCCCTTGGTCCTTTCCCACTGGTTCCTGCCCCCTTGGTCCCTTCCCACTGATTCCTGTCACTTCCCACTGGTACTAAGTCTTTTCCTACTGGTTCCTGCCTCCTTGGTGCTTTTCCACTGGTCCCTTCCCTGTCACTTCCCACTGGTACTCAGTCTGATCCTACTGGTTCCTACCCCCTTGCTCCTTTTCCACTGGTTACCACCCCCTCTGCCCCTTCCCACTGGTTTCCGGCACCCTCTGCCCCTTTCAACTGGTTTCCGCTCCCTCCTGCTTAGCTTGGCAGAAATGAGATAAGCTCCAGAAGGGACAGGAGAGGGGGACAACTATCCCACGGCCCAAGCTTGATAAAGGGCCATTGTTTGGCTTGAAACGTTGTAACTGTCCAGATCGTAAAGTCAAAAAGGGGAAGGTAAAGTGAACACTGTGCCTTTAGGCTACTAAAAAAAAGTAACAATAACAAAGAATAGGTTTGTTTAGGAATACTGAAGTTTTATACCTGTTTGTACAGGGTAACGTGTTACTGCAACAGGGAAAAGGAAAATCAATCAGAATTTGTTCTCTGGCACAAACAAGACGTCAGAGACAAGTGGCATGGGACGTAAATATTTAAGCAAGGTAAATGTGAACACGACAGCAGGACCTGATGGAATACACCCTGAAGTCGTTTCGCTAGGCCAATGTGTATATATATTCCAGACTTGCATCTGGTATGGTACCTATGGACTGGAGGAAAGCTTACAATGTTAAAAAAAAATTTGATGGCACAGGTGATCATTTAAGAGGTGCTTGTGCTCATGGTCTTGCTGTTCTCTATACAGATTATATGCAATAGAGCTTACAGTCTAAGGTCCCCATCAGGGCCGCTCCGGCCATGAGGCAAGGTGAGAATCTTGCCTCAGGCGGCACGGAGCGGCCAGTTACCAGGGGCGGCAAAAAGCCGAATTTCCGTTTTTTAAAACGGAAATTCGGCTCTTCTAGCGCAACGAGCGCAATAGCGCTCACTGCACTAGCGATGCGGCCCCTCCTCCACCCGCTCCGACGCTGGTAGTTAGAAGAGCGGAGCAGGAGGAGGGGCGGCATTGGGGCTGCTGCCTCAGGCGGCAGCAGCCCCTGAAACGTGCCTGGTCCCCATCACATTCATAAATAGTAGTCACAGTTATATCAAGAGCCAATGAACCTGTCTGTATGTTTTTGGAGTGTGGAAGGAAACCTGCACAGACACAAGGAGAACATTCAGACTCCTTGCAGATAGGGCCCTGGCTGGAATCGAACCTAGACCCAGTGCTGCAAGGCACCAGTGCTAACCATTGTGTTACTGTGTTCTTAAATTTCAGGTCTTCTTGAGGTGAAGGAAGCATCTGATGACTATGGCTTGCTCAGCCGAACTGAAGGAAATTAAAAGTTTTTGTTTATCCACTGGTATTCAGCGCTATTGGTCAATTTATGGAGAGAGGTGGAAGGTGTGGCTTATTGGTCATGTTTGTCATTGGGTAGAACATTGGTACTGAAGTGTGGCAGGAGCTGGGTCATAGACAACACATGACAGAGAGTTGTCAAGGCAGGTTGTAGGTGAGATAAGTCAAGGAAAGTCAAGAATGTGCTTAGATGTGATGGCCTATTCCTTGAAGGCCTCGATGAAGAGCAAATGGTGAGATCAGGTTAAATAGTTGGTAAAAGTAATGGTTGGATAGTGTTTAGGAATAATGTGAGAATAATGCAATGGTGTAGAGTCAGGAAATGATAAGGCTCTCTGTATGCAAGAGGAGAGAAAGAGGAAGGAGATAATGAGACAGAGGAAAAGTTTATAATTGATTTATATATTGTTATGGGCAGATAGGATAAATTCAGGAGAAGACAATATTATCAACAAGATTATCATAAGTAATTGGTGCTGATCCATTTGTCAGAGCAAGGCTACTGAAGGGATACATCGACCTCCCGGGTTCTGTAAAGGTGTGACTGTGTCAGGGGCACAGGCATAGAAAAAAGATCATTTAAAGAACAGCTGGTTTGGCTTATAATGGGATTCTTAAACCTGCTCTAAAATAAACCTGCTCAAACAAAATCTCTCTAATTCCTGGCAAGATATTGATTGGGTGGACCCATCAGGTATTCATACACTTGGCCAATAAGCTGCCAACTTAGTCCTGAATCAACAGCTTTTATCAGCCAGTGAAATAAAAGACCCCATTAACCTGGGCTGAAATGCATTGAGTTGGATTTGTAGCATGGCACATTAAATAAATGCATATTTTTTTTATATTTTGAGGTGCCCCTGATGGAAACCCCATTCCAAAGTGGGCTGAAATGCATTTGGTTACTTTTTTTGCATGATACAATAAATAAATATACAATTTTATATTTGGTTGTGTCCCATTTTCTATACGTTTTATGGCTACACCTAGAGTACCTTTGAGTGTTACAGGAGACCCCCTACAGCAGGGGTCCTCAACCTTTTTTTACCCGTGAGCCACATTCAATGTAAAATAAGCTAGTTGGTAGCCCCTATGTGGACTGGCAGCCTACAGGAGACTCTGTCTGGCAGTACAACTGGTTACAACCAAAACTTGCCTCCAAACCAGGAATTCAAACACAAGTAACTGCTTTGAGGCCACTGGGAGCTCATGATCCACTGGTCGGGGATCACTGCCCCACAGTGAGCAGCCCTTATCTATAGTCATTTACTCAGGGGTGCCCCCCAATCCATGTACAGTCATGTGACAGCTACATGTTTTACCACACAGTTTTTGATTACATTTTTGCATTTAATTGACAAAATCGCAATGCCCTTTTATTACAGGATGTTAATATGATAATTGGTCCCTGGCTCGGGTAGTGATATTATTATGTCTCCAATGTAAGGATTCTTGGAGGTCTAGTGGTGGGGACAGCCTTGAGATGGCTTGCTCGCTGTCACCATCAGCTCCATTTCTTATGACAAAGGAGAATGTTAAAGGAGAAGGAATACTATTGAACACTTGGTGTACCAAAAATTAGGCACCCCAAATGATTACTTTTATTTACCTGACACCCCGGGCTGGTGCTCCTATCAGCAGAAAACCACACCGGCCTGGGGTTCTTCCACCATGCAGTCCTCTTCCTTTCATGTCCTTTGCTACTCGATTGCTGCCAGGACTTAAAATAAGAAAACCAAGGAGAGGGTTTTGTCTGGGCAGGCAAGAGAAATGGAAAGTGTGACAAGAGTAATGGGGTTTAGAGCAAAGTGTCAGTCAGACAGAGCAGTACAGAATCAGTAGTCAGTAAACAGGCAAAGGTCGCTTCAGGTAGCAGACCGGAGTGGTCAAGAACAGGCAGGGGTCTAGGAACAGTAAATAGACCTATGTTGGGTGATGAGAATTAGGCAGTGGCTCCTTTATATATTGAAATTTTGCAACAATGGTGTTGATGTCACGCAGGCCGCCGAAAAGAAAAATACGCGTGCGGCAAAACCCAGAAGAATGCATGCAGGAGCGAGGCTAAAAAGGCCAAAAGAAATCACCTGGGGCTTGAAATAGAACAATATATTTGGCACTGTAGGACATCAAAGAAGAAGAAATGGCAAGAAAGGGAAAATCTAAGTCTATGTCAAATATCAGATGAAGAAAAGTCTGAAAGAGACATCAGAAGAAGCGATGAGCAAATCTGTCAAAAATTTGTGAAACTGTGAAAAATTAGCAAAACACATTGAAGTCAATAGGCGACAATTTTTTTTTCGCACTCCAAATACATTAAAGTCAATAGGCGCTTTTTTTTTGTATTGACTTTTTGTCACAGCAAGTCTTTGTATAAATGCATAAAAGTCCATGGGCGTTTTTTTCTCAAGTTATTTCTCACTCAAAATGCATTAAAGTCAATAGGCGTTTTTCCTTGCCGTGACTTTTTGTCTTTGCAATTTCTTTTTCCAAATGTGAACATCCCCAACTTGGCCAGTCTTTCCTCATAGCTAAGATTTTCCCTTTACCAGCTTAGTTGCCCTTCTCTGTCCCCTCTCTAATACAATAATGTCCTGTTTGAGTGATGGAGACCAAAACTGTACGGCATATTCTAGATGGGGCCTTACAAGTGCTTAACACATTACGTATGGGTAGAGGTAGGAAAAAAGGCAGAGGAGGAGCGAAGTAAAAACAGAAACAGTAAGATACTGTAACTACTATATCTTGCAGAAAAGGGTGGGAAGCACAGGGGACAGACACAGTATGAAGACAAGGTCAAGGAATGGAGGACGTGAATTACTGTTGACGGGTGGTGGGAGGTGGGACATCTCAGCTGCTGTCACAGGGATCTTTATTTTCTGCTATTGAAACTCAAAGGTTTTCTTTCTTTCCAAAATGTTCATTTTGAAGAACTGGACGCACAGAGCAAGGAGGGATCTGTTGCCAAATGTGCAGAATTATTTCTCTGATTCGGACACTCAGTTATGTCCTAGGGCCCCTGGGTCAACTATTTTATCACTCCATTTTCCCTCCTCTGTATTTACTCTTCCATTTTCTCTTCTCCATACTTACTCTTTCATTCTTTTCTCCCTACTTAGTCTTCCATTTCCCGTTCTCTATACTAACTCTTCCATTCCCTTCTCCATGCTTACTCTTTCATTTCCCATTCTTCGTACATACCCTTCCATGTCCCCTTCTCAATATTTGTTCTTCCATTTCCCAGTCTGTGTACTTACTCTTTCATTTCCCCTTCTCCATACTTGCTTTTCCATTCCCTACTTGAATAGGTCCGTATTTGGCCGTATTCGAATTGTACGAATCGAAGGAAAAGCACATTTGATCGAATTCAATTCAAACTTTTTCCAAAAAAAATGTAGATTGTTCAAAATCCACCAATAAGTTCTAGGAGGTCCCCCATAGGCTAAAACAGCAATTTGGCAGGTTTTAGATGGGGAATGGTCGAATATTTAAAGAGACAGTCTATGATAAATTTCGATATTCAAATTTTTTAATTTTTTTCAAATTCAAATCGAAATTGGACTATTCCCTAGTCGAAGTACACAAAGGGGAAGATTTACATATGGTTGAATATCGAGGATTAATTAACCCTCGATATTCAGCTGCCGAATGTAAATCCTTCGACTTTGAATATCGAAGTCAAAGGATTTACCGCAATTAGTTCAATCGAACGATTCAAAGGATTTTAATCAATCGATCAAACGATTTTTCTACGACCAAATAAAACTTAGAAAGCCTGTGGGGACCTTCCCCATAGGCTAACATTGGTGCTCGGTAGGTTTTAGGTGGCGAAATAGGGGGTCGAAGTTTTTTTTAAAGAGACAGTACTTCGACAATCGAATGGTAGAATATTCTAACGATTTTTATTTTGAATCGTTCGATTCGAAGTCGAAGTTCGTAGTGGAAGGTCGAAGTAGCCAATTCGATGGTTGAAGTAGCCAAAAAAAACATTCGAAATTCGAAGTTTTTTTTATTCTATTCCTTCACTCGAGCAAAGTAAATGTGCCCCAAAAAACTGCTCAAAATTTGATTTTTTTTTCATTCAAAAATTCACCTCGAGCTTTGATAAATCTGTCCCTTACTGTTCCATTCCCTTCTCCATACTTAATCTTCCATTTTGCGTTTCCCCTTCTCTGTACTCACTCTTTCAATTCCCCTTCTCCATACATACTCTTATACTTCTCCTTCTCCATACTTACTTGGACCTCTGTGAAAATACTTTGAGAGAGCACCACTTCTATAGTCATACATAATGCACTAATAGCAACAGTAACAGAAACCCAACGATGCAGTTAAATAACACAATAGGGCATTATGGGCTGCTGTGTGATATGTGCCGTGTAGGGGAAATGCAAGACCATTGAAATGCAAACATGTACCTTTTGTGTGAGTCTGACCTTTCACCTTATGGGCAGGCTATTCAGAGATGTCAGTTCATCTATGGGTTGGTTATTGTTGCTATTAGTGCATTAGTTGCACACAGGGAACTACCTGCAAGCTCAGACTCACATTGACTTCATCAATTAACTTCCTCATCCCTTGCTACTAAGCTCAGGAGTGTGATTTCCCTTAACCATAGGAGACAATGAAAACAGACACATTGTGCCACACAACGCTTTAGAGGAGAATTTGCCCCATTGCACATGTATGCAATTTTTATCCTATGGTACCTTAGCACCCCATTCTGCCCACTGAGGCACCATCCAATGACTGGTTTTAGGATAAAACAAATTATTTTAATTCAATATCACCACTGGGTGCCACTCTTTTCATTATGTTATTTAAGTCTTGCTGTTTTCCTCTTCTTCACTCCTTTCCCTTCTTCATTTCCATTTACTTTCTTCTCTATACTTATTCCTTTATTTCCCCTACTCCATATTTGACCTTCCATACCCTTCTCCATACTTACTCTTCCATTTTCTTCTCCATACTTCCCCTTCTGTTTTCCCCTTCTCCATACTTGCTCTTCCATTCCCTTCTCCATACTATCTCTTTCATTTCCCATTCTTCGTACGTACCCTTCCATGTCCCCTTCTCAATATTTGTTCCATTTCCCAGTCTCTGTACTTACCCTTTCATTTCCCCTTCATCATAATTACTTTTCTATTTCCCCTCCTCTGTATTTACTCTTCCATTTTCACTTCTTCATACTTAGTCTTTAATTTCCCCTTCTCCATATTAACTCTTTCATTTCCCCTTCTCAATATTTACTCTTTCATTTCCATTTCTCTGTACTTACCCTTACATTTCACCTTCTCCACACTTACTCTTTCATTTCCCAGTCTCTGTACTTACCTTTTCATTTCCCCTTCATCAGACTTACTCTTCCATTTCCCCTCCTCTGTGTTTACTCTTCCGTTACCCCTTCTCCATACTTGCTCTTCCATTCCCTTCTCCATACTATCTCTTAAATTTCCCATTCTTCGTACTTACCCTTCCATGTCCCCTTCTCAATATTTGTTCTTCCATTTCCCAGTCTCTGTACTTACCCTTTCATTTCCCCTTCATCATAATTACTTTTCTATTTCCCCTCCTCTGTATTTACTCTTCCATTTTCACTTCTTCATACTTAGTCTTTAATTTCCCCTTCTCCATATTAACTCTTTCATTTCCCCTTCTCAATATTTACTCTTTCATTTCCATTTATCTGTACTTACCCTTACATTTCACCTTCTCCACACTTGCTCTTTCATTTCCCAGTCTCTGTACTTACCCTTTCATTTCCCCTTCATCAGACTTACTCTTCCATTTCCCCTCCTCTGTGTTTACTCTTCCATTTCCCCTTCTCCATACTTACTCTTTCATTTCCCCTTCTCCATATTAACTCTTTCATTTCCCCTTCTCAATATTTACTCTTTCATTTCCATTTATCTGTACTTACCCTTACATTTCACCTTCTCCACACTTGCTCTTTCATTTCCCAGTCTCTGTACTTACCCTTTCATTTCCCCTTCATCAGACTTACTCTTCCATTTCCCCTCCTCTGTGTTTACTCTTCCATTTCCCCTTCTCCATACTTACTCTTTCATTTCCCCTTCTCCATACTTACTCTTTCATTTCCCCTTCTCCATACTTACTCTTTCATTTCCCATTCTCTGTACTTACCCTTCCATTTCCCCTTCATCAGCCTTACTCTTCCAATTCCCCTCCTCGGTATTCACGCTTCTATTTCCCCTTCTCCAGTCTTCTAAATTAGGAAACCCAAACAGGACTACTTGAATGATGCAGTGATCAGCCAACTGCAATCATCCCCTTGAAACCAACCAACCTCGCCTCTGACGTCTCCCGAACTGCCCCCCGCAATCAACTAACTACCCACTCCCTAACATCACCACCCCCTGCCCAGAGATACCAAAACAGAAAGGTGTCAACCCTAGTCTTGGCCCCCCAGTAAAATTAAAATGAATAATTCAGGAGTATCTTCACAATGGGTTATCCATTGGGTGCAGACAAGAGGGATGTAGATATGGTGGGATTTTCTCCATTATATTTATGTTACTGCACACAAATATAAGTTGCACATATTAGTGTGACTGGGTTTGGCAGGGTGCCGAGGATTGCTGTGCATGAATTGGCAGCCCCCAGACCAAAACCAACACATTTGTTTCACTTTAGTTTTCTATGACAAACAAAATGTCAGTCTGTGCTGTAGAAGCCAACTGTTTTGCTCACATGGAAACGACCTGAACCCAAGCATCCTAAAGTGCCACCTGGTGTCTGTTAGTGTGAGAAACGTTTATTCCTAATGAAAGGAAATATCTACTATTTCATTAAAGGAACAGTGAGTAGATTAAACTTGTATGATAGTAATGAAGTCATGAGTTCAGAGCTGATAATTAATAGTGATAATTGGCTAACATAAGTCTCTCTGGTGTCGGCGCAATGTACATACATAGTATATTTTTAGAAGCAGGAACTTCAAGGCTTTGGGACACATAATCCCTCCCATGAAGCTGCCCATACACAGATCTGCTCATTTGACAATGTCACCAAATATGTGCATTTTGCCCAGATTCTCATACAAGGTTGACCAGGTTGTTTGGCCTTAGGTCAGAGTCATGGGGAAAGCACTTTGTCAATGGGCCAAGGCAGTCCTTGCCGAATGGAATGGACTAACTTGCCAGATATTGGTCAGACAGTTCCCCATGGCACCTTTGTTCCTGAAAATCTCCAGATGGATGGAGAGTGGGATGGAGAGCGGGCTGTGAAGGGTGGGTCAGTGATGTAAAGGGGGCAGGATGATGATGTAAAAGGGGCAGGGCATCCAACTGAGCAACATTTGGTAAGTTGGAGGGGGTAGGGGGCAGTAGATAATAGCAGAGATCTCAACTCACCTGGTTTTTCCAACTTTACCTATTTTCAACCCCTTCCCCCTTGATCTCCAGTCACTATAAGGCATACCCCTTGTCTTAGACCTTCCTCTGTCATTGGGGTCCCCCTTAAAGTCATTTGAATTCATACATTCATTGAAATACTTCACACAATCCTGTATCTCTTATTCTGCTAGAGGTCTACTAGAGAAGGAAGGTCCAGGATAGACAATTAGCAGATTTGCCTACATGGCATAAAGATCTACTTCTTATATAAGTAGGCGTAAAGAAACAATAGTTGCAATGGTACATTTGTAGGTTGCAGTGTTCACGGTCAATATACAGTTGTGTAATATACTCGAAAGTAACAAAATTGAAGCAATACTAAACGTAAGAAAAAGTATTGGTAGAAAGTGCTAACATCATCCGTATCACATGGTATGCACGGCCTCTGATACTTGGGGGCCGATTCACGAAGGGTCGAATATCGAGGGTTAATTAACCCTCGATATTCGACTGGGAACTAAAATCGTACGACTTTGAATATCGAAGTCGAACGATTTTGCGCAAATCCTGCGATCGATCGATCAATGAAATCCTTCGAATCATACGATTCGAAGGATTTTAATCCAACGATCGAACGAAAACCCTTCGATCAAAAAATCACAGGCAAGCCTATGGGGACCTTCCCCATAGGCTAACATTGAGTTCGGTAGCTTTTAGCTGCCGAAGTAGGGGGTCGAAGTTTTTCTTAAAGGGACAGTACTTCGACTATCGAATGGTCGAATAGTCGAACGATTTTTAATTCTAATCGTTCGAATCGTTCGAATTCAATCGAATTCGATCGAATTTAACCAATTCGATGGTCGAAGTACCCAAAAAATACTTCGAAATTCGAATTTTTTTTTATTCGAACCCTTCACCCGAAATTCGTGAATCGGCCCCTTGATGTCTCGTCATATGATTGAAATTGTGTAGGAAAGTGTCTGGGGTAGCCTCTCACACTATCTCTAGCTGTGTGTATATCTCACAGAGTTTGGATAAATGATTTGTTTTGGTTATTGTAGAATTATTTCAATAAACATTTCCAAAGATTCCAAAAATGTCTTGGCTGTTTCATGTTTGTTTAGATACACCTTTACCCAATACATGTTAAACACTCGAACCAGATTTTCTTGAAATAGTTGAGATATTGCCTTGATCCACACTTGAAGGATAGTTTTTGGCAACTGCAGATAAGTTGGAACCTATTGGCTCCTCCGGTTACTCTTTTGGCTGTATCTGGGTTTATTCCCACATCGACCCATTGTGGAGGAAAGGGAAATGGCACAACCGGAAATTAATTGCCACTGATAAATATCTGCTTCTGAGGGCGACTAATCTCAGATATTCACATTATTGCCAGTGGGAAATATTTTACAGGAGATTAGTTGCCCTTGGAAGCAAAAATGTATTGCTGGTGATTAATCTCCTAGTGTGCCATTACCCTAAGGGTATGTAGGGGTCAGGAGCGCCCATTGGCGATGACTTCCTCTTTGGCGCTGCATCCGAGATGGCGGCACCCATAGCCACCACGTAGGTTGCAGCACCGGCATAATGATGTTGGTGCACAGATGTGTAACGTCATTGCACCTCGTCTGGCGCAAATATTCTAAATAAAAGAACATCGAGGTCATGGGTTCAATACCCGATTATAGGTTCCCCTTGATAGTGTTCCTGGGTGTTCCACAGTTCCTGAAATTCTATTTGCTGGATTTTTGACTCTTGGCTTTGCTCCTGACAACTATCCTTGCTGCCTGCCTTCTGAACTTTTGCAAGATTCCTGATAACATATTTATCCCTTCGGCTACCGTGAACTGGACTTTAACCAGAGTGCTTCCTCCTTGGGCCAGACTTCTCCGTAATTGGAGCCGCAAGGCCCGGGACAGGGATGGGATTTACCAGGTGTCTAGAGCCATAGTCCTGTACCTGGAGCCAGAAACGTTTATTAAATGGGCAGTTTCACAGACAAATGTATTGAAATCCGCACCTCCCTCGCCTTTCCTATGGCAAATCCTGCTAGATGGTGCAAAAAACTCTCTAGACGGTCGGCACACGTCAATCTTAGTAATCACAGTTGAATAGAAGAGAGCAGCACAACACCAATATATTGCAGGTGGGGAGCATCCCCATTTATTTTCACCACGAAAAAATCAACGTTTCAGGGGGGTTTTCACCCACCCTTCATCAGGACCCCTGATGAAGGGTGGGTGAAAACCCCCCCGAAACGTTGATTTTTTGGTGGTGAAAATAAATGGGGATGCTCCCCACCTGCAATATATCAGTTTCAGAGACAGACAGTGCATTAAGTTGGCCAGGGTACCTTGGCATTTGGGCAACGATCATCTTGTCTCCTTTGGGCGTTAAGCAACACAATTGGGGCCAGGTTGATGAAGGGAGCCAGAGTCTAGGGACATTAAACATGATGTTGCCATTGATTCATACTGTTCTGTTTTCTGAGGGCATACAACAAAACTAGAACTATATTCATTCTACTGTTATGTGTTCTGCGTCAATTAAACATGTCACCGAATTTATGGAGCTCTGTGGGGCTTTAGATATCAAGTTGTCACTAAAAGATATGATGTTAGGGGCCCAGAAAATTTAAGACCTGGGGTCCTGTTGCTCTTGAAGCTATATTAGGTCTTTCTTCTCCAGGGTTGGCAAAGTAATAGCTGCCTTGTGACATGGGACATGCTGTATTCTATTGTACAGGACAGATTTCTGAAGGTGGCCCTGATATTAAAAATAAGATTAATGGCCCAGGTGGGAGAGAGATTTATGAAACACAAGTTTTATTATTACCTTTGTTATGTTTACATTGACTGAATTATAATTATTATACATTCACTTGATGGCAGCGTTGTCTTTTTTTGTTTTTGCTTGTATTATTATCAACAATTACAGTATTTATAAAGCACCAACATATTCTGCAGCACAGTACAAAAGTTCTTGTCTGTTCCTTGCACGAGGGCCATAGGATCACATTAATTTGATTTGACCAACCACCAGAGGGCCAGAGTGAATAAAGTGAAACCTCATGATCTCTTCCATAGATAGTACAGCCTGAGGATATAGATTATTGGGCACAGAGAACATTCCTTCAATTTATATTTGTGTTTATACATATATATATATATACAGTATATATATATATATGGGTTGGCGTTACCACTAAACACATTTCAGACACCTCCTGGAAACTGCCTCGCGTCCAATAGGTCCTTGTATTGCAGCTCTGGAGTTATCATTTTAACACAACGTGCATGAGTGTTGGGCTCAAGATCTGTTTTTACAACCCACTCCATGGTCTTCTCCTTCCTAAAGTGAAAAGGCTTAATGCCCTCCTTCTTGTCCTGGTCCACTATTATGGGATTCACCCCCTCCAGACATATCTCAGCTAGCTGTTGTCTTCTTTCTCTCAACCCCCTAACTTCAATGTCCATCCGCTCTCTCCCAAATTTCTCTACTTTCTCCCAGAACGTACGGTTGAAGTAGACATAAAGATACAGGTCTAGGGAATTCCAGGCTCGTAACATCTCTTTCTCTCTTTTATCCAGTGGTGTGGAAGCCTCACGGCTATTCCGCTTAAAGGTCACCACGTCATCAAGATCCCAGCAAAGTTCTTCCTTCAGCAGGACCATCGATTCATCAAAGTACTCAGAGAGAAGGACCAGGTGGAAAGCCCTCTCTATCTCCCTGACTCCTGCTTTGGCCAGAGATTCCTTGAATGGAGTGTCAGGGTTAAATCCCAGGTCGAACCATTGTAAGTTGCGTGCATATTGGTTTCCTTTCTCCCCTCGTTTGTAGTAGAGGGCAGGTTGAGCTAAAAATGCTTTAAAGTCGGGGGCTTTCTTAAAGGCAGGTGACTCTAAGCGATAATAATAGAAAGAAGACTCAGCCAAGGTGGCTGGATCCCGTAGAATTGTGAAGTAGAAGGAGTCTGCAGGCATGAGCTTCCTGACCTGCAGAAAACAATACATTTTAATACAGTTTGGGGGTTATTTATCAAAAACCCTACGATTTTTTTCGGGTTATTTTCCCAAATTACTCAATTTTTACAGGCTTTTTCCTAAAAAGCCAGAAATAGTCGGATTTTCGGACTAATTCCAGCTCAGACTTCCAAACAAGATAGGGATCTCTCCATTGACTTATATACAACCTTGGCAGGTATGAGATGGTGAATTTAGACTTTTTGCAGCCTCGGGGGTATAAGAAATCTTGAAAAATGCACGTTTTTGTTTTCCACTAAAAATTCAGATTTTCTAGTTAAAAAGCTCACATTTTTTGAGTTTTTAGCATTCAGACTTTAAAGGGATACTGTCATGGGAAAAAAAAAATTTTTCAAAATGAATCAGTTAATAGTGCTGCTTCAGCAGAATTCTGTGCTGAAACCCATTTCTCAAAAGAGCAAACAGATTTTTTTATATTTAATTTTAAAATCTGACATGGGGCTAGATATTTTGTCAATTTCCCAGCTGCCCCAAGTCATGTGACGTGTGCCTGCACTTTAGGATAGAAATGCTTTCTGGCAGGCTGCTGTTTTTCCTTCTCAATGTAACTGAATGTGTCTCAGTGGGACATGGGTTTTTACTATTGAGTGTTGTTCTTAGATCTACCAGGCAGCTGTTATCTTGTGTTAGGGAGCTGCTATCTGGTTACCTTCCCATTGTTCTTTTGTTTGGCTGCTGGGGGGAGGGGGGTGATATCACTCCAACTTGCAGTACAGCAGTAAAGAGTGATTGAAGTTTATCAGAGCACAAGTCACATGACTTGGGGCAGCTGGGAAATTGACAGTATGTCCAGCCCCATGTCAGATTTCAAAATTGAATATAAAAAAATCTGTTTGCTCTTTTGAGAAATGGATTTCAGTGCAGAATTCAGCTGGAGCAGCACTATTAACTGGTTCATTTTGAATTTTTTTTTTCCCATGACAGTATCCCTTTAATAAATAACTCTCTAAAAGTAATGATTGGTTCCCCATGGATGCCTCTTTGTCAAGAGTGTTTTAGGGTGGTTTTCATTACTGGAAACCCAACATTTCAGTCACATTGACTTATCTGTGTTATCTGTGGTCATTTGAGTTGTAGAGTCATGTAGAGTAATGGATACAGTCAGTCACCCTATATCCAGCTATTTATACACAATGACCACATGAATAATGCCCATAGGTTCTCATCCTCAGGGAACTTGTTCCAATCCATATTTATTTCCTTACCTCTGGGAGATTTAAGCGCAAGTGGTGGCACAGGATATCATACTTGGTCTTTTTAAACTCATTATATCCTTTCACCCTGCTAGCATGGAACAAGCTGGGGTAATTGAACTGATACTTCTGGGGTAGAGCGAACGTAAGTGAGTTGCTGTCCCCAAAGCGATGTAGCATATTCAGCATGGGGCTTCCAGCAGTCCTGTGGGTCTTCAGGAACATAATGTGAGTTTTTGGCCAACAAGTTCGTGTTGAGAGTGTTGAGAGTGAGTTACGCTGGCGCTGTACAGTAAAGGTCTCACTTGGTCTAATAAAGAAAGACATGTCATGTATCATCTTCTAGATATATAAAGACATATGAGTGACAAACAACTGGATATATAAAAATCTTTAACAACATTAGAATGGGTACTGTGGTCACTTAGAAAGACCCTATGCCCTCTCTTCCTTACTTTCCACACATATATTTAGCTTTTGAAATAGCTGCTGTGAATCCTTTTATACTGCCAAGAAATGCCAGACCATATATCTCACCACCCTTGGGGGCAAATTCACTAAGCGCCGAAGCGCCGAACGCTATCGTTACTTCGCTAGCGTTTGGCATTTTCGTTACTGCGCAAATTCACTAATGAACGCTGGCGTAGTTTCGCTAGTGTTACTTCGCACCCTTACGCCTGGCGAAATTTCGCTAGCGACGTAACTACGCAAATTCACTAACTTGCGCAGTGTACTGAACGCTACCTTTTACGCTAGACTTCCTTCACCACCTCAGACCTGGCGAAGCGCAATAGAGTGGGATTGCTTCAAAAAAAGTCAAAAATTTTTCTAAGTCCCAAAAAACGCTGGCGTGTTTTCTACATGATGGGTGATAGGCTGAAAAAGATCGAAAAATTTTGGGGCTCCCCTCCTTCCCCCCTACATTTCCTGACTCATGGCAACTTACCTAGACAGTGGGCACATGTGTAGGGCAAAATAAAAATTTTATTTGATGTTTTGAAACTTTTCTAGCCATTTGTAGTGCTGATACGTGTTCCTCCATTGAAATTTGAATTTGGCGCCGTATGCAAATTAGCCTTCACTAGCGTAACTTCGCTTTACTTAGCGAAGCAACGCTAGCGCAACTTCGCAACCTTACGCTACCCCTGAGCGCAACTTCGGACTTTAGTGAATTTGCGAAGCGCTGGCGAAACTACGCCCGGCGAACTGTGGCGAAGTTACGCCTGGCGCAACTACGAATCTTAGTGAATTTGCCCCTTGGAATCTAGGTCTTCTTTAGTCAACCCTAAACCTGGTCCATTATTATTCTTCCTCCTCTTCCTCCTCATTTCTTGGTTTTTCAGCAAACATTTTATTTGTGCCATTTGGCAGTTGACTGATGCAGCAAAGAATGGAGGCGGGCCCTTTGATTGTATCTGGATCTTAAGTGTCAGAGGGAAGGGCTTAAGTTCTTGAAATGGCAGCTTTTCATTTTGGCACATTAAATAAATCTGGAAAAAAAGTCTTTTAATTATGGCCTGTGTATGTGATATAATATTATAGAGACCTGTTCAGACGGCAATACCTTACTTAAAGGTCTATTGGCATATGGAAAAAGTCATTGGCGTAACTAGATGTTACCGGGCCCCACAGCAAATTTAATTTAGGGCCCCAAACCATTGGTAAGTTGACCTATTTTACTTAGACAAATTGAAATTGCCTATAAATTAGGGACTCATTCGGCTCTTTACAATCTTCGCCCCCCCTGCATGGTCTGCTTCCTCTGTAGTTAAGCCCCTGGACAAAGTCCATAAAAAAGCCTTGGCTGGTCACATGCTACTCTAAGCCTTTGGCCAAAAAGCCATTAATAAGAGGTGAGTCCTTTGCATCTGTCCACAATTACTTATCTAAAGTTGATTGGCTGACGGCATGCAGTGTTGGTGAGTCCCAAGGGCAAAGCTGAAATGATAAGGCATCTGTCATTTTATAGATCTGTAATTTCTGGAATACTCACATTTTCTGGAAGTGGGTTGCCAGGAACTGAATGATAAAACCAAGAGCCGTGAATAGTAATAGTATTACCCCAAGGATTTGTAGAGATAGTAACCTCATGGTTCTGGAAAAAAACAGATGCACCAATGTGAGGTTGTAAAGCGCCAGAAATATAATGTGCCACATATACGCTGGCATTTTAACGAAACCATGACCTATAGTAATGTAGTCTATGACGTGGTTCTACACATGGTTCACATATGCCCTGCACTTATATATCTTTTTTTTGTGGCTGTTCTAATAAATTCTTTTACAAAGTCATGCCCCATATTAATAGGAGTCTACATGCTGCATCCAGTTACAAAGCATTGACCTCTTTGGCAACATACTTGGCCACAACTCCCTTCCAAAATACAAATTGTGGTTTTCCTAGAGGTTTCTGTGGTTTCCAATGTTTCCTCGCTATACCATGTTTAACATACTTCCTGATTAAGCCGATGAAAATCCAAAAAAGCTATTGGAGAACATCCCATAAGGTGCATCTGATCAACTTTGGATGCTTTCCAAGCTTAGGCAATGGGTCTCTGGGATAGGTTCATTACTTGTGGATATGATATAGAGACAATTGTGTCTATGGTAGAGCAGTAATAAGTAACACAGATGATTTATGGAGCTCTGATAAGGAAAGAGTGAAGAGGAATAGAGAAGGGAGGTATTCGATTTGTCTTAACCTATTGAAGTGCAACTGTGGAAAGTTTGCCACGTGTGAGAGGAAAACTGAGGCTGGGTGGAAAAATGATTAGATCCACGTATTCCGTTGTGTTTTTAAGCATAACCCAGATTCCAGCAGGAAAAGACCCTCTAAAGCAGGGGTCCCCAACCTTTTTTACTCGTGAGTCATATTTAAATGTAAAGAATAGTTGGGGAGCAACACAAGCATGAAAAAGTCCATGGGGATGTCAAATAAGGGCTGTTATTAGCTGTTTGGTAGCCCCTCTATGGACTGGGAGACTACAGGAGGCTCAGTTTGGCAGTGCACCTGGTTTTTATGTTACCAAAACTTGCCTCCAAGCCTGGAATTCAAAAATAAGCTCCTGCTTTGAGGCCACTGGGAGCAACATCCAAGCGGTTGGTGAGTAACATGTTGCTCGAGAGCTACTGATTGGGGACCACTGCTCTAAAGTGTTATGGTGGCCATAGACTTAAAGATCCGCTCGTTTGGGGACATCGCCAAACGAGCGGATCTTTCCCCGATATGCCACTAAACTGCGTGGCTATATCGGGGGTAATTCGAGCGTTCGGCCGAACGATCGAATTACGATGCGCCAAACGGCTCCGACGGGTCGGTCGGGTAAAAATCCAACCTTCCCAGATATCGATCGGGATGACCCGTCGGAAGCCCCCATACACGGGCAGATAAGCTGTCAAATCGGTCCAAACGACCAATATCGGCAGCTTTATCCTTTAGGCTTTTCTGCTGCTGACTGGCATTGATTGCTCCTGCTAAGCATTTTATTCCATCAACCCAAAGGCTGTATCCATTTCTGAAGTGCCTCACTCCTATTAAGATTATAAGCAGAACGTAGATCCCTAATGCCCAACTTTATATTTAACTATACAAATATCAGCCATTTGGACACCCAGATTGACAAGTTCTCCCTGGGTGGATTCGGTTATCCTACACAATGTTGGGTCATCAGCAGCTATAGATACATTGCTTCCAATACCGGCTTTTGTACTTTTCTTTCTTTCTATCATATATATGGGAGGGGACAGATCCTACAGACCGAACGCAGACTTATTTTGTACAATGCAAAATACACATTTACTGTACATACACTTAGTAGATATACAACTACACGTAATAGTAAGAAAATGCTCAGTATAATAAGTAGAAATACAACGGGGAGGGAACATAGAACAAGTAAACAGACAGATAACCTTCACCCCTACCCTTACCAAAACACTAGAGAACATTAAGGCATTTTGTGCTTAATACTATGTATGTATGAAAAGTCTCTCACCTGTATATGTGCAGGTATAGCTCTAATGGCTTAGTGTGCTTTGCAATGTATGTGGCACATAATCCCTGTATGTACACGGGAAGAGATGCTTGAAAGATGGCGTATGTAGAAAGTTTTGATAAGCCAGCCCACCCCTGCCCGGTGCTGATGGATTGTCTCTAGTGTATATATTTGCTTACAATAAAGCGTGGCGCATTGCTTTGCACTACACACAGTCTTCCTACACCAGTTGTGAAACTGGAGGGTGTTTGGGTGAAGGTGTGGCATCAACAGACGTCCTCTTTCCCTTCCAAGTTAAATATTCCGAGGCAGATTGGGCTTAGCCGACACTTTTTAAATGAATCTGCTATTCCTCTCTATATCGAGCCAATTTGTTAATAATTTTACAATTTTTTTGGCTTTTTTTCCCCCAGCAAAGCAAACCTGAGCATTTCAGAAAAAGAAGCAACGTTTATTTTCATGCAAAATTTTCTCAGAGCTACCAGGCAGTAACCAATCAGTGACTACAGGATCTGTTGCTTTTGAATCTGAGCTGAATGCTGAGGATCAATTGCAAACTTACTGAACAGTTATGTCTCATGTGGTCCCCTTGGGGTCCCGGGTTTGTTACTGAAATGTCCCGAATTTCTCTTTGATCTCCTGCACTGAACAGCCAAAAAAAGATATAAAATTGAATTGGCTTTTGGCAGAGAGCCCAGAATAGATACTTTTGTAACAGTTTCAGACAAGCAGGTCTCTTGGGAGAACTTAGGCACAAATTCACTAAGCGCCGAACGCTAGCATTAATTCGCTAGCGTTTGGCATTTTTCGCTACTGCGCAAATTCACAAACGAACGCTGGCGTAGTTTCGCTAGTGTTACTTCGCACCCTTACGCCAGGCGAATTTTCGCTAGCGACGTAACTACGCAAATTCACTAACTTGCGCAGTGTACTGAACGCTACCTTTTACGCTAGACTTCCTTCGCCACCTCAGACCAGGCGAAGCGCAATAGAGTAGATAGGGATTGCTTCAAAAAAAGTCAAAAATTTTTTCTAAGTCCCAAAAAACGCTGGCGTGTTTTCTACATGATGGGTGATAGGCTGAAAAAGATCGAAAATATTTTTGGGGCTCCCCTCCTTCCCCCCTACATTTCCTGACTCATGGCAACTTACCTAGACAGTGGGCACATGTGTAGGGCAAAATAACATTTTTATTTGCTGATTTGAAGGTTTTCTAGGCATTTGAAGTGCTGATACGTGTTCCTACATTGAAATTTGAATTTCGAGCCGTATGCAAATGAACCATCGCTAGCGAAACTTCACTTCGCTTGGCGAATTAACGCTAGCGCAACTTCAAAAACGTACGCTATCCCTGTGCGCAACTTCGGATTTTAGTGAATTTGCGGAGCGCTGGCGAAAATACGCCTGGCGAAGTGTGGCGACGTGCGGCGAAGTTGCGCCTGGCGCAACTTCGCATCTTAGTGAATTTGCCCCTTAGACTCACAGCTTAAAGGGCAATTCACCTTCATTAGCAAAACTGTAATAACGCATAAAAACCACAGAAATGTCTTCAAACTTTCATAACCTAAGTAATTAGGGTGTGTGGCCACAAAATGGGCATGGCCACATCTTTTTGTCCCTCTTTCTATTTCCAAAATGTTGGGAGGTGTGATCTCACACTTCAGTCTATAAAAGACCCCTTTTGACCCCTAAGCACAGATTGTTAGAAAGGGTTATTGGTAGGGTCCAGCCCAGTTTTTGGAAGAACTATCCCGGTGAAAAGTGCCTGTCTGGATTTCCAAATTAGGGAAAAAAACTAATTTTCGATGCAGTTTAGCGAATCGCAGGAATTCACCGCAAATGTGCGCCTGGCAAATAAATTCGCCCGTCACTAGCTAACAATAAAGTAGGTGATGATGCAATAAGTATGAGCAGAGGTAGGTGTTGCAACTCCAGATTGATCCCAACATTTTGGAAATAAAAAAAGGACAAAAAAGCTGCCGAATTTTTTTTGACCATGCCCATTTTCGTGGCCACACCCCCTAATTATCATGTTCATTTTACAGAATTTGGCAGGTTATTAAAGCTTGAACATATTTCTGTTTTTTTCAGTTATTACAGTTTTGCTAATGAAGGTGAATTGCCCTTTAAGCTGTGAGTCTAACTTCTCCCAAGGGTCCTGTTATCTTATATTGTTACAATTACTTATTTGCTTATCTCAAAATTGTTACAAAAGTATCTTCGTTGCACCTGGTGGCTGTTCTGGGCCATGGGGTACAGCAATTAAAATTTCAAATTGTGTCCCCAAGTTTCGTCGAGGTGGAGATAGAATGAAAATGTTGCTTAAGAAGGAAACAAGATGGATTCGAAAATTAGAAACATTAGCTCCCCTTGGCCTAAACAGGGAATATGACCTAAGCAAAATATATCGGTAATTGTTTTAAATAACATATTTTAACTATTGGGTTTTACCTTCAAATTTTATTTTTTTCTATAGGAACTTATTCCAAAAATCTTTTCTACAGGCAATGAATTGGACTTTTTGGTGATGGAAGTCTTTCACTGAGATATATATAGATATGAGTAATTAAATAAGATATACACTGTTGTTAATTACATGGGAGATACAATGTTGTGTAATGGGGAAATGCACCATTAGAGGTCACTGTGTTACAATGTATTCTAAACCGTCTACAAGTGCTGCTGAGTTATTATTATTATTATTATTATTAACATGTATTTATATAGCGCCAACATATTGTGTAGCGCTGTAAAGTAAATGTGATTATACAACTAGATCACATGAATTATATTCATAGAACATATGGAGTTACATACATCACAATCAATACCAGTACAAAAGGTGAGGAAGGCCCTATGCAGAAAGAGCTTACACTCTAAGGGGAAGGGAGTAATACACAAGGTGTGGGCAAGATCGAATTAAGTGGGTAAGAGATGTGGTATTGTATGTGGTGTTGCATTTGGTGGTTAAGCAGAGTGAGGGGAGGCTTCTCGAAAGAAGTGCGTTTTAAGAGATTTCTTAAAAGCAGAAAGGTTGGGAGAAAGTCAGACAGACCGTGGGAGAGAGTTCCAGAGGAGGGGTGCAGCCCTTGCAAAGTCTTGAATGCGAGCATGTGAGGAGGTAATGAGAGAAGAGTTGAGTAGCAGGTCAGTAGAGGAGCGTAGTAAGCGATTGGGTGAGTATATAGAGATGAGTTCAGAGATTTAGGGTGGGGCAGAGTTATGAAGTGCTTTGAAAGTCAGTGTCATTAATTTGAATTTGATTCTGAAAGGTAGCGGAAGCCAGTGCAGGGATTAACAGAATGGCGAGGCAGAGGAGGAGCGGTTGCTGAGGTGTATGAGCCTCGCAGCAGTGTTCATTATGGACTGGAGAGGTGACAGTCTCTGGAGGGGGAGGCCAATTAAAAGAGAGTTACAGTAGTCTAGACGTGATATGATGAGAGAGTGAATAAGAATTTTGGCAGCGTCTTGGGTGATAAATGATGGTATTTTGGATATGTTCCTTAGGTGGAAGTGACATGATTTAATAAGTGACTTGATATGAGGATAGCTTGATAAAAGACTCATGGCAGTCTGAAACATTGCTGAATTTTTGGGTCAGAGCCCATGTCCTAATAAAGGCGTTTTAACCAAAGAATTTTGTGGCTGGTGCTGTCTGTGAGTATGCTGTTCTGGGCTCTCTGCCAAAAGCCAATTAAGTTAGAAACATTGTATCTTCTTCTGGCTTTGCAGAGACAGTCAGGACTTTTCAGTACAAATGAGGGACTGCGGGTTGAGCTGTCAAAAGCAGGACTGTCCCGCTGAAAACTGGACAGTTGGAAGGTAGATCAGCAGGATCACTCACAGTCATCTCTCAATAATTGTATTTAGACATTGGAGTGGGAACTGCCCTGTCTGATTTACCCTGAACAGTAGATTTTTCCTTTCCAGGTATTTTTGTTTTTGTTACTTATTGGTGGAATCTGCTATACACAGGACAGTACACGGATACACATTATTCGGCAGAAAGAACATTCCTTCTATTTATATCTGAATTTATGAATTTATGGGTGGGAGTTAGTAATACACTTTGGGGGGAATTCACAAAAGTAAAAGTGCAGGTAAAGTGGTGTAAAATACTTTCTCCATATTCACAAACAGGAATCCGCCTAAATTACGACTCAACCGACACTTTTCATATTTTAGTGAAAGACACTTTACAGACACTTTTATGAATTTGTCTTTCAAACAACATAAAAACGGTGCAAAAACAACATTTTGAACGACAATTTCTCCCGACATGGAGTAAAGCTCAGTATTAGGGCAGAGATGCTGCAATATGGGGAGATTAGTCGCTCGGCGACAAATTTCCTTTTCTTCCTGGTGACAAACCCACCAAGAATTGGCATCCCATGGGCTTCATTTTCCAAAGTTGCTTGAAGTTTCCTCGTGAGGCAACCTTGGGGTGACTTCAGAAAACGAAGCGCTCCAAGTGCCATCCCGCCGGCTAGAATGTAAATCGCCCACAGGAAGGCAGTTGGGAGAGAAAAGGAGATTTATCATTGGGCAACTAATCTCCCCAAATCGCAGCCCTAAAGGTAACCATACACTATAAGATCTGCTCGTTTGGCAAGGTCGCCAAATGAGTGGATCTTAACCCAATATGCCCACTAACGGCTGGGCAATATCGGATGAATCGGAACATTTGGACCTGGGGCCGAACGATCGGATTACAATACTACGAATGGGCTCCGATGGGTCGCAAAAAAATCAAACTTGACCAATCGATATCTGCTCGATTTTTGGCCTGATATAGATCAGGAGGACCCGTCGGGAGCCCCCACACATGGGCAGATAAGATGCTGAATCGGTCAAATGGACCAATATCGGCATCTTTAATCTGTCCATGTATGGCCACCTTAAAGGGATACTGTCATAGGAAATTATTTTTTATACAAAATGAATCAGTTAATAGTGCTGCTCCAGTAGAATTCTGCACTGAAATCCATTTCTCAAAAGAGCAAACAGATTTTTTTATATTCAATTTTGAAATCTGACATGGGGCTAGACATATTGTCAGTTTCCCAGCTGCCCCAAGTCATGTGACTTGTGCTCTGATAAACTTCAATCACTCTTTACTGCTGTACTGCAAATTGGAGTGATATCACCCCCTCCCTTTTCCCCTCCAGCAGCCAAACAAAAGAACAATGGGAAGGTAACCAGATAGCAGCTCCCTAACACAAGATAACAGCTGCCTGGTAGATCTAAGAACAGCACTCAACAGTAAACACCCATGTCCCACTGAGACACATTCAGTTACATTGAGAAGGAAAAACAGCAGCCTGCCAGAAAGCATTTCTCTCCTAAAGTGCAGGCACAAGTCACATGACTTGGGGTAGCTGGGAAATTGACAAAATGTCTAGCCCCATGTCAGATTTCAAAATTGAATATAAAAAAATCTGTTTGCTCTTTTGAGAAATGGATTTCAGTGCAGAATTCTGCTGGAGTAGCACTATTAACTGATGTGTTTTGAAAAAAACATGTTTTCCGATGACAGTATCCCTTTAACTCTTCCCCATGTGTCAGATCAGTTGCTCTGCTTTGGTTCACCCAATCTTCATTTCACACCTCTTGTAGGTTTCCCATTGGGGAAGAATTATCATATTAGTAGGGATTAGCATTTTATAATCAGGACACAAGTTTATGTTTTACCCTATAGGTGTAAAAACCTCATTAACAAAACAAGTAAAACACTGATGAAACTAAACAAGTGTATTTTATACAATTTGATATGTAAAAAGTTTTTAACTCTTGCATTATTTTACTAGTTTTATTTTAATGAATGATGCAATATTAGCAAATGAAAAGTAAAGCCTCCCAGCATTTTTTTTTAGTTTTGGCAGCAATTAGACACTTGATCTAAGATAATAAAACATATTTCTGATACAAATCCCTATATTATGCAATCTGAAAATGATAATGTTTAAAAGACAAATTCACAAAAGTGGAGATAGAGGTTTGTGAATTTGGTGGAAAATTCGACAGTTTTATCTCCACTTTTATTTTGTCTCAATATCAGCACTTTTGTGAATTCCCCCCCTATGAGTATATGGTTTATTGTGTACCAAGAACATTTCCAGAACCTGTGTATTATGTATATGTGTGTCAGCTGCCATATTGCTTCTTAATATAATGACCATATTGACCATAATGCACCTAGTGACACCTGCTGACATTAGCCAATCATGTGGGCATTCCATGAGAATCCCTAATCCCTATACACACCCCCTCTTGTATTATGAGTCAAATCAGTACATTTAACATCTATTTTGCCATTTGCTTGCACATAGAGCTGCCACATGGGCACTGATAATGACATCTATAAGCAGTTCCATTCCTTTGGGTAAGAGGATCAAGTCTTTCTCTCCCACAGTCTCCACGAAAGTTGAATCATATTCATGTGAAAGGAGTGCAGCATGAAGGACAGTCACCTTGAAATATTGTCCTTGTATAAGTCTTATGAGTCTCATGTTCAATAAACCCAACAATAATCACACCAGTATTCCGAAAACCCAGCTTGATTGCAATTTTTAACCTAAAAAGAAACATCTAGGACCCTAAAAGTTTCACTGTAGTCCCCGCTGGCTTAGACCCATTTCTTACACTTCCAGGAAACTGCTTTGCATCCAAGATGTCCTTGTATCGCAGTTCAGGAATTACCATTTGAACACACCATGCCCGAGTGTTGGGCTCAAGGTCCATTTTCACCACCCACCCCATGATCTTCTCCTGCCCAAACTGAAATGGCTTAATGCCCTTTTCATTGATTTCATTCCCTCTTACAGGATCCAACCCTTCCAAACATATCTCAGCTAGCTGTTGTCTTCTTTCTCTTAACCTACTAACTTCAATGTCCATCTTCTCTCTCCCAAATTTCTCTACTTTCTCCCAGA
The DNA here is from genome assembly GCA_038501925.1 of Xenopus petersii. Lineage (NCBI taxonomy): Eukaryota > Metazoa > Chordata > Amphibia > Anura > Pipidae > Xenopus > Xenopus petersii. The sequence continues at coordinate 151,183,424 of CM076676.1, forward strand.
AGGTACGGTTGAAGTAGACATAAAGATACCAGTCTAGGGCATTCCAACCTCGTAACATCTCTTTCTCTCTTTTATCCAGTGGTGTGGAAGACTCACGGCTATTCTGCTTAAAGTTCACAACGTCATCAAGATCCCAGCAAAGTTCTTCCTTCAGAAGGACCATGGATTCATCAAAATATTCTGAGAGTAGAACTAGGTTGAAAACCCTCTTTATCTCCTTGACGTCTGCTCTGGCCAGAGATTCATTGAATGGAGTGTCAGGGTCCAGTCCCAGGTCAAACCACTGAAAGTTGCGTGCATGTTGGTTTCCTTTCTCCCCTGGTTTGTAGTAGTATAAAGGGTGAGCTATAAACTCTGTTAAGTTTGGGGCTTTCTTAAAGACAGACGACACTGAGTGATAATAAGAGAAAGAAGACTCTGCCAAGGTGGCTGGATCCCGTAGAATTGTGAAGTAGAAGGAATCTGCAGGCATGAGCTTCCTGACCTGGAGGCAAAAATATTTATTATATTTTAAGTAACATATATTCTGACACACTCACAACCTGACAAACAGGACTGGGTTTCTAAAAATGGGTCTGAAGGTACAGACATTTATGGGTTACCTGTCCAAGACCACAAATATCAATGTCTCTCTCTGACTTGAGAAAGGAACTGGGAGAGGATCCAGCATTGGCTGAACTATGACAAAGTGGTAAAAATTGGAGACAAAATATTTGAACCTGTAACTGTTAATATTTTCCCTCACATACAGAGTGTACAAGAACATGGGAGGTTTTGAAAAATAATGTTGGTTCCTATGGAGTCTATAAGGGATGTTTATACCTTTCACTGGGGTGGACATTTGGGCAGCGATACAACCTTAAATCATTTGATGCTTTTTGTGCCATGTACCCAGACTGAAAGTTAAACAGCCAAATATGTCCAAAACCTGCACCGTTGATACCTTTATCTAATACATGTTCCCTTTGAGAGAGTGGTGTGGCTTGTGTTGTTCCTTTAGAATCTCAGCCTATGGGTCAGCACTCACAGTAACACAGAAAAATGTCCTGCTGGTGCTAATATCACAGTTTACAGATGTGTTCACACACTAGTAAGACACATTGAATGACACAAAAAGTAGAAACCAGGGGTAAAAATTGCATCTCACCCTTATTGCTTCCCTCACACTAGAAATGGTCTTGTGAGGAAGGAGCTAGCATGTTTAGGTTAGGGGTCTAATAGGGTCTGGTGTAGCCCCATAGTCCTGTCTCCTGAGCCAGATGGTTCAATAAGGTTTTGTGTAGACCTGTGCAAGGTCAATGCAGTGTCTAAATTTGATGCCTACCCAATGCCGTGAGTGGATGAATTACTAGACTCTGTGGTCAAGACAACTTATACATCAACCTTAGTCTTAAGAAAAGGCTATTGGCATATTCCTATTGAGGAAAGGTCTAAACCAAACTCCCTATGGTTTATACCAATTTACCATGAAGCCATTTGTCCTACAAGGAGACCCTGTACCTTTCAGGCTCATGGATAAAGTGCTATGCCCTAATCCAGGTCATGCAGACCCCAATTCCAAAGACAATGACTGAGATAAGGTCCTTTTTGGGGTTCACTGACTACTACAGCCACTTTATACCTCATTACTTCACCAGTCACAAAACTAACGAAGAAAAGTTCCCCAACAAGGAAGTCCGGTAACAAGAGTATTAAAGGGCTTTTTGGTCAAGATCTCCTACTTTAAAAAGTCTGAATTTTACAAAATCTTTTGTTTTTTAGTTAAACTCCTCAGAGAATGGCTTAGGGGCAGTGTTACAGTCTTAAATGGGGTTGAGCACCCAAGGGTTGCAGAGACAGACTTGGGAAGGCAGGACCTCCTGCAAACAGTGGAGGTATGTAGCATAGTGGAAAACTACAGGGAGACCAGCTGGGTCTGAATAGTCTTAGGTGGCTTATCAGTGGGGCCTAAAACCTTTAATAAAGTCTAATTCAGCTCATAAAGGTAAGTGCTACAGTCCCTCTGGGGAAAAATAAAAGGTTGAGTCCCCAAACACTTTTGTATCAAGAGGGTTTTGGGGTGGTTGGCATTACTGGAACCCCACATTCCAGTCATATTGAAGTATCTGATTGTGTTATTATTTTATTTTGTACAACTTTAGGGTAATGGAACATGGGTCATTTTAGTGGTAGAGTAATGGTCACTATCAGGCACCCCATAATCATTTTATTATACATAATGACCACAGGAACACTACCAAATGGGCCACATCGTCAAGGAAATAGTTTTAATGTGTCTTTGTTTCCTTACCTCCGGGAGGTTGAAGCGCAAGTGGTGGCACAGGATATCATACGTTGACTTGTTGACTTCATCGTATCCTTTCACCATGTTAGAGTTGAACAGGTTGGGGTAACTGAACTGATACTTCTGGGGTAGAGCAAATGTTAGTGAGTTCCTGTCCCCATATCGGTTTAACATATTCAGTACGGTGCTACCGGCGGTCTTATGGGTCTTCAGGAACACAATGTGAGACTTTGGCTGACAATTTGATGTTGAGGGTGAGAAGAGTAGGCGCTGTACAGTGAAGGTCTGAGGGGAACTAGTAAAGAAAGAAATCTCATGTATCATCCCCTACATATATAAATTCATACACAACTGGATATATGAAACTGTTTAACAACATTAGAATGGGTCTTCTGTTTCTTTGACACAAATTCGGTGGGCAAGAGACTTTAGCTTAAATAACTGCTGCCAATCCTTGTATAACATCAAGAAATGCGAGACCATAATATTTCCACTCTTGCAGTCCAGTTTTTCTAAACTTGGTCCATTTTTCTTCCTTCTATCCCTACATAAAAAAATGTCTCTAATCCTACAATTTCTTGGTCTTTCAGCAAACAACTTATTTGTGTCGTTCGGCAGTTCCAGTTTACTGACTCTTGACTGCTATAGTCTAAATTGGAGGTGTACCCTTCAGAATTATGGTCTTTAGGATCACTCACCTTTTCTGTAGATGCCTGCCTAGGAACTGAGTAATGAAACCAATAGCAAAAAGGACTAACAATCCTTTCCAGTGGATTGGAGAGATCTGAAGTAACCTCATGGTTCTGGAAAGTAAATGCACCAATGTGAGGTTGTAAAGCATCAGAAACATAATGCGCCACATATATATACGCTGGCATTCGAACAAAACCATGACCGTTATTAAGGCTAAAATACGACCAGTCTAAATTTAGTTTATAAAGTAGTTATACAACAGGTTACATATGTCCTGCACTTAGAGACCTCGATTCTGGGATGGCAGTGGATGTAATTTACTTAGATTTTGCATTTGATACAGTGCCACACAAAAGGTTACTGGTTAAATGAAGGAATGTTGGCCTGGAACATAGTATTTGTACCTGGATAGAGAACTGGCTAAAAGATAGACTACAAAGAGTGGTGGTAAATGGAACATTTTCTAATTGGACCAGTGTTATTAGTGGAGTACCGCAGGGCTCTGTACTAGGTCCCTTGCTTTTCAACTTCTTTATTAATGACCTGGAGGTGGCCATTGAAAGTACTGTTTCTATTTTTGCAGATGAGACTAAATTGTGCAGAACTATAGGTTCCATGCAGGATGCTGCCACTTTGCACAGTGATTTGTCTAAACTGGAAAACTGGGCAGCAAACTGGAAAATGAGGTTCAATGTTGATAAATGCAGGTTATGCACTTTGGCAAAAATAATATAAATGCAAGTTATACACTAAATGGCAGTGTGTTGGGAGTTTCCTTAAATGAGAAGGATCTTGGGGTCTTTGTAGATAACAAGTTGTCTAATTCTGGGCAGTGTCATTCTGTGGCTACTAAAGCAAATAAAGTTCTTGTATAAAAAAGGGCATTAACTCAAGGGATGAAACATAATTGTGTCTCTTTATAGGTCCCTGGTGAGGCCTCATCTGGAGTATGGGGGCAGTTTTGGACTCCAGTCCTTAAGAGGGATATAAATGAGCTGGAGAGAGTGCAGAGACTAAGTGCAACTAAACTGGTTAGAGGGAGGGAAGACTTAAATTATGAGGGGAGACTGACAAGGTTGGGGTTGTTTTCTCTGGAAAAAAGGCGCTTGTGAGGGGACATGATTAGACTTTACAAGTACATTAGAGGACATTATAGACAAATAGCAGGGGACCTTTTTACCCATAAAGTGGATCACCGTACCAGAGGCCTCCCCTTTAGACTAGAAGAAAAGAACTTTCATTTGAAGCAACGTAGGGGGTTCTTCACAGTCAGGACAGTGAGGTTGTGGAATGCACTGCCGGGTGATGTTGTGATGCTGATTCAGTTAATGACTATAAGAGGGACTTGGATGATTTCTTGGACAGACATAATATCAAAGGCTATTGTGATACTAAGCTCTATAGTTAGTATAGATATGGGTATATAGAATTTAATTAAAAGTAGGGAGGGGTGTGTGTATGGGGCTGGGTTTTCATTTGGAGGGGTTGAACTTGATGGACTTTGTCTTTTTTCAACCCAATTTAACTATGTAACTATGTAACTATGTAACTATGTAACTATGTAACTATTTGGACACCCAGATTGACAAGATCTCCCTGAAAGGATGACCCCTCCAGGGTGGATTTGTTTGTCCTACATAATGTTGATGTAGAGACATTACATGGTTTCCAATACCAGCTTACAAGGTAAAAGAAATAACCAGCTTAATCGCATCTCTTTTGTACATTCTATCATATATTAGGAGGGGTAGACCCACTGGACCTGCTTAGGAAAACAATTAGAAATCTTTCTCACATCTTTCCTAAGCAGAAGAACATCAGAGCAGCCTCTTTCTTTCTCCTGACAACTTCCTTGACTACTTGGTGGGAAACTGACCAGCAGGTGGCGATGTTGTAACAAACTTCATTCATATTAACAGCACATGTATCCCATAATACGTTGGAATTAAAAATAAATAAATAATGAATGTACATTGTAAAAAGGCTTAGAATAGCACTCTCATCAACTCTATATTCACTTATTTTAAACGTTTACTTATCCTATAATATAAGGTACACTAAACGGAGAAGTAAACCCTAAAAATAATATTAGTTAAAAATGCCATATTTTATATAATGAACTTATTGCACGAGGCTAAAGTTTCAGCTTGTCAATAGCAGCAATGATCCAGGACTTCAAACTTGTCACAGGGGGTCACCATCTTGGAAAGTGTCTGTGACACTCACATGCTCAGTGGGCTCTGATTGGCTGTTGAGAAGCTACGCTTAGGGCTCGTCACTAATTATCCAGCAGAAAATGAGCTTCCCTGGCTGTAATATAAGCTGATGCTACAGGTTTGCTGATTATTCAATTCTGATGCTAATTGCACTGGTTTCTGTGCTGCCATGTAGTAATTATGTGTATTAATTACTAATCAGCCTTATATTGTGACATTTCTATTCTATGTGTACTGTATTGTGAGTGGCTCAGTAAGTGACAGCAGCACAGAGCATGTGCAGTGAATCAGCAGAAAAGAAGATGGGGAGCTACTGGGGCATCTTTGGAGACACAAATCTTTACTGCTAAAGGGCTGTGGTTGCCTTGGGCTGGTACAGAAGCACAAAACATCATGTGCAACATTTCTAGCTACTTATTTAGTTAGGCTTTAGTTCTCCTTTAAATATACTGCACATACACACAAAGCATTTTGATATAATATATTAAGTATATTACAAGCAGACAGATAACCTGCACCTCTAGCCTTACCAATACACTAAACTACCTTAATATGTATTAGACTATGTATTAGAGGTGTCTTACCTGTATCCATGCAGGTATAGGTCTGATGTCTTAGGTTCCTTTGCATAATCCCTTTATATACACAGGAACAATCTATGGGTATATAGAGACGCTTGAGGGATGGTGTTTGTACAAAGCTTTGATAAGCCAGCCATCCCCTGCCCAGTCCTGATGGATTGCTCTTAATGTAAATAAGCTTACAGTAAAGCGTTGCACCACCTGCATTGGTTGGAACTACATGTAGTACATTTTTCCCACTCAGGTTGGGAGGAACAAAAATCCTCTTCTCCTTCTTAGATTAATATTCAGAGAAAGATTCTGCTCATCAAACATTCATCTAAATTCATTAGCAATTTAGCCTTTTTCAGGGAGTGAATTTGGGGATGGGGAAGACAATTATAAAACGTCTTGGATGTATTTATGTTTGATTTAGGTTTATCTTTCCAGCAGGCCTGAGGAAAACGGGAGATCGTTAGAAAAAGAGGCAAAGTTCATTTCCTTGAACATGTTTAAATTAGTGTAGAATTGTAAAGGTTTTGTCAGCCTTTATTTCAGGCAGTTCCCCAGGAGGTTTTGGACAGTTAAGAGCTGGTTCTTATCTACAGTTGTGAGGGAGAGTTGTTTCCCTTTCCTGGGTTAAAATATTTCCATGGCAGTTAAGAAACTGTAGTAGGTGAAGATACGGCAAGAAAGTTATAGCAATAGCTCACTCTAGTTGTGAGAGGCAGGATAAAGATCATTAGTAGGGCAGCCAGAAGCTCCAACGAGGAGGCCAATTGGATTAGTACCCTAAGGTTTCACCTGCCAGTATTGGGACTGAAACATTCAGGTTCAGGGATGTGAGATTCCTTGAGTGAGGGGCCACTTTCAGCTTTGCCAGGCACTGGGAATTCTTTCACCAAATCAGTAAAGAGTTAGTACTACATCTGGGGTGTTGTGAACACTACATTGAGTAATAGTGAAGTGATTGATGTTTGAACCGTCAAATCAGCACCAAGCAAGAGATCATAAACCTCTCTGTCAATAAAGAGCTATCATTTTGTTTTAAGAGCAAAGTTATTTGAGAGATCAAGTTCTGTGTGTGAATTCAGCATGTGAATTCAGAATTATCATTAGAGTGCACCGGCGAAATGTCCAGAAGAGGTGGCAGCTCTGTTTTATTCTCTGTTGGCTTCATTATCCCATTCCCAGTACATTTCATGATGCTTTAAACAGTGGAAGTAAAATTTGGTCTACGATGACACGTCACTACTGATGGACGAATCTGACCCTTTTTGCTTCGCCCCAAAACCTGTGAAATAGCGAAAATTTGCTGAAATGCATTGATGTCATTGGGCGTCAACATTTTGTTTGACGCACAACAATATTTCTCACCCAAAAAAATTATGGATACGATATGGCTTTTCCTTATCCCCCCAATTTGGGCTCTCCCTGACTTGGATGGATATTGTCCTCAAGCTTGCATTGGTCACTAGTACCCTGGACTTGGTGGAAGAGCCACCAGTTTGTCAGTTCTTGTTTTTCTGGGCTATGGAGTGATATCTCTATGCTCTTCACCAATAACTCACTCTGTGATGCCTTTGCTCAGGTTCTGAAACTGGAATATGCTGTCATTAATTCAAGCGTATTTGTTTCTTTAGCTACAGTTTAACAGCTGGGAAAATGGAAACACCACTGAAGATCCAAAACAGAGGAGGTCATTTGTACATGTTCTATACAATTGTTCAAGTATAAGTCAACCTTGAAAAAATCTTCATAAAATTGCTCAGGGTGCTTTTTGAAGCACTCTTGCAATTTACAGCATTATTTTTTTCCAGTTTCAGAGCTATTCAGGGTTTTATTAACTACCAATTTTGTAACAGCACCACCTGCTGGTCAGTTCTTATAAATATAGAGTAAAATAGAAATACCATCAAAAGTAAAACAGAGAAGTGTTCTGATGTTGCTCTTCTCAGAAAGAGATGGGGAAAGGCATCTGAGGCTTCTGATCTCCTTCCTGAGCAGAGCAACATCAGGACACTTCTCTGGTTTCCTTCTGAAAGTATATCTATTTGACTGAACAATTACAAGAACTGACCTGTTACAAAATTAATTAAATTGCTCGTTAATGAAACATTTAAATGGCTCTGAAACTGAAAAAATAATTTGAGTAAACTGCAAAAGTGCTTAGAAAAGCACCTTACCCAGAACAGTATGATGCATTTTACTCTGCATTCTCCTTTTAATTCTTCCTGCTGTGTCTTTCATATCCTGGAACTGTATAAAAACAAACACTGACTTAGCAAAGAAATGCGTTTATTTCTAGGCCTGGATATGTAAGAACTTCATTAGACTTAGATGTCTCGTTTACATTCCTTCTCCATTACCGTGCCTAATATGAGCCATTCCTTTTAACATCTTGTCCAGTAATCCAGGATATTTTCTTAAGCCTAACAACAATTTTATTTGCTCAAATATAAAGAAGCTGCTGATGGTGATTTTCCTGGCTTTTCTGCCTGGAACATTTTGGCAAGCAGATACTCTTACTCTTTATAAAGTATAACAATTGGAATATTATCAATGTTTCTGGTTCAGGTTTCTGGCACCCTACTGTGCATGTCAACATCCTATGTGGCTTCTGGTTATTGCCAGGACAATCTAACCAGCCGTGGATACAGAGAAATCAAAACCTTCATTCTTTGGTTTGGATGGGACCCACATTCTGGGGTACAGATGTGCTGATAAGGACTGACAGATGTTGTTTGTCTCTAACATTGAATCTGTTGAGTATTTATCTCTAACATTGAATCTGTTGAGTATAACTGGCATATGGAGGTGTTTACCACTTATTCTTCTTTACCAGATACGTCGATGATGTTTATTGTTTAAGTCTTACTTTGCAAGGTTGATATGGGATAAATCCTTATGACACACACCACAGACTGAACTTCTCAGTTAGATAGGAATGTTCCAGACGATGGCTTTCTCATTCATATGAAGTTTCAGCCTTCTTCTGCTTGTCCCACAGTGGAAGAGGACTCTATACTGCTGAGGTTGAGAAATAGAAATAGTTACCCTGGGTCTATGGTGCAGGAGGAATCCTGTCTCAGAATGTGCTTCAGCCTATAACAGCCCTCTTTGACCCCAAAAGGACAGAACCTATGAATGGGTTACTTGGTTTCCAAAAAGCACTTGGAGATTCCCTCTGGCCAGACAAGGGCTACATGAGCTAAAGCTCTGTCATTGACGTCGATAAACATTATAGATATTATACAGATGAGGTCAGAGATGGACGTTTATGGGAAACCACCCTAGTTGCCTTTAAAGAGGTGGTTCATCTTTTAGTTAATTTTTAGTATATTATAGAATGGCCAGTTCTAAGCAACTTTTCATTTTTTTTCTTTTTTTATAGATTTTTAATTATTTGCCTTCTTCTTCTTCTGACTCTTTCCAGCTTTCAAATGGGGTCACTTAACCCTTCTAAAACAACGAATGCTCCATAGCCACAGCCAAGGAGGAGACATGTTGTTATGTTAATCAACAACCCCTGTACATTTTAGCACATGCTATAAAGGTGTTAGAGCAAATGCTGAAATGGCGATGGAATGAGGTTTACTGGGGTTTGTGTAAGGAACATTTTCTTTCATCGCTGATCCATTTTTACAGTTGATGCGAAAAAAAAACTTTTTTTCAGTCCAAAGAAGCCGATGATATTTCTGACTGCTGTGCCTGATTAATAGGCCACGTCCAGACAACATTTCAACATAGCAGAAAAGCACAGACACGTTTACCAAAGGAAAAATGACAGTTGTATGAAAAAATATCTCAAATCTGTGTTCATGAATTTGCCTTTATATCCTCAGCACATTTCTTTCCCCATGGTGCCCAGAAGGTGGGCGAGGCCCTCTACCTGCCAGGTGCCCCCATCTAATAATAATAATACAATTAATAATAAAGCACCAACATATTCTGTACAATAGAAGTACATACACATCACAAATTACATTTTAAAAACTGACTTATACAGTACATGACGTATAGTGAGCCCTGTTTACAGGAGCTTACAATCTAAAATAATTGTTAGTCAATGGACATGGGGAGGAACCAGAGGAGGAAGAGAAGTTGCCGTCTCCCTTTGAATGGAGAGTGTTAGAGTCCAAGCTATGTGGGACTATAAAGCAGAGGAAATTTTGCTGGACAGGAGGGTTCTGATCCTACTAGCAGGTATGGGACCTGTTATCCAGAATGCTCGGGACCTGGGGGTTTCCGGATAATTGATCTTTCCGTAATTTGGATCTTCATACCTTAAAGGTGGCCATACACGGGCCGATAAAAGCTGCCGACAGACCGTGTCGGCAGTTTATTGCCCCGTGTATGGGGCCCCCCGACGGGCTTCACCGATCGAGATCTGGCCGAAAGTCGGCCAGATCTCGATTGGATGGGACAGAAAATCCCGTCGGATCGCGGCCGCATCTATTCGTTGATGCGGTCCCGAGATCTGACCGCCCGTTAAGGCCTCGTTAGGATCCGATCGTTGGGCCCTAGGGCCCATGATCGGATCGGCCCGATATTGCCCACCTCAAGGTGGGCATATCGGAGGGAGATCCGCTCGTTTGGCAACATTGCCAAACGAGCGGATCTCTCAGTGTATGGCCACCTTTAGTCTACTAGAAAATCATATAAACATTAAAGAAACCCAATAGGCTGGTTTTGCCTCCAATAAGGATTAGATTTATCTTAGTTGGGATCAAGTACAAGCTACTGTTTTATTATAACACAAAAAAAGGAAATAATTTTAAAGATTTGGATTACTTGATTATAATGGAGTCTATGGGAGACAGCCTTTCAGTAATTTGGAACTTTCTGGATAAGGGGTTTCCGGTTAACGGACTCCATACCTATAGTTTGAACAGAAAAGTTATAAATAGGGATGCATTGAATCCAGGATTCGGTTCAGGATTCAGGCAGGATTCGGTCTTTTTCAGAAGGATTCAGATTCGGCCAAATTCTTCTGCCCAGCCGAAACTAATCCTAATTTGCATATGCAAATTAGGATTTGGGTTCGATATTCGGCCGAATCTTTCGCGAGGGATTCGGGGGGTTCAACCAAATCCAAAATTGTGGATTTGGTGCATCCCTAGTTATAAAACGTATAATTGGCTAGAGCACCTCAGGGCAATACTGACTGTCGAACTGACCCATTGATGTAGTTATACATTGTTTAAGCTGACATACTACTTCCCAGACAATGGCAGGGATTCTCAAACTTTTCTTACATGGGAGCTGCCATATATTTTCAGTCCAATGTTTGGCTCCAGGGTCACAGCTATAGGAGACCAGTGAGTTGTCAGTTTCACTACTATTATTGCAGAATAAGCACAACAAGGGTTAAAGCCATGCGCATGCCTGATACTAAGGGGACTGTGCATTTCATCATGTGTCCCGGCAGACTGGAATGCGTTGGATACATTTCATAGCCATTAAACAAGAGGAATTTAATATGAAACAAGTTAAAGGAATTCACCCACCTGCTCGTTCACCCCTCTGCAGCTTTTGCTCTGCATTAATCCTCTGCTGCTCAGTTCACAGTCTTGGTCTGCATTTCAGCTACTTGGGAGCAAATTCGCTAGCGTTTGGCATTTTCGTTACTGCGCAAATTCACTAACAAACGCTGGCGTAGTTTCGGTAGTGTTACTTCGCATCCTTACGCCAGGCGAATTTTTTCGCTAGCGACGTAACTAATCAAATTCACTAACATGCACAGTGTACTGAACGCTACCTTTTACGCTAGACTTCCTTCGCCACCTCAGACCTGGCGAAGCACAATAGAGTAGATAGGGATTGTTTCAAAAAAAGTCAAATTTTTTTCTAAGTCCCAAAAAACGCTGGCGTGTTTTCTACATGATGGGTGATAGGCTGAAAAAGATCGAAAATATTTTTGGGGCTCCCCTCCTTCCCCCCTACATTTCCTGACTCATGGCAACTTACCTAGACAGTGGGCACATGTGTAGGGCAAAATAACATTTTTATTTGCTGATTTGAAGGTTTTCTAGGCATTTGTAGTGCTGATACGTGTTCCTCCATTGAAATTTGAATTTTGCACCATATGCAAATTAGCCTTCGCTAGCGTAACTTCGCTTTACATTGCGAATTAACGCTAGCGCAACTTCGCAACCTTACGCCATCCCTGTGCGCAACTTCGGATTTTAGTGAATTTGCGGAGCGCTGGCGAAACTACGCCTGGCAAAGTGCGGCAAAGTGCGGCGAAGTTGCGCCTGGCGCAACGTCGCATCTTAGTGAATTTGCCCCTTGATCTCTGATCACCCCCAACTATACCCCCAGATTCTCCCAAGCCACTTGCCTCTTCTGTATACTCCTAGTATGTTTAATCTATGGAAAGAGGCATTTACTGCTCCCTTATTAGATGAAACTGGGAAACTGGCACCGCATTTATCTGATATGTGTTTTGGGCACATGAAGTTGGCACGGTATTTGCACTGCTTTTTGTTTCGGACCATTGAATAATAAATTGGTGCTGCATTTATACTGCTCTCAGCTCTTGGCCTTTAATTAATAAATTGGCGTTGCATTTATATTGCTTTATGTTCTGGGCCTTTAATTAATAAATTAGCGTTGCATTTATTAATAAAATTAATTTATTTATAAAATTGGTGCTGCATTTATTTTGCTTTGTGTTCTGGGCCTTTATTTAATAAATTGGTGCTGCATTTATATGCTTTGTGTTCTGGTTCTGGACAGGACATTGAAGTGACATGTTATCAGTCCCGCCCCTGACATCATTGGCCCCGCCTCCCAAATCACTGGCCCGCCCCTGACATCATCCGCCTCGCCTCCCACATCACTGGCCCACCCATGACATCACCTGGTTCACCCCCTACATCACAGTCCCACCCCCTAATGTCACCATCCTGCCCCTGCCCCTTTTCAAAAAAAAAAAAAGGTGGCCACCCTAATTTACAGTGTTCTCTGCTCTGGGCCTTTAATTAATAAATTGTCACTGCATTTATACTGCTTTGTGTTCTGGGCCTTTAATTAATAAATTGGTGCTGCATTTATACTACTTTGTGTTCTGGGCCTTTAATTAATAAATTGTCACTGCATTTATATTGGTTTGTGTTCTGGGCCTTTAATTAATAAATTTGCGCTGCATTTACAATAGGGTTGCCACTTGTCCGGATTTCACCCTGACAGCATGGTTTTTGGAAAGGCTATCTGGGTTAAAAGTGGATTTCCAAATTACAAAATTGACGAAAGGACATTGAAGTGACTGACATGTTATCAGTCGGGCCCCTGACATCATCCGCCCCGCCTCCTAAATCACTGACCCGTCCCTGACATCATCCGCCTCGCCTCCATCACCTGATTCACCCCCTACATCACAGTCCCACCCCCTAATGTCGCCATCCTGCCCCTGCCCCTTTTGAAAGAAAAAAAAAAGGTGGCCACCCTAATTTACAATGTTCTCTGCTCTGGGCCGTTAATTAATACATTGTCACTGCATTTATACTACTTTGTGTTCTGGGCTGTTAATTAATAAAATAAAATTCTGGAAGCAACCTTCTTACTACAAGGTAAGATTGATGGCTCAGGCGGCAGAAGGGTTTCTGGAACTCAGGTTTTATGATTACGTTTGTTATGGACAATTCAATTCTTTGTAATTTATGTTTGCAGTCACTAAAATGCCAGTGTTGTCTTTTATTTTTCTGTGAATTATTATTATTATTTGTATTATTTATAAAGCACACATATTTTGTACAGTAGAAGGGGATACATGAAACATACAGATTCCATTATATAAATTGACAGACTAATGGAGATCCTTAGTCAATGTGCAACATGCAATAGTTCAAAAGACTGCGACTTTGTATCGCGGTGCTCTATCCAGAACCTTGTTGCTTAAATTGTTTCCAGTATTCCATATAGAATAAAATGTCAGATGACAGACACTTCAGTGGTAAAAATGAACAAAAATCTGTACCTTGGACGACATCACAACTATTGTCTTTTCCAGTGTCTAGCCATTTCAATTTATCAAGAGAAAGAACCAATGTAGCCTTGGAGAATTTCCCAGGGATTTAGCTCATTTTATATGATACAGAAACAGAAGTTCTGCCGCCCTGGCACAATACTGGGCACAGAGGAAATAGCAGCATCAAGTAATGAAACCCAGAGCTCTGGGACTGCTTAGTACTAACTGCACGGTGCTGATACTGACCCAATATGATACGCACTACAGAACCTCTGTTACAGAGCTATTATCAGTCTCATTTCCCTTAAGGAAAATGTCTGATCCTGATATCCTGGTAAGTGAGTATAATCACATACTATCCTCAACCATTGGCTCATTTGCCCCTTTACAGGCTAAGCGTTCACGTGCTCTGAACCCACGACTCTGGCTGAATTCACAAACCAGTACGAGATCTGCTGAACGTATGTGGAAGAAATCCCGCACGCAAGCAGACTTTATTCATTATAAATTTCTATTGTCCTGCCTCAATTCTGCCTTGTCAAAGTCCAAGCAATAGTACTACAGTCCCCTTATAAACAATCACAAATCCAACCCACAATGCCTGTTTTCTCTATTCAATACTTTTCTCCTCATCAACAGTATCAGTCAACCAGACACTCTCTCCTCAGGACTTTGCTGATTTCTTTAAAGACAAAGTAGAGTCCACCCGCAATCAGATCCCTACCTCTACTAATGTAAACCAGTTCCTCCTTCCTAAGCCCCTTCTGCGTCTTAATTCCTTCCCTCCGATAACAATGTCTGAAGTCTCCAATCTTCTTTTGTCCTCCCCGCTCACAACTTGCCCCTTTGACCCTATGCCTTCTTCTCTGCTCAAACACTGGGTTGCAGAGCTGACACCACTACTTACTCACATCTTCAATTCTTCTCTAGCTTCTGGAACCTTCCCTTCTCCTTTCAAACAGGCCTGTGTAAAGCCTATTCTTAAAAAGGCCACTCTTGACCCAGCCTGTCTATCAAATTACCGTCCTGTCTCCCTTCTACCACTTGCCTCTAAACTCCTAGAGCGTATTGTGTTCTCCCGTATTACTAACTTTCTACACACCCATGATCTGTTGGACCCTCTGCAATCTGGTTTCCGGCCTGGTCACTCTACTGAGACTGCTTTGTGCAGAGTTACAAATGATCTTCAGGTGCCAAAGCCAAAGGTAACTTCTCCATCCTTCTCCTCCTTGACCTATAATCTGTATTTGATACAGTTAATCACTCTCTCCTGATGCAGATTCTCTATTCACTTGGCATCCATAACCAGGCTGCATCTTGGCTCTCTTCTTACCTCTCTAACCTATTATTCACAGTCTCCTATGATAACAAAACCTCATCTCCAGTTCCACTTAATGTGGGGGTGCCGCAAGGCTCTGTACTTGGGCCGCTGTTGTTCTCCCTGTACACTCTGTCTTTGGGAGATCTCATCCGATCATTTGGCTTTAATTACCATCTGTATGCTGATGTACCCAAATATATTTATCCACCCCTTAATTAGCAGGTGAAACAGAGGCTCAGATCTCTAACTGCCTCCTGGTGATCTCAAATTGGATGAACCAGCGTCACCTCAAACTCAACCTAACAAAAACTGAACTAATCATCTTTCCACCTAAGCCCGGTCCTACTCCCCTATTTACTATCTCTATTGATGGCTTATTAACTCTGTCAACTCAGCTCCCTGTTTGGGGGTAATCTTTGACTCCTCTCTCTCCTCTGATCATATTAACACCACTGTTGAAACCTGTCACTTTTTCTTACGCAATATCCGTCCCTTCCTTTTACCTGATACATCCAAGACGCTCATGCATGCTCTCATCCTATCCCGACTAGATTACTGTAACCTTCTACTAACTGGCCTCCCTAACTGCCATCTCTCCGCTCTACAGTCTGTATTAAACACTGCTGCCAGAATTATCCTCCTTTCATCCAAAATGGTACAGGCTCCACCTCTGCTGAAGTCCTTATCATGGCTTCCTATAAAACAAAGAATAACTTATAAA
Source organism: Xenopus petersii (assembly GCA_038501925.1). NCBI lineage: Eukaryota > Metazoa > Chordata > Amphibia > Anura > Pipidae > Xenopus > Xenopus petersii. The sequence goes on from CM076676.1 coordinate 151,199,191, forward strand.
CTCCTCCTCATAACCTTCAAAGCCCTTCATTCCTCTGCACCTAAATACATCTCATCTCTTGTCTCTCTATATGTTCTTGCCTGAAACCTCCGCTCCTCTCAGAGCAACCGCTTGGTTGTACCCCCACTACTACTGCTGTTTCCCATATCAAACCCTTTTCTCTTGTGACTCCTTATATTTGGAATGCCATTCCTGAATCTCTCAGGAGAGAATCTTCCTTCAATGTTTTTTAAAACAAAACTCAAAGACTCCCTCTGGGAGCACCTGGATAACACCTGAACTGGCACTTATATAACAGTGTAACAAACTGTCACCCACAGCACCTTAATACCCCTCTGAATTGTGTCTGTATGTTACCCTCCCATTTAGACTGTAAGCCCTACGGGGCAGGGTCCTCTAGCCTTTTGTTTCCTTGAAACTGTACACTTAATCTGTATTATATTTATATTTTTTATATTTATGTGATTTGTATTTCTAATAATGCACTTATTGTTACTTTTGTTACCCTTGCTTGTTACTACTTATTTATTGTTTTGCTGTACAGTGTTTTGCCCTCAAGGAGCGCTATACAAATAAAAATATACATACATACATACATATACAGTAATTGGTTTCAGTTTATTCCTATTGGAATCTTCTGCTGTTATTCACCAGTACCCCATTAGGTGGAAGCACTGAGCCTCATTATGGACCTAATTGCTCTTACCCACAACAGTGAAGGTTCTCCTATGTGATTAACCACAGTACTGCTTAACAGGAGGGATATAATATCATTGGTTCCATTAGCTAATATCATGGATGGTAATGACAGGGGTTCCCAGGCTGTAGAAGACCATAGTGTGTCTAGTGACACCTGCTGACATTAGACAATCATGTGGGCAGTACATTGATATCCCTATACACCCCCATCTTGAATGATGTACCAGTAGCTGCTGACGTGAGGGGCATTGGCAGTATTAATGTCTTTTTAGCCTTCCACTTGCACATGGAACTGCCGCCTGGGCACTGATTATCACATGTGAGGGAAGTTCCATTCCTTGGGGTATGGGGAGCAATCCTTTCTCTCCCACAGTCCCTACTTTACTGAAGATGTATCATATAAGGTATAAGGATTACAGTTTAGAGGACAGTAGTTTTGAAGCATCCTTGTATAAGTCTTATGGGTCTGATGTCTAATAAACTCAACAATAATTACCTTTATTCCTAATACCCACAACAATGTCAGTTCTGTATTTTAATTTAGGAACCTTCTAAGACCCTGGAAGCTTCACTGTGGTCTTAGACCTGTTTCTGACACTTCCTGGAAACTGCTTTGCATCCAAAATGTCCTTGTATTGCAGCTCTGGAGTTATCATTTGAACACACCATGCCCTGGTGTTGGGCTCAAGATCGCTTTTCACCTCCCACCCCAGGATCTTCTGCTTTCCAGGTTGGTATGGCTTCATACCCTTTTCTTTGATTTGATCTGCTCTTATGGGATTTAGCCCTTCAAGACATATCTCGGCTAGCTGTTGTCTTCTTTCTCTCAACCTCCGAACTTCAATGTCCATCTTCTCTCTCCCAAATCTGTCTACTTTCTCCCAGAAGGTACGGTTGAAGTAGACATAAAGATACATATCTAAGGTATTCCAGGCCCGTAACATCTCTTTCTGTTTTTTTTCCAGTGGTGTAGAAGTCTCACGGGTGTTGAGTTTAAAGGTCACCACGTCATCAAGACCCCAGCACAGTTCTTCCTTCAGAAGGACCATCGATTCATCAAAGTACTCAGAGAGAAGGACCAGATGGAAAGCCCTCTCTATGTCCCTGACTGCTAATCTAGCCAGAGGTTCTATGAATGGGGTGTCAGGGTTAAATCCCAGATCAAACCACTGCAAGTTGCGTGCAAATTGGTTTCCTCTCTCCCCTGGTTTGTAGTAGTGAGAAGGGTGAGCTATAAACTCTTTTAGGTTGGGGGCTTTGTTAAAGGCAGGTGACACTGAGCGATAATAAGAGAAAGAAGACTCAGCTAAGGTGGCTGGATCCCGTAGAATTGTGAAGTAGAAGGAGTCTGCAGGCATGAGCTTCCTGACCTGGAGAGAAAAATACATTTTAAAATATTTACGGAACATGTTTTGTGACACACTGATGATAGTAGAACGAATGCCCCAGGTGCATGTATATATCTATCTATTTATGCATTACTATCTATCTAAAAGCCATAGCCTATGAAATATTACCTTATAACAAGTGCTAAGCAATGTCTTCACGTATAGCCGGTGATTAACAGCACCAGTTATGATAGGTGCTTACTAATTACTTATTAATTACTGATAACTTACGAGTGTCACATTAAAACTTGTGCATGGAATCACCTGCCTTTAAAAGTCATCTTGGACTTCGAGACATAAATTAAATACAATGGGCCTATGGTGTTGTTCTTTTATACAACCATGGGGCTCCTGAGTGACTTCTAATAGTCTTATAGTTTATGATGGGGCTACATAATATACATTTGTGACGACTGATTGCTTTTTCGTTACACAAAGAAACTCAAAATCTTAAATCCTACATACATTTTGGGGGTGACCGACTCTAAAAGATCAGGGAGATGGCATACAATTTGGATGAATGGATGAGCTTTGGTCAAAATGCAGTTTTCACACAAACACCCTCATATAGGCCATATCTTTGTATGAATATAATGAACTCCACCTCACCTCCATAAAATGAGTGCTATAATCCTTTTGCCAATAATTAGCAGAGGGATATATAAAAATGGCTGGTTCAGAACATCATTGTGTCAAGTTTTTAGGATGGTTGGCATTACTAGAACTCCACATTCTGCCATATTTGTTTCCTTACCTCTGGGAGATTGAAGCGCATGTGGTGGCACAAGATATCATATGTTGGCTTGTTGAGTTCATTATATCCTTTCACCTTGTGAACCCTGAACAGGTTGGGGTAGTTGAACTGATACATCTGGGGTAGAGCAAATGTTAATGAGTTCCTGTCCCCATAACGGTGTAGCATATTCAGTACAGTGCTACCAGCAGTCTTGTGGGTCTTCAGGAACACTATGTGAGTTTTGGGTTGACAAGTTTGTGTTGAGGTTGAGGAGAGCGGGTGTACTACATTGAAGGTCTGAGAGGACCTAACAAAGAAAGACATGTCATGTACCATCTTCTAGATCAGTGATCCCCAACCAGTGGCTCATGAGCAACATATTGCCCTTTAACCCCTTAGATGTTGCTCCGAGTGGCTTTAAAGCAGGCGATTCTTTTCGAATTTCTGGTTTGGAGGCTAACTTTAGTTGCATAAAACCCATGTGTAATGCCAAACAGAACCTCCTGTAGGATGCCAGTCCACAAAGGGGCTACCAAGTGTCAATCATATCCCATATTTTGCACCCCTAGGAACTTTTTGCATTTTTATATTGCTCTCCACCTTTTTAATGTTTAAAAGTAACTCATGGGTTGGAGGCCCCTGCTCTAGATAGAGGAAGACATACAGTGAGTAACAAAACAACTGTATATAAGAACATGCTTCACAACAATACAATGGGTCTTCTGTTTAGTAGCAACAATATCTGTTGACAAGAGTCCTATGGTCACTTAGATCCACCTAGATTCTCCTCTTTTGTACTTTCCCCGCAAAAATGGTTTATTTAGTTATTTAAATAGCTGCAGCCAATCCTTTCATATTATGAAGAAATGCAAGACAATATACCTGGCAATTCTTGAGGCCTAAGTGTTTTGTAGTAACCCCTAAACTTGGTCCATATCTCTTCCTCCTCTGCCCACATAAATAATGGCTCCCTGACTCATGTCCCATAATTCCTTGGTCTTTCAAGCAATTAACACATTTGTGCCATTTGGTTCATAGAAAAGCCTTGGTTGGTCAAATGCTACTCTAAGCCTCCAGATGAACAGTCATTAATATGAAGAACAGGTGGGTCATTTGTATTTGTCTACAATTACTGGGTGCCAATGTATCTGGGCTGAAGGCATGTGCTGATTGTGAGACCCAAGGACTGAACTGAAAGGTTACGGCATTTGTTATAGATTCGTGTATTCCAGATCACTTACCCTTTCTTGAAATGGGTTCCCAAGAGCTGAATGGAAAAACTAACAGCCAAAAGGACTAATAGTCCTATCCCAAGGATTGGTAGTCGGTGAAGCTGACGTAACCTCATGGTTCTGAAAAGGAAATGAGAGTGCACCAATGTTTTGTTGTAAAGCACCAATAAAGGAAACATAAACACTGGCATTCTAATAAAGACCCGAAGTCACGAAAACAGCCAAAGTTGAAGTCCTGAAGCGACAAAAAGACCCGAATTTACAAAAACATCCAAAATTGAAATCCTGAAGCAGGGAAAACACCCGAAGTCACTAAAGGAAGCTAAGTTGAAGTCCTGAAGCCATGAGTTCAATTCTACTGAACACCAATGTGTGTTTTTTTTATTAATCCCCTGTCATCAATGTATTATTTTTATAATCTATAGCAGTGATCCCCAACCAGTAGCTCGTGAGTAACATGTTGCTCTCCAACCCCTCGGATGTTGCTCCCAGTGACCTCACAGCAGGAGCTTATTTTTGAATTCCAGGCAAGTTTTGGTTGTATAAAAACCAGGTGTACTGCCAAATAGAGTCTCAATGTAGGTTTACAATCCACATAGGGGCTACCAAATGGCCAATCACAGCACTTATTTGGCTGCCCAGGAACATTTTTCATGCTTGTGTTGTTCCCCAACTGCTTTTACTTCTGAATGTTGCTCACGGGTTGTAAAGGTTGGGGATCCCTGATCTATAGGTTTCCCGAGAGTGGAAGATTCTGTTGCGTATGGAGGTTAAATGGATTTACAAGCTATGCACGAACCACAGGGTTTGAACACGATTTTTGATCTGAGTTGCTAGTTTTAAATTACAGTTTTTTAACAGCGCAACGAATACATTGCAACAGTGGTCATATGTGTTTTGCAGTCATTTAATGATCGTAACCATTCTTAATTTATGATTTTGTAACTATAAGAACTATTTATACATTGAAATTGATATTTAAACATCCTGGGATATTTTAGATGTTTAGACCGATATGTATTTGTATTACCTATTGGAATTCTTCTTTTTAGGGGATTATGGACAATTAGGGGTGTAGCGAACTGCCGATTTGGTGTTCGCGAACGCCGTTCGCGAACACCGGCAAAAAATGCGAACGTTCGCGAACTTCGAACACCCGCTAAAATCGTTCGATTCGAACGATCGAAGGATTTTAATCATTCGATCGAAGGATTTTCATTTGATCGAATGCTAAAATCATTCAAATCGAACGATCGAACATTTTAAGCATTCGAACGAATGAAAAATCATTCGATCGAACGCTTTAAAATCGTTCGATCGTTCGATTAGAACGATTTTTAGCGTTCGATTGAATGAAAATCCTTCGATCGAATGCTTACAATCGTTCGAAGGAACGGAAATCGTTCGATTTTTAGCGGTCGAAGGAATCGAATGGTCGAATTGTCGAACGATTTTTATTCGAATCAAACGCGAACTCAAAATGCGAACGTTCCCAAACGTTCGCGAACATTCGGCGGATGCGAACGGTCGAAGTTCGCGCGAACTAGTTCGCAGGCGAACAGTTCGCTACATCCCTATGGACAATTAAGAGTGAAAAATCTGGGCGGTACTACTGGGCATTTACATGTGATGATTTAGTGAGGGCATTGAGAGTCAGTAAGGATGTTGGTCAGCGCAAAACGCGTCTGGCTCTCAAACTAATTTTTATGAATGTTTATATAAATGTTTGAAGTTTTACTCCTGGCTGCAACCTCTTTGAACTCCGGTGTGCACATCTGAATAAAACAACAGCATACCGGTAATCAGCAGCCATAGATACACTGTTTTCAATTTGGGAGGGGGACGGATCCTTCAGACCAAGCACCAGCTTAACCCATATACATATACTCTACATGCATGCAATAGATATACACCTATATACAGTATATTAAGAGGGAAATGCTCAATAATAAAACATTTTTATATTATATATTAAGTAAAAATTCAGTGGGGGGCACATATTACAACAGACATGTAACGTTCACTCCTATCTTTACCAATAGACTATAGAACCCTAAGGCACACTGTGTTCTGTACTATGTATTAGAGAAACTTCTCTCACCTGTATGCGTGCAGGTACAGCTCTGATGACTTAGACTCCGTTGCAATGTATGAAGCAGGTAATCCCTCTATATACACAGGAACACCTGTACCTGTAAAAAGAGATGCTTGAGGGATGGTGTTTGTAGAAAGCTTTGGTAACCAGTCAGCCCCTGCCCAGACCCAATGGATTTTCTTTAGTGTATATATTTGCTTACAATAATGCGTGGAGCTACCGCCATTGGTTTGCACTACACCCACCCTTGTTGTGAAACTGCCCTTAAATGGGGGATGGGTGGGGGACATCAACAGACAAACATCCTCTTCCTTACCAGGTTAAACATTCAGTGACAAAGAGCAATCAATGGACACATTAAACGTTCTTATAGAAGGATGCAGACAACATAAAATTACCTGGGCCTTTGATAGAATATCAAATCCAAAATGGGACACCTGCTGGATACAGGAACTTGAAGTCCTGAAGAGGCGAAAATACCCAAAGTCCCGAAAACACTAGAAATTGAAGTCCTGAAGTGGCAAAAATACCGAAGTCACAAAATTGAAGTCTTGAAGAAGCGAAAAGACCCAAAGTCACGAAAACAGTCAAAACTGAAGTCCTGAAGCAGTGAAAACACCCAAAGCCACGAAAAAAGCCAAAATTGAAGTCCACAAGCAGCGAAAAGACCCAAAGTCACGAAAACAGCCGAAATTGAAGTCCTGAAGCTGTGAAAAGACCGAAGTCACAAAAACAGTCGAAATTGATGTCCTAAAGCTGCGATAGACCGGAAGTCACGAAAACAGCCGATATTGAAGTCCTGAAGTTGCAAAAAGAGCCAAAGTCATGAAAATAACCGTAATTTAAGTCCTGAAGCACCGAAAAGACCCAAAGTCATGAAACAGACAAAATTGAAGTCCTGAAGAGGCGAAAAGACCCAAAGTCACGAAAAAAGCCGAAATTGAAGTCCTGAAGTGGCGAAAAGACCCGAAGTCACGAAAACAGTCGAAATTGAAGTACTGAAGCTACAAAAAGACCTGAAGTAACAAAAACAGCTGAAATTAATGCCCTGAAGCCGTGAAAAGACCTGGAGTCACGAAAACAGCCGTAATGGAAGTTCTCATGCCGCGAAAAGACCGAAATCACGAAAACAGCCGAAACTGAAGTCATGCAGAGGCAAAATTGCGTAATTTAAGTCCTGAAGCGGAGAAAAGACCCAAAGTCACGAAAACAGTCGAAATTGATGTCCTGAAGCTGCAAAAAGACCTGAAGTCACGAAAACAGCTGCAATTTAAGTCCTGAAGCGGCGAAAATACCAGAAGTCATGACAACAGCTGAACTTGAAGTCCTGAAGCAGCGAAAAGACCCAAAGTTAAAGGAGGCGAAGTTGAAGTCCTGAAGCCACGAGTTCAATTCTTCTGAACACCAATGTGTGTTTTTTTTGTTTTTTTTTTAATCCACTGGCCACCACTGTATTATTTTAATACTCTATAGGCCCCTGCCACCAATGTTTTTTTAAAAAATATTCTCTGGGGCCCCAATTTTTTGTAAGGGGGGCCCTGACACCAATGCTTTTTTTAAAAAACTTTTATGGGGGCCCTGGCGCCAATGTTTTTTTTTTAACTTATAGGGGGGCCCTGACCACCAATTTTTTAACAAAAAACTTACAAGGGGCCCTGACTAGCTTTTTATAACTTGTGTGTGTGGGGGAGGGGTTACATTTTTTAGTGCTGATGTCTGTGTGGTCTTTTAACTGTGGTGTGGATTGGACAGGATCTGGGGTGGGGCTTGTGGGCCAGGGTGGGCGGGGCCCAGGGGACCCCGAAATTTTTGTGATACAGGACCCCATGATTTCTAATGGCGGCCCTGACTGGATGTACTGAAGCCTTTCCCCTCTGTGTTATGACGCCATTCCGCCCATGACTATTGGACAACGTAAAAGATAATCCATTTACAGGTTACGAAACATTGGTGTTTACCAAAATAGGAGGCAACTTGTGTATTCAGAAAACCAAGAAAAGGAGACTGCACTCCGGTAAGAAGAGAAGCAGATTTATTGCAGTATTCTGCAAAGATGATGCGTTTCGGGTCACAATCCCTAAATCATATGCATCCCACTGTTGCCTTGCGGCCATATTATATACAAAACGTGTATAGCGACCCCTGTTGGGTTCACCACAATATTACAGTTAAAATTTGCAATTTTTTATTAGAAGGAAAAGTTAACTCTTACAATAAATAAATAAATACTCAGACTCTACAGCCAAACAAGGTTCTTTTCTTTCTTTCTCTCTTTTCCTTCAAATTTGCAATTTTCTGAATAAAAACAAAATGCAAGACTAAAATTTCAATATGAACATAAAAACAATATCTTGATTCGAAACGGGAACTCTATGTGTTTCTGTGTCTTTTTATTCCCGTTTCTTACTATTAGTCATCCTTTTTGTTTTCCAATGGGGCAACATTCATATTGGTCCTATATAAAGTCAAAGTTAAGGGAGGGTGTAGATACAATGTGGGAATAAATATAAAATAAGGATAACGAAACTGGTAGACAAGAGCACCCAGTCGGGCCTATATCCTTAAATATGATGTTTACAAAGAACACCTTTGAACTAAAGATCAGTACAAATAAGCAATGTCTTGTCTCATATCCCTTAGGTACTCGTCTCCAGTTTCAAAATCCAGAAGCCTCCCTTGGGATTAGGACAGAGACACACTCAGATTCGAAGGAGATTAGTTGCCCAGCGACAAATCGTCTCTTCTTCGGGGTGACTAATTTTCCTGAACTGCCTCCCACCGGCTAGAATGTAAATCGCCAGCGGCAGAGCCACGCCAACCAGGCCAGGTGCCCTAGGCAACCTGGCCAGCCACGGGGCCGGCTAAATATGCGCTCGATTGCGCATGCGCGAAACTGTGCTTGAGTGAGCATGAGTGAAACGACTTGTGCGCATGCACAGAAGCGCATTTACGCAAAGAATACAATCGGCAGTTGGGGGCCAAGGGACCGGACATGGGGTAGGCGAGAGCAGGTATGTGCCTGGCACCCCCCCCAATTTTGCACCCTAGGCACGTGCCTACTCTGCCTACCCCTAGTTGCGGCCCTGGCCGGCAGGATTGCAATTGGTGAGCTTCATTTTCTGAAGGAGCCCGAAGTTGCCTCACAAGGAAACTTTTGGTGACTTTGGAAAACGAAGCGATCCGAGAGCCATCCCACCGGCGATTTAGATTGTAGCTGGCAGGAGGCAGTTTGGGGAGATTAGTCGCTCAGAAGAAGAGGCGATTTATTTCCGGGCAACTAAATCTCCCAAATCTGAGCATGTGTCTCTGCACCCATTCACCTCCTCTTAAAGGTATCCTCCCTTATTAAATAACTTTGTCTATCAAGTCTTGGTTGCCATTGAGGGAACACTGTGGGGACAGTGGAGACAATGTGGACAGAGAACCCAGAAGAGAGTTTAGGAGCAGATCTATGGGATAAAGAGCTTGAATGGTTTCCTTTGGTTGAAGTTGGAGCTTATTGTGTATTCAGAAACCCCGCAGAGAATATGCCCTGTGTGTGTGTTTTACTGTGTTTTAGATTCATCAGTGGATTTATTAAAAATAGGGGTAAAATGTTGAAGCCTATGTTTTCCGGTGCCTGCAACTATCGCATCTCAGCTCCCCAGTCAAGAAATAGAGCAGAGGAATAAAGAGGTCCTAACCCAGTCACCACTGTTTACAGTAGCTTAACTAGATATTACTTGACGCCACAGCAAATTATTTTTGAGGCCCCCAAAATGTTTAGAGGTTGACTGGTTTTACCAATATTTATTGGGGCAGCCCCCTGACTTGGATGGATACTGTTCTCAAGATAGCCTTGGTCACTACTACCCTGGCCTTGAGGCAGAGTCACCTGCTTGGCTGTAAGAGCAGTTTTTTGTTTTTCTGTGCTGTGGAACGATATCTCTATGCTCTTTCACAAGTCTAGAGAAACTCTGCCATTCCTTTATTTCGGGTTCTGACTCTTTGGGAGTTCAAAATCCACAGAGCTCGTGTCAAATAAAAGTTGTCTTTCACCTCAAGTGGTCTCCGGTTCCTGAAATTCCATGAGTTGTAATATTGGGACTAAGACTATCGGTGAAGAGACTGAGAATTCTAATGACATTTCAAGATGTTCCCTTCATGTATTTCTATCAATCTTCTCTTTTGACCAAAATGTTGAAATATATTAGGTGAATAAAGATCCGAGGGCACACTTATTAGCAAATCAAAAATTGCAGATTCGAGTTTCCACTGGGCAGCCATTCAAAGCTAAAAAAGGAGAAAAGGCACAGGATATACAGTAGATAACGGATAAGCTCTGTAGTATACAATGGGATTCTTCATCACTTATCTGTTATCTACTGTGTATCCTGTGCTTGAATGGCTGCCCACATGGCTACACAGCAGCTTGTTTATATAAACTATAGTAGTACTTATCTGTTATCTACTGTGTATCCTGTGCTTGAATGGCTGCCCACATGGCTACACAGCAACTTGTTTATATAAACTATAGTAGTACTTATATGTTATCTACTGTGTATCCTGTGCTTGAATGGCTGCCCCCATTGCTACACAGCAGCTTGTTTATATAAACTATAGTAGTACTTATCTGTTATCTACTGTGTATCCTGTGCTTGAATGGCTGCCCACATGGCTACACAGCAGCTTGTTTATATCAACTATAGTAGTACTTATCTGTTATCTACTGTGTATCCTGTGCTTGAATGGCTGCCCCCATGGCTACACAGCAGCTTGTTTATATAAACTATAGTAGTACTTATCTGTTATCTACTGTGTATCCTGTGCTTGAATGGCTGCCCACATGGCTACACAGCAGCTTGTTTATATAAACTATAGTAGTACTTATCTGTTATCTACTGTGTATCCTGTGCTTGAATGGCTGCCCCCATGGCTACACAGCAGCTTGTTTATATCAACTATAGTAGTACTTATCTGTTATCTACTGTGTATCATGTGCTTGAATGGCTGCCCCCATGGCTATACAGCAGCTTGTTTATATAAACTATAGTAGTACTTATCTGTTATCTACTGTGTATCCTGTGCTTGAATGGCTGCCCCCATGGCTACACAGCAGCTTGTTTATATAAACTATAGTAGTACTTATCTGTTATCTACTGTGTATCCTGTGCTTGAATGGCTGCCCACATGGCTACACAGCAGCTTGTTTATATAAACTATAGTAGTACTTATCTGTTATCTACTGTGTATCCTGTGCTTGAATGGCTGCCCCCATGGCTACACAGCAGCTTGTTTATATCAACTATAGTAGTACTTATCTGTTATCTACTGTGTATCATGTGCTTGAATGGCTGCCCCCATGGCTATACAGCAGCTTGTTTATATAAACTATAGTAGTACTTATCTGTTATCTACTGTGTATCCTGTGCTTGAATGACTGCCCCCATGGCTACACTGCAGCTTGTTTATATAAACTATAGTAGTACTTATCTGTTATCTACTGTGTATCCTGTGCTTGAATGGCTGCCCCCATGGCTACACTGCAGCTTGTTTATATAAACTATAGTAGTACTTATCTGTTATCTACTGTGTATCCTGTGCTTGAATGGCTGCCCCCATGGCTACACAGCAGCTTGTTTATATAAACTATAGTAGTACTTATCTGTTATCTACTGTGTATCCTGTGCTTGAATGGCTGCCCACATGGCTACACAGCAGCTTGTTTATATAAACTATAGTAGTACTTATCTGTTATCTACTGTGTATCCTGTGCTTGAATGGCTGCCCCATGGCTACACAGCAGCTTGTTTATATCAACTATAGTAGTACTTATCTGTTATCTACTGTGTATCATGTGCTTGAATGGCTGCCCCCATGGCTATACAGCAGCTTGTTTATATAAACTATAGTAGTACTTATCTGTTATCTACTGTGTATCCTGTGCTTGAATGGCTGCCCCCATGGCTACACTGCAGCTTGTTTATATAAACTATAGTAGTACTTATCTGTTATCTACTGTGTATCCTGTGCTTGAATGGCTGCCCCCATGGCTACACTGCAGCTTGTTTATATAAACTATAGTAGCATTTCTGAAGCAAACACACCAGTTTTCCAGAGAAGGGAAACACTATATTATATTGTCATTCCTTTAAAACGCTGTAATTTTTTGGTGTTACTGTTTCTTTAAACACAAAGGTGGGACACCATTTATACTGCTCTGGGTTCTCGGGTCTTTAAAAAAGAAGTTGGCATTTACACTGCTTTCTATTCTTGGGGTGTTAAACATAAAGTTGCCACAGTATTTATACAGCTCTGCACAGTGGTATAACTCCCCCTCTCCCCCAAAATATCATCATGTGTGACGCCTGAAATATCATTGTTTAACCATGTTTTCGCCAGCATCTCGGATTGCACTAAAAATCACGGGTCACCCTCGGCCAACGCAAAGTTAGCAGCATTTATACAGCACTGCATTAAAAACATTATATTGGACTGCATTTAATCTGCTGTGTTTTCTGGTGGTTTGAAAAAAGAAGCTGTCACTCTATTTATACAGTGAGTGTGCACTACAGAGTCTGAGAGGTATGGTAGTGAGCTAGACGCCCCCTGAACTTCAGGTTTTCGTTTCATTTTTATTCGAATCATCTGCTGTTATACACCTGTACCCCATTAGGGGGCAGCACTACATCACTACACCAGGGGGCAAATTCACTAAGATGCGAAGTTGCGCCAGGCGTAGTTTCGCCAGCGCTCCGCAAATTCACTAAAATCTGAAGTTGCTCACAGGGGTAGCGTAAGGTTGCGAAGTTGCGCTAGCGTTGATTCGCTATGTAAAGCGAAGTTACGCTAGCGAAGGCTAATTTGCATACGGCGCAAAATTCAAATTTCAATGGAGGAACACGTATTAGCACTACAAATGCCTAGAAAACCTTCAAATCAGCAAATAAAAATGTTATTTTGCCCTACACATGTGCCCACTGTCTAGGTAAGTTGCCATGAGTCAGGAAATGTAGGGGGGAAGGAGGGGAGCCCCAAAAATATTTTCGATCTTTTTCAGCCTATCACCCATCATGTAGAAAACACGCCAGCGTTTTTTGGGACTTAGAAAAAAATTTGACTTTCTTTGAAACAATCCCTATATACTCTATTGCGCTTCGCCAGGTCTGAGGTGGCGAAGGAAGTCTAGCGTAAAAGGTAGCGTTCAGTACACTGCGCAAGTTAGTGAATTTGCGTAGTTACGTCGCTAGCGAAAATTCGTCTGGCGTAAGGGTGCGAAGTAACACTAGCGAAACTACGCCAGCGTTCGTTAGTGAATTTGCGCAGTAACGAAAAATGCCAAGCGCTAGCGAATTAACGATAGCGTTCGGCACTTCGGTGCTTAGTGAATTTGCGTCCAGGAGTCCCCGCAATAAAGAATACGAGTGGAGCTCACCAAAACCTTTTGTCGGACATCCCACGGGGTATCCTGTGTGTGATATCCCAATTGAGTCAATCTGTAGAAATATGTAGAGGTGTGGGACAAATCCAAGGCAGCAACTGGACTGCAAAACTTCTTTATTGGGGATAGAGGTACACAACATGTTTCGTGCTGCACCCTTTGGGGGGTCACCAACCTTTTTTGGACCGGGGCCAAAATGTTTTTTTTGGAGGGTCTGGGGGAGGGGGCGGGGGAGGGGCAGGGGTCTGTGGGGGGGCGAGGTCGGACAGGGGTCAGCGGGGTCGGCAGCAAATTTTGGCACGCCGGAGTCCGATTCGGGGGCACACTGGCGTCCAATTCGGCACGCCACCTTTTTCGCACTGGGCTCGGCGGCCCAGTGCAGGAGTGTCGGTGGCCCGGCAGTTGGGGACCCCAGCACTACACCATGTATATCATCTTAAGCCAAATATATTTCCAGAACATATGTATTTATATATTGTGTAAATTCCGGTAAAAGACCGGAGTTCCCAGTTTCTGGAAGGAGCTGCAATATCTCTGGGGTCCACTGGTTGATCAGGGCCCCATTGGCTTGTTTCAAGGTTACAGCTATAGGAGACCACTGAGGTGTCACTTCCACTACTACCATTCCAGATGAGGAATTAAATATGAATATATATTTCAGATATACATGGTGACTCCTGCTGGTATATGTGACAAACTGCATCTTTGTGGGTAATATCATTATAGTATTATAAGTATGTCGCACTGCAAACAAAATCTCTCCATTCTGTGCAGTGTAATGAGTCATTGGCTTTATGATATATCAGAGGGAAATACTATTGATGTGTGCCCACAGTTAATAGATCCCTGCTCTCTCTCCCTCCTTGTATGTACCCTCTCTACTGCCTCCCTACTTCATTCCCAATCGCTGTACCCTCTTCATACCCTTCCCAGTCCTTCCTAAAATCCCATGCACTCTCCACAATCTCCCCTCTCTGTTTCCATTCCCTTTGACCTTTCCATCCCTTGTCAGCCATTCCCAAAACCCCATGTACTCTCCATGTTCATGTCCCATTCTCCTTGCCCTTTCCACCCTCCATTCACTCTCTGTGGCCCCTCTCTTCTTTCAAGATAGTAACATAGTAAGTTAGGTTGAAAAAAGACACACTATATCAAGTCCAATCCTTAAACTCTATTTGAACCTGCCTAACGGCCAGTTGATCCAGAGGAAGGCAAAAACCCATCTGAAGCCTCTCCAATTTGCCTCAGAGGGGAAAAATTCCTTCCTGACTCCAAAATGCAATGGGACCAGTCCCTGGATCAACTTGTACTATGAGCTATCTCCCATATCCCTGTATTCCCTCACTTGCTAAACACAATGCAAACACCTCTTATAATACCTATCTAATGTATCAGCCTGTACCACTGATTCAGGGAGAGAATTCCGAATATTTAGGCGGAACCTCTTTTCTTCTAATGGGAATGGATGACCTTGTGTCAGCTGGAAAGACCTACTGGTAAATAAATCATTAGAGAGATTATTATATGATCCCCTTATATATTTATACATAGTTATCATATCACCCCTTAAGCGCCTCTTCTCCAGTGTGAACATCCCCAATTTGGCCAGTCTTTCCTCATAGCTAAGATTTTCCCTTTACCAGCTTAGTTGCCCTTCTCTGTACCCTCTCTAATACAATAATGTCCTGTTTGAGTGATGGAGACCAAAACTGTACGGCATATTCTAGATGGGGCCTTACCAGTGCTCTATACAGTGGAAGAATGACCCCTCCTCCCGTGACTCTCTGCCCCATTTAATACAACTCAAGACCTTATTTGCCCTTGATGCTGCTGACTGGCATTACTTGCTACAGACAAGTTTATTATCTACAAGGACTTCAAGGTCTGTCTCCATTATGGATTTGCCTAGTGCGGTCGCAGATGTCCATGAAATTCTACTGGCTGCTATGTCCTCTCTCCTTCTGCTGCCTTCTGATGTTTTAAATATTTTATAGATCTGCAACAAAAGTGCGCCATCTGGTGATGTGCAAGTAATTTGGACACCCAGAGTATAAATCACTATATAGGGGCCGTGATATCACCAGTGGGGCAGGGACATGCAGAACTTTCATCCTATAATCTACTAAAGGGTTGCATGGGGTTTGGATCATCCTGCACATCACTCCATGCAATTAGACTGCATTCTTCTTCCCTCAATTTCCCATCTCTCCCAGCCAGTTCCAGGTGCGAGTTGTATTGGCACCAAATACAATATTATTTATCACTGCCCCAGTTCACCCACCTACTCACTCATTTTTCATGTCATCAAACCCCTGATGCTTGGTCCACATGGCTGCTGCTGGCTCTCTGCTGCCTGTTTCTACTCATTGCCCCCTCTAAATGCACCCCCCAGTTTCACCCAAGGCACGTCTTCTCTGCCTACCACTAGTTCTGTCCCAGCTCTCTGCTATGAAAAAAGGCAATTACTGTTGTTGTCTAGCAGAATAATGTCCAAAATGGAGCACAAAGACTTGCACTACCACCATGAATACAGTGCTACCTGCATTCAGCATTGCTGTATTCACTTAGGTGTCCCTTCTCCTGCCCCCATTCTCCTTTCTTGCATGTTATTCCAATGGGCAAGTTTGGGGGTTCAAGGTGCACTCGTTGGCACTCTTATACCTTAAACCTTTTCACCCAGCAAATGGGTGAATACACTTCACCTGACAAAGGGGGTACACCCCCGAAACGTTGTAACCTGTTTGTCTTGACATTAAACACGGGTAATAACCCTTGAGCAGATTACGTGTGCTGGATTAACTCTATTTTGAATTCACTGAGCTCAGCCTGCAGGCTGTTGGAGTGGTAATTTGGGGACACAATTTTGCACATGTAACTATTTCTATTAACCATAACGGGAAGCCACAGGGACAAAATGTGGCCACGTGTGACTGACGTAGCGCATTCCCTTCCCCTCGTAACCACAAGCAGAGGCTGAAATAGAAGCTGTAATTACAAGGCTGCACACCATCAGTGACTGCACCCATTCTCAAGAGAGATCACATTACAGAATCCCGGGATCTATTGTTGCACACAATACACAAGTCAGTGTGGGTATGTTTCTGCTGGCCACAGGCTGAGAGACCAGTATCTGGGGAGGCTGCATCATTGGATTAAGAAAAATGGACAATATCCAACCCATTATTATCCATCTTCCTCTATTCTTGAAACACTTGAAAGAGGAGATGGAGGCAAGTGAAAGGAGTGTGTTTACTGCACACTAGTATAAAAACATCTCTATAAATATACAAGTTCAACATTACAAAATATATTTCCTATAAAAATTTAAAAAAAAAGGAAAAAACTCTTTAACATAAACCATTCAATAAAGTCTCAGTCTCTAAGGGACTGACTCTTACTGAATACCCAATGATGGTTGTGGCAATGGCGGTTCCCCCTCAACACACACTGGTATGTTCCACAGGTAAATGATAATCATATCTGAGGGCAGTTCCATTCCTTTGGGTAAGGGGATCAAGCCTTTCTTGCCCACAGTCCCCACCTTAGTGAAGATGGATGACATTCATGTGAAAGGAGTGCAGCTTGGAGGAAAGTAGTCTTGAAAGATAGCATCCTTGTATAAGTCTTATGGGACTGATTTCGACTAAACCCAAAAATAATCACATCAGTATTCCTAAAACCCACTTCAATTGCACTTCCAACTTTAGAACCTTCTAAGACTTTAGATGCTTTACTGAGGTCCCTGCTGGGCCTGGCTCAGACCCACTTGTGGAAACTGCCTTGCATCCAAAATGTCTTTGTATTGCAGCTCTGGAGTTACCATTTGGACACAACGTGCCCGGGTTTTGGGCTCAAGATCCTTTTTCACTGTCCACCCCAGGATTTTTTCCTGCCCAAACTGAAATGGTTTGATACCCTCTTCTTTGATTTGATCTGCTCCTATAGGATTCAACCCTTCCAGACAAATTTCAGCTAGCTGTTGTCTTCTTTCTCTTAACCTTCTAACTTCAATGTCCATCTTCTCTCTCCCAAATCTGTCTACTTTCTCCCAGAAGGTATGGTTGAAGTAGACATAAAGATACCAGTCTAGGGTATTCCAGGCCCGTAACCTGTCTATCTCTCTTTTTTCCAATGGCGTGGAAGCCTCGCGAGTGTTGAGTTTAAAGGTCACCACGTCATCAAGATCCCAGCACAGTTCTTCCTTCAGAAGGACCATTGATTCATCAAAGTACTCAGAGAGTAGGACCAGGTGGAAAGCCCCTTCTACTACCCTGGCTCCTGCTTTGGCCAGAGCTTCTTTGAATGGAGTGTCAGGGTTAAATCCCAGGTCAAACCACAGAAGATTGTGTGCATAGTGGTTTGATCTCTCCCCTGGTTTGTAGTAGTGAGAAGGGTGAGCTATAAACGCTTTAAAGTTGGGGGCTTTCTTAAAGGCGGATGAAACTAAGCGGTAATAAGAGAAAGAAGACTCAGCTAAGGTGGCTGGATCCCGTAGAATTGTGAAGTAGAAGGAGTCTGCAGGCATGAGCTTCCTGACCTGGAGAGAAAATTTTTTTTTTAATAGTAAGGCTATCAATTAATCTATCTATCTACCTATGAGTATTGGTCTATCTAAAATCCATAGCCATTGTGGTGGTGGATGG
This sequence comes from Xenopus petersii, assembly GCA_038501925.1. NCBI lineage: Eukaryota > Metazoa > Chordata > Amphibia > Anura > Pipidae > Xenopus > Xenopus petersii. The sequence goes on from CM076676.1 coordinate 151,217,404, forward strand.
GGGGTACATTATATACAATAATACCTAACAATCTATTTTTCTGTACTCCTTTGCACCCCTGTTCTATTTTTACAAAATTCAATCACAAATCCTACATCCATGCAGTGTGACATAATAATAAGGTTGGTATATAAAAGAATGACTGGTTCCCCATGAAAACCTCTGCATCGAGTGCATTTTAGGGTGTTGTCATTACTGGAACCAAACATTCCAGTTACATTGACTTATTTATGATATGATTATATTTTCTACCTCTTTAGGATAATGACACATGGGTCATTATAGTGTTAGAGTAATGTCCACATATCCAGCTATTTACACACAATGACCACAAGAATCATGTCCATAAGGTCTCGCCCTCAGGGAACTGGTTCAAATCCATATTCGTTTCCTTACCTCTGGGAGATTGAAGCGCATGTGGTGGCACAGGATATCATACGTTGGCTTGTTGAGTTCATTATATCCTTTCACCCTGCGACCATGGAACAGATTGGGGTAGTTGAACTGATACTTTTGGGGTAGAGCGAATGTTAATGAGTTCCTGTCCCCATAACGGTGTAGCATATTTAGTATAGTGCTTCCAGCAGTCTTGTGGGTCTTCAGGAACACTATGTGAGATTTTGGCCTACAAGTTCGTGTTGAGGATGAGGAGAGTGGGTGCAGTACAGTGAAGGTCTGAGGGGGCCTAGCAAAGAGATAAATACTTATAACAATTAACAAAACAACTGGATATATGAAAAAGTTTAACAAATATTAGAATGGGTCTTGTGATTGGCCGCACAATTTCTGTGGCCAAGAGTCCTATGGTCTAAACCCTACAGCCCCTCTGTTTTACTATCAAAAATTGGGAATTAAATCATTATAAGTGTTTAAATAAAGTTATAGAGACCGCTAAATAATTTATAGACCTGTTCAGACATATAGAGCAGGGATGACCTGCTTAAAGGTTAATTGACATCTTGAGGAGGACAAGGTCCATAAAACAGCCTAGTTCTAGTTGAACAACCATTACTGATAAGAAGAGGTCGGTCAGTTGGTGGCAATGTAAATAAGATGAAGTCATCTGCTGTTGATGAGTCCCAAGGGCATAACTGAAAGGCATCTGTCATTCTATAGATCTGTATATTCCAGATCACTCACCGTTTCTGGAAATGAGTTCCCAGGAGCTGAATGGTGAAACCAATAGCCATAAGGACTAATAGTCCTATCCCAAGGATTGGTAGTCGACAGAACTGAAGTAACCTCATGGTTCTGGAAAGGAGACAAGAGTAAATCACTAAAAGTGATTGGCTGAAGCATTTCAAGGAACACAATCCTCACTCTATCATCCCTTTTTATTATAAAGCAGTCATGTCTATAAGTCACTTGGGAGAAGATTTATGCATATCTGCACAACCTCAACCCTCAACCTGCCTGGATTTTCTGGGAGGCACCTAGATTTATACTCACAACAGGGTATTGGCAAGTATAACTGGGGGGTTCAAATCCCTATATGTTTACCATTAACTCTACATAAACTCAGCATTTTTGAGTTCCCATTTTTACATTCTCTCTCAGATGAAAGGAGCCACACAAAAAGATTAAAGGGCACTACACCACCACTAGCAACTGGTGGAAATATCAACTGCTGCTGACTGGTATTGTGCTTTGCACCCCTTAGTGCTGTTGTGCTTGAGTCTCAGTAAATTATCTCTAATAATTAGCTTTCATACATCTAAATCCCAAGCTAAGACTTGTCAGGGGGAGGGGATATCTTTTACTTAATTGCCTGTGGACTTCAAGTTACACCGCTACCTCCAAGAACCTTGGATCTCAAATCAAATGTAGACATAAAGATGTATTTACAGGTTCTCAAGTTGGACCCAAACAATGCTTATATAGTAGCTTGGAGGCACAGAGGTGACTGAAGGAGGGAAATAGAACAAAATGCCAAAGCCCTGGAAATTTGGTAAACAGCTATCATGACTTCCATGGACAGTCTCTAGTGAAAGAGAGCATACAAAATTATATTTCACTAGTACTATACACCCTTTTTTCACATATTTAAGACAAAACCCAGCATAACCCCAGATATGGAAGCCTGTTTCAGAAGATACAGAAAAAGTGGCACACTCATGCCCATATGGTGGTCACTACTACATTACTGCACAGTCCAGGCAACACCTGCTTATGCTTTTCTGCTTGACATGAAAATTAGTGCCATAAAATAGAAACAATCATGCAAACTGGAACCCTTTATGGGATTACAGGCACAATTAATGCAAGCCAAGTGGACCAGAGACATGGAATAAAACAGAGACATGGAATAAAACAGAAACAGTCTTCTAGAGAAAATCTATGAAGAGGAGCTGGAGTGGTTCCCTTGGGCCAGATATTTGGAACCCTCAACTCGACCTACTTGCCATACACCCAATCCTAACTCTCCATGGAGAGCACCAAAACCTTTCCCTCAATCTTTCCCTTTTTTATTGTTCTTAACTTTCTCAATCTACTATGATGTAAATTTTTACTTAAACTGAATGAACCATGTTTTGCACGATCGCTGTTACACATGGTATCGTAACACTATAACGTAGTGCCCATAATATACTGTAATTCAAACAAAATATTGCTTCTTAGGAAAATATAACAGCCAGTCAAGAACGGGCCAGAGTTAACAGGACATTACCCCAGTTCCTAGGGCACAAATCACCATGTAACAAAAAATATTCCTTAGCTTAAAATTCGTAAAAATCAATTTAAAGATACATATTGAAGGAAATTTCAACGTGCTCAACCCATGACGATGATGATTATGTACCGGAGGATACGAAACGCATACGGTGGATTGTCATGGGGTCAGCATGTGGAAATTTCTTTTAATATGCATCTTTGAAGAAAAAATAGCTTTTTACGATTTTTGAGCTTTGGGATATTTTTGGTTTAATGTCCATAATATAATTGCCCATGACAGCATGCTGCAACACTGAGCTCATGTTATATTGATATAAAACTTTAAACCAATAAACATTCCAAACTTGAAAATTAAAAAATATAGATGCCATGACCTGAAGGCCTTATACAGGAAGATATGTCAGCAGCACTCCGATTTTGGTGAAAAAAGTGTAATTTTATTTTGTGCCTCAAGCTAAGCGACGTTTTGAGCTTATCCAGCCCTTTATCAAGCTTGTCTTTGTGGGATGCCCTGAAGGCCTCACATGGGAGGGTCAGGAATGTCAGTAGACGCTATACTGAAAGCATAATCCGGAATTCACTGCCGGCAGATACAAATACAGTGACACTGTTGTTGTCTTGAAGAATAGGGACATCGTTTTGAAATAAATATAAATATTTCTCTCAGCGTATATATATAGTGAATAAAGTACCCCCTCTTGTAAAATATAAGGATATTATAAGTTACAGAGGAGTTTCATGACCATATAGAAACACGAGGCCGAAGGCCGAGTGTTTTTATAAGGTCATGGAACTCCGAGGTAACTTCTAATATCCTCATATTTTACAACTGGGGGTACTTTATTTATTATAATACACACGTTTCAGTGAGTCATGTGACAGCAATGACATCAGAACTCACCGTTTATAACTGATGACATCAGAACTCACCGTTTATAAGGATATAATTTACAGGATATTCATGGCTTTTGTGTATTATATATAAATAATCATGCAGGGAGAGGCATATGTATATGGCGTTGGCATCATGGTGAAGTGTTGCGCCAAGAGACCTTCCTTTTATCAATAGCAACTGCCATTCCACTCAGTAGCGACTGTCAGTGTTAATAAGGCTTCATCTACGGGACTTGCCAGTACATGTTGATGAATGCCTAATTTCCTGGAATTCTCCAGAATGAAAGAGAAAAGTACAACACAATTTAGTCTATCCATCACATCAGCAGCAAAGTCTGTAGCTTTGGCACTAATTATTTATAAAGACCTTATCCCAGTTCTGATAGAGCCAGAGACAATTCCAGGTTCCTGGGCATGAGGCCATAGAAAAGGCTCTGTGGATCTCTATTCACCAGTAGATCCTTTCTTTAGAACAAAGGAGGTTTCACCTTTAGGCTAGTGACACGCACTAAGATTCGGGAGCCTTACCTCGTGTTTCCTCGTGAGGCAACTTTGGAAAATGAAGTGTTCCGAGTGCCATCCTGCCGGTGATTAAGATTATAGCCAACAGGAAGGCTTTTCGGGGAGATTAGTCATTTGAAGAAGAGGCAATTTGTCGCCAGGCGACTAAATCTCCCTGAATATTAGCATGTGTACTAGCCTTAAAGGGAAAAGGAATCCTAAACAACAGGAGGGTGTGGGGAAAAAATGGCAGCACTCTGGAGGAAAGTACCCCAGGGCGGCACATTATTTTAAAGAAGAGCCACCTCACCCCCGTCCGACAGGATTTGGGCTAACTTTTCCTCTGCATAAAACTGCTGATTGGCTGGCCCCCTCAAAAAATAGGGCCCAAAAAGGACCCCTGCCCTCTCTGTCTCACCATGCTGCCTACAGTGTCTAATAGGTGGTGTGGTACTGAGGTGCTGCAATCATAGCAACCAGATGAAAGGAACACACCACATTCCCCTGCTTTATGTTATTACCCCTGCATTCTATAGCAGTACAATGTTAGAAGCCCGACTACCAGCGGAGCAATTTCTCTAAGTACTTGCGTCTCTATGCCTCTGGCTCCCACAAGTCACAACCTCGCCAGATTCCGCTATTTGCTATAGTACTTGGCAGGTTCTTTATTTAGAAGTATTTGCAATTCATCTGCCCACTATAAACAGTGGTCTGGCATGTGCCCAGGGTAATTAGGCGGCTTCCCACAGAGAAAAAGGCCTGCCAGTACTCAGGCTGTTAGTAGAGTTGCCTTCTTGTTATTGGGACTATTTCACTAGAAACAAGGTTTGCCTTTACTGATTCAGTCTAAGCAAGACACACATTCATACACTTGTAATGCTAATCTGGGCTATCCAAGCCACGGATAGTTAATGTCCAGCTAAGGTAAGAGCATGGGTTACAATTGGACTCTCTCTGCAGGATCCGGGCCTTCGCTAAGTAGAAGCTATCCCTTTAAGGTTTAGTGCAACTACAACACTCAGACTACATGAAAATGATTGGGCGCCAGGAGGTTCTTATGATGCAAACAAAGAACTGTTTATTAGTCATAGACAATGTCCCCAGGTTTACTCACATCCAGTGTTTCACATGCAGCTTTACACAGGCTTACGCTCCCTTAGGACAGACTTGGCAGGCATGGCATCCCACTTCACCTCTGCGACATATTCTAGTAGTAGTCTCTGGACAGTGGCATAACTACCGGGGGAGCAGGGGGTGCAATTGGGCCAGGGCCCGCACCCACGCAGGGCCCCCCGGCAGTCACGCGCCGGCTGCAGCGGCGCACGGAAGAGGGTGGGGGCGGGGCCCGGCTGCACGGCCCGCACCAGGGCCCGCCCCCACCTAGTTCCGTCTCTGTCTCTGGATCAACCTCAGGATAATCACTCTCTCCTGATTCCCTCTCTGCTGGGATCCCTTTACTACAGGCAATATGGCCTGGGAGAGATACCTCCAATCTATCACTCCTATGTTGGAGCTCAGAACTGCTCTTATCTAGCTCAACCCTGACTATCTTACACTCCTAGGGTGTACTAGTACTGGGAGCTCATCTGTCACTTTCTATTCCTCATTCACGGGGTTGCCTGGTCCCCGACTTGGACACATGACTTTCTGGGCCTTGCTGCACCCAGGCTCCCCTGAGCTCACCCAGCTGGATCAGCATCCAGCAGAGGAAGAGGCCACAGTGTGGCAGGAAGTTGTCAGATCACCTCTTGGCCAATAACACTGAGCAAAGGGTGGGACCTTAAAGCCATAGGGACAGATTAACCCCCTATGCCCCCCTACACACTGATAAGTAAATGGAATGAGGCTGTAAGTAGTTAAATCAGGCGTTCCCCATGTTAAGGGTCTGGCCACACAGGCAGTTTTGGGGAGATTAGTCCTCTCCCCAATCTGCCTTCTGTCGGCTAAAATGAAAATCGCCTGGGGGCAGGCACTCGGAGCGTTTCGTTTTCCGACGTCGCCCGAACTTTCCTCATGAGCGACTTCGCCTGGCGACTTATCTCCCTGAATCTGCCCCTTAGGTGGATTTCACCTCACAGATACACTTATACCATGTGACACACACACACAGAATGATGGGAAAGTGGGAGGGGCCTGTAACAAGTATTTATATGAGATGTTCCTCATATCTAGGTGGGTTTTACCTCACAGATACACTTATACCATGTGACACACAGAGAATGATGGGTAAGTGGGAGGGGCCTGTAACAAGTCGTTTATATGAGATGTTCCTCATATCTAGGAGGGTTTTACCTCACAGATACACTTATACCATGTGACACACACACACAGAATGATGGGTAAGTGGGAGGGGCTGTAATGTGAAGGTGGTTCATCACTGTGTAGCACAATCACAAGTTAATCAGTAACTGCCCTATTCTCAGCCTACAGATGGTCTGAGAGAGAATGTGCAGAATAAATGAAAGTATTTAGACCATGCGAGATGGGGATGTGTTGGGACAAGCATCACAGGGGTTAATATACATCTCTGACATGTTGCCTGGGGCTGATGCTTTGAAACTTCAGCCTTTTCTCCTCTCTTTTAGGATCCCACGTTCCCTTCCGCTCCCTCATCCTTCCGTGTCTCTGTGGTTTTCCTGCCTTCCTAAATCTCTCATCCCTCTCTCTACACCTCTCATCCTTCCTTCCATATCTTGTCTGCACTTTCACCCCTCTCCCTGCATTTGTCTCTCTGCTGTTCCTGTGCCACCGCCTCCCCCCCCCAAACCCCAGCCACAAAATACCACCTTGTGCTGCTCTGGAATGTGCCTGAGGCTCATGGGAAAACTACAAGGCAAACAAATGCTGCTTTATGGATATACTGAATACTTTTGGGTTGAGAAAACAATATCTGCTTAATTGAGTAAAACATTGATATTACAATATAAGGAGCACAAAAAAAAAGTTAATTCTTTATAAAACAACGGAGGCATTTTGCTATGATCCCTGTCCCATCGGTGTCTATGGATATGGTTATATCATCAGAGCAATAATGTTTTACCAATTGACGTCATTAAACACAGACATGCAAATCAGAATAGCTTTAAAGGAACAGTTCAATATAAAAATAAAAACTGGGTAAATAGATAGGCTGTGGAAAATAAACAACATTTCTAATATAGTTAGTTAGGCAAAAATGTAATGTATGAAGGCTGGAGTGACTGGATGTGTAACATAATAGCCAGAACACTACTTCCTGCTTTTCAGCTCTCTAACTCTGAGTTAGTCAGTGACTATAAGGGGGGCCACATGGGACATAACTGTTCAGTGAGTTTGTAATTGATCCTCAGCATTCAGCTCAGATTCAAAAGCAACAGTTATGACCCATGTGCCCCCCCCCCTCAAGTCTCTGATTGGTTACTGCCTGGTAACCAATCAGTGGAAAGCAAGAGAGCTGAAAAGTAGTGTTCTGTTCTATTTTGTTACACATCCAGTCACTCCAGCCTTTATACATTTTTGGCTAACTAACTATATTAGATACATTTTTTATTTTTTTATTTATTTAGCACAGCCTATCTATTTACCCAGTTTTTATTTTTTCACTGAACAATTCCTTTAATGTGCAGTACAATCTATTGCAGCATTTATATTGCAGAGCTGGGCAAATGAGAAGCTCAGGAAGTTACCGCAATAACTCCCAGCACCCCCATGGAAAGCCTACTTATATATACAGGTATGGGATCTGTTTTCCGGAAACCAGTTATCAAGAAGGCTCTAAATTACGGAATGGCCATAGAATCCATTTTATCCAAATAAACCAAATTTTTTAAAACGATTTTTTCTCTGTAATAATAAAACAGTAGCTTGTACTTGATCCCAACTAAGATATAATTCATCCTTATTGGAAGCAAAACCAGCCTATTTGGGTTTATTTAATGTTTATATGATTTTCTATTAGACTTAAGGTATGAAGATCCAAATTATGGCAAGATATGTCATCCGGAAAGCCCCAGATCCCGAGTATTCTGGATAACAGGTCCCATACCTGTATTGTATAGTTCTTCCTATGCACTATTGTATGTATCCAGCTAGGTTTCAGGAGCAGACTGGCTGCTGCTCTCATTAACAAGGAGAATTAGAAGTTAGACAGGACAGGCAAGTATTCAGACATGATGATGTAAGATGCACTCGTAAGATCCCAGATGTCCATATATTGTGGCTAGAACCAGCAGGGCTGCTTTCAGGGGATACTCCGCATAATTAGAACGGCTGTCGCTCCCCTCACGTGAAGGTGGCTACTACGTCAGGATTATTCCCTATCCAGTAACTACCAGAACAAATCTACCATACAAGGGCGTTAATTAGTCAATGGACTGTTAGGGGCCCATTTACTTAGTTCGAGTAAAGGAATAGAGGGAAAATAGTTTGAATTTCGAATGTTTTTTTTGGCTACTTCGACCATCGAATGGGCTACTTCGACCTTGGACTTCGACCTTGGACTTCGAATCGAACGATTCGAACTAAAAATCGCTTGACTACTCGACCATTCGATAGTCAAAGTACTGTCTCTTTAAAAAAAACTTTGACCCCCTAGTTTGCCACCTAAAACCTACCAAGGCCAATGTTAGCCTATGGGGAAGGTCCCCATAGGCTTCCTAACAATTTTCTGATCGAAGGATAATCCTTTGATCGATTATTCCTTTGATCGTTCAATCAAACAAATTGCGCTAAATCCTTCTACTTCGATTTTCGAAGGATTTCAATTCGGCAGTCGAATATCGAGGGTTAATTAACCCTCGATATTCGACCCTAGGTAAATTTTCCCCTTAGTGTGTGGTCGTGACTCGGCGATAGCCGGCAAAGTCCGGACTCGGAGTGGAGATATGTACTGCTAAGTATCGTGGTTAAATGTACCTGGGGAGAGACTTCCAATTTTGCGGAGTATCCCCTGAGAGCAGCCCTGCTGGTTCTAGCCACAATATATGGACGTCTGGGATCCTTGATGCAAGGTGAGCGATGATTCTGGCTATAACCTTACGGACTATTTACCCAGAGCAGTACTGCTAGTTCCAGCCATAGCATATGGTCGGCCGGGATCTTAGATGCAAGATTCGGAGATGCACCAGAGGTCGGCCCGTACCTCCCATGAGTGTAAAGGTTTCGTGATGGCGGTTGAGAGACAAGTTGCGGTTGGAGGTAACAACACTGCACAAGGGTTTCTCATTTAGGAAGCTGCTCAATGAGCTAGTGCATATTTAAATGATTAAGTACGATTTGACACTTGTCTAGATGAATAGGTGGACTCTATCCAAATGAACGGGACATTTATTTACATTGAGGAGGTTATTATCACCATACACGGTGTATGCATATTTCTATATATATTTTTATTTTTTGGCTAATTTTTTCACTTATTTAACGTCTAATTTACTTAGCCTGAGGTGTATTTGGGGATTAAGAAACAAGCCTACAATCTTGGTATATTGTTACACATTTTACTTTCACTTAGATTAGCATTACTAATATCGACACAGGGTCGTTTTTACCTATAGACGGGGACGGGGTTACTGCACATGTATTCACATAAGTGGGGCGATATCTTTATCATTAAAGATTTACTGGATGGGACACCCCCATATCATCAACATGTGAATGATAGAAAGATATATTATTGTACTAATTATTTGTTCCAACCTATGTCTTGTCCATACGAGATCACATTAAGGGGCAGATGTACGAAATTCGAGTGAAGAATTCGAATGAAAAAAAATCCGAATTTCGAAGTATTTTTTGGGTACTTCGACCATCGAATTGGTTGAATTGGATCGAATTCGAACGATTCGAACGATTCGAATGAAAAATCGTTCGACTATTCGACCATTCGATAATCGAAGTACTGTCTCTTTAAAAAAAAATTCGACCACCTACTTCGCCAGATAAAACCTACCGAAGTCAATGTTAGCCTATGGGGAAGGTCCCCATAGGCTTGCTAACCTTTTTTTGATCGAAGGATTTTCATTCGATCGTTTTATTAAAATCCTTCGAATCATTCGATTTGAAGGATTTAATCGTTCGATCGAATGAAAAATCCTTCGATCGATCGAATTTTTAGCGCAAAATCGTTCGACTTCGATATTCGAAATCGAACGATTTTAGTTCCTAGTCGAATTTCGAGGGTTAATTAACCCTCGATATTGACCAATAGTGAATCGGCCCCTGAGTGTCACAGGTTTTATAAATGGATCCAATACGTATAAAACACAGTCTCCTTATACACAGTATGCCCGATGATATTTCTGAGACCCACTAACTAGTAGATTAGTTTCCTTCCCCTAAAGTGCAAAATATGATCAGGTGTGTTAAAATAAAGACATGAAATAGTTTAACCATTGGTATTTTGGCAAACAGAGAGCTCCCAATGAATGGGGAAATATAGAAATTTTATGATATATTTAAATTAACTATGTATGTAACAGCCCATTGTAGTTAGGTAAATTGGTACATTGTGCTAAATATGCTCTAAATTTAGGACATTATTGTAGCATTATTATTCCAATTTGTTTTATGTCTAAGTAACTAAATAGATAATATCTGCGGTTACAAATGTCTTGTTTTTAACTGTAAGTGAAATTAGAAATATATAGGAGATATATTGTTTTGTTTATGTGTGGATTTTAGATAATTTAAGTATTTAAAGTGATAGTCCAAATAGTGATTGTATTACTGATCATGTGACTTTTACTAGCTGTCTTTTCCCGCCATTGTGTATATTTAAGGCTGTTTAATGTTCAGTTTGTTACTTTGAGAAAGGCTAGGGACCTAGTCGAAACGTTAGTCATATACAATAAATACTATTGTTCTTATAAGCCCTGAGAGTGCAGACCTTCTTGCAGTAGTTATGGATAATTTATTGGCACTGCCAACAAGTAAAATCAGGGACCAATGAATCGTCTCCTTCAACCCCAGCCAGTTATGACAAACTTCATTCATGATTTACCCAAACCCTGCCCACTCCACCAAAAACTCTATCCTTGTAACAATCCACAAAACATGATTTTTACATTTTGGGGTCTCCCTCTGCTAAGAATCCTTGGACTTCAGTACCACCTGTACTTCCACTGATGACAGCGCTGCTCTGTTGTCCCTATTTTGCCCTGCTGTATCAATTATGTCCAATGTTTCTGACTTGCCCTACTGTCTCCATCGTACCCTACTGTCTCCATCTTGCCCTACTGTCTCCATCTTGCCCTACTGTCTCCATCTTGTCCTGTCTCCATCTTGTCCTACAGTTTCCATCTTGCCCTAATGTCTCCATCCTGTCCTACTGTCTCCATCTTGTCCTGTCTCCATCTTATCCTGACTCCATCTTCCCCTATTGTCTCCATCTTATCCTGACTCCATCTTCCCCTATTGTCTCCATCTTATCCTACTGTCTCCATCTTGCCCTACTGTCTCCATCTTGTCCTACAGTTTCCATCTTGCCCTAATGTCTCCATCCTGTCCTACTGTCTCCATCTTGTTCTACTGTCTCCATCTTGTCCTACTGTCTCCATCTTGTCCTGTCTCCATCTTATCCTGTCTCCATCTTATCCTGACTCCATCTTCCCCTATTGTCTCCATCTTATCCTACTGTCTCCATCGTGCCCTACTGTCTCTGTCTTGTCCTACTGTCTCCATTGTATCCTACTGTCTCCATCGTATCCTACTGTCTCCATCTTGCCCTACCGTCTCCATATTGCCATACTGTCTCCATCTTGTCCTACTGTTCTACTTGCCATCTTGCCCTACTGTCTCCATCTTGTCCTACTGTGTCCATCTTGTCAGACTGTCTCCATCTTATCCTGTCTCCATCTTGCCCTAGTATCTCCATCTTGCCCTAGTGTATCCATCTTATTCTACTGTCTCCATCTTGCCCTACTGTTTCCATCTTGTCCTACTGTCGCCATCTTGCCCTACTGTCTCCATATTGCCATAATGTCTCCATCTTGTCCTACTGTTCTACTTGCCATCTTGCCTTACTGTTTCCTTCTTGCCCTACCATAACCATTTTTCCCTACAGTTGGCATTTTGCCCTACTGTCACCATCTTGCCCTGCTGTCTTCGTCCGTCAGTGTCTCTACTGTCTCAACTTCTCACTTATTCAGATTTAGTCAAAACTGTCTGGCCATCTAGGGTTTTATTCATTTTTTTTCCTAATGCAACCATCCTAGAGCTGCAGCCCTTGGCAAAGGCCATTGGGTCACTATATATTAAATACGACCCTGCTATAGTGGATTATTTAGTACCTTCTGAACTAAATGATGATTATGTTCCTGTAGCCACATGCAGAATTCCTCCTCAGTTCCCTCTCTCCCTTTATCCCTTCCTCTCGCCATCTCTTTTGTTTCCTACTACAAACCAGCACGTAGATCATTCCCAGATGTTGTACATCTGGTCCCACTGTGTTGGCTGACCCAGGTCAGACACGGCCCCTGGGAAGCTCGGGACCTGACAGAGGCAGGATGGGGCCACAAATACACTGACACTAAAAGAGATAGAGAGAGAAAAATACATTGTGGTGTAACTATGGGCCCACCCTAAACTTACTGCCCCAGTGCCATTGAACTCCAGCAGGCTTCTGCCCCACGATTGCATCTCAACCCCCCACTGGTGTACCTTTGAAGATTTCTAAGAATTAAAGGGACACTATTATGAAATAATGACGTGTTGCTTTTCCCGAATACAATATAAAGAGAAACCTTTGCCTTACCTTGTCGCTGTGATACTGTAAGTACCGTACAAGCAGCTCTTTGTCCAGAGAGAAAACTGATACATCATTGTATAACAAGCGTCACTTACTGTACTGACTCAGTTTCTCAGAGTACATAAGATTTTACAATTACACTGTATCACAGAGGAACAGATGCACTCTAGGTAAAGGTATAAAGGCACCTATGTCTCCCCAAAAAACATATTTGTGGGGTCACAACAGCACAAGTTACTGGCAGACTTACTAAGGAGCTGCTGGGCACTGCCATAATGAAACATAGACATCAGCCTGACTTCTGAAGTCTGTGGACCCAAAAATAGAGCATTTTATGCGTCTAGAACATTGGGTCCTGGGAAATGCACAACAGAAATGTCAGCACTATGTTGTTTTCCTTTAAATCCCTTCATACTATATATAATATCATTACACTATTCCTATCCAGAGAAATAATAGAGGACTGAATGGGGAGGCATGTGATCTACTGAATGACTCCTCTTCTATAGGGGAACTAAAGCCTTACATTTATTTATAGCCATATTTATGGTTATCCACTTATAAAATACCCAAAAGAAAAGAAATTCCCGGAAGAGTTATTCGTGTCGCACAATCCATTACTTAGGGGCAAATTCATCAAGGGTCGAATTTCGAGGGGTTAAATCCCTCGAAATTCAACTGGGGAATAGAATCGAATAGACAATTCGGGCGAATTTACGCTCTGGGGAATAGTCGAATTGGCGACTATTCGCCAGGCGAATAGGCGCTCGATCAAATATTCGATCGAAGGATTTTCATTCGATCGAATATTCGATTGAAGGATTTTCATTCGATCGAATGCCTTTTTATTCGATCAAAAACGTGGAAAACAAGCCTATGGGACTTTCCCATAGGCTTTTAAAGCAATTCGGTAGGTTTTAGCTGGCGAAGTAGGCAGTCAAAGTATTTTTAAAAGAGACACTACTTCGACTATCGAATGTGCGAATAGTCGCAGCGTTTTTGCGCTCAATCTATTCGAATCATTCTACTCAGGCGAATTTACGCCAATTCGATAGTCGAGGAGCACAAAAATTCGAAGTTTTTTTACTTCGAATCCTTCACTCGAAGTTAGTGAATCGGCCCCTTAGTAAGTGTAAAATTCATTGTGTGAAAGAAAAAAGAACAAGAAACGGAAAAAGGAGAAAAGGAAATCATATGTTAATTCATTGTCACTCAGATTAATGCCATTAAAATCCATTGTGTGAAAATCATTCCTTAGTGTGATTCTTGAATCAATTAGTATAAATAATTGAATTAATTCATTAGTAATAAAGTGCTTATAGTGAATAAAGTGCCAAATGTGTCATAAGCGGCTCTCAATCCACTGGTATATTTATAAACCTGATTAAAAGATAACATTAATAATAATTTAAAAAATTGCAATGAGGGAAAATTCATGAAGTTAAAAACATTTTAAAAAAATTGATGTATATCGATCTGGTTTTGGAGTATCAGAGATGCTGGTCCCACCTAGATTGAATTAATTTTAATGGCATTTATTTAAGTGACAATGAATTCACGTATGAATTTAAGTTATTTCCTTTTCTCCTTTTTTTCATTTCTTGTTCTTTTTTTCTTTCACACAATACATTTTACACTAATTAAACGAATTAACTAAGGGATTGTGCAAGACAAACAACTCTTCTGCCAGTTCCTTTCTTTTATGTATTTTATAAGTGTTAATTCTAGAGTTGTTGGCACATCTATAATTAATGTACTTTTAATTAGCAGTGCTGATGTGTTAGGAGGTGCACAATTTTTGTAAAATGTATGGTTATCCAACCCGGGGTGACTGTACTGGGCCCCAAACGTTCTCAGAACCTGCAGAGCGGTATTGTAGGAAGATCACAACTTTTGACATCAGCGGGAATATAACTCTTAGTGGCTGTGGGATAGTTGGACAGATCCAAAAAAGGTGGTGGCAGTAAAATATTGTGGTGGCAATAGGGAAAGATGTTGGCAGAAGAACAAGATATTGACAAAAGCAAAGAATGTGGCAGTAAAATAAGATGGTGGGAGCAGGGAAAGATGTTGGCAGAAGAACAAGAGGTAAAGATGGTGGCAGTAAAAATAATATGGTAGTAGAGGAAGATGTTGGCACTAGATCAAGATGGCAGCAGTAGGGCATCATGGTGACAGTAGGTCAGAATGTTGGCAGTAGAACAAGATGGTGACAGTACTGCAAGATGACACCAGTAACATATTGGCACATGTTCTCATGAGTTTATTGGCACATACAGCCTTATTTATCTACATACAGTATTTGTAATAAATGGACAGGTGCTGCTATACTACTTGCTTTTAGACAAATACAAGAGGTCCTCTGCACTCATTATCAATATATTTAAGACAGAGACATTTTGTGCATACTGCTACTGAAAAGTGCCTTACCCTTTAAACCAAACAGGGATTAACTTGCTTTAACATGGATACATATAATTTACAGACATACATAAACTATCTACATGACAGAATGAACAAGCAACACTAGAACAAAACCAATTCCTTTTACAATGCTAGAAAAGATCATGTGACAGATTATATATTATATTTCCCCAAACTGAATGGCCAGTTCCATACTTCTGACCTAGGGGGTTGATCCTTACACACCTAGAATTCCCCCTTCCCCTTACACACTTATGATTGTGCCATGCAGAAATGAAAGAAAGGCCACTTTAGGTACCTTTACCTATATATATACTGTGTATATATATATATATATCCACTTGCGTAAACAAGGAGACCATAACATACTTATAGCGGAAAGTACCATAGGACTTACTCTCATTATAATTATTTATTTCAAGTCCATTAGCAAGAACTGAACCATTAACCAAGGAAACAATCAATTACAATCCTAAATGGAGAACCCTTCCTAAATAGAAATAGATCCTGGTATAGCAGAAGAGGGAGGCGCTGTTCTATTGCTGTGTATAGGAAGAAACTGGTGATCAGAGGTACTATGTCTACTATGTCTCTCTCTTAAGTGTCTCCGACACTGTCATGTCAGCCTGTGTCCTCCCAGCTATCCTAATCTCTATGTCTAATCCATGGGCCCCTGGGATCTCTAGTGCTGACATTCCTAATTGCCTTGCCATGTATTGCCAGTCACTGTCATGCCCCCTGTCGTAACTGTGTTATCTAAGTACATAGCACAGTTGTTCACTGTTCACTTGCTGTCCCATAGAGCTTACTATATAAGTCGATGGGGTACAGGTGACTTGTCTGAGGAATCATAACAAGAATCATACAACTCCCAAGTAACAAGTGAGGCTCCTTGTCAGTCAGAATGTCACTCGGTCTGTCTAATCGAGGGACGTGAAAGTTTCTATGAGCCAAACTGTCTGTCCAATTCTGTCACTTTGTCTGCCTGTCACCCTGTCTGTCCAACTCTACTACCTTGTCTGCCTGTCTCTCTAACAATGTCACCTTGTCTGTCCAAATCTTGTACCTTGTCTGCCTGTCTCTCTAACAATGTCACCTTGTCTGTCCAACTCTTGTACCTTGTCTGCCTGTCTCTCTAACAATGTCACCTTGTCTGTCCAACTCTACTATCTCTGCCCCTCTCTGTCTGGCCGACTAAACTCTTTTGCACTATGTATGTAGGGTTATATCTGCTGAGCAACAAGCACTAACCTGCTGGGTGTGAGAGTCGAGCTTTGTGCCAGTGCCAGTTCATCTTAGTGAGGGAAAACAGTTCTCGAAGCTTGTCAGAACTTATCGACCAGGTATAAACTCCTCCTGTCTCTGCTACTCGGCTACTGTCTCTGTCTCACTGTCTGTTCCGTATCTGTGCCTGTTGTTCTGTCTCTTGCCCTGTTACCTCCTACTGATAGAGCCACAGACCTCTCCCCTCTCAGCAGCAGTACTTTCCTGCCTGAATTCCAAACCTGATTTCCCCGGCTCCCTCCCTCTGTTTCTCTCTTCCCTCCTCCTCTTCCCAGATTCTTCCCTTCTATCCCTCCTCTCTCATGCTCTTTCCTTTCTGTGTGTTTGGCTCTCTCCTTACCTCTGTGTGTCAGTGATTGTGTGGCATCTTTCTGTGCATCTCTCATTCGACTCCTTGCCTCTCTTCTTGCCAGCAGGACTCTTGCCTCTCTCCTCTCTAGCAGGACTCTTGCCTCTCTCCTCTCTAGCAGGACTCTTGCCTCTTTCCTCTCTAGCAGGACTCTTACCTCTCTCCTCTCTAGCAGGACTCTTACCTCTCTTCTTGTCAGCAGGACTCTTGCCTCCCCCTACACCTTTGTGAGTAACGTCCCCCTGTCTGTCTGTCTGTCACTCTCCCAGCACAGTTTGTGCCTCCCTCCTGTTCTCTCCCTTTCTCCTCTCTTCTTACTTTCCCATCTGTCCTCAGAATTCTTTCCTAACAAAAGTGCCATTTAGTGATCCTGCTCTTATTCAGCAGGGGAGAGGGTGGGGGGGAGCGAGCGCCTGGCCATGGGAGGAGGGCTCATCCCCACTTATAGGAAACTTCCGAATTCAACCTGAGGCACAGCTGAGACATAGGGACAGCCAACACAGAACCACTAATGGGCCAGCCACACTTTCTTAACCCCTGCCTTGCCAAGACATCGTTGTTCCCAGGCTAGGTCAACACTCAATTAAATTTTCATGCCAAGCTTGTTTAACACTGAATTAACCCTTCCTGCTATGCTAGAGCAACACTGAATTAACCCTTCCTGCCAGGCTAGGGGAAACTGAATAAGACTCTCCTGCCAGGCTAGTAAAACTATATTAACCCCACCCACCAGACTAGGTCAGCACAGAATAAATAATAAACCAGTGGTAATACAGAATTAACTTATCTTCTGCCAGGCGTGGGCAACATATCTAACCTCACTTGTCAGGCTAGGGCAACACTATATTCACTCTTCTTAAGGTGAAACTCTGTTAACCCCTTTTTGCTAGGCTATGTCGACTAGGGATGTAGCGAACGTCGGAAAAAAAGTTCGCGAACATATTCGCGAACTTGCGCAAAAATGCGAGCGGTTCGCGAACGGTTCGCGAACCCCATAGACTTCAATGGGAAGGCGAACTTTAACATCTAAAAAAGACATTTCTGGCCAGAAAAATGATTTTAAAGTTGTTTAAAGGGTGCAACGACCTGGACAGTGGCATGCCAGAGGGGGATCAAGGGCAAAAATGTATCTGAAAAATCTGCCTGTGTGTGCTTGGAAGAGATAGTGTAGGGGGAGAGCTGTTAGTGATTTCAGGGACAGATGATAGTAAGTTTGCTGGCTAGTAATCTGCTTGATACTGCTCTGTATTGGAACAAAAAAATAAATAAAAGCAGTCCTTACAAGGACTACTGTTATTGCAGCAGTCAGCAGATGAGATCAGAAGCAGGACAGCTGCCCACTGCAGCTACATACAGAGCACTGCAGTAGAAGGTAGATTACTAGCCAGCAAAGCTACCTAAGCTTAAATGTCCCTCAAACCCCTGCAGACTTCTGTCCCTCCAATAACAGAGCAGTATCAAAACGATTACTAGCCAGCAAACTTTCAACTGTCCCTGAAATCACTAACAGGCAGCAGCTCTCTCCCTACACTATCTCTTCAGCACACACAGGCAGAGTGAAAAAAACGCTGCAGGGCTTCGGTTTTTATAGGGAAGGGGAGTGGTCCAGGGGAGAGCTTCCTGATTGGCTGCCATGTACCTGCTGGTCTGGGGTGAGAGGGCAAAAAAAAGCGCCAACAATGGCGAACCCAAAATGGCGAACGTCGCGCGACGTTCGCGAACTTCCGGCGAGCGCGAACACCCGATGTTCGCGCGAACAAGTTCGCCGGCGAACAGTTCGCGCCATCTCTAATGTCGACACAGATTTGACTCCACTGAATTAGCCCTTCCACACAATAATGGCTGAAAGCTTATTGTCATGTCTACAGTAATGCTGGTTAAACTCCTGCAACCAGGTGTAGGACAACACTGACATAACCCCATCTTCCAGGACAACACTAATTTAATTGATCTCTCTGGGCAACTCTGAATTTATCCTTTTAATGCCCTCATACTATCTCTGTTCTCCCAAGAATGAAACACAATATTAACCCTTTAGCTGCTGGATACAACTTATAACTGCCAGGATACATTATGACCCATCACAAGCCAAGACAACACTTACCCTTTAATCTCTTATGTCTTCGGATCTCATTGAAGCTTTCCTCCCCTCCAGCCAAGATGTATTTGACTAGTAGCATCTCATCTCTCAGCTAAAACAACACTGTCCTTTAACCTCATAATTGCCAAGACAGAATTGTCCTCCTACCTGGACACCCTTTAACCCTTTCATCACCAGGCCAACACCCTTCCTTATCACTTTTCCTGCAAGACCATAATCTTGTGCAACTGTTTCAGACCATACTGATGTGTAACCTTTTCTCAGTTCTAAATACAACTACCCCAACTTACTTACATTTCTTTTGTTAGATCGTAAGCTCTGTTAGACAGGGCCCTTCTTTATTGGTCAATATTTGTGTGATATCTGTATGTTCAGTGTATATGCCCATCTATTGTACAGAGCAGCAGAATATGTTGGTGCTTTATAAATATGCAATTTCTCCTATTCATCCTGCTGTCATTCTTACCACTGCCTTGTTGCTAGGGAAAGTGGAGGTATAACAACAAAAAAGCCAAGTACAGTAAAAGACCAACAGCAGATTATGAATTTTCCTTTATACAAACATTGCTCCTGAAAATGGTCTCGGTCTCAATTACCCCCACCAAGTCTTTCTAGAAATATTAACCCAGATCAGCATCAAAACATCTGCTCTGCATTAAGGGCCTTTGCCAGAGATCAGATTAAAAAGCTTTATCTCTCAGCTGGCCATCTGGGCAAACTTACCCGCTACAAGGCATGGCAATCAGGCAAGGGGATTTAACCTTTATTTAAAGGGGTTGTTCGCCTTTAAGCTAACTTTAAGTATAGTTACATAGTTGAATTGGGTTGAAAAAAGACAAAGTCCATCAAGTTCAACCCCTCCAAATGAAAACCCAGCCCCATACACACACCCCTCTCTACTTTTAATTAAATTCTATATACACATATCTATACTAACTATAGAGTTTAGTATCACAATAGCCTTTGATATTATGTCTGTCCAAGAAATCCTCCAAGTCCCTCTTATAGTCATTAACTGAATCAGCATCACAACATCACCCGGCAGTGCATTCCCCAACCTCACTGTCCTGACTGTGAAGAACCACCTACATTGCTTCAAATGAAAGTTCTTTTCTTCTAGTCTGAAGGGGAGGCCTCTGGTACGTGATCCACTTTATGGGTAAAAAGGTCCCCTGCTATTTGTCTATAATGTCCTCTAATGTACTTGTAAAGTCTAATCATGTCCCCTCACAAGCACCTTTTTTCCAGAGAAAACAACCCCAACCTTGTCAGTCTCCCCTCATAATTTAACTCTTCCCTCCCTCTAACCAGTTTAGTTGCACTTAGTCTCTGCACTCTCTCCAGCTCATTTATATCCCTCTTAAGGACTGGAGTCCAAAACTGCCCCCATCCTCCAGATGAGGCCTCACCAGGGACCTATAAAGAGGCATAATTATGTTTTCATCCCTAGAGTTAATGCCCTTTTTTATACAAGACAGAACTTTATTTGCTTTAGTAGCCACAGAATGACACTGCCCAGAATTAGACAACGTGTTATCTACAAAGACCCCTAGATCCTTCTCATTTAAGGAAACTCCCAACACACTGCCATTTAGTGTATAACTTGCATTTATATTATTTTTGCCAAAGTGCATAACCTGCATTTATCAACATTGAACCTCATTTTCCAGTTTGCTGCCCAGTTTTCCAGTTTAGACAAATCACTGTGCAAAGTGGCAGCATCCTGCATGGAACCTATAGTTCTGCACAATTTAGTCTCATCTGCAAAAACAGAAACAGTACTTTCAATGCCCACCTCCTGTCAGTGAAATTTGATGTCTGGAACGGTCCAATTCCTATGACGGACGAATGGCTAGTGTCAGAGGGTTGATATTTGTCACCCCCACCCTCTATGACGCCATAATGCTATAGGGCCCAAGGCAGGATGGACTATATAAGGGCTAATGGTCTACTGTGGACAATGGTCAATCATATAGCTTATACTAGGCCATACAAACAAAAGATCATCACTCTGTTACTTAAATTCCAGAGTGTCTGTTGGGGCCCCTTACTGCTGAAGTGCGGCTCAGATTACTGGAAATACCACAATGGCCTTGGTTAGCCGATAGCTGATTGCGAGGCTGTGGACCGTTGGAGCTAGGCACAGTATGTTACAACATTCCTTTGATAACATGTAAGACTAAGTAAATCATTTAGACATTAATTGTACAAGGAGGAGACAGACTATGTATGGTATTTCCGTGAAACCCTTGTCACAATTATTGTAAAAGCCTTCTAAAAGCTATATAATGCCTGGACCAAGAGGTGGGTCTTTGGTAAGTCCTTGGCTGACATTCTGTGTGTTACTCCAACAGCTTACCCAGACAAAACTGTTATGTTGTATTATGTAAGAATAAATTGCCTGACTATAACTAAAGGTTTTCCTTTACTGAGTTTTGTCTTACACGAGGTCAAAATGGTACTACTAAAAATACCATCACTCCAGGTCATTAATAAACAAGTTGAAAAGCAAGGGACCTAGTACAGAGCCCTGCGGTACTCCACTAACAACACTGGTCCAATTAGAAAATGTTCCATTTACCACCACTCTTTGTAGTCTATCTTTTAGCCAGTTCTCTATCCAGGTACAAATACTATGTTCCAGGCCAACATTCCTTCATTTAACCAGTAACCTTTTGTGTGGCACTGTATCAAATGCTTTAGCAAAGTCTAAGTAAATCACATCCACTGCCATCCCAGAATCCAGGTCTCTACTTACATTCTCATAAAAAGAAATTAAGTTATTCTGGCAAGATCTATTACGCATAAAACCATGCTGCCACAAACTCATAGTATTATGATTTGCTATGAAGTCCAGTATCTTATCCTTTATTAACCCTTCGAAAAGCTTTCCTATCACTGACATCAGACTAACTGGCCTATAGTTTTGAGGCTGAGAACGGGATCCTTTTTTGAATAGAGGCACCACATTAGCAATTCGCCAGTCTCTCGGCACTATGCCAGATCTCAATGAATCCTGAAAAATTAAGTAAAGAGGTTTGGCAATCACAAAGCTAAGCTCGCTAATTACCCTGGGATGAATACCATCTGGCCCTGGACCTTTGTTAATCTTAACATGTTCTAGTCTCTTTTGAATTTCATCATGTGTGAACCATGCATCATTAGTTGTATTACTAGAATTGGGACTGTTAAGAAGGAAACCTTCACTTACTGGTTCCTCATTTGTGTAGACAGATGAAAAATATGAGTTCAGAATCGGCGCTTTTATTTTGTATGATGTAGAGAGTCAAATTCTGAGACAATTTGCAATTGGTTTACATTTTTTATTATTTATGGTTTTTGTGAGCTTTTTATTCAGCAGATCTTCAATTTGCATTTTAAGCAATTTGGTAGCTTGGGTCCAAATTACCCTAGCAACCATGCACTGATTTGAATAAGAGACTGGGATATGAATAGGAGCGGGCCTGAATAGAGAAATGATTAGTAAAAAGTAGGAAAACAATAAATTTGTAGCCTTACAGAGCATTTGTTTTTAGAAGGGGTCAGCGACGCCCAATCGAAAGCTGCAGAGAGTCAGAAGAAAAAAAAGCAAATAACTATAGAAAATAAATAATTAAAACCAGTTTAAGGTTACCTTAAAGGTGAACCACCCCTTTAACGCCAGTCTTTATTAGGGAAAACATTTTTTTAATGCAATGCTGGATTCATCAGAGGAATTACATCCGTATGCACTAAAACGCCAGGTACATAAAATAGTGTTCAATCAGCTAAAAGATCAAAGCAAATGCAGGGTTTCTACAGTTTGATGGTCCTGCTTCTAATGTGTCACCAAATACACCTTCCTCTTTATCATCTAGCAATTCAGTTGGTCATACACATACGTACATGGCAAATTCCCTAATCCAATCCTTTGGCCGCTGAGCCAACAATCAAATCACAGCAAAGGCCTATGCAGGAAAGCACCACGTCAAAGCACCACTGGGGTTCTCACACAGTGGGATTTTTAAACTTGTCCCATAGATATCTGGCCTATTTTCATCTAGATATCTCTTGGGGATGCAGCCAGAAGGGTCCATACACAGACAGAGAAGCTGCCTACTCTGTGTAAAAGAGCCAAATAAGCAGCTTAAAGGAAAACTATACCCCCAAAACAATGTAGGTCTCTAAAAAGGGTATTGCATAAAACAGCTCATATGTAAAACCCTGCTTCATGTAAATAAACTATTTTCATAATAATATACTTTTCTAGTAGTAAGTGCCATTGGGTAATCATAAATAGAAAACTGCCATTTTAAAAAAATAAGAGCCGCCCTCTGGGATCGTACGATTCACGGTGCACACACACAAACCACACATGTTAGGTCACATGAGCCAATTAAAAGACAGGGTCTGTCTTTTGCCTCCACACTTCTTCCTGTTACAGTTAGAGCTGCAGAATTTCAGGTCAGGTGATCTCTGAGGCAGCACACAGACCATCACGAAATGGTGGTTCAAGGGAAAAGATGCAAAAGGGCAATATTTACATAAATATATATTCCAGTTTGGTAAGATTCTTTAATATGTCACTTAATATGATGTAAACTATCTGTTGCTTAAATATTCATTTTGGGGGTAAAGTTTTCCTTTAAAGCTGTCTCCATATGGCCTGCTTTAGACAGTAGTGTCAGATTGGGGTGTCCAAGGCCCACTTGGGCTGCCGCCCTGGGCCCACACAACCCCAGTCGCAAGATTCATCTCCTAGAAATGTCACCCTCATTCCCCCACTTAGCTATTGCAGCTGCAATAGAGGCATGGGGGATACATGCAGGTCCTACGATAGGGTTGCCACCTGTATGGTTTTGACCCGGACAGTCCAGTATTTTGAAGGGCTGCCCAGTTTTCTAAATTAGGAAAACCGTGCAGGATTCCCCATGATTGACGCGGCTATCGGCCAATCACCGAATCATAGCTCCATCCCCGATGTCAAGACCCGCCCCATCACGGTTCTGCCCTCTGCCCAGTCTTCACTGAGCAAAAAGGTGGCAAACCTATACTATGAGGGGAACAGGTCTGGGTCGGTGGGGGCTCCTGGGTTCACCGAGTTTTTCCATGGTTTCCCACAAGCCCAGTGTGACCCTGTTAGGCAGACTTCAGTTGGGCAAATGGTTACACTTGATGGACACGTGTCTCATTTCAGCCTCTGCTACTGTGTTAATAGTTCACTATAGTACACATACCTCCCAACTGTCCTGTTTTCTGCGGAACGGTCCCAATTTTGACAGCTCAGCCCACAGTCCCCGATTTCTTACTGAAATGTCATGAGTTTCGTTTGATCTCCTGCACTGAAGCCACAAAAAGATACAATGTTTCTGAAACTTAATTAAAATAAGAGGCTTTTTGTCAGAGAGCCAATACCACTCAGCACCTGCACTTGGATACTTTTGTAACAATTTAAGATAAGCAAAAATACAATTGTAACTATTTAATATAAGCAGGTCTCTTGGGAGAACTGAGAGTAGCAGCCTAAAGGGCAATTCACTTTCATTAGCAAAACTGTTATAAGACATAAAACATGGCACTAAAACTTCTAGAAATGAGTTTAAACATTCACAACCTGCCAACTTTTGTAAAACGGTAATTAGGGAGTGTGTCCAAAAAATGTTTCAAATGTTGGCAGGTATGGGTGCATATTTATCATAGGATGATGTGGTATTTATCGACCCCTACAAATCCTGTACTGGAGAACTGGATGTTTTTGTGCTGAGCTCCAACTGTCACCATTCTGTGTGCATGAGCATTAAAGGAAAACTGTACCCCCAAAATGAACACTTAAGCAACAGATAGTTTGTATCAAATTAAGTGGCATATTGAAGAATCTTACCAAACTGGTCTATATATTTAAGTAAATATTGCCCTTTTACTCTTGCCTTGAGCCACCATTTTGTGATGGTCTGTGTGCTGCCTCAGAGATCACTTGACCAGAAATACTACAGCTCTAACTGTAACAGGAAGAGATCAACTCACCAGAAATACTGCAGCTCTACCTGTAACAGGAAGAGATCACCTGACCAGAAAAACTGCAGCTCTAACTGTAACAGGAAGAGATCACCTGACCAGAAATACTGCAGCTCTAACTGTAACAGGAAGAGATCACCTGACCAGAAATACTGCAGCTCTAACTGTAACAGGAAGAGATCACCCGACCAGAAATACTGCAGCTCTAACTGTAACAGGAAGAGATCACCCGACCAGAAATACTGCAGCTCTAACTGTAACAGGAAGAGATCACCTGACCAGAAATACTGCAGCTCTAACTGTAACAGGAAGAGATCACCTGACCGGAAATACTGCAGCTCTAACTGTAACAGGAAGAGATCACCTGACCAGAAATACTGCAGCTCTAACTGTAACAGGAGGAAGTGTTGAAGCAAAAGACAAAACTCTGTTAATTGGCTCATGTGACCTAACAAGTATGGTTTGTTGGTATCTTTGTGTGCACCGTGAATCGTACGATCCCAGGGGGCAGCCCTTGTATTTTAAAATGCCAATTTTCTATTTATGATCCCACATACTACTAGAAAAGTATATTATTATGAAAATGGTTTATTTACATGAAGCAGGGTTTTACATATGAGCTGTTTTATGCGATACCCTTTTTAGAGACCTACATTGTTTTGGTGGTATAGTTTTCCTTTAACATTTTCCTTAAATAAAAATTCGGAGCAGTGACAGTATGGGCTGCTTTGCCCACCCTTGAGTGTCACTGTTTCGTACAGACGACGTGGATGGACTGTGTAGGGTCTTAGTTCAACCCTGAATACAAGCAGCAGGATCAGCTTCATATGACTCAGAACAACCTGTAGGGATTTTGCCTAATACACCCTCAATGTAACAAACCAGGCACAGGTTCAATCCACACCTTGTGTAGCTAAGTAGCTGATCAGTATCAGAGATGCCAACTAACCCCGAGTCATTAGGGAGATAACTCCAAACTTTTTAAACTCATTCCCCGCAAAGACTTGTTTCGTGTGAACAAAAACTTACTGGAGGTGCTCCACGTAGGCCCTGCTGCAAACAAAAAGCCTTCTTAGATTCCAAACAAAATAGAACATAGGCACACTCCACATACTGCTTCTGCAAACATTCTTTTGAAAAAAAGCTTCTTTTATTTATGAGATCCCAGCAAACGTTTCGGGGACGTGCCCCTTCATCCAGTGCTACTTACAAACTGTGCAAACAAAGATTTTTAAAGGGAGGTGAACCACAAGCCCCACCTTCCTTAACCACACAATTGACATCATCAAGTTAATTAACATAGTTAAATGTTTTTTCTCAAATACATTATAAAAAAGGATCCATAATACCTTAATAAGGTGATTATTCAATACTATTGATAGTCCCTTGGTGCTCATAGTCCATATAATCACGTGATCCCTTTGTGATAAGACTGTAAATAAAAATTATACAAAATTTTAAAAGTCAAAATGCAATAAAATCTCGATTTTACAAAATCAGGCACAACACATATTCCCCCATTTATAGAAACAGGAATCACTTAAATCCTCATTTAGTCCCATGGGAGCTAGTGTATTCAATTTCTCTATCCACAGAACCTCTTTTTAGATTTAGATAGAATGAAATATGTCACTCCAGTTAGTAGACATTTTAAAACCCATGGGCATAATAGTAAACAACTAAGATGGTTGGTACTCCAGGTAGTTAAATTCACCATGAGGGGCGGTAACCAAGACAAAATATTGTTACAGCAAGAGGTTAGGGAGATAACCATCCACTTTAAAATGTATATCATCCTCCCATTCAGAGATGAAGACGGATTAGGCTTTAAAAAATCCAGGACTGGATGGCTATCTTTCTAATGACATGGGGTTTGCTGGCATATGTGACATGGATTCTCCAATACTACCGGAATGGAAGGCAGTGTCCCTCCCTCCTAGACATCCTGATGTGTTTCTGCTACTATTCCCACATCCCATAGATAATCTAAAACTAGCCTTTACTTTTTACCAGATAATCCAATATAATTTATGGTTTTACAGATATACTGGGGCATGGGAATGTTCGGCAGAGTGACTTGTCCAGAGACAGGGCAGAATGCCATATCCCACAGTGGAGAAAATATTTTTTATAAACATTGAAACTGCTTAGCATTTAGTGACCCAATGAATCCCCCAATACCTCACGGACCCCCCAGCAATCACATAGTCTGCTTACTCTATAGTTACAGCGCTGATTACTACCTGTGTTCTGCCAATACTCTGTCAGGCCCCAGCCATCATTTAAATCCAGGCCTATGTAGATGTCATTTTGCGCCCCTATTTCACAAAAAGTAAACTGAAAAGCAGTGACTGTGTTCATATTTATAACTCAGTGGCCCCAGTGCACATCTACGCATCACCTCCATGGTAATTCCACCCTGGTTAGAATAGTGAGTTTAGTATCCTCTAGCTGGGTCAAAAATGAGCACCCAGATAGTTATAGGTTCTGGTTCTGTATGAATAAGCCCTGCCCACACATTATATATTTAAATAACCTCAACTATTCAAAAAATCTTTCAGAGTGAACCTTGATCTCTTGTTTTCCATGCTGAGTGGTTAATCCATGGGAAAATACTAGCTCCAAGCATCCGAGGAACGTGATTCCTGTCCTTAATGGCTTGTAACCGATACATAAGTCTAGAAAAGCCCTTTAGTGCTGGACCACTGCTATTATCCACTACCAATAAAGTGTCATTAGTCTCTGCTTTGTACACAACCTGTATCAGTTTACTTTCTGGCTGGGAACCTGTCCTCACTGAAGATGTCATTCTCCATGTAATTAAGCCTATTACATAACTAAACTGGTAAAACCCAACTAGATATGAGGAACATCTCATATAAACTACTTGTTACAGGCCCCTCCCACTTACCCATCATTCTGTGTGTGTGTGTCACATGGTATAAGTGTATCTGTGAGGTAAAACCCAACTAGATATGAGGAACATCTCATATAAACTACTTGTTACAGGCCCCTCCCACTTACCCATCATTCTGTGTGTGTGTCACATGGTATAAATGTATCTGTGAGTTGAGACCCACCTAGATATGAGGAACATCTCCTATAAATACTTGTTACAGGCCCCTCCCACTTACCCATCATTCTGTGTGTGTGTGTCACATGGTATAAGTGTATCTGTGAGGTGAAACCCACCTAGATATGAGGAACATCTCATATAAACTACTTTTTACAGGCCCCTCCCACTTACCCATCATTCTGTGTGTGTGTCACATGGTATAAGTGTATCTGTGAGGTGAGACCCACTAGATATGAGGAACATCTCATATAAATACTTGTTACAGGCCCCTCCCACTTACCCATCATTCTGTGTGTGTGTCACATGGTATAAGTGTATCTGTGAGGTGAGACCCACCTAGATATGAGGAACATCTCATATAAACTACTTGTTACAGGCCCCTCCCACTTACCCATCATTCTGTGTGTGTGTCACATGGTATAAGTGTATCTGTGAGGTAAAACCCACCTAGATATGAGGGACATTCTATATAACCTTACTTGCTATTGTGAATTATAGAAAAAAAAAAATTATTAGTGAGGTATCCCATAACAACCAATAAACAATCAGCTTTAATTAGTCATGCTTGACAATGGAAACAAGTATTCAATGGGTTGTTCCATGTAACCGCACTTCTGCATTAGTAGCTGAGAAAGGGTTTATCCATCATTCCAGGGGGTCTCTAGGCCAAATAATGACCTTGGTAAATATATATTTATTTTCATGTCAAGGTTGGGGCCTCAGCCACATCTGCATCAGTTTAGGTAGCAGAGCTGGAGCCTTCCTGTCTGGATTGGATCAGAAAGAACTCTAATAAACATATGTTCTTCGGCCTCATTAACATCTCATCATAGCGATGCATAGAAAATGAGGCCTATTTATCACACTGCTGCCAAATCAGCTTCAGTTCTTTCTTGACCCACAATGCAATAGGGCAGGGATCCCCAACCTTTTGAACCCATGAGCAACATTCAGAAGTAAAAGGAGTTGTGGAGCAACACATGCAAGAAAAATGTTCTTGGGCTGCAAAATAAGTGCTATGATTGACCATTTGGTAGCCCCTATGTGGCTTGTCAACCTACATTGAGGCTCTGTTTGGCAGTACATCTGGTTTTTATACAACCAAGACTTGCCTCCAAGCCTGGAATTCAAAAATAAGCATCTGCTTTGAGGCCACTGGGAGCAACATCCAAGGGGTTGGAGAGCAACATGTTACTCATGAGCTACTGGTTGGGGATTACTGCAATAGGCCATACAAAGGCCAACAGAAGTTACCTAGAAGACTGACGGCACATCCTGGAGGCCTTCCCAATGACCTTCTCAGCCAATATCTGAACAATCAGCCCAATATCTATCAAAATCCCATTGGACAAGGACTGCGTTGGCAACAGGTATTTAAGTGTATGACCATCAACTTACTCCTCCTGCCTGCCCAATATGACCTCCAGGTTCTCTTGCAGTTAGAACTCAGTTTTCTAGATACTCCAGGGCTCCTTCAATGCCACTTTTTGGTTAACTCCAAAATGCTTTATGCACCACTCCATTTCTGCCCCCAGTGATGTATAGTCTGTGTGGCAACGATTGGAACTGAGCCAAAGTTCCCACCAGTGGGCAGGAGTTACTGGGGTCCTGCAGACTTCTGGAGCTAAAGGCAAATTTCTTGCCAGACGTATAAAACTCCCAATACAAAACCGCACTGGGTAAGTACTTCCATTTTTTCTCATAGGGCGCAATTAACGCTTGGCTGCTGTCAGACTTTTACTGTGTAATCAGAGGTTTGCACAGATGTATATTTTGGGCACAGTACAAGTGCAAACAAACCTTTGGGATGTGTACTTTGTGCTACAATATAATCCCAAGTAGCATTATTTAATAACACATAAGTTCCAGCTGTCTATAGGTGTGTCTCAGCACACACACATAATGTTCTCCTGCTTGACTGCGTCAGTGAAAACTGTCTTTTATATTGTTTGACTTTAAAGAGAGAAGTTTGTGGTTGTTGTAAATTTATATGGAAGCAGTGTTGGGCTGGGAAGCCAGGTGCCCACTTTCCAAACTATTATACCTCCTCTCTCACTTTTTTATTCTCCTAGTCTCTTTTCTCTACATACTATACTCTATTCTTCCATTAATTGAAGTTCTTAAACCAGACCCTTGAGCTCGATCAGCTTTTTTGCACCACGTACCAGTTTCAAGCAAGATAATTTTATATAGGACTGTGGGGGGGATGAATGTGCATTTCAGGCTTACCAAAAAATCTGTCCAAACAGTATTTTGGTCCTTCTCACGATCAGTACAAAGCGCCTGGGCTACTCACAGCTGTTGCTATTGTTATGGTAATGGCGTGTCAGGGAGCTGGGATTTCGGGTAATTAGGGACTTTTTCATTGTTTTTGCAGCTGTTATAGACTGCAGCTGGGACTAGAGGCGGCCCAATTCGGCACAGCCTGCGTCCCGGTGAGGCCTGGTGGTTCGGGACCCCTGAGCTAGAGTTTCTATTGCTAATGGACTACTGCTGCACAAATATGGCAGCCCCCTCAGAGAAGAAAATTGGGATTAAATAGGTATAGGAAAGCATGGGTCAAGTACTTTGATGGGGTCATTCTAAAGCTCATGCAAATACAATGTTATAATAGATGTTAAAAAAAAAGTTGTAATTTCTGGTGTCTGTATCTCTTTAAGGGCAGAGACACATGGGAAGATTTGGGGAGATTTATTCACCCGGCGACTAATCGCCTATTCTTCAGGCGACTAATCTCCCAGAAAATCCTTCCCGACGGATAGAATCTAAATTGTTGGCGGGATGGCATTCGGAGCGCTTCATTTTCTGTAGCTGCCCGAGGTTTCCTTGTGAGGCAACTTCGGGCGACTTCAGAAAAAGAAGCGCTCTGTGTGCCCCCTAAAACAACACACCGACATTAAAAAAACACAAAACAACTTGATCATTCTAGAATAAAAATAATATTGTTATTCTTTGGGGGAACCTGTCCTTTTTTATCTTTATTTTATAAGTAAATTTAAGTTCAGCATAGCAATCTCCAGACATTAATATTTGCCAGGGACGTATAACCTGAGCAAACGAATATTTCTCCCTACACCACGGCTCCCACTGCAGCTTTAGATGCTGCTTCCCCTATTATTACTCAAAAAATACTGCTGTCACCCGGCTGCAGAAGAGGCTGCTGTTCCGAGCCTTAGGGTGTGTCTGTATATTTTGAGCCCTGCAATGATTAGGGCCGATTCCAATTACAAGGATGAAATGTACTAAGTCTGAAAGTGAAAGGAATGATCTGGCAGCGTTGGTAATGGGACTGGGAGAAAGGAACTCCACGTTGGCTAAAAGACAATCAGAAAAACAAGTCTCTTTGTTTATCTTAATATGTAGAACTGGTGTACCTCTGGCAACACACAGCAGCCCTACTTTTTTTCACCCCTGAAACATTCATCAAAATTCCAAAAAAAAAATGTTTTAATTTTTTTCTTAAGCAATTTAATTTGTCCGATTTTCTGTCAGATTCATTCTTGCATTGCACAAGGTTCCCATAAACTTTGGCGGCAAAGTGATTTCTCAAGCTGGTGCGGCGTAACTACAGATGAAGTAGAGATATATATATATATATATATATATATATATATATAGAGGCCCCATGACACCCTAATTCATATACAATTTTTAATAATTATTGGTAATAATTGTCAGCCTCTAAACATTTTGGGGGCATGAGAAATAATTTGCTGTGGGGTCACACACACTCAGGATCACGTAGCACAGACTTTATTAACTGATCCCAAGAGAGACCATTAGCTGCTGACCACACGGCCTGTAACTACCAACAAGTATATCCTGCTCGTTCTTGCATAAATTTAAACAGTGAGACCTCTAGCGGCCAGTTGTAACATATCATATTGCTACAGGGTCCAGTAGTAGACTGGCTCTAGATATGCTACTGTACAAGACAATGTGTCTGTTGGTTTGAAAGGATCTGGCCCGCTCTGGCTGCTTTGGCCTGAATTTTATCATTAGAAAAGAACAGACATAAAGGGGCAAGACAAATTAAAATGTGTAGTGATTACTTGCAACCTATCAGATGTTTGCTTCCAAACAGGAAACAAGTGCTGATTGGCTGCCTGCCTTGCTGGGCAGTAATTTTTGAGTCCTACCCCTTGATACCCATCCTAGACTTAGAGAAATGGAGCCTGACTGGCATGTGGATAGGCTTTAAAGGACAAATGATGTCCTGTTATTTTAACCATTGACTTAAAGGAAAACTATACCCCCTAAACAATGTAGGCCTCTATAAAAAGATATTGCATAAAACAGCTCATATGTAAAACCCTGCTTCATGTAAATAAACCATTTTAATAATAGTATACTTTTCTAGTAGTATGTGCCATTGGGTAATCATAAATAGAAAATTGCCATTTTAAAAAATAAGGGCCGCCCCCTGGGATCGTAGGATTCACTGTGCACACAACAAATCAAACAAACTATACTTCTTAGGTCACATGAGCCAATTAACAGACAGAGATATGGCTTTTGCTTCAACACTTCTTCCTGTTACAGTTAGAGCTGCAGTATTTCTGGTCAGGTGATCTCTTCCTGTTACAGTTAGAGCTGCAGTATTTCTGGTCAGGTGATCTCTGAGGCAGCACACAGACCATCACGAAATGGTGGCTCAAGGCAAGAGATGTAAAAGGGCAATATTTACTTAAATATATAGACCAGTTTGGTAAGATTCTTTAATATGGCACTTAATATGATGTAAACTATCTGTTGCTTAAGTGTTCATTTTGGGGGTATAGTTTTCCTTTAACGAGGAAAATCACTGTTAAATTTGGGGAATTATAAAACATGGCATGAGAAGTGAGACCATAAATGATATTTGTATCCCTCTGACAAGTTTGAACTGTAACAAAAATAATTGATGTAGCAAGAATATTTATTTACCTTATTTCTACTCTCCCATCTCAGGCCTGTTATATGCATTGAGAGAAGAAGGAAGAATGTGCCTGGTCAGGGGGGTGCGGTAATTGAAATACGATCGTGTTTCTAAGAGGGGAAACATTTTTGCAACCTGAGTGGGAGCAGTGAGCTCAGGAGGAGTGGGAGCAGCGTAGAAGGAGAGGGGAGGGCGAGAAATATTCCATATTACTTAGGTTACAACTGCAACTGTAAGCCAAAGGCAAATGCGTATGGATAAAACCATGTAAATGGAGTTTAACTCCTATTTTCCCACCACATGGGCAAGGCCCGGGGCTGGAGAAAGTGAGATGGAGCTGACATGAAGCCCCTATAAAGAAGGCTGTTAGGACTTGCAGGTCAGTAGCTAAACAGCCACAATGTACCCACATGATACTAACAGTTACAGGATAAAACATAGGTCCATTCATGTCATGATTCCATTTTCCAACTACTATTTATCCAAATACTGAGCACTCTCTACTTTCTGTTCTTGGGCTGCTCTCTTTCCCATGTTTAAGCAGGGGCGGGACTATGTTTAATCAGCGGAGAGGGAATCAGCTGGAGAACTGATTAAGAAAAAAACCCGGCATTGATTCGGATCAAGCTGAGCAGTATTCCATAGAAATGGGTGCAGAGGGAAAAAAACTGTTATTCCCTTGAGTTTCAAGCCCCACCACCTTGCCTTACCATTGGAAAGAGAGCAGCCAAGGAAAATGTACAGAATATCAGACATAGGTGATGTGGGAGATTTTTTTATGTACTATAATTTAATATAAATGGACAATGCAGTATAGCCTTTAAGGGCCATGGCACATGGGGTTGCCTGGTGATTTTGTAGCTTGGGTGGGCCCAAAAAACTCTAAATTTCCCACATCACTGTATTGATAACCACATGAAAATGGGGACGGCAGCCCCTATACTTTAAGGCAGTTTCCACTGAATGGGGCACTTGGTTGTGTTTTATTTCCCTCAGACGGAAAGAAGGTACAAAATGCTCAGAATCGCCCAATGTGCGATTTTTAAGGCACGATTTTAAGGCACAAGGAAGAATTTTGGGAGTTATAATTTAGCAGTCGTCCATGCTACTTATTTAGTACTTAATACTCACCAGCACTTCAGTTGTCTGAATATCCTACACATCTCCCCATGTGCTTCTCCCACTGACTGGAGTAATAAAGGTTAAAATGAGAGGTGCAGATTCCCGCAGCCTTTGTCTCTCTGGTACAGGAACCAATTACGACTTTGGGTGCCAGGGCTGAGACTCAATAGCACCATGCCAGCTCTTACCCAACACTCTCCACTCTCAGCACATGTGGGGCAGCACTTTCTCAGCTCTTTGATTGGTTCATTGGAGCCGAATAACTGTGGTACTAGTGGTGAGCCAAGGACAGATC
Organism: Xenopus petersii; assembly: GCA_038501925.1. Classification (NCBI taxonomy): domain Eukaryota; kingdom Metazoa; phylum Chordata; class Amphibia; order Anura; family Pipidae; genus Xenopus; species Xenopus petersii. The sequence goes on from CM076676.1 coordinate 151,251,757, forward strand.
CACTTACCAGGGTTCTGTAGGTATCAGCTTCTGTGTTCTGCAGCCTCAACACTGATCCAGCGCCGGGATAGAACCAGTCCATTCATCTGAGCATGAAAGAGACTCATCTTGGCTGAAACCTGCCTATACAGAAGAAAAGCTGCTGAGAATTACATTACAAGAGAAACGGCTGATTATTTCCCACTGTCCTACTTTCTGATGAGACAAACACCAACTACCCATCTCTGAATACAGGAGACCAAGCAGAACTTATAGGTCAATATTATTTGATGCAAAAACCTCTGGGGCTGTGACTGTGGGATAGCAGGTATAGTAGGGAGAGATGGTGTCTATAGTAACAGTGGATAATAGTCTCTGGGAAGGGAGTGTGACTGTGGGATAGCAGGTATAGTAGGGAGAGATGGTGCCTATAGTAACAGTGGATAATAGTCTCTGGGAAGGGAGTGTGACTGTGGGATAGCAGGTATAGTAGGGAGAGATGGTGCCTATAGTAACAGTGGGATAATAGTCTCTGGGAAGGGAGTGTGACTGTGGGATAGCAGGTATAGTAGGGAGAGATGGTGTCTATAGTAACAGTGGATAATAGTCTCTGGGAAGGGAGTGTGACTGTGGGATAGCAGGTATAGTAGGAAGAGATGGTGTCTATAGTAACAGTGGATAATAGTCTCTGGGAAGGGAGTGTGACTGTGGGATAGCAGGTATAGTAGGGAGAGATGGTGCCTATAGTAACAGTGGATAATAGTCTCTGGGAAGGGAGTGTGACTGTGGGATAGCAGGTATAGTAGGGAGAGATGGTGCCTATAGTAACAGTGGATAATAGTCTCTGGGAAGGGAGTGTGACTGTGGGATAGCAGGTATAGTAGGGAGAGATGGTGCCTATAGTAACAGTGGATAATAGTCTCTGGGAAGGGAGTGTGACTGTGGGATAGCAGGTATAGTAGGGATAGATGGTGCCTATAGTAACAGTGGATAATAGTCTCTGGGAAGGGAGTGTGACTGTGGGATAGCAGGTATAGTAGGGAGAGATGGTGCCTATAGTAACAGTGGATAATAGTCTCTGGGAAGGGAGTGTGACTGTGGGATAGCAGGTATAGTACGGAGAGATGGTGTCTATAGTAACAGTGGGAAAATAGTCTCTGGGAAGGGAGTGTGACTGTGGGATAGCAGGTATAGTAGGGAGAGATGGTGCCTATAGTAACAGTGGATAATAGTCTCTGGGAAGGGAGTGTGACTGTGGGATAGCAGGTATAGTAGGGAGAGATGGTGCCTATAGTAACAGTGGATAATAGTCTCTGGGAAGGGAGTGTGACTGTGGGATAGCAGGTATAGTAGGGAGAGATGGTGCCTATAGTAACAGTGGATAATAGTCTCTGGGAAGGGAGTGTGACTGTGGGATAGCAGGTATAGTAGGGAGAGATGGTGTCTATAGTTACAGTGGATAATAGTCTCTGGGAAGGGAGTGTGACTGTGGGATAGCAGGTATAGTAGGGAGAGATGGTGCCTATAGTAACAGTGGATAATAGTCTCTGGGAAGGGAGTGTGACTGTGGGATAGCAGGTATAGTAGGGAGAGATGGTGTCTATAGTAACAGTGGATAATAGTCTCTGGGAAGGGAGTGTGACTGTGGGATAGCAGGTATAGTAGGAAGAGATGGTGTCTATAGTAACAGTGGATAATAGTCTCTGGGAAGGGAGTGTGACTGTGGGATAGCAGGTATAGTAGGGAGAGATGGTGCCTATAGTAACAGTGGATAATAGTCTCTGGGAAGGGAGTGTGACTGTGGGATAGCAGGTATAGTAGGGAGAGATGGTGCCTATAGTAACAGTGGATAATAGTCTCTGGGAAGGGAGTGTGACTGTGGGATAGCAGGTATAGTAGGGAGAGATGGTGCCTATAGTAACAGTGGATAATAGTCTCTGGGAAGGGAGTGTGACTGTGGGATAGCAGGTATAGTAGGGATAGATGGTGCCTATAGTAACAGTGGATAATAGTCTCTGGGAAGGGAGTGTGACTGTGGGATAGCAGGTATAGTAGGGAGAGATGGTGCCTATAGTAACAGTGGATAATAGTCTCTGGGAAGGGAGTGTGACTGTGGGATAGCAGGTATAGTACGGAGAGATGGTGTCTATAGTAACAGTGGGAAAATAGTCTCTGGGAAGGGAGTGTGACTGTGGGATAGCAGGTATAGTAGGGAGAGATGGTGCCTATAGTAACAGTGGATAATAGTCTCTGGGAAGGGAGTGTGACTGTGGGATAGCAGGTATAGTAGGGAGAGATGGTGCCTATAGTAACAGTGGATAATAGTCTCTGGGAAGGGAGTGTGACTGTGGGATAGCAGGTATAGTACGGAGAGATGGTGTCTATAGTAACAGTGGGAAAATAGTCTCTGGGAAGGGAGTGTGACTGTGGGATAGCAGGTATAGTAGGGAGAGATGGTGCCTATAGTAACAGTGGATAATAGTCTCTGGGAAGGGAGTGTGACTGTGGGATAGCAGGTATAGTAGGGAGAGATGGTGTCTATAGTTACAGTGGATAATAGTCTCTGGGAAAAGACTTTCTTCATGTAAAAATCATATAAACATTAAATAAACCCAATAGGCTGGTTTTGTTTCCAATAAGGATTAATTATATCTTAGTTGGGATCAAGTACAAGCTACTGTTTTATTATTACAGAGAAAAAGGAAATCATTTTTTAAAATTTGGATTTTTTATTGTGGATAAAATGGAGTCTATGGGAGACGGCATTTCCGTAATTCGGTTCTTTCTGGTTACCGGGTTTCCAGATAACAGATCCCATACCTGTGTAAATGTCAAGTAATTTCTTCTTTTACCCCTTGCTATTGTATTGCCCCCATCTTTATATTTTTCTTTCCCATTATTCCCCCCCCCCACAGTGCCCAACTGCATCATCTTGGAATGTGTGTAAATGTGAGTGAGTCTGTCGTATACAGATATGGGAATATAAAAGTGATTATTCGCTTTCCATCTGGGCTGTATGTGACGCATTCCATGCGCCAGTGGCCGCCATCTGCTGCTGTGTCAGTAACCGGTCAGACTGGCGTGTGCTCGCCAGATCATCGGGCTCACGTCCAAGAAGTTCATCCCTGTGGGATATTTAGTCATCGAGACGGAATGACTGGTTGCAGAAGGGAGTGGGAGATTTAATATGAGTTGTAAATGCTGAAACATCACTTAAATGGGTGGTTCCCCTTTAAGTACACTTTTAGTATGTTATAGAATTTTTAATTCTAATCAAATTTTCATTCGGTCTTCATTATTTATTTTTTATAGTTTTTTTAATTATTTACTCTTTCCAGCTTTTAAAGGGGACCTGTCATCCAAAGAAATTATTCAAAATCCTATTTTATCACATTAGTCAAGCAAAATGAACTTTAATTACACTATATAAATTATTTGAATCTTGTTTCCTTCAGTCTGGGATTTCAAAATTATAGCAAGCAGGCAGGAGCCATTTTGTGGACACTGTTATTAAGACAAGTCTTGTATCATCTCAGAATCTTGTTTGTGCACCAGAATGTGGGACCCAGTGTCCATCCCCTGCACTGGTTACACAATTAAATGGTTAAGAGAACGGGGGAATGTGGGGAGAGCAGTGACATGTAGGAAGTGCTGAATGGAAAGTGAAAGTAATTGTCTGCCCCGCCTCTATGCCACTGGCATAGAGGAGGGGCAGGCAATATTTGATTGACAGCGGAGATTTTTAAATGAGTTTACAGCAGCTATGAATGCTTTAATAAAAAATAGAAATTGGATTTCATGTTTAATTTGAAAAGGACTTTTATTATACAGATTGTTGTGTCTGGGTGACAGGTCCACTTTAAATGGGGGTCACTGACCCCACCTAAAAAACAAATACTCAATAAGGCTACAAATGTATCGCTATTGCTGCTTTTTATTACTCCTCTTTCTATTCAGGCCTCTCCTATTCATATTCCAGTTTCTTATTCAAATCAGTGCATGGTTGCTAGGGGAATTTCAGCCCTAGCAACCAGATGGCTGATATTGCAAACTGGAGAACTGCTGAATAAAAAGCTAAATAACTCAAAAAAAAACCACAAAAAATAAAACATGAAAACCAATTGCAAATTGTCTCAGAGTATCCCTCTCGACATCATACTAACAGTTAACTCAAAGGTGAACAACCCCTTTAACCTTTGAGTAGCCGAATGGCAAGACTGTAATGAACTGGTTACTAAAGAGCAGGCACTGAGCAAGAGCGCCACCTTGTGGCAGGAGCTACTGAATCAGTGACATTTATAACCTCATTGCTGTATCAATATCACGCTATGAAATAATTTAAAAGTGTCACAATTTTAGGAAAACACAGGCAGGGTGACACCTAGTGGTGTTCCTTGTAATGATAACATCTCTGTACTCAGGGGTATGACAGTTGGTGGTGGGGGAGCTTTATCTTCACCTGCTTCCAGTGTTTTTAGGGGAACAAAAATAATAATATTCCTAATATTCAGGAAATGTGTACCCTGCACAACAATGGGTGCAAAATACCGTATATGGTATCTTACAGATAAGAAAATTTAAAGTTATTCACCTTCTAGTTAAGTTTATAGAATGTCCAGTTCTAAACAATTTTTCGATTGGTCTTCATTATTTATTTCTGACTTTTTTCAGCTTTCAAATGAGACCAGTCATTTCCACAAATATGTTGGACCTCGGCAGAAGAGCTTTCATCCATTTCGTTTTTACTTTGGCTTGACATAAGCTGGGAAGCAAATAGTCTACTGGCTGCCCAGCTATTATGTTTGGGGATCTGTAGGTGGCCTTAAGATACATCTTTCTCCCTCGGGGCAGGGGTCTGATAACCATATTTAAGGGCTAAAGGTTCTTAAAGGTGTTATTCATATTCTGAGATGATTTACAATTGGTTTTCATTTTTTATTATTCGTGGTTTTTGAGTTATTTAGCTTTTTATTCAGCTGCTCTTCAGTTTTCAATTTCAGCCATCTGATTACTAGGGTCCCAATTCCCCTAGCAACCATGGACTGATTTGAATAAGAGACTGGAATATGAGTAGGAGAGAGACTAAATAGAAAGTGATACAAAGTAGCAATAACAAAGTACAGATGAAGCCACTTGGATTTGTGAGTTAAATGCATCATGACTCAGGGGTAATTGAAGAAACTGTGTTATGTTAAGTCATCTTAACTCATTTAATGCATTTAACCTTTTCATTAGCATACCAAAGCTCCATTGTTCACAATGGTGAATGCTTTAATTAGATGGGATGTTGTGACGCAGTTTTCTGTGTTAAATGAGATAAATGGGATATCTGTGTTTAGTTATTCTGTGTCAAACAGACAAACCAAAGTGGCTGCATCTGTAGCCGTACAGAGCATTTCTTTTGTAGATGGGGTCAGTGACCCCCGTTCATATGTGAGTCAGTGTTCCTTTTTTACAAAGAAAGTCAGACAAGGGTCAGAAGAGAGGCTTGACGCGGGGCGCCTGTATAGCTCAGTCGGTAAAGCCCTGGACTTTTAATCTCAAGGTTTGGCTAGCCATTCGCATAACAATAGAATTCTATGACACAAATTCATTTGGAATCTCTATGTGATCAAGGATTTTGACATTTGAAACCACATTGGTTTGAAAACATTTCACGCTGCTCCCTCGTTGAAATTTGCAAGCTTTACATTTATGGCAACAAAAGTGACCCCAAATATTCACACACGTGGTCCCTTTCTCTCCTGTCCTATAACTGGGTGCTAATCAAGTCCTTGCCTTGGAGAAAACTGTTTTAGGGAGAGAAGGTCATTCCTGAGCCAAAAACAGATCTGCTAAACTGATCCTCCAATGCCGTTATTATATCCATTATTATAATTTAAATTAGATAGAAATGTCATTTAAGGATGTGCCAAGCTGGCAGGATTTGAACCTACAATGTAACGCACTATAGTCAGACAAGTTGTCCATTGGGCCACTGGCTCCCACTAAAGAGCGTCTGGAAGTTCCTGTGAATCAAAGAGAATCTGTGCACCACCTATTATGGTAAGGAGAGAGACAACATCCCAGAATTCATTGCTGGAACAAAGTAAGGGAAGAGTCACCAGGGCCGCCATTAAAAATCACGGGCCCCATACAACAACATTTTGGGGGGCCCCTGGGCCCCGCCCATCCTGGTGCCAAGCCCCGGCCCAGACCCCGCCGACTCCACACCACAGCTAAAAGACTACACATCAGCGCTAAAAAAGTAACCCCCCCACACACACAAGTTATAAAAAGCTATTGATGGTCAGGGCCCCCCATCGGCGCCAGGGCTCCCCATAAAAGTTTTTTTTAAAAAAGCATTGGTGCCAGGGCCCCCCTTACGAGTAAAAAAAATTGGGGCCCCAAAAAAATATTTTTTAAAAAAACATTGGCGCCTGGGCCCCCCTTACAAGTTAAAAAAAAATTTAAAATTTTTTTAAAAAAAAAAAAAACATTGGTGGCAGGGGCCTATAGAATATTAAAATAATACATTGGTGGCCAGGGGATTAAAAAAAAAAAACACACCAATTGGTGTTCAGTAGAATTGAACTCACGGCTTCAGGACTTCAACTTTGCCTCCTTTCATGACTTTGGGTCTTTTCGCCGCTTCAGGACTTCAATTTCGGCTGTTTTTGTGACTTCGGGTCTTTTCGACACTTTGGGACTTTTTGGCTGTTCGGCACTTCAGCATTTTCAGCTGTTCGGAATCAAAAATGGCCGCAAATCTTCGGCGCTCGGAAGGGGGGGCCCGGCTCAAAAGTGCAGCACTGTCGGGCCCCCCTTCATGCCCGGGACACTTGTCCCCCCTGTCCCCCCCTGATGGCGGCCCTAAGAAACACATTATACTCTCAACACAATGGGATCTTGGGAAATAGATTGTTGGACTCATCACGGGTTCCTTCCTTTTATTTGCTTTTGATGCCTTCATAAAACCTGGAGGGATTCTATAAGTCAAGCCTAATTTATAGCTCTGGACAGGTATTACACAGCAGTTTTTAGCAAAATGGTATCTTCCTTAAACAAACACCACCCGCACAAAGTCAGTAAAACAAGATGTAAGTAACCCTCGTGTTAATTCGTATGCGCTAGTTTCATCCTGGGGCTTCAACATGTCCGAGACGTAGGCAATCCCCACATACAGTGGCCTTTTAAACTGTCCAGTGGATCCCAGGAATACATTTTTATGATGTTTGATCTTCATAGCTAATGTCATGCGGGAGATAAAATGTTATATCCAAACATTCCTACACTTTTTGTTCCATTTTTGTTATTACAAACACTGCTAACTGTAGCATTGCCGTTTGGAAAATTGGAGTAGAAAGACTTATTTACCCATTTTGGATTTGTCAGAATGAGTTCTTTTAAAAAATGGATGGATCCCAAGGGTGGACCTGCCGTTGGTGGAATTTTGTGCCTTGATGCCTAAAGTCGGCAGCTTTCTGGAGTGAAGAGTTTGGTAGTGTACTGCTGGGAGTTTTTGATCTGTACGAGTTATAATGCTCCATACAATTATATGTGTCTGGCATCGGCACGTTCAGGAGTCATGGGACTTTACAAATCAGTTGCATTTTAGAGCATGAGATACAACACATTTCCGACATATAACGCTACATTATGAAGCCTATATCTATATAGCAGTAAGTGCAAAAGAAGGGCAGATTCTGCTGAGTGTATTTACAAATAAAAAGTCTTCCAAGCCACTTGAACTATTGGGGGTGGGGGTAAATGAAGAGAGTGTGTAGGTTATGATGAAAGCTGGGAAGAGTCAGAAGAAGAATACAAATAATTCAAAAACTATATCAAATAAATAATGAAGACCAATTGAAAAGTTGCTTAGAAGCAGGGCCGGAACTAGGGGTAGGCAGAAGCGGCACTTGCCTACGGTGCAACAACAGAGGGGAAACAGGCACATACCTGTAAAAACATCTTCTACCTACTTCTAGTCCCTGTAACTTCCCTGTGTTGAGCCCTCCTCCCTCCCTCCCCTGACTTCCCCTCTGCTACTGAGCGTGCAAGTAGGTTGCATTCAGGCGCTTGTGTTGGGGCGCTGGCGTTCAGATATTTGCAGGGGGGAGGGCTGGCCGGCCTGGTTGCCTAGGGCACCTGGTCGGCTTGGCCCGGCACTGCTTAGACGTGGTCATTAGTGATGACTGAATTTATTCACCAGTCATGAATTTGAGGCGAAATTCCTAATTTCGCCATGTGCAAATTTTTTCGCGAAACTACAGCAAAAATTCGCTGCAGAAAGATTTGCAGCGAAAATCGCCCATAAGAAAAAACGCCCATTGACTTAAATGCATTTGGAGAAAAAGAAAGCAGCCCATTAACTTTAATGTATTAAGATAAAAAAGTCGCCATAAGAAAAAAAAACATTGACTTTAATGCATTAGGACAAAATGTCTCCATAAGAAAAAACACCCGTTGACTGTAATGCATTTGGAGAAAAAAGTCGCCATAATAAAAACGCCCATTGACTATAATCCATTTGGAGTGAGAAAAACTGTCACGCGCGTAAAAACGCCCATTTAGTTCAATGTGTTTTGCGAAATTTAGCCGTTTCACAATTTTTTTCATAGTTTCGCTAATTTTTCGGAAAATCGAAATGGGACAGATTCGCTCATCACTAGTGGTCATTCTATATCATACTAAAACTTAACTAAAAGCTGAACCACCCCTTTAAGTCATATGCTGATGTTGTAGCCGTACAGAAGACCCCCTGGACTACTAAAGGGTCTTGTCCATATTAACATAAATCCTACCCACACATTTCTGCCACCACTTATGCTAAAAACAAAAAGCATGGAGTGGCTATATCGTTCCGTCCATTGATGGTATTTTTAGTAGTACCATTTTGACCTCGTGTAAGACAAAACTCAGTAGAGGAAAACCTTTAGTAATAGTCAGGCAATTTATTCATACATAATACAACATAACAGTTTTGTCTGGGTAAGCTGTTGGAGTAACACACAGAATGTCAGCCAAGGACTTACCAAAGACCCACCTCTTGGTCTAGGCATTATATAGCTTTCAGAAGGCATTTGCAGTAATTGTGACATGGGGTACATGGAAATACCATACATGGTCTGGCGAGGAGACTTACTGGCATATATATTTGTACATTCCTGTAAGATGTGCAGTTTTGCAACATAAGAGATTTCTGGTTCCAACTGTCCACAGCCTCGTAAACATCTGTTGGCTAAACATAGTCTTTGTGGTACAGACAGCTATTGAGCAACACTTCTGCAAAAGGGCATAAGAGACATGCTGACACTCTGCTGACACTCTTCTCAGTAACAGAGTGGAGATGATTTATTTGTATGGCCTAGTATAAGTTATATGAGTGACCATTGTCCACAGTTGACCATTAGCCCTTATAGTCCATCCTGCCTTGGGCCCTATAGCGTTATGGCGTCATAGAGGGCGGGGGTGACAACTATCAACCCTCTGACACTAGCCATTCGTCCGTCTTAGGAATTAGACCGTTCCAGATATATTTTATAATAACACCATATGTAGTCTTTGTTCCAGAAACAGTTATATGTGACACTGAAAGTAGCTATTTATTACTTTATGGAACAATCCTAGGCTAAACTATTACTTTTATGAATATATATGCACTTCCATAAGCCTCCAGCAATTTTTTTCAGATGTGTTTTCCTTATTGCTGAAACACACGCAGGAGACATTGGTTTTACTAGGGGATTTCAATTTAATAATTAATCCTAAACAGGATAGGCAAGGCCAAGTCATCTCAACTTCATCATCAGCCTCAAATTCTCAGAAGCAGCATTTCCATGTTTCATCCTTTAGATGCCTGGCAGTATTTTCACCCTAATACAAACAATTACACCTTATATTCAGCACCTCTAATTCCTATTCCAGGATTGATTATGTAAATACAGTATCTGCTCCAATGTTACCAATGCTGATAAGTCATATTTCATGGTCAGATCATGTTTCATGACGTCTGCGTTATATAATAAGATTGCTGACGCCATTGAGAATTCTTGGGTTGATAATTTGGATGAATTTCTATGAGTGCACTTTGGGCTGCCCATAAACAAGATACGTGGTGTCCTATCAGTGTTGTTTTACAGCAAAGGAAAGAATATTATAATCAGTTGTTAATGCTGGAAAAGGACTTTTCTAATTTGGAGCCCCTACATTAGAATAATTCCAGCCAACATATTTTGGCAGCCCTGACGCAAGCTCATCAGAATTTGAAAGCATTTTTATTAGGGATGCATCGAATCCAGGATTCGGTTCGGGATTCGGCCTTTTTCAGCAAGATTCGGATTCGGCTGAATCCTTCTGCCCGGCCAAACCAAATCCGAATTCTAATTTGCATACCCAAATTAGGGGCGGCGGGAAATTGCGTGACTTTTTGTCAGAAAACAAGGAAGTAGAAAATGTTTTTCCCTTCCCACCCCTAATTTGCATATGCAAATTAGGGTTCGGGTTCGGTTCGGTATTTGGCCGAATCTTTCACCAAGGATGCGGGGGTTTGGCCGAATCCAAGATAGTGTATTCAGTGTATCCATAATTTTTATATCAAAAAGCGGATACGTTTTCCTCCTCAAAGACAAGCCTTTTAGCTAGGAAGCTTTTGCAGGATCATTGGCGCAACTAGATATTACTGGGCCCCACGGCAAATTATTTTTCAGACCCCCAAAATGTTTAGTGGATGACTTGTTTTTTCAATATTTTTTGAAACTGTGTATGAATTACGGCCTCATGGGGCCCCTATACCTCCTGGGCCCCTCTGCAGCCGCAGGGTCTGCTTCCTCTATAGTTACGCTCCTGAGCAGGATCAGGCCTATCGTCCCATCTACTAAGACTGCGGATGGGGTAGTTGTTAAAACCCCATCTTATATTGTTACTCATTTTCATGAATTTTATGCAAATTTACATTTCTTTGCTCCTCAGCATCCTCATTTAGATAAAGAGGCACTACTGCCATCTGTTAATGAAGTTAATGAAATTGACGCCTGAGGAGAATTCCTCCCTTAATGCCCCCATTACTACAGAAGAAATAGAGGTAGCCACTAGCCATCTAAAGAACATTTCCAACCCAGTCCCTGACAGTTTCCACCCTTCTTACTACACAAAGTTTTGCAATCTATTACTTCCAATACGCCAATCTGTCCCTCCTTCCCAAACCCAATTAAGACTTAACCTGTGTCCAAAACTACCATCCTATCTCTGTTCATAATGTGGATCAGGGCCGGACTGGGAGTAAAAAGCAGCCCTGGCAAAAAAATCAAAGCAGCCCACACAGAAATATACATACCAATAGGTATTTACATTTATGTTTGCTTATCATTTACAGTATGGGGTACATTACCCCTTATAATACATGAGTGATACCCAAGAGTTCCCTGTATAACTCAGCCTGCAGCCTTGTGTCTTTATATGGTCACAGAACAACCCCTCAGTGACTTCTAATATCCTTATCATTTACAGTAGGGGGTACATTATCACTTATAATACATGAGTGATACTCAGAGTTCCCTGTATAACTCAGCCTGCAGCCTTGTGCCTTTATATGGTCATAGAACAACCCCTCAGTGACTTCTAATATCCTTATCATTTACAGTAGGGGGTACATTATCCCTTATAATACATGAGTGATACTCAGAGTTCCCTGTATAACTCAGCCTGCAGCCTTGTGCCTTTATATGGTCACAGAACAACCCCTCAGTGACTTCTAATATCCTTATCATTTACAGTAGGGGGTACATTATCCCTTATAATACATGAGTGATACTCAGAGTTCCCTGTATAACTCAGCCTGCAGCCTTGTGCCTTTATATGGTCACAGAACAACCCCTCAGTGACTTCTAATATCCTTATCATTTACAGTAGGGGGTACATTATCCCTTATAATACATGAGTGATACTCAGAGTTCCCTGTATAACTCAGCCTGCAGCCTTGTGCCTTTATATGGTCACAGAACAACCCCTCAGTGACTTCTAATATCCTTATAATTTACAGTAGGGGGTACATTATCCCTTATAATACATGAGTGATACTCAGAGTTCCCTGTATAACTCAGCCTGCAGCCTTGCGCCTTTATATGGTCACAGAACAACCCCTCAGTGACTTCTAATATCCTTATCATTTACAGTAGGGGGTACATTATCCCTTATAATACATGAGTGATACTCAGAGTTCCCTGTATAACTCAGCCTGCAGCCTTGTGCCTTTATATGGTCACAGAACAACCCCTCACTGACTTCTAATATCCTTATCATTTACAGTGGGGGGTACATTATCCCTTATAATACATGAGTGATAATCAGAGTTCCCTGTATAACTCAGCCTGTAGCCTTGCGCCTTTATATGGTCACAGAACAACCCCTCAGTGACTTCTAATATCCTTATCATTTACAGTAGGGGGTACATTATCCCTTATAATACATGAGTGATACTCAGAGTTCCCTGTATAACTCAGCCTGCAGACGTGTGCCTTTATATGGTCACAGAACAACCCCTCACTGACTTCTAATATCCTTATCATTTACAGTGGGGGGTACATTATCCCTTATAATACATGAGTGATACTCAGAGTTCCCTGTATAACTCAGTCTGCAGCCTTGTGCCTTTATATGGTCACAGAACCCCTCAGTGACTTCTAATATCCTTATCATTTACAGTAGGGGGTACATTATCCCTTATAATACATGAGTGATAATCAGAGTTCCCTGTATAACTCAGCCTGCAGCCTTGTGCCTTTATATGGTACACCGTAGTGTCTTTTTTAATGTAGTTAAGTACAAATTCTAAGCCTTCAAAAGGGCACTCAAACTAATAAAACCAGCAGAACTTACATACTAATGTATGTTCTAAAATGTATCAGTGCAGTTGCTTATAGAAATCAATAAACAGTTTGAAATTTAAGTGAAGGTCTAAGTGGCTGTTATAGGGAACTGCTCTGGAGCAATTTAACATTAGTTAGTAAATCAGCCACAGTTTATTTATTAAAGGCAAGGTGGCAAATGCAATTCCAATAATAAAGTACAGTATCTCCATAATTCCATAGATCATACAGAATAATTCATTAAAAAAATCAACTTATAATTATTCATGGTTTTCCAGTTATATATTTTTTGTTCAGCAGCTATGTGGTTGCTAGGGTCTTGTTTTTCCTAGAAACTAGGCAGTGGCTTGAATGAGGGACTTGGGGCATATTTATCAAAGAGTGAAGTTAGAGATCGCCACAGTCCACTAATGGGAAATTCCGCCACTCTCCATTCATTTTTATGGGATTTTTTATGATTTTCTATGAGTATTTGTCAATGGGTGAAAGTTCATCCTTTGATAAATACATTTTTCAAAATCCCATAGAAATGAATGGAGAGTGGCGGAATTTCACATTAGTGGACTGTGGCGATCTCTAACTTCACTCTTTGATAAATATACCCCTATGAATAGCAATACATGAGTTACTTAATAACAATACATTTGTAGCCTTCAGAGCAATAGTAAGTGACCCCCATTTGAAAGCAGAAATAGGTAGCATTCATTTAAAAAAAGTTAAAATATGTAGACCAATTGCAAAGTTGCTATAAATAGGACATTTTATAACACACTCCACTAAAACTGTGCAGCCTCCATGTCACACTTATAACTACAACATAAGGCTAATATCATGTTCTTCTTCAGACTGATGAGACATTGCTGACCCACACTCCAGTCCAGTCCACTTTCAGCACCAGCTCTGCTTTGCCCTGAAAAAAATACTTTTCTCCAGCTTCCCCCTGTAATAATACAGCTCTCCAGTCCACTGTTTGTAAATAGTCCAGCGTGTGATGACGTCAGATGGGTGTCCTCGCCCACTAATTCAAAATTTCTGCAGTCCTGCCCCCACCTCTGCTCTGCTATATTACACTGCTCTTTGGAGGTGGGAGGGGCTGCAGACGTGAGCGTGTCATGCAGGAGAGCGGGGAGGAACCGGAGCAGACACAGAGCACAGGGAGGACTGATTGAAAGCAGACGTTGGGTCACTGATTCATACCTCCCAACATTTTGGAATTAAAAAGAGGGACAAAAAATTTTTTTCCGCATGTAGCGCAGCAATTTTTTGACCACACCCCTTTCTGTGGCCACACCCCCTAATTACCATGTTTGTTTTACAAAATTTGGAAGGTTATGAAAGTTTGAAAATATTTCTCCTTATCTAAACTGTGTTTTTGTGTCTCACAATTGTTACAAAGTATCTTATTTGCACCTGTTAGCTGTTCTGGGCTCTCTGCCAAAAGCCAATTAAGTGAGAAACTTTGTTTCTTTTCTGGCTGTTCAGTGCAGAGAAAAGAGGGACTTTCCAGTACAAATGAGGGACTGCGGGTTGAGCTGTCAAAAGAGGGACTGTCCCTCCGAAAAAGGGACAGTTGGGAGGTATGCAGATTAGTTTAAAGGTAAACTAATTAAGTGGCCGCGCCGTTCCTGCTCAGTAGAAGTATACGCGACGCTGTCTGCTGGCTGACAGTAATTACTAGCGCCGTAAATTAAAAGCAAAGCAGTGAAGTGCCGCAGCCCGCATCTATTCAGACAGCGTGCGGCCCACTGAAACAAAGGGGAGATCGGCCCCTCGGGCAAATGCCCGAACGGGCAGATTATCAGTCCGGGCTTGATGTGGATATAAGCATATTTTCACAGTTTCTAGCAGCTCGCTTAAACGCATAGCTTCCCCAGTTGATCCACCAGGATCAATCAAGCTTTGTTTCCGAAAGGCAGACTACTTTTGACTACCTAAATATAGTATTACAGGCCCCTTTCTGGATGAACTCAGAGTTTTGTATAAGCACACAATAGCTAATTTAAAATGTTTAGGCAGACAATCATTGGCTAACTCTATAGCAAGAGGCACACCCCAAGGATGTCCTTTAGCCCCACTCCTCTTCTCCTTTGCTATCAAGCAATTGGCTCTTTCAATTTAACAGGACACTGATATCCCTATATATATAAAATCTCACCAAATTTATAAATTGAGTATGCCTATGACATCAATCTTACCCTAACTAAACCCTTTCTTAGCCTTCTTAATCTTTTCAATGTCCTTGATAAATTTCATAAACTTTTGGGCCTCCAAGTTAGTATACCTGAGCACCAATTAAAGCTTTTTTTAATTAAAATTTCCTTTTCATTGGAGGATACACTCAGTGGATTGCTTAGGTGTCAAATTCACAAAATCATATCATACTTTATATAAGGCCGACTTTCCCTTTCTTATAAACAAATTTCATCGTTTTTAAAAGAATTCAGCTTTCCAGCAGTGGTCAGATAACAAATTTTACATCATATATGAAATTATCATTCTGAGGTCTGAAATCATTCTCCCAACTTCGTAACTCTCATGCCACCCCTAATACTGAGATATTTCACTATAATCAGCTTTCTCGCTTTTATGACTCTCAGTCTCCCCACCAAGAAAAATTAGAGAAAGTTCATTATATGAACATTGTTGCCGCAATATAATTTCACTAATTTACTCCAAACTGAATGAAGTCGATCTACTTTCCACAATTACAAGGCAACGTGGGCGGCTGATCTGGGTTCTACCATTTTGCCCACAACCTGGGCAGAGGTTTGGTTATCTATCAGGAATCTTTACTCCAATGTAGGAGTAAAAGAAATAGCATATAAGGAGATGTTTGTTGGTATCTTACTTTTATTCATAAGTATGCCATCAATTAAATTTTCCATCTACATGGTTTAGGGGTTGCTCGGTTAGAGTAGACTACCTTCACGCTGGGTGGCATTGTCCTCTTTTTTAAGATCTATGGACTGAATTTTATCAAATGACTTCTCAGATTATAGGGGTAACCAGTGAGCCTACCATTGAATCAGTATTATTATCCTTACCTTATACTAAACGTCAGGGCCGGAACTAGGGGTAGGCAGAGTAGGCATGTGCCTAGGGCAGAAAACTCTGGGGGCGCCAGGACAGCAACGTCTCTGCTTCTCCTACCCTCTAGTCCGGTCCCCACTTGGAGCTGTAGGTGACAGGTGCGCTCTTTTTAGCACAAGCATGCAATTCCTATCTGCTGTATCTTATTTTCGCGAATGTGCACGTCCTCTTTTATGCACATGCGCGCGGTGCCTAGGGCGCCTGGCCGGGTTGGCCCGGCGCTGCTAAACTTGCATAACAGTCACGCAAACTTGTTTTCTAAAATCCTGGCAGCTAGCCGCTGCGTCATTGCTTTACATTGGCTAGTCGCCTCACTTTCTGTTACTTTGGTCATTGATAGGCTTAAATTTATTCAACCTATGCATTACCTTTCAACCCTCCTGGATGAAAAACTAGACCTTCATATTGCCATCTCGTCACCATGGGATCATTTCCTTTCCAATAAACCATAACAGCTGAAATACCCATGATAATATTGGGATGTATATAACCTTCACAATGTTACTCTATTATGTAATTTTTAGTTTGTTCTTATTTTCTTCACTTGTTTTATTTGAATTTAGTTTATTGTGTTTACTAATTGTATGCTGTAACTTCAGTACTACCTACATGTGGAGTTCTTTTTTTATTATATACTACCTCTGGGACTTACCAATACACACTATGACATTTTCTTTTCTTTGTAATTATAAATAATAAATTGCTATAATAAAGATTTATAAAAAAAAAAAAGTATTTATGGGCCCTAAAATTTGGTGGGGGGGTGCAGAGAGGACTTGATTCTGCTTTCATCTGGTATGGTGCCTACGGATTGGAGAAAAGCTAATGTAATTCCTATATTTAAAAAGGGATTACGATCTCAGCCTGGCAATTATAGGCCAGTAAGCTTGACATCTGTGGTGGGCAAATTATTTGAAGGCTTGTTAAATGATCACATTCAAAATGTTGTCCTAGTGAATGGCATTATGAGCAACAATCAGCATGGCTTTATGAAGGATAGGTCATGTCAGACACATTTGATTGCATTTTATGATGAGGTAAGTAAGATTCTGGACAGTGGAGGGGCGTAAATATGATCTATTTGGATTTTGCCAAAGCGTTTGATACTGTGCCCCACAAACGACTGCTTTCTAAACTAAGGTCTGTTGGGCTTAATGAAGTCGTTTGCACATGGATAGGAAACTGGCTACAGGATCGGTTACAGAGGGTGGTTGTCAATGGGACATTCTCTACTTGGAGTAAGGTTCTTGGTGGGGTCCCTCAGCTCGTTATTGGGTCCACTTTTATTTAATTTGTTAATTAATGACCTAGTGGAGGGTATTGTAAGTAATGTATCAGTGTTTGATAAATGTAAAGTCATGCACCAGGGATGTAAAAATTTGCAGCCAGTAACGTAACTAGGGGGCACGGGTGCAGGCCATGCATCCGGACCCTCCTCATCTGCACAAACCGACTGAGGGGGGTGTGAACCCACCCCTTCACCCCTGGTAGTTCCGCCACTGTATGTAGCCAGCCACTTATACCCTTAATGGGACTGCACTAGGCAAATCCATTCTGGAAAAGGACCTTGGAGTCCTTGTAGATGATAAACTTGTCTGTAGCAAGCAATGCCAGTCAGCAGCATCAAGGGCAAATAAGGTCTTGAGTTGTATTAAATGGGGCAGAGAGTCACGGGAGGAGGGGGTCCCACTGTATAGAGCACTTGTAAGGCCCCATCTAGAATATGCCGTTCAGTTTTGGTCTCCATCACTCAAACAGGACATTATTGTATTAGAGAGGGTACAGAGAAGGACAACTAAGCTGGTAAAGGGAAAATCTTAGCTATGAGGAAAGACTGGCCAAATTGGGGATGTTCACACTGGAGAAGAAGCACTTAAGGGGAGATATGATAACTATGTATAAATATATAAGGGGATCATATAATAATCTCTATAATGATTTATTTACCAGTAGGTCTTCCCAGCTGACAAGAGGTCACCCATTCCGATTAGAAGAAAAGAGGTTCCAGCTAAATATTGGGAAGGGGTTTGTTACAGTGAGAGCTGTGAAGATGTGGAATTGTCTCCCTGAATCAGTGGTACAGGCTGATACATTAGATAGGTATAAGAAGGGGTTGGATGGTGTTTAGCAAGTGAGGGAATACAGGGATATGGGAGATAGCTCATAGTACAAGTTGATCCAGGGACTGGTCCCATTGCATCTCCGAGTCAGGAAGGAATTTATTTCCCCTTCTGAGGCAAATTGGAGAGGCTTTTTTGCCTTCCTCTGGATCAACCAGCTCTTGGCAGGCAGGTTATATATATAGACTTAAAAGGTTGAACTTAATTGACGAAACTTACTATGTTACATGAAGAGACCGGTTCATTGTTAAAATATTGCACATGCTTTATTATAGATAAATAAGAATTTCAACACTGCTCCACCCCCATATATATTGAATTTGCAAATATTTTTCTCACTTAGGGAGAGATGGTGTCTATAGTAACAGTGGGATAATAGTCTCTGGGAAGGGAGTGTGACTGTGGGATAACAGGTATAGTAGGGAGAGATGGTGTCTATAGTAACAGTGGATAATAGTCTCTGGGAAGGGAGTGTGACTGTGGGATAGCAGGTATAGTAGGGAGAGATGGTGCCTATAGTAATAGTGGATAATAGTCTCTGGGAAGGTACTGTGGTACCACAGTAACAGCTTAGACTGTGTATAAAGGAAGGCCTCAAAAAGTTTGTTTTAGTTTTGGATCTAAATGCCTGTATGAGCTCATCTGGGGCAGATATAGGACAACATGAGGTCCACTTCGTTTCTGATAACTGGAGCTCCTGGGTGGATATTATCAGGAAGGTAATGGCAGGAGGTCATGTCCCAAACATCCAGGATAGTTACAGCCATGCCCTTGAAGATAGCTCTGAGTAAAATGTCCAGCTGAAGGGAGAGCCAGTCACTGCCATAAATCGATTTGTAGCCAGTGTTAGCCGACTTTATCAGTACAGTGGTCTTAGGACTCCGGAAAAGCAGAGAGGAAATCGCCCTCCGTAACCTAAACAACCTCTGTATATATACACTGACTGGGTATGTGGTGAAGTGGGCCCACAGTGTAAAGACCACGACAGTTTGTGGTCCACCACCAATCCCATACAGGTGGGCTGCCTCATAGTGCAGGTTGGAGATCATAGTCTTGGCAGTGCGCAGAGGCTTTCCATGTGCCCGCCATCTCATCACCAGGCCAACGTCTGGATCCACAGCTAGCAAGGGGCCAGACTGGTAATTTACATGCAGATCAATCCTTTTTAGAGCTGAAGAAAGAATCATAAAGAATTACGTTTAGTGTTCTACGTCTCCTTCTCATATCCCTGTTAGACTCTAAACACTAGATCTATTAAATATAGCTGGTGAGTCTACTCTGTGCAGATAACATTCATTCCAACAGCATAACCCTACATCATAATTCCCTTTCTATCATCCCACCCTCCTCTTACAACTCTTATCAGCAGAGGACAACAAGGGGCCATAAACAAAGTCCAAATTTAGTAACAGCTTGGCATGGCTCCCCCAATCCATCCAATGACAAAACAATCATATGGCTAGCTTTGATTTAACACTTATGGCAATGTGGCTAAAGAAGTAGACCACTTCTTGTATGGCCAACTTCATTTTTTCTTTGTCCTTGTAACTCTACTCTTCTTTTGACTCTTTGCATGACACATATTTCCTTTTACTGTATCAATGATTATATTACTAACACTGACAAACCCACCCAGAGGGTAGGTGGGATCAGGGGGAAAGATTTAAGGGCAAATGTTTGGTTGTTATGGGTTACTGTACTAGCTTTGATTTGCACTGCTTTATTAGCCCAACCATATTCCATGCACATAGTACATATAGGGGCACATTTACTTAGCTCGAGTGAAAGAAAAGAAGAAAAAATACATTTCGAATGTTTTTTTTGGCTACTTCGACCATCGAATTGGCTACTTCGACCTTTGACTACGACTTCGAATCGAACGATTCGAAATAAAAATCGTTTGACTATTCGACCATTCGATAGTCGAAGTACTGTCTCTTTAAAAAAACTTCGACCCCCTAGTTCGCCACCTAAAACCTACCGAGGTACAATGTTAGCCTATGGGGAAGGTCCCCATAGGCTTTCTAGCAAATTTTTGATCGAAGGAATTTTGTTCGGTCGATGGATTAAAATCCTTGAATCGTTCGATTTGAAGGTTTTAATCCTTCGATCGAACGATTATTCGGAACGAATATCGCTAAATCCTTCGACTTTGATATTCGAAGTTGAAGGATTTAACTTTGATATTTGAATATTGAGGGTTAATTAACCCTCAATATTCAACCATTAGTAAATGTGCCCCATAATGTATTGTCTAGTTATAGGGAAAGTTTGAATTAACATTTAATGCGGCAAGTTTTATTCTATTATTTTATGAATCTTCTTACTTGGTATGAATCTTTCCAGATACTCAAACCACTGACGTAAGGTAGAATCCCCAAACATGTGTATGTCCTTCCCTTTAAGGCAGTCACGAGCATCAGATGGACTGGGAAAATGTCTCCCCAGACAGACCAACGATGTCCAGATGTCATTATAATAAAACCCAGAAGGTTGACTTGGTTCCTGGCCAGGAGAACAGACTTGAAGTCTAGATGTGAGACCTACAAAAAATAGGTGGTACTGGGGGAGGGATAATATAAGTAGGGTAGGAAAGAGAGACAGTGACAGAAAAATAGTGTAAGGGATTTGGGAGGAAGAGCAGAAGGAAACCCAATGATAAGATTTAAGACATAAGACCATAGAAGAGGCTTTACTGCTTAAAGTCCCTGAGTATATAGTTGGTCTATTACCTGTAGAGTTGGTGGCTGGCTCTATCTTGATTGAAGTAAAAGCTCCTTTAATATTCTGAGCAGTGACAGAGCTGAGTGAGAGATTTAGGCGTTTAGTGAAGGCTGGGTTTCCCCAAGGCAGGTGGTTAGTATGCAGTCAGTCTTTAGTCAGTACTTTAGGACAGCCTAGTTCATTGGCAGCCATTAGAGGGGAGCAAATCACTTGTCTTTCTTATAAATAAAGTTTCGGTATTCAGTATCCCACTCACCTTCTGAAAAAAGAATCCTCCAGCGAGTTGGTGACTCTGCGGTACCCGCCCATGGAGTGATAGACCAATGAGTCGCATGGCATCTTCTGGGGTTTTAAGCACTGCCAGGGGTCCCCAGTCACAGGATCACTGTAGTTACATACGTCTCCTCCTCGGACTGCAATGTTACACTCTTTTACTTCACTGCTCCCATTAAAATGAAAATATCCATTAAAATACACCTGTGGGAAAAATGGCAACCCTTACACACTGAACACCATTGTGCATTGCAATCTGAAAGTATGATAATCCCCTGCCCTTGCTTTCCTCCCTCTTGCTTCATTAGAGGTTCCTTTATCTCGATTGTTTATATGTTCTCCTATGGAATAATAATATCACCTGCAGAAGCTAGCAGTGGGAGTGGCCTAGCAAGCAAGGGGTATTAAAGTACCAAAAGAGGGGGCACAGAACATAAAATATGTTGATCACCCACCACGTGGAACAGGTGGTCCAGGTGCACCAGCACCAGACCCTCAGCTTAGGGAGAGGATAAACCAGTAATATACAAGAAGGGGGGTATCGGGCACTCGAAAAACTCCACAAGGGCCGCCAAAAATAAGGTTAAAAATTTGATATTTATTGTAGATTCATTAAAAAAGGAACAATATCTCCATTGGCCCTACGCGTTTCGCCCTAACAAGCAAGGGGGCCTCTACAGAGAGATACTATGACACTATGCTGGCATCAAGCGGGTAAAGTACAGTACAGAATTTGTGACCATGTTTAATTCTATACTACCTCCATGCAGTAGGTGATGAAGTGCACTTAGCAAACAAGAACAGATTCTACATTCTACACAAGGAAGTTTATAAATATTAATGCAGTATAAATTGTATTTCCCTTTTGTTCCATTCTGAAACATTTACTATGAGGGCTACAGGACATGGAGATATGGGGCGGTTAAGCAGATCAGACCTGGCAGCACTGGAACTATTTCAGCCTGGAACTAATACTGGAACTGGAATTAATATCAGCAATATGGCTGATATTTATCATTGTGTGTTTCATATAATAGTTAGTAGGAGCAGAAGTTAGGCTGGAATGGTGAGGGTCCCTAAAGTAACCTTACAAAGGGTGGTGGTAAATGGAACATTTTCTAATTGGACCAGTGTTGTTAGTGGAGTACCGCAGGGCTCTGTACTAGGTCCCTTGCTTTTCAACTTGTTTATTAATGACCTGGAGGTGGCCATTGAAAGTACTGTTTCTGTTTTTGCTGATGAGACTAAATTGTGCAGAACTATAGGTTCCATGCAGGATGCTGCCACTTTGCACAGTGATTTGTCTAAACTGGAAAACTGGGCAGCAAACTGGAAAATGAGGTTCAATGTTGATAAATGCAGGTTATGCACTTTGGCAAAAATAATATAAATGCAAGTTATACACTAAATGGCAGTGTGTTGGGAGTTTCCTTAAATGAGAAGGATCTAGGGGTCTTTGTAGATAACAAGTTGTCTAATTCTGGGCAGTGTCATTCTGTGGCTACTAAAGCAAATAAAGTTCTTGTATAAAAAAGGGCATTAGCTCAAGGGATGAAACATAATTGTGTCTCTTTATAGGTCCCTGGTGAGGCCTCATCTGGAGTATGGGGGCAGTTTTGGACTCCAGTCCTTAAGAGGGATATAAATGAGCTGGAGAGAGTGCAGAGACTAAGTGCAACTAAACTGGTTAGAGGGAGGGAAGAGTTAAATTATGAGGGGAGACTGACAAGGTTGGGGTTGTTTTCTCTGGAAAAAAGGCGCTTGCGAGGGGACATGATTACACTTTACAAGTACATTAGAGGACATTATAGACAAATAGCAGGGGACCTTTTTACCCATAAAGTGGATCACCGTACCAGAGGCCTCCCCTTCAGACTAGAAGAAAAGAACTTTCATTTGAAGCAACGTAGGGGGTTCTTCACAGTCAGGACAGTGAGGTTGTGGAATGCACTGCCGGGTGATGTTGTGATGCTGATTCAGTTAATGACTATAAGAGGGACTTGGATGATTTCTTGGACAGACATAATATCCAAGGCTATTGTGATACAACAATTAGTATAGATAGGGTTATATATCATTTATGTGACTGTATGGAGGGGTCAGTGTCAGTGTGCGTATGTAAAGACACTGGGTTTTATGTGGAGGGGTTGAACTTGATGGTCTTTTTTCAACCTGATTTAACTACAGTATGTAACTATGTAACTATGTAACTATGTAATTATGTAACTATGTAACCTTATGCACAGTGTCTACTAATCTAATCTATCTTTTTATAGCTTCATCTACTTCTCTCCACCATATTTTTCTGCTCACTTGTTTCCTGTTCTATTTCTCTTTTCTATCTCCTGTTCTATCTCTTTTAGCATATACATTTTTTTATTTCTCTCCTTTTCTACTTGCCCTTGTTGCACTCACGATGGGACTAGGGGTATGCAGACAAAGTGAATAATTACAACTGGAATTAGTCATAACATTAGATATGGAGGGAGGTAAAAGGAGAATTAAGAAATTATATATGAGGTGTGGGAGAAGATACAAGAAAGAACCAAGAATTGCATATGCAGAAGGGGGGAACAGTAAGGGGCATCCTCAGAGAGAAGAAAATAAAGGGGTAACAAAGAAGAGAAGAGAAAGAAGGGAGTAAATTGACACAGAGGAAGAAGTGAAGAGAAGGGAACAAGGGGGAGGGTAGATTTCACATGATGGGTACAGAAGATAAAAGTGGGAAAAGTAGAAATAATGTCACCTTAAAGATACTAAAGGACAAAGAGAATGGTAATCTTGGAATAGGAAAAGGGTAGAATAGAGCAGCAGCTTGGAAAAGAGAAAACAGAATTCTCCATTAAGTCATGGGGCCAAACAGCAGTGAGATCATTTTTTTAAATACCTGCAGGGGTCTTGGTTAAAAGAAGAAGACCTTTACATGGTGGGGAATTTAGGACAATGGGCTTGGTAGCCACATGGGTCCACAAAAACCTGATGAACATCCCATTAACCTCCTGATATGGTATGGTTTATCTCTTATGTCTATAAACAAAACTAGGCTTTTTCTAGCTAAAACTTTTATAAGATCTGAATGAACTACTTTGCAATGTGTTAAAACTATACTCTCCTTGGCTTCAAGACTAAAATTGGTTAAAACACCAAAAAAAAGTGTCCCATAACAAAAAGTTATGCTACAGAACCAGTACATCCCGTGCTTCTCTCGGGCTTCACTGTGGATATGGAGATACAAAAGTTGGGATAAGACTCTAATTTTCTAACATGATCGTCAAAACCCATGTGCCGCTCACAGTAAAACATTTTTGGTTCGAATTCCTCCCGCCCCGGACCCTTTGCTTGAACCTTGGAGCCGCTATGTTATAGCTGGTATGCCATAACAAAAAATGGTCCATAAAAAATACAAATTCTATTAAAAATGCCATGTTAATAATATAATATACATACAGACCCCATTGTATCCTGCCTTACGCGTTTCATACCCTCTGGCTAATCATTGGCAATTACAAAGCCATAATACCAAACAGAATCAACTCCTCCCATTCTGACATAAAACCACTCAAAAGATTAATGCCACGTTTGGTATCCCAAAACCCACAACAACAGCCGCCTTTTGCTTCGGGAAGAGCCCTCCGCTACATGGATGCCGCAAGGTCTTAATCTGAGAGAACCAAGGGGGTAGTTCTGGGCAGACATGGGAACCGTAACGTATGACAGGAGGGACAGGCTTAGAGCTAAGAGTAGTCATAGAACAGGCCGGTGTCAAAACCAATCAGTCCTGCAGTACAGAGTCAGGATCCAGAGGAATAGTCAGTAACAGGCAAAGGTCGGTATAGGCAGTGATTCAGCAGAGGTCAGGGACAGGCACAAATCAGACACAGGAAAACCAGACAATAAGCGCAACCAGGAACTATATGACAATAGACCAATGTTGGGCTATAGGAAGTAGGATGGGGCGCCCCAAAATATTTGAATTTCACTCTAAGAGCGATGATGTCATTAGAAAATATGAAGGCATCAAACCCAGGTATTATCACATTTAAAACTGCTTGTTCATTAAATAGCAATGTTACAGGTGTACCTTTCTGGGTAAATAATATGAAATTTCAATAAGTCAAAAGGCAAAAAAAAAAAAAACATTTTTATAAATTGATAAATTGGTATTTTGTATAGAATCATTTTTGTTCTGGGACACTCTTTTTTTTTCTCTTGTTTTTGTGTTAGCCCTGGACACTGGGGACTGTGTAACATAAACCTTGGCCCTTTTTGACTGGTTATAATTTAATACATTTAATACAACAAATAATTGGTTACAAACCCAATTTAATTTGTCACCTGCTTCTAATTTCTTTTGCTTATTACTTTATTTAGCAGAATGTTTCTATCACTATCACTAATAGTATCTGTTCTTTATCCTCTTTTTTTTAATCTATCCCATAGCTCCAAAGCCTCTGCAAGTCTTCCCACGTGCATCAAGTCCTCTGTAAGTAGGAACTGTCCCAGTGAGATATCCACCAGAAGAAACTATTTTCAAATGATAAGAAATGCAACGGTAGCAGACCACAACACTGCTGGTAACTGACACTTTTGTTAAGTACAATATCACACATTTACCTTTTCTGGATGGCTTTCTCGTTTGTTCTTCAGGACACACACAGCCTCGCTTGAGTGAATCAGACGGATGTTCACCTGGGCCTCCCCTTCCCATGGAAGAAGAAATGTTGCTAAATAGGTGCCATTGTTAAGATCCTTTACATGTCCTGTGACCCCAGCTTTAACCTTTCTGGAATGAAGCTTGGCTTGGAAGAAGTCCCCACCATAGGACTTAAGCTTTCCATAGTGATCTTTGGCCGTGATAAGAACTTCTAATGTTTCTCCAATGCTGTATATGGAACGTGGATTCATCAGCTCATACCAGCACTGCTTGGGGTCGGTGGAAAGACTGAAGTTGGTAATGGAAGATGGAGGTGAAGGCCAGTCTATCAGTTTGAGAAGGTCTGCCAACTCTGATTCTTCATGTTTAAGGTTGGAGTTCTTAACACTGGCTTTTTTTGGAGAAGGAAGACGATATTCACCCAAAGATTCTGTTGGCAGAATTCTGTAGAAAAACTGTAAATGATATGTATCAGTTACCAACCAATCGAAAGTGCCGAACTGCAATGGGTAAGGAAGCGCCCAATTAGCCTTGGTTAACATCGTTATCAGAGGCAATAAAGGTCAATGAAATGTTGCTGTTTTGTGGATAAGAAAAATGGTGATTTTTCTTGCCTTCATCTAAAAACACCTGTACACAGCTATGTGGAAACCGAGCCCAAAACAGCATTAAAAATTGTAGCAGAACCACATTTTCTCTTATTAAAGAGACACAATCCATCTATTGCATACGACAATGCAAAAATTAATAGTGTAAAAGTCCATGTAAATGTGAGCTTCCCCTTTAATATAAGCTCATTCTTCAAGCCACGCTATGTCATAGTTTTCCCTGTTGTCAGGTAATTATAGGTTAGTGAAATCTTTATTTTATAGCCTATGGGAAGGGTGTTTTAGAATTGGTTGTCTGTGTTTTATTATTCAGAAACATGTTTATCGCTTGATCATTATATTCTTGTATTGCTCATATAGATAATGCTGTTAAAAATAACCTTCTATGATCACTGAGATCTGAACCCTTTACTCTACAAGCACTACCTGCTGGTGCCCATTCCTTATTTAGTGCATAATTCCACTTCTGTAACACAATATATGGTTCCAATTACTCAACAATGCTCTGAGGATTCAAAATATGTTTTAAAATTTTGAATTATTTAAATAAAATGGAGTCTATGGGAGATGGCCTTCCCAGAATTCTGAGCTTTTTGGAACAGGGGTTTCTGGATAACGGATCCACTATCTGCCTGTGCATCAATGGTGACAGAGAGCTTCCATCCTTTTCAGTGACACAAGGCACAGAAGGGATATTGGGTGTTTCTCTACTGGCTGATGTATACAATGGGAGACAAAGACCTAATGGTGTGAAGGCAATAGCATCTAGAGGCAGCCAGGAGTGGGTTTACTGGCCAGAAATCCCACCAGCCTAAGATCTAAAATGTTGATCAGCTCCCCATCTACAGCTTTGATAAAAACAAAACATTACAAAGCCTGAGAATCAACCCTCCAAATAGACAGTAGGTCACCTCAAATGATGAGCCCATTGCCGTCCCACTCCCCTAGAGATGTTCTCTCTCACATTGACTCATTTGTTTTGACCACAAACTCTATAGGCAAAATCAAAAAGTCTCTTGGGAGGTTATTTATTAAAGTCTGAATGCCAAAAACTTGTAAAAAAAAATCAAGTTTTTGTTACTATAAAATCCAAATTTTTAGTGAAAAAGAAAACTAACATTTTTTGTCATTTATTATACCCCGAGGATGGAAAAAGTCTGAATCTGAAAATCTGGCGAGATTGTAAATAAATCAAAGGAAGAAGTCCCAAAAATATCGTGATCTTTGATGGATTTTGTAGTTTTCGGGCAAAAACCCAAAAAATCTTACAATTCTAATTTTCTGACAATTTTCAAAATTTTTCAGAGTTTTTTCCCAAACTGGAATATATCCGGCATATGTATTGGGAAATAACGGGAAATAACCCGTGTGGATTTGGTCGGATTATGTTTCAGAAAATAATGGGATTAATTCTGATTTTGATAAATAACCCCCTTAGTGTTTAGTATAAGATAGTATGTCAGTACAGTATATCTTATAACTGTACCCCCATCACTTACCCCTGCCATAAATGTCATGCAGCACAGGAGAAAGAAGAACTTCTTTCCACCAAAACCCATGGTCCCTGGTTTTGTAGCACAGAGAGAAGGCTTGTAGCTGTGCAACACCAACCTGCTCACATGAGAATGAAGCACAAGGAAGTTTACATATTAACTGCGTGCTGCATGGTTCTCCATACCCTTCCTTGTTCTAATTTATATATGCAAATTAGCTTTATGATCCAGTTCAGGGATGTGCTTCATGGACTTTGCTAAACCAACACTAACAACCTGGCCTGGACTCATTCACTGCATCTCCAACCACCACACTGGGACCTCATGCAATTGGCTCTGAAAATGTTTCCTCCCTCTCTAGTTGGCCAAGCTTTTTCTACTACTCCAACCCCAAGAGGACTCCCTTTCTGCAGGTAGGCCCCATTCATGTAGAACACTGACATTCTTCATAAAGATGTAATTTTACTAAAACCTTGAGAAACAGCCTTACTTACTGAAGGAGATGATCAGTAGGTCGGTGAGTTGGTGACCAGGGAATCCAGCAGAGTGGGGGGATGAAGTGTATAAGGGGTGAGATGGGGGAGACTGGTAAACTGGTAAACTTAAAGGGATACTGTCATGTGAAGAGATTTTTTTTCAAAAAGCATCAGTTAATAGTGCTGCTCCAGCAGAATTCTGCACTGAAATCTGTTTCTCAAAAGATATTTTTTTTTATATTTAATTTTGAAATCTGACATGGGGTTAGACATATTGCCAGTTTCCCAGCTGCCCCCAGTCATGTGACTTGTGCTCTGATAAACTTCAGTCAATCTTATCTTGGAGTGATATCCCCCCAGTGTTGGACTGGGCCGACGGGATACCGGGGAAAAAAACAGGTGGGCCTCAGCCGGCCCAGATGTGCTTCCCCCGGCTACTGCATATATAAATGACTGTGTGCCTTGTTGGTGCGTGTTTGCACCGTGTTTGCTCATGCGCGGGCATTGCACAAAGTCTGCGTATGCGCGCCGTGGACCAGGTAATCGGAGTTATGGAGGGGGCACGAGGACTGTGAGGAGGACCCTTTGTTTGCAGCCCCGGTGGGCCCCGAAGGCTCCAGTCTGACCCTGCTTCCCCCGGCAGCCTAACAACAGAACAATGGGAAGGTAACCAGATAGCAGCTCCCTAACACAAGATAACAGCTGCCTGGTAGATCTAAGAACAGCACTCAATAGTAAAATCCAGGTCCCACTGAGACACATTCAGTTACATTAAGTAGGAGAAACAACAGCCTGCCAGAAAGCAGTTCCATAGTGCAGCAGTGGCTCTTTCTGAAAGCACATGACCAGGCAAAATGACCTGAGATGCACCTACACACCAATATAACAACTAAAAAATACACTTGCTGGTTCAGGAATTAAATTTTATATTGTAGAGTGAATTATTTGCAGTGTAAGTGTCATTTAGAAATAAAAACGACATCATAAAAATCATGACAGAAGCAGTCCTGATTCCGGATCTCTGTCCCCATGCCCTCCCAGTTGCACTAAGTTGTTCCCAGTATCTCCAAAGCTCAGTGCGAGGCAAAGGACTGGGGGAGAGTTACGGCCAGTCTGGAGCTGCCTCAGTGCAGCAGTGCAGCAAGTCTCCATCCTGCCGCTGCCATACCTGTACGTTCCTCATTGATTTATAGAGAGAGTGAGGAGCCCTCCTGTACCTACAAAAACCCAGGAGTCACACGTTGCCCTGGCCGGAGAATTTATCAAGCTCGGCGATAAATAAACGACAAGCAAACCACAAGCCAGCCGACTTCTTTATTTATTGCAGAACCACCCGCACATCTAAAGTTGGATGGAGACTCGCTGCGCTGCTGCACTGAGGCAGCTCCAGACTGGCCGTAACTCTCCCCCCGTCCTTTGCCTCGCACTGAGCTGTGGAGAGACTGGGAACAACTTAGTGCAACTGGGAGGGCATGGGGACAGAGATCCGGAATCAGGACTGCTTCTCTCAACCGGAACCAGACTGAGTTTTTCCTGAAGTCGCTCTGCCCGGGTGATTCCCTTTTCTTGTCTGCTCTTCTCAGTCAGCCGGGTGACAAGAAGGAGAAATCGAGCGCCGCAGGATGGATCGTCGCCCTGTCGCCTTTTCTGAAGAGGAGCGGAAGTGGACTTTCAGTAAGTTATTTCTTAATTAAGGCTTTGTAATTTTAAAGTTTAATTTGTCTTGGTGTTTATTTTTTTGATGTGCCCTAACGAATGTTCTTAAAAAAAAAATTTGATGTTACTGTTCACATGTCGTACAGAACAGCAAACTGGTTTCTGGATGGAAAGAAACCTACACTGCAACATTACAGCCACTAGAGGGAGCGCTTTAACCCTCGCCTCTTACCATACTTTGTATTGGGGCAGCAATGAATTGGTTTTCCACCACTAGAGGGAGTAATACACCTCTCTCATTACTTTGTGTTCAGGTCGAGATGATCCCAAATGACATTTGAATCATATATATATATATATATATAAATACATGTACCTACCAATTTAGTAATAAAAAGACGGCAACTGATTTGCAGAATAACCTTTATTGAATTACAAAAGAAATATTCATAAATCCGTTTCCCCTTCATGAAAAAAAAAATATGGGTATGGCTACTAATTCCTGAACTAAGTAGCAGAGCTAGAAGAAACTCAGTCTCATAGTGATATAATTTAAAGATTTCTGTAAAACTGTGTCAGTGTCCCACTGGGTCCCTATAACTCCTGGACCCCCCACCCGGCAGTCAGGGGTCTGTTTCTTACAGTTATGCCCTGTCTGTATATATTTTCTTCATTACATTTTGCAGTTGGGAAAGGAACTTTCCCTTACACCAAAGGAAAGGACATTTCACCATCAGTATAGGAAGGGTTTGCTTGGTGTAAGGGCAGTCAAGTTGTACTGAATTTACTACACATAGTGGCCGACTGGTAATAAGTGAAATTACAGATTCTCTCACTGGACTTGGCTGCACGTCAGACAAGAAAGAACCTTCTTTAATTTGGAGGAGTTTTTTTTTTTTATGACGTTCATCATCATGAGGTATTCTTAGTAACACTGCCGCTGCTCTATATTTGTATATCCCTGTAGTTATATCACAGTCCTTTCTATTCTGTAATTTGTACAAGCTAATAGTGAAAGTGGCCCCTGGTGGGTGTGGTCAGGAACCCCAGTAACAAAAAAAATAATGAAGAAATTTGTGGCATTGCCTTGAACTATCTGCTACATGTACTGGACAGTAGACAGGAGGGCCTCTCATTTACAGACAATGGGGATCTTTCACTCCTTCACTATTTACATATTGCACATCCTTTTCATAAAAAAATGAGATTGAATTATTGATACCCTGTCACTCCCATATTTACTAAGTTTGCATCTATTTCTCTCACCACATAATCTGGTTTCACAGTAACTGGGTCTGTGTCGTCACACGAGCAGCATTTATAGGTATTGACAGTGCTGAATCCTCTTTAACACTTACTCACAACGGCACCAGTAGGAGGATAGTTACCATTAGGAGTGTGACTGTGGGATAGCAGGTATAGTAGGGAGACATGGTACCTATAGTAACAGTGGATAATAGTCTTTGGGAAGGGAATGTGACTGTGGGATAGCAGGTATAGTAGGGAGAGATGGTGTCTATAGTAACAGTGGATAATAGTCTCTGGGAAGGGAGTGTGACTGTGGGATAGCAGGTATAGTAGGGAGAGATGGTGTCTATAGTAACAGTGGGATAATAGTCTCTGGGAAGGGAGTGTGACTGTGGGATAGCAGGTATAGTAGGGAGAGATGGTGCCTATAGTAACAGTGGGATAATAGTCTCTGGGAAGGGAGTGTGACTGTGGGATAGCAGGTATAGTAGGGAGACATGGTACCTATAGTAACAGTGGATAATAGTCTCTGGGAAGGGAGTGTGACTGTGGGATAGCAGGTATAGTAGGGAGAGATGGTACCTATAGTAACAGTGGATAATAGTCTCTGGGAAGGGAGTGTGACTGTGGGATAGCAGGTATAGTATGGAGAGATGGTGCCTATAGTAACAGTGGATAATAGTCTCTGGGAAGGGAGTGTGACTGTGGGATAGCAGGTATAGTATGGAGAGATGGTGCCTATAGTAACAGTGGATAATAGTCTCTGGGAAGGGAGTGTGACTGTGGGATAGCAGGTATAGTAGGGAGAGATGGTACCTATAGTAACAGTGGATAATAGTCTCTGGGAAGGGAGTGTGACTGTGGGATAGCAGGTATAGTAGGGAGAGATGGTGTCTATAGTAACAGTGGATAATAGTCTCTAGGAAGGGAGTGTGACTGTGGGATAGCAGGTATAGTAGGGAGAGATGGTGTCTATAGTAACAGTGGATAATAGTCTCTGGAAGGGAGTGTGACTGTGGGATAGAAGCAAGATGCTGATAGTAACAGTGTGGATAATAGCCTGGATTGAAAGTAGGGGTAGCCAATAGATTTGTGTGTCTAGGGTGCAAATAAGGGACTTACTTCCATAGGTGTGGAAGGGGTGGGAGAGAGAGAAGTCAGAAAGCAGTGAGAAGAATGAACACCAGGAGGTTGGAGTCAGTGAGCAACTCAGTTGGGAATTGCCACAGGCAGGTAGGGCACCAGATAAAGTAGTATTGCCTACTTCTGGCTCTGGTTAGACTGGTGGTGTGGTAGGGTGAGATGCTGATGGAGGAACAGGATGACAACACTAACACTGAATGTCAGTACTGAAGCAGAACAACAACTCAACTCAACAGTCAGAGGTTGGATCCACTATAAATATAGTTAGCCCAATTAATGGCTGTTTTGTCCTTGTCTCTGAATGTTAATCTCTTTATGAGCTCATCTGGGGCAGATATAGGACAACATGAGGTCCACTTCATTTTTGATAACTGGAGCTCCTGGGTGGATATCATCAGGAAGGTAATGGCAGGAGGTCATGTCCCAAACATCCAGGATAGTTACAGCCATGTCCTTGAAGATAGCTCTGAGTAAAATGTCCAGCTGAAGGGAGAGCCAGTCGCTGCCATAAATCGATTTGTAGCCAGTGTTAGCCGACTTAATCAGTACAGTGGTCTTAGGACTCCGGAAAAGCAGAGAGGAAATGGCCCTCCGTAACCTAAACAACCTCTGTATATATACACTGACTGGGTATGTGGTGAAGTGGGCCCACAGTGTAAAGACCACGACAGTTTGTGGTCCACCACCAATCCCATACAGGTGGGCTGCCTCATAGTGCAGGTTGGAGATCATAGTTTTGGTGGTGCGCAAAGGGTTTCCATGGGCCCGCCATCTCATCACCAGGCCAACGTCTGGATCCACAGCTAGCAAGGGGCCAGACTGGTAATTTACATGCAGATCAATTCTTTTCAGAGCTGAAGAAAGAATCATAAAGAAATCTATTTAGTGTTCTGCTTCTTCTTATGTCCTGTTCTAGACTCTTCTACATTCTAGGAGTATCTACTGTAGCCATCAAGCCTACTCTGTGCACATTACATTAATTTCAGCCGCCGAACCCTACATCATATTTCCCTTTTTCTGTCATCAACTTCCACCTCTTACATTTCTCTTTGGAGGAACAAATCACATTTCATCTTATCTAGTGGAGATAAGTCTAAAGCAAATTGACTTTCTGAGATTTCTTGAAAAGTTTCACTACTCATCTGAGCAACTTCTAAAGTTCAACTGATTGGTAGGGAACATTTTAAGTCCTAAAGGACAATATAGAAGAGTGGGGCCATTTTTTCAAAAATACTTAATAGATATTCTATTTCCTGCAACGTCTCATTGAGTTTCTCTCACCTTGTCTTTTCATTATGGGATCCTTTCTTTTGTTTCATTCATTCTCCTAGAATTTCATTGTTCTCTTATTTTTCTGGCTCTTCAAATGGTGTGTGATATGTTTGTATTGTTTGTCAAGCATAAAACATTCAAACTTATTATTGGTCTCTTTCAGTAAATGACAGTGTTGATCTTTTGAGTCTGGTTTGAAGGCCCAAAATAAGTACCTGTCTCCTTATTTGCTTGTTGATCCTTTATGAAATGGCAATTTTGGTCAAAGGGCAAAATAATAGAATGAGCCAGATTTGATTCACGACTTGGGTAATTAGATGGGGCAAAGATTCACAAATATGGCGACATGGCTAAACAAGTAGACCCTTCCATGAATGACAAACTTTACCTTTTGTTTGACATTCCAACCATTATTTTAACACTAACTTTTCCTTGACCTTCTAATACCTATTCTTCCTTTGACCTTCAGACATTTATTCTTCATTTGACCTTCTAGCCCTTTTTTATTTGACCCTGTAAAACTTACTTTTCTTTGACCTTATGACACCTATTCTTCAATTGACATGTAACACTTAATTTGACCTTCTGAAATATATTCTTCCTATGACCTTCTACTCTTATTCTTCCTTTGAATTTCATTTCCTTATTGTTGTACCCCTTTTTCTTCCTTTCGCCTTCCAACAGTTCCTCTTCCTTTGACCTACCTGTTTTTTCTTTGACCTTTTTACTCTTATCCTTCCTTTGACCTTCGGACACTTCTTCTTCCTTCGATCAACTTTCCTTTGACATTCTATAACCTTATTCTTCCTTTGATCTTTCCCACTTATTTTTCTTAATTTACATTACACACATTTACATTGACCATATCAAGTTCTCTCGGGTTCATGCAGTAACCTCAAGTATTTACATTATTAAGCACTACATCAAGCCCACCCAGAAGATTTTGGACTTTAGAATAAAAGATTTAAGGACAAAGGTCTAGTTGCTATGGGTTATTGTACTGGTTCAAACTTGCACCTTAGTGTTTTTATGAGCCAGCCATATTCTGCATACATAATACATTAAGTTTAATGTCATCTTCTTACTTGGTATGAATCCCTCCAGATACTCAAACCACTGGCGTAGTGTTGAATCCCCAAACATGTGTATATCCTTCCCTTTAAGGCAGTCACGAGCATCAGATGGGCTGGGAAAATGTCTCCCCAGACAGACCAACGATGTCCAGATGTCATTATAATAAAACCCAGAAGGTTGACTTGGTTCCTGGCCAGGAGAACAGACTTGAAGTCTAGATGTGAGACCTACAAAAGATAGGTGGTACTGGGGGAGGGATAATATAAGTAGGGGTGGAAAGAAAGACTGATAGTGACAGGAAATGCTGTTAGTTGAAGGAAGGTGGGTGGAAGAGGAGAAAGAAATTAAGGATCCAATACATACGTTTATAGAGGTTCTACTGCTTATAGTTGCTCTATGTACAGTTGGTCTATTACCTTTAGAGTTGGTGGCTGGCTCTATCTTGATCGACGTAAAAGCCCCTTTAATATTCTGAGTAGTGACAGAGCTGAGGGAGGGATGAGTGAGAGATTAAGTGGTTTATTTTTCAACTGTCATGCTGCTGACCCCCTCCTAGAAAAAAGCAAGCAGCCACCCAATGACCATTGCTTTAAAGCGACTGTGATGTTGTAATTTGGGGACTGAAGCCCTGAAAATAGGGTGTTGTAAGCAAGAAAAGCTGCTGCACCATCTGGTTTGTAGTAATGTGTTTTATCCTGGATTTATTTTATAAAGGGCATTTTGGTCAACAGGTAGCTTCCACTCACCTACTGAGTAAAGAAACAGGTAGCTTCCACTCACCTACTGAGTAAAGAATCTTCCAGTGCGTTGGTGACTCTGCGGTACCCACCCATGGAGTGATAGACCAATGAGTCGCATGGCATCTTCTGGGGTTTTAAGCACTGCCAGGGGTCCCCAGTCACAGGGTCACTGTAGTTACATACGTCAGCTCCTGGGACTGCAATGTTACACTCTTTTTCCTCAATGCTCCCATTAAAATGAAAATACCCATTAAAATACACCTGCAGGATGAAACGGCAACTCTTATACACTACCATAGTACAAGTTTAGGAGCTAAATGTATATGTATCTGACACCCATGTGGTTCCTTCTAACTTCTCTGAAAGTATTACAGGCTTTCCTACACCTCCATTGTCCCTTCCTGTTTGGAAGTGGTGGTGCAATGAACAGGGTTGGGAGGATCATGAGCATGTTTGGGCGTAATTGGGTCAGGGACGATTTATAGGTAAACATTTTGATTTAATTAATACTCCATGCTACTAGTTCTTCTGGATGACAAGACCCAGCAACCAGGGGCCACATACATATGATGACATTATGTCCCTCTCCTTTGGCCTAAGGCACATATGTAACATTTTTTTATAGAGGAAAGTGAATAACAAAAAGTCTTTCTCTGCTTCGAGCAAAGACTGGTCTCAACAATGGGTGGGGTTTGGCCTACAAGAGTGACAAAGATCAATATATCTGTGATGGAATGGAAGTCTGCCATTTCAACAATGTGTTTTTCTCTCTACTTATAGTATCACCTATTTTTTTCTTTATTTAAAGGTTGGGGGGCCCTACTTCTCTCTTCATTCTCTTTGCTATTATGTTTTTTTGCTCCCCCTTTATCCATTCTTTTTTGTGTCTCTCTCGTTTTCTGCCCTTGTTGCCTGCTTTGGGGTCAACTTTGCAAATTGTCTATAATTGTCCAAGGCTGACCTTGCTTGATAATAGTACTGTGCTATTTCTTTATCATGGTCATTCAAACCCTTTCCAATGAGTAGTATGTTGGCATGGCTCACCAGCATGGAAGAAAGCACCACTGATAAAAAAAGACATAGTGGTGCGAGGTTTTAAAGTAGAAAACCCTGCCTCTTCTTGAGGTGTTGTGGCAATGCACACTGCTGAATAGAGAGAACACACTCTACCTTAAGAGAAGCCTACCATGGGGAGAAGGGGAGAAAAACAGGAATGAATGGCACATGCAGGAAATAAATGTAACTGGAATTAAACATCTCTAGCAGAAGTAAATCTAGAGCAACTGGACTTGCTGAGTAATTATTGAAAACGTTTCTCTACTCATCCAAGCAGCTTCTTCAGTTCATCAGTTAAACTGAAGAAGCTGCTCAGATGAGTAATAAAAAGTCTCCCATAATTACTCAGCAAGTCCAGTTGCTCTAGATTTACTTTCACTAGATATACCATGACCTGGAAGAATGAAAAACTAAATGGAATGAAACGGAGGGAGGTGGGGTAAAAGTCGAATGGAGAGAATATGTAGGAGAGAATAAAGTAAAGGATTGACAATGTGGGAGGGAGGAGAACCTTCAGGAATATAAACTGCCATCCCAAGAGAAGAGAAAGTAAAGGGAATACAAAGCACAAAATGACACGAGGTAGGAGAAGCATAAACTGGCCACAACCACTGATTCTGCCCCTTCCACATACTCCCTAAATGTATATCAGATTATCTCCTTTTACCTCTATGCTTCTTGACTTGACGTCTTTTCAACTTCAGTTGCTCTATTTTTCCATCTATCTATCTGCCCCATCCATCCCCAGCCTGCATAGCCCTCAGGAGGTGCTGGAAGAGGATGCAAGATCCCAACATTCCTTTGGCACTTAAGAATTAATCTATGTCATGGGGCCAGAGGACAGTAAGTGCAGTTTTGAATTTCTACAGGGGCATTGGGTAACTGAGAAGTCCCATAGCAGAAAATTTAGAAGTCATTCACCTTATCTGGATGTTTCTCTCTTTTGTCCTTTAGTACAGACACAGCCTCGCTTGAGTGAATCAGCCTGATGTTCACTTGGGCCTCCCCTTCCCATGGAAGAAAAAATGTTGCCAAATAGGTGCCATTGTTAAGATACTTTACGTGTCCTGTGACCCCTGCTTTAAGGTTTGGGGAATGGACCTTGGCTTGGAAGAAGTCCCCACCATAGGACTTGAGATTTCCATAGTGATCTTTGGCCATTATAAGGACCTCTAATGTTTCACCCACATGGTATATGGAACGTGGACTCTTCAGCTCGTACCAGCACTCCTTGGGATTGGTGGAAAGACTGAAGTTGGTGATGGAAGATGAAGGTGAAGGCCAGTCTATTAGTTTGAGAAGGTCTGCAAACTCTGATGTAAGGTTGTAGTCCATCTGATAGGAAACACTGGCTTTTTTGAGAGGACCTATACGGTACTTATCCAACGGCAGAATTCTGTAGATAAACTATAAATTATATTGGTTACTGACCATTCAAATTAGAGCACCTTTAGACTCGGTTTCTCGAATTCCATATGAGAGGACTTTCCACATGCAAGAATTAATATAATGTAGGTTCATTTAGTTTACTGTAGATTAATATATTTCAGTCAATGGGGAAAATTATGTTTATTGTAGAAAGACTATGCAATCCAATCCAATTCAAGCCTTAAAGCATGGTCGAATAATATAGAAACATTTTCTACACAGATTCTTTCATTATATTTCAGGGCCAACTCCATGCATAATACTCCATGAATAAAGTAGCAAGTTTCCTCACTGTTTATATATTGTCCTGTAAATCTATGTGGGGCTGGAGTGAAATAGGCAGCGTGGCCATCAGGGGGGGTCCAGGGGGTACTGCTGTTGGGGGACCAATGGAAGAGAGATGCAAGATCTAAAAGCAACATTTACTGGCCATGAAAAAGGCAGGACTTGTGATGGAGTAGATGGAGTTTGAGTGGATTGTGGGAAGGGTTTTGGTTTGCTTTGATTGGGGAGCAGCCAAGGCAGATTGGGGGTGTGGCTTTAATGAAGGGGCTTTTTTTAATTCAGGCCCATTTTACTTGTTGTCAGGGCCTGCCACACAAGGAGCTCGGTGGACTAGTTGGCTAATAATTGGGACCTGTTTGTTTGGCCCTGTAAACTTGATAATATGGGGTCTCATCATTTTTTTTTGTTTTTTTTTATTTGTTTTTTGTGTTTTTTTATCTCCTTTTTTATTTGTTCTTGAGCTCTAATGCTTGAAATGTAAACAGTTATTAAGTTGCTACGAATAATTATCCTAACAACCAGAAATCAGACTCAAAAGTGGAATGGGGGGGGCCTTCACAGAAATATACTCAGCAAACAAAATCAGAAAAGCATTAAAACAGAACGATCAATCAATCAAAAACAAAAACTTTTTTTTTTTTTTTTGCCACTGGGGTTGGTCACCCCGAGAATAACATCTTCCACACACAGAAAAAGAAATAGTGGAGTGCAGGTGGATTAACTGGTACCTTCCCTCCAGTGACCAATGAAACAATAAAAAGGCTTTCAGTGTGTGTTTATTTCACGAGTTCATGGTTTGACGTCAATTGACAACACTTTGGGGAGGTGTGTTACCCACTCCCTTCCTCGGCTGTAAATGACCCCAAATTCCCCATAGCTTTATACAAATAAGCAATAGCACCCCCTAGTGTCCATCCGGAGTAATTCCTTGTATTCAAGTCCATGTGACATCCATATAAAGTCCTTCATACCTAGAGTTCATCAAAAGGAACAAGGGCAAAAATGTGCACAAATAATCCAAGACACATGGAAACAGAACAAAGATTATGACCTTGTGGCTTTATATATCTTGCTAAACTACTGCAATTCTATCCCTTTCTTTTCTTAATCTAGAAAGGAACAGTACAATGTTAGTAATACGACCAATAATTACAAAAAGAATTACAAAAATCACTTGAATTCACATCCTCATTTCATCCCTTATCAGCAGTGTCGCGTTTCATAATCAAATTTATTTCCCCCTGTAATAATTTATCTCCTTCCTAATCACTGCCACCTAATCATTCTAGATAAAGAAAACTAACGTATAGAATTGCATAAAGGACTTTATATGGACTATGTCACATGGACTTGAATACAAGGAATTACTCCAGATGGACACTAGGGGGTGCTATTATTTATTTGTATAAAGCTATGGGGAATTTGGGGTC
Organism: Xenopus petersii; assembly: GCA_038501925.1. Lineage (NCBI taxonomy): Eukaryota > Metazoa > Chordata > Amphibia > Anura > Pipidae > Xenopus > Xenopus petersii. The sequence goes on from CM076676.1 coordinate 151,291,351, forward strand.
ATTTACACCAGAGGAAGGGATTGGGTAACACACCTCCCCGAAACATTGTAAGTGGTGTGATTTGGTGTCAAACCATGAACTCGTGAAATAAACACACCCTTTTTGTTTGCACGTGGATGAAAGCATTTGTATTGTTTCCCAAGAATAAAATAGCATTTTGAGTTGAAGGGTAAAGACTTAAGAAGAAGGTTCATTAAACATAAAGTACTGTATATTAACTTTTATAGGCCAGTTGAATGCATGTTAAAAATTCATGGAAAGATGAGCTTCCCCTTGAAAAGCTCCAAATTAAGGGAAGCCCATGTCCATAGACTCCATTTTAATGAAATAATTCAAATTTTTAAAAATGATTTCTCTCTGAAATAATAAAGCAGTACCTTATACTTGATTTACTTAATTCTTATTGGAGGCAAAACCAGCCTATTTGGTTTTATTTGTGTTTACTTGATTTCCTAGTAGACTTAAGGTATGACGATCCCAATTACGGAACCCGGGTCCCAAGAATTCCACTTTTTGGCACACATTGAAAACAGTGGCAAAGAAAAGGAATCTTATTCATAATAAACCATTCCTGATATTTCGCCCTGCAAACAAGAAGCTAAACACCTTAAACTGTATACACTTGTTTCATAGTCCAGCATTGGACTTCTGTTAAAATCTTGCTTCTTTATGTAAAACACAATAAAAATCTTGAAACACAAAAAAAAAAAAAACAAGAAGCTACGAAACTATAACTTCACATTACAAAACTAAATGCACTAGACCCAAACCGTTTTTACCTTGGCAAACTGCTCATACAAAAGTTCTCTAAATATACTCACTTGAACTTGAGCGTCGCTGCGAATCAGACTTCTGGAGCTACAAATCTGCTCCTATAACACCAGCCTTTCCCAAGCCAAACAAATGTACTTTACTTCACTCAATAACTCCCTTTCTAAAAAACTGTCACACCTTTTCTCCACCTTTAACACTCTTCTTTCCTCTTCTCCACTCCCTCCATGCACATCTGTCTCTGCTCAAGATATTGCTGAGCACTTCAAAAACAAAACTGCCCCCCATCAGAAGTGACATTACACTACTCAACCCCCCAAGACATTCACCACCCTCCCTCAACACTCCCCAGTTTCTCCTGTGCTCCTTCTCCCCTGTGACTGATGAGAAGTCTCAAACTTTTGGCCTCTTCTCACCTTACCACCTGCCCACTTGATCCCTTTCCTTCCAAACTTCTCCACAATACCAATCACTGTCTAATCAAGATTTTAACCAATCTATGTAATCTCTCCTTCTCAACTGGAGTCTTTCACTGCCAATTAAAACATGCTATTGTTACCCCCATTCTGAATAAAAATGTCTCTTGATCCCTCCAATCTTGATAACCTCCAACTTATCTTTCTGCTACCTTTCACCTCTAAACTACTTGAGTGCCTAATTTCCAACAGACTAATGCCATTCCTCTCTGACAATAACCTACTGGACCCCCTACAATCTAGTTTTAGGCAAACCTCTCTAAAATGGAAATGGCTTTCTTTCCCCCAACGAACACTCGTAACATCCCAGGAGTATCTATCATAGTTAACAATTCCACTATCATGACATGTGCTCAGGCCCGGTGCCTTGGGGTTATCCTAGATTCTGCCCTGTCATTCACTCCTCATATCCAGTCACTTATTAAATCATGTCACTTCCACCTAAGGAACATATCCAAAATACCATCATTTATCACCCAAGATGCTGCCAAAATTCTTATTCACTCTCTCGTCATATCACGTCTAGACTACTGTAACTCTCTTTTAATTGGCCTCCCCCTCTAGAGACTGTCACCTCTCCAGTCCATAATGAACACTGCTGCGAGGCTCATACACCTCAGCAACCACTCCTCCTCTGCCTCGCCATTCTGTCAATTCTGACAATCCTGACATTCAAAGCACTTCATAAGTCTCTGCCCCTCCCTAAATCTCTTAACTCATCTCTATATACTCACCCAACCATTTACTACACTCCTCTATTGACCTGCTACTCAACTCTTCTCTCATTACCTCCTCACACGCTCACATTCAAGACTTTGCAAGGGCTGCACCCCTCCTCTGGAACTCTCTCCCACGGTCTGTCCGACTTTCTCCCAACCTTTCTGCTCTCAAAAGATCTCTTAAGGGACCAGTGTCATCAAAAAAATTAAATTGTTTTAAAGTAATAAACATATAATGTAGTGTTGCCCTGCACTGGTAAAACTGGTGTGTTGCTTCAGAAACACTACTATAGTTTATATAAATAAGCTGCTGTGTAGGAATGGGGGCAGCTATTCAAAGGAGAAAAGGCTCAGTTTGCACAGCAGATAGCAGATAAGCTCTGTAGAACATAATGTTATCTGTTATCCTGTGCCATATTTTTTAATTCCAGCCATTGCTACTCAGAAGCTTTTTTATATGAACTATAGTAGTGTTTCTGAAGCAAACCTGTTTTACCAGTGCAGGGCAACATGAAATTATATTTTTATTACTTTCATTTTTTGGTGTTAATGTTCCTTTAAAAGTCACTTATTTCGAGAAGCCTCTGTTTAGTGATACCATATGCTACATCTTTCATCTGCTTATTTCTGATCTTGCCCACACCTTGCGTCCTAACTCCTTCCCCTTTAGATTGTTAGCTCTTTTGCACACTGCCTTTCCCCCCTTTTGTAATGGTTGTAAGTAACTCTGTATGTTCTATGTATGTAATTCATGTGATTTCTTTGTATGAACACATTTCTTTTGCAGCGCTGAGCAATATGTGGGTGCTCTAAAAAATACCTGGTAATAATAATACTGAGTAATGTCCCATAAAGGTAAATAGGCCCTGATCTCTCTGTGTCTACATGAGTGTGTTCTGGTTACTGACGTCAGTAATACAAGGGCTCATGAAATGACATCTGATAAAATTGTAAAAAAAAGTGTGATAAATATAATCTCCAATGAGGAAGGGAATGGAGTGGTTGGTAAACAGTATCTTTGGAAGTGCTATGGAAGCCGTTGATGCTATCTATCCTTCCATCCATCAATTATCTATACGTCTGTCTAAGTGGTTCTTCACAGTCAGGACAGTGAGGTTGGGGAATGCACTGCAAATATTCGTCACAAGTATCGAGAGGGAAGGTATACCAAATGTGGGTTATATCATACAAAACAGTGAGCAGTATCAAGATACTAGTATGACAACAATGGCTGACTTCCACAAAAGTGTACCTTGTCAATTGAACTAGATCTTATTGTAAGGGGAGCCCGTATTGAAAGGGGTTGTCTGTTGGGGATCCTATAATGAAAGCATGGAAACCAGTAGAGTGCCTTGAAATCTGTAATCTATCCAGGGTTGCCATATATCAGCAAAGATCTGGTACTTCTCAAGGTGTATACTAGTTAGCTTTTCATTAACGAGAATCCAATCTAGCTTAGTTTTTACCATGTTATACTGTAAAGAAGGTGATTTCCATGCCTTGGCAATAACCTGTCTGGCAGCTAAAAAAATATGATTAAGTAAGCGGACCTGTTTCCTAGGGACCTCTTCTTTTAAATTGAGATGTAATACAGAGAAGATAAGAGTGTAAATCCTTACCCAGAATCTCACAGCTATGGGACACATCCACCAAATATGAAACATTGATCCTGTCGCAGAACAACCCCTGAAACATGCATTGTTAACATCTGGATAAAATTTAGCTAATCTTCCTGGAGTTAAATACCAACGGAGCAATACATTGTAACCCGCTTCCAGCATGACCGTGTTAATAGAGCTTTTACGTGTATTTCCCCAAAGCTTTAACCAATCGTGTTCAGGAAATTATTTCCCTATATCTATTTCCCATTTGGTAACATATGGTAAATGTAGTAGTCTGGCTGGAGTGTTAAATTGCAAGTATAGAATTGAAATAGCTCCTTTAGGGGCTACACCTATAGCGCACCATCGTTCATAGAACAAACTAGAGATGTCATGAGACTTGGTGGCTTCCAGCATCCCTGTATAAAATGTATAACCAGCAGTAACGTAACTAGAGGGGTTCACAATTTTCAGCCCGCATTTTAGTGGCGCGCGGGCTGCCGGGGGGCCCTGAGGTGGTGCGTACCCTGGCCCGCTTGCATCCCCTGCTCCCCCGATAGTTCCGCCAATGATAACCTGATAGGCTCAGAATCTCTCTGAGTCTGGAAGTTGATAATGTGGTTATGATCTAAAAGGCATTGACTAGTGTAGGGACCTCTAGAAGTTAATAGGGATTTCACAGATACCAGTCCATTTTGTAGCCACCAGTAAAATAGGTGCTTCTGTAATCCGGCTGGGAAAGCTGGGTTGCCAAAGAGAGGTGCAACAGGAGTGTGGGGCGTAATGAGTGGGTGTTTACGAGAAATGATATCCCATAAGTGTAGGGAATAGGCTAAGCAAGGGCTCATAGTTTTAGGTCGGGCTTTCTTGGGTAACCAAAGGAATGTTGAGGCATCATATGGGGCAACAAAGGCATTCACAATTGCAACCCACTGAGGTGCAGTGTAAGGTCGGGAGCTGACATAACTGTGCTGACCAGTGATAGTATCTGAGATTGGGCAAACCTAAGTCTCCATTAGAAAAGGACCTGTATAGTATATTCCTATTTACCCTGGGGAATGTATTATTCCATATACATTTGAGCAGCTTAGTTTCAAAGTTTTCCAAATCACAAAGGTTAAGTGAGAGGGGAAGTGCTCTAAAGAAATATAATAATTTAGGGAATAACGTCATCTTGACAACCCAAATGCGACCTTTCCACGAGATATGGTATTTGCCCCAGTCCTCTAGGCATTTGCCTAGTTTGCGAGATATGTTGGAATAATTTATACAATAAAGTGTGTCGTAGCTAGCAGTCAAATGGATGCCAAGAAAGGAGACTGGCATTTTTTGCCACTGAAATGAAAAGTTAAGGGTGAGCAATTTGGTTACATCTTGGGGGAGTCCTATAAATGCAATGATTTCTTATACGTTTGTATATTGAGTATCTAGGGTACCCCCGCTGGTCGTTTCTAGTACTGCGGCTTGGCAGCTGTTTATTATCCATTCTGAAATTCTCTCTGATTACATCACTTCCTGGTGCAGAGAGGAAGCAGCCATTTCTGTGGTAACAGCCACGATTCACTAGAGTCTGTGAAATCCTTATCCATCCTTGTTACCAAGCAAACCTATCCAAGCATTGTTGGTACATTTGCATTTTGCCTTAATGCTTGTTCATAATACCATAATGCTTGTTCATAATACTATGGGTCCCACCCATCATAATACTATGGGCCCCACCCACCCTGGTGCCCAAGCCCCACCCACCCTGGTGCCCAAGCCCCACCCCAGACCCCACCCATTCCACATCACAGTTAAAAGACTACACAGATATCAACTCTAAAAAATTAACCCCTCACACACACAAGTTATAAAAAGATATTGCTGGTCAGGACCCCCTTATAAGTTTTAAAAAAAAACATTGGCGCCAGGGCCCCCCTTACAAGTTAAAAAACAATTGGGGCCCCAAAAGTATATTTTTTTCAAAAAAACATTGGCGCCAGGGCCCCCTTACAAGTTAAAAAAAATTGGGACCCCAAAAGTATATTTTTTTCAAAAAAACATTGGCGCTAGGGCCCCTTACAAGTTAAAAAAAATTGGGGCCCCAAAATTTTTTTTTATAAAAACATTGGTGGCAGGGGCCTATAGAATATTAAAATAATACATTGGTGGCCAGGGGATTAAAACAAAAAACAAAACACACATTGGTGTTCAGAGGAATTGAACTCATGGCTTCGGGACTTTAACTTCGCCTCCTTTCGTGACTGCTTTCGTGGGTCTTTTCGGCACTTCTGTCCCCCCCTGATGACGGCCCTGATCTACAGTTCTACCTTCTTTTGATCATCATCATTAAAGTTGCAGAACGTATACAGTGTGGTGATTGAAGGGCAAGTAAACTGCCTGTTGATTCACTTCTCACAGTGACGGGGACAGGACAAGCGATATACCCAATACACAACAATGATTCATCTCAAACCTTTTGAGCCAACACTGCATCTCAGACATTAGAGTGCACCTGAAGATCAGCTCAATGGATCACATACCATAGCAACGTAACATCTAAAAGTCTTATGAGACCGCCATGAGGGTAAAGGACAGTTCAAATACAGGGTAAAATGAAGAACCATTAAGGTTTTCAAAGACGTTGGAGAAGGACGGGGGCCAAGAATGTACATGTGGCCTCCATCAGACATTAATTTGTTTAATATGAGCAAAATCTCTAGAACCAGAATCAGAAAATAGAACTTAAACAGTGAACCCCCTCCCCAATATGTCAGTATATCCTGCCCCCCATTGTACTTACCCCTGACATTAATCCCACACAGCACAGGAGAAAGAAGAACTTGTTTCCAGCAAAGCCCATGATGCAAGTGAGTCCCTGGCTGTTACTGTGTTACACACTATGTTACACACCTGAGCAGTGAGAGGAGGCAGGTAACACTAATCTACTCACATGGGAATGAAGCCCTGCCTGCCTCTCTGTGGAATATGCAGTTCCTCTACATTGTGCTGAATGTACCTGCCCTCTCAGCTCTTTCTATCAGCCTGTATTTACCTGAACAGAACTACCCTCCCTGTGATCTCTTCATGGCTTATACCTTAGCACAGTTAACACAGTAAATTCCATCAATTGAAATGGTATTTCCTCTAAATTATGTGGACTTGTTTAGAGCAATTACCTTTAAACATGTAAAACACTATGCACTGCCTCCGACACTGCTCCTTGTATACAGAACAGTAGCCATGCCAGGACTTGTGTATTAGCATCGCCAACTGAACTGGTACAGCTTCGCACCTGCATTTGAAAAACAGTTGTGCCAGTGTATGACTGAATCAAATAGAGGATAAGGAAGGTATAGAGTTCACCCCAACCCATGACAACCAGATACATGTATGAATTTCATATACAAACTAGATATTAGCAATCGCGAAGATTGGGGCTGTACAATAATCAATGCCCCAGCCTATAGGTCTTTGCCCCACCCCTAAATTTGGCATTGCTCCAGCAGCAGCCACGGTGAAACAGGTGTTGTGTCGGAGGCAGGTGAGTAATGGCGAGCCTGGTGTTCATGTCTATTACAATGTAACATTAGAATAATGCAACAGAAATGGGAAATAACAACACATGGGGAATGATCTGCCATGGATCTCATTTTGTACCAAGGGAAACTACACCATGAAAAAATGGACTTCAGCATTCTTTTTTTGTGACGCTGGGATAGCAGGTATAGTAGGGAGAGATGGTGCCTATAGTAACAGTGGATAATAGTCTCTGGGAAGGGAGTGTGACTGTGGGATAGCAGGTATAGTAGGGAGAGATGGTGTCTATAGTAACAGTGGGATAATAGTCTCTGGGAAGGGAGTGTGACTGTGGGATAGCAGGTATAGTAGGGAGAGATGGTGTCTATAGTAACAGTGGATAATAGTCTCTGGGAAGGGAGTGTGACTGTGGGATAGCAGGTATAGTAGGGAGAGATGGTGTCTATAGTAACAGTGGATAATAGTCTCTGGGAAGGGAGTGTGACTGTGGGATAGCAGGTATAGTAGGGAGAGATGGTGCCTATAGTAACAGTGGATAATAGTCTCTGGGAAGGGAGTGTGACTGTGGGATAGCAGGTATAGTAGTGAGAGATGGTGCCTATAGTAACAGTGGATAATAATCTCTGGGAAGGGAGTGTGACTGTGGGATAGCAGGTATAGTAGGGAGAGATGGTGCCTATAGTAACAGTGGATAATAGTCTCTGGGAAGGGAGTGTGACTGTGGGATAGCAGGTATAGTAGTGAGAGATGGTGCCTATAGTAACAGTGGATAATAATCTCTGGGAAGGGAGTGTGACTGTGGGATAGCAGGTATAGTAGGGAGAGATGGTGCCTATAGTAACAGTGGATAATAGTCTCTGGGAAGGGAGTGTGACTGTGGGATAGCAGGTATAGTAGGGAGAGATGGTGCCTATAGTAACAGTGGATAATAGTCTCTGGGAAGGGGGTGTGACTGTCGGATAGCAGGTATAGTAGGGAGAGATGGTGTCTATAGTAACAGTGGATAATAATCTCTGGGAAGGGAGTGTGACTGTGGGATAGCAGGTATAGTAGGGAGAGATGGTGCCTATAGTAACAGTGGATAATAGTCTCTGGGAAGGGAGTGTGACTGTGGGATAGCAGGTATAGTAGTGAGAGATGGTGCCTATAGTAACAGTGGATAATAATCTCTGGGAAGGGAGTGTGACTGTGGGATAGCAGGTATAGTAGGGAGAGATGGTGCCTATAGTAACAGTGGATAATAGTCTCTGGGAAGGGGGTGTGACTGTCGGATAGCAGGTATAGTAGGGAGAGATGGTGTCTATAGTAACAGTGGATAATAGTCTCTGGGAAGGGAGTGTGACTGTGGGATAGCAGGTATAGTAGGGAGAGATGGTGCCTATAGTAACAGTGGGATAATAGTCTCTGGGAAGGGAGTGTGACTGTTGGATAGCAGGTATAGTAGGGAGAGATGGTGCCTATAGTAACAGTGGATAATATTCTCTGGGAAGGGAGTGTGACTGTGGGATAGCAGGTATAGTAGGGAGATATGTGCCTATAGTAACAGTGGATAATAGTCTCTGGGAAGGGAGTGTGACTGTGGGATAGCAGGTATAGTAGGGAGAGATGGTGTCTATAGTAACAGTGGATAATAGTCTCTGGGAAGGGAGTGTGACTGTGGGATAGCAGGTATAGTAGGGAGAGATGGTGCCTATAGTAACAGTGGGATAATAGTCTTTGGGAAGGGAGTGTGACTGTGGGATAGCAGGTATAGTAGGGAGAGATGGTGTTTATAGTAACAGTGGATAATAGTCTCTTGGAAGGGAGTGTGACTGTGGGATAGCAGGTATAGTAGGGAGAGATGGTGTCTATAGTAACAGTGGATAATAGTCTCTGGGAAGGGAGTGTGACTGTGGGATAGCAGGTATAGTAGGGAGAGATGGTGTCTATAGTAACAGTGGGATAATGAGTGTGACTGTGGGATAGCAGGTACGTGTTGTTTCATTACATATTTAGCAAACAAAGGATTACTAAGTCCCTCAGTAGTCACGCCGATCTTGCTAGTTACATTTATTTCTAAGAAACACTGGGAGAATTCTGTTGCTGTATGTGATTTTTTGGGACATATGTATCAAAGAGTGAAACTGAAGGTCATTTCTGATTGGCTTCTCAACAACATGGGACATACAATTTTCATGTAACCAGATTATAAACTTGTTCCCATTAACTGTCCTGTTGCCCCAGTCAGTATCTGTAATTCCCAACATCAAGACTTGCCCCAAACTTGCAGTCTTTACAATTTGCACAACTTGAGGGGGGGGGGCGTCAATAGCAAAACGTACAATTTATTTGACTGATAATTAACAATCTGTGAAAAGTTCTGCCCCAGGGCTTCAGCCCCTTCATTTCCACCATGACTTCTCCCTTTATATTGGGTTTGAAACATTACTTTTCATTGCCCCATCCCTATAAACAAGGTACAACCTCATATATTTACTGTGACTCATTCAGCTGTGTTTCGGCAACCCAAATCCTCAACTAACCTGTCTTCCCCAGAATTACTCACTGTACCCCTGCCTACTCCTAATCTAAAGTTCCTCCAACCCTCTAGCCACCCTCTCCCCCAAACAGCTGCACCATCATCATTGAGGCGCCCCCCATCCCTGGCAAAGAGCCTGTTGTTGATGGAAAAAATAGCCGAGTCCTTGAGGAACCAAAACCTTCTGACTTACACCTCTTAAGCTCCAGCTACGTGGCACAGGTACTATCTCTAAGTAACCCGGAACTTCCTTTGCTAAATCCCTTGCTAAAGATAAGACAAATACAGAAGGGAAAAGGGACACAAAGTAAAGGGAAGTCAGAATTTCAGAATAGAGAAGATAAATCATATTTGTACATGTATGTTGTACTATAATATATGTGTCATGAGCCTCGGGTGCTTTAGCTTCCCAGCAACACCCCTGACACCCATACAGATTAAGAAAAATATCAACATCTTCATACTGATTTAAGATACATAACTGTAACCTGTGTAAGGAAAAGGGGAGACTGGCACGTGAAAGACAGTGAAAGTGGGGGAGACTGGCACATGGAAGACAGTGAAAGTGGGGGACACTGGCACATGGAAGATAGTGAAATTGTGGAAGACTGGCACATGAAAGACAGTGAAAGTGGGGGAGACTGGCACATGAAAGGCAGGGAAAGTGGGGGAGACTGGCACATGGAAAATGGGAGAAGTGGGGAGACTGGCACATGGAAAACAGTGAAAGTGGGGGAGACTGGCACATGGAAAACAGTGAAAGTGGGGGAGACTGGCACATGGAAAATGGGAGAAGTGGGGAGACTGGCACATGGAAAATGGGAGAAGTGGGGAGACTGGCACATGGAAAACAGTGAAAGTGGGGGAGACTGGCACATGGAAAACAGTGAAAGTGGGGGAGACTGGCACATGGAAAATGGGAGAAGTGGGGAGACTGGCACATGGAAAATGGGAGAAGTGGGGAGACTGGCACATGGAAAACAGTGAAAGTGGGGGAGACTGGCACATGGAAAATGGGAGAAGTGGGGAGACTGGCACATGGAAAATGGGAGAAGTGGGGAGACTGGCACATGGAAAACAGTGAAAGTGGGGGAGACTGGCACGTGGAAAATGGGAGAAGTGGGGAGACTGGCACATGGAAGACAGTGAAAGTGGGGGACACTGGCACATGGAAGATAGTGAAATTGTGGAAGACTGGCACATGAAAGACAGTGAAAGTGGGGGAGACTGGCACATGAAAGGCAGTGAAAGTGGGGGAGACTGGCACATGGAAAATGGGAGAAGTGGGGGAGACTGGCACATGGAAAACAGTGAAAGTGGGGGAGACTGGCACATTAAGCAGGTGCCAACAGAAGAGCCATATTCGCTGGAGACATTTTTGCAGTGAAAGACAAAAAACCTGATGTGAAACATTAGTCCTAATATTTTCCTTCTGGAGCACTGCTTGAGCAATAACAAACTCCTTAAGCTCTTCGGCAAAGAACATTTACACTAACACTAACATTTACACTAACACTAACATTTACACTAACACTAACATTTACACTAACATTTACACTAACACTAACATTTACACTAACACTAACATTTACACTAACACTAACATTTACACTAACATTTACACTAACACTAACATTTACACAGTTCATCAAGAAAATAAACACTAGTGTCACCTGTACCTTTCTTCTATTCCCACCCAAATGATTCCCAGCCCTATTCTGTCACTTTAATTCACACCATGTGACAGATCACTATCATCTCTGCTAGTCTTCTCAGTCATTTCATCAGCCCATCAGCCCATTTATGATTTCTTATCCAAGCACTAGAGTATAACCAAGGGGCCATTATGATGCCATCGACCTCCCTTTTGTTATGTCCAGGATTGTCTCATCTCTCCCATGCTCCAAACAAATCAAATGATAGCATGTCCCTGGGACAGTGGCATACCTACCACGGCTGCACCCGGGCATCATGGGGCCCACTGGAGCCTCCATAAGTAATATCATGGGTGGTAGGGCAGAGGGAATTATTTTGGTGTGTGTGCTGGGAAAAGACTAGCACATGAATCAGGTAGAGAAGGTCCCAATGGGGGACCCTGGTGCACAACCAGCACCCAAGTCCTTGCGTGGTTAGTTACGCCACTGCTCAGGGATAGGCCACTTCTGTATGACTTTACTCTCAATGTTTTATCCTCACTACTCTCGTCTGGACCACCCAAGGATCCAATTACATAGCCTAGCACTTAGTGCTCCACAATTAAGCAAGAAACTTTATTCTGGTTCAATAAGTTCATATAAATGTGACTGTAGAGATGGATGAGTCAAGGGTGATTCTGTGTCTCCTGGTTTCATATCCAATTCCTTTGTCCTCAGTGACTCTGTGGTTCCCAATGGTTGTTCTACCTTTCTGGCATGTTAATTTGCACATCAACTTGTTTCTGTTCCAACTAAGGTCTGTTGGTCTTGGTGGCGCTGTTTGTACTTGGAAGGACAGACAGTTGACAGATTGTTCCAGTTGCATACATATCAGCTTGTTAGGCCAGGAGGCACTTCCACATCCTTCTGAACTCAACAATTTCCATCAACAATTTCCATCAACAATTTCCACCAGGCACAGCCGTTCCAGTAGCTTAAACCGTTCTTGCTGTCAGCCTGGAACTCGATGATTTAAAATGTAAATGCCAATGATCCAAGCAAAAAATCCAACGTACTATTCAATATATCAACATCTCAATATCTGGAACATATTCATTAAATGTGCACTGTAAGTCAGTGTTTTAATAACAGTTTTAGTCCCCTCTTGAGAATACTACAAGGTAGGCAATAGGCAATCCAAACCCAATAAGATTAACCTAAGGAGGTAAAGACCTACCACTTCCTTAGACCTGATCAAGCATGTTTGGGTCCTTTTATACATCCCCTGAAATGACTAACCCCAGCAGTAGAAAGACCACTTTAAAAAGGGATTGTCTCAACCTGGTGGGTACAGGCCTGTAAGTCTCATACTTGTAGTTGGAAAGTGATCTGTAGGTTTGCTGAGAGCTGACATATGCCTTTATGAGACATAAACTGCATGATAATACAAACAACAGATCATAGGAATCATTTATGAAGACCCCATACAGAGTTGTGAGGACACTAAGGGGTGCAAGTGGGTGCACATAAGTTCTCATGCAAAAAGCACCTATTTCTTGGGCCTGGCACCCCATTGCATGGTTAAATGATGGGAGCTGGGCACCCACCTGCATCCCCTCCGCCCACCCCTTATGAACAGAGCCAAGTTCAGGCAGCACTGCATTCATGGAAGAGAGCACAGGTCTCTGAAATGGAGAAAACGAAGCAGAGACTTGTGGTAAAAAACATGATGGATTGTTTAAGCACTTTGCACCTTATTTTTCATGCTAGAAATGACTCCTAATGTCAAGCCAATTGGACAGTGTCATTACATTTAATGTGATTTACTTATATTTGGCCAACAGTGTTGCAACACAGGCAAGACCCCATCTAGAATACAGAGTGGAAGTTTGGTCTCCAGTCTTTTTGTGTAAAACAAATCACAGAAAAATGTTGTTCCTCCTTGGCCTGCCCCATTAACATGTGAGAATATCAGACAGCTTTGGTTTTTGGAAGTGGATGGAAAAAAATACATTATTACGGCCACTGAATAAGGATTTGTTTGACTGGTACTAGAACTCAGGTCTGATGAACCTGTATTTACACAGTCTGGTCATGGTTCTTCCGTCGGCGCTACCAGACTAGACATATAAATATAACATTGCAGAACTGGATATGACTTCAACCTTTACTCTGTTATTCAACTTGACAAAAAGATGGAAGTTTCCAAGACTAACTTACCAGTTTAGCAGCAGAAGAGATAAAGATTTATCTCTCAGACAGGTGTAAAATATACAAAAATCCTTTGGATTCAGATAATTACTACATGGCAGGACAGAAACCAGTGCAATTAGCATCAGAATTGAATAATCAGCAAACCTGTAGCATCAGCTTATATTACAGCCAGGGAAGCTCATTTTCTGCTGGATAATTAGTGACGAGCCCTAAGCTTAGCTTCTCAACAGCCAATCAGAGCCCACTGAGCATGTGAGTGTCACAGAAACTCCTAACAAAATCCAAGATGGGAAACTCCTGGGCTGGATCATTTCTGCTATAGAGATAATGAAACTTTATTCTGGTTCAATAAGTTCATATAGATGTGACTGTAGAGATGGATGAGTCAAGGGTGATTCTGTGTCTCCTGGTTTCATATCCAATTCCTTTGTCCTCAGTGACTCTGTGGTTCAACTTGTTTATTTTCCAACTAAGTCTGTTGGTCTTGGTGGCACTGTTTGTACTTGGAAGGACAGACAGTTGACAGATTGTTCCAGTTGCATACCTATCAGCTTGTTGGGCCAGGAGGCACTTCCACATCCTTCTGAACTCAACAATTTCCATCAACAGTTTCCGCCAGGCACAGCCGTTCCAGTAGCTTAAACCGTTCTTGCTGTCAGCCTGGAACTCGATGATTTAGAAAGTAAATGCCAATGATCCAAGCAAAAAATCCAACGTACTATTCAATATATCAGCATCTCAATATGTGGAACATATTCATTAAATGTGCACTGTAAGTCAGTGTTTTAATAACAGTTTTAGTCCCCTCTTGAGAATACTACAAGGTAGGCAATAGGCAATCCAAACCCAATAAGATTAACCTAAGGAGGTAAAGATCTACCACTTCCTTAGATCTGATCAAGCATGTTTGGATCATTTTATACATCCCCTGAAATGACTAACCCCTGCAGTAGAAAGACCACTTTAAAAAAGGATTGCAGTCTCAACCTGGTGGGTACAGGCCTGTAAGTCTCATACTTGTAGTAGGAAAGTGATCTGTAGGTTTGCTGAGAGCTCACATATGCCTTTATGAGACATAAACCACTAATAATACAAACAACAGATCATAGGAATCATTTATGAAGACCCCACACAGAGTTGTGAGGACACTAAGGGGTGCAAGTGGGTGCACATAAGTACTCATGCAAAAAGCACCTATTTCTTGGGCCTGGCACCCCCATTGCATTGTTAAATGATGGGAGCTGGGCACCCACATGCATCCCCTCCACCCACCCCTTATGAACAGAGCCAAGTTCAGACAGCACTGTATTCATGGAAGAGAGCACAGGTCTCTGAAATGGAGAAAATGGAGCAGAGACTTGTGGTAGAAACACAATGGATTGTTTAAGCACTTTAACTTTTTGTAAAATATACAAAAATCCTTTGTTTCCAGATAATTACTACATGGCAGCACAGAACCAGTGCAATTAGCATCAGAATTTAATCAGGTTAAGGCCAACCATTTTGCGTGGCCATTCAATGAACTTAGTCCCCACACCAAATGCGTTTTCTCCTTCTTGACTTTTTCAAAAGTTTGTCATTGCAAAGAAATGTCACCATGCCCCTGTGCCTGTGTTTTGGGTTTCAAAAACTTGAGTGCCCTAAAAGATCACACTATAAAAATTAGACCCATACCATGGAATTTTTCTGAGAACATCAGGACATCACGAGGGAGTGGTGAAGTTGTTGGCTTCTCAAGTTCTCTCTTAGTAAATGAGCTCTGAGCAAACAGTTGATTCAGGGACTGGTTCAGTTGCCTTTTTTGGAGTCAGGAAGGAATTTTCTCCCCTTTTGAGGCAAATTAGAGATGACTTGAAATGGGTCTGCCTTCCTCTGGATCAACCAAAGGTTAGGTAGGATTTAAAGTGGTAAATATTTTTGATGAACATGTAGTTTTTTTTTCAACCCTCTCTCTCTCTCTCTCTCTCTCTCTCTCTCTCTCTCAGCAGCAGAACCAGTACAGATTAATATCTGGTATCAGACATTGCCCATATTGACATAAACCACCACTTGGAACCAGGAAGAGCACGCCACCAGTCCTCCATACAGCGGAGGAAAGGTACAATATGTCCTTCTTTGGTGAAGTGTTGAGGAAATGGATTTTCTCATGGCTTCTTTTACTCTTTGTCTTTGATGAATTCCTCTTTGGATAATGGGTCTTTGTTAACAATAACTTGTTTAATATCAGTCCTGTGGTTGCCCAATCGAGTCTAAAATTGATTTTAACACAGTTGTTACATCTGTCATTGGCTGTTTTTTAACAGCTTGCACTTCACTTTTCACTGACTCATTATTACATATGCTAAATACTGTTGAAGTCACAGTGATGTGATTTTGATGCCAAATCCCCTTGCAAACGCTGGGTATGTAGTTGGGAAGTTGGTTTGGGATTATTATTTTTTAAATCCCGATCTCGCTGGTTTTCCCTATGGTGGCACTGTGGCTGGGAAAACACTAGAGAGAAGGTACATATCTCCCAGAATGCTCTATGATTCCCAGTATATGTGGAGAATTACAGATGAGTGGTAATGACTCATCACCTGGTGGAGGGGAGCTCTATCTAGGGGAAGCAGAAAGTGTGCTAGGACTTAGCAAAGATGTGGTAAAACTCTGAAAAAACAAGGCTGTTATAAATGGATATAAATGGATATATTGGCCTACTACCTACTCTAAGTGGGATAACTTAATCTGCTTCTCATGTACATGTTCAAAACAGGGCTTGGTTGAAATTAATTTGCACAAAAGTAAAAGGTCCACAAACAAGTCTTTTTGCCCTGCATATTTTTTAATCGCAGGGAATCGCCCAGCAGTTCAGCAATATGCGGCATATTAAATTACCGGTAGGCTCTTTATTCTGTAAGGATTGATGAACAGGAGCCAATATGCTGTATAAGTTTACATTATACAACTGGAGGCCTGAACTGCAGGGCAGACTGCTGAGCTGCAGGGAGACTGCTGGCTTGGTGACTTTGGGCACCCTGGGGGAGACTGTGGGCTTAGTGGGGCGGCGCCACAACTGGCAGCGGCTAACTGTGCTCCAGCGAATACAGTAGAGAAACAGTTTATTTTTATTTATTTTAATTTTAATTTTTTTTATTTTATTTTTTTCCGTACTTTTGTCCGGTTTGTTTTTGTATTAATATTACCATGCGTATTACCTATGACAGACTCACTCTGCTCGAAATCAGGAAGAGATGCATAACTTCTATGCCAAATCTGCTGATAGAGATTCTGCAGAGTCTGGGCTTGCTTACAGCACCAGAGCTCAGAACAAAGACCGGGACTGTGAGATGCTGCTGGCCGAGACGCAAGCGCTGCTCTCGTAAACAAAAGTGAGGAAAGCGTGCGGGCATTAGCACCAGGCTAAAGGCTAACCCAGTCCGACCAGCGCTACCGTCAATCCTGCTCTCGAACGTTCGCTCCTTGGACAACAAGATGGATCATCTGTGGCTCCAGCATTCAAGCCAGCGAGAAATAAAGGACTGTTGCATCTTTATTTTCACGGAAACATGGCTAAACACAAACATCCCTGACTCGGCTATCCAGCTAGCCGAGCTAGCCTGCTACCGAGCCGACAGAAACGCTGCATTGTCCGGCAAGAGCCGAGGTGGCGGTTTGTGCATCTATATCAACAAACTCTGGTGCACGAATTCTGCTGAAGTGACTCGCCACTGCTCACCACAAGTAGAGTTTTTAATTGTTAAATGTCGGCCTTTCTATCTGCCGAGGGAATTTACTGCAGTACTAGTGGTAGCTGTGTACTTGCCGCCTAGCTCAAATGTTAACCTGGCGCTAGGAGAGCTGTACGAGGCTATCAACAAGCTTCAAACAACACACCCGGATGGATTTATCGTTGTTGCTGGCGATTTCAACCACACGAACCTGAAGTCAGTGCTTCCCAAATTCTTTCAACATGTGAACTTTGCCACAAGGGGAGAGAACTGTTTGGACAAAGTCTACACGAATGTGCGCGGCGCCTACAAAGCCTTCGCGCATGCCCACATAGGTTCCTCTGATCACCGGACAGTGATGTTATCACCCACATACACATCGCTGCTCAAACGCACAAAACCAGCCAGAAAGACCATCACAGTCTGGCCGAGTGGAGCTGTGGAAGCACTTCAGGACTGTTTCGACTGCACAGAGTGGAACATGTTCAGGGAGGCTGCTACGCACAATGGCTCCATCAACTTGGAGGAGTACACAGACTCTGTGACCTGCTTCATCAACAAATGCATAGAGGATGTTACCGTCTCCAAAACTGTCACCACGAGAGCCAACGAATAACCCTGGTTTACAGCAAAGGTTCGTGCACGGCTAAGAGAGAGAGATGCCGCTTTCCGATCAGGGGACAGAGTTGCCCTTAAAATAGCCAGGGCCAACCTCTCTCGAACCATCCGACAAGCAAAGCAGGAGTACACACTGAAGATTCAAAAGCATTTCGACAACTCAAAAGACTCACGCAACTTATGGCAAGGCATTCAGGCTATCACACAGTACAAGCCTGCACGGAGCAGCAGCGACGAAGACACCACACTCCCAGAGGAACTGAACAAGTTCGGCCGGTTTGATGCGCTAAACAAAGAGCCTGTGAGGAAAGCCACACGTCCTCTCACCGACCAAGTCATCTGTCTACCCGCGGCCGACGTGAGGCGAACCTTAACCAAGGTCAATCCACGAAAGGCTGCCGGACCAGACAACATTCCTGGTCGTGTGCTCAGAGACTGTGCTGAGCAGCTGGCTGACGTCTTCACTGACATTTTCAACACATCGCTAAGCCAGATGATCATCCCCACATGCTTCAAGTCCACCACCATCATTCCAGTGCCAAAGAAATCTTCAGTAACCTGCCTGAATGACTACCGCCCTGTTGCACTAACCCCAGTCATCATGAAATGCTTCGAGAGACTTGTGATGGCACACATCAAGAGCACCCTCCCCCGCTCACTGGACCCACTACAATTTGCATATCGGCCAAACAGGTGAACTGAGGATGCCATATCTTCTGCACTCCACCTCTCACTAACTCATCTGGACAAGAAAGACAGTTATGTGAGAATGCTGTTCATAGACTTTAGCTCAGCATTCAATACCATCATCCCTCAAAAGCTGAGTGGGAAACTAAGAGAGCTGGGATTGAGTACCACTTTGTGCAATTGGATCTTGGACTTTCTGTCAGAGAGGCCTCAGTCTGTTCGTATCGGCAACAAGGTTTCCAGCACCATCAGATAGAGCACAGGAGCTCCTCAAGGATGTGTTCTCAGCCCGTTGTTGTACACATTGCTGACACATGACTGCATAGCGAGACACAGCTCGAACCACATCATCAAGTTCGCCGATGACACAACTGTGGTGGGGCTCATCAACCACAACGACGAGTTGGTGTACAGAGATGAGGTTCAGCAGCTGGCAGTCTGGTGCAGTGAGAACAACCTGTCACTGAATGTGGATAAAACGAAAGAGATGATCGTCGACTTCAGGAGAACTCTCCCTGTTCACACACCACTCAACATCAACGGCTCCACAGTAGAGACAGTAAAGAACACCAAATTCCTGGGAGTCCACATCAATGATAACCTCACCTGGACCAACAACACCGCCTCCATTACCAAAAAGGCTCAGCAGCGTCTTCACTTCCTAAGACGACTGAAACGGGCCAGCCTTCCGCCTCCAACCCTCACAGTGTTCTACAGGGGCACAATAGAGAGCGTCCTGATGAGCTGCATCTCCATCTGGTACGGTAGTGCCAGCTCTGCTGACCGGAAAAGTCTAGAGCGGACTGTCAGAGCAGCTGGCAACATCATTAGAGTGGCTCTTCCATCACTGAAGGACATCTTCCACAAGCGCTGTGTTGCACTGGACTCCACACACCCCTCACATGGACTGTTCACGCAGACGCTTTCGCAGTATTAAAGCCCGAACAACCAGGCTGGCCGAAAGCTTTTTTCCACAAGCGATCAGACTCCTCAACTCACTGCCTGCCCTCCCACTACATTCCAGACACACCTCAACTGTGAACTTAACTTTGTGAACCGTTAATTTATTTGCACAATTCTAAAGGTTTACACATGTATATATCCAATTTCTGCCAATATATTTTCCACATTTCATGTTTACATATTTATTGTGTATTTTTAAGTGCCTTTTTGTGATATGTACTAGCTGGAGCCACGTCGTCTCGTCTCACTGTATATTTGTATACTGCTGAGATGACAATAAAGTTTACTTTGACTTTTGACTTTGACTTTGATTTTAATGCAGAAAAAACTGCACAAACCTCTGCAGAGAGATATAACGACAACAAAAACAAGTCCAGGTTCAGGCCAAAAGTCAAGGGCAGGTGTCAGACAGAGAATATCAGGAACAGGTCAAAGATCAGGATGGGTGAAACCAGGACCGGATTTACATAGCAGGCACCCTGACGTTTGTTGACCCTGTCGCATCCCTTTTATTCGTCCAAATTTTTATTATTGGGACCGGAACAATGGGACTTGGCACACGGGAAATTAAATCAATTATTTTATCTCCTGCACACCCCCAGCGTATCTGAACCAATGTGGCTGTGGTTGGGCAGCATTCCACCCCCTAAAATCCTGCTGCCCTAGGCCCGGGCCTTGGTGGGTTTTGCACAAATCCAGGCCTGGGCAGAGTACATGCAAAGTCAAAAAAGCAGTCAAGGTCAATACTGGGAGATCAATATCAAAGGGAACAAGGACCAGACAGGAACAGTACAGAAACGGGGCAGGAACAAGTCAAGATTACCAGATTCAGGGACAGGAACAGGCAGTGTCGGACTGGGATGCCAGGTGCCCACCAGAAACCTTAGGCTGAGGGCCCACTTTCCAAACTATTATACCTCCTCTGCTCCCTCAACCTCAATTCTCCTAGTCTCTTTTCTCTACATTCTATACTCTATTCTTCTGCCTCTTTGTTCTCATAAAGAAATAGGGAATGACCATGTAATAGGCCAAATGGTTAGAAGCAAGAGGACCACTGACACCTGGGCCCACCGGGAGTTTTCCTGGTATCCCTGTGGGCCAGTCCGACACTGGGAGCAGGAATAGAAACAGGAACAGGAAACAGATGGCACGAGGCTTGGAGTTAGCAAGTAGGCCAAAAATGCAGCACTGGAGCATATGGGAATTAGGTCCCTAGTTCGAAACCAGGGAGTTCCTAAAAATAAGTAGGTGCATCTCAGGTCTGTCCTTATATACAGGCTCTGTTGTAGCCTTATTCTGTAAGTGAGGTAACAGGTAGGGGGCATGCTTACATGTTGAACACAGGCAGCATGGACAGCCACAGGTAAATGAGCCCTAGCAACTAAAAATACCTGGAAAACAGAGGATTCCCATCGAACAGTCCAATAATCGTACCCCGAAACCATTTCCCAATATTTTAAAAATCTGTAGAAACTAGTAACTGAAATTGTGTTGTTAAAGTCTGTTGTGACATTCTCTCCCCTTACAGCCTCACCCCTTCACTTACCACCAATATATTTACACACACAAGAATGGGTGATGTGGCTAATGGAGTTGCACTTGATATTTATCCTTCTCCACTCACAGCTCATTTATCTTGGAAATGTAAAGCCCATTCAAGTGGTGTGTACACTTTTTTATATATGACCCTGCAGGAATGCTGTTAAACCTGGTTGACATTCAACAAATCGTTTAATTGTAAAGAAATGGTCATGAGTCCCATGTTATACTTTAATGGTGTGTGGCTGTCAGTGTTGGTGACGTGATGAGCCAGCTTGGCCGAAATGCGTTGGGTAAAATGTTTCAATAAACTTATGAAACTGTACGCATATGCCTGGGGGATTCAGGCCAAGGGCAATGAGTTTAAGTCAAGAATGATATTTTATTTCTATCATCCTTTGTTGCAGTATTATATAACTGCCTCCAATAGCTGCTATTTCGGGTTCTTTTGGAAAGTGAGAGGATGTGGCTCAGAGTCTAAGGTCGGAAGATTTTGAGACCAAAACAATTCTCAGCACCTGGTGTATAAATTAGGGGTGCTATTGGGGTGCACATGCACTCCCCTAACCTATAACCCACGATTTATAGTGCACAGACTTGTTTAGAGTAGAAATATGTATTTGGGACCATTTATGACCACAAGTGCAGTTGTGCGGCCATTAAATGTGTGAAAATCCATTTACAAAACAAGTAGAGATTATAAAAAGCCTTCCTGCTGGGTAACATAATACTAATGGCAAGAACACAAAATGTTTGGCTAGTAATCAGTGAACGACAATGAACGTGATAAAGCAGTCAGCTGCTGGCACTCAAGTCATTCAGTTTTTATCAGTTCTGAGACAAATGTGCAAATACTGGACAGCCAACATTATATATGCACATATATACCTGTATATACATATCATTTTCACATAGAGCCGCACTCCATTTATCAAGTGAATCAAGTTATATTTATTTGCATAAATATTTGTATCCAACGTTTCAGCCCACCTTAGGGCCTTTCTCCTTATAATACACAAAAGCCATGAATATCTTGGAAATTATATCCTTATAAACGGTATGAGTTCTGATGTCATCCGTTATAAACAGTGAGTAGTGATGTCATTTCTGTCACATGACTCACTGAAATTTGTGTATTATAATAACTAAAGTACCCCCAGTTGCAAAATATGAGGATATTCGGCCTCGTGTTTTTTATATGGTCATGAAACTCCTCGGTAACTTATAAAATCCTTATAATTTATAAGAGAGGGTACTTTATTCTCTATATATATTATAGTAGTGCATTTAATGGGAATACTTCAACACCAACTGTTCTCTTTCTCAAGGATTTTTTCAATAAATCTTGCAGTACTATTTATTTACCAGCAGCCGGGCAAGTTGCTATTTAAGTTTAGGGTGTGCTCCTCCATGCATCTGATTCATAAAGAATTCAATTGCTTCATTATACATTTTACAAAGAGACTAAGTTTTACCTGCAACTTACTTGTTGCTTTCAAAGTAAAACTCCCAAACTTGGCTGCCCTTTTATTAGACACCAGTGGGATCACCTGACTATAGCTGGGAAGGGTGGGAGCTACAACATGGAGCTGGTCACTGCTCCTGTAGAACTATAACAAACAAGGGAAAGTTGTGCTGATCCCACTCATTTTTAAAACCATTAAGTGGGGGTGCAATGAGGGTGTGACCACAGAATTCATACAGACAAATACAATATATGGACAAACAATCAATGCTCAAAGGTAATGTCTCAATGTCCTCAGTATATTGATAATGAGTTGAGTGCAGAGGAATCTTATATTTGTCTATATATATATATATATATATATATATATATATATATATATATATATATATATATATATATATATATATATATATATATAACCAACAGAAAAGATCCACACTCACAGGTCTTAGATAAGAAATAAAAAAATTTTATTGCAAAGATGTAAGCAAAACTTTTTTATTTTTTATCTAAGACCTGTGAGTGCGGATCTTTTCTGTTGGTTGTCTCGAAAAAATTTTGGATACTGCACCCAGGCAATTTATACTATTTATCGTGAGTGCTGGCTTTCTCATGGACTATATATATATATATATATATATATATATATATATATATATATATATATATATAGCGGCTGGCTGGCCTTCTTCCTAAATTCTATCATATTCTCTCATTTTATAATATAAACAGCATTTTGTGATTGGCAAGTCATTCTATGTTCAATTCTCGACTATTTCCCACTATGCGGGTGATAAAACGTGTCACTAGGGTTGCCACCTTTCCGGTTTTGACCCGGACATCCTGATAATTTGAAGGGCTGCCCTAGTCAAAACTGCCTGCCCGGTTTTCCAAATTAGGAAAACCGGGCAGGATTCTCTAAGATTGACACGGCGACTGACCAATCGCTGCATCATAGCCCAACCCCCGACACCACATTCTGCCCCTCGGCCCCCTGGCCCGCCCCCTATGAATCTCAGCCTGCCGTCTGCCTTGGTCTCCATGGGGCTAAAAGGTGGCAACCCTACGTGTCACCCAATTGCAGGGTGCTGCACATAACACAGTTACCACACTTGTAGATAGATAGTCCCCACTCCCTGCTTCCTAGCCACATTATTCCAGAAAGTGTCCCTGGACAGCATGCTTACACTCTGTGCTGTAGAAATTGTAGAGTACGGAGCACCAATGGAAACCTGATGAAGTGGCATGAGTCAGAGTAGCGCATCGGAGCTCATGGGCGACATCTTCTGGATCTTCAGTCTCCTTCTATAAGAGAACACTGTATTTGGCACACGTGAAGTTGGATCAGTCCCGTATTCATACCAACTGCGCATTCGCCAAAAAATACGTACATTTCTGAAGGGAGGAAAGAGGATCCGCAGATCCGGAAGATGTTGCCCATGAGCTCCGCTGCTCTACTCTGCACAAATAAGTGATCATGCTGTCCAGGGACACTTTCTGCCCTCATAATGTACAATGAGGATAAGAAGCAGGGAGGGGTCTATCTAGGGTAGCCGATGGGGCTTTTTTATTGGGGGGGCTTAGTTCTCCTTTAAAGAGAAAGAATGTAGCAATGTGATGTGTTATAGGTGGCCACTAGAGGTCTCACTGTTTTAGACTTGTACAAGAGTTAGCTGGGAAAAGACTTGTTGGTAGTTACAAACCATGGGTACAGCAGTAAATGGCTTCTGGTGGGATCACCTAATAAATTCCTTCACGAGTGTATCTTGTCTTAACAATGCTGAAGTGCAGGAACACACAGTAAACTGCTCTATGGTAACAATGATGAAATGCAGAGATGCAGCCAGTCCTGGCATGTAGTCATTCACTGTCAACAGAGAATAATAATAGAAGCTTGATTAGATACCTGACTAAACATAGTATTAGTAGAATGGCATTCATAATCCCAGTGCTCTGCCTACAGCACAGAGTGTAGAAACAAACAAGTGTTATTGGGAGCACTTACCGACTCAACTGCGCTCCAATGTGCTACACGTTAGCCGCAATCCCCCACAGCCAAAGTTAATGCAGAAATTGTAGAGTACGGAGCAACAATGGAAACCAGGTGTAGTTCATTAAAAAATTTAGAAATTCATTAAGCATATTTAAAATCCAAATATAGCGTGCCCAGACATGATAGGGACCATGCGCTCATCAGGTTTCCAATGGTGCTCTGTACTCTACAATTTCTACAGCACAGAGTGTAATACACAAGCCCTGCAAGCGTTGAGCACATGGCCTCTATCATGTCTGGGCACGCTATATTTGGATTTTAAATATGCTTAGTAAATGTCTACTTTTTTATTGAACTACGCCTGGTTTCAATTGATGCTCCGTACTCTACAAGTTCTACAGCACAATGCTGCACAAGCCCTGCAAGCTTCAGATGAATGCCATAAAGATATAACGGGGTAAAACATAATTGGGGAACCTTTCTCTAAAACAAACAACAAAGTTAGACAACTTACCTGATTCCCCGACTTCTCAAGGTGGCCACACACGTGTCCAAGATGGAAAATGTTGATCAGGTGCCTTTGAAGGTGCCCAAACATCAACCAGGGTTTACTGCTGAATCATTCCATGTGCCCAATATCCTTAAAATGCTGGAAGGTAATGTAACTACACAAGCATCTCCTTTCTTCACGATCTTCTAAACAACTTGACTGATTCTCTGAGTTATTGCAGTTGTAGCTATCACAGCCATTAATAACATAGATATTGAGCAGTACTGATAACTGCCACAAATCTGCTGCTCAGATATCTGCTGCTACTCACCCACTTCTCCTCCCAACACAACTCCACCAGGGGAGACAAACAAGCACCTGGGGCAAGAGAACTTTCCATAAGTGTCAGAAAGCTCACTGCCATTGCTGGTAACATAGAAGGGTGCAAAACAATATTTACTATACAGAGTGGGCTGCAATGCTCCCAAGCCATTGCCAAGTGACAGAACATGAAAATAGATTTTCAGCCACTAGAGGGAAAGTCACGACTTTCTCTCTCATCTCAAGCAGAGATGACTTATAAATCACATATATAAAGGGCTGGATTTAGGGCTTAGGTGCCCCTACGCCACTGGGTCCTAGTGCCCAGCATCCGCTCTCGCACCACCCCCACCCCTGCGCGCAAACATTCACATGTGTTGGAGCACTGGGGATGATGTGTACAGGAGTATATATCCCCAGTGCTGCTTGGATTGCGGCTGTGCGGCATGCTGCCCCTAAAATCTTGCTTCCCTAGGCCCAGGCCTTTGTGGCCTTGCCACAAATCCAGCCCTGCATATATTGTAGTATATATGCATATAATTATTTAGAGATACAAAGAGGGCAACTGATTCATAAAATACCATTTATTAAATAAAAAAAATGAAATATCAAGAAATTAGAAAGTTTCCCCATTATAAAAATAGTAAATGTATTTTTACTTGACTGTCCTCAAAACAGCACCTGAACTAGCAATCAGGATAATTATCTCTAGGGAGGGACGACTTTAGACAACTATAGCAGGTATAGTAGGGAGAGATGGTGCCTATAGTAACAGTGGGATAATAGTCTCTGGGAAGGGAGTGTGACTGTGGGATAGCAGGTATAGTAGGGAGAGATGGTGTCTATAGTAACAGTGGATAATAGTCTCTGGGAAGGGAGTGTGACTGTGGGATAGCAGGTATAGTAGGGAGAGATGGTGTCTATAGTAACAGTGGATAATAGTCTCTGGGAAGGGAGTGTGACTGTGGGATAGCAGGTATAGTAGGGAGAGATGGTGTCTATAGTAACAGTGGATAATAGTCTCTGGGAAGGGAGTGTGACTGTGGGATAGCAGATATAGTAGGGAGAGATGGTGTCTATAGTAACAGTGGATAATAGTCTCTGGGAAGGGAGTGTGACTGTGGGATAGCAGGTATAGTAGGGAGAGATGGTGTCTATAGTAACAGTGGATAATAGTCTCTGGGAAGGGAGTG
Organism: Xenopus petersii; assembly: GCA_038501925.1. Classification (NCBI taxonomy): domain Eukaryota; kingdom Metazoa; phylum Chordata; class Amphibia; order Anura; family Pipidae; genus Xenopus; species Xenopus petersii. The sequence continues at coordinate 151,317,785 of CM076676.1, forward strand.
TGACTGTGGTATAGCAGGTATAGTAGGGAGAGATGGTGCCTATAGTAACAGTGGATAATAGTCTCTGGGAAGGGAGTGTGACTGTGGGATAGCAGGTATAGTAGGGAGAGATGGTGTCTATAGTAACAGTGGATAATAGTCTCTGGGAAGGGAGTGTGACTGTGGGATAGCAGGTATAGTAAGGAGAGATGGTGTCTATAGTAGCAGTGGGGAAATTATGCAGTAGTGCCTATTTTTCCTGGCAACGGTTGGATGGAAATTATGGTAGGGTGAGATGCGGAAGAGCAAGATGACACCAACACTGTAGATTTATGAAGACCACTAAACATCTCTTTTGCCCTTGTCTGAATGTCTGAATGTCTGAATGATAATCTCTTTATGAGCTCATCTGGGGCAGATATAGGACAACATGAGGTCCACTTCGTTTCTGATAACTGGAGCTCCTGGGTGGATATTATCAGGAAGGTAATGGCAGGAGGTCATGTCCCAAACATCCAGGATAGTTACAGCCATGCCCTTGAAGATAGCTCTGAGTAAAATGTCCAGCTGAAGGGAGAGCCAGTCGCTGCCATAAATCGATTTGTAGCCAGTGTTAGCCGACTTAATCAGTACAGTGGTCTCAGGACTCCGAAAAAGCAGAGAGGAAATGGCCCTCCGTAACCTAAACAACCTCTGTATATATACACTGACTGGGTATGTGGTGAAGTGGGCCCACAGTGTAAAGACCACAACAGTTTGTGGTCCACCACCAATCCCAAACAGGTGGGCTGCCTCATAGTGCAGGTCAGAGATCATAGTCTTGGTGGTGCGCAAAGGGTTTCCATGGGCCCGCCATCTCATCACCAGGCCAACGTCTGGATCCACAGCTAGCAAGGGGCCAGACTGGTAATTTACATGCAGATCAATTCTTTTCAGAGCTGAAGAAAGAATCATAAAGAAATCTATTTAGTGTTCTTCTTCTTCTTATGTCCTGTTCTAGACTATTCTACATTCTAGGAGTATCTACAGTAGCCATCAAGCCTACTCTGTGCACATTACATTAATTTCAGCCGCCGAACCCTACATCATATTTCCCTTCCTTCACCATCAACATTCACCTCTTACATCTCACTTTAGAGGGTTACATCACATTCCATTCCCTTATCTAGTGGAGGTAAGTCTAAAGCAACTGAACTTTCTAAATATTCTTGAAAACATTTCGCAACACATCCAAGCAACTTGTTTATTCCATCTAGTAGAAGGGAATTCCCCGGCATTTTAAATTCATAAAGGGATTCTGTCTTCAGTTTTATGGTGTCGTTTGTATTGTAAAGGACATTTAAAATGAAATTCTTACCAAAAACTTTTTTTAAGTGTAATATTGATGTGTAGACACCATCTCAGGCAAAAACAAGAGGTCTTCTGCACTCATCCTTTATCTATCTATATATATATATATATATATATATATATATATATATATGTATATATATACATACACAACTACAAGAGGTCCTCTTGCACTCAACTCATTATCAATATATTTAAGACAGAGACATTTTGTGCATACTGCTACTAAAAAATGCCTTACCCTTTAAACAAAACAGGGATTGTTTGTCCATATATTGCAATATATTTAAGATGAACAACTACGTCAAAGTCATCCCATATCTGGCCAGTCCTACGCTCAATTTTATCTGATTCATTAAGAATTCTATTGCTTCATTATACATTTTACAAAGGGACTAAGTTTTACCTGCAACTTACTTGCTGCTTTCAAAGTAAAACTCCCAAACTTGGCTGCCCTTTTATTAGACACCAGTGGGATCACCTGACTATAGCTGGGAAGGGTGGGAGCTGCAACATGGAGCTGGTCACTGCTCCTGTATAACTATAACAAACAAGGGAAAGTTGTGCTCACCACTATTTTTTAAAAACATTAGGCGGGGGTGCAATGAGGTAGTGACCACAAAATACATATAGTCAACTACAAGAGGTCCTCTGCACTCAACCCATTATCAATATATTTAAGACAGAGACATTTTGTGCTACTGCTAATAAAACACCCTCATTGCACCCCCGCCTAATGGTTTTAAAAAATAGTGGTGAGCACAACTTTCCCTTGTTTGTTACTGTTATACAGGAGCAGTGACCAGCTCCATGTTGTAGCTCCCACCCTTCCCAGCTATAGTCAGGTGATCCCACTGGTGTCTAATAAAAGGGCAGCCAAGTATGGGAGTTTTACTTTGAAAGCAGCAAGTAAGTTACAGGTAAAACTTAGTCCCTTTGTAAAATGTATAATGAAGCAATAGAATTCTTAATGAATCAGATAAAATTAAGCGTAGGACTGGCCAGATATGGGATGACTTTGACGTAGTTGTTCAGCTTAAATATATTGTAATATATGGACAAACAATCCCTGTTTTGTTTAAAGGGTAAGGCATTTTTTAGTAGCAGTATGCACAAAATGTCTCTGTCTTAAATATATTGATAATGGGTTGAGTGCAAGAGGACAATGCCCTCCTATTTAAACAGGGAGTGTTTATCCATATATTGTATTGTAATTATATTTAAGCTGGCCAACTATGTCAAAGTCATTCCAGGTGTGGCTCACTTTCATCTTCTAAGTCATTACGAATTTGGTTGCTTCAATATGCATTCTTCGGGGGGACTACGTTTTATCATCTCAGGTCATTGTGCATGATTCTAAAACAGTACAACCCAATACAACTTGTTTATTATAAGTTATTATCTGCCTTTCACCTTCTTAAGGTGGCCAAGACGTAGAGACCCACTCGTTTGGCGATGTAGCCAAATGAGCGGATCTCTCCCCGATGTGCTCACATTGAAGTGGGCGATGGGCCCAATAATCGGATCATAATGCATCAGAAAAGGGCGGGCGGATCACGGGACCACATAAACGCACAGATGCGTCCACCATTTTTTAACCTGCCCGATCGAGATCTGGCCGACTTTCGGGCAGATATCGATTGGGAAAGCCCATCGGATGGCTCCACACAGGGGCCAATAAGCTGCCGACTCTGTTTGTCGGCAGCTTTTATCAGCTGTGTATGGGGGACCTTAAGACATTTTTTTCATTTGGGCGTCTAAAGATGGCCATACCTGCACAGATATCGTGTATGGAGGAAGACGAGCTGACTGATATCGGCAAAATAATTGGATATTGGTTGGCTTTCTGATTGCCAAGAAATGTTTTTTTTGATTGGTTGCCTTTAAAGGTGCCTAAACATCGGGCAGTGTTTAATGCTGAATCGTCAGATAGAATTCTATTGTTTCTACCTTTATATCTGCATATTCAGCTCTTAACGTTTGTAATAAAAAAAGTCCAATGTATGACCACCTCAACATTTACTTTTCCTTTCACCTTCTAAACCTTATTCTTCCTTTGACCTTCTCCCAGTTTTTCCTAATTTGCATTACACATATTTCCATTGACTATACTTACATAGTTACATAGTTAAATCGGGTTGAAAAAAGACAAAGTCCATCAAGTTCAACCCCTCCAAATGAAAACCCAGCCCCATACACACACCCCTCCCTACTTTTAATTAAATTCTATATACCCATATCTATACTAACTATAGAGCTTAGTATCACAATAGCCTTTGATATTATGTGTGTCCAAGAAATCATCCAAGTCCCTCTTATAGTCATTAACTGAATCAGCATCACAACATCACCCGGCAGTGCATTCCACAACCTCACTGTCCTGACTGTGATGAACCCCCTACGTTGCTTCAAATGAAAGTTCTTTTCTTCTAGTCTGAAGGGGAGGCCTCTGGTACGTGATCCACTTTATGGGTAAAAAGGTCCCCTGCTATTTGTCTATAATGTCCTCTAATGTACTTGTAAAGTCTAATCATGTCCCCTCACAAGCGCCTTTTTTCCAGAGAAAACAACCCCAACCTTGTCAGTCTCCCCTCATAATTTAACTCTTCCCTCCCTCTAACCAGTTTAGTTGCACTTAGTCTCTGCACTCTCTCCAACTCATTTATATCCCTCTTAAGGACTGGAGTCCAAAACTGCCCCCATACTCCAGATGAGGCCTCACCAGGGACCTATAAAGAGACATAATTATGTTTTCATCCCTTGAGTTAATTCCCTTTTTTATGCAAGACCATATCAGCCTTCACATTTTCTACATTCTCTTTGATTCATCCAGTAATCCTAATTTATAGAACTAAGCTCACTCACAAGCCCAGCTAGAAGATATGGGACAAATGTTTGGTTGCTGTTGTACTGACTCAGATTTCCCCCTAACTGTTTTATGGACCCAGCCATATTCCATGTACATAATACACTATACTGTATTGTATCGTTAAAGTAAAGGTTTGCATTAACATTAAAGTTTAATATTATAGAGTTTCTTCTCATCTTCTTACATGGTATAAAGCTCTCCAGATACTCAAACCACTGGCGTAGAGTGGAATCCCCAAACATGTGTATGTCCTTCCCTTTAAGGCAGTCACGAGCATCAGATGGACTGGGAAAATGTCTCCCCAGACAGACCAACGATGTCCAGATGTCATTATAATAAAACCCAGAAGGTTGACTTGGTTCCTGGCCAGAAGAACAGACTTGAAGTCTAGATGTGAGACCTACAAAAGATAGGTGGTATTGGGGGAGGGATAATATAAGTAGGAGGAGAGAAAGAGAGACAGTGACAGGAAATGTGATAAGTGTAAGGGAGGTGGAAGGAAGAGGAGAAGGAAGATTTAGGATAAGAGATATGAATATACAAGAGGCTTTACTGAGTTTATTGTTGGTCTATTACCTGTAGAGTTGGTGGCTGGCTCTATCTTGATTGAAGTAAAAGCTCCAGCTCCTTTAATATTCTGAGCAGTGACAGAGCTGAGTGAGAGATTAGGAGGCACATTTCTCAAAGGTCGAATTTCAAATTCATGTGAGCTTTTAAATACTCCCATAAACTCCCATGAACTCAAAATTCGACCGCTCCAAATTTAATTTAAAAAAAAATCGAATTTGTTGAACTTGGGTGAATAGGATCATCCGAAAACTCGAATCGAATTTCAAATCGAATTAGATTCAAGATGTAAAAACTCGATTCGAGTTTTTTCTCTGAAAAAAACTCAAATGTCAGGAAGGCGGCAAACAACTTCAAATTCGTCTCCCATTGACTAAAACAGCAATTTGACAGTTTTGGCCCTTAAAAAACCCTCAAAAATTTGAATTTTCAATTCAACCCATGATAAATCTGCCCCTTAGTGGTTTAGTGAGGGCTGGTTTCCCCCAAGGCAGGTGTTTTGCTTAGTATGTCACCAGTTTTACCTACCTTAGGACAGCCTAGTTTATTGGCAGCCGTTAGAGATGAGCAAGTCACCGTTTTTTCTTTATATAACTAACCCCAACAAAACAATTTAGGCATCTCCAGCATTCAATAAATGTAATGCTGTCAGTACAAATGGAAATACTTTCTTTTTAAATAATATTTTAGGCACCTGTCCAGTGCTACAAAACTGTTTTTTATTCGTTTTCTTTTTCCAAATATCTTGTTTTTTGGGCTATAGCAGCTGAATTCCAAACTGCTGGGAAGCCCAGTAGAGAACAGCAAGCAGCAACCCAACAACCTTTACTGTGACTTTCTTGTTTGAGGGCTGAACCCCTGGAAATAGATTTTAAACAAGAATAGCTGCTGTGACATCAGGTTTATTGGGATGGCACATTATAAATATTAATACTTGTGCCAGTATCCAGTTTATATTATTTTCTCACATGCTTTCACATCACGACTAGTGAAACAGCTTAAGTTAGTGTCACTTTTATCCTAGATTTATTTTATAAAGCAAATTTCAGTTATTATGTAACTCACCCACTGAGTAACGAATCCTCCAACGAGTTGGTGACTCTGCGGTACCCGCCCATGGAGTGATAGACCAATGAGTCGCATGGCATCTTCTGGGGTTCTAAGCACTGCCAGGGGTCCCCAGTCATAGGATCACTGTAGTTACATACGTCTCCTCCTCGGACTGCAATGTTACACTCTTTTACTTCACTGTTCCCATTAAAATGGAAATACCCATTAAAATACACCTGTGGGACAACATGGCAACCCTTTTATATTAAATACCATAATACATTTGATAAGGAGCTGATCAATATATATATATATATATATATATATATATATATATATATATATATTTATATTTATTTATATATTTATATATACATCCCCCACCTTTGTTCTTCCTTCTACAGTTTCAGGCTTATCAAACTGCCCATTGTTCCTTTATCAGAGGTTGTAGTGCAGGGTTGGGAGGATCATGTTTGGGTGTAACTGGGTCAGGGACTATAAAAGGGCAGAGACACACACTCAGATTCCGGGAGATTTAATGTGGCAATACACTATAAGATCCGCTCGTTTGGCAAGGTCGCCAAACGAGCGGATCTTAACCCGATATTCTCACTAACGGCTGGGCAATATCGGATGAATCCGAACGTTCGGGGCCGAACGATCAGATTACAATACTACGAATAGGCTCCGATGGGTCGCAGGACCGCATCAACTAGCCGATGCGGTCCTGGATTGGACAAAAAAAATCAAACTTGACCAATCGATATATGGCCGATTTTTGGCCTAATATCGATTGGGAGAACCCATCGGGAGCCCCCACACATGGGCAGATAAGCTGCCGAATTGATCTAAAGGACCGATATTGGCATCTTTAATCTGTTGTTTATGGCCACTTTTAGTAGCCCGGTGATAAATCGACTCTTCTTTGGGGCGACTAATCTCCCCGAACTGCCTCCTGCTGGCTAAAATCGAAATCGCCGACGGGATGTCACTTTGAGCGCTTCATTTTCTGAAGTCGTGAGGCGAGGAGATTTGTGGCTGTGCAACTAATCTTCCCAAACGTGAGCGTTTTTGTCTGCCCTAAACATGAGAATTTTGTATTCATCATCACCTCATTTTAGTTGACAAGGCTCACCCCCAAAGGGCCCTAGGTGGGGAGTAAGATAATAACCTGAGCACCAGGTGGAGGTAGTAAATGACAGTGTAACTCTACACACATTTTTACACACTCACTTGGTTTCACCAAACTTTTGTTAAAGTGGTGTTTATCTGTATATTGGTCCCCTTGCTTGAGAACATTAGGTTGATATTGTTTTTATAAAGTATAAAAGTATATATTTGAATGATGGCATTTTGTTCCCTTCTCTCTGGATAAAGTCCATTTCATACATCACATATAATGTTATAGATAAATGTGAATAGTGTGAAAAAAAAAGACTGCTCTAAACAATGAGTGGGGCTCAGCCCACAAGAGTCACAAAGAGTAATATAACTGAGATGGCATCACATTTGGCAATTTATGTATTATTATTTAGCCATTATGACTTTCTCTCTTCCTTTATTATGATCTATTTATATCTTTGTTTTAAGAGTGGGATCCCTGAAGGAACCTGTTTATATAATATAAAAATATCTGGAACGGTCCAATTCCTATGACGGACGAATGGCTAGTGTCAGAGGGTTGATATTTGTCACCCCCGCCCTCTATGACGCCATAACGCTATAGGGCCCAAGGCAGGATGGACTATAAGGGCTAATGGTCTACTGTGGACAATGGTCAATCATATAGCTAATACTAGGCCATACAAACAAAAGATCATCACTCTGTTACTTAAATTCCAGAGTGTCAGTCTAACGCCAGTCTGTCTGTTGGGGCCCCTTACTGCTGAAGTGCGGCTCAGATTACTGGAAATACCACAATGGCCTTGGTTAGCCGATAGCTGATTGCGAGGCTGTGGACCGTTGGAGCTAGGCACAGTATGTTACAACATTCCTTTGATAACATGTAAGACTAAGTAAATCATTTAGACATTAATTGTACAAGGAGGAGACAGACTATGTATGGTATTTCCGTGAAACCCTTGTCACAATTATTGTAAAAGCCTTCTGAAAGCTATATAATGCCTGGACCAAGAGGTGGGTCTTTGGTAAGTCCTTGGCTGACATTCTGTATGTTACTCCAACAGCTTACCCAGACAAAACTGTTATGTTGTATTATGTAAGAATAAATTGCCTGACTATTACTAAAGGTTTTCCTTTACTGAGTTTTGTCTTACACGAGGTCAAAATGGTACTACTAAAAGTACCATCAAACCTGAAGCACAAGGTCCACTAGCTACTCCTTATCATCTTCTCTCTCCACTCTTGTCTGCTCCTTTTTCCTGTTCTGTCATTGTTTCCCCTTTATTCCTATTTTTCTCTTTTTTCTGTCAATTGTTTAATTGGCTTCCTTTGTTATACCCAGAGTAGGACAATAGGTAGGCAAACGAGGTAAATGTGCACTTGTTGCCCCTGCTTTGGGGGCAATCTCTCCATATATTCTATATTTGTCTGAGGGACAACCCTGGGTTGACTGTAGTACCATGCTCTATCTTTATCATGATCATTCTGACTCTTTCCAACAAATACTACTATGGCAGGCTCCAAAGCATGGAAGATAGCAAGACTGCTAAATAAATACGTTGTGGGACAGGGATTTTTTAAAGTTGCACCCCTGCCTGTTCCTGAGATGACATGTAGCAACATACACTATATCATATACTGTACACTCTTTCTCCAGAGAAGCCTACCATGGGAAGAAGATGAATAAAACAGGAAAAAATTAATGTCACATGAAGGAAATATAACTAGAATTAATAATGAAATTAAACATGGGGAATGCCTATCCCCACCCCTCCCTAAATGTATATGACATTACTTCTCCTTTTATATTTCCGCTTCTTGACTTGACCCCATTTCAACTTCAGTAACAGTACTTTTACATCTATCTATCTATCTATCTATCTATCTATCTATCTATCTATCTATCTATCTGCCACTTTCCCTCCTCAGCCTACATAGATCCTTCAGGAGTAGTTACATAGTTACATAGTTAAATTGGGTTGAAAAAAGACAAAGTCCATCAAGTTCAACCCCTCCAAATGAAAACCCAGCATCCATACATACACCCCTCTCTACTTTTAATTAAATTCTATATACCCATATCTATACTAACTATAGCGTTTAGTATCACAATAGCCTTTGATATTATGTCTGTCCAAGAAATCATCCAAGTCCCTCTTATAGTCATTAACTGAATCAGCATCACAACATCACCCGGCAGTGCATTCCCCAACCTCACTGTCCTGACTGTGATGAACCCCCTACGTTGCTTCAAATGAAAGTTCTTTTCTTCTAGTCTAAAGGGGAGGCCTCTGGTACAGTGATCCACTTTATGGGTAAATAGGTCCCCTGCTATTTGTCTATAATGTCCTCTAATGTACTTGTAAAGTCTAATCATGTCCCCTCGCAAGCGCCTTTTTTCCAGAAAAAACAACCCCAACCTTGACAGTCTCCCCTCATAATTTAACTCTTCCCTCCCTCTAACCAGTTTAGTTGCACTTAGTCTCTGCACTCTCTCCAGCTCATTTATATCCCTCTTAAGGACTGGAGTCCAAAATTGCCCCCATACTCCAGATGAGGCCTCACCAGGGACCTATAAAGAGACACAATTATGTTTCATCCCTTGAGTTAATGCCCTTTTTTATACAAGACAGAACTTTATTTGCTTTAGTAGCCACAGAATGACACTGCCCAGAATTAGACAACTTGTTATCTACAAAAACCCCTCGATCCTTCTCATTTAAGGAAACTCCCAACACACTGCCATTTAGTGTATAACTTGCATTTATATTATTTTTGCCAAAGTGCATAACCTGCATTTATCAACATTGAACCTCATTTTCCAGTTTTCTGCCCAGTTTTCCAGTTTAGACAAATCACTGTGCAAAGTGGCAGCATCCTGCATGGAACCTATAGTTCTGCACAATTTAGTCTCATCTGCAAAAATAGAAACAGTACTTTCAATGGCCACCTCCAGGTCATTAATAAACAAGTTGAAAAGCAGGGGACCTAGTACAGAGCCCTGCGGTACTCCACTAACAACACTGGTCCAATTAGAAAATGTTCCATTTACCACCACTCTTTGTAGTCTATCTTTTAGCCAGTTCTCTATCCAGGTACAAATACTATGTTCCAGGCCAACATTCCTTAATTTAACCAGTAACCTTCTGTGTGGCACTGTATCAAATGCTTTAGCAAAGTCTAAGTAAATCACATCCACTGCCATCCCAGAATCCAGGTCTCTACTTACCTTCTCATAAAAAGAAATTAAGTTAGTCTGGCAAGATCTATTACGCATAAAACCATGCTGGCACAAACTCATAGTATTATGATTTGCTATGAAGTCCAGTATCTTATCCTTTATTAACCCTTCGAAAAGCTTTCCTACCACTGACGTCAGACTAACTGGCCTATAGTTTTGAGGCTGAGAACGGGATCCTTTTTTGAATAGAGGCACCACATTAGCAATTCGCCAGTCTCTCGGCACAATGCCAGATCTCAATGAATCCTGAAAAATTAAGTAAAGAGGTTTGCCAATCACAGAGCTAAGCTCGCTAATTACCCTGGGATGAATACCATCTGGCCCTGGACCTTTGTTAATCTTAACATGTTCTAGTCTCTTTTGAATTTCTTCATGTGTGAACCATGCATCATTAGGTGTATTACTAGAATTGGGACTGTTAAGAAGGAAACCTTCACTTACTGATTCCTCATTTGTGTAGACAGATGAAAAATCTGCGCTTTTATTTTGTTTTCATCAACCAGCTGACCCCCATCTGATAGTAAGGGTCCCACCCCTTCCTGCTTCATTTTTTTACTATTAACATATTTAAAAAATTATTTTGGATTTTTTTTTACTGCTTGCTGCAATATCCTTTTCTTTATCAATTTTAGCTTGCCTTATAGCTTCTTTGCATGATTTATTGGCCTCCTTGTACCTTATAATTGATTCGGCTGTCGAAGCTAACTTGAAAGCTTTAAAAGCAGGTCTTTTCTTACCCACCTCAACACCAACGCTTCTATTGAACCAAAAAGGTTTTGCTTTGCAACGACATTCCTTGCTTACAAGTGGAATATACTGACAAGTATATATAGTATATTTATTAAGCAGCATTTTAAAGACTTCCCATTTTTGTTCTGTGGTTAACCCTGTGAAAAGCATTTCCCACTTTATATGTTGCAGAGATGCCCTTATACTGTCAAAGTTTGCTCGTCAGAAATTTAGTGTTTTAGTTACTCCCTTATAGAATTGCTTCTGCAACAGAATCTCAAAGGAGACCATGTTATGATCACTATTCCCTAAATGCCCCTCACCCACACAAATGTTAGAGATGAGTTCAGTATTATTAGTAATTACAAGGTCCAAAAGAGAGTTATTCCTAGTAGGTTCTTGAACGAGCTGGAATAAAAAGTTGTCATTCATCATATTTACAAACCTACTAGCTTTTTCTGTCTTAGCAACCCCATTACCCCAGTCAGAGATGCTGTATGAGAATTAAAAGGGGTACTGTTGAGTAAGGTCCATCCTTCCTTTCCATTTAAAAAAATAGAATTTTCTATGAAGTCCTGGAGTCAGAGGACAGTAGGTTCAGTTTTGGGTCTTATGCAATGGAAAATACCCATTCCGTGCCAGAGAATTTAGGCTATATAAGACTTGAGCCCTGAGCCTGAGCCCTCCCATCAATCTTCTGTTGGACCAGACCAATATTGGCAACTATAGGGAACATTTGTTTAATACAACATCATTCACCTTTTCAGGATGTTTCTCTCTTTTGTCCTTAAGTACAGACACAGCCTCACTTGAGTGAATCAACCTGATGTTCACTTGGGCCTCCCCTTCCCATGGAAGAAGAAATGTTGCTAAATAGGTGCCATTGTTAAGATCCTTCAAATGCCCAGTGACACCAGCTTTCATTTTTGGAGAGTGCAGTTTGGCTTGAAAGAAGTCCCCACCATAGGACTTGAGTTTTCCATAGTGATCTTTGGCTGTGATAAGAACATCTAATGTTTCACCCACATGGTATACAGAACGTGGACTCATCAGCTCGTACCAGCACTCCTTGGGGTTGGTGGAAAGACTGAAGTTGGTAATGGAAAATGGAGGTGAAGGCCAGTCTATCAGTTTGAGAAGGTCTGCAAACTCTGATTCTTCATATGTAAGGTTGGAGTTCTTAACACTGGCATTTTTTGGAGGAGGAAGATGGTACTGATCCAAAGAGTCTATCGGCAGAATTCTGTAGATAAACTATAAACAAAATCAGTTACTGACAAATCAAATAAGCATCTTTTTAGCCGTAATTTTCAATATTTTCAGAGGGCTATGGTATTAGCCTGTGTAATGTTTTATTCTCTGTATGATCTGGTGCACACACCACCTTAACCCACACCAGAAACATATGGTTCCCAGTGTGGGTTAAGGTGGGAGGCAACTTCAGAAAAGCCTGCTACTCCCCTTCTCTGACAGCAATGGTGGGTTCAACTTGAATCCCGTTCATAAAAAGAGCCTATGGATCAAGTTGGTTTTGGGGTGTAAATGGTCAGTTAATGCCCTCATGTTCTCATTTTTGATACTCTTTATGCTTTTTTATTATATTGGGTTGTAACGAGGTAAAATATATTTTATTTTATTACTGTAAATACTTATGGTAATGTGTTAGTTTAGCCAGTATGTGGCACCAAACCATATGATTGGCCTGTAGGGGAATTCCCCTGCAGGAGCCTATATAAGGCAGTGTCTTGCTCAGGCACTTCCTATTTAGGCCTAGGAACATCAAGAGGCAGCATCCAGACCAAAGTGGCCAGACCTATGGGGAGGTTAGTATCATCAGGGCTAGCTAGAGGATAGTAGTGGCTAGTAAGTTTACTCTTAGAGTGAAAGTTAGAGAGGATAGTAGTGGCTAGTAAGTTTACTCTTAGAGTGAAAGTTAGAGAGGGCTAGCGAGCACAGATAGCCTGTTTTCATAATGAGGAGTGACTAGGTGGGGATAGAGCTCCTTAAGCGATAGTGCGCCAATGTTAGGGATACGAGCGTAGGTATAGGTTTAGTTAGAGGGGGTCTACAGTGGAAGTTTGGACGTAAAGGCTTTTCTTCCACTTGGGCCCATTTTACTTGATAGCAGTGTCCACTATCCTTGTGGGTAATAATTGGAGCCTCCTGTGGAGAGGGTCCTGTTAACTTAGTAGCATGGGGTCTCATGATTTTTGACCGAGGCCCTGGTAAAAGGTGTGTACAGTATTTTAATTAGTCTTCATTTTGTTTTCTTCTATTTCTTTTTTTCTTTGTTCTTCAGCTCTTTTCCATGAAATTTAAACAGTTGCAATAAATAATTATCCTAACAACTAGAGAACAGACTCGATGTGAATAGGAGAGGATGACAGAAAGATACTCAGCATAAAAAAATCAGAAAAACAAAAATTAAAGCAGAAGGCTCAATCAATACTTTTTTTTTTTGATTTTCACCCAGACAGCCCAGTTTTCGGGAGGGCTGTCCAGGTGAAAACGTTCAGTCCAGATCTCCAAATTAGGAAATCTGGACCTGGTTTTAAAATGAATTGCGTGGTGATTAGCCTATCGCACATCGTAACCCCACCCCTGATGGCATAAGCACGCCCTCTGACATCATCTGCCTGCCTCAATCACTGGGACCACCCCTGATATCATCGGACCCGCCATGTCTGCCACTCAGAAGAAGGTCCCGGGGTCAGTGACTCCAAGAACAATATTGCATTTTGAGCTGTAGACAGGATAAAGGCTGAAGAGGAAGAGTCATGAAACATAACTGATATTAAGGGCAATAGACCAGTTGAAAAGCTTCTTAGAACTGATCCATCTATTCATGCTAAAAGGTCAAGGTGCCCTTTTTTTTCCAGTGGAGATCTGCACTGTTTATGCCAAAAATTCTAAATTGACCCTTTATTCCTCCACTGTAACATTTAAAAAAAACAATGAATTAATCAGAATGAATTGTTTCAGACACCACATCCCTGTTCAATTCAATGGTTTATATATATAATTAGTGGTTAATTACACATTGGTGCTGCCAATGTATAATTAGAGATTAAATACACTGAACCCCTTCTACAAATTCTACTTTTGGCACATATCCAGTCATATCCAGGCAACAAGATCAGGGAAAGCAGCAAGTAATGAAGTCAAAGCAGGAGGTCAGGAACCGATGGATCAAGGTAAGAAAACAAAGTAGGAGCAACAGGAAGTTCAGCAAGAAAGACCTATGTTCGGGATTTGAACCCAGTTCTCTGACGTCCTTTTATTTTGAATTATCGATCCGAAATGTGGCACAATGATGTCACTAGCCTTGTCGATGACATAAGTTGGCAGCCATGGGAGCCGCCATTTTTATTTTATTTAAAATATTATAAAAATATTTGATTTGATTTTCATATTAAACAAATTAAATCAAAATGACAGCAAATGTAAAGCAGATGAAGAAAATATGTTGCATTCGACACAATGGCATGTTATTATGGGAGCCGCCATTTTTAAACTGAAGCGGAGCGCACTGCAACAGACTAGGGTTAACACCTGTCCAGTTTTTACCCAGACAGCCCCGTTTTTAGAGCTGTCAGGGTGAAAAGTGCCTCTCCAAATTAGGAAATCTGGACAGGCCACTGATGTTAATGACATGGAGATCAGCCAATTGCTGATGGCCTCGTCATCAATCCCACCCCTGATATCATCTTACATCACTGGTCCACCCCTGATGTCATCCGGCCGCCACCCTCAATGTCATCCACCCGCCCCCACAGACATCATCCGCCCCCTTGTCCCTTTTCCCTGATTGGAACAGGTGGCAACCCTACTCCTGACACAGAATAATTATTTTATCAATAAGTTATGCCCCATACTTGTATATTATTTCTTACATTTGGACTAATTAACAAACAGATTCCATATTTTACCAGTTAACCAGTAAATTCTAGTAAGCAGGGCAGCCATTAGAAATTACGGGGCCCCGTACAACAAAATTTTTGGGGGCCCCTGGGCCCTGCCCACATTAGCGCCAAAGCCCCACCCAAGCCCCACTCCATCCCGCCCAAAGACCACACAGACATCAGCGCTAAAAAAGTAACCCCCCATACACAATTTATAAAAAGCTATTGATGGTCAGGGCCCCCTTATAAGTTAAATAAAAAAAACATTGGTGCCAGGGCCTCCCTTACAAGTTAAAAAAAATTGGGGCCCCAAAAAACATTTTTTTTAAAAAACATTGGCGCTAGGGCCCCCCTTAGAAGTTAAAAAAATTGGGGCCCCAAAAAATATTTTTTAAAAAAATATTGACTCTTTTCAAAACTGCAGCACTGCCGGGCCGCCCTTCATGCACGGGCCCGGGACACTTGTCCCCCCTGTCGACATTTTCGATCAATTAACCATGTCGGATTTTCAAGTAAATGAATAATTAATCATAAGAATATTTAGGTTCAATAATAACATATAATTGTTTCTATTTTATATAATAAAACCTTCTATTATTTTATGTATACATGATTTATATATTATGCATATTTTGATCTATCATGTAGTAATGAGGAATAAGTGTTGTATTTTGTTTTATACAAATTAATGTTGGATGGTAAAGATCTGCTGACCCAGGTGTTTCACAACTTTAAGCTTAAGCAAATTTCAAAGGTTGTATAATCCTTGGTGTCTGTTTGAGTATAAGATGGGAACATCTTAAAGAATTTTAAAGGCTATCCATAGAATAGAGCCTATGGGGCCGATTCACTGAATTCGAGTGAAATTCGAATTTCGAAGTTTTTTTTGGCTACTTCGACCATCGAATGGGCTACTTCGACCTTCGACTACGAAAATCGAACGATTCGAACTAAAAATCGTTCGACTATTCGACCATTCGATAGTCGAAGTACTGTCTCTTTAAAAAAAACTTCGACCCCCTAGTTCGGCAGCTAAAAGCTACCAAAGTCAATGTTAGCCTATGGGGAAGGTCCCCATAGGCTTGCCTGTGATTTTTTGATCGAAGCATTTTCCTTCGATCGTTGGATTAAAATCCTTCGAATCGTTCGATTCAAAGGATTTAATCGTTCGATCGAATGAAAAATCCTTCGATCGATCGATCGATCGCAGGATTTGCGCAAAATCGTTCGACCCTTCGTGAATCGGCCCCGATATGTTTGTTAGGGTAATAATTAATCAAAGACCAGACTAATTTTGAACAGCTAGTGTGTTCACAAATATATTGTATGTACCAAAGGTATTAAGGAATCATAAAGTATTGTTCCAGTCTAAGGCAATGTCAACATTAATGTTTAACACCAGACTAAAGGTGGCCATACACGGATAGATCCGCTCGTTTGGCGATGTCGCCAAACGAGCGGATCTCCCTCCAATATGCCCACCTTGAGGTGGGCAATATCGGGCAGATCCGATCGTGGGCCCTAGGGCCCAACGATCGGATCCTAGCATTCACAAACGGGTGGTCAGATCACGGGACCGCATCAACGAACAGATGCGGCCGCGATCCGACGGGGTTTTTAAACCCATCCGATCGAGATCTGGCCAACTTTCGGCCAGATCTCGATCGGGGAAGCCCGTCGGGGGCCCCCATACACGGGCCAATAAGCTGCCGACACGGTCTGTCGGCAGCTTTTATCGGCCCGTGTATGGCCACCTTAAGGCGTCACAGGCCATTTTGTATTTTTTGGATATTTTTAGGCCACGATGTTTGAGGCAATAGTGCCATCTACAGGTAGTGTAGGACATCACGTTCAGGGGTCAATAATTTACATTTTACAAAATATTTAGATTATCTGGTGATAGTTTAACTTTGGAGACTACCCTTCAATTCCAGTTGGTTAGTTGATTAATCCCAGGGATTGAGTTTTTGACAGAGGTGAGGGGTAAATTAGGAGACACTGGGATAGAAAGAGAGGAGGAGAAAGAAGGAAAAAAGGGGCTAAAAGAAGGAAAGACTAAGAAAGTAAAGAATTGAAAAAGAGGACTGGAAAGAGAAAAACAGACTTTTAAACTACAAGCCAAATAAAAGAAAAGGATCAGATGTCTTAAAGCTCCAGGAAGAGAGATCAGGGTGATATCACAGGCCAGTGAGAACTTTAGTTATATTTAATACCAATTAAGTTGTCTGCTTGGATATTTGTTATTCCTATATATTGTATAGTTATACCCTAAACATCACCTTTCCCAGCATTGCAAACTGGGAATAATCTGTTTAATTTGGGTTTATTTTCACTTTTATTAGTACATACTGTATATATTATGATGTCCAAGCTAGTGACTTAATGGGAAAGTAAAAGATTGGGGGTAGAATTCCTTAAACAGACCAGATCAGTCACATATTCCTCCTTTGATTCCAAGTTAGATAATACCTTATTAATAGTAAAAGTGTATATTGTCTTGTGGATGCTTGCCGTGTTGATGATTTTGGTCTTATCAATTAATATCTGGTGGTAAATCTTATTTTGAGTTTGTACTGAGTGGATATCAAGAAGTATTTGGTGGATTTTGTAAGAAGTAATAATTTGATTTGTTATTATTATATATAAATAAATCAATTATTTTGTTAAATAGTTGTCCTGATTTTTCACCCTTTGTACCAATTGATTGGGAAGTCTCGATATGGAATTCAGAGTTGGGCATATATTATTTAAGACTCCTCCTGTTTATTATTTATAAGGAGCCTTAAATTCTTTTATGTGATTTTGTCAAATATATGTTTAAATAGCCCGACAACCAATAGATTATACAGTGAAACCTCAATTTTAAATCTCCTGATTTTAAGTATTCCGTCTTTTGACACCAATTCTTTTGTGGTCCCACCCATAATATTATGCGTAATGCATTTACCTGATTTTCAATTTTTCCAGATTTTACACCATTTTTTCTGGTTCCCTGAAAAATGGGGAGAAATGAGGGTTTTATTGTATATTCTACCAGTTAGCCAGATTACAGATTGGTGACTTGTTTATTTGTTACCAATGTTCTATAGGCTGCTGTTACTAGACCTGGGCAACCTGAAACTCTTTCATTTCATTCATTTTCCTTAAAGGAAGTCATTAAATGCTGAGCAAATAGGTGTCGTCAATGTTCAATAATTTGGGTTTCGTAGGAATTGCAGTAAAAGTCTATCTGACTTCTCTCCCTGGTCGTGCTTGAACCCCATCCAGCTGTGGGAACAGGGTTCTGACTTCAATTCTAAGCAAGGCGGCTTAGCAGGCCTGATCTCTCTGTGTTTACATGGGTGTGTTCTGGTTACCGTACAGACGCCAGTAATACAAGGGCTCGTGAACTGTAAAAAATAAATTTGATATGATTCTAATCTCTACTATGGCACAGACTACTCATAATATTTTGAGGTCTTGGGTTGCGAGGGAATGTGGTTCTTTCAGCTTATTTTAAGGCAAACTGTAAAAATGAGATGCACCACTTTATCAAAAGGTTTGGGATGATACATAGAGTATTTTGTCTATCTCTGATTATAACTGATTATAATTGGTATTTTAAACAAAGTATGAGACAACCGCACATTCTGTAGAGAAATATGGATCTAATATAAATGATAGAAAATACTCTATGAATCATCCCAAACCTTTCGATAAAGAGGCGAAAATCTATTTTTACAACTTGCCTTCAAATAAGCTGAAAGGACCACATTCCCTTGCAACCTAAGACCTCAAAATGTTATGAGCCCACCATAAAGGTAAAAGACTGTTAGAAAGCAAAGGGTGATCTAAAGGCTCTTTATTTTACCATATCTGGAATAAATATTATGTAATATATTATATAAATATTATTATATAATATTATGTAACATTTTTAGCCACATTCATTTTTAGGGTTTAGTTCACCTTTAAGGACAAAAGAAATATCAACAACCTCGCCTCCTCCACCAAGGCATATACTATAAATAACAAATACTGCTGCTTAGCGATATCAATAAATGGTAACATTCTCTCTCTCCTCCTTTCCTCTTCTTCACTCTCTCTTTTCTTTCTGTTCTTTCCTTTTCTAGTTATTTTTTTATTATTATATTGTTTGATATGTTATATGACAGTAAAAAACCTGGTAGACATCGCTGACAACTACATGCAACATCGAGGCATAGGTGCTAGGGAAGTATAATGGAAACATTACAATGTGCGGTACTACTATGTAACACCAGGGGGTAAATTTATCAAAGAGTGAAGTTAATAGTGAAGTTCCGCCACTAGAGTGATTTTGAAAGGCGTTTTTATCAATGGGTGAAGTCTTATCACCCTTTGATAAATACACCTATAAAAATCCCATAGAAATTAATGGAGAGTGGCGGAATTTCACTCTAGTGGCGGAACTTCACTATTAACTTCACTCTTTGATAAATATACCCCCATGACTATTTTTTTTTTTTTGCTGAATGAAAACATTATAACAGCTTTACAAAAAATATCAGAAGGCTGAACAAAACATACAGTAATCGAGCCTCATAATTCACCTTCAAATAAATGGTAAAACACAGGACTGGTGATGTTTCCTATCTCCAAAGACATGGAACTGGTTGGAAAAAGAAGGGGGCAATGGTTGTGCCCTTAGCAGTCCCACTCCTCTCGGTATGGAAACCACTATCAAACTTTAAGTCTTTTCTTTGGAGAAGAAGCTCTATAGCCTAAATCAGAAAATAGAACTGAAACAGCGAACCCCCTCCCCAATATGTCAGTATATCCTGCCCCCCATTGTACTTACTCCTGCCATGAATCCCACGCAGCACAAGAGAAAGAAGAACTTGTTTCCAGCAAAGCCCATGATGCAAGCGAGTCCCTGGCTGTTACTGTGTTACACACTATGTTACACACCTGAGCAGTGAGAGGAGGCAGGTAACAATGCGACACCAACCTACTCACATGAGAATAAAGCAAAGCCCTGCCTGCCTCTAGGTGAATATCTACATTGTACTGACTTGTACTGTATTTTTACCAGAAAGAAAGGAACTGCAAACAAGAGCTAAAGGTCACAGAGCCTTGTTAATAAAATATAATTCGATTGTGTGTGTAACTTGTGTGTATCACTTGGAAACCATGCAAAGAAAACTTTAAGTCATTTCTTTGGAGAAGTAGCTCTATAGCCTAAATCAGAAAACAGAACTTAAACAGTGAACGAAAGAATAATTAATGCCTAAAAAAAAGAATTTCCATGAATGCAAATAAATTAATTCCAAATAAATTCAGTGTCCACACTTTGATGTGTTGTCATTATTATATCTTGTGATAAACAATAAAGAGTTAATAAAGTGCAATAGTGTAGCCAACCTTTTTTTACCCGTGAGCCACATTCAAATGTGAAAAGAGCTGGGGAGCAACACAAGCATGGGAAAGTCCCTTGGGGTGCCAAATAAGGGCTGTGATTGGCTATTGGATAGCCCTTATGTGGACTGAAAGTCTACAAGATGCTCTACTTGGCAGTATACTTTGTTTTTATGCAATTAAAACTTGCCTTCAAGCCTGGAATTTAGAATTAAACACCTGCTTTGAGGCCACTGGGAGCAACATCCAAGGCGTTGGAGAGCAATATGTTGCTCGTGAGCTACTGGTTGGGGATCACTGGTGTAAGGGGTGATAATTACGTAAGCAACAGTTCGCATTCCACTAGTCTGTAGAAGAAGGAATGACTCAATATGACCCGGCGGGGGCCCACGAGGGTCGGGGCCCACCGGGTTATTTCCCGGTTTCCCGCCGGGCCAGTCCGACACTGTTTCCAAGTTACACTCACAATCTAATTATATTTATTAACAAGGCTGTGAGACCTTTAGCTCTTCTTTGCAGCTCCTTTCTTTCTGGTACAAATTCATGTTCATTTTTAAGAGCTGTCGGCACGGCTAAGATTAAAGGACTTCTAAACAGTGGTGATGGGTGGTAGAGATGGCGCGAACTGTTCGCCGGCGAACTTGTTCGCGCGAACATCGGGTGTTCGCGCTCGCCGGAAGTTCGCGAACGTCGCGCGACGTTCGCCATTTTGGGTTCGCCATTGTTGGCGCTTTTTTTTGCCCTCTCACCCCAGACCAGCAGGTACATGGCAGCCAATCAGGAAGCTCTCCCCTGGACCACTCCCCTTCCCTATAAAAACCGAAGCCCTGCAGCGTTTTTTCACTCTGCCTGTGTGTGCTGAAGAGATAGTGTAGGGAGAGAGCTGCTGCCTGTTAGTGATTTCAGGGACAGTTGAAAGTTTGCTGGCTAGTAATCGTTTTGATACTGCTCTGTTATTGGAGGGACAGAAGTCTGCAGGGGTTTGAGGGACATTTAAGCTTAGGTAGCTTTGCTGGCTAGTAATCTACCTTCTACTGCAGTGCTCTGTATGTAGCTGCAGTGGGCAGCTGTCCTGCTTCTGATCTCATCTGCTGACTGCTGCAATAACAGTAGTCCTTGTAAGGACTGCTTTTATTTATTTTTTTGTTCCAATACAGAGCAGTATCAAGCAGATTACTAGCCAGCAAACTTACTATCATCTGTCCCTGAAATCACTAACAGCTCTCCCCCTACACTATCTCTTCCAAGCACACACAGGCAGATTTTTCAGATACATTTTTGCCCTTGATCCCCCTCTGGCATGCCACTGTCCAGGTCGTTGCACCCTTTAAACAACTTTAAAATCATTTTTCTGGCCAGAAATGTCTTTTTTAGATGTTAAAGTTCGCCTTCCCATTGAAGTCTATGGGGTTCGCGAACCGTTCGCGAACCGCTCGCATTTTTGCGCAAGTTCGCGAATATGTTCGCGAACTTTTTTTCCGACGTTCGCTACATCCCTAATGGGTGGTTAGAAGGTGCAGAAAAACCAAGAAACCCAATTTGTAACTGTACTGACTGTACCTGCCCTCTCAGTTCCGTCTATGTGACTGTATTTACCTATACAGAACTACACAACCGATCTTCATTATATCTTACCATAGATTTAAATTACACAGAACATGTATCTGCTATATACTATGTAGACGTGTTTAAAGTAGTTTTTGTTTCATTTTAGCCAACTGAAATAGCAAGGAGACATACAGTTGCACCCCAATCTTGGAGAACCAGACACATGTATAAATGTAATATACTAAGCAACAGATTAGATTGTACAACTGTTGTCCTACAGTAAACAGTGCCCCAGTCTACCAAGTCTTTGCACTACCCATAAATGTGGCGTTGCTGCTTATAAGATCTTCACTAACCAATACTGCTGGATACCATATCTAACCCAAAGAAAGTCCAGGACTTGAGGAGAACATTGAGTAAGCAATGGGAAATAGACTTACTAAGACGGGTAACCCAGCATGATGTAAAACTATTTCTAAAGCCTCCAGCCCTGAAGGAACGGAACCTGTTTATCAGGTATGGGGCCTACGCTCGGTTTCCCATAGAGTTGATGGTGTAGAGATATGGGGCATGTTTACTGACATTGGAGATAAATATCTGGAGGGATTTCTAGAGATGTTGCCCATAGCATCCAATCATATCTTTGCTTTTGTTTTCTAAAGGTGGCCATAGACGTTACAATTACGATCTTTCTTGGAAAAGATCTTTCCAAGAAAGATTGTTTGTTTCAATACACATGTGTAGAGCTGAATCTTTACACCTGTATAGATATACGGGAAGAAACAATATAATTCTACCTGTATCTGACGATTTAGCACTAACAATGGCCGATGTTTGGGTGCCTTCAAAGGCACCCAATCAAAATTTTCCGTCCAGCCCGATCAACGAGCCGAGCCAACCGATATTCAAGTCTTCTGCCGATATCGGTCGGCTCTTTTCCCACCATACACGCACCGAATATTGTATGAAAATTTGTTTTGTATGATATTTTCTGTGCGTCTATGGCCACCTTAACTTATTGGTGGCTGTTTAAATCTAATTGCTGGTTGGTTACCATGGGCAACATCTCCAGAAATCTAACCAGATATTTATCTCCAATGTTAGTAAACATTCCCCCACATGGACATGAAATACTACTCTGTGTTTTAAGGTACACACTTAACCAGGGCTTAAGGAATTTCTCCTGAGGGATGCTGGGACCATGGGATGTACTTCCAAAGTCACTAACATGGTTAAATGTGTATATCCCAAGGAGAAAACGAATAAGCTAAATTGCTTACTTTCTTTATTTCAGACCATAGCACCCTCATACCCCCTTCATCTATCCTCTCTCAATTATTTCTTTTTTGACAGACTGTGACAGAGTTGCTTATGTCGATGCAGAAAATAAGGAGAATGTGTTGTTTGATGGTAAAGGCGCCATTTGTACGTGAAGTGTTGACTGGGGTTAGTGAAGAAATTAAGGTTTAGATAAAGTTAATGTATTTAACACATTTCTAAGGTTTTCAAATTAGGAAAGTTTCACACGTTAAATATAAAGAGAGAAAAGCAGAACGAAAAGCCAAACTTTAACTAAAAATTCAGCTCGTTCGATCGACTGCGCATGCGTTTGCCCCGGGAAATTTGAAGAAAGAAGACACCGGAAGAAGATCTCTCCGTGGTGCTCACTAGAAAAACCCCAGGTTTCAGGTAAGTCAATACAATCACTTGGGAGTGCCTAACATTTGGCACCCCCAAATGCTAACAGACTTTCCTTACCCTTTGATCTCTCGCTTTCAACTGGAATCTTTCACTCCGAACTAAAACATGCTCTTGTCACCAACAGTCTCAATAAACCCTCCCCATCCTATCTCGCTGCTCCCATTCATCTCTAAACTACTCGAGGGCTTAAGGGGCCCGAAGGCTCAACTAGGGGAAGGGGACCAAGGAGGAAGCTCAGTCCAACCAGTTTGAGGTATCCAAGGGGTTAAGAGAAAGGCGTAGTCAGGTCCAGGCAAGAAGGGTCGGTTCAGGCGGCAAAGGTTCAGTACACGGTTTAACAGGCAAGGTCAAGATCAGAATCAATTAGAAAGTAGAATAGCGCACCCAGGAACTCACTATGTGGAACCTATATAAGGGCACTGAGTGCAGTGTTCTGGCGCTTTAAATAATTAACATTTGGCGCCAAAATCGTGTGAGATTGTGTCATGATGCTGCATCCATTCTGTCACCGGCGTTGTGACGCTGCGTCCATTCTTTCACCCAGGAACACTCTTCTGGACCGAATCCCTTCCACTTTACCAAATACTGCAAGGAACCTCTAGAAACCTGGGAGTCCAAAACTCTTTTTACTTCAAACTCCTGATGGCCATCTACAAGAACAGGAGTGGGAGGAGAGGGAGAAGACTCAGAAGATGAATCTGACTTGAAAAGAGACACATGAAAGACATTAGGGATCCGCATCTCTGGAGGTAGCTGAAAACGAACGGCAACTGGGTTGATGACCTCGATAATAGTAAAAGGACCGATGAATTTGGGAGCAAGTTTGGGGGTAGGAATCTTGAGATTAATATTCCGGGTGGAAAGCCAAACTCTATCCCCAAGAGAACACTGGGGAGTAGGAGCTCGTCTCCTCTTGAGGAAAGGCCACTGAATGCGAACTGAAGACACAGAATCCCACGCAGCACAGGAGAAAGAAGAACTTGTTTCCAGCAAAGCCCATGATGCAAATGAGTCCCTGGCTGTTACTGTGTTACACACTATGTTACACACCTGAGCAGTGAGAGGAGGCAGGTAACACTAATCTACTCACATGGGAATGAAGCCCTGCCTGCCTCTCTGTGGAATATCTACACTGTACTGACTGTATTTGTACCAGAAAGAAAGGAACTGCAAACAAGAGCTAAAGGTCACAGAGCCTTGTTAATAAATATAATTAGATTGTGTGTGTAACTTGTGTGTATAACTTGGAAACCATGCAAGGCATAAATAATCAAGTCCAAAAATATATTCCACAATATTCTTTCAAAGTTAGAAAATTATTCTTTATTTAGCATAAATATTAAAAAGTAGGCATACAGACCAATTGATGTTCCGCCTTACGTGTTTCGTTCCCGCTGCTACTTATTCATGTTCCATTTGGTCACAAGATTTATACCCCAGGAGATCCCTCCCCAAAAATTTAAAACCAATCGCGTGTTGCCACCTCACGTCTACTCTTAAAGTAACATTACACATATTCCTCAATTTGGTCATATTGTCATTCATTTTCATGCCTATTTTGAATGAATTTATATGCACTCATCAAAAAAAAATTTTTAAGGCATTATTTATTCCTTCAAAATTACTGACCAACTGCTGCAGTCTATAAAGGCCTGTCAACATATCTGATATGCCCTATCAGTTTTACGTCCATAGCCTCGATCCAAAAACTTCTCCTTCATATCCTCTGCTTGCTCTTGGAATGCTATATATGTGGAGTAGTTTGTATGTACTTCTTTGTCTACCAAAATAAAGTAAATTTAAGATTTACAAGTGAATACAAGTGAAAAACAATTGAATTCTTGGATGTAAAGTTGATGGTGGTAGACAAAGAAGTACATACAACAATCTATAGGAAGTTCTGCAGTGGCAATACTCTACTGCATGCAACCTCATGCTACCCAAAAAATCTGCTGCAGGGTTGATCCTATCAAATGTGGGGCCCAATTGGGACCATGTTGGCGGGGCCCCTAGACAAAGTGTTGCTGGCTACTGACACACCAAGTATTTAGGAAAATAAGATCATACAGGCACAAAATAGAAAGGAAAGGGGCAGACAAGGTAAGAGAGTGAGAGGGATGAAATAGGGGCACATAATAGGGGCACACAGGGTAAGAGAGAGAGGGAGGAAATAGGAGAGTGGACTGGGCCAATTAGTTTGGGGCAGGCTGGGCCGATTCAGCTTGGGAGCAGGCTTGGTTGGATTGGGGGCAGGCAGGGCCTATCAAGGTTGGAGGAAAGCTGGGCCTATTAGAGTTGGGGGCAGGCTAGACCTATGGAGTTGGGGGATAGGCTGGCTTATCAGAGTTGAGGATGGGCTGGACTCTCAAAGTTGGGGGCAGGCCAGGCAGCATCATGTGCCCTGTGGTGCGGGGTCCCCAGAGGTGCGGGGCCCAATTGGGCCCAATTGGTCCAATTGGCCTAAGGCCGGCCCTGATCTGCTGGGTGGGATACCTGTGGGACAGTTCCTTAGGCTTTGGAGGAACTGCTCCACAGATACAGCATTCCAAGAGCAAGCAGAGGATATGAAGTAGAAGTTTTTGGATCGAGGCTATGGACGTAAAACTGGAGATAGGGCATATCAGATATGTTGACAGGCCTTTATAGACTGCAGCAGTTGGTCAGTAATTTTGAAGGAATAAATAATGCCTTAAAAAAAAATTTTGATGAAGTTTTTTTTTTATTGTGATCTGACAGTTTAGAACATCTAAAAACCCTCCCAGATATGCTAGAGGAGCAACCAAAATCTTTTAGGATGCAAAGCCCTTGTTAAGTGTCACAGCCAAGGGGATAAGTGGGACAAAGACAAGAGTACTGGGTTTGCTTGGCCAGAAAACGGTTGTAATCTCCATTCAGGACTTGAAAGTCTGTTATAAAAGATAAAGTATAAGTGTAAGGGCAAATATTTTACTATACACACTGTATGCCATTAGATTTGGCAGGCTTAGGCCAACCAACATATGCTTTAGCTGAGCCATCACCCCTATCCTCTGCTCCTTGCTCAGCAAACCTAAATCCAGTCCTTAATATGGAGGCTCAGGAGCAATTAAACGCATAACTCCCAACTGTCCCGTTTTCAGTGGGACAGTCACGCTTTTGAAAGCTAAACTCGCAGTCCCATATTTGTACTTAAAAATCTCCAGCACTGAACAGCCAGAAAAAGATACAACGTTTCTAACTTGATTGGCTTTTGGCAGAGAGCCCAGAACAGCCACCAGGTGCACAGATACTTTTTAAAACTTTCGAGATAAGCAAATAAGTCATTGTAACAATTAAGATAAACCGGTCTCACAGCTTAATGCACAAAAATGTGTTCAAACTTTCATAAACTGCCAAATTTAGTAAAATGAACATGGTAATTAAGGGGTGTTGCCACCAAAATGGTCGTGGTCAAACAATTTTGCCATGCTACAAGCGGCAACTCTATTTATCCCTCTTTTTATTTCCAGAATGTTGGGAGGTATGTAAATGCCATCCTAAATATGCCAATTGGCAACCTTAGAGTGCCACAGGGTTACATAGTCCAAGACCTTCTGGTTCCACAGACCCCAGTTAATCCCAGTAATGAAGATTCTTATTGGGCTAATGTTTCAGGACCCTTTAAGTTTACTAAAATTCCCCTGAATATTCTGAAATTGTTTCAGATGCCAAGGCACCTTAACCCTGAAGACTTAATGGTAACAAAGATCAAATGTTGAGGTTCCTCTGTATACAATATACTGGCAACCGAGTATTCAAACTTTTCTGAAAACAATGGAATTCTTTTTTTTTTCTTCCCCTTTTGATTCTTTTTACATCCATTGTCTTAATTAACTTTCAGTTATTTGTTTTTATGTAGTTTCTACATTCAATGTTATTGTTCTTTGAAAATAGCATGCTATTATATCAATTTACATGTTTTCCATGTCTACATGGTATTAGCTGTCATGTTCATTTTCCTGTTTGTGTGAAAATCAATAAAATATTTTAAACATTAGGAGACTTACCGTATATACTCGAGTATAAGCCGAGTTTTTCAGCCCCCAAAATATGCTGAAAAACTCTACCTCGGCTTATACTCGGGTCAAGCGCAAAAACGGTCGCCGGCACCTAAGAATATTCGCCGGCGCCTTAGAATAGTAGCCGGCGCCTAAGAATATTCGCCGGCGCCTAAGAATATTCACCGGCGCCTTAGAATAGTAGCCGGCGCCTAAGAATATTCGCCGGCGCTTAGAATAGTAGCCGGCGCCTAAGAATAGTCATCCAAAAACGAGATTGAAACTTACCAGAAGCTGCTGCATTTCTCACCCTTGGCTTATACTCGAGTCAATAAGCTTTCCCAGTTTTTGGAGGTAAAATTAGGTACCTCGGCGTATACTCGGGACGGCTTATACTCAAGTATATACGGTAATGGTGCATCCACCTTACAACACCCTTTTAGGGCAGAGACACATGGTCAGATTCGGGAAAATAAGTCACCCGGCAACAAATCTCCTCTTCTTCGGGGCGACTAATCTGCCCGAACTGCCTTGCCCTGCCGGTTAGACTGTAAATCACCGGCAGGATGGCACTCGGATCACTTTGTTTTTAGAAGTCAACTGAAGTTTCCTTGTGAGCCTGCATGTGTAAGACTATGCACGGCAGTAGTAATTTATTTGAGTTATTGTTAATCTTAGCTGATAACCATGATTGCTCATTAAATAAGAATGCAAAGGTGGCCATACATGAGCTGATAAAAGCTGCCAACATACCGAGTCTGCAGTTTATTGGCCGTGTATGGGGTTCTCCAACGGGCTTCCCAAATCGATACCTGGCTGAAAGTTGGACAGATGTCGATCAGACAGGACTAAAAATTCCATCAGATCGTGGATGGGATCTGTTAGTTGATGCAGATCCAACTGCCTGTTTACCCTTTGTTACGATCCAACCGTTGGACCCTAGAGCCCACGATTGGATCAGCCCAATATGGCCCATCTCAAGCTGGCCATAGACGCAAAGATCCGATCGTACAAATCAATGTATGATCGGACTTTGCCATCTCCCAACCTGCCACTAACTATTCAGATCAAAGTCTTACCATCCCGACCTAATAAAGTAGTAAAAGAACAGATCAGCCGATGTTCTGCCCCTGACAGCAATTGTACGATAGACAAAGCTGGTGACAGTCTCCCACTGAAAATTGTACAATCGGCAATACACGCAGAGATATTATCGGCAGCCGACAGAAATTTTCTAACCTGTCCGATCGACCAAATGACGGATCTCTGCCGGACGAAAAATGACGGGACTCTCCGAAAATCGTACGAATCCTCGATTCGTACAATGAGATCTTTGCGTCTATGACCAGCTTTAAGGTGGACATATTGGGGAGATATCCACTCATTTGGCAACATCACCTAACGAGCGGATCTCTACATGTATGGCCACCTTAAGTCTTCTATATGTTACCTCCTAATTTCACTGCCAAATTTGTAGAAATAAATGATGCTTGGAAAACTTTCAACTTCTGGATAATAATGATGAATACTATATATTAAATGTGTCTGTCATTTCTCATTCATGCTAAGAGTGTAAAGGTACAAGAGGGGATTTGTTGCAGGTATTTCCTAGTTCTGATTGATCCATTCTCGTTTCGTTGTAGGAAGGAAACAGCACAGGTTTTATTTGACAGTTTATACGATGCCATTTTCCCCAGACACGGCATTTCCCAGTCCATTGTCTTGGACAATGAAAGTCAACTCTGTGAGAGATTTGCAAATTGCACTGATTAGTGAAAATTCACGAAACTGCAATTTTCGCGGGCGTTTTGGAAATTTATTCGCTGGCGGCGAATCGCGCAAATTCGTCGCAAATTTGCGCCTGGCGAATAAATTCGCCCATCGCTAGCACTGATATTAAGTGGCGTTATCTGTCTTTGCACCATCCCACTTCCAATGACATTGTGGAAAGAGCTCTGTACTTACTACTATTACTGGCAGCACTTGGCTGCAGTTACTCCCAGCTGCCCTGTTAATTCTCCGCAACAATCCTATCAGGCGTTGTGGACTTACTTTATTTGAATTAACCACAGGAAAACCAACATCCCACACCCATATCATAAATACACAACCACTTCTCATTACTGACAGTTTGTACAACAGCCTCATTAGAAATCGTTAGCTAACCCACTAGATTACTCAGGTCAGTATTTCCAGAGCACCAGATATTGTCACATTTTCTCTTTATTTCCAGCTTGGTGATCTGATTAATAAGCAAAACTCCATCAGTAGCTGCTGAGATTATCCATTATATTCCAATCCTTTTCCAATAAACCAGCTATCACTGATCACACCCCTCATTGAAGGAGATTCTACAAAGAGCAGTTTGTCATTGTGATACTTTTACATTGTTTCCTATGCCAATATTGGATTCTTGGACTGGTTATGAACTCACAAGATTACAACTGTACAAGATTACTATATTAACTGAAAACCAAAGTGACTGTTGAGTATTTACTTCTTATGTCTATTCGCAGCCTTCATGTCTCTCTGATTGGAGACGGAGATTCGCATACGGCAGAAAATTTAAAGTTGAATGGACGCCTTTATGTCACATGTTGCCTCTAATACATTTACACTGTTAATTACACAAGTCCAGGGAACCTTAAAGGAGAAGTAAACCCCCTGGGCGCAAAACCCCTCCTCCCTCCCATGTGTTGCCCCCCCTCCCCCCTGGCCTACCTGTCCCCCTGGGCAAATGCCCCTAACTTGTTACTTACCTCTCTGCGCAGGTCCTGTCCACGGAGTTCACAGTCGCCATCTTCTCCCACGCGCGTCTTCTTCATGCTTTGACCGGCGTCTTCTGGCGCATGCGCAGTAGGAACATTTACCGGTACGGATCTACTGCTCATGCGCCGAAAGTCACAAAGTTTTCCGATTTCACTTTGTGAAATTCGGCGCATGAGCAGTAGATCCAGAGTCAAAGCAGGAAGAAGACGCGCGTGGGAGAAGATGGCGACTGTGAACTCCATGGACAGGACCTGCGCAGGGGGGTGAGTAACAAGTTAGGGGCATTAGCCCAGGGGGTCAGGTAGGCCAGGTGGGAGGAGGGAGGGGGGCAACCCAGGGGAGGGGGAAGGGGTTTTGCGCCCAGGGGGTTTCCTTCTCCTTTAAGAAAGTCAATAGAGTTGTTAGATTGCCCTACACATGAGCCCACTGTATAGTTTATGTTCCATATGTTAGGAAATGTATAGGGGAACACAAAAATATTTTTTAGGACTTTTCCAGCCCATCACCCTGAAAAAAGGAAAAGACGCCAGCGTTTTTTGAACTTTGAAGTTTTTCCACTAAGAAAATATGATGTAAGTAACTGGAGATTGAGGAAGTTCTGTGCACTCCATTGTACTTCGCCTGGTCTAAGGTGGCGAACGCAAGTCTGGTGAAAAAGGTAACATTCAGTAAAATCCGCATTTTAGTGAATTTGCGGAGTAACGTCCATTCGTCAGAGCGAAAAGTCATCTGGCGATAGAGTGCGAATCACTGCTAGCGTCTATCTCTTTCGATAGCAAAACGACGCCTGTGGGTGGTAACGCTGGTGAATTGTCGCCACTTCGCCCTTTAGTAAATCTGCCCCTTTAGATTAGTATGAGTTTTGATAGGAAAAGAAGAGTACTTCTGAAGTGTTTGTTGAATGAAAATATAGAGAAGGTTTTAGAGCTGCAACAACAAGGGGCAGATTTATTAAGGGTCGAAGTGAATTCGAGGGAATTTTCGAAGTAAAAAAATTCGAAATGTGAAATCCTTTTTTGGATACTTCAACCATCGAATAGGATACTACGACTTCAAATTCCATTCGAAGTAAAATCGATCGAATATTCGACCATTCGATAATCGAAATACTGTCTCTTTAAAAAATACTTTGCCAAATTAAACCTGCCGAAGTGCTGTTAGCCTATGGGGACCTTCTACAGCATTTTTCTACGTTTTTTGAAGTCGAAGTAAAATCGTACGATCATACCATAAAGTGCCGCAGAATACCCAAATTCGATGAAAAAAAGTTTGAATTCGATATTCGAATGCGAAGTATTTCAATTCGATGGTCGAATTTCAAAGTATTTTTTACTTCAAAATTCGACCCTTGATAAATCTGCCCCTAAGTATAATATTTATAAAGAAGGGTTCAGTTCTTTCAGATGATTAGGTAGATAAGTTTACAGCTGGTGAAATAACTTTATTGGAAGTTACTTTTAAGTCTTTCCTAATCATCCTATCATTGGTACTTATATTTATTTGCTACAATTAGGCTTTGGGGGTCATTTATAAACTTTGCGCAGGGCAGATTGGTTCGCAAAGTGAATATATTTGCCCTGCGCATGGTTATATTTATAAAGCTGAATAAGAGGGTGCACACAGAATTGCGAATTTTTTATTCACAATGCGAATGTCTAAAGGGGCTTTATAAATATGTCACAATTCGCAAATTGCGAATCTTTATGCGCACACTCTGCGACTCAATTACGCCACAACTTTGGTGGCGGATAAAATATTCGCAAAACAGTTTTGCAAACTGCGAATTTAAGTTACTGTCAACGCTATTTTCGCGCACAACAACCTCGCACATTGGGTGCACTTGCGCAAACTCCTGTCTCATTTGCGCACCATTTGCGAAAATTTATTCACACTGCGAATTCGCAAAAACCGGAAAGACGGGCAGAGCAGTGCAATATATTAGCGCTCAGCAAAAAACATGCGCAATACAACCATTTGCGAAAAATATGCGCGGCGCAAACTTTATAAATGACCCCCTTTGTGTCATAAGTTGCAGTACCTCTTCCCCTGTTTCAGCGCTTTCATTTTCTATTAGCTATATAAGGGGAGGTCTGAAAAAAATTATATTATGGTTCATATTGTGATTTTCTATATGAATTGTTACATTTAAAATGGTTTATTAGTTTATGTGTATAATCCAATTTATATATTGGTTTCTTATGATACACTAAGGGGCCGATTCACAAAGGGTCGAATATCGAGGGTTAATTAACCCTCGATATTCGACGGGGAATTAAAATCCTTCGACTTCGAATATCGAAGTCGAAGGGTTTTAGTGTAAATAGTGCGATCAAAGGATTATTCCTTCGATTGAACGATAAAATCCTTCGAATCGAACGATTCGAAGGATTTTAATCCAACGATCGGAGGAATATCCTTCGATCAAAAAAACTTAGGAAAGCCTATGGGGACCTTCCCTGTAGGCTAACATTGACTTCGGTAGCTTTTAGATGGCGAACTAGGGGGTCGAAGTTTTTTCTTAAAGAGACAGTACTTCGACTATCGATTGGTCGAACGATTTTTAGTTCGAATAGTTCGATTCGAAGTCGTAGTCGAAGGTCGTAGTAGCCCATTCGATGGTCGAAGTAGCTCAAAGAACACTTCGAAATTCGAAGTTTTTTTTACTTTCGAATCCTTCACTCGAAGTTAGTGAATCGGCCCCTAAATATATACATCATTATGTATTTTTGCTATTGTAAAGTTGAATGGATTCCACAAGTTCAATCACGATGCCTTCGTCCAAAAAAAGCAAACAATGCAAAAACGTGATGAACTTCAATCAAACGCAGTAAATTGCTGCAAAATTGGTTGTGCTTTATTTAACACGACATGTTTCGAGACTAGCTCTTTATCAAGTGTGACTATTGTAAGGTTTTCTGGGTGCCAACACTGCATAGCTGAGTCCTTTCCTGGAGCTGGAAGTAAGTCCTGTATTTACCCGGCTCTGTTTTGCTACAAAAGTCAAGCTACACTCTTATTCTTGTACCTCCTCATTTCAGTCTTTCCTCCTTGCACAGAGATATAAGAACTATAACTCACAGGCCACTACTGTGTATAGCACACCTCCACTGTTCGCTTGGGGACCCCTTTCAGTTTAATTTCTCTAGCCAATTACAATAATGTGAGGCATGTTTCACATCTCAGAGGAGAATGATGAAATAATAAATAATTAAAGGAAAACTATACCCCCAAAATGAACACTTAAACAACAGATAGTTCATATCATATTATGTGGCATATTAAAGAATCTTACCAAACTGGAATATATATTTAAGTAAATCTTGCCCTTTTACATCTCTTGCCTTGAGCCAACATTTAGTGATGGTCTGTGTGCTGCCTCAGAGATCACCTGACCAGAAATACTTCAACTCTAACTGTAACAGGAAGAGATCACCTGACCAGAAATACTGCAGCTCTAACTGTAACAGGAAGAGATCACCTGACCAGAAATACTGCAGCTCTAACTGTAACAGGAAGAGATCACCTGACCAGAAATACTGCAGCTCTAACTGCAACAGGAAGAGATCACCTGACCAGAAATACTGCAGCTCTAACTGCAACAGGAAGAGATCACCTGACCAGAAATACTACAGCTCTAACTGTAACAGGAAGAGATCACCTGACCAGAAATACGGCAGCTCTAACTGTAACAGGAAGAGATCACCTGACCAGAAATACTTCAACTCTAACTGTAACAGGAAGAGATCACCTGACCAGAACTACTGCAGCTCTAACTGTAACAGGAAGAGATCACCTGACCAGAAATACTGCAGCTCTAACTGTAACAGGAAGAGATCACCTGACCAGAAATACTGCAGCTCTAACTGTAACAGGAAGACTGTGGAAGCAAAAGACGCAACTCTGTCTGTTAATTGGCTCATGTGACCTAACATGTATGGTTTGTTGGTATGTTTGTGAGTACAGTGAATCCTACGATCCCAGGGGGTGGCCCTTATTTTTTAAAATGCCAATTTTCTATTTATGATTACCCAATGGCACATACTACTAGAAAAGTATATTATTATGATAATGGTTTATTTACATGAAGCAGGGTTTTACATATGAGCTGTTTTATGCAATATCTTTTTATAGAGACCTACATTGTTTGGGGGGTATAGTTTTCCTTTAATAAGGAGAGGGGACCACCAATGATGGGTAATTGTCTGTATAAAGACTCAGTTACAAGATCAAAAGAAATAAATAGGGAAAGAGGAGATTTAGGAAGGTTGAGAATATTGGTATCTGAAGGGTGGAGAGATTGCTTGTGGGTGACTGTAATTGTCCACGGCTGGAGTTTAAAAATGGTGGTTAGATTGAGAAATTGTGATGGCCATGACTGAGACAGGTATGTGATAACAGAAGTCAACCTAAATCATTTCAGGGCTGTGAAAACATAGAAATAAGAGAGCCATGATTCAGAGAAGTCAGAGACTGATGCAGCAGAAGATTCGGCAGAAGGAGGTCTGTAAATAACAGCTACTCATGCAGCGAGAGGGTGGAACAGTTTAATTGCATGAAGGAAGGAGCTATAAGGATTCGTTTAAAGGGATTCTGTCATGATTTTTATGGTGTCTTTTTAAATGACACTGTTTACACTGCAAATAATTCACTCTACAATATAAAATGTCATTCCTGAACCAGCAAGTCTATTTAGTTATAATATTGGTGTGTAGGTGCATCTCAGGTCATTTTGCCTGGTCATGTGATTTCAGAAAGAGCCAGCACTTTAGGATGGAACTGCTTTCTGGCATTTCTATATGTACTTATATGTTCCTGTGTAATTGCCAGCGATCAAACTTAATATATATATATATACATGGTCTTGGTCTTGACAAAGGTCTTAGGTGGAGACCGAAACGTTGGCCAATTTTTAAAATGTTCTAATAAAAGTTTATATTTTTAATCCAATTTCTTTTTGTCTATAGGCTCCTGATGTGCACCCACGTATCCAAGTCTCGTATCTATTCCCAATTTGTGAGTAGCACTCGGGTCAATTGTGTTCAGTAATGGTGTGCGGAATTCCTATGGATTTTTTTTATATATATATATATATATATATATATATATATATATATATATATATATACTGATTCTCTTTATGGTTTGATTTATAGCACAGGTATGAGACCTGTTATCCAGAATGCTCGGGACCTGGGGTTTTTCCGGATAACGGATTTTTCTGTAATTTGGGTGTTCATGCCTTAAGTCTACTAGAAATTAATTTAAACATTAAATAACCCCAATAGGCTGGTTCTGCCTCCAATAAGGATTAATTATATCTTAGCTGGGATCAAGTACAAGCGACTGTTTTATTATTACACAGAAAAAGGAAATCATTTTTATGAATTTGGACTATTTGGATAAAATGGAGTCTTTTGGAGACGGCCATTCCGTAATTCAGAGCTTTCTGGATATCGGGTTTCCGGATAACTTATGCTTTACCTGCATGAGGTTTTAGTGAATCCAAGTATTACTTGTAGTGATGTGTGAATTTGCGCCGTTTTTCTTTGCCAAAAAATGTGTGAATTTCCTGCAAAATGACGAAAAATTTGCGAAACGGCACCGGCATCTCGTTTTTGACATTCGTTGGCGAAAATGCACTGGTATAAAAAAATAACGGACGCCGGCAAATTTTCCCTCCCATTTCACAAATTTATTAGCCAACGGTCTTCTGACCTAATTGCACCAAGGCAATGTACCATGGCAATTTATATTCCTTTTGTTAAACAAATAATTTTCTATTCCTGTTCCCTCTAGTGTTGCTTTACCAGTCTTTCAGGGTCAAGCTGCACCTAATGAGAAGGAACATCGTCTCAGTATTGGATGTACCCATGCCCAAGCCTTGTAAGATTGTTACAACATCTAACAAACACCGCACAATGTATTCATTTCAGACTATATTCACATCTCAAAATGTTTGTTTTTGATCAGTTCTGTGGTGGACCAGAAGCATGGTGAGCGGTCAAGAGTCAACTAAGCTGGTAAAAGGTATATAAAGTCTCAGTTATGAAGAAATACTGGCCAAGTTGGGGTTGTTCACACTGGAGAAGAGGGGTGGGGAGATATGATAACTATGTAAATATATAAGGGGATCAAACAATAAACTTTATTTACCAGCTGATAATAGATTAGCTTCAAAAAGAGGTTGGATGGCCATCACAAGTCCTCCAAAACACAAGGTTACTCAAAATAGATCTTAGCACCAATTTGATCCAGTGACTGGTCCAATTTCCATCTTGGAGTCAGGAAGTCATTTTTTCCCCCTCTGAGGCAAATTGGAGAGGATTCAAACAAGTTTTTTACCTTCTTCTGGATCAAGTAGCAGTTAGGCAGGTTATATATTGACTTAAAAGGTTGAACTCAATGGAGATGTGGAATTTTGACGGTCTGACGGATACTAATTTTAACTTTTACGTGAATCGTTTTCCTTATGGGATTATTATGTTCAGTAAACAGAAGATGACTAAATCATGTATAACACTTATTGTCCCCAGCACTTTACTGTCGGATTTATACCTAACAAACATTGGGTGAACGCTATTCCTGTGGGGTTTTTTTTAGAATTTATATGCTCTAAAGTCATACCTGTTAACTTTATACTCAGTTAATGATTCTTCTTGTAAATGGGTTGGTCTTTGCAGAAGTTCCAGCTTAAAATGACAGTTTGGGCCTTTTTTAAGCTTGTTAGAGGAGTTGCACACCGTTCTGCATTCAAAGGGGGCAGTTCACCTTTAAGTTAACTTTTAGCCTGTTATAGAATGGCTAATACTAAGCAACTTTTCATTTATTTTTTATAGTTTTGGAATTATTTCTTCTCAGTCTTTCCATCTTTCAAATGGGGGTCACTAACCCCATCTAAAAACAAATGCTCTGTAAGGCTACAAATAATTTTATTGCTACTTTTTATTACTCATCTTTCTATTCAGGCCTCTCCTATTCATATTCCAGTCACAACCTTCCTGGCATCAAGGGCCCACCATAACCACACACCACCACCGAGTTGTATCTCTCTCTGCAATAGCCAAGCTAACATAGTCTCATATACAAAACGGGGGGGTTAATTAATGCACAGTCCTTGCTCCAGTTTTGTTAATAATTTAGTATCTGTGCAGGATATTTTTTAAAACGGGTTTTTAGACACAAAGTTATGATCGTAAAATTGGAAGCCACCATAACACGTCACGGTAAAACTCATATGGTGATGCTTACTATTTATGCCATATTTTTTTTACCAAATATAAGGATGCACCGAATCCAGGATTCGGCCTTTTTCAGCAGGATTCGGATTTGGCCGAATACTTCTGCCAGGGAGAACCGAATCCGAATCCTAGTTTGCATATGCAAATTAGGGACAGGGAGGGAAATCGCGTGAATTCAATTTTAGAAAAAATTAGTACATTTATTACAGAAAAAAAAGGAAAATAATCACAACAAAAAA
Organism: Xenopus petersii; assembly: GCA_038501925.1. Lineage (NCBI taxonomy): Eukaryota > Metazoa > Chordata > Amphibia > Anura > Pipidae > Xenopus > Xenopus petersii. The sequence continues at coordinate 151,355,481 of CM076676.1, forward strand.
ATAACAAACATTATACAAAAAGATATTGGTGAACCCAACGCGTTTCAACCTTAAGGGTCTTCCTCAGGGGCACAAATAATCAGAAAAATATCAAAAAGGCCTTTTTTTTGTGCCTTAATAATACTTGAGTTTCATACATTATTTTGCAGGTCTAGCCAGGTCCCCTATATAGCTTCAAACTCCTCCAGGCAGCCTCTCGCCAAGTAAGTGAGTTTCTGGCGTGGAAGGGAATCATTCACCAATTTCTTCCATAACTGCAGAGAATGCACATCAAGGAATTCCCAACATATGGGGAGGCCCATTTATTATAGTCCAAATTTATCTCATTTTTTTCTGAAAAATACTCAAAATACCAAATCTGCACTGATTTTTTTTTCCTTATTTATCAATACATTTTCCTGAAAATTTCCTGTGCGGGGGAAAACCCGAAAAATCATGAAAAAAACAGATTTCTTCTGATTTTTGCCTGAAAATCACAAAATATTTGGATATCCTTGGCACTTCTCCCATTGACTTATAAACAATGAGATGCCGGAATTTCAGATTCAGACTTTTTCCATCCTAGGAGTATAATAAAATCCCCAAAAAATCTTATTTTTTTTTTCCACTAAAAATTCAGATTTTATAGTAAAAAAAATATGAATTCTTTGGGTTTTTGGCATTCGGAGTTTAATAAATAACCCCCTAGGATGGCCTTTTTTGCACAATATAGCAATTATATGTAGCACAGTCTAGACCCAAAAGAGCTCTACAGTGGGGATTTTTGGGAGAGCAAAGTTTCTCATTTATATACTGGAGAATCTCTGTATTATGGGACACATCCAAAATACAGGAACATTTGGGAGATTTTGGACATTGATCAGACACATTTTCACAGATTTTACCTACGTGATAGGGAGTTAAATATACTTTCTTTAAAAACTTGATTTGCACATATCTATCCTTCATAGAAATAGATAACTCTGGGACCAACTTAAGAGCATCTGTCCGCATCTCCTCATCTATTCCTTTGCCATTTCACCTTATTTTTTTTTAAGGGTGCTGGGCCCGATGTGGCCAGTATAGTTTATAGCCAGGAGAAAGGTTTGGTCAAGTCTTGTCTATGTAAATATACCTCTAGTGTTGTTAGCCCATTATTTTTTATGCTTAGGGGCAGATGTATTAAGGGTTGAATATCGAGGGTTAATTAACCCTCGATATTCGACTGGCGAATTAAAATTCTTCGACTTCGAATATCGAAGTTGAAGGATTGTGCGCAATTCGTTCGATCGAAGGAATAATCGTTTGAAGGAACGATTAAATCCTTCGAATCGAACGATTCAAAGGATTTTAATCCATCGATTGAAGGATTACCCTTCGATCAGAAAAAACTTGGAATGCCTATGGGGACCTTCCCCATAGGCTAACATTGACTTCGGTAGCTTTTAGGTGGCAAACTAGGGGGTCGAACTTTTTTCTTAAAGAGACAGTACTTCAACTATCGAATGGTCAAATAGTCAAACGATTTTTAGTTCGATTCGAAGTCGTAGTCGAAGGTCGATGTAGCCCATTCGATGGTCGAAGTAGCCAAAAAAACACTTTGAAATTCGAAGTGTTCCTTCACTCGCACTTAGTGAATGGGCCCCTTTAAGTGTTTTGCCTGTGAAACGATCAGTCCCTCATTTTCTATCTATGCCTTCCTGATGTTGTTTTACAACACTTGTTTATATATATTCCTATTAACTTCCATAACTCCAAGGTAAAGGGCGTGTAAAGGCAAAAAAAAACATAAAACCCCATTTTTACTTTCTTTTCAAAACGTTTTATATTGGTTCACAACATTATATTCACTTACATTATGAAGAAACCATTTTTTTTCAGATAACAGATGTTCCCCTACACAGAGGGAATCACCAGCGTTACAATCAGTTACAATAAAAGATGATTTTCCATTTTTATACTGCATACCAATAAAAATAATTTGTATCTAACAAACAAAACCGTCCACAGCTGAGTACTTCTCCATCTTTGTATATCATGTTCTCCCGAAATAGTGCTATATAATAGTAAAGTATTGTCATATAGGTTTCAACTCAATCTGATATCCTTAATCAGTTTGGGAAGTAAGTTACACATTTGTAGGAAAAATTTCTCAATAATATGTCAGTATTACATATTAGTATATGATATCCAAGGCGTCCAGATCTTGGTATAAATAGTATAGTTATCAGTTGTTATAATTAACATTCTTTCATTAATCATTATCCAGTTCATCCTATGGCGGAACATAGTTATAGGAATGGTACGTTTTTTCCATGAGGCAGCAATGGTTTGTTTTGCTGCTATGAAGATAAACTGTATCAATTTTCGAGTATATTTACGATACTGGAATTTTTGTATTTAACAGCACAACCATGGGATCTTTTCGAAGATTAACTCCCATGATTGAATCTATTAAAGTGAATATCCGAGACCAAAATCTAAACGCCTCTCTACAGTGCCACCATACATGCAACATCGAACCCTCTAGTCCACAATTTCGAAAACATAACGGGCTGGAATTAGGGTAGTATTTATGTAATTAGTTAGGCACCATGTACCAACCAGATAGTACTTTATATTGTGTTTCTTGTGCCAGTAAATTCATTGCACTTTTGTGTGTAATTTCCCAAGATTGTTGCCATGAAATGGGTTTGATTGTCATATTTAGCTCTTTCTCCCATTGTTTAATATAGTTCGGAGGGGAGAGCAGGGAGGGATTTAAAATTTCTTTATATAGTAAGGTAATTATTCCTCTACTACATGGAAATTTAATACACATTTGTTCCCACGCAGTCAAAGTTAAAACATTGTTGCACCCTTTAAGAACTTTGGTAAGAAAGTGGTGGATCTGAAAATATCTAAAATATTCACTTCCAGGCGGATCGTGTTGCATAACTATAGTAGCCCATTTTACAATACCTTGTAAGCCTAGGAATTGAGTCACATACGTCATATTGTGTGTTTCCCACCAGTGGAAATCGGATTTCTGTACACCTGGGACAAAAGCAGGATTCCCAAATACAGGCATAGCTGGACAATGAGGGGAAGCTAGGGGTGTTTTTTGCGTAACATAGTCCCATACAGCCAGAGCCATTTTGAGAACAGGAGTGGAATTATTGGGCCTTTCTTGTTTGGGGATCCACGGTAGTACCGCTGGATAGATTGGTTTTAGCTGTTCTGTTTCTATTTGAGTCCATAACGGAGGAGTAGGTCTATAAAAGTGAATTAACGGCAAGATTTGCGCCGCTTGACAATAGATGAGTAAGTTAGGAACACCCAAACCGCCCTTGTTTTTACGTGTTATAAGTGTTTTTTGTGATAATCTTGACTTTTTCCCATTCCAGATAAATTTTGTGAGTCTAGATTGCATTTTATTTAAGGTATATTTTGGGACTTCAATTGGCAACATACGAAAGTGATATAATATTTTAGGTAGGATCATCATTTTTATCATATTTATCCTCCCAAGCCATGATATATATAGATGGGACCAACTTGAAAGCATTTTTTCTTTTTCTGTCCAAAGATGGGGATAATTGGCTTGGTTTAAATCCTCGAGATTTGGTGTTATTCTAATCCCTAAGTAAATCAAATATTTATCGTTCCATTGTAGATCAAAATTGAGGTGAATTAATTTTTTATGCATCTGGCTAATACCTAAGGCTAGGGCTTCGGATTTTGTTGGGTTTAGCTTTAGACCTGAGATAATCCAAAAGGTGTGGAGGATATTAAATAGGGGAGGTAACGATGAAAGTGGCTTTGTAACTGTCAATAACATATCATCTGCAAATAGCATTTGCTTATGAGCTAGCTGACCTATCAGTACTCCAGTTATGTTCGAATTCTGTCTTATTAGTGCTGCTAAGGGTTCAATAGCTAATATAAACAGCAATGGTGAGAGGGGACAGCCTTGTCTCGTCCCTCTATGTAACGTAATGGTATTAGAAGCAAAGGGGTCCAATTTTAAGAAAGCTTGTGGAGTGTCATATAAAGCTTCAATCAACAGAATAAATTTATCTCCAAAGTTCCATTTTTTCAATATAAAATACAGATAATCCCAGGTAACTGTATCAAATGCTTTCTGTATATCTAATAAGAGTAAGAGCGCTGGGGTTTTGGAAGAGTTAAGAGTGTATATTAGTTGTATCAATCTCCTTATATTTTCTCCACCATCTCTGTTGGGAACAAAACCGACTTGGTCTTGATGTATTAAGTTCGCCAGAAACTAATTTAAGCATGTGGCCATTATTTTTCCTAAAATCTTAACATCATTATTCAGTATGGAGATGGGACGATAGCTGCCACAATCTAGGAGATCTTTGTTGGGTTTTGGTATCAATACAATCTGGGCCAATATAGAATCCGGGTGCATTTTATTTTATATAGTTTATTAAACATGGCTGCTGTAAGTTGGGGAGATAGCAGCGAGGCAAATGTTTTATAAAATAATATGGAATAACCATCTGGGCCAGGCGTTTTAGAGTTTGGAAGCAGTGTAATGGCTAACAAAGTTTCTTCAATTGTAATATTGTTATCCATTATTTGTTTCTGTTCTGGAGTTAGGGTAGGGAGCTGCACATTTGCAAATAAAGCATCTGCTTGGGTGTCATCGAATTTGGGTGGATCTTGATATATTTTGGAGTAAAATTCCATAAATTCCTGCAAATTTTTTTCCGGATTGCCCAGTTCTAGTACGAATTTTATGTAAGGGAATATTCGGGGACATGGCTGAGTGTAAAGTACAACCTAATGGAGTGTCCGGTTTATTTCCTTTACAATAACGTCTATTAATCTGCCGTTGAGAGGAATCTTCCACATCAAGGGTATATTTTAGGTCTAGTTCCCTTTTAGTATCTATTATAGTGGTCTGTAATCTAGGGGCAGTAATTTGCCTTATTTTGTATTTCCAAATACTGTAATCTGTTATGCAATTCTTGTATTTTTGCTTTTTTTCTGCTTTTTACGGGCAGCCGCCATACTTATTAACTCTCCCCTTATTACAGATTTGTGAGCTTCCCATAATGTTATCGGTGAGGAAACTGTACCTTGATTTAGATCAAAATATCTTTTTATAGCGCTTTCAATTTGCGAACGTAGTTGGGGAGTTGTTAGGAATGTGTTATTCAATCGCCATCTCTAATGAGAAGGGTTACATATTAATGACCTTAGTCCATCGAAACCAGGGAGTGATCAGACCATGCTATTGGCAAAATGTTTGCAGCAATCAAGTTTGGTAATAATGTTTGTGACAAAAAGATATGATCTATACGGGAGTATGTTTTATGTGGTTTAGAGAAGTAGGTAAAATCTTTGGTTAGAGGCCATTTTTCCCTCCAGGCATCAATAATAGATGATCTTTGAAGAATTTCCAATATTTTCCTGGCTTGGGTGGTGTCAGAGGCAATATGCAAAGTATCTTTATAAGTTTTATCAAGTTTCGCATTAAGACAAATATTGGAGTCACCCGCCAGTATCAATGGACCTTGTTGATTCGCTTGTATTACTTTGTCTAACATTTCAAAAAAGATTTCTTGACCCGTATTTGGTGCATAATAATTAAGAAGTGTTATTGTTACATCTTGTATTTCTCCAACTAATAAAATGTAGCGACCATTTGGATCTCTTTTTATGGTCTGAACATTAAAGTGCAAACCTGTATTGAAACAGATTGCCACACCATTTTTTTTCTCAGGGCCCGACGCTAAGTAGTAAGTTGGGAAATAACGGGAGATAAATGAGGGTTTAGATTCTAAGGAGAAATGCGTTTCCTGCAAAAATATAATATCTGCATGAATAGAACGGTCATATATAAATGCCTTGTCCGTTTTTGTGGAGATTTGAAACCCTGGACATTATGCATGATAACTTTTAAGTTATAGTATCATATCATTTTTAAGATCTTAAGCATGTGGCTAATGTTAGATCTTTGGAATTGAAATTGTATAGCACTAGGCGTAAAACTGGTTTGTAGGCGGATAAAACTCAGCTGCAAATAGACTAAATTCTTAACTGAAAACATAAGTAAACATAGACATCATTTCAAAGTACATAAAATTATTTGAATTCCATATGTCACCTTCATGCGACGTCTCATAGTATAACCCTGTTAGGAATGGAATAACAGGTTGTTCCTTGGAGCCTATCATAAATATAACTTAACAGATTTTTTATATTCAGTTTTGAAATCTGACATGGGACTAGACATATTGTCAATTTCCCAGCTGCCCCAAGTCATGTGACTTGTGCTCTGATAAACTTCAATCACTCTTTACTGCGGTACTGCAAGTTGGAGTGATATCACCCCCTCCCTTTTCACCCCAGCAGCCAAACAATAGAACAATGGGAAGGTAACCAGATAGCAGCTCCCTAACACAAGATAACAGCTGCCTAGTAGATCTAAGAACAACACTCAATAGTAAAATCCAGGTCCCACTGAGACACATTCAGTTACATTGAGAAGGAAAAACAGCAGCCTGCCAGAAAGCATTTCTCTCCTAAAGTGCAGGCACAAGTCACATGACCAGGGGCAGCTGGGAAATTGACAATATGTCTAGCCCCATGTCAGATTTCAAAATTGAATATAAAAAAATCTGTTTGCTCTTTTGAGAAATGGATTTCAGTGCAGAATTCTGCTGGAGCAGCACTATTAACTGATGCTTTTTGAAAAAAACCTGTTTTCCCATGACAGTATCCCTTTAAGGATTGAATATGAGTAATATCTGTCCAGAACTGTTGATATAGATGTTATTCATCAAAGATATAAGTCAATCTTCTCCCCGAGGAAGGGAGGTATTAACAGGTTGCAGCTTAAGTTGAAGTTGATGTAATAGTTCAGTAGCTTCTTCCAGAGCTGTAACAGAATATTGTTTTCCACGATGCAAGAAGTAGAGAAGAAATGGAAAAGCCCATCTATATTTAATATTATTTTGTTGTAAGATCGCAGTGATAGGTTTAAATGATCTCCTTTTGGCTATTGTAGCTGGAGCAATGTCTGCAAACAGTTGAAGAGGATGGCTATCGTGTTCCAGGAGATTGTCTAGCTGCATACATAATCGCCTCTTTAGTAGTAGTGGAGTTTGAGAATTACATCTCTGGGGTCACCTTCTTGTGGCAGCCGTCCCAACGCTCTATGAATCCTATCAATTTCCAGTTTAGAGGGAGGGAAGATGTGGAACCAAATTACTAAAGAATTCTGTCATGTCGTCTTCCAGATTTTTATATGTTTCAGGCAATCCCCTGATTCTGATGTTTCCTCGGCGGGACCTATTTTCCATATCTTCGATTTTGTCTTGTAACTCATGTAGTTGAAATTGTGTATCAATATCTGTCTCATGTCCTTCCAATACTGTTGTGGTGTCATCCATTCTGGTCTCTAACGTGTCCGTTCTCTCACTTATCTCCTTTATTTCTTTCAAAAGGGGATTTTTTTTTGTGGTTACATCCAGTTCTGTACGTAACATTATTTTAAATTCTTCGATTAAAGCGACATCCCTTGAGTGCGATTTAGTAGGTTGTCTTTGAGGGAGAGATTTGTTCTTCTCCTTCCTCCGACCAATTGACTGCACAGCCAGTTTCGTTAGCTAGGTTTACATCTAGGTTATGTGGCTTCTTTTCTTTTTGTTTTTCCTGATGAGGAGGAATAGCTGTCCCTAGTTTCCCCATTGTACAGTAAAATGGAGTTGTGATGGAGTTCAAATAGGGTAATATGTTGAACAGTTCAGGTTAATGAAGCAATGCCACGGGGTATAGTAATATTATGGCTCCAAGGATTACACCTTTGCCTTTAAGGGAGGCACATATTGTGTGAGGTGCGTTTGCTATCCATTCAAAGTGTAAATGCAGTCATTGATATCCATACACAAGTTGTTGGATAGTTAGGATGAATAACAGGGATCAATGGGGGGGGGAGAATGGAGCTTGATCTTAAAATTCAGCAGTTATGGGTGTTGGTAAATATCAACAGGAGACTCAGTTTGCTGTTTCAATAGAATAAAGTGGGTACGCTGGTAACAGACTTTGTGCCGATTCAGCTGTAATGTCCCCAGTATTTAGTAAACACTGGGGCTGGATCTCTAGGGCCCCACCAGTAATGCTCATTTATGTTGCGCACTTAAGGTCTAGGCAAAGCCTTCAAGCGCAAAAGTCAAGTAAGATCATTCTCATGTAAGATACAGGCACTTAGCAAGTTGCGTTACAGTAATATTCAGCAACCGTTTCTCTGAATGTCCCAGCAGCAGTTACCTTTGGCGCGAGATATCCAAGATGGCGCCCAGTGGAGCAGTGCGCAGAAAGTCCCAAAGGCCCCAGCGGTGCAACGTGCCGCAGCACCCGGTACAGATCTCAATCGGTCGCAATGTGATTCGCACCGACGGCAGCCAGCATCCGGTAGGGATTAGCAATAGACTGAGCTGTTTGTATTGCGGTCTGATCCTCAAATCACATGGCAGTGCACGGAGATCCTGGAAACACGTCTGCCTCTGCTCGCAGCTAGCTCCGCCCCCCCATTTTTACTTTTTTTAATGAAAAAGAAACCTATCTCCAATCTACTTTAATTTAAAAATGTGTACTACTGTATGCAGTGAAATTCTCTCTGCTGTGGATAGGAATTGTCAGACGGCCTCTAACTGCTCTGCAGGGAAACAATCATACTTATGAACAGCAGGGGGAGCCCTTACCTTACTTCCCAGCCATGCAGAACTCAAGCAGCTTTGTTTGTTTTTTAAATTAGAGACTGTTTGAGTTCATTCGAGGTATTTAAATAAAACTCAAATATTCGATCTTTGATAAATAACCCCCTTAGTAAATTAACTCTCTAACAAAGTTGATCCAAGGAATTGGTCCAATTGCACTTTTAGACTCCAGAAGGAGTTACCCCCCCCCAAGGCAAGTTGGAGAGGCTTCAGATGGGGTTTTGTTGCCTTCTTCAGGATGAACCATAGGTAAGGTGGGATTTAAAGGGAAAAACATTTTTATTAGACATATACACTGTACATGTTTTTCATCCTCTTCTACATGTAAGTAAATATATGAAATTAAAAAAATGAATCGTATGTGCTCCTCATCTACAGTAACTCCCAATTTGCTACCTGATATTTATCTCTTAACGAAGAACTAAAACTCAACGAAGAATTAGTCTAGAGACATGTTCCATCATGGTTGGACTGAGGGGCCCAGGTCCAGGGGCGAAACTACAGGGAGAGCAGGGGTGCGAGCGGGCCAGGGCCCACACCCCCTCATAGCCCCCCGGCAGTCCGCGTGCCGCGTATATATCCCGGCCAGTTCCGGGTTTATGGAGGGGGCGGGGGGCCCGGCTGCGCGTCCTGCGCCAGGGCCCGTCCCCCTCATGTTCCGTTTCCAGCCAGGTCCCACCGGGGGTGCTGTCTCAGGGCCCCCTCCAGGCCCATTGCTCCCCCTCCCCCCACCGATGTGTGTCACGATTGCATGCACACGCACGTACTGGGTTTTGCAAAGACTGGAATATAATTTCGTCAGGGAGCTTGTATGGGCCAGTCTGTCCCTGTGTTCCATTATGGGGGGTATTTACTAAAACTCACATTTTTCCCATTTTTTTATTAAAACAAACTCCCATCTAGGGATGTAGCGAACTAGTTCGCGCGAACTTCGACTGTTCGCGTCCGCCGCAAGTTCGCGAACGTCGCGCGACGTTCGCCAATAGGCGTTCGCGTCAAAAATCGTTCGACCATTCGACCATTCGATTCCTTCGACCGCTAAAATCGAAGGATTTTCGTTCGAATCGAACGATCGAAGCCATTGGATTGAATTAAATCATTCGATCGAATGGCTTCGATCGTTCGATTCGAACGAAAATCCTTCGATCGAACGATTAAAATCCTTCGATCGTTCGAATCGAACGATTTTCGGATGTTCGAAGTTCGCGAACTGTTCGCATTTTTTGCCGGTGTTCGCGAACACACACTCGGCGGTTCGCTACATCCCTACTCCCATCCACAAATGTACCTAATCTATCAGAAAATCAGATTTGACTGTAAAATCGTGCTTTTTCAACTTGACCCTCGAACCATGCGACTTTGTGCGACTTCGATTTGACACCCAAAAAACTCTTTTTTCAGATTATCAAACGAAAACCAGCCTGAAATCCTCGAAAGATCATGAAGGCAAGGTGTGAATAATGGAGTGGCAGTAAGTGACGCCGGCACCTGCACTTGATATTTGTCCTCATGAACTCACAGCTCATTTATCTTACTTGCAAATGTAAAGCCCCTTAAAGGGAATATCAACCCAAAAAACTATTGTTTTTGCCTAATAAAACAAAACATAATTCTAAGCAACTTTGCAATATACATTTATTACAAATTTTCCAGTTTTTCAATTATTTGTGCAAGTATTGCTATTGAAGGCAGTGTTTGTCTGTCCCTTTCTATTCTCTGCACTGGTGGTTCAGACTGTTGAAACCATGTATTATGTTTTCCTTTATTGGGCAAATTTTTATTTTAGGTTGACTTTTTAGGCCCCTTGCTTTTTTTTGCTAATGCTATATGACTGGCTCCAATTGTTGGCATTTATAAGGGACAGGATCTTTGGGGTCCTCCATCTTAAAATGAGAGTCTAATGCTGGAGCACTGTATTTGCAGACCCCTTAGTGCTCACTTAAGAATCACTTGCACCCCAGAGTATGCTGCAGTCTACTCCTTGTGCACAATTGAAAATCCGGTGGGGGACGTAGAGTCAGGGCCCTAACTTTGGACGTCTGAAGTCAGCAACGCTGTATTAGCGATCAAAGCCCTTGGCCTGTGGCCATTCTTCAAGACCACCTGCACTTTGCCCACTGTAAGTGCATGGTAAATGAACCCGGTGACATAGGATTTTGTGAACAGACTTGTTTAGAGCATATGTGGCCCATTGCCAGGCTGCTAACTGTGTAAAAAAAACATTTATAAAACAATTGGAGATTATAAAAAGCATTCCTGCTGGGCAACATAATACTATTAGCAAGAACAAAGAATGTTGGGCTTGTGATCAGTGAATGGCGATGAACTTGATAAACCAGTTAGACTGGGCACTTGTTTCATCCAGTTTTTATCTGGATGAAACCAGATAAACCAACATAACAACTGAGATCAATAGGCACAAACTGTAATGCCAACATAACAACTGAGATCAATAGGCACAAACTGTAATGCCAACATAACAACTGAGATCAATGGGATTTCTGGTTGGTTGGACAGACTTTGTTAGGTGTGAGCCCTTGCCGCTTATAGAAACATGATATAAATTCCAGGTAGAAGCTTTTCCAGATTCACAAAAAACTGAATTAATGCCATGACATTGCCCGCAGCCCAAATGTACCACCTATTTACCCATTATAGCCCCAAAATCAGCCTAAATACATTGTATTTTCACTTCTATGGTGGTCCCACCTGCACCTCTCAGACTGCTATTCAACTACAGCCCTGAATGCTCTCACCTTATCAGGCATAAACACATAATAGGGGGTACATTTCCTTCTTTATCAGCCCCCAATATGTCTCTTCTACATACATTTTACCAGAAGCAAACCATTATTGGTGTGGCTCTCCCAGTTGGGGCTGATTCATGTGGAAAAAAATGGAAAAAGCCACTTTGGTTGGTTAATAAATTATTTATATTGAGACTTGAGCATTTTGGTGGTACTGGACTGGCCTGTGGGTTTCTTTCTGTCCCTTAGACCTTTGTTGACTTTCAAGGGTTGTAAGATAGATGCCTTCATGATTACCTGCCTTAAGGCAGAGAGGGTTCAAGCTTGGGACCCTCGGAGAAGTAACATGCCACTAGCAGGACTGCCATCATTAATCAAGGGCTCCCATGCCTCAAAGTAAGCAGGGAGTCCAAATTATTAACCTACGGAGGTGGTAGGCACTGTCAACAAGTAGAATGAGGCCCTAATAAAGAAAAAAAACATTACAAGCCTAGCCATGTCCCTGATCTACTCTGGCCATTCCCTATTAATGTCAACTTTTTTCTGACCAACCAAACCCCACCCACCCCAATCCCTTTCACTGCTTACAAATAACTATTTTCCAAATTGGGGGCCCCCTCAACCATGAGGCCCTTGACTGATGTACCCCCTGTCCCCTCTAATGGCAGTACTGACCACTAGTAATTAGTGACTACCACTCCTGGGGCGTTCAGCATCTTAAAGGCTCTTGAATTTATGGCTAAAACATTGTAGTCCCTCTGAGGTCCCCTCTAGATACTGTAAATGTCTTTGTTCCCATTCACAATTCACACTGACACACAAATTAAGGCAACTTTATTTAAAAAGGTTCAAGGACATACAAAATTTGAATATACCCAAGAAATACAATATTCATCGTTCACAATGGAATATTTATAGAAAAAGCGAATATATATAAAAAAAAAGAGTGGAAAAACAGGCACCAAAACTGGAAAAAAGGGAGGAGAAATTGGTGGGAATAAAAGAAAAGTAGAGAGACCCACAGCTGCATGAGTATCCACCAACTTAGCTATCCTTTATGACACCATGTTTTTTTTTCTTTAAAAAAAATTGATAAAATCTGTAGGTTTTAGGTGGCATGCTTTATTTATTTTTTTAAATGTTTTACGAAAAAATACCATCAGTTAAAAAAGCATGGTCGCAGAAAAAAAACACTGCGTTTTTTGAAATTACCCAAGCCAGCAGGTCAATTTATAATAAATTAGCCCCCTTACTACCGGCAAATTCACTAATTTGTTGATTTGTTTTTTTTTTTTTAAAAATTCTTCAAGAATTTGAAATACTTTCACATTACAGATTTTTTTTGTATTGAACACAATACAAATGTCCATTTTGGGGGGGGGGGGGGAAATTACTGAAGCATTGCTCTAAAATGACTTGAGATTTGTTTGTCACTTAAAAATAAATACTTTTACTAAAAACAAAAAGAATCGTGTTTCATTTTTGAAGATTTCAGGAGCTATCGGGAGCAATGTCAGGAAGACAGGGTGGCCCCACGTGCCATAGCCCTTACACATTCCACTTGACTTATGGCGCTGGTTTTATGGTGCAATATAAAAAGAATGTAACTGTATTTTGGTCTTTAGCAACCACACCTGAAATTGACTGGAGGCAAAACATCTGCAATAAATAAAAAAACTTAAAGGGGATCCTGTCACCTGAAACATGTTTTTTTCAAAATGAATTCTGCTGCTCCAGCAGAATTCTGCACTGAAATCCATTTTTCAATAGAGCAAACAGATTTTTTTATATTCAATTTTGAAATCTGACATGGGGCTAGACATTTTGTCAATTTCCCAGCTGCCCCAAGTCATGTGACGTGTGCCTGCACTTCAGGATAGAAATGCTTTCTGGCAGGCTGCTGTTTTTCCTTCTCAATGTAACTGAATGTGTCTCAGTGGGACATGGGTTTTTACTATTGAGTGTTGTTCTTAGATCTACCAGGCAGCTGTTATCTTGTGTTAGGGAGCTGCTATCTGGTTACCTTCCCATTGTTCTTTTGTTTGGCTGCTGGGGGGAAAAGGGGGAGGGGGTGATATCACTCCAACTTGCAGTACAGCAGTAAAGAGTGACTGAAGTTTATCAGAGCACAAGTCACGACTTGGGGCAGCTGGGAAATTGACAATATGTCTAGCCCCATGTCAGATTTCAAAATTAAATATAAAAAAATCTGTTTGCTCTTTTGAGAAATGGATTTCAGTGCAGAATTCTGCTGGAGCAGCACTATTAACTGATTCATTTTGAAAAAATTTTTTCCCATGACAGTATCCCTTCAAAAAAAAAAAAAAAGCATGAAATTAAGTGAAAAGGAACAGGGCATAGACGTTGATCATTACTGCCGTCTCTACTTCTATCAAAAGGGAAGTTATCAGGTGTCATTGGATTCATATTGATCCTAGCAAGCAATATGATTCCATAACCACCTCCTTGGCAGCAGCCTCCGGACACTGTGCTCTTGTCATGTAAAAAGAAATTATAAGTACCAAACTTCAAAATTAAATTTTTACCTTAAAAAAAAATTTCTTCCAGGGCCCATAAAGGAACGGTAGAAAGAAAATCATACTACATTCAACACTTTCCCGTTAACAAATATAAATATATAATAATATAAATATGTAAACATAATTTAAAGTCCACTCTCTGAAAGAAAGTCATCTCAAAACATAAAATAAATTCTAAAATGTGCCGTTGTCGGAATCCAGGTAGAAGGAGCATACAATGCTACTGTGTCAATACTTTTTTGGAAGATGATTTGTAGTTTGGATAAATGGGCAGCCATATCAAGCCTATGGCCGCCATACTGACCCGTAGACGATAGAACTATGAGCAGAATACACGTGGTTATGGGTTTGAAGGAACATATCTGCACATGGAGAAGACTTGCATGAGAAGTAATAGAGATGCACCGAATTCAGGGTAATCTTGAATTTCCTCGAATCTTTTAAGAAAGAACTCAGATGGGTTCATCTAAACTGAGCTTTTTGAAAGAAAGAAAAAGCTTGACTATGATATAGGGGCCCATTTAGTGAAGTAATAGAATAACTTCGAATTTCGAATGTTTTTTTTTGGCTACTTCGACCATCGAATTGGCTACTTCGACCTTCGACTACGAATCAAACTAAAAATCGTTCGACTATTCGATAGTCGAAGTACTGTCTCTTTAAAAAAACAACTTCGACCCCCTAGTTCGCCACCTAAAACCTACTGAAGTCAATGTTAGCCTATGGGGAAGGTTTTCTAAGTATTTTTTGGTCGAAGAAAAACCGTTCGATCGATGGATTAAAATCCTTTGAATTGAACGATTGATCGATAGAACTATTTGCGGTAAATCCTTCGACTTCGATATTCGAAGGATTTCCATTCGGCAGTCGAATATCGAGGGTTAATTAAACCTCAATATTCGACCCTAAGTAAATTTGCCCCTAAATGTCCAAGTTACAAAATTAGAATAAATTGTTCTCAATGATTCCACTGGCATCAAAGTAGATTTGAACCGGAGAGGTGAAACATCCAATGGATTTAAGTTCATTATATAATAAATCATAAAAAATAGAATTCAGGATCAAGAAAACTCCAAATCTAAAGCCATGAATTGGCAAATCATTCACAAATCAAGGGTTACTTGAATGGCTTACATTAGCCTCATTAAATACGAATCTCCGACGTTAGCCATCCATAAATATGAGTAAGTGCACACACAGGCACAAAACGCGTTAGCCCTATGCATGTCCTAATAAAGCCTTTTTAACTTATCAAGACTTGAGCTATTTACTTGGAAATGGGCCTCACGCCATTTGGATTTTCATCCACAAAGATGCCTCGAAGTACCCAACTGAACAATATCTGAACCCATGAGGGGCAAATTTATCAACATTCAAATTTGACTTTTTACCCATTTACGTTTTTCCTGCTAAAATCATGAATTTGAATTCCAGCTCAGAAAGTGGAATATACAAAGTCTGCATCTAAAAGCTGGCGAGTTCCTGTAGAAGTCAGTGGGAGTTGCATCGGCAAAATTCGAACTCTATTTTTAAATTCAATTTTCTAAACTAATCAAGTCAATTTGAAAGTTTGAGTTTTTGCTTTCACATTTTTACACAATCAAGTTTTCGAGATTCTAACTTTTTTTCAGTACGCACACATGATAGATTTTCACGTTGTTTTGATTTAAAAACAAAATTGGAAAATGTTGAAAATTCTGTATCCCCGTAATGATGTAACTTTAAAGCTCCGGACAAATAACATTTTTGTTTGCAGAGCATGTTGCCTCTCATTTGAATATGCAAATTAATCTTCGGATTCGGCCAGATCTTTGGATGAGGATTCTGGATTCGGTGCATCCCTAGTAGTGGTGGCAGTATTCTTTTGACGCAACATAATTTTTCCTATGAAAACCTGGTACAATCTTTGGGCTGATGAACAATGGGATAATTGGAAGCACGTAGAAATTCCAGTACACAATAGAAAAGCACGGGTGTGTTAGCAGCACAAATATAACACTACAAGTCACCGCTAGTGTCGGTCGCCATGTTGATATTTGCACAAGTCTTCTTCACTAGCTCTTTCTAATCCCTAATGCAGTAATAGGAGCACAGTTTGCTTTGAGACATTGACCACAGCATCCAATCAGCAGTTAGCTTTTACTGGTACGCATCTGATTGGTCAATGTGGGTTACGTGGTACTGGAGAACTTTGCTTAACCCCTTCCTTTTGACGTCAGTGAGCAATCTCTTCAAGGCAAGAGTCCAGCGGGCTTTAATACTGCATGAACATATATATATATATATCATGGATGGGCAAGTGAAGGCCCAGTGGCATGGAAGACATTCTGTGTTTCATTTACATTACCCCTAAATAAAATAAACCTTAGCAAAAAAAAACCTGGACACTCAACTGCCACTAACCAAAACCTTGGGAAGGGGGAGAATAAAGGATGTAAATCAGGTCTCACTAACCAGCAGCCTCTACTCACTACTAACCACAGGTTGCTCAGAACTGGAGTACCCAACCCTAACCCGCCTGCTCCCAACCTGACCCGGCTTGGCTCCTCCTCTATTTATAGACTTGCGCCCGACCTGCCCCATCTCTGATGTCACGAATGTCAGGTTCTCGCCTATAAAAAGAAGCTGCGGAAGCAGAGGAAGGTCGTGGGTGGGAAGGGTGGAAGGTAGAGCTCAAATCCACCTGCAAACTGTGTGCAAATGTTGGTCGGAACCACGAATAAACCCATTGATTTCAGGGCGACCTTAACGTCACTAATGAATACCCTGGTGGAAGAAAATAGGTGGCATTGGGGCACACCAGGAACATTAGTGAAGGGTTGGGAGGGTTTGGGTCGGCTCCTGTTTTTGTGACATCACTGTGGGGCGGGTCTATAAATAGTGGGAGAATGTCGTGCCGGGTGAGGGTTGTAAGGGGGCGGGTTAGGGTTGAGAATTTCTCGACTTACACATCATTAGTTGGCATATCTGGGCATTGGTCGCTCAGTACTGTAGTCTGGCCTACATTCTTCCAGTTGGAATCGTTGCAGTAGAGAAGAGGCAGTAGGTCTGTCATTGCTGATCTACTAATATTTGCTTTTCAATTTGGTAAAACTTTTTTTTTTTCATTTGTTTTTTTTTTTTTATATTAAAGGTCTATTTGAAACTACCATATGGTTAAAGGTACAACAACAACAACATTAATGTTTTCATAAGAGCTACTCGAGTGTTTCTAGATATTTAGGACATTTTTTTTAAAAAAACTGCTAAAAATTCCACTTTAGGCTAATGGCACGGGGGCAGTTTTGACGCCCTGGTTCACCTGTGACTGCTCCTAATACTAGTGAATGAAAAGTGCTCCAACGGACACACCTGAAGTGCAGACAGACCTCAAGTTCTTTGATCACTCCTTATGTGTCAGATGGGGCAACTGATAGTGGCAATTTGACCGGCTGCTACTGGCCATCCGTGTGGGTGAGACAACATATAAAATTCCTACAAGGTCAACAATCCCTGCTGTACATTGTGCTAATAACTACTTATTCAGCCTGTACTGGTACACAAAGCCATGGTGTCACCAGTACAGATTGTGCTAATAATACACTAACAAGTGTTTGGCAGTGTGTCAATAAACACAGACACAACAATCACACACGTTGTTATACAAACCCACATTCATTCACTCACACAATCTTGCGTTTATTCCTGAATCGCTGGCCTGAGAGGGGCAGATTTTGCTCCACCCCAACAGCTGCCAGAAAGCGGGTGGGTTCTGGATATATAATGGGCGTGGCTTCAGCAAAAAGGGTGTTCTGTAAAATAGACTAATATTTTAAAATCTGACATATCGGGATATCTGATGGGTTAGGGTCATCTCCTCATGAACACTAAACACTAAGGGGGTTATTTACTAAAATCCAAATTTTTCTCATATTTTATTTAAAAAAACTAACACCCATGCCCAATTTTAGCTTATAAAAACTCAATGTAATCGGATCGCAGAAACACTCGCTAAAAATTTGTGAAAACCCCAAATCGGATGAATTTTGCAGGCTTTTTCCCAAATTGCTCAAATTTTTGGGGTTTTTGCACGAAAATCCCAAAAAAAGTCAGATTTCCAGGATAAACCCAGCATAGACCACGAAAATATTGAGATAGGTGCCTCTCCCATTGACTTATACAGAACCTCAACAGGTCTGAGATGATTCTGGCTTTTTGTAGCATCGGAGTATAATAAATCTTGAAAAATTCTAGTTTATTTTTTCTCTAAAATTTTTTAAAGTTTTCTAGTGAAACAATCGTGATTTTTTCAAGATTTTAACATTTGGATTTTAATTGATAACCCTCTATAGACTGGTACCATGTAACCTGCTGTATCTACCAACTAAAATTCAGACATTTTAAGACACACTCCTCTTATCATCCCTAAATGCCACATATTTCCCAGTAACCTCTGTCCTTTTTAAACTAGGACAAGTGACAGTTGTACACTGACTGCGCACACACACACACACACACACACACACACACATACACGCACAGACACACTCCCATATACATACATTCTATATACCAAGGTCACGCCCTTATCAGCGCCCCAAGCAGCAAAGTCACAGCGAGAGCAAGTCCACTGGGTGTGATAGGGCCTCCGACACTGTTGAACCCACTTCCGCCTCTTTTGCCTCCTCGCCCAGCTCCCCTGCTGTTCTGCTTCTTATTCTTCCCTGTTCGATCTTTCAGCTGGGTCCCACCCGCCACGGTCCTCGTCACTGGCTTATCTGTGGCCAAGTCCCCACCGCCAGATCCACCACTGCCACCATCATCTGCCGGTAGAAAGAGAACAGAGAAGAAGGCTGTGATCCTGGGAGCAATAGCATAGGGGTCAATGTTCCAGGCCCAGGTCTAGAGCCCCAAGGGAATAGATGTATATTGTATTACACTGTATTTTATTAGTTTCAATAGCTTAAGTACTGTTTATGTTGCAGAACGTATTATCGGGAGGCCCATTTAAAGGAGAAGGAAAGGTTAAAACTAAGTAAGCTTTATCAGAAAGGTCTATATAAATACACCAGTAAACCCTCAAATTAATGCTGCTCTGAATCCTCTATCAAAACAAACAGCACATTTCTTTCCTTCTATTGTGAACTCATGGGCTTCTGTATCAGACTTCCTGTTTTCAGCTTAAACCTCCAGGGCTAGGGCTTGAGCATGCTCAGTTTGTTTCTCTCCCCCTCCCTCCTCCCCTCCCTGCTGTAATCTGAGCTCAGAGCTGTAAGTGAGCAGGGAGAGACTCGGGCAGGAAGTGATGTCACACCAAGCTAATATAGCAGCTTCTATCCTAAACAAACAGAGACAGTGTCTAGAGCTGTTTACTCAGGTAGCCACTATTGTGGCTAATCTGTTGGCAATAAACTATCTTGCAGCTTTCCTTCTCCTTTAATAAATAACCCCCTTAGGGTTGGGTGAAATTGAAAAAATTACACCCAAAGGAGAAAGTTCAGCTAAGAAAAGAGTATTGTCACTTACAGGCATCCTGTGTGTCACTATCTTGCCCGCTGTATGCCGCCCGCAGTTTGCTTCTTGCCACACGGAGCTGCAGGCCCAGACTACGTGCCCTTGGGTTGGCGGGAGAGATCTGCAGTTCCACCTCGGGATTATTAATCTGGTTGACTAGCCCATCTCCTGTCACCTGCGGGAGGTACCTTGGGAAAAGAGATTGAATTTAATCTGCAAATTCACTCATCGAGAGTTCTCAAACCTGCCCCATGGCAGGAAACTACTGGGAATATTCACACAGCAGGTGGGTCAGACAGAATTTCCCCATATAGGTATGGGATCTGTTATCCAGAATGCTCGGGACCTGGGGTTTTCTGGATAATGGATCTTTCCGTAATTTGGATCTTCATACCTTAAGTCTACTAGAAAATCATATAAGCATTTAATAAAGCCAATAGACTGGTTTTGCCTCCAATAAGGATTAATTATATCTTAGTTGGGATCAAGTACAAGCTACTGTTTTATTATTATAGAGAAACAGGAAATCATTTTTAGGAATTTGGATTATTTGGATAAAATTGAGTCTATGTGAGATGGACTTAATTCGGAGCTTTCTGGATAACGGATCCCATACCTGTACAGGTATAGGATCCCTTATCCGGAAACCCGATATCCAGAAAGCTCCGAATTACGGAATGGCTCCCATAGACTCCATTTTTTCCAGTAGACTTAAGGCATGAAGACCCAAATTACGGAAAGATCCATTATCCGGAAACCCCCAGGTCCCGAGCATTCTGGATAACAGGTCCCATACCTGTACTAGTTTTGAGAATATCTAGTAGCTTTGTAGAAGGGTTCCCAGAATAACACTGAAATCCTTTGCACTAAAGATGGGTCACCAGGACACCACTGTGGACCTTTCCAATTGTTGGTGGTTCACCAGGAACACTGAAAACCTTTGCAACTCTTGGTGGGTCACAAGAAACATTGAGAACCTTTGCAATTATTGATGGGTCACCAGGAAAACTGAAAACCTTTGCAATTATTAGTGGGTCACCAGGAACATTGAGAACCTTTGCATTGTTGGTGGGTCACCAGGATATCATTGAGAACCTCTGCACTGTAGGTGGGTCAAAAAGCATATGAATGGAGAACATGCAGAATCAAATGATAGACAGAGCGACTGATAGATTAGACAGACAGATAGGTTTAATAACGTGGCCATCTAAAGGCCAACATCGCCCTCACCTTCCACGACTTTGCCCATTCCAGCACTTCTCTTGGTTGCTGAGTCCAGCAGAAACTCTATTATCAGAACAGAGGGAGAGAGGCAGAAGCTTCCAGAGACTTCGAAGTGGGCGGAGCTTGCCCACAATTTCTGAAACCTGGTGAAATAGGTTTATATTGAGGAAGATAAGTAGTTATGACAAGCGCAGACAGTTTACAGTCAAGAAACCCTTCCATCCTTTGCTCACCAGTCTGTCTATGTTGGTACCATCCGCTGAGGTGGGTTTCTCATCATTGCTATAGACACGAAACCTCGGTCTGGGATCCTCGCCTGGGGACCGTCTGCTTCTGGTTGGAGGTGGGGTGCCACATGTCTGAAATATCTACAGTAAATAAACACAAAAGTTAAATGGACATTAAGGTAAAAACAAACATTCGCATTTAAATGTCGTGTCTAATATTCATTATTTATATTTATTTGCAGTGTCATATTTGCTCTGTACCAGTTGTAAGCAGCAGTCCTGTCCTGCTTTCTGGCAGCTGAGATTCTAGCTATCTGTATAACAGAACATTCTGTCCCAGTGGCTGCACAGATCCTATCTGATCCCCATTGTAAGCAGCAGTCCTGCCCTGCTTTATGGCAGCTGAGATTCTAGCTATCTGTATAACAGAACATTCTGTCCCAGTGGCTGCACAGATCCTATCTGATCCCCATTGTAAGCAACAGTCCTGTCCTGCTTTATGGCAGCTGAGATTCTAGCTATCTGTATAACAGAACATTCTGTCCCAGTGGCTGCACACAAATAGATTTAACCTTATCATATCTTCATATACTGTATCAGTACCTTATTGGACAGTGTATGGGCCAAACTAATGGCCTAACCAACCAGATATCTATCAGGGGCCCATTCCCATAATTTTTGACAATGGGTCTGTATAGGCTGCCATTAAAGAAACAGTAACATCAAAACATTTTATAAAAAAAAATTGTTAGAATACATTGGAAAAAAAAACACCACAACAAATTAAAATTTAAAATAGCAAAGGCTTTATTAAGAAATAACTTACAGAAACTCCACTTCCTGTCCTCTTCAGAAAAGGCTACCAGGGCCGCCATTAGAAATCACGGGGCCCTGTACAACAACAATTTTTGGGGCCCCCTGGGTCCCACCAACCCAAGCCCCACCTCAGATCCCACCCACTCCTCATTGGTTGAGGAGGAGAGGGGAAGATCCTACTTCACTAATCTGATCCCTGTACAGTTTTACCAGTACTTAAACTTAATCAACCAATGAGGAAACAGAGAAGTGAAAAGGAGACTGGTCATACACGCACGGAGCTCCTCTGCTCTTTTCTGAAGATTTCAGAACGCTGACTGCAGGGGGCCCCAGCTAATAAAGTAGGTGAAGCATGGCCGGGCCCCCCTGATGGGGCCATCCATGGAGTGGCATTTGATTTCTCCTCCCTGGCTCTCTGCTGCTGGATCCTTTCCTCCGGTGCTTCCGTGCTATCTAGTGCAGCGGTGCTCCCAGGTGCCACACTAACCCACGGCAACACGCTCCTCTCACAGCCGAACAATCGCCCCATGCTGAGCAGTGAACACCCCAATCCAAGGCAGCTCGTGTGCAAGTTGCTGTGCCGGGGAGAGCTGTCCTTGATAACACCGAAGCACTGAAGGAAAGGATCCAGCAGCAAAGAGCCAGGGAGGAGAAATCAATCGCCGCTCTATGGATGGTCGCCATTTCTGAAGAGGAGAGGAAGTAGAGTTTCTGTAAGTTATTTTTTAATAAGCTTTGCTATTTTAAATTTTAATTTGTCTTGGTTTTTTTTTTTCCAATGTATTCTAACAAATCTTTGAATAAAAATTTTTGATGTTACTGTTCCTTTAAGTTCCACTCATTAGACCGGGATATAATTACAGTTTTGCCAAAGTAAATAGTGGGTGGGTTTGTACCTGGGCAGTGAGCTGTACACTTTCCTCCTGCAGGGACATTATGGCCTCCGATATCTTCACCGCAACAGATTCCATAGCCAGCTCTATATTAAAGGAGCCCGCCAGTCGTTCGGCTACTTCCTGCAGGCCATCTTGGAAATGTAAAGAGTCAAATTTACTACAAGAACTGATTTACTAACATGGTACAAAATAGTGTCACTGCCCTGACCTTGACTTTTTGGGCTCAAGACTCTATTTGAGGTTCAACTCCTGCTTGGGCCCCCTTAGTGTTTATCACAGCTACAGATGGATCCAAATGATGTCATACTAGTAACAGTTCTGTAGTTTTAGGGGTGAACTTATTGCATGAGGCTAAAGTTTGAGCTTGTCAATAGCAGCAATGATCCAGGACTTCAAATTGTCACAGGGGGTCACCATCTTGGAAAGTGTCTGTGACACTCACATGCTCAGTGGGCTCTGATTGGCTGTTGAGAAGCTAAGCTTAGGGCTCGTCACTAATTATCCAGCAGAAAATGAGCTTCCCTGGCTGTAATATAAGCTGATGCTACAGGTTTGCTGATTATTCAATTCTGATGCTAACTGCACTGGTTTCTGTGCTGCCATGTAGTAAGTATCTGTATTAATTACTAATCAGCCTTATATTGTGACATTTCTATTCTATGTGTACTGTATATTGTGAGTGGGTCCCTAAGCTCAGTAAGTGACAGCAGCACAGAGCATGTGCAGTGAATCAGCTGAAAAGAAGATGGGGAGCTACTGGGGCATCTTTGGAGACACAGATCTTTACTGCTAAAGGGCTGTGGTTGCCTTGGGCTGGTACAGAAGCACAAAACATCATGTAAAACATTTTTAGCCTATTTCTTTGATTAAGCTTTAGTTCTCCTTTATGTCTTCATTGAGGGGGAGGTAGAAACCCATGGAGATAAAGTACTGGAGAATATTGCAGTTTTTAAAGGATAAGGAAAGTCAAAAGCCTTATGAATTGACCCCTCTGAGTGGATATAAACTCTAACCTTGAACCCCGGTCCGTTGTTTCTCTTTTCTGAAAAAAGACCCGGCCTAGGGAATCTTATTTGTTTTGCTCCTGTTCCAACATCCTTCAACAATTTGCCAATAAGCCTATGCACCACACATGCACACTATGGTTGCTTCCATGCTTTGGTTTCAGTGGCCCAGAATCAGCACCTTTACATTATAGTAATGCGTCTGAACTTGCAAGGATTTATTGGTAAAGGATAAAAGATGGTGGCATATATATATATATATATATATATTATATAGGGGCCCCATAAATACACATGCATGCTCTATTGTTCTTGCCACTAGGGCTTGCACTCATAAATGAGCCCTACAGAGCACTGCCCAGTGGTACCACCCAACTGATAACATGACTCCTCCCCCGTCCTCACCTATTAAACTGTTCCAGTCTTCATCCATGTCAGCCTGGTGGGCAAGGCACCCTTTCAAGACATTGAGACAGAGACCATGGCAAGGGCGCAGGTTGGCGTGACCCCGACACAGGGGGCAGTACCACATCCGCATGACGGCACGGAGGCAGTCGGGGGGCAGTGCCGCCTGCAGAGAGAGGAGCTAATGATGAGAGTTATGGTTCTGCTATCTAGTTTTCTTATTATAGTACTAATACACACAACAAGACCCCTTCTAAATCCTTATTGCCAAAATCCCTTACTTTAGCGGCTCTGCTGACAATATCGCTCCCAGTCCCCAGCCCCTCAACCAGTGTCCGTGCAGCCCCCAATGCGCGAGTGATCTGTAGAGAGAAAATGGACATTGTCACATCAAACCCTCAAAGATATAAAGGAATAATAAATATTTGCAAAATTGCATGGACATAGCGGGGTTAATTTATTTACATGCAGCAAGAAAGTCCCTTTAGTCCCTGTGCTGCCTTGTGGTTATTTGTCAGTATCACAAGTCTAATGCTCATTCTAATCAACTACATTTAAAACCAGTGATGCCTGAAAGTGCCAGTAATTGCATTATTATAATATTTTATTACGTGTGTACCCAAAGAAATGATCTCCTTGGGGTCGGAAATATTGCAGATCTACATTTATACACGAGTGTGAGCTTCCATAACGTTTCATCTGCTGAAGCTTAGGCTATGGAGGTAACTCGGCCTCTAGAGATTGCACATAGGTGGCGCTGTTGCATTTCACGTCTATGGGAAGCAAATGAAACCATATGGGTTACAAGCAATCAATTAATACAAATGTTTTGCTTCACTGCTCTCCAAGTCCAACCCACTCAGAAGTCATAGAGTGATGAGAGCTAAAGAGATGGAAACTGTGTGCAGCTCTGAATTACTAGACTGTATTATTATACCAGTGGTTTGGGGTGCAGAGGAGTCAACAGTAGCAAAGGCAATAGTAGAGCAATAACAGGTACTTAAGTTCAACCTATTGGTCAGAATTAAACCTGCCTAACTGCTAGTGCATCCAGAGGGATAATATTATTTTGCATATTTACGCCACATGTGAATATTGTGTTTTTTTGTTTCTGCTGGAATCAAACCTGAAGCCTCAGTCGACGTGGGGAGTCTCCAAACGGTCTCAGCTCCTCGGCCTTATGCGCTGCGCACTCCATGTAGTCGGCACTGAGCTGGTACTGCGGGAGCAAGAGGCGGAGTGTGCGCTCCAGAAGCCCAGCCCAGAATTCAGAGAGGGCGTCGGCCACCCTGGAGGCTCCACCCCCCATGTAATACGCTCGGAGTTCGGAAAACAGGGTGCTGAAGAGAGCAGCATTCTGGGAATACAGACGCCCATAGGAGAGCACAAACATGGAATTGAGGGAGTGTTCCGAGGCATCGAGGAGGGCGAGAAAAAATTCTGCACAGATGGGAAAAACAATGGATTTTATACACAGAGATAGAGAAAGAGAGAGATGATAGATAGATAGATAGATAGATAGATAGATAGATAGATAGATAGATAGATAGATGATAGATAGATAGATAGATAGATAGATAGATAGATAGATAGATAGATAGATAGAGATTGATATATAGGGGCAAATTCACTTCGGCACACTTCGCCAGGGGTATTTTCGCCAGCGCTCCGCAAATTCACTAAAATCCGAAGTTGCGCACAGGGGTAGCGTAAGTTTTCGAAGTTGCGCTAGCGTTAATTCACCAAGCGAAGCGAAGTTTCGCTAGCGATGGTTCATTTTGCATACGGCGCCAAATTCAAATTTCAATGGAGGAACACGTATCAGCACTACAAATGCCTAGAAAACCTTCAAATCAGCAAATAAAAATGTTATTTTGCCCTACACATGTGCCCACTGTCTAGGTAAGTTGCCATGAGTCAGGAAATGTAGGGGGGAGGAAGGGGAGCCCCAAAAATATTTTCGATCTTTTTCAGCCTATCACCCATCATGTAGAAAACACGCCAGCGTTTTTTGGGACTTAGAAAAAATTTTGACTTTTTTTGAAACAATCCCTATCTACTCTATTGCGCTTCGCCAGGTCTGAGGTGGCGAAGGAAGTCTAGCGTAAAAGGTAGCGTTCAGTACACTGTGCAAGTTAGTGAATTTGCTTAGTTACGTCGTTAGCGAAAATTCGCCTGGTGTAAGGGTGCGAAGTAACACTAGCGAAACTACGCCAGCGCTCGTTAATTAATTTGCGCAGTAACGAATTAACACTAGCGTTTGCCGCTTAGTGAATTTGCGCCATAGAGAGATAGAGAGATGATAGATAGATAGATTAATGGCTATATATATATATATATAGAGAGAGAGAGAGAGATACTGTAGATAGATAGATAAATAGACAGATATACATTGATGGATAGATAGATAGATAGATAGATAGATAGATAGATAGATAGATAGATAGATAGATAGATAGATAGATAGATAGATAGATAGATAGATAGATAGATAGATAGATAAATAGACAGATATACATTGATGGATAGATAGATAGATAGATAGATAGATAGATAGATAGATAGATAGATAGATAGATAGATAGATAGATAGATAGATAGATAGATAGATAAATAGACAGATATACATTGATGGATAGATAGATAGATAGATAGATAGATAGATAGATAGATAGATAGATAGATAGATAGATAGATAGATGGATGACAGATTGTTGGATGGACAGTTGATAGAGACAGACAGACAGACAGCTATAGAGAGAGACAGAGATAAGTGAAGGGTACAGACTTACTATGGAAGTTCCTTTTCCCAGAGGTAAGTGCTCCCAAGGGGAAGCTAAGACTCTCATTGACTATCCTGAGCAGGTCACTCAAACTCTCCTCACTGAGCCGGATCTCAGTGTCGCTGGTGCAGCAGGTATACTCCTGGGGGCAGATCCGCAGGTGCTCACCTAGAGACAGACAATGAGACACTAGTAATCCACACAGGAGATATCGTCATGGGCTGATTAACCAAACATGAGACCCCATTGTGCTTTGCATTGAGCTGCACATCTGGAGACTAAGTATCTGAAAGTACCTGAGGCACAGGGAGCACAGGACTGGACCCCCCATTATTATATATATTTATATAAGTACATGACTGGCATCTGTGCCTGGGTACTGACATTAGTATGAATGTGTAGCATATAAATGTAGCTGCATTCTGCTGTACTGATATTAACTGCCTAGGTGAAATTTCTCTGCAGATAACACTCATTCCCCCAATACAGAAACAGTCTCCCCAAGCCAGAATGAACTCAATTTATCCAGCCTATCAGAGACTTGCAAATCCCACAACCTTCTTTACCTTCTTTCCTTTATTCTGTCAGCTTTCATTCAGGGCTGTCAGCGAATGTATATAATACAGGTGTGTGTGACACAGACATAGAAGTGTATATAATACAGGTGTGTGTGACACAGACATAGAAGTGTATATAATACAGGTGTGTGTGACACAGACATAGAAGTGTATATAATACAGGTGTGTGTGACACAGATATAGAAGTGTATATAATACAGGTGTGTGTGACACAGACATAGAAGTGTATATAATACAGGTGTGTGTGACACAGACATAGAAGTGTATATAATACAGGTGTGTGTGACACAGACATAGAAGTGTATATAATACAGGTGTGTGTGACACAGACATAGAAGTGTATATAATACAGGTGTGTGTGACACAGACATAGAAGTGTATATAATACAGGTGTGTGTGACACAGACATAGAAGTGTATATAATACAGGTGTGTGTGACACAGACATAGAAGTGTATATAATACAGGGGTGTGTGACACAGACATAGAAGTGTATATAATACAGGTGTGTGTGACACAGACATAGAAGTGTATGTAATACAGGTGTGTGTGACACAGACATAGAAGTGTATATAATACAGGTGAGTGTGTGACACAGACATAGAAGTGTATGTAATACAGGTGAGTGTGTGGCACAGTCATAGAAGTGTATATAATACAGGTGTGTGTGACACAGACATAGAAATGTATATGATACAGGTGTGTGTGACACAGACATAGAAGTGTATATAATACAGGTGTCTGTGACACAGACATAGAAGTGTATATAATACAGGTGTGTGTGACACAGACATAGAAGTGTATATAATACAGGTGTGTGTGACACAGACATAGAAGTGTATATAATACAGGTGTGTGTGACACAGACATAGAAATGTATATGATACAGGTGTGTGTGACAAAGACATAGAAGTGTATATAATGCAGGTGTGTGTGACACAGACATAGAAGTGTATATAATACAGGTGTGTGTGACACAGACATAGAAGTGTATATAATACAGGTGTGTGTGTGACACAGACATAGAAGTGTATATAATACAGGTGTGTGTGACACAGACATAGAAGTGTATATGATACAGGTGTGTGCGACACAGACATAGTAGTGTATGTAATACAGGGGTGTGTGACAAAGACATAGAAGTGTATGTAATACAGGTGAGTGTGTGACACAGACATAGAAGTGTATATAATACAGGTGTGTGTGACACAGACATAGAAGTGTATGTAAT
Source organism: Xenopus petersii (assembly GCA_038501925.1). Taxonomy (NCBI): domain Eukaryota; kingdom Metazoa; phylum Chordata; class Amphibia; order Anura; family Pipidae; genus Xenopus; species Xenopus petersii. The sequence continues at coordinate 151,384,135 of CM076676.1, forward strand.
ACAGGTGAGTGTGTGACACAGACATAGAAGTGTATGTAATACAGGTGAGTGTGTGACACAGACATAGAAGTGTATATAATACAGGGGTGTGTGACAAAGACATAGAAGTGTATGTAATACAGGTGAGTGTGTGACACAGACATAGAAGTGTATATAATACAGGTGTGTGTGACACAGACATAGAAGTGTATGTAATACAGGTGAGTGTGTGACACAGACATAGAAGTGTATGTAATACAGGTGAGTGTGTGACACAGACATAGAAGTGTATATAATACAGGTGTGTGTGACACAGACATAGAAGTGTATGTAATACAGGTGAGTGTGTGACACAGACATAGAAGTGTATGTAATACAGGTGAGTGTGTGACACAGACATAGAAGTGTATATAATACAGGTGTGTGTGACACAGACATAGAAGTGTATATAATACAGGTGTGTGTGACACAGACATAGAAGTGTATGTAATACAGGTGAGTGTGTGACACAGACATAGAAATGTATATGACACAGGTGTGTGCGACACAGACATAGAAGTGTATATAATACAGGTGTGTGTGACACAGACATAGAAGTCTATGTAATACAGGTGTGTGTGACACAGACATAGAAGTGTTTATAATACAGGTGTGTGTGTGACACAGACATAGAAGTGTATATAATACAGGTGTGTGTGACACAGACATAGAAGTGTATATAATACAGGTGTGTGTGACACAGACACAGAAGTGTATATAATACAAGTATGAGTGACTCAGACATAGAAGTGTATATAATACAGGTGTGTGTGACTCAGACATTGACTTGTACGTAATACCGGTGTGTGTGACACAGACATAGAAGTGTATATAATACAGGTGTGTGTGACACAGACATAGAAGTGTATGTAATACAGGTGTGTGTGACACAGACATAGAAATGTATATAATACAGGTGTGTGTGACACAGACATAGAAGTGTATATAATACAGGTGTGTGTGACACAGACATAGAAGTGTATATAATACAGGTGTGTGTGACACAGATATAGAAGTGTATATAATACAGGTGTGTGTGACACAGACATAGAAGTGTATGTAATACAGGTGTGTGTGATACAGACATAGAAGTGTATATAATACAGGTGTGTGTGACACAGATATAGAAGTGTATATAATACAGGTGTGTGTGACACAGACATAGAAGTGTATATAATACAGGTGTGTGTGACACAGACATAGAAGTGTATATAATACAGGTGTGTGTGACACAGACATAGAAGTGTATGTAATACAGGTGTGTGCGACACAGACATAGAAGTGTATATAATACAGGTGTGTGTGACACAGACATAGAAGTGTATGTAATACAGGTGTGTGCGACACAGACATTGACTTGTATGTAATACCGGTGTGTGTGACACAGACATAGAAGTGTATATAATACAGGTGTGTGTGTGACACAGACATAGAAATGTATATGATACAGGTGTGTGCGACACAGACATAGAAGTGTATATAATACAGGTGTGTGTGTGACACAGACATAGAAATGTATATGATACAGGTGTGTGCGACACAGACATAGAAGTGTATATAATACAGGTGTGTGTGACACAGACATAGAAGTGTATATAATACAGGTGTGTGTGACACAGACATAGAAGTGTATGTAATACAGGTGTGTGTGACACAGACATAGAAGTGTATGTAATACAGGTGTGTGTGACACAGACATAGAAGTGTATGTAATACAGGTGTGTGTGACACAGACATAGAAGTGTATGTAATACAGGTGTGTGCGACACAGACATAGAAGTGTATGTAATACAGGTGTGTGTGACACAGACATAGAAGTGTATATAATACAGGTGTGTGTGACACAGACATAGAAGTGTATGTAATACAGGTGTGTGCGACACAGACATAGAAGTGTATGTAATACAGGTGTGTGTGACACAGACATAGAAGTGTATATAATACAGGTGTGTGTGACACAGACATAGAAGTGTATATAATACAGGTGTGTGTGACACAGACATAGAAGTGCATGTAATACAGGTGTGTGCGACACAGACATTGACTTGTATGTAATACCGGTGTGTGTGACACAGACATAGAAGTGTATGTAATACAGGTGTGTGCGACACAGACATTGACTTGTATGTAATACCGGTGTGTGTGACACAGACATAGAAGTGTATATAATACAGGTGTGTGTGTGACACAGACATAGAAATGTATATGATACAGGTGTGTGCGACACAGACATAGAAGTGTATATAATACAGGGGTGTGTGACACAGACATAGAAGTGTATGTAATACAGGTGAGTGTGTGACACAGACATAGAAGTGTATATAATACAGGTGTGTGTGACACAGACATAGAAGTGTATGTAATACAGGTGAGTGTGTGACACAGACATAGAAGTGTATATAATACAGGTGTGTGTGACACAGACATAGAAGTGTATGTAATACAGGTGTGTGTGACACAGACATAGAAGTGTATATAATACAGGTGTGTGTGACACAGACATAGAAGTGTATATAATACAGGTGTGTGTGACACAGACATAGAAATGTATATGATACAGGTGTGTGCGACACAGACATAGAAGTGTATATAATAAAGGTGTTTGTGACACAAACATTGACTTGTATGTAATACAGGTGTGTGTGACACAGACATAGAAGTGTATATATTACAGGTGTGTGTGACACAGACATAGAAGTGTATGTAATACAGGTGTGTGTGACACAGACATAGAAGTGTATGTAATACAGGTGTGTGTGACACAGACATAGAAGTGTATATAATACAGGTGTGTGTGACACAGACATAGAAGTGTTTATAATACAGGTGTGTGTGTGACACAGACATAGAAGTGTATATAATACAGGTGTGTATGACACAGACATAGAAGTGTATATAATACAGGTGTGTGTGACACAGACATAGAAGTGTATATAATGCAGGTGTGTGTGACACAGACATAGAAGTGTATATAATACAGGTGTGTGTGACACAGACATAGAAGTGTATATAATACAGGTGTGTGTGACACAGACATAGAAGTGTATATAATACAGGTGTGTGTGACACAGACATAGAAGTGTATGTAATACAGGTGTGTGTGACACAGACATAGAAGTGTATGTAATACAGGTGTGTGTGACACAGACATAGAAGTGTATATAATACAGGTGTGTGTGACACAGACATAGAAGTGTATATAATACAGGTGTGTGTGACACAGACATAGAAGTGTATATAATACAGGTGTGTATGACACAGACATAGAAGTGTATATAATACAGGTGTGTGTGACACAGACATAGAAGTGTATATAATACAGGTGTGTGTGACACAGACATAGAAATGTATATGATACAGGTGTGTGTGACAAAGACATAGAAGTGTATATAATGCAGGTGTGTGTGACACAGACATAGAAGTGTATATAATACAGGTGTGTGTGACACAGACATAGAAGTGTATATAATACAGGTGTGTGTGTGACACAGACATAGAAGTGTATATAATACAGGTGTGTGTGACACAGACATAGAAGTGTATATGATACAGGTGTGTGCGACACAGACATAGAAGTGTATATAATACAGGGGTGTGTGACAAAGACATAGAAGTGTATGTAATACAGGTGAGTGTGTGACACAGACATAGAAGTGTATATAATACAGGTGTGTGTGACACAGACATAGAAGTGTATGTAATACAGGTGAGTGTGTGACACAGACATAGAAGTGTATGTAATACAGGTGAGTGTGTGACACAGACATAGAAGTGTATGTAATACAGGTGAGTGTGTGACACAGACATAGAAGTGTATATAATACAGGTGTGTGTGACACAGACATAGAAGTGTATGTAATACAGGTGGGTGTGTGACACAGACATAGAAGTGTATATAATACAGGTGTGTGTGACACAGACATAGAAGTGTATATAATACAGGTGTGTGTGACACAGACATAGAAGTGTATATAATACAGGTGTGTGTGACACAGACATAGAAGTGTATATAATACAGGTGTGTGTGACACAGACATAGAAGTGTATGTAATACAGGTGAGTGTGTGACACAGACATAGAAGTGTATATAATACAGGTGTGTGTGACACAGACATAGAAGTGTATATAATACAGGTGTGTGTGACACAGACATAGAAGTGTATGTAATACAGGTGAGTGTGTGACACAGACATAGAAATGTATATGACACAGGTGTGTGCGACACAGACATAGAAGTGTATATAATACAGGTGTGTGTGACACAGACATAGAAGTCTATGTAATACAGGTGTGTGTGACACAGACATAGAAGTGTATATAATACAGGTGTGTGTGACACAGACATAGAAGTGTTTATAATACAGGTGTGTGTGTGACACAGACATAGAAGTGTATATAATACAGGTGTGTGTGACACAGACATAGAAGTGTATATAATACAGGTGTGTGTGACACAGACACAGAAGTGTATATAATACAAGTATGAGTGACTCAGACATAGAAGTGTATATAATACAGGTGTGTGTGACACAGACATAGAAGTGTATGTAATACAGGTGTGTGTGACACAGACATAGAAATGTATATAATACAGGTGTGTGTGACACAGACATAGAAGTGTATGTAATACAGGTGTGTGTGACACAGACATAGAAGTGTATATAATACAGGTGTGTGTGACACAGACATAGAAGTGTATATAATACAGGTGTGTGTGACACAGACATAGAAGCGTATGTAATACAGGTGTGTGCGACACAGACATTGACTTGTATGTAATACCGGTGTGTGTGACACAGACATAGAAGTGTATATAATACAGGTGTGTGTGTGACTTGGACATAGAAATGTATATGATACAGGTGTGTGCCACACAGACATAGAAGTGTATATAATACAGGTGTGTGTGTGACACAGACATAGAAATGTATATGATACAGGTGTGTGCGACACAGACATAGAAGTGTATATAATACAGGTGTGTGTGACACAGACATAGAAGTGTATATAATACAGGTGTGTGTGACACAGACATAGAAGTGTATGTAATACAGGTGTGTGTGACACAGACATAGAAGTGTATGTAATACAGGTGTGTGTGACACAGACATAGAAGTGTATGTAATACAGGTGTGTGTGACACAGACATAGAAGTGTATGTAATACAGGTGTGTGCGACACAGACATAGAAGTGTATGTAATACAGGTGTGTGTGACACAGACATAGAAGTGTATATAATACAGGTGTGTGTGACACAGACATAGAAGTGTATGTAATACAGGTGTGTGCGACACAGACATAGAAGTGTATGTAATACAGGTGTGTGTGACACAGACATAGAAGTGTATATAATACAGGTGTGTGTGACACAGACATAGAAGTGTATATAATACAGGTGTGTGTGACACAGACATAGAAGTGTATGTAATACAGGTGTGTGCGACACAGACATTGACTTGTATGTAATACCGGTGTGTGTGACACAGACATAGAAGTGTATGTAATACAGGTGTGTGCGACACAGACATTGACTTGTATGTAATACCGGTGTGTGTGACACAGACATAGAAGTGTATATAATACAGGTGTGTGTGTGACACAGACATAGAAATGTATATGATACAGGTGTGTGCGACACAGACATAGAAGTGTATATAATACAGGGGTGTGTGACACAGACATAGAAGTGTATGTAATACAGGTGAGTGTGTGACACAGACATAGAAGTGTATATAATACAGGTGTGTGTGACACAGACATAGAAGTGTATGTAATACAGGTGAGTGTGTGACACAGACATAGAAGTGTATATAATACAGGTGTGTGTGACACAGACATAGAAGTGTATGTAATACAGGTGTGTGTGACACAGACATAGAAGTGTATATAATACAGGTGTGTGTGACACAGACATAGAAGTGTATATAATACAGGTGTGTGTGACACAGACATAGAAATGTATATGATACAGGTGTGTGCGACACAGACATAGAAGTGTATATAATAAAGGTGTTTGTGACACAAACATTGACTTGTATGTAATACAGGTGTGTGTGACACAGACATAGAAGTGTATATATTACAGGTGTGTGTGACACAGACATAGAAGTGTATGTAATACAGGTGTGTGTGACACAGACATAGAAGTGTATGTAATACAGGTGTGTGTGACACAGACATAGAAGTGTATATAATACAGGTGTGTGTGACACAGACATAGAAGTGTTTATAATACAGGTGTGTGTGTGACACAGACATAGAAGTGTATATAATACAGGTGTGTATGACACAGACATAGAAGTGTATATAATACAGGTGTGTGTGACACAGACATAGAAGTGTATATAATGCAGGTGTGTGTGACACAGACATAGAAGTGTATATAATACAGGTGTGTGTGACACAGACATAGAAGTGTATATAATACAGGTGTGTGTGTGACACAGACATAGAAATGTATATGATACAGGTGTGTGCGACACAGACATAGAAGTGTATATAATACAGGTGTGTGTGACACAGACATAGAAGTGTATATGATACAGGTGTGTGCGACACAGACATAGAAGTGTATATAATACAGGTGTGTGTGACACAGACATAGAAGTGTATATAATACAGGGGTGTGTGACAAAGACATAGAAGTGTATGTAATACAGGTGAGTGTGTGACACAGACATAGAAGTGTATATAATACAGGTGTGTGTGACACAGACATAGAAGTGTATGTAATACAGGTGAGTGTGTGACACAGACATAGAAGTGTATGTAATACAGGTGAGTGTGTGACACAGACATAGAAGTGTATATAATACAGGTGTGTGTGACACAGACATAGAAGTGTATATAATACAGGTGTGTGTGACACAGACATAGAAGTGTATATAATACAGGTGTGTGTGACACAGACATAGAAGTGTATGTAATGCAGGTGTGTGTGACACAGACATAGAAGTGTATATAATACAGGTGTGTGTGACACAGACATAGAAGTGTATATAATACAGGTGTGTGTGACACAGACATAGAAGTGTATATAATACAGGTGTGTGTGACACAGACATAGAAGTGTTTATAATACAGGTGTGTGTGTGACACAGACATAGAAGTGTATATAATACAGGTGTGTATGACACAGACATAGAAGTGTATATAATACAGGTGTGTGTGACACAGACATAGAAGTGTATATAATGCAGGTGTGTGTGACACAGACATAGAAGTGTATATAATACAGGTGTGTGTGACACAGACATAGAAGTGTATATAATACAGGTGTGTGTGACACAGACATAGAAGTGTGTATAATACAGGTGTGTGTGACACAGACATAGAAGTGTATATAATACAGGTGTGTGTCACATAGACATTGACTTGTATGTAATACAGGTGTGTGTGACACAGACATAGAAGTGTATATAATACAGGTGTCACAGAAGTGTATATAATACAGGTGTGAGTGACACAGACATAGAAGTGTATATAATACAGGTGTATGTGACACAGACATAGAAGTGTATAATAAAGGTGTGTGTGACCCAGACATTGACTTATATGTAATACAGGTGTGTGACACAGACATAGAAGTGTATATAATACAGGTGTGCGTGACACAGACATAGAAGTGTATATAATACAGGTGTGTGTGACACAGACATAGAAGTGTCTATAATACAGGTGTGTGTGATACAGACATAGAAGTGTATATAATACAGGTGTGTGTGACACAGACATAGAAGTGTATATAATACAGGTGTGTGTGACACAGACATAGAAGTGTATGTAATACAGGTGAGTGTGTGACACAGACATAGAAATGTATATAATACAGGTGTATGTGACACAGACATAGAAGTGTATATAATACAGGTGTGTGTGACACAGACATAGACATTTATATAATACAGGTGTGTGTGACACAGACATAGAAGTGTATATAATACAGGTGTGTGTGACACAGACATAGAAGTGTATATAATACAGGTGTGTGTGACACAGACATAGACATTTATATAATACAGGTGTGTGTGACACAGACATAGAAGTGTATATAATACAGGTGTGTGTGACACAGACATAGAAGTGTATATAATACAGGTGTGTGTGACACAGACATAGAAGTGTATGTAATACAGGTGTGAGTGACACAGACATAGAAGTGTATATAATACAGGTGTGTGTGACACAGACATAGAAGTGTATATAATACAGGTGTGTGTGACACAGACATAGACATTTATATAATACAGGTGTGTGTGACACAGACATAGAAGTGTATATAATACAGGTGTGTGTGACACAGACATAGACATTTATATAATACAGGTGTGTGTGACACAGACATAGAAGTGTATATAATACAGGTGTGTGTGACACAGACATAGACATTTATATAATACAGGTGTGTGTGACACAGACATAGAAGTGTATATAATACAGGTGTGTGTGACACAGACATAGAAGTGTATAATAAAGGTGTGTGTGACCCAGATATTGACTTATATGTAATACAGGTGTGTGTGACACAGACATAGAAGTGTGTATAATACAGGTGTGTGTGACACAGACATAGAAGTGTATATAATACAGGTGTGTGTGACACAGACATAGAAGTGTATATAATACAGGTGTGTGTGACACAGACATAGAAGTGTGTATAATACAGGTGTGTGTGACACAGACATAGAAGTGTATATAATACAGGTGTGTGTCACATAGACATTGACTTGTATGTAATACAGGTGTGTGTGACACAGACATAGAAGTGTATATAATACAGGTGTCACAGAAGTGTATATAATACAGGTGTGAGTGACACAGACATAGAAGTGTATATAATACAGGTGTATGTGACACAGACATAGAAGTGTATAATAAAGGTGTGTGTGACCCAGACATTGACTTATATGTAATACAGGTGTGTGACACAGACATAGAAGTGTATATAATACAGGTGTGCGTGACACAGACATAGAAGTGTATATAATACAGGTGTGTGTGATACAGACATAGAAGTGTATATAATACAGGTGTGTGTGACACAGACATAGAAGTGTATATAATACAGGTGTGTGTGACACAGACATAGAAGTGTATGTAATACAGGTGAGTGTGTGACACAGACATAGAAATGTATATAATACAGGTGTATGTGACACAGACATAGAAGTGTATATAATACAGGTGTGTGTGACACAGACATAGACATTTATATAATACAGGTGTGTGTGACACAGACATAGAAGTGTATATAATACAGGTGTGTGTGACACAGACATAGAAGTGTATATAATACAGGTGTGTGTGACACAGACATAGAAGTGTATATAATACAGGTGTGTGTGACACAGACATAGAAGTGTATATAATACAGGTGTGTGTGACACAGACATAGAAGTGTATGTAATACAGGTGTGAGTGACACAGACATAGAAGTGTATATAATACAGGTGTGTGTGACACAGACATAGAAGTGTATATAATACAGGTGTGTGTGACACAGACATAGACATTTATATAATACAGGTGTGTGTGACACAGACATAGAAGTGTATATAATACAGGTGTGTGTGACACAGACATAGACATTTATATAATACAGGTGTGTGTGACACAGACATAGAAGTGTATATAATACAGGTGTGTGTGACACAGACATAGACATTTATATAATACAGGTGTGTGTGACACAGACATAGAAGTGTATATAATACAGGTGTGTGTGACACAGACATAGAAGTGTATGTAATACAGGTGAGTGTGTGACACAGACATAGAAATGTATATAATACAGGTGTATGTGACACAGACATAGAAGTGTATATAATATAGGTGTGTGTCACATAGACATTGACTTGTATGTAATACAGGTGTCACAGAAGTGTATATAATACAGGTGTGAGTGACACAGACATAGAAGTGTATATAATACAGGTGTATGTGACACAGACATAGAAGTGTATAATAAAGGTGTGTGTGACCCAGACATTGACTTATATGTAATACAGGTGTGTGACACAGACATAGAAGTGTAGATAATACAGGTGTGCGTGACACAGACATAGAAGTGTATATAATACAGGTGTGTGTGACACAGACATAGAAGTGTCTATAATACAGGTGTGTGTGATACAGACATAGAAGTGTATATAATACAGGTGTGTGTGACACAGACATAGAAGTGTATATAATACAGGTGTGTGTGACACAGACATAGAAGTGTATGTAATACAGGTGAGTGTGTGACACAGACATAGAAATGTATATAATACAGGTGTATGTGACACAGACATAGAAGTGTATATAATACAGGTGTGTGTGACACAGACATAGACATTTATATAATACAGGTGTGTGTGACACAGACATAGAAGTGTATATAATACAGGTGTGTGTGACACAGACATAGAAGTGTATATAATACAGGTGTGTGTGACACAGACATAGACATTTATATAATACAGGTGTGTGTGACACAGACATAGAAGTGTATATAATACAGGTGTGTGTGACACAGACATAGAAGTGTATATAATACAGGTGTGTGTGACACAGACATAGAAGTGTATGTAATACAGGTGTGAGTGACACAGACATAGAAGTGTATATAATACAGGTGTGTGTGACACAGACATAGAAGTGTATATAATACAGGTGTGTGTGACACAGACATAGACATTTATATAATACAGGTGTGTGTGACACAGACATAGAAGTGTATATAATACAGGTGTGTGTGACACAGACATAGACATTTATATAATACAGGTGTGTGTGACACAGACATAGAAGTGTATATAATACAGGTGTGTGTGACACAGACATAGACATTTATATAATACAGGTGTGTGTGACACAGACATAGAAGTGTATATAATACAGGTGTGTGTGACACAGACATAGAAGTGTATGTAATACAGGTGAGTGTGTGACACAGACATAGAAATGTATATAATACAGGTGTATGTGACACAGACATAGAAGTGTATATAATACAGGTGTGTGTGACACAGACATAGACATTTATATAATACAGGTGAGTGTGAGACACAAGGGGAGATTAGGGGAATGGGTAGGGGACAGGTGAGTGTGAGACACAATAGGGAGACTAGGGGAATGTGTAGGAGACAGGTGATTGTGAGACACAAGAGGAGACTAGAGGAATGGGTAGGAGACAGGTGATTGTGAGACACAAGAGGAGACTAGAGGAATGGGTAGGGGACAGGTGAGTGTGAGACACAAGGGGAGACTAGGGGAATGGGTAGGGGACAGGTGAGTGTGAGACACAAGAGGAGACTAGAGGAATGGGTAGGAGACAGGTGAGTGTGAGACACAATGGGGAGACTAGGGGAATGGGTAGGGGACAGGTGAGTGTGAGACACAATAGGGAGACTAGGGGAATGGGTAGGGGACAGGTGAGTGTGAGACACAATAGGGAGACTAGGGGAATGGATAGGGGACAGGTGAGTGTGAGACACAAGGAGAGACTAGAGGAATGGGCAAGAGACAGGTGAGTGTGAGACACAAGGAGAGACTAGAGGAATGGGTAGGAGACAGGTGAGTGTGAGACACAAGGAGAGACTAGGGGAATGGGTAGGAGACAGGTGAGTGTGAGACACAAGGGGAGACTAGAGGAATGGGTAGGAGACAGGTGAGTGTGAGACACAATGGGGAGACTAGGGGAATGGGTAGCAGACAGGTGAGTGTGAGACACAAGGAGAGACTAGGGGAATGGGTAGGAGACAGGTGAGTGTGAGACACAAGGGGAGACTAGAGGAATGGGTAGGAGACAGGTGAGTGTGAGACACAAGGAGAGACTAGAGGAATGGGTAGGAGACAGGTGAGTGTGAGACACAATGGGGAGACTAGGGGAATGGGTAGGAGACAGGTGAGTGTGAGACACAAGGAGAGACTAGGGGAATGGGTAGGAGACAGGTGAGTGTGAGACACAAGGGGAGACTAGAGGAATGGGTAGGAGACAGGTGAGTGTGAGACACAAGGGGAGACTAGAGGAATGGGTAGGAGACAGGTGAGTGTGAGACACAAGGGGAGACTAGAGGAATGGGTAGGAGACAGGTGAGTGTGAGACATAATGGGGAGACTAGGGGAATGGGTAGGAGACAGGTGAGTGTGAGACACAAGGAGAGACTAGGGGAATGGGTAGGAGACAGGTGAGTGTGAGACACAAGGAGAGACTAGAGGAATGGGTAGGAGACAGGTGAGTGTGAGACACAAGGAGAGACTAGGGGAATGGGTAGGAGACAGGTGAGTGTGAGACACAAGGGGAGACTAGAGGAATGGATAGGAGACAGGTGAGTGTGAGACACAATGGGGAGACTAGGGGAATGGGTAGGAGACAGGTGAGTGTGAGACACAAGGAGAGACTAGGGGAATGGGTAGGAGACAGGTGAGTGTGAGACACAAGGAGAGACTAGAGGAATGGGTAGGAGACAGGTGAGTGTGAGACACAAGGAGAGACTAGGGGAATGGGTAGGAGACAGGTGAGTGTGAGACACAAGGAGAGACTAGAGGAATGGGTAGGAGACAGGTGAGTGTGAGATACAAGGAGAGACTAGGGGAATGGGTAGGAGACAGGTGAGTGTGAGACACAAGGAGAGACTAGAGGAATGGGTAGGAGACAGGTGAGTGTGAGACACAAGGAGAGACTAGGGGAATGGGTAGGAGACAGGTGAGTGTGAGACACAAGGGGAGACTAGAGGAATGGGTAGGAGACAGGTGAGTGTGAGACACAATGGGGAGACTAGGGGAATGGGTAGGAGACAGGTGAGTGTGAGACACAAGGAGAGACTAGGGGAATGGGTAGGAGACAGGTGAGTGTGAGACACAAGGAGAGACTAGAGGAATGGGTAGGAGACAGGTGAGTGTGAGACACAAGGAGAGACTAGGGGAATGGGTAGGAGACAGGTGAGTGTGAGACACAAGGGGAGACTAGAGGAATGGGTAGGAGACAGGTGAGTGTGAGACACAATGGGGAGACTAGGGGAATGGGTAGGAGACAGGTGAGTGTGAGACACAAGGAGAGACTAGGGGAATGGGTAGGAGACAGGTGAGTGTGAGACACAATGGGGAGACTAGAGGAATGGGTAGGAGACAGGTGAGTGTGAGACACAAGGAGAGACTAGAGGAATGGGTAGGAGACAGGTGAGTGTGAGACACAAGGAGAGACTAGAGGAATGGGTAGGAGACAGGTGAGTGTGAGACACAAGGAGAGACTAGGGGAATGGGTAGGAGACAGGTGAGTGTGAGACACAAGGGGAGACTAGAGGAATGGGTAGGAGACAGGTGAGTGTGAGACACAATGGGGAGACTAGGGGAATGGGTAGGAGACAGGTGAGTGTGAGACACAAGGAGAGACTAGGGGAATGGGTAGGAGACAGGTGAGTGTGAGACACAAGGAGAGACTAGAGGAATGGGTAGGAGACAGGTGAGTGTGAGACACAAGGAGAGACTAGGGGAATGGGTAGGAGACAGGTGAGTGTGAGACACAAGGGGAGACTAGAGGAATGGGTAGGAGACAGGTGAGTGTGAGACACAATGGGGAGACTAGGGGAATGGGTAGGAGACAGGTGAGTGTGAGACACAAGGAGAGACTAGGGGAATGGGTAGGAGACAGGTGAGTGTGAGACACAAGGAGAGACTAGAGGAATGGGTAGGAGACAGGTGAGTGTGAGACACAAGGAGAGACTAGGGGAATGGGTAGGAGACAGGTGAGTGTGAGACACAAGGGGAGACTAGAGGAATGGGTAGGAGACAGGTGAGTGTGAGACACAATGGGGAGACTAGGGGAATGGGTAGGAGACAGGTGAGTGTGAGACACAAGGAGAGACTAGGGGAATGGGTAGGAGACAGGTGAGTGTGAGACACAATGGGGAGACTAGAGGAATGGGTAGGAGACAGGTGAGTGTGAGACACAATGGGGAGACTAGAGGAATGGGTAGGAGACAGGTGAGTGTGAGACACAAGGAGAGACTAGGGGAATGGGTAGGAGACAGGTGAGTGTGAGACACAAGGGATTATAAAACAGGAGATGAGAGGTCGGATAGAGATGAGGGGTCGGATTTACAGATGAGGGGTCAGATATACAGATGAGGGGTTGGATAGAGATGAGGGGTCAGATATACAGATGAGGGGTCGGATATACAGATGAGGGGTCGGATAGAGACGAGTAGCAGAGTCACATTCTCACCAGATATGGGGGCCCGGACCCCCGCAGTCCCTCCCAGGCCTCTGTCCCGCAGTTCCCGGTCAGTGTTGGCGCAGCTGCGGGAGTCGGAGAGAGAGGAGAGGGTCGCGGGTGAGATGAGGAGCAGCAGGAGGAACAGGCGGGGCAGTGCCATGAGGATGAGGCGGCGGGAGACACGAGACTAATAATGTGGTACCGGCACCAGCGAGTGACAGGACAAAGGAGTCGGACACGGGAGCCGCGGGGTCCTACCGCCGCCTGATGCAGCAGCAGCAATTCTGAAGCTCGGGATTGGCCAGAGCTTGACAGGAAACACCCAGCTATTGACTCCTCTATATCTACTGTATATTCCCTATTTATATGACATGTGTGTGGGCAGGGCCGCTCTTACCAACCAGGGGCCCAATTGGAACCATTTTGGTGGGGCCCCTCTATGTCTGTCACAGGGTTCCAGGGCTGGGAGGGCAAAAACTGCCAAATCAAGTGACTGCTGCCAATCAGGGCTGAGACCATGTTCCCTGTTACTGAATGTTTTCTGCAACTTTATTGGCCAGTGCAGAAATGAGTGAACAGCACCATGAGAATATATCATTATATATACATTTCACTCATTACTCACTTGGAGAACAAGTATTAAATTTAGAGTACCGATATGGGATCATTTATCCGGAAACCCATTATCCAGAAAGCTCCAAATTACGCAAAGTCTGTCTCCCATAAACTCCATTATATCAAAATAATACACATTTTTAAAAATGATTTCCTTTTTCTGTATAATAATAAAACAGTAGCTTGTAAATTTAAAAAACTACAAATCTGTTGGGACAGAAGCTGCATTTAATGAATATAAACACTGTAATAAATGCTGGGATTACGGAAGGCAAAGAAAGGAAATGAAGAGTTAATTGCGATGGAGGTGAAAACTAACCCTTAAAAGTTTTTTAAATATATTAATAGTAAAAAGATGCAGGTTGAGAGTGTTGCTCCATTAAATAATGGTACCAGTATGGTTGTAACAGATACAGATAAGGCAAATGTGTTAAATCAGTTCTTTTCTTCAGTGTATACAATAGAGGAGTCTGGGTTCACAGGCTCACTTAATAACTGCACTAATGGTTCAGCTCAATCTAGTCAGTGGCTGACTCAGGATATGATTCATAAAGCTTTAATACAAATTAATGTAAACAAGGCTCCAGGGCCTGATGGCATACACCCCTGGGTTCTAAGAGAGCTTACTTCAGTTTTAGACCAGCCCCTATTTCTGATTTTCTCAGATTCACTTTCATCTGGTATGGTGCCTATGGATTGGAGAAAAGCTGATGTTATTCCAATATTTAAAAAGGGATTACGTTCTCAGCCTGGCAATTATAGGCCAGTAAGTTTGACATCTGTGGTGGGCAAATTAATTGAAGGCTTGTTAAGGGATCACATTCAATATTTTGTCCTAGTGAATGGCATTATGAGCAACAATCAGCATGGCTTTATGAAGGATAGGTCATGTCAGACAAATTTGATTGGTTTTTATGATGAGTTAAGTAAGATTCTGGATAGTGGGGGGGCAGTAGATATGATCTTGACAAACTGGCAATCTTGGCAACTAAGTGGCAAATGAGATTCAATGTTGATAAATGTAAAGTCATGCACCTGGGATGTAACAATATCCACTTATACCCTTAATGGGACTGCACTAGGCAAATCCATTATGGAAAAGGAACTTGAAGCCCTTGTAGATGATAAACTTGGCTGTAGCAAGCAATGCCAGTCAGCAGCATCAAGGGCAAATAAGGTCTTAAGTTGTATTAAAAGGGGCAGAGATTCACGGGAGGAGGGGGTCATTCTTCCACTGTATAGAGCACTGGTAAGGCCCCATCTAGAATATGCCGTACAGTTTTGGTCTCCATCACTCAAACAGGACATTATTGTATTAGAGAGGGTACAGAGAAGGGCAACTAAGCTGGTAAAGGGAAAATCTTAGCTATGAGGAAAGACTGGCCAAATTGGGGATGTTCACTCTGGAGAAGAGGCGTTTAAGGGGTGATATGATAACTATGTATAAATATATAAGGGGATCATATAATAATCTCTCTAATGATTTATTTACCAGTAGGTCTTTCCAGCTGAAACAAGGTCACCCATTCTGGATCAACTTGTACTATGAGCTATCTCCCATATCCCTGTATTCCCTCACTTGCTAAACACCATCCAACCCCTTCTTGAATCTTATAGTATGTATGAATGGCATCGCTTGTTATCCAATGGCCTCTTCTCCATTCTAGTCTGTCTGCTCCATTTTTCACTTTTCCTCTTTCCTTGTTCACTCCATTTAAAGGACTATTTCTCCTTTTTGTGTACGCAGATTACATATAAATAAAAAAAATTAAAAAAAAAATTCACAGCATACATTTCAACTTAACAATTCATATATAAATATATATTTAATAGTGTAATTACTAGCAGCAAGAGTGAATTATTTAAAAGGACTGATTATATGTAATCTACGTAATGAGTTTTGCACAAGTTTTTTGATACTTTGTGTGAATTAATAAAAAACCTCAATTAATTAAAATGAACTCCAAAAATCATTTAATTAATTATAAACTTTATTTCAATAAGAAGTAATTTACAGAGTGCGACAAAAGGGACCATTTTCTGTTTAAACTTAATATTCTGCCTTAAAAGGCAAAGTAATCTTCAATGAATATTTAGTTGAGTGCGCTGCCATTCTTTCAAATATGTTACACAGACACACACACACTGAGATACACACACACACTGAGACACACAGACACTGAGACACACACACACACTGAGACACACACACACACACACTGAGACACACAGACACACACACACACTGAGACACACACACACTGAGACACACACACACACTGAGACACACACACACTGAGACACACAGACACTGAGACACACAGACACACACTGAGACACACACACACACACTGAGACACACAGACACACACACACACTGAGACACACACACACTGAGACACACACACACACTGAGACACACACACACACTGAGACACACAGACACATACACACACTGAGACACACACACACTGAGACACACACACACACTGAGACACACACACACTGAGACACACAGACACTGAGACACACAGACACACACTAAGACACACACACACACTGAGACACACAGACACACACACACACTGAGACACACACACACACTGAGACACACAGACACTGAGACACACACACACACTGAGACACACACACTGAGACACACACACACTGAGACACACAGACACACACACACACTGACACACACACTGAGACACACACACTGAGACACACACACACTGAGACACACAGACACACTGAGACACATAGAGACACACACACACTGAGACACACACACACACTGAGACACACACACACACTGAGACACACAGACACACTGAGACACATAGAGACACACACACACTGAGACACACACACACTGAGACACACACACACTGAGACACACAGACACTGAGACACACACACACTGAGACACACAGACACACACACACACTGAGACACACACACACACACTGAGACACACAGACACTGAGACACACACACACTGAGACACACACACACACACTGAGACACACACACACACACTGAGACACACAGACACTGAGACACACACACACTGAGACACACAGACACTGAGACACACACACACACTGAGACACACACACACACACACACTGAGACACACACACACACCGAGACACACACACACACACACTGAGACACACAGACACACACACTGAGACACACACACACTGAGACACACACACACACACACTGAGACACACACACACACACACTGAGACACACACACACTGAGACACACTGACACACACTCACACACACACTGACACACACACACTGACACACATACACTGAGGCACACACACACACACACACTGAGACACACAGACACACACACTGAGACACACACACACTGAGACACACACACACACTGAGACACACAGACACTGAGACACACACACACACTGAGACACACAGACACAGACACACACTGAGACACACACACACACTGAGACACACAGACACTGAGACACACACACACACTGAGACACACAGACACTGAGACACACACACACACTGAGACACACAGACACACACACACACACTGAGACACACAGACACACACTGAGACACACACACACACTGAGACACACAGACACTGAGACACACACACACACTGAGACACACAGACACACACACACTGAGACACACAGACACACACACACACTGAGACACACACACACTGAGACACACACACACACTGAGACACACACACACTGAGACACACAGACACTGAGACACACACACACACTGAGACACACAGACACACACACACACTGAGACACACACACACTGAGACACACACACACACTGAGACACACACACACACTGAGACACACAGACACATACACACACTGAGACACACACACACTGAGACACACACACACACTGAGACACACACACACTGAGACACACACACACTGAGACACACAGACACTGAGACACACAGACACACACTAAGACACACACACACACTGAGACACACAGACACACACACACACTGAGACACACACACACACTGAGACACACAGACACTGAGACACACACACACACTGAGACACACACACTGAGACACACACACACTGAGACACACAGACACACACACACACTGACACACACACTGAGACACACACACTGAGACACACACACACTGAGACACACAGACACACTGAGACACATAGAGACACACACACACTGAGACACACACACACACTGAGACACACACACACACTGAGACACACAGACACACTGAGACACATAGAGACACACACACACTGAGACACACACACACTGAGACACACACACACTGAGACACACAGACACTGAGACACACACACACTGAGACACACAGACACACACACACACTGAGACACACACACACACACTGAGACACACAGACACTGAGACACACACACACTGAGACACACACACACACACTGAGACACACACACACACACTGAGACACACAGACACTGAGACACACAGACACTGAGACACACAGACACTGAGACACACACACACACTGAGACACACACACACACACACACTGAGACACACACACACACCGAGACACACACACACACACACTGAGACACACAGACACACACACTGAGACACACACACACTGAGACACACACACACACACACTGAGACACACACACACACACACTGAGACACACACACACTGAGACACACTGACACACACTCACACACACACTGACACACACACACTGACACACATACACTGAGGCACACACACACACACACACTGAGACACACAGACACACACACTGAGACACACACACACTGAGACACACACACACACTGAGACACACAGACACTGAGACACACACACACACTGAGACACACAGACACAGACACACACTGAGACACACACACACACTGAGACACACAGACACTGAGACACACACACACACTGAGACACACAGACACTGAGACACACACACACACTGAGACACACAGACACACACACACACACTGAGACACACAGACACACACTGAGACACACACACACACTGAGACACACAGACACTGAGACACACACACACACTGAGACACACAGACACACACACACTGAGACACACAGACACACACACACACTGAGACACACACACACTGAGACACACACACACACTGAGACACACACACACTGAGACACACAGACACTGAGACACACACACACACTGAGACACACAGACACACACACACACTGAGACACACACACTGAGACACACACACACTGAGACACACAGACACACTGAGACACATAGAGACACACACACACTGAGACACACACACACACTGAGACACACACACACACTGAGACACACAGACACACACACACACTGAGACACACAGACACTGAGACACACACACACACTGAGACACACAGACACACACACACACACTGAGACACACAGACACACACTGAGACACACACACACACTGAGACACACAGACACTGAGACACACACACACACTGAGACACACAGACACACACACACTGAGACACACAGACACACACACACACTGAGACACACACACACTGAGACACACACACACACTGAGACACACACACACTGAGACACACAGACACTGAGACACACACACACACTGAGACACACAGACACACACACACACTGAGACACACACACTGAGACACACACACACTGAGACACACAGACACACTGAGACACATAGAGACACACACACACTGAGACACACACACACACTGAGACACACACACACACTGAGACACACAGACACACACACACACTGAGACACACAGACACTGAGACACACACACACTGAGACACACAGACACACACACACACACTGAGACACACAGACACACACACACACTGAGACACACACACACACTGAGACACACAGACACACACACACACACTGAGACACACAGACACACACACACACTGAGACACACACACACTGAGACACACACACACACTGAGACACACACACACACTGAGACACACAGACACACACACACACTGAGACACACAGACACACACACACACTGAGACACACACACACTGAGACACACACACACACTGAGACACACACACACTGAGACACACAGACACTGAGACACACACACACACTGAGACACACAGACACACACACACACTGACACACACAGACACACACACACACTGAGACACACACACACTGAGACACACACACACTGAGACACACAGACACACTGAGACACATAGAGACACACACACACTGAGACACACACACACACTGAGACACACACACACACTGAGACACACAGACACTGAGACACACACACACACTGAGACACACAGACACACACACACACTGAGACACACACACACACACTGAGACACACACACACTGAGACACACACACACACACTGAGACACACACACACACACTGAGACACACACACACACACACACACTGAGACACACACACACACACTGAGACACACACACACACACTGAGACACACAGACACTGAGACACACAGACACTGAGACACACACACACACTGAGACACACACACACTGACACACACACACACACTGAGACACACACACACACTGAGACACACACACACACACTGAGACACACAGACACACACACTGAGACACACAGACACACACACTGAGACACACACACACTGAGACACACACACACACACTGAGACACACACACACACACACACACTGAGACACACACACACTGACACACATACACTGAGGCACACACACACACACTGACAAACACACATACACTGAGGCACACACACAAGGATATTCTGAAACACACACGGGGGCGCAGGCCCAAGTGGAGGCAATCGGTCCAATCGGCCTAAACCAGCACTGGCCACGCAGATTCATCAAATTGTGAGATTAGAACTCACCACAAAAAAACTAATTTTCTATTCATTCCTATGGGATTTTTTAGAATCTTATATATCAATGGAGTTCACCATTTGATAAATATGATTTTAAAAATCCCATAGGAATGAATAGAAAATGAGTTTTTTTGTGGTGAGTTCTAATCACACAATTTGATAAATCTGCCCCTAGGAGTCTGGTTGATTTTATTTTTCATCTTCTTGTACACCCCACTCATTTCCCACCCACGTTACTGCACATACCCCAATTATTCCCAGACACCTGAGCTGGGGCACCACTCTAGTATAAAGGGCTTTTTGGCTGTTTTGTGCCTGGACCCTTGTCCCTACAGAGAGAGAGAGAGTGGTATGACACACAGCCTGCAGCTATTTTACACTTCCCCCATCTGTCACATTTGGTGCTCCATCTGTCACTGTGGGGCCAATAGCCTGTGGCATTCATGTGGCAAGTGTCCTCACACAGTCACTGGCCAGAGGTCTGCCTTGTCATTGTCACCACAGGGACCCCCTGGGAGAGCCACCTTACGTCTACAAATGTATTGTTACTTTTTATTACTGGTCCTTCTATTCAGGCCTCTCCTATTCATATTCCAGTCTCTTATTCAAATCAATGCATGGCAGGACCGCCATCAGAAATCGCAGGGCCCTGTACGACAAAATTTCCTGGGCCCCCTGGGCTGCGCCCACTGCAAGCCACACCTACAGGTCCGCCCTCCCCACAACACAGTAAGAAAACAAAAAACAAATTGGTGGCTAGGGTTCCCACATGTTAATAAAAAATAAAAAGATATTGGTGGTCAGGGCCCCCCATAAAAAACATTTGTGGCCAGGGTCCCCCATTAAAAAATATTGGTGGCTAGGACCCCACATGAGAAAAAAAAATTGGTGGCCAAAATTAGTGGCCAGGGCCCCCCACCACATTATAAGAAAATTGGTGGCCAGGGCCCTTTAAACGTCCATGCTTTCCCGAAGTCAGCGGCCCGGCTAATCAAGTAAGTGTGTCATGGCCAGGGCCCCCCTTACCCTCTGGGCCCCCTACAACTCTCCCCCCTGTCCCCCCCTGATGGCTGCCCTGATGGTTGCTAGGGGAATCTGGACCCTAGTTACCCGATTGCGTACATGTAAATTGAAGAGCTGCTGAATATAAAGCTGAATAACTCAAAAACCTTCAATAATTTAAAAAGAAAACCACTCTCTACATCATACTAAAAGTTATCTCAAAGGTGAACAACCCCTTTAACTAACAGGGGCACATTTATCAAGGGTCGAAGTGAATTCGAGGGAATTTTCGAAGTAAAAAAATTCGGAGTAATTTTTTGGATACTTCGACCATCGAATAGGATACTACGACTTCGACTCGAAGTAAAATCGTTTGAATATGCGACCATTCGATAATTGAAGTACTGTCTCTTTAAAAAAACCTCGACTTCAATACTTCGCCAAAATTAAACCTGCTGAAGTGCTATGTTAGCCTATGGGGACCTTCTAGAGCAGTTTTCTAAAAATAATTTGATCGATGGATTTTACTTCAACCGCAAAACGGTCAAATTCGGTGAAAAAAACTTCGACTTCGATATTCGAAGTCAAAGTAAAGCCATTCGATGGGCGAATTTAGAAATATTTATCACTTTGAAATTCGACCCTTCATAAATCTGCCCCTAAGTGTGATGTAGAGAGGGATATTCTGAGACAATTTGCAATTGTTTTTCATTTTTCATTTTTAGTGGTTTTTAAAGCTTTTTATTCAGCAGCTCTCCAGTTTGCAGTTTCAGGCATTTGGTTGCTAGGGTCCAAACTACCCTAGCAACCATGCACTGATATGAATAAGAGACTGGGATATGAATAGGAGAGGCCTGCATCGAAAGATGAGTAATAAAAAGTAGCAATAACAATAAATAAGTAGGCTTACGGAGTTTTGTTTTTTAGATGGGGTCAGTGACCCCTGTCTCAAAGTCATTAAAAAACTATAAAATAGAAAAAATGAAGACCAATTGAAAAGCGGCTATTCTATAGCATACTAAAAATTAAGCAACTGTTTAAAATGTCAACTGCTTGATATGGGTTAATTGTCCTAGCAACCAGGCAGCCAATATGGTGCCAGAATAGAAGATGAATAAGCAAAGGGCCATAAGTATGGGTTATGGTAAGCTTTAACATAAATACAAATTGTTCTCTCCTCCCACCTCTGCCATGCGCACTGCTGATTGGTTGCTATGGGGTTACTGGGCAAATGTTGCTTGTGATACTGTATAACCGTACAGGAGAAAATATGGGGTAAGAAAAGGAAACAATGTTGTGCTGTAGATTTTTAGAATTTGCAATAATCTATTTTAAGCAAGCAAAATAAGATTCAAAAAATTTCCCAGTTTTGTGTCGGAGATTGGGCTTGAGTTAATAAAGTTGAGGCAGCTGAGACTCGACACCGTCATGGAGACATTTATTTGCCCCAAGTAACATGGCGGTAACAAGCCGTTACTGTCCTCCGATTGGCTCACTTTACTGTCCTCCCATTGGCTCACTTTGTACCGTGTGGGAGGGATTTCCCTGTGTATCTGTCGCGTTAGCAATATCTGGCGCGCTTTGTTTTGCCGCCATTTTAAAAGGAAACTGAGGTCTGAGGTCGTCCCGGAGCGATTATACTTTGCTTGGAACGCATTGACGCGGAGCAGGTGACTGCGTTACTCCCAGTAAATGTTCCACACACACTGGTCTGATATAAAGACGCGAAAAGCTCTTGGGGGCCATTGACTTGCTGCGGTGCATTCTGGGATTCTCCTGGAAATAACTAGTTAAAGGGGTAGTTCACCTTTACTTTAACTTTTAGTAAGTTATAGAATGTCCAGTTGTAAGTAACTTTTCGATTGGTCTTCATTATTTATTTTTTATAGTTTGTGAATTATTGGACTTCTGACTCTTTTTAGCTTTCAAATGGGGGTCACTGACCCCATCTAAAAAACAAATGCTCTGTAAGGCTACAAAATAATTGTTATTGTTACTTTTTATTACTCATCTTTCTATTTAGGCCTCTCCTATTCATATTCCAGTCTCTTATACAAATCAGTGCCTGGTTGCTAGGGGAATTTGAACTGAAATTACAAACTGAAGAGCTGCTCAGTAAAAAGCTAAATAAGTCAAAAACCACAAATAATAGAAATTGAAAACCAATCACAAATGGTCTCCGAATATCCTTCTCTACATCATACTAAAAGTTGACCTAAAGGCGAACAACTCCTTTAAGGCAAGAAACCATTTGACCTGGGCACTGAGCTCCAGAAAGATTTCTGTGAGGAAAGTAAAAAACAAATCTCACTGATAGGTGTTACACTAGGGTGACAATTGGAGTTGTGAAGGCCCACAGGTTATTAGCCATCATTTATTTGGGAATTTCATGCATCCCCTCACCTCACAGCAATTGCACGTGGTTGAGGCAAAATAGTGGCTGTTACATATTTAGGGATGCACCAAATCCACTATTCGGAATACCGAACCGAATCCTAATTTGCATATGCAAATTAGGGGCAGGAAAGGAACAAGTGGAAAAAATTCTTCTTTTGTGACAAAGTCATGTGATTTCCCTACCCGCCCTTAATTTACATATGCAAATAGGATTCGGTTCGGCCAGGCACAAGGATTCAGGTGAATCCTGCTGAAAAAGGCTGAATCCTGGATTCGGTGCATCCCTATATATATTATAGGTGTAGTGTAATATGTCACTGATGGTGCATGGGGTCTTTCCAGAGATGTTATTAATGGGTTTTCATATGCTGATTTAGCTGCCTACTGATAAAGGAGAAAAACCCGTAACAATAAAAAACTCTAGCCTACATAGACCCCCTTCCCTCCTCCCCCCCAGCCTAGCTCCCCCCCCAGGCAAATGCCCCTAAGTATTTACTTACCCCTCGGTGCAGATTCTGTCCAGCGGAGTTCACGGGCACCATCTTCAGCTGCTTCGGTAATCTTGGGAATGAGACCCGGCGCTTCAGCAATTTTCGTGAGTTGAAGAGAAACAGAAAATTGTTCCAATTGCACATACGCCGCTCCGCCGGTCTCATTCCAAAGATTACCGAAATGAAAAAGATGGCTGCCATGAACAGAATCTGCACAGAGGAGTAAGTAAAGATTTAGGGGCATTTGCCCGGGGGGGGGGCAGGGGGAGGGTTTTTGAGTTTTCTAGATGATTTGGGGTCAAAACTCACATTTTCAATTTTTTTGGAAGATTTAATGTACTGAAAATAGCTCAAATCCAAAAATACAACATCTAAAACCTGTCAAGGTTATGTAGAAGTCAGTAGCAGAGGTCCCTTGAACCATTTGAGGATGCTAGCCTCCAGAATGTTCAAGTTTGTTTTGGAGGGTTTTGCCCAAATATTCAAATAATTCTAACCAGTCTAGAACTAGAAACTTAATATTGTAACTTGTACTTGCAGAATCAATTTTTTTCCATTCAAGTTTTTTCTTAAATGAGATACAATTCAAGTTGTGATTTCATTCAAGGTATAAAAAATTCTTAACATTCAACCTTCGATAAATTACCCCCTACATGTCAGTCTTTAAACCGCCAATTTGGGTCCGTTAGGGTCAGGGCACACAGGCAGATTCGTGAGATGTTGTCCGGTGACAAATCTCTTCTTGGGGCGACTTATCTCCCCGAACTGCCTTCCCGTCGGCTAAGATGTAAATCGCTGGCGGGATGGCACTTGGAAAGATTCGTTTTCCGAAGTTGCCTCACGAGGAATTTACATTTTAGCTGGCGGGAAGGCAGGGGACGCAGTTCGGGGAGATTCGTCGCCCCGAAAAAGAAGATGAGGTTTGTCGCCAGGCGACTAATCTCCCCAAATCTGCCTGTGTGCTCTGACCCCCAGACCAATTAGGCATCTTATCTGCCTGTGTATTGGGCCCTTCAACGCCGCTACCCAACTGAAACCTGGCTGAAAATTGGCCATATGGTGATCAGGCAGGTTAGATTGTCATGTTGGATTGAGAACTGCTTCAGCTCATTGATGGAGTCTTCATCCCGACAGCCCCTATTGTGGTCATTGTTATCTGATCGTAGAGATAAACTAACCGCACCTATGGTGGGCATAATGCGAGAAAGATCCACTCATTTGAAGACCTTACCTAAAAAGTTTATATTATAATTTATGGCCACCTTTAGTTTCCCAAAAGCAGCCCAGAGCAAAGGTCTAAGATATTGAGCTGCTGTGGATACCTTTGAAGCTATGGATCATTGAGGTTATAGGTCTACTGAACCTCTGGATTGGTATAGTGAATTTTTAGTTCTAAGTTCAGAATGACTAACTGATTTTATTCAATGTTATAGTGGATTCTGTAATTTATTGACCAAGGTTCTTACAGAATGGTCACTGGCTTTAAAACCCCGATCCTTGTACTCCTTCCCATAATCCCCTCTGCTTTGTGCATGATTAAGGAGCGTATCATCATCAATCAAAATGCTCTTCCAGTATATAAGAATGTATATGTTTTTTCACACTACTACATGTAGTGACATGCATATATATAGACCAAGTGGCACTTTACATAAATTACCATACCAAATGTGAAGTTTAGCTAGAGTGAAGGAGAGAATTCTGGTTTGGGCAAAGAAACAAGTGCCTCAGATCTCAGCCGTGTACATCCTGGGCCTGAACAACTGTGAGTCAGACAATCTTCTGGTCTTCTTCATCTGAATCAAGCTGAATGGGAAACCCAAAAGAGGTGTTCTCCATCCTGACCAACTTGTGGGGTCTTCCTAAGACCACATAGCCTCCAGACCCAGGTTTTTTGCATGAGGCCCTCGTGTGACAGCAGTAAAGGTTATGACAGGATGTTTGCATGTCCTATATTTCATCTCCACTGGCAATGCTGCAGCAGGTCCTCAACAGAATAAAGCAAGAGACCAGGATAATCATCTTAGTGGTATGAAGCTAAGAAGGGCATGGTTCTGGGACCTCCTTTCCTTGTCAGTGGCTCTTTGATAGAACTTTACTTGAGTGACTTATTAAACATCCCACTCTGAGGATTTCCTTTTTTAATGGTGTGGTTCTTGAGGAGTCCATCCCAAACTGTTCTGAAAGCTTGAAAATCGGTATCTTCGAAAGCTAACACAGGTTAAGAAAACCTTACATCCTGCGGTGTTCCTATTACAACTGGTACATTTGACCATTTAAATTTACTTCAAGTCTTGCAGTTGACAAGGGCCTGATTTGGGGTCTCTTAAAAGTCCAAGAGTCTCTATCAAGAGCTATGCACAAAAACACGAGGAATTTAAAGAGGTAGTTTATAAAGTGCCACCATTTCCATGTCTATTTTCCCTTTGGGGTCTTAATTTGATGATGCCAGCCCTTTCAATGTCTCCATCTTGCTTCCTTCAATTTGATGTTGGCCATTGGCCAGGTTGAATTTTGCAATCGAGCAATGTTTTATTGCAGAGAACCAAACCTAATCACTTACCACGAGAAGACAGCTTTGCATGTCCCATTTCCTGATGGATTTCAGCTTTCCTGAGAAAATTGTTAAATATTCAACAGCACTGTGTAATAGAGGGGTGTTCGAGTTGTGTTTTCCATGAAAATTTAAGTTTACTTTTTGGTCAAAATTCACATTATTCGAGATTCTTTATATCCCAACCCTGGAAGTAATGCCAGAGGTCCCTTGAACCATTTGAAGATGTTAAGTTGGTGGCAGACGGGGTGATTAGTAGCCCATCGACAAATCTCCTCTACTGTGGGCGACTAATCTCCTCGTACTGCCTTCCCGCCAACAAGAATGTGACTAGCCGGCCGGATCGCTTTGGATTTCCGGAGTCGCCCGAAGTTGCCTCAACAACCAATGGCCTCAGCAACAGGGGGGCGACTTCGGAAATCGGAAACGATCCCACCGGCGATTCATATTGTTGGCGGTGGGAAGGCAGTACATGGAGATTGCATTAATATATTAAATGATAGAGACAGTAAAGTGGACCCTGAAAGAATGAGAAGAAAACAAAGTTGCATTATTTGGAGGTGGTAAGGCCCCCCTCACTTTGTTTCATGGTCTCCGAGGAATATGGCCTCCGCAGAGCAGCTTTGTATTTCAATCATTTCAAAAAACTTTGCCTTGGCTCATGCAGAATTTTGCCATCAATTTCTGCAGATGATAATGCTTGTTTACTCTACTTGCTTATATATGTCCCATCCTCGTAGGCAATTCTTTAGTATGCTCACAGAGAATACAATGTCCATCACTGATGTAAAAGGAAAGTGATTTATGTACTTAAAGGGGTGTTCACCTTTAAGTTAATGTTTAGTATGTTATAGAATGGCTAATTCTAAGCAACTTTTCGATTGGGCTTCATTTTCTTTTTTTATAGTTTTTGAATTATTTG
Organism: Xenopus petersii; assembly: GCA_038501925.1. Lineage (NCBI taxonomy): Eukaryota > Metazoa > Chordata > Amphibia > Anura > Pipidae > Xenopus > Xenopus petersii. Next base: position 151,413,298 of record CM076676.1, read on the forward strand.
CCTTTAACTTCTACCTCTTTCCAGCTTTCACTGACCCCATCTAAAAAACAAAAGCTCTGTAAGGCTACAAATGTATTATTACTACTTTTTGTTACTCATTTTCTATTTTGGTCTCTCCCCTTCATATTCCAGTCTCTTATTCAAATCAGTAATAGTTGTTAGGGTAACTAGCACCCTAGTAACAAGATTACTGAAATTCCAAACTGGAGAGCTGCTGAAAAAAAGCTAAATAACTCAAAAACCACAAAAAAAAACAATTGCAAATTGCCTCAGAATATCACTCTATACATCGCAGTAAAAGTTAACTCACAGGTGAACAACCCCTTTAAAGTGCACCTATTATAGTAGAATTGTTTCCCCCATCAGGACGGAGCTCCCAGTGTGGGTGGCCATGTTTGGTTAGAGACATGCGACTAATCGCCTCGTCTTTGCGGCGACCAATCTCCCCAAACGCCTTCTCTCACTCTGCGTCGGCTACAATGAAAAAACGCGGTGATTCGTTTTCCGAAGTCACCTGAAGTTTCCTTGTGAGGCGACTTCGGAAAACGAACCGTCGCGTGTGATTAGCGCCATCGTTTTTTCATTTTAGCCAGCGGAGAGTGAGGGAAGGCGTTTGGGGAGATTGGTCGCCGCAAAGACAAGGCGATCTAATTAAAATAAATAAAGAATAAAGGGAATAAAGATAAATATATAGGAAGGTCAGTGATCCCAATGTTATTAATAGGGAATAAATATAAATATATAGGAAGGTCAGTGATCCCAATGTTATTAATAGGGAATAAAGATAAATATATAGGAAGGTCAGTGATCCCAATGTTATTAATAGGGAATAAAGATAAATATATAGGAAGGCCAGTGATCCCAATGTTATTAATAGGGAATAAAGATAAATATATAGGAAGGTCAGTGATCCCAATGTTATTAATAGGGAATAAAGATAAATATATAGGAAGGTCAGTGATCCCAATGTTATTAATAGGGAATAAAGATAAATATATAGGAAGGTCAGTGATCCCAATGTTATTAATAGGGAATAAAGATAAATATATAGGAAGGTCAGTGATCCCAATGTTATTAATAGGGAATAAAGATAAATATATAGGAAGGTCAGTGATCCCAATGTTATTAATAGGGAATAAAGATAAATATATAGGAAGGTCAGTGATCCCAATGTTATTAATAGGGAATAAAGATAAATATATAGGAAGGTCGGTGATCCCAATGTTATTAATAGGGAATAAAGATAAATATATAGGAAGGTCAGTGATCCCAATGTTATTAATAGGGAATAAAGCTAAATATATAGGAAGGCCAGTGATCCCAATGTTATTAATAGGGAATAAAGATAAATATATAGGAAGGTCAGTGATCCCAATGTTATTAATAGGGAATAAAGATAAATATATAGGAAGGCCAGTGATCCCAATGTTATTAATAGGGAATAAAGATAAATATATAGGAAGGTCAGTGATCCCAATGTTATTAATAGGGAATAAAGATAAATATATAGGAAGGTCAATGATCCCAATGTTATTAATAGGGAATAAAGATAAATATATAGGAAGGCCAGTGCTTTTTCTTCTTGAAATAAACAACAAAATATAAATATAAACCTCAACCTGTGGCGGGATTTCACAAATGGGCTGTTTTGTGCAATGTATTTTTATAGAGACCTACATTGTTTGGGAATATTGATTTCCTTTAAATTCAAACAAGGAAAATGTCATTAATCTTATTTCTGCTGGAAAGGAAACCACTTTGTCTCAGTTATCAATGAAAAGTAATTTTGCAATGAATGTATAAGCAGTTAATCGGGTGACCGGTAAATGCTACTTGCTGATTGGTTGCTATGGGTTACTGCTTTTGGGCAAACTTAGTGCCTTTTATTACATAACCCCCTTAGGCTTCAGCTGAGTGGAGCTGCCATATAGAATGATATTCATTTTAGTGTGCCGGTAAAGTTATTAGTACGGTACAAGTTCATCCTGGTAATTACACTGTTATTCCCTGTACCACTAAGATATTTTTTAATTTTTGCCCCTGTTAAGTGCAAATTTATCTCTGTGACTTGAGAGGTTGAGATTGTTATAATTATTAAAAGTAGGGCAAATACATTTTAGGGACTATTAAAATCATCTTTACCTTACTGGACTCTGACATAGAAAAGAAACCTCTGGATAATAACAATGCCAGGAAATGATCATGTCAGTATGGTTGTTTTACTTCCCAGGATGCATCGATCACAAGAGAACCCCTGTTCCGATAAGTCTACTCCTGGCTTCTCTTCATTAAAGATGTCTCCTCGCACCAGTCCGGGTGGTTTCTCTCCTGAAGGGAAAGCACCTTACATGACCCCCTCCAGTGTTGCTTCCAAAGGGTCTATATCATCTATGTCATTGGCATCAAAACAAGGAAGCCTTGAAGAGACATTGTGGTGAGGAAATATTGCTTACATGTAAAATGTATGTTTGAGTCTGGGTTACCATACAGCTACATCAAGACTCATACAGGAATATTATTTACGGAAAGGCCGTCTCCCATACACTCCATTTCATTCAGATAATCCATATGTTTAAAAATGATTTCCTTTTTCTGTGTAATAATAAAACAGTCGCTTGTACTTGATCCCAACTAAGAGATAATTAATACTTATTGGAAGCAAAACCAGCCCATTGGGTTTATTTAAAGGCTACATGATTTTAAGGTATGGGATCCAAATTATGGAAAGATCCTTTATCCGGAAAACCACAGGTCTCGAGCATCATGGATAACAGATCCCATACTTTTTTTTTTTCAATAGGGATTTAGGCAGCGAGATTGAAGAATCCATATCCGATGAAGGAAGTGATTTTGAAGAAACTATGCGTAAAAGACCCCGGCGGTCTCAGAGACCATCACTGGCAGAAACCGCGGTGAGTAATACGAATATTGAATATGTTAGAGTTGCCATGTTCTGTATTTTGCTTATTACCCAGCAGGCTCTGTAGGAATCCTTTAATTTTCTTTCCTTGTAACTCCAGGCACCTAAACGCCCCAGGATTGCGGAGCAAACTGTTTGTGCCAAGGATTTGTTTGAAGCAATCGTACAGGGCAGGAGCGTCATGCACGTAAGACATTTCAAATATTATTCCTAAAAACTGGCCTCTTATCTCTTTCATAGTGAGGAGAAATACATCTCTGATAAAGATAAGTCTAAAGCAACTGGACTTGGCTGAGTAATCCTGAAAACATTCACCACTCCAAATGTCTTGAACCAAAGAAGCCACTTGGATATCTGGTAAACGTTTTTGCGGTTACTCAGCAAGTCCTAAATAGAAGGGGTCATTTACAAGAAGGAATCACTGTGCTGTCACTCATTTGTTGCCTGTCTCCATTTCTGAATTACCACAGGGGTCTATGCTATATTTTGAAGCATAGAAACCCAGGGCAGCCATCAGGGGGGGACAAGGGGGAGAGTTGTAGGGGGTCCCGAGGGTTAGGGGGGCCCTGCCACTCCACACTTACTTGATTAGCCGGGCCCCCCAGAGCTGCTGACTTTGGGAAGGCATGGACGTTTAAGGGGCCCTGGCCACCAATTTTCTCATAATGTGGGGGGGGGGGGGGCTGGCCACCAATTCTTCTTTTCTCGTGTGGGGTCCTAGCCACCAATATTTTTTAATGGGGGGGCCCTGGTCACAAATGTTTTTTTTATGGGGGGCCCTGACCACCAATATCTTTTTATTCTTTATTAACATGTGGGAACCCTAGCCACCAATATGTTTTTTGTTTTTTTACTGTGTGGTGGGGGCGGACCTGTGGGGGTGGGGAGGGCAGACCTGTAGGTGGGGCTTGAGTTGGGTGCAGCCCAAGGGGCCCAGGAAATTTTGTCGTATTGGGCCCTGCAATTTCTGATGGCGGTCATGTAGAAACCTGCTGCGGTCATGTATTCATGACGAGCGAGAGGCACAAATATATGGTAGTGTTCTTGCACTTCAGCCCAGGGGCATAGTAAATGGCCGCCACTGTGCATCGTCAACTGGATGAATGAAGCCCTTCAAAGGCATCTATTTTTGTTCTGTTTCTGCTTTCTTATTGCAGGTACTTGTTGACGATTGGTTGGATAGTTACAAGCATGATCGTGAGGCGGCTCTATTAGAGCTGATCAATTTCCTCATGCTGGCATGTGGCTGTAAAGGTGAGTGTGGATAGTGGTTGATGGCTCTTTGCTGTGGGTTATCCATATTAAAGCACACATTGGTGCATTTGTTTTAACACCTTATGAGGGACAGTGGTTTTTCAGACTTTTCTCTTGCCTATATTGGGGGACACAGGCACCGTGGGGATGAAGATCCTGCATCTCAGAGAGAGGACACTAACATGTTAAAAGTGACTCTGCCTCCTGCGCTGAGCTTCATCCCCTGCCTCCTCCTATCAGATTCAGTTTCTTTTAGTGTCCTCAGAAGGAAAGACACGGACAATGGTGGCTGAAGCAATTGATCAAAACCACAGTTTAAGGTCATACCACTTGGGGCCAACACATTCAAGAGCCTCTCCAGCTAGCGAGGTTATGACACCTAGAAATCTCTGGCCATCTGCCTCCCCGCTCTACAGAGGACTGCAGGCGCGCTGCCCCTTCCCTGAGACTGGGTTTCTGCTCCTTCAAGGTAAAAAAAGCTAAAAGGCTAAAAAGCAGAGGGAACAACACAACTATGGGCAAAAGTAGGCTGGCTGGACAGGTGAGTATGTCAGACTTACCGACATCTCAACCGCCCCCCCCCCGTGCTCTCCCCACGCGCAGCCCGCGCTCCACTTGGGCTGATGGGGGAGAGAGAGATGGCGGATACTGGCACTCCCATTGCGGGTCTTACACTGCTGGAGGAACCCTGTCTCCTCAGGCCCCTGCCGCTGTCCTTCCATGAAGGCTCAGCCCCTCAGCGTCATCTTAGGGTCGGCGCCACCAGCCTCCTCTTGCGTCGCGACTCCAGGGTTCTGGGCTAGACTTCCTCTCTTAGCCGGGAATTGAAGCATTCTCACAGCAAGAGTAGGCTTGCATACAGCTCTCATTACTATTACCAATACCAGCCTTCAGCTCTGAGGAATCCAGAGGCAAGTCTTTTCCCTTACTCTGGCTCTCTCACTGTCTTTTCAGCATTACACTTACACAAGCTTCTGCTCCTTTTTCACTCTTCCTCTCACTAGCAGGCTTACAAAACCTGGCCTGCATCCCTGGGACACTTGACAGAGTACTCGAGCGTCTGTCAACCCAAGCTCATGCACAGGGCAGCTGTCCAGCTGCTTCTAAGCGCCCCACCACCTAGCCTCCGGGCTCTCCAGGGGGCCAACTCATCCCCTATGATGAGGAGGGACAGGTCATGACAGAGGATGACTCTGATCAGGAACCTGATCCAGGCCCAGAAACTCAGAAAAACGGATATTGAGGGACTCATACAGGCAGTTCTCTAAATCTAGAAGAAATGACCACTGTCATAGAGCCTGGCAAAAATATCTTAAAGAGACAAAAGAAGAGCTCTTGTATCTTCCCTGCCTACAAGCAGTTGGATGAAATTGTCAAATCTCAATCGAAAACTCCTGATCCTGGGGTACAAATATCCAGGTGTTTCTCCAAAGCGTATCCTTTCCCACAGGAGTGCATAGACTTATGATCTTTATTCCCTGCTGTGGACCCACCGGTCTCTAGGCTGTCAAAGGCTATCACTATACCAGTTACAGAAGCAGCAGCCGTCAAGGATCCAATAGACAAGCTTTACAGCATCAGGTACAGCCTTCAGACCAATATTCACTTATTGGGGTGGAACGAGACAAGATAATATCCCAGGCTAGGGGCGGCAAAAGTTCTTTACTCCCACAGACCAGGCCACCCTTTTTTCGTCCCTTTCGACAGGGACAGCGTGCCAAACCACAGGAGGAAAAAGCTACTTCACATGCTCGTTCCAGATCCCGCACCAAGGAATCTACCAAGCCCTCCCAGGACAAGCCCAATTCCACATGGGGGCGTGCCCACCCCCAAAGGGATTCCACTAGGCGGCCGCCTCACATCCTTTTGGGAGGTGTGGAAAAGTCAAGTAAGGGACCAATGGGTCCTACAAGTGGTGTCCCAGGAATTTTTCATAGACTTGGCACCACACCCTCCTCGCAGATTTTTTTTTATCCTGGCTCCCCAAGCATGATCTCAAAAGAGTTGCCCTCCTGTTGTTCATCCAAGACCCCGCATCCTCAGGGGTGATCCAGCCAGTTCCCACAACAGGCAGAGGGATGGGATACTATTCAAACCTCTTCATGGTCCCCAAGAAGGTCTTGGCCAGGATCTACCATAGAGTGGTATAAGCCAGGAACAAGGAACCGCAAAAGGCAAGAGAGAAAGACATCCTATCCTTTCTCCAGGACGGCCTGGCAAAGGGTTTTGCCTTGAGTTCCCAGACAAGTTCATGTTACTCCATGTTGGGAGTTATATATGTTTCACAGCAGTTCTGAGGGGGTTGAGAGACTCCTTCTCTGTTTTGGGTCGTTAGCTATGTTCCTTCTTCGGTGAAACTGAATCTGATAGGAGGAGGCAGGGGATGAAGCCCAGAGCAGAACGAGGAGTCGCTTTTAACATGTTTGTGTCTGCTCTCCAAGCTGCAGGATTTTCATCCCCACGGTGCCTGTGTACCAAAAAGCCCCCTTTACTGCATGCCATTGCCCCCTCTCCCTCCCCACACTGCGCAATAGTGAAAAAACAAAACAGGGGGTGCGATTGGGCCTGGGCCCGCACCCCCTCAGGGCCCCCCCGGCCTGGCTGCGCGTCCCGCGCCAGGGCCCGCCCCTCTAGTTACGTTGCTGTCCAGGGCACTTCATATCTTTAGGGACTCGACTCTGACACAAAGCATGTGGGAGCATGCACAGTTGGGCCAATTTAAGAATCATTTTCAACTGCGCATGCTCAAATCTGTGTTGAGTCCCGAAAGAATACAAAGCAGTGGAAGATTGTGCTCTACATGCTCTGCATTTTAGGGTCAGATTTTGTTTAAGGGTTTTTCTTTTTTACTAATGCACAGTGGGTATGGGGGGGGCAATGCCAGGGAGTTAAGGGGGCTTTTTTGGTACGGGGGATTAGTTCTCTTTTAAAAGATGATCATAAGAAGTCAAAACCACTAATTTTAGTTTAAATCATATCTTTATGTTAAATGTACAGTCTGGTAGAAACTGGGACCATGAGAGAATGCTTATAGTAGGAAATAGAGAAAACTGTCAGAGTTGCACAGTCCACATATTTTTTGTTTATAAATATATGGAATTGGAAGAGGAGAAAGATATAAAAAGGGGCAACATTTGGCAGTGGCACAAGTTCAGCAGGACACAAAAGGGCATTTTGTAAGATAAAATAAAGATATTTCAAAATCCGAAGGAGGCCCCCATAACAATTTGAGCTAGTGTGTAGCTAGTATTCCTGTTGTTCTTGCCTAAGCATATAACCTTGCAAATAGATAGGCCTACTTGTCCAGATTATTCAAATCTCTCTGCAAAGTGAAAACACAGTAAATGGAAGTTTTTGGTTTGCACATATAGTACAAACTGCACATATGGAAACAGTGCTTACAATGCCAACTTCAAGGTACAGGTATGAGACCTGTTATCAAGAATGCTAGGGACCAGAGATATTCAAGATAACTAAAAAATCATTTAGACATTAAATAAACCCAATAGGCTGGTTTTGCTTCCAATAAGGATTAATTATATATTAGTTGGCATCAAGTACAAGTTACTGTTATTATTACAGAGAAAAAAAGCAATAATTTTTAAAATTTAAATTTTTTGGATAAAATGGAGTCTATGGGAGATGGCCTTCCCATAATTCAGAGCTTTCTAGATAACGGGTTTCCATATAACAGATCCCATACATCTATTTATTTATAAACAATGAAAGCAATTAAGGACTACGGACAGACCCCTGACAACAATGATCCATCTACAAATGCTCCAGTTACACCACTCTTTTTAATTAATCATTCAGCCAGTTCTCTGTCCCAATGCAAGCATCCCTTAACCTTCCATTTGTTACTGTAGCAACCGATACAGCAAAATCTAAGTCAATCACATCCACTGAACCCCCAAAGGTTTCACAAACTCATTGTGTTGTGTGACCCGATATCAAGTTGTCATTCTTATAATTTATTATAATTAACTGATATTTCTCTTTGTATCGGCTGTAGATATCCTAAATGTTTTTTAAAACCTGTTTCCTATGAAACATATGGGTTTCTCCCTCCCTTTAATACGCCATTATGGACATTTTTTAGAAACATATGGAGATAACAGATTGGAGAAAACTCTCCTCCTCCTTTAATAGTGTAGAGAGGCAACAGTGCATTTAAAGTCAACAGCAGTATTGAGTGAGCCGATTATCCTGATAATTTAGACCCACAGTGTATTCTGGAACAGTTAAAAGATTGTTTGGCTTAACCCAACTGTCTTAATTTATGTGCTGTTTTAAAGCCATTGCCTTGGAGAGATAACAAATTGTGTGTTTTTTCTTTTAAATGGTCATTTGATTAGTTATCGTAACATCCCTCTATTCACAGTAGCCTCACAGTGGGAGGTAAGGAATTACTTCCTTTTCTGCTTGACACACTGCAACACAATATTCAAATTTTATTTATCCCCCATGCCAGGTGTGGTCACCCTGGAAATGCTGGAAAACATGCAGAATTCTGACATCATTCGCAAGATGACAATGGAGTTCAATGAGGTCAGGATGAAATCTCAGCCTAAAGAGGATGGGTTTAATTGCTTTTTGCCGCTAATAAGCTCAGTTGCAGCTGATCTCTGCTGCGGGGGCAGGATAGACTCCCAGCTCCCTTCTGTCTTGCACTCTTTTGTATGTAACCTGTCACTCTGATGGATATTTAGTCAATAAAAGGGTAACCTTCTGCCTGCCTATTAGCTGCTGCCTTGTCTTATACTCTCATGCTGTGAGCATTTGTAATACTTTTGTATGTTACCCAGTGACTGGGTAGAAGGAGGCACAAATGTATAATTTTCTTTCTATGTAAACCAGCATTTAGACGCATAGCCCCTTTCTGCAATAACACCATTTGTTTCCATCACCCTGTAGTTAAACTCAGCCCTCCTCTATTTCTAATCTCTTGTTTAAAGGGCTTCTGTGTTGATTTTTATGGTGTCGTTTTTATTTCTAAATTACACTGTTTACACTGCAAATAATTCACTCTATCCTGCAAAATTTCATTCCTAACCCAACACGTGTATTTTTTAGTTGTAATATTGGTGTGTAGGTGCATCTCAGGTCATTTTGCCTGCTCGTGTGCTTTCAGAAAGAGCCAGCACTTTAGGATGGATCTGCTTTCTGACAAGCTGTTGTTTCTCCTACTCAATGTAACTGAGGGAGTCACAGTGGGACATGCATTTTTACTGTGCTGTTCTAAGGGTAAGGGCACACCTGGAGATTCGGGGAGATTTAGTCTTCAATGAAAAAACACCTGCGCCAGTGCACTCACAGCGCTTTGATTTCCGAAGACGCCCGAAGGTTACTCGTGAGGAAACTTTGCGCGACTTAGGAAAGTGAAGCACCCCGATGCATTGGCGTAGGCGTTTTTACATTGAAGCAGACTGAAGACACGGGGAAGCAGTTTGGGGAGATTAGTTGCCCCAAAGAAGAGGCTATTAGTCGCCAGGTGGCTAAATTTTCCCCGAATCTCCAGTTGTGCCCTTACTCTTATATCTACCCTGGAGCTGTTATCTGGTTACCTTCTATTCTGCTGATGGGCTATTGGGGAGGGGGTGATATTACTCCAACTTGCATTGTAACAGTAAAGAGTGACGGAAGTTTATCAGAGCACAAGTCACATGACAGGGAGCACCTGGAAAACTGACAATATGTCTAGCCCCATGTCAGATTTCATAATTAAATATTTGAAAAATCAGTTTGCTCTTTTGAAAAACAGAGTTCAGTGCAGAAGTCTGCTGGAGCAGCATTATTAACTGATGGATTTTGAAAAAAAAACATGTTTTCGCATGACAGTATCCTTTTAACAATACATACACTGTGTTCTCCCTGTTTTCCTTTTCTTCTGCCCGCAGGAAACCCAGAGTTACCCGTTGCTGTTAAAACCTTGGAAGAAATTTCGTGCTAATTTTGGGGAATTCTTTAAAGCTCTGGTAAACAGATGCCAGTTCAACATTATATACGATGAGCTTCTTATGGATGCACTCATCTCTCTGCTCACGGGGCTGTCTGATTCACAAGTCCGTGCATTTCGCCATACCAGCACATTTGCAGGTAAAAGTTTCGCCTGAGTAGTATGAACATTAAACTATCCGAAGGCTCACGGTAACCGCTTAATCACTGAATTATCATATATTGGTCTGCACATACTGCACCGCTGTTTCCTGTCCTTTCACTAATCAATACATTTTGTTTTGCCTGGGGCAGTCAGATTTTGTAGTCGAAAGCCAAAGTGATAGAACATCTTGGCAGCCTTTGATTGAGGAAAATTTGTGAAAACATATGATATATTTATAAATTGCAGTATCATGCATGATAAAGACATTGATCTTTATATTTTTCTATCTTGAGAGCAGCACATCAACGTGACACGGTTTCGAAACTTTGAAGAGGCACAGGATATTTGCTGTTCATGGAGAGAATTTAAGAATGACATGAAGTTCTTGCTTGATTATGATATAATAAATCGTGAACTGCAATTTAATTTTGAAAGCTAAAAATCAGCTACAGAGCTCTTGAATTTTCAGTTCTCCCTCTGTAGCACCATTTTTATACCAACCCATGCTAACAACTTTTGCCTCTTTTTAAGGACTGCACACCTCTTACAAGCCCTGTACCCAACTTTTCCTCTGCTTAACTACATCCTTCTAGCTTGTTCCATACATACTCCTGCTTTTCTCCCCCTGACCTCCTTTGCATGCCTGTCTCTCTCTCTCTCTACAATCTTACTGTACCACCGTCCACACCACTTACCTTGTAAACCCTTCCTTTCTGTATAGCATCTTCCTTCTAGATATTTAAAAGGAGAGAATGAGTGCCTCAGACCTCTCTCTCCTTTTAAAGGGGAACTATAGCGAAAATGAAAAATTTACGTAACCTTCAGCATACTGAAATAAGAAACTTTCTAAATACAATTGATTAAAGAGGAGAGGTATGCTGTGCTACCGTCACATCATAGCCCTTGATGGCCACGGATATTTTTACCGCAGCAGCTGACCAGGGGAAACTATAATAGTAGTGCAATAGCTGCCACAGTGCCAAAGGTGCGGGTAAAGTAGGCGCACAAGTATTGGCACGAAAGTTAGATTGGTGTCACTATAAGTTCCAGCCGCTTCATTTGCGGTGCAGGTTAATTGATGCGGCACACCTCGGTGACATCATCATAAGCGACCAATGAGTAATCTGATGCACATGAAAGTTAGATTGGCGCCACTACAAGTTCCAGCCGCTTCATTTGCGGCGCAGGTTAACTGACGTGGCGCACCTCGGTGACATCATAAGTGGCCAATGACTAATCCGACGTGCTCAGGAATCAGGCACATAACACAAACGCCATCCAGTAATAATAGAATGGGCAGATTCACTAAAAGAGTTTCAAGGACATCCAAGCTAAGAAAATGACTAAGAAAGCTGTAAGGAAGTCAGTGAGAGCTCTGAGATGCAAACAGTGTAAGCACACACTTAGGAATTCTGAGGATGCATACTTAGGGTTGCCACCTTTTCTTATGTTTTTTGCCAGCTAGTGGGGGGGCGGAACAAAAGGGGCAGGGTTGTGATGTCAAAGGGGGCGGGTTGTGACGTCAAAAGGTGGCGGGCCACATCGCGGAGAACCATAGACTGAGGAGAAGATGTAAGTTACAGGGGATTAGGGGCAGGCCGAGGGCTCTTTTTGAAGGGTATTACAAATATACCGGCAGCTACATTGCCGGTAAATTTGTAATACTGGCCTGGTGGCAACCCTATGCATACTGCTCGGACTGCAAACCGGTTGATGCCCTGGTGTTATCCCCGCAAAGGCCAACAACAACCCAGGGTAATGACATGCTAGCAGCATCAGACACTTATGATGAGATACTCTGCCAGAGCCCCAGTGCTTCCCCCCCTGCTAGCCCAGGGAACCCCAACCTTAGGTCAACAGGAGCAATCATCACCATCACTCCTACCACAGTTGGGGGACTTTCTAGAGTGGATTAAAACAACATTCCAACCAAACTACCAACAACCACCAACTAAAAAGAGCAAAATTCAAGAGGAGCTATGACATTTCTGAATTGAGACAAGATCAGCCCTCAGAATTAGATGATATATCTGTTCAATATTCTAATATGACAACACATACATCGTCAGACAGCAGTAGTAACTCTGATGCAGAACAATCAGTGTTTGCAAAACCAGATATCTCAAAGAAACTCCTAAAGGAGATGATCGAAACATTGGAAATTAAGGATGAAACAGTATCAGTATCTAAAGCAGACACGGTGCTGGGGGTACAACAAATGACAACACAAGCCTTTCCCATATTGAAATCCATCGCTCAAACCATTGAGGCAGAATGGTTACAGCCAGATCGTCGTTCAGTACTCACAAAAAGATTCTACAATACTTACCTAATTTCACAGCGTAAAATGTGGGATAAATCACCCAAGGTAGATTCGGCGATTGCAAGGCTATCTAGACAAACTACTTTACCAGCTGAAGAAGCAGCCTTCAAAGATCCAGTGGACAGAAGGCTAGACTCTTCCCTAAAACGAACTTATACACAAACAATAGCGATTGTGCGCCCTGCAGTGGCGGCAGCTGGTTTAGCATGCACAGTCAAACACTGGGCTCATGAAATGTCACTTAACGCCAGCCTTAGCTCAGGAGTTAGCAACAGATGTAGACAAACTTCAAACAGCAGCCATATCATCCACTAATTCGGTAGTAGCCAGAAGAGCGCTATGGCTCCAACACTAGTCTGGAGATACGGCATCGATAAATAAACTACTAAACCTCAGATACTCTGTGGGTTTCTCTATTTGGTCCAGACCTTAAACAAATTATTACAGAGGTTACAGGAGGCAAGAGCACATTCCTTCCATTGGGTAAGAAGGGCTGCCCTGAACAAACCACTAAGTATACTAACAGGTACGCTTGGTCTACCCAGGGCCAAAACTATCGCCTTTCGATCTACAGCCTTCCGCAACTCTACATCGGATCAAGGCAGCCACAGAAATAGACCACAGTGGCAACAACAGACACAGCAGAATAGGAAACCAACAGCTTTCAAGGCTGTCTTCACATGACTCCGTCCAACCCAACACAGACTGTCAGGTCGCCTTTCCCAATTTCTTTTTCACTGGGAAGCACATTTCACCGACCAGTCGGGTCTTACAAATCATTCGAGATAGTTACAAAATTCCCCTATCCTCCAACCCCCCAAAAAAGTTTGTGCCTTCACTGGTACCTCCACACAGGATGACCGCCCTACACCAGGCAATACAATCCCTACTACAAGCAGGGGTTATCATCCTAGGACCACACGAACAAAGCTTAAAAGGCGTTTACTCCAATCTGTTCCTCGTTCCAAAAAAGAGGGCACGTTCAGACCAGTTATCAACTTGAAAGCCCTGAACATGTTCATCCCCAAACAAATATTCAAAATGAAGTCAGTTCGGTCCACAATAGCTTTATGGAAGCAAATGTCTTCATGACTTCAGTAGACCTTCACGATGCTTACTTACATGTCCCCATACACCACCGATCTCAGCCATCTCTCAGGTTCGCGGTCACAGACCAACACTTTCAATTCGCAGTTCTTCCATTCAGACTCTGCACGGCTCCCAGGGTCTTTACAAAGATCTTATTCCCAGTGACTGCACACATGAGAGTATGGGCATCCATGTCCGACCCTACTTAGACAACCTCCTCCTGAAAGCTTCCACAGTTAAGCATAACAAACGCGGAACTGTGCATACAGATTCTATAGCTTCATGGCTGGTTGATGCCAGATTTCATGTGCCGCCACTACAGCAAAACTTCCTAAAGAGTTGGAACAAGGATCACCACAACCTACAACAGCCCATACATCTATCCAAGATAACCAGACAGAGTCTCAGGTGGTGGACAATACAGACCAACCTGAATCGTGGCAGAAGCTGGGCCCAAAAAAGTGGGAAGTGGTGACAACCGATGCCAGCAAGTTCGGCTGGGGTGCAGTTTATCAAACACATAGACTTCAAGGCCGCTGGTCGCCTCAAGAAAGCTGCCTTCCAATCCACGTACTAGAGATTCTAGCCATAGACCGGGCTCTTCAGGGCTGGTCTGACCTACTTCAGTCCCACCCTGTACTGGTCCAGTCCGATAGTGCAGCGGCAGTCGCCTATGTAGCAAACAAGGGGGAACCTGAAGCAACCTAGCCATGATGGAGTTGGCGAAGGTCAAAGAGTGGTCAGAGAAGTCGGTTCCTGTGATCTCTGCAATTTTCATTCTGGGAGTTCTGAACTGGGAAGTGGATTAGGGTAGTGTCACGATTTCACATTAAAGGGGACCCGTCACCCAAAAAAATTATTCCAAATCCTATTTTATCATATTAGTTAAGCAAAATAAACTTTAATTACATTGTATAAATTATTTGAATCGTGTATACATCAGTCGGGTAACTCATAATTATAGCCAGCAGGCAGGAGTCATTTTGTGGACACTGTTATTAAGGCAAGCCTTGCATTATCCCAAAGTCTTGTTTGTGCACCAGAATGGGGGACCTGATGTCCATCCCCATGCCCTGGCGACACAATTAAATGGTTAAGAGAACTGGTGGAATGTGGGGAGAGCAGTGACATGTAGGAAGTGCTGAATGGAAAGTGAAAGTAATTGCCTAGGCATAGAGGAGGGGCAGACAATATTTGATTGAAAGCTGAGATTTTTAAATAAGTTTACAACAGCTATGAATGCTTTAATAAAAAAAAAAAAGAATTTGGATTTCATGTTTAATTTGAAAAGGACTTTCATTATACAGCTTTTTATGTCTGGGTGACAGGTCCACTTTAACCAGGACCTAGTCCTTCTGCCATTCTGTCTAAACCCTTCTAACGACAAGGAGAAACGCCTACACAAAACTGGTGAGAGCCATCAAAGTTTATTGCAAAAGGACTCCAGAGGTGAAGATAGATATAACCCACACGTTTGCACTGACAGTTTGGGCCTGTTAGAAAAGGATTTTCCGGAAAGTATAAAATCCCTTTTTTATAGACAGTGTACACAGACCAATGGCTTGCCTATTTGCTCAAAAAAATCTGAGATCTGGCTGCCAATTAGGCATGTGCATGGGCATTAACATAGCTAAAAGGATGGGGATTTCTGTACAACTTGTTGCATTGATTTGTCCTGTACAAGTTGGATCACAACATTTCCATACTGTGCATAACCCCCAATTCAGGGGTGCATGGATAAGGACTCTATGTTTTACATCACCACCTCAGGATTTCCCACAAGATCCTTGCAGTAGCAGAAGAGGTGTTGGTGTGTTCTACAAAATACAAATGAAATGCCTTGCCAGCCATAGCCACATATCTATTGTAACATACACACTGCTAAACAGGTGCCAGCCGGACACAGTGATCCATAGAGCCACTGGAGGACTAAGCAGCTCTGCCAAGTGTATATCTAACATTCCTGCCATAAGAACAGATAGGACAGGAGAGACAATTGCATGTATATGTATGCATATTTTTATTTATATAGCACTATTTGTGTGCAGCACTGTACAGCAGAAAAATAAGCTAATAGAACAAACAGGTTTATTATAATAATGAATAAAATGAAATACAAAGTATGAATGCATTAAATATTAAGAGCAAAGTGTCAAAAAGACAAAAGAAAGAAGTATTAGGAATTACAATCCCCAATGGTATTTTAATTTTCAGTGTATGGTAGGGATGCATTTATTTTGGGATTTGGGAATTCTTAAACCTAATTCAAACCCTAATTTGCATCTGCAAGTGTTTAAAAAGAAGCATGTGCATAGTGTATGGAAAAAATAATTGTAATTTCCTTGTTTGATGAAAAGGCACATGCTTTTAAGGATTTGAACTCGGTTTGGCCAGGCACTTGTATTTGGCCAAATCTGAATCGTGCTGAAAAATGCAGAATCCCGAACCAAATCCTGGATTCAGTGCATCCCTTGTGTATACGTTAGATTTGCAATGACAAAAGTAGACCGTTGTTAGCCTGACAACAGGGCTGCAGTAATCTAGATATTTTCTATGCAGTGTTTTTCTGCAGGAGTCTATTTTCTTTTTTTTTCCTCCTTAGCCATGAAGCTAATGACAGGACTGGTGAAAGTGGCATGGGATGTAAGTCATCACCTAAACACAAGCAAGCGGCAGTTTGTTGCGGAACAAGCAAAAAGCCCAGAAAAGAGATCTCCAGAAAGACTGGAGACACTGATAGCCAAACAGAGAGCTGTGAGTCATTTCTTGCAAACAGGGATCACAGATTTGGCTGGGGGAGACAATACAGGGTGTCCTGCTATTTATCAACGTGGCACTTACATTTGTTTAATGAAAGAGAAAGCTGTCAAAGGCTGGTGATACACTTAAAATAGCATCTTTTAGAATGGTGTAGAGCAGGTGTGCCCAAAAGATAGATCAGGATCTACTAGTAGACCTTTAGCTGGTGATCAGTAGATCTCAAGACACTGTCAACAAACAGCTTGTCTAAATCATCCTCCTATTTCATGCTTTTCATTCAGATTATTTTTTATGTCAAGGTTACATAAGAAATACATGTTTAAGTATAGCAATATACGTTTTCTCATTAATCAATTTAAGTAATATTTGACATGAAACAAAATTATAATAATGCTTTTATGGATGAAGATCATAATGGGACAACATCATTTAAAGTAGGCCCCAACAGTAATAAAGTATGGGCACTCCTGGTGTAGAGAGTGATATTCTGAGACAATTTGCAATTGGTTTTTATTATTTGTGGTTTTTGACTTATTTGGCTTTTTAGCCACAGCTCTCCAGTTTGAATTTTCAGAAATCTGGTTGCTAGGGTCCAAATGACTCTTTAACAACTATGCATCGATTTGACAGGGATATGAATAGGAGAGGCGTGAATGAGTAATAAAATAAAGTAACAATACATTTGTAGCCTTACAGAGCATTTGTTTTTAAATGGGGTCAGTGACCCCCATTTGAAAGCTGGAAAGATTTTGAGGAAGAAGACAAATAATTCAAAAACTATAAAAGAGGAAAAATAAAGACCAGTGGAAAAGTTGTTTAGAATTAGCCATCCTATAACATACTAAAAGTTAACTTAAATGTGAACCACCCCTTGAGCATGCCTGCCAGCAACTGAATACAGCGCCTATACTGAATACTGAACACCACCGTCTTGTCATGTGAGCAGTGCTACCTAGGGACCACACAATCTTTCTGATTTAAAAATGTGAATGTTTCCCCCTCTCCCACAGCTTCATGGAAACCTGGAAGAGGTTGTGAATATGATGAATGGTATTTTTAAAGGAGTTTTTGTACATAGATACTGGTGAGTGTGATTACTTCTTATTGGAATGGCAGTCTCGCTTTCTTCTCTGTTGCTGTGTAATATTTATTGCAGAATTTTATCAAGTGATCTGTTCTAATAGTAATGTCTACTGTTGCCGGGAGCTCCAGTTGATTGGCACTGTCTTCATATTATGTACCTACATAAATACTTCCCTTTCTCTAAGAAGGCCCTTCCTGTCAGTGCAGCAACCTTCCACCTCCGGAGGCAGGACAGAAGAAAAAAAGAATCTCGACTCCTCCCTCTTCATATAATCTCTTGCTCCTCCTGATTTCCCTCAGTTTTTTTTTCTTCTGTCCTGCTTGGAGGTTGGGACAGTTTAATTTTTAGATTATTTATTTTATCTTCTTCTTTCAGGTTTATTATTTTATCAAGAGGAAGCCCACTATAAGCAGGAGGCATCCTAGCTCAATACACTGCATGTGTTAATCCCGGCCTTACATACCACTCCTTCAGGACTGGCAGGCTACTAAGGGAATCACAACACCTACACAGCCACCCGCTCATAAGCTTGGTGTTGCTGTTGCGCCGCACTATGGGCAATGCTGGATCACGGAGCACACTCGCACAATTTCTGTGCGCATTTCTATGGCGCGAGTCCTAGGCGCACTTCCGGGTTGCGGTCCTGAAGGCGACAAAATCGGCGTATCTGTGCACTCGCGCCGTCTGATGACGAGTACGGGGGCCATCTTGGATTTTTCTAGTGCGCATCACAAGTGTCCGGAGCATCAGGAAAGCACCATCACTGGGTTTAAGGTAGCGTTTTTCAATCCGAAAAGAGTTTTAACCCAAGCAGATTCCATTAGGGCTGCCTGCAATAAATTAAGCTTGTTACAAATAAACGCTTCTCCCACAATATAAATGCCTGCAGGCATAATGAGGGTTGAATCTGCCTTACAAATGCCCTCAGGACAAAGGGAGGCACAGACATAAAACTTGTTTTTTGTTCAAATCCATGTTTATAAGTCATTAAGGGCTTTACTTCTGTTTACAGATTTTTCACCATGGATACAGACATGGGCCTAGAGGAAATTAGTAAGGATATGACTAGCACTGCTATACCGAAGACAAGCAAGGCGGGTAGAAAACCCCACAACCAGTTAAAGAAATGCAAGTTCTGTAAGCATACATTACTAAAGTAGAACAAGGAGTTTGCTTGGACTGTGTAGAGCCGACTGATTCAGCACCAACCTTATAACCTCATCCCATTCGAGTACAACAGGCTGAGGACAGTCCCACACATATAGCGACTCAAGCTCCTTCTACATCTAAACCTCCTCAGTTAGAGGAATTATTTGACTGGATTAAGTCGACCATTCAGTCTTCCATTACCCCACCGGCTACTCATAGCAAGAAAGGAAGCCACATGCAATTCTAGATACAGATTCTGATAGTTCAAAGGAGACTAGTGATCAGGAGAAATCTCTGACAGTGAGAACTCCTCTGATAACTCAGACACTCAACGGCAATACCGCTCCATTGCGGGGCCTGAAACAGCAAAATGGTTACTACGTGAAATGCGAGCCACTCTCGAGATCAAAGACGAAACAACGGCTGCATCAAAGGCGGACAAAGTGTTGGGTGTGCATCCTACGAAGTCTAGAACCTTCCCTATATTTAACTCAGTCTCTCAGGTTATAGAGAGCGAATGGTCCAAACCAGATCACCGTCTTGCCGTAACTAAACGGTTCCTTAACACTTACCCCATCCCAGAAGAACTATGTAAAATATGGGACAAGGCCCCTAAAGTTGACTCAGCGATAGCTCACCTGTCCAAAAACACAACACTTCCAACAGAGGACGTGGATTTCAGAGAGCCGATTGACAAAAAGATGGAAGCGGCACTAAGAAGAAGTTATACCCATGCCACAATTCTCGGACCTGCAGTAGCATCTGCTGGTTTAGCACGTACCGCCAGATTCTGGTGTCAGGAGTTACAAAAGCACCCCACTTCACTGGAGGAATTACAAGAGGAACTGCAACGTCTTAGCTTGGCCTTAGCCTTTTTGTCTGACGCAGCCATGGACACTGTACGACAAGCAGCCAGAACCAGTATTGACACTGTAGTGGCAAGGCGAGCACTCTGGTTGTGTCAATGGTCAGGAGATACAGCATCCAAGACCAGGTAAATGAACCTCAAATTTACTGGAGATTCTCTTTTCGGACCTGACTTAAAGCAGATTATTACTGAAGTTACAGGGGGTAAGAGCACCTTTTTACTTTTGGGCAAGAAACCTCCATCTGAACAACCTAATAGATCTTACCATAGGCCCTGGAACTCCCAGGGGCACTCCTTTCGCCCCTTCCGAAACTCCTTTTCGTCCCTCACAAGCTAGTGCCGTGACAAAATAATAGACCAACCTGGTCCAATCAACAAAGGCAGACCAGAAAATCAGGTCCTCCAAAACGAAACTCAGCCTGACTTCAGGCCACAAGTACAGGGGGTAGGAGGTTGTCTTCAGCAGTTTTTTCCAGTGTGGCAAGACCACATTCAGGATAATTGGGTACTCTCAATCAAAGCAGAAGGATACTCGATTCCATTCGACAGCCTACCCCTCCAAATCTCTCCAAAAGACTAGCTCTAAATACCATAGTCAAAGATCTACAAGAAAACAATGTCATTGTTCCTGTGCCACATGACAAACGTTACAAAGGATATTATTCCAATCTCTTCTTAGTTTTAAAGAAGGAGGGCACCTTCAGACCGGTGCTAAACCTGAAATTACTAAACAGACGGGTGTCCAAACAAAAATTTCACATGGAATCGATTCGTTCAGTGGTGATGTCTATGACCCACCATTGCTTCATGACAAAGGTCAACCTTCAGGACGCATACCTGCATGTACACATCCGGTTATACTCACAACAATATCTAAGATTCACGGTGCTAGGAAAACATTTCCAGTTCAGGGCGCTTCGATTCGGCCTTTCCACAGCACCCAGAGTGTTCAAAAAAATACTCAATCACACCGTATCTCGACGACTTACTCATCAGATCACCCTCCTACGACCAATGCTGCAAGGACACCCAGATCTGCATCAGGACGCTCAGCCAGCACGGCTGGCTAGTGAATTACAAGAAGAGTCATCTTATTCCCACACAACAGATTCAGTTCTTGGGCATGTTATTCAACTCATCCCTCCAGACAATCTCTCTGCCTTCAGACAAAATTCAAACAATTGTGCACACAGCTCAACAGGTTTGCACACAGACCACGATTTTGCCGGAAAGCTGTCTACAACTATTAGGTTACATGGTAGCAGAGCTAGAAGCACTACCATTCGGCAGATTTCACATGAGAGAATTCCAAAACCACTTTTTGAACCATTGGAACAAGAAACATTCAGACTTGTCTCAGGGGATTCCCATGACCATATCAGTCAGACGTTCCCTGGGCTGGTGGACATCACCTCACATCCTGTCTCAGGGCAAATCATAGGCCCTACCACATGAACAGTGGTCACAACCGACGCCAGTCGCACCGGCTGTGGAGCAACTTGGCCACCCCGGACGTGCCAGGGAACATGGTCATCAGCGGAGTCCAAACTACCGATACATGTGCTGGAGATCAGAGCAATACAGAATGCCATACTTCATTGGTCTCGAGAGTTGACAAACCAGCTGCTCCGAATTTAATCAGACAATTCCACAGTGGTAGCCTATCTAAACAAACAAGCAACAGAGCAATGCGAGAAGTAACTCAGATACTCCGCTGGGCAGAATTCCACGTTCCGGCCATCTCCACAGTTTTCATTACGGGAATTCTGAATTGGGAGGCAGATTTCCTCAGCCAACAACGGCTAGACCAGGGGGAATGG
This sequence comes from Xenopus petersii, assembly GCA_038501925.1. Lineage (NCBI taxonomy): Eukaryota > Metazoa > Chordata > Amphibia > Anura > Pipidae > Xenopus > Xenopus petersii. The sequence continues at coordinate 151,434,668 of CM076676.1, forward strand.
TCACTTCACCCGGACATCTTTGCACAGTTAGAAAAAAATGGGGACAACCAGACATAGACATGCTAGCGTCACGACAGAATTTCAAGGTACCTGTGTATTGCGCCAGGTTGCAGGATCCAAGAGCAGCATACGTGGACGCTTTAGTCATACCATGGACGTTCAAAAGAGTCTATGCCTTTCTCCCACTAGCACTTCTTCCAAGAGTAATATGCAAGGTACGGCAAGAACGGACGGAGACCATTCTCATCGCCCCAGACTGGTACAAGAGACCTCGGTACTCCGAACTCATCAATATGTCAGCAGCTCCATCGTGGCAACTACCTCTTTGGCCAGATCTGCTAACTCAGGAGCCAATAAAACACGACAACTTGACAAGGTTGCATTTAAAGGCCTGGCTATTGAAACCAACTTATGGCGCTCTAAAGGGTTCTCACAAGAAGCCACCAAGATACTATTGAAGGCCAGAAAGCAGTCCACCACAAATGTCTATCATAGGACTTGGAGAGCCTTTTTAGATTGGTGCGCACCCGCTACGTTCAGTGGCAGCAAGCAACTGTTCAAACAATTGTAGAGTTTCTTACACAAGGGTTCCACTTAGGCCTTTCCTTAGCCACCTTGAAGGGCCAAATATCCGCCCTTTCTTTACTGCTCCAACACCAGTGGGGAAGGGAACCAGATCTCATACAGTTTATGCAAGGGGTGGGCAAAGTCAGACCCCCATACAGGGATCCAACGCCTCCATGGGATCTCACCTTATTCCTCAATCTTCTACAGGGGCCCCCCTTTGAGCCATTAGTGTCCTGTCCACTTAAGTTTCTCACCTGGAAGATGACCTTCCTCTTGGCCATTACCTCTACGAAATGAGTATCGGACATGGCAGCCTTATCTCACAGAGAGCCATGGCTCATACTGCACCAGGATAGGGCAGTTTTTCAAACTATACCCTCTTTTCAACCCAAGGTGGTGTCTGCTTTTCACCTAAATGAGGAAATCACCCTTCCTTCCCTCTGCCCTAAGCCTGACAATGCCAAAGAAAAGGCACTACATAAGCTGGACGTAGTCAGAGCAATACGTTACTATTTAGACAGATCCAAAGATTATAGGAGGTCCGATACATTTCTTGTGACTTATGGCTTCAGTAAGTGGTCTCCGACTTCAAAAGCATATGATAGCCAGATGGTTAGTAGAGACTATTAACTGTGGTTACGACCTTAGTCACAAAACTAAACCCTTCAAAGTTCTTCATTCTACCAGAGCACAAAGTGCATCCTGGGCATTATATAATATGGCCACTCCAGAGCAAATCTGTAAGACAGCCACTTGGGCATCACTGTCTACGTTTGCAAAATTTTATAGGCTCCATGTTTTTCATTCTTCCCCCTCAGCATATGGTAGAAAAGTACTCCAGGCTGCAGTGCTGACACAGTGAATTAAACCCAGCCCTAGATAAGAGGGACAGCTTTGGGAAGTCCCAACGGGTTGCTGCACTGACAGGAAGGGCCGTCTTAGAGAAATAAGGATTTTCACTTTCCGGAAAATCTTTTTCTAGACAGCCTGGACTGTCAGTGCAGTAAGCCCCATCCTTCAGTTAACGTTAGGCGTTTGCACAGTTAATAGCATTAAAAATTATAAAATCTCTTTCTCTGCTATCCTTTCTATTCTCCAAACTGAGCTGACAAACAAAACTGAGGGGAAATCAGGAAGAGCAAGAGATTATATGAAGAGGGAGGAGTCAAGATTCTTTTTTTCTTTTGTCCTGCCTCTGGAGGTGGATACTCAACCCAAGGTTGCTGCACTGACAGTCCAGGCCGTCTAGAAAAAGATTTTCCGGTAAGTTGAAAATCCTTATTTTGGTGTCAGTGGCTGCTCTAATGGCACGCTGATCTTTGACATTGGCCATACACGCTTCAGTTTTTCAGACAGCTAGATTTATCAATAACCAACTGTTTTATCCGCGGTAGATGAAGATTTATTTATAATAAATACTATAAATGTATCATTTGGTTTTTCTCTGTAATAAAAATAGACTAGCAGATATTATGAACTAGGCTAGGATAAACCCATATTAGTGGTAAAACAATACTTTTGGGGTTTTTCAGTGTTTAAAGGAGAACTAAAGCCTAGCTAAAGAAGTAGGCTAGAAATGTTGTACATTATGTTTTGAGCCCAAGGAAACCACAGCCCTTTAGCAGGGAAGATCTGTGTCTCCAACGATGCCTCAGTAGCTCCCCATTTTTTTTTTGCTGATTCACTGCACATGCTCTGTGCTGCTGTCACTTACTGAGCTTATACATGTTCTGATTGGTATCCCAAACCCAGAACAAACCCCAAGGTCTCGGTTGCGGCTCCATCTTCTGCCTATAACAACCACCCTCCGCTACTCGGGTGCCACCAGGTCCTCGCAATCGAGGTAACATTCTTACATTACCTCCCTCTAGAGGGAGCCACTGGACCCCTAGGCTTGTCAGGAAACTGGGCATGAAATTGACGTTTAAGATGGTCAGCATGAACATCAGAGACTGGAACCCAAGACCTCTCCTCAGGACTATACCCTTTCCAATGGACAAAATACTGTAGCCTACCCCTGGAGAAGTGGGAATCCACCAACTACTCCGGTTGACCCTGGACAGAGACTGGAGGTGGAGGAGAAGACGAGAAGAGTCAAACAGTTTTGGCAGTCTTTAACAAAGAAACATGAAAAGAGTTAGAAATTTTAAACTCCAGTTGGACAATACTAGGGTTGATGACCTCTGACACAGAGAAGGGACCAATAAACTTAGGCCCTAACTTGGCAGAAGGGACTTTTAAAGGAATATTCTTGGAAGATAACCAAACCTTATCACCAACCTGGATGTCTGTCAGAACCCCTCTTTTGAGCGGCTACTGCAGCGGACAATGCATTTTGACTCCTATGCCAAATTTTAGAGAGGTGGTCAACCAAAGAAATCACAGCAGGAACCTAAGAGGACTGCCCAGAGAAAGAAAAGAGTAAAAAATGGAGATTCTTCATTGGATGAGTGGGTGCCATTGTTGAACGCAAACTCGGCCCATGGAAGAAAATCTGCCCAAAGTGACTGATTACTAGAAACATAACACCTGAGATATTGTTCTAAAGACTGATTTGTTCTTTCTGTCTGACCATTGGTCTGTGGGTGATAAGCAGATGAGAAAGACAAATCATTATCCATGAGGGAACAGAAGGCTCTCCAAAACTTAGACACAAACTGAACCCCCCTATCAGACACAATGTTCAATTGGGACTCATGAAACTTAAATATATTGGATAAGAAAAGTTCAGCAAGTGAGGAGGATGGAAAGGGGAATGAAATGGGACATCTAACTAAAATGGTACACTACTACCCAGATGACAGCTTATATTACAGCCAGGAAAGCTCATTTTCTGCTGGATAATTAGTGACGAGCCCTAAGCTTAGCTTCTCAACAGCCAATCAGAGCCCACTGAGCATGTGAGTGTCACAGACACCTTCCAAGATGGTGACCCCCTGTGACAAGTTTGAAGTCCTGGATCATTGCTGCTATTGACAAGCTGAAACATTTTGCAACCATATTAATTTTTAGGGTTTAGTTCTCCTTTAAGGCATGCTGCTTTTATATTTTTGAAAGATCCATTGCCTTTAAAACCTCAGGCCCAAAGCATTCCTGATAATTTAGTGAATAAATTACCCCGGTTGTAAAATATAAGGATATTATCGACCATATAAAAGTAAGAGGCCAAAGGCAGAGTGTTTCTATACAGGTCATGAAACTCTGAAGTGACTTCAAATATCCTCATATTTTGGAACAGGGGGTACTTTATTATTATACCCAAGTTTCAGTGAGTCATGTGACAGAAATGACATCATTACGCGCAGGTTATAACCGATGACATCACTAAGCACCGTTTATAAGGATATCATTTAAAGGATATTCATGGCTCTTGTCAAGTATCGAAAAAAAACTGTAATATCTGAATTTATTTATGTGTACTGCCTGTATAGATAGTTGCCATATTCTTTGCAGCCTTTTCTCATTTGCTTTGTATTCTTACTCTCCCGTGCAGCCTGTGTTATTATTATATTCCTCTTTCTCAGCCTTTCACACCTCTACTGTCCGTTCTTTGCCTCTATTTGTTAGTGACACTGTTGCAGACATCCGTGCCATCTGTATGGAAGAGATTGGGGTCTGGATGAGAACATACAGTCAATCATTTCTGAGCGACAGCTGCCTCAAATATGTCGGATGGACTCTCTATGACAAGGTCAGGAGGGAAACAATAAGGAGAAAGTTCACTTACTGAACATTAGGGAGCGGGAAGGCTTTGAAAGACCAAAAACAAATATATTCTTGCATTAAGGGTTATTGTCGTTGGTATCGGGAAACTGGTCTGTTTGCAAATCTTCAAACCAGATACAAAAATAATAAAAGTGGTTTATTCAAAAGGGTAACATTTTAACTGGCTAACACAGTACAGGTGTGGGATTCATTATGCGGAAATCTGTTATCCAGAAAGCTTCAAATTATGGAAAGGCCGTCTCCCATAGTCTCCATTTTATCCAAATAATCCAAATGTTTTAATAATGATTTCCTTTTTCTCTGTAATAATAAAAGTCGCTTGTACTTGATCCCAACTAAGATATAATTAATCCTTATTGGAAGCAGAACCAGCCTATTGGGTTTATTTAAAGTGATACTGACATTAAACATTTACTTTTCAAAATAGTGATCTACATTAAGGGGCAGATTTGCATAGGGTCGAATATCGAGGGTTAATTAAAATGGCTGAAATTAGATATAAACATTTTTGTGTAACAAATTGAAAAAGTGATGCCTTTTCCTGACATAGTACTGCTTAAGAATGTATTCTGTGAAGCCCATTTTAAAGCATAGAAACACAGTTTATTCTTATGGTTGTTATGCATAGCACAGCTGCAGTGGATCCCATATGATTCATAGATTGTGACAGATTTCCCATTTGAGGTAGAGTCCTGCAGCGGGTTACCCGGAAAAAGCTGCGGTACCCTGTGGGTTGCAGGTAGAAGTTTCAGGAGCGGTTACAGACGCAGGTCGGAGGCTCTCCAGGTTTGCGGGTTGCGGTTCGGGTCGCAGGTCTTCTCAATAGCGAGTTTTACTCCTTTTTTTCTGATCATACCTACTTAAAACGATGTCACTTACGGTTTACAATGACCGCACTTCCTGTTTCTTGATGGTCATCGGGTCCAAGCAGGTAAGTATGTGGGTTGCGGGTCATGGGTCGGGTTTGGGTTTAGGGTTTGGGTTTAACAAACTGAATATTTGACAAAATTTGCTGTGCAGGGAAATGATGTGCATTTTATCGGGTTTAGATCTGAGCTATCTAGGGATGCACGAAATCCAGGATTGGGTTTGTGATTTGTCTGATTCCAAGGATTTCTTCAGGATTTGGCCGAACCCAAGAGCATGAACCTAATCGAATCCTACAAAATGCAAATAATTTGCCCATACGCTGAAATCATGATGCTTGCACACTGCCGGTTTTTGCCCGCATGCCGTCAATTTCCGGGTAGTGAGTAGGATTCATATTTGGTTCAGTATTCGTCCGAATCCACACCAGAGGATTTGGGATTCAGCCAATCCCTGATTAGCAGAATTTGATGCAGCCCTAGAACTAACACACAAATCGTGGTGCAGTGCTCGCAATACAATATCCTGAATACAGAACCTGTTGCACGCTTAATTTTAAGGAGAACTAAAGCATAACAAAGAATTAGACTAGGAATAGTACTTATCTGTTATCTATTGTGTATCCTGTGCTTGAATAGCTGCCCCCATGGCTACACAGCAGCTTGTTTATTTAAACTATAGTAGTACTTATCTGTTATCTACTGTGTATCCTGTGCTTGAATGGCTGCCCCCATGGCTACACAGCAGCTTGTTTATATAAACTATAGTAGTACTTATCTGTTATCTACTGTGTATCCAGTGTTTGAATGGCTGCCCCCATGGCTACACCGCAGCTTGTTTATATAAACTATAGTAGTACTTATCTGTTATCTTCTGTGTATCCTGTGCTTGAATGGCTGCCCCCATGGCTACACAGCAGCTTGTTTATATAAACTATAGTAGTACTTATCTGTTATCTACTGTGTATCCTGTGCTTGAATGGCTGCCCCCATGGCTACACAGCAGCTTGTTTATATAAACGATAGTAGTGTTTCTGAAGCAAACACACAGCTTTTACCAGTGCAGCTCAACAATACATTCGATTTTCATTACTTTAAAGGGGAACTCCGGCTACCAAAATATGATAAAGAGTCACACATAACTAGGGTTGCCACCTTTTATACATTTTTTTTACCGGCTACTGTGGGCGGGGCCTCAAAAGGGGCGGGCGTGACATCAAAAGGGGTGGGACGTGACATCAAAGGGGGCGGGCCACGCGACGGAGGCCCGCGGACGCTAGAAGAGGGAAAAAAAAGTAAGTTGCAGGGGATTGGGGGCAGGCAGAGGGCTCCTTTTGATCGTATTACAAATTTACCGGCAGCTACATTGCCTGTAAATTTGTAATACCGGCCTTGGCAGGTATTTTACCGGCTAGGCCGGTAAAATACCGGCCGGGTGGCAACCCTACACATAACACAGAAACCCCAAATATACCCATCACTGTTACCTGTTTCTTTAAAAAGTATGAATAAATGGCATTTTCTATGCTGAAATCCAGCTGTGTAACATTCTTCTCTTTCTGCATCATTTGAAATCCTGGCAGGGAAGGAGGGACTAAACACTGATGTTACAAATTGTAACAACTTCTCCACAGCTTACAGACAACATGCAGGAACTACATAACCCACAATGCATTGCGCTGGGATGTTCCTTTCCTTATTGAAATCACATGTGCAGGGAATTGTGGGGTTTGGAGGATGCAGGCTGAGGACAGATGGCTGTTGATACACAGTAACAGTAGTCAGGCAGCTCAGCAAATTAGTCAGACAGATCAGCAGGAGAGCAGGGGGCTAGGCTTTGGGAACTGTCAGAAACTATTAAAAATAAGGAAAAGTCTGCATATTTTTTAATCGATGTATATTGCAAAGTTGCTTGAAATTATGTTTACTTTTCAAAAAGCATAAGTTATGTTTTTGTGGCGTTTCGCTTTTAGACACTTTTTTTGATGTTACTGTTGTTCACCTTTGAGATAACTTTTATTATGGTGTAGAGAGGGATATTCTGAGACAATTTGCAATCGGTTTTCATTTTTTATTATTTGTGGTTTTTAAGTTATTTAGCTTTTTATTCAGCAGCTCTCCAGTTTGCAATTATAACAATGCAGTTGCTAGGGTCCAAATTCCCCTAGTAACCATGCACTGATTTGAATAAGAGACTGGAATATGAACAGGAGAGGCCTGAATAGAAAGATGAGGAATGCGAAGTAGCAATAACACATTTGTAGCCTTACAGAGCCTTTGCTTTTTGATGGGGTCAGTGACCCCCATTTGAAACCTGCAATGAGTCAGAAGAAAAAGGAAAATAACTATAAAAAATAAATAAATGAAAACCAATTGAAAAATCGCTAAGAATTGGTCGTTCTATAACACACTAAAAGTTACCTTAAAGGACTAGTAACATAAATTGTTTTTTTAATTTTTTCTACTTAATGAAAAAACAACACCAAGGGAGTTTTAACTTTAAATTCGCAAAGTCTTTATTAAGAAATTACTTACCGATTCTCTGCTTGCGCTGCCTTGGTGCTGTTTTTTTCGTTAAGTAGAAAAAAAATGTTTTAATCTTTTTTTTTTATATTACTGGTCTTTTAAAGGTGAACCAACCCTTTTAAGGGATACATGTACTGTTTATATGAATGAACAGTGCCACCTGCTGGTCAGTTTCCAACCATAAAGTAGTCGAGGAAGTTGTCAGGGAATAGATAGTTGGCTGCTCTGATCTTCTGGTTTGGAAAAACATTAGAAACCTCAGATCATTTTTCTCACATCTTTCCTAAGCTGAAGAACATCAGACAAGCCCCCCCTTTCTTTCTCCTGACAACTGCCTCGAATACATGGCATCAAACGGTGCATGTATCCCATAATATCTTGGAATTGGAAAAAAGAATGAATCACAAAAGTGTAGCACTCTCATCAATTGTACATTCACTTGTTTTAAAGGTTTACTTATCCTGTAAAGCTTCAGACTCATGCTTGCAGCCAATCAGAGCATGACCGTGCATAGGGATAGAGCAGCCACAGCCAATGAGAGCATTCCAGCATTTACAGGGCTAAACTCGTATTTGTATACTGTTGCCTTTATAAGTAGGCTTATGAATTCTAGGGTCAGTATAAATATCCCATAATTATCTATATCTGTATGACTTAAATGGGTGTAATTTGTCTCTCCAGCAGGGAACGGTGAGGTTGCAGTGTATCCGAACTTTGCAGAGTTTATACAGCGTTCCAGAGATGGCCCCAAAGTTGGAACTTTTCACTAGCAGATTTAAGGTGAATTCCACCACATTCAGCAGTTCCATGCTATGATCGACGTCACCAGCAACTGTCATTTTCTTTTCTCCTTGGTCTGGTTGGGGGACACAGGAACAATGGAGTATAGCTTGCACCACTAGGAGGCAGGACATAACAAAAAAGAATAAACTAATCCCTCCTCCTCCTGCTATACCCCAGCTCCCAGGTGGAGCCAGGCCAGTTTTCGTTGTGTCCTCAGAAGGTTAGGACATATTTCCTATCAGGAGTTAGATTTTATTTTTTTTAATTTTATTATACACACTGAGGCTGGAATGGGCATCCACATGGCGTGCTTTGCCTTCGTTTCCCACCTCCAACATGGATGTCTGCGGGGTCTCTTGTGCCCTGGCACTGACCACCCAGGCTCAAGGTTTTCCCCCCTTCTGCTTACTGGGGTGGAACTGTCTGACCGGTAGACTGTGGATAGGTAGGTAAGCATCATCCCTGTTTTACCTTGCCCTGTCTATATTGTTTATGGCTGACATTACTGTGGGATTTCCTCCTAACCTTTAGCAGCCCAGGGAGCATTTTCTGTATCAGCACTTCCATCAGCACTGATTACAGCAACCGTTGGTAAGGGCTAAGCTCTCCTGACTGCCTGTGCACTTTTCAGCGCCTCTCCACTTCCGCCTAGCAGTTGAAACCCGTCATTCTGGAAGGGCGGATCTATCCTTCGCGCCCTTGCTATCTTCACGCCCTGCTCTGGACGCGTCTCTGCGCAGACAGAGCCCTACTAGCCTGCAGCACCACACGGACTAGCTCCCGCTCCCCCCCGTTAACCACCGGGCTCCGATTTTCTATATTTTAGCACACCATGTCTGAGAGTTCCAGTGACAACCTTTTTCCAAGAATGGCAGTAGCTGCTAAAATAAAATTTTTGGCCAGTGCCAAATGCCTCAAACGTTTACCAATTGGTAACAAGGAACCTCTCTGCTCCACGTGCAAGCCGTCTGAGCCTGTTCCGGAAACTCCAGGACCCTGACCCCAGGTAAGCTTAGACACCCATGGGGCATCAGCGGTCCAGGCCACAGACGCTCCATCTCTGGGTTCTCATCCCCCCTCAGTGGGCCTCTTAACTGGCCTTTGGGATTGCCAAGCTGGCTGATTCCATAGACAGACTCCTGGCCTGTCTAGATAACCCAAGCCACCTAAGCGCAGGGCACCCTCTCCGTCTGCAACTGACAGTGACGAGGAGTCCGTGTACCCGTCTCCCCTCCCTCTAGTTTCTGGAGACGAACACTCCCTCTCTAACAGTGAACTATCCCATAGTTCGGATCAAGAGGAAGAGGATTCCCCAAAGTTATCCTCTGAGGCCATTGACTCCCTTGTTTTCTCTGTCCTAGAAACCCTAGATTTGCAGGAACCTGGGACCAGCTCCAGTTCATCCTCAGATCATTCCACAGGAGTGGGACAAGCCCGAGAAACGGTTTCAACCTAACAGGTGCTTCCTTAAGCTATATCCGTTTCCATCGGATCTCACCGAGAAGTGGTCCTCTCCAGCTCTGATAGTTCCCGATGCAGCGTCCTTTAAGGATTCCATGGACAAGAAGCTGGAGGGACTTCTGCGTTCCCTTTTCACCGCTACTGGCACCTCCCTGCATCCGGGTTTTAGCCTCAGCATGGGTGACTAGGGCTATGCAGTCCTGGTCAGATGCGCTATGCCAAGATATTTCCTCTGGGGTACCACGCAAGGAACTCTGAACTTGCTACGCAGATCAAGGCGGCCAGCGAATATTTGTGCGAGGCATCACTTGATGCAGCTCAGGTGATAGGCCGATCCTCTGCACTTTTGACTGCAGCCCTCTTCTCCAAGAAGTTCCTGACCTCTATTCCGTTCAAGGGTAAGCTCCTTTTTGGAAAAGATCATCAGTCAGGCCACCGGGGGCAAAAGTACTCTTTTGCCCCAGCCCAAGGCCCGCCCTTCCTTTCGTAGGGGAACATTTTTTTGTGGCTTTCCCTCCCTGACATGCTTCTAACAGCAGAGGACGTTTTGGAAGAAGACCCTCCTGGCAATCCCGTAAACCCTCATCTAAGCCAGCCAGCAAGTCCACATCAGCATGATGACGCCCCTTCAGCGAAGCAACCATAGCGGGAAGACTGCGGCGCTTTGCAGATGCATGGCCCACCCTGACGCTGGACTCCTGGTTACACGAGGTGGTGACTCGGGGCTACCACTTAGAATTCTCTTCTCCCCCGCCTCACCGCTTCTTCATGTCCAGGCTCCCCCAGACAAGGTTCATCATTTAAGTTCCTTAATGCTGTCTCTTCTCTCGAAACCGAAACACGCAGCCAAATTCTGCATGAAGGTCCTGGGAGTCATGGTGTTGACCATAGAAGCAGTCCCCTTCGTACAATTCCACCTCCGGGAGCTTCAATGGAACATTTTCTAGGCTTGGAAGTGCAGATCCCTACTTCAGGAGATTCGTCTGTCACTCAGGACCAAAGCTTCCCTTCACTGGTGGACAATTCACTTGACCAAGGGCAGACCACTCGGGGATCTTCAGTGGCGACTCCCCACCACAGATGCCAGCCTATCCAGCTGGGGAGCGGTCCTGGAGGGACACTCAGCACAGGGCCCTCTGGTCCCCAGCAGAGCAACGTCTCCACATAAATCTCCTGGAGATTCGGGCCATTCGTCTAGCCTTATACCACTGGCATCATCAACTAGCGGGTCAGGCGATAAGAATCCAATCCGACAATGCCACAGCAGTAGCCTATGTCAATCACTAAGTCGGCACAAGAAGCAGAAGTGCACTTAACGAGATCGGACTCATCTTTCGCTGGGCAGAGACTCACCAAACACATCTATCCGCAATCTACATTCTCGGACTTCTCAATTGGGAGGCGGACTTTCTCAGAAGACAGTCCCTAGACTCAGGCGAGTGGTCTCTAAAGGACAACATTTTTCTACAGCTCACTCAAAGATGGGGAAATCCAGAAGTCGACCTCATGGCGCGCTGTTGGGACCCTCTGGCGCTAGCAGCGGACGCCCTCAAGGCTCCCTGAGACTTCCAGCTCACATACACCTTCTCTCCTCTGCCCCTTCTTCCCTGAACGATCAAGAAGTTGCAGAGGGAGTACATCACTTTCATCCTCATCATTCCCCCAGCTGGCCTCGTCGCACTTGGTTCTCGGACTTAGTAAGCCTATCCGTAGACGAACCATGTACTCTTCTGGTCATTCCAGATCTTCTTTCTCAGGGAACAATTCGACATTCATGCTCAGCCAACCTCAGATTGACGGCGTGGCTATTGAGACAGCGATCTTGAAGAAGATGGGTTTCTCGGACGAGGTGATCCTCACCATGAGAGCGGCTCGTAAGCCAGTCTCTGCCAAAACCTACCACCGAGTCTGGTCTACCTACCACCAGTGGTGCCAGAGTCACAGAGCGGATCTCCTCCATTTCTCCATCGCCAACATCCTGGCCTTCCTGCAAGAGGGGCTTTCCATGGGGTGATACTTGGGATCACTAAAATCCCAGATCTCAGCCTTGTCTATCCTGTTTCATAGGCGACTTGCCTTACATTCAGATGTCAGTACCTTCCTACAAGGGGTGGCCCACGTTAGGCGGTTAGCTTTTTATTCAGCAGCTCTCCATTTTGCAATTTCAGCCATCTGGTTGCTAGGGTCCTAATAACTATGCACTGATTTGAATAAGAGACTGGAATATGAATAGGAGAGGTCTGAATAGAAAGATGAGTAATAAAAAGTAGCAATAACAATATATGTGTAGCCTTACAGAGCATTTGTTTTTACATGGGGTCAGTGACCCCCATTTGAAAGCAGTAAAGAGTCAGAAGAACAAAGCAAATAATTCAAACAACTATATAAAAGAAAATATGAAAAGCAACTGAAAAGTAGCTTAGAATTTTCCATTCTGTAACATAATAAACGTTAACTTAAAGGTGAACCGCCCCTTTAACAACAACTACTGGATTGGACAATTAGCAGTAGGGATGCACCGAATCCACTATTTGGCGTTCTACCGAATCCTCTGTGAAAGATTTGGCCAACCGAATCCTAATTTACATTTGCAAATTTGATTCGGCCAGACACATGGATTCGGCCGAATCTTGCTGAAAATGCCCAAATTCCGAACCGAATCCTAATTAGCAGATTAGGAGCTTCAACAAGTCATTATGTCACATTACGGAATCTTCTTCTCTGTATCTCTTAACTAATTGGCCACAGAAAATCATATAAGGGTAAATAAAAGCTGAAATAAACCACTCTCTAAGCTCTTACTTTGAAATGACCCTGGGGTATGTTTCAGCTCCATCAACTCCTTTATTATGGGTCTCTCTCTCACTCTCTCTATCTCCCACTCTCTCACTCACTCTCTCTATCACTCACTCACTCTCTCTTTCTCTCTATCTCCCTCATTCCCACTCTCTCTCAGATGAATGTTAATGATTTTACTGGTATGTGAACCCCCTGTAAAGTTCTGACACCCCCACTTTTTCAGAACCGTTTGGTTTTCATGGTGTTGGATAAAGAGCAGCAGGTGGCTGTGGAGGCAATAAAACTGATTGGACTCATTTCACAGTGAGTATCAGAGAGGAGGTTTGTATAAGTGCTTAATCCCCCAAAATGTAGTATTGATCCCCCACCCCAAATGCTTATTTGTACTCTGGGTACCCCTGGAACTATAGCAGGATGACTGTTACCCCAATGTTTCTATATATCTGTAACCTTGTTATGAGCTAAGGGGCCCAGCCTGAAGGTCAATTAGGGGGAGATTTGGGGTGAGTGTTTATTTGTACCCTGGGTACCCCTGGAACTATAGCAGGGTGACTGTTACCCCAATGTTTCTATATATCTGTAACCTTGTTATGAGTTAAGGGGCCCAGCCTGAAGGTCAGTTAGGGGGAGATTTGGGGTGAGTGTTTATTTGTACCCTGGGTACCCCTGGAACTATAGCAGGGTGACTGTTGCCCTAATGTTTCTATATATCTTTAACCTTGTAATGATCTAAGGAGGCCCAGTCTGAAGGTCAGTTTTGGGGTGAGTGCTTATTTGTGCCCTGGGTACCCCTGGAACTATAGCAGGGTGACTGTTACCCCAATGTTTCTATATATCTGTAACCTTGTTATGAGCTAAGGGGGCCCAGTCTGAAGGCCAGTTAGGGGGAGATTTGGGGTGAGTGATTATTTGTGTTCTGGATACTCCTGGAACAGTAAAGACAATATCATAACAGAGCACAAGAGACTTTTGTTTGTTGTTTTGTAGATGTCCATAGAAAGCAATTTCTTGTTCTAGAATGTACCCTATAAGGTATAACACCTATACACTGAGTAATTATTTTTCTTTATATGACTGGGGGGTAATCTGACATCCCTAAAATGTATCTTCCTACTACTGACAAAAAATTCTTTGTTCTTAAGTGAATTCACACTGGGGTTTTTTTTGGTGGGGAGTCAGTTAGGGTTCGGATATGAATTTCTTTTGTATTGATTCAATAATGGGCAGAGCTTGTGCACGTGTACCTTGATCTTCCCTGTCCAGAGTGTTATTTTGTTAATTTCTATGAAAATTATTCACCTTGTGTCTTATGCAGGAACATGGAGGAGACATTAAGTAAGAAGGATTGTGAAACTGTGTACCCCCTTGTTTTTGTATCCAGTCGAGCAGTTTCATCAGCAGCAGGGGCATTTCTGTATAAGAGGTCAGTTACAGATTATATAGTCTTTAGCTTCCCCTTTGTATTCAGTTTAACGCTCCCTGGGACAGCGCATTTTATGAATTCCCACGTAGGGCAACTGATAGAAGTGAATATGTTTTCACAGATCTGCTGTGTTATTGATTAATTATGTCTCAGATCCAGTTTGACTGGAAGCGTATTGATACCATCATTTCTGATTGCATGTTAACCTATAGAAGGATAGATCATTCTCACTTCTGCCATGTTTCACATGGTTTATCTCTGCTGGCAGGGTTCTAGCTCATAAAGTATCTAGTCCCAAGAGCAGAAATCGTCATGGAAACGCAGTGTTCTTCCAACTGCTGACAATGTTCTTCATAAAAAGTAAGGTAAGGCCATATTCATTCTTTGCTTGATAAAAGGAACCCCAAAAGCATCACTTCCACAATAAACTTGCCCTGCTAGCTTCTGTGTTTGTGCTGGTGATCTTTTAATTTACACTGTTTGGGAGGGTGTCGATCCCCACAATGCTGTGCACCAGGTTTTCTTTCCCCCCAGAAGGCCTGTGTGTATGAGAGTGGTCCACTAACTTTCCACATATTAGTTCAGTTAGAGTTACTGTATGTCTTGCAAGTGGGGTGGACTGGATCTCTTGAGACCTGAGCTGAGACTCAAAACCATATACCTGCACACTATGTACAATAACTAGTAGTTATCAGCCTGCATGCCTTAGGCTCTCATTTATTCTCCCTCTGTTGCCTTAAGCTCCCTGACCATGCTGCATATCTGGTAGACAGTTTGTGGGAGTGTGCTGGGGTCCCACTCCAGGACTGGGTATGCCAGACTGATCTGCTGCTGCTGGAGGAGGAGGGTAAGATCAGAAAGTGTTTTTATGATCCAATTTCTTTCTTTTGCATATACCTGTGGGATAAAGGGGCCGTGGGATAGAGCATTCACCACTAGGAGGCAAGACACAAGTAAAAGAAGCTTCTGCCTATCCTGTTATACCCAGAACACCTCAGGACGTGTTTCTAGTTTCTTCGAGAAGACAGCACAACTGGCCGTCCTTATGGGATTATTCTGTGGCCAAACTTTACAGTCTTGGCACCAAGGGGTTGTCCTGGAGTTCCCTTTCTCTAGAACGGCCCTCTCTGTCAGTGCAGATGCCATGGGGTTCAGTATCCACCTCCGGAGGCAGGACAGAAGAAAAAGAAGAACTTTCTGGTTCAACCTTCCTCATATAATTACATACTCCTACTGTTCTCCTCCTGTTATTTTCTTCTGTCCTGCTTGGTGGTTAGGCCTTTTTTTAAAAAAAAATGTATTATATTGATTATTCTTATGATTCTTCTGCTATTTTTTTTTTATCGTGGGTGTGGCACATCTTATGTAGGAAGGTATCAGGTAGAGCACTATGCTTACAGCCAGTACGCCACTCCACAGGACTGCCAGGGAAAATGGACACATCTAATCCGGGACACATTAAAGTCTCACAGAGATAACTACTGTGTCCTACACCGGACCGCAAGGGTTTTTTTGGCTGTCACAAGGAGTTTTTTTTCTTCAACGAAAGAAAAGTGCAGCCGCACTTCCGGGTGTTCGGGAAGATTGGCGCCAGTAGCCACACTTTGCCGAGAAACGTCAAGTAATGCGCACGTAGACGCAGGTGCCATATTGACATATCATGCGTTGATGTGCGCAAGCTCCGGAGTGGAGAACAACAGGCGCACAGAAACAATACACGAGTCAGAGACTCTATTACGAGCTCTAAATTTGCCAAGGTAACCCTGTTACAGTATAATGGAGCATAACATTTGCAACAGCCACTATAGTATCACAGCCTGCAGGCTCAATATACTGGGCAGCTGATATTTCCCCTATAAAGGCATACAGGCAAATAAGGGGGCATATAAGAGGTCATAATCATGATTACTAAGTCACATTACTTTATCCATACAGATAAAGAAGCTCAGATAACACACCCTGGAAACAGACATGGCCCTGAAGGACCTTAGGAAGGACATGGTCAATACCACTACAACTCCTAACACTAGAAATGCAACTGAGAAGAGATCTAATAGCAAGCATACATTACGCAAAGGGGAACAAGGGATATGCCTGGACTGTACTGAACCCCCAGATTCAGCACCAACACTATCCCCACAACCTATTACATAGTCCCCAAATTAACAATGCTCAAGACCAAAATCCTTCCACATCAGTAAAACCACTTCAATTGGAGGAATTATTTGACTGGATTAAATCTAGAATGCAATCCTCCATCAGCCACCCATCAGTCCATAGTAAGAAACGGAGGAAACAATTGAGTTTAGAGGCCAACTCATCTGACTCGAACAAGATCAGTGATCAGGATAGTGACTTAGAATCGGTAGAACAGAGGAAGCAACATTTAAGGAGCCAATGGATAAAAAAATGGAAGTGGCTCTTAGAAGAGCAATTCCTGCGACCTGCAGTGGCATCTGTAGGGTTGGCACGCACAACAAGATTCTGGTGCCAGGAGTTGCTAAAAAACCCACATCACCAGAGCAGTTACAGACGTATTAGCTCAGCATTTGCTTTCTTGTTAGATGCAGCCATGGATACGGTAAGGCTGGCAGCAAGAAACAGCATTGACACAATAGCAGCCAGAAGAGCATTATGGTTGCGCCAATGGTCGGGAGGCACAGCATTCAAGACCAAGTTACTCAATTACGTTTTACAGGTGACACACTCTTTGGACCTGACCTTAAGCAAATCATAACGGAGGTTACAGGTGGCAAAAGCACCTTCTTACCATCTGGCAAAAAGCAGAGGTCAGACCCTCAGAGTAGACCATTCAATAGACAATAATTTCCAAGGAAGGCCGTTCCGCTCCTTTTGAAACGCCTCCTTTCGCTCGTCACAATTGAGTGGAGACTTCAAAAAGGGTAGACCATCCTAGTCCAATCAGCAGAGACGGACCAGAAAGCCAGGTCCCCCAAAGTCCACCTCAGCCTGACTCTCTCCGAAACAGGCCCGGAAGGGGTGGGTGGTCGTCTCCGACAATATTTTCCGATCTGGCAAACCCTCATACAAGATACAAGATTGGGTACTAGCCATCATCAACGAAGGGAACATAATACCATACCCCCTCACACATTCAAACGATCATCCACCCCAAAAAACCCAACCAAACTACGAGCTCTTAAAACTATAGTCAAATAACTCATACTTTCATTGTTAGTGAAACTGAAGTCCTCTAGTGGTGTTCTAGGGTATAGCAGGAGGAGTCAGCTTCTCCAGCTTGTGTCTTGCCTGCAAGTGGTGAATACTATAAACTACAGTCCCTGTGTCCCACAGATTAATGAAGAGAAAAGGATTTAACAGTATCAAACAATTCTCTTTTTTTTACCCCCCAGGCTTGGATGACACAGAAGAAAGTGCTCTGATAGAAATCTTAGTAGCGTCTATGAGACAGACAGTAGAGGGGACATCTCCTGTGGGTAGAGTGCCTGCTAGAAAGGTATGTAAGTTCTTCAACACTCTTAGAAACCCCTGCTTCAGTTTTCTTTATCTTGACCCAGTTTAATTCTAGTACTCCTTTACCTATTGCTTACTCGTATGATAGTAAACAAGCCCTGATGTCTTTTTCAAAACCTTCATTCATACTTCAGTTTCTTTCTGAGAGTTTAGGTGTTTTCTCCCCAGGCTGTTGCCGTAAGGGAAAAGAAGGCTGAAGACAAAATCAGACTGACCCGTCGTATGATTCTTGCACTTCCATCTCTTTTGGCAAAGGTACATTTATGGAAGTTTAGATTAGGTAGCTCACTATAGCCTCCCCCAGAGTTGTTTGCTTTAGCGTTCTTTGTATCTGCTACACATAGTTACATAGTAAAGTTTCTTCCCTCAGTTTTCAGCTGATGCCAAAAAGGTGAGAACTCTGCTTAAAATCCCTTCCTTTATGGAGCTGGACATTTACTGCACAGACAGAATGGAAAAGGTAAGTCTACTAAGACAATTTTTCTATATACTAATACACTCACTCTGACTTACCATGATATCTTATGGTTTAAGATTGACACATTTTATCACTTAAGGTGGCCATAGACACACAGATACTATTGTACGAATTGCCGACATCTTTTGTCCGGCGGAGATTGGTCGATCGGTCAGGTTTGATTTTGACCCGACCGATCCCGCCGGAGCCCACAGCACATCGTTATCTGATCGTTCGGCCACACGGCCGAACAGTCAGATTACCCAGATATAGCCATGTTTGTTAATGGCATATCGGGGAAAGATCTGCTCGTTTGGCGATGTGGCCAAACGAGCGGATCTTTGCATCTATGGCCACCTTATCAGTTTATAAGACCCAAAGGAAAGGTTCATTTTGGGTAGAACTCCTGTGTGATTAAAAACAGATTTTCATTTGGGACATAGGTATTTATGTATTATACGAAGTGTAATTTTGCCGATTGCTGAAGGCTTTTTAGCAAATAAGGGAATACCGAGTTATAGAAGATAGATCATAGTCCGGACCGCCATCAGGGGGGCACAGGGGGTACTCCTGTACCGGGCCCAGGCCTGAAGGGGGGCCCGGTACAGCTGAGATGCTGAAGTCCTGAAGCGGGGAAAACACCCGAAGTCACGAAAACAGCCGAAATTGAAGTCCTGAAGCAGCGAAAAGACCCAAAGTCACGGGAGGAGGCGAAGTTGTGAAGCTACGAGTTCAATTCTACTGAACACCAATTTTTTTATTGTGTATTTAATCCCCTGGCCACTAATGTATTATTTTAATACTCGATAGGCCCCTATCACCAATGTTTTTTTTAAAAAACATTCTCTTGGGCCCCACGTTTTTTCGGGGGGCCCTGACGCCAATTTTTTTTTTTAAAAAAATATTCTCTGGGGTACCAATTTTTCTTTTACTTGTAAGGGGGCCCTGACCACCAATTTTTTTTTACAGAAAAAAAACTTTTTATGGGGGCCTTGTTTTTTTTTAATTTATAAGGGGGCCTTGACCATCAATAGCTTTTTATAACTTGTAACTTGTTTGTGTGTTACCTTTATTAGCGCTGATGTCTGTGTGGTGTTTTAGCTGTGGTATGAAGTGGGCGGGATATGGGGTGGGCGGGATATGGGGTGGGCAGGGCCCCAAAAATTTTTTTGTACGGGGCCCCGTGATTTCTAATGGCCCTGCTCATAGTACAAGTTGATCCAGGGACTGGTCCCATTGCATCTTGGAGTCAGGAAGGAATTCTTCCCCCTCTGAGGCAAATTGGAGAGGCTTCAAATGGGGATTTTTGCTTCCTCTGGATCAACTGGCAATTAGGCAAGTAGTATAAAGACTTAAGGTTGAACTTGATGGAACATACTGTCTTTTTTTTAACCTATGTTACTAGGTAGAATACCAGGCAATGGAAGATGCGTTAATAAACATATCTTCCCATCTTTCTCTTATTTCCTACACTGGGTATAGAAAAATCGATTCATTCTTTTTATAGTTTTTTTCCCTTAGTCTCTAGATCTGCTGTTGGGCCAGATTCAGGAGATCTTGGAGAAGCATACAGAGGCAGATGTTTTACAGGGCTGCTCTCAAGCTTTGTACGTCTTGTGTGACCGGAGACAGGCCTTGTACAAGCACGCAGATATTGCACGGAGCAACGTTGTGGACCAGCTCACGGACCACTTTTTGCAGCAGGTTCCAGAAATCATGCAGGTATCTGCTTCAGCTGCAAATCTTTTAATGCTCCTCATCCTGGAATATATAATCCACTTCAATCAGTTCATAACCAGTGTTCTCCATAACCCTTGTTGGCATTGCATCCATACTGTTCTGTCTCCCCCATTGGTACTTTCATGAATTGTCACCGTTCTAAGTATGTAAGTTGTGTCATCCACTATTGACCAACTGCAGAAAATACTTCATTGATCACTCACACTTTATACTTACCCATCTTGTCCTCTCCAGGAGACTGAGCTAGATGAAGATGCAGTTTATAATATCGCTGCAACAATGAAAAGAATATCACCATTGTACAGGTAACAAAATAGTTGCCAATTTTTCCTTAAGTTCTTTATAACTCATGAAGTATTTGGGAGGAGTTAAAAAGAAAAAAACAGCTGACTCCGCTCTTGTGGTGAACTGCACGGCGATAGAGAGCTGAGAGTAGATACAGAGAGAGTAATAGAGAAGGTCAGTGTGAGGGTACCTGGTGGAGTGGGAGTACGGCGGGGACGCCCCTGCATTCGTGTTCCTCATGCGCTGATTCTCTCTGAATGTGCGTTTGGCGCATCTCTGTGTTTTGGAGCAAGTTTGCGTCTGACATCATCATGTTTTGGCGAGAGTTTTAACTATTTAAAGGTACATCTGACTTTACCTATTGCCCAATGTAAGGTCTATTTTCATAGTTCCATAGTGCGATTTCTAGTTAATTACAAATAGTTGATCCTCTAAAACGAAGGTGTCTCCCCAATCTGTTAATCAATAGGGCTGTTCCTGACTCTGCCTGTCCCTGACCTTTGCCCATGTATTGACTGTTCTCTCTGGATCCTGCTTTGTACTGCGATACTGCTGTGTATGACCTCGACAACTCTCTCATCTGGGTTTGGGACCCCGTTCCTAACAGTTAGACCTTTGAAAGTGGAAATGAGAATCCTAGAGTTTATGTGCTAGCAGAGCCATGAGAGGTGAGATAATACAGGCAGCAGCATTAAAAAGGCATTTTATACTTACTGGAAAATCCTTTTCTAGTCGTCCCTCCTGTCAAACGTGTGGGTTAATGTCAATCTCATCTCTGGAGGCAGGACAGAAGAATAAGACTCGACCCCTCTCCTGGTATATAAGTTGTGACTCCACCTCCCATTGCCAGTTCGTTTGTAAAGCTTGATGAGGTGGAGTGAATTAGGAAAGTAGGAAGTAAGGTCAAGAGACGGTTGATAACATATAGAAAATTTTGTGTCCACAGACCCATTACTAAAATCGGGCCTGGGAGGGACTTATTGCACTGCCAGTTCGGGCCTATTAGAAAAGGATTTTCCAATAAGTATAAAATCCCTTTTTCTTTAGTCAGCCCTCCTGTCAGTGCAAACGTGTGGGGACGTCCAAAAGCTGTCCCGTAATTTAGGGTGGGTAATATAGAAACTTTTCGTAACAACTTAATGTTAAATTGACTGTATACTGCAATAAACATGCAACAGTACGAAGCCCACAATAACAAATTAAAGAATACTGTTTGCAAAAAAACAATGCAAGTATTATCATGGCAACAATAAAACTTTGAAGAATATGGTTATGTGTCGTCTTTTAACCACTGTGCCACCGCAGTCTGCAACTGTTTGCGGCCAACCACAGCCGAAGATGAAGCAAAAACGTGGTTTATAAAAGTATTGGGGAAAAAAAATAGTGGCTGCCCTGCATATTTGTTCAGGTGTAGCCAAGTTGTGTAAGGCCCATGAAGTACTTTGTGCTCTAATAGAGTGAACCTTGACTTGAAAGGGCTTTGTTTTTTTTGTTTTTTTCTACTTTCATAAGAAAAATTGATTGTCTCTACTAACCACCTCGCAATGGTTTTTTGAAACTCCTTGCCCTGTGTGATTTGCGGAATAAGATAGCAACAGAGAGTCTGATTTCCTTAAGACTGCAGGCCGTTTTAATAGATGCGAATTGTTACTACTACATCGAGTTTGTGTAACTACATCTTTCGATGGATTTGAGCACAGGAATGGTAATACCAACTCCTGATTAATGTGAATACTGGTTACTACCTTTGGTAGAAAACCTGGTACTGTTCAGACGACTATCCTGATGAGTAACCAACCATGGTTCTTTACCAGAGAGAACCATCATTTCTTATACCCTCTTAGCTGATGTTATGGCTATGAGGAATGCAACCTTGAGTGACAACCATCTAAGCTCACAAGAGACTATGGTCTGGAAAGGTGGTCTTTGCAGCGTGGCGGACTGGCCTGTGCGACTCCTTGTAAAAAGGTATATAGTGGTGTCTTGTGTCCACTGAATAGTTGAGAGTGCTGATAAGGCCAAAAACTGTATGGAATTCTGTGAGTACCTGTGGTGTACTGTCCGTGCACAGTAAGTGTTTGGCTGAACACCAGGCGAGAATTGTATACCATACCTTGTGGTATGCTTTTTGCACTGCAAGGGTACGAACCCCATGAGCTACAGCATCACTTTTTTTTTGCATGATACAATTGGGCCTCCTGAACCAGACCATCTATTTGAGCATGGCCAGGTTGTGAGAAGTTCCCTTGGTAGAGGTAGTCGCCATGTTCTGGACTGTGACATGTAGACCAAGTCAGTGTAACACAGTCTGGTCGACCCCCTATGTGATTTTGCCAATTATCCTCAGTAGAATCTCCAGTAGAGGGAATGCAACCATTTTATTGAAAGTCTATGGAATTACCAGTGCATCTATATAGATAGACTGCTCCGCGTGCCTCCTTGTTTGTTGACATAAGCCACCGCTGTGGCATTGTACTTGTAGTTGGCGGCTCTGGAGTTTGTCGTACGAGCCCTGGAGAGCTAGGGTTATTGCTCGTAGTTCCGGGATATTTATAGGGAGCTGCGATTTTCAGGTTTCCCGACACCCTTGTATTGTGAAGGTGTGGTAACCTACTCCCATCCGAACTTGCCGGCGTTGTAGCTGTCTGTCACTGTGGTTGATCCGAGCTTCTGCCCTGGGACAAACGAGTACACACTGTCCACCAGGATAATCTCGCTCTGGTTGTAGGAAGTATGGAAATGACCTGCTGAAGATCTTGGTGATCTTTGTGCCCACATTGAGGAAAGTTGTGTTGTATAGTCGCATGTGGGACCTTGTATAAGGTCTCACTTCTAGTGCTGTCACTATATAACTAAGTAGCTGTAGTAATCTGCCACTGATTCTCTGTCTTGTAGAGAAAAGACTGAATACTAGTGATTAGTCTGTACTTCTTCGTCTGTGAATTGAATTATTTGTTGACTGGAGTTGAACATCAGTCTTAGAAACTGAATTGTTAGAGACGGCATGAGGGAGCTCTTGCATTGGTTTCTCATCCAGCAGTACTGTGTTATGTTTGGTAGGCCCCACTTTTGTACTAGAATACCTCCCAGTGTAGTGCTCATTCCCTTTGGACTATTTTTGTCTGCTGCAGAAGGACTCTGGAAATGAATACTGCCGTTGTAGGACCTGTATACAGGTCTCTGTATGGACTGACACCTGTGTTACAGACTAAGCTCTCGTGAGTAAATTGTCCGATTATGGTAGAATGTGAATTTCTGAGCATTGTAGGTGTGTGCCCTAACCGGTGCCAAGACCTTTGTTATAAGGGTTTTGTGCTATGGCCAGTAGTAACTCACATTGATGTAGAGTCTTGTGGTGCAGAGTGTAATATACTCTATGCCTCTGTGCTGCACTTCTCTGTGGTGTGTGACACAGTGTTGAGAAGTCCGTGCAGTTTGTGGCATCATTGCGTTGCGACGTTCGGACGCTCGCACCAAGGTTTGACGCCCGCGCCGGGAGAAACTGGACACCCTTGTCCATACTGACGCCCGAGCCGATATCGAGACACCCGCGTCCTGAATTGACGCCCTCATGACGCACGTGGCGCTAAAAGCTCAGTGAGAAAAGGCGCCAAAACACAGGCATCAACCTGGCCGCCTTAAGGGTCAAGGGAGTAATTATAAGAAACTGTAGTTTGTTTTACGCTCACCTTATTAGTGTTGGCCATAGAGAGTAATAATAAGTAGCTCAGCATACTGTTTACTCTAATACACAGACAGTGTTGGCCATAAGGAGTAATAATAGGCAGCTCAGCATACCTATTACTCTAATACAAGCAGGGCCGCCATCAGGGGGGGCAAGTGGCCCGCGCCTGAAGGGGGGCTGCATTTTTGAAAGAGCTGGGTCCCCCTTACGAGCGCCCGAGCCGTGTGGCCATTTCTCAGGTTGTAGAATGCGGAAGTGCCGAACAGCTGAAGTCCCGAAGTGGTGAAAAGAACCGAAGTCACATAAGGAGCCGAAAGGAAAGTCCTGAAGTGTCGAAAAGACCGGAAGTCACGAAAGGAGGCGAAGTTGAAGTCCTGAAGCCACAAGTTCAATTCTACTGAACACCAGTTTGTGTTTTTTGTTTTTTTTTAATCCCCTGGCCACCAATGTATTATTTTAATATTCTATAGGCCCCTGCCACCAATGTTTTTTTTTTTGTAACTTGTAAGGGAGGCCCTGGCACCAACGTTTTTTATTTTTTTTTAAGTTTTTTAAAAAGAATTGTTGAAATTTTTTTTTTGGGGCACACCTGGTGGACAGCTCTGCGTATCCTCTAGCTGTTGTGCCTTTGTTCTGTAAAATTAAAAGTGATCCAGATAATAAAATAAGAAATAAAGAAAAAGAAAGTAATACACTAATAAAATCTGTCCTTCACCTCCGAGGCAGGACAAAGAACTGGCAATAGGAGGTGGAGCCACAACTTATAAACCAGGGGAGGGGTCAAGAGTCTTATTCTTCTGTCCCGCCTACAGAGTTGAGATTGACATTAACCCACACGTTTGCACTGACAGGAGGGCTGACTAGAGAAAGATGGAATGAAGTCGATCAGTTTCAACAATCCCCGGAACTGTAGGATCTGTCTGTGTATAGCTACCTGCAAATGCAGCATCTATATCATTCGCAATTTCAAAATACTCCACCCAAAATACAACAAACAACAGTAGAAACTAGAATACAATCACCAGTAAAACATAAGCTTGTGTCTAAAACATACACATACCTTGCATCTTAAAAATATGACTAGGGATGGGCGAATTTTTTCGCCTTGTTTCGCCGAAAAAATGACGCCCATAGACTTGTATGGAGACGTGCGTCAAAAAAAAAAGACGCGCGACAAAATAATTTTGCCGCACGACAAATTTATTTTGACGTGTCTGCGACATTTCGCCGGCGGCGAATTTTTGGCGAAACTAAATGGTTCAAATTCGCCCATCCCTGAATATGACCCTAGACCCAGGGTTAAACTTAAGTGGGAAGAAGGTTGCGGAGTTCACTTAGAACCCGATGACTGGAAAGAAATAGAGGACAGTCTCTATCTCCCTCTAATCACACAGGCTCATTCAATTTAAAATTGGACACCAAACTTACTGGACACCAAAAAAAATACAACTTATGGGTCGCCTAGAGCATTTCAGATGCCCTCGCTGCAATTTACCAGATGCGGATTTCATTCATCTTTTATGGTATTGTCCATGTATACAGAAATTTTGGAAAAAAGTAATGCAATTCTTAGCTGACGAATTTACCTTACTAGTATTGAACCCGGCTACCTGTCTATTGGGAGTAACAGACACTCTGGTACCTAGAACCCACTCCAGATTATTGATGAGAGCACTCTTGTTCTACACTCTTGTTCTACGCACTCTTGTTCTACACTCTTGTTCTACACTCTTGTTCTACGCACTCTTGTTCTACACTCTTGTTCTACACTCTTGTTCTACACTCTTGTTCTACGCACTCTTGTTCTACACTCTTGTTCTACGCTAAGAAAAATGGTAGCCCTACACTGGATGGGACCAACACCACCTACGCTTAAAAAATAGAGCAAATTTATAAACTCCCAGCTGGAACTTTACAAGTTAACTTATATTGCCAGAGGATGCCCACAGAAATTCGACAAAATATGGACTCCTTGGCTGGATTCACCTGCAACAACGATCAAATAACTCTGTTTCAGAAAATCCAATGTATCCTCTCCATGTCTACCTCTCTCTCTCTCTTTTTCCTACTATTCCTTCCTCCTAATTTTGTTTATTATTGAAACTTAATAAAAAGCTACTATACTATGAATAAAGTAGAATCTGGAAACCACTTAGTCACTTTAGTGTTTCTGCCTGCAGTGGTCACGATCTGTCTCGCTGGGAGCTGTTCGGCCCCTGCAGCCAAATACTGCTCAAAAGGATCAACACAGGAGAGGTTTCGGAACAGGTACAGCTCAGTCATTTCCTCTCTACACCACTTCATTCCAACTAGGGATGTACAGAGTCCACTATTTTGGATTCGGCCGAACCCCCCTTTGCGGAAGATTAAGCCGAATACCGAACTGAATCCGAATCCCAATTTCCATATGCAAATTAGAAATGGAAAGGGATAAAGAGACCCACGTGTGCAGAGAGTGATTAAAAAATGTTTTCCTTGTTTTGTGACAAAAAGTCATGGGATTTTAAGGATTCGGATTTGGTTCATCCCAGTGTGAGGATTCAGCCGAATCCTGCTGAAAACGGCTGAATCTTGGCCGAATACCGAACGGGATCCTGGATTCAGTGCATCCCTAATTCCAACCTTACGATAGTAATTATTACGCGGTATTTATCTTGCAGATAGTTATTCCTGCCCTTACCTGCTGCCACTTCTCTCTCTTGTGGGAGCTTTTCCACATCACCAACTCCAAAGGCTCACAGGTAGGATTTCTCGTTTTTGTTTTAAACCTACAATATCACAGATCCGGGTCTGAGAACTTAGGCAGATGTAACTCTTCTGGTGATCCAAGAAATAAATCAGATTCAGCAAACGAGGCACAGAAATAAAAGTGCTCATATTGTGAACTTTCCAGCCATCCCTTCCTCTTCTTCATATTTCTCCCTTCTTCTCCCCAGAATCAGCTGAAGCAAAAACTCAGGCAGTTCTGTGACATGTGTCAAAACTGTCTGTCTGATCATCAGGCTGCTATAAGGAAACAGGTAACTTTCTCTCTTAGCAGGACTTTCCATATCTTACTTAAAGGGGTTGCTCACCTTTGAGTTAACTGTAAGTATGATGTAGAGCAGGGGTCCCCAACCTTTTTTACCCATGAGCCACATTCAAAGTACAAAGCATGATACGGTCCCTTGGGGTGCCAAATAAGGTCTATGATTGGCTATTTGGTAGCCCCTTTGTGGACTGGCAGCATACAAGAGGCTCTACTTGGCACTATACTTCATTTGTATGTAATTAAAACTTACCTTCAAGCTTGGAATTCAAAAATAAGCACCTGCTTTGAGGACCCTGAGAGACATCCAACCAATATCCAAGGGGTTGGAGAGCAACATGTTGCTCATGAGCTACTGGTTGGGGATCACTGATGTAGAGAGTGAATTTCTGAGACAATGTGCAATTGGTTTTTATTATTTGTGGGTTTTGAGTTATTTGGCTTTTATTACTCTCCCATTTGCAGTTTCAGCAGTCTGTTTGCTAGGGTCCAAATTACCCTAGTAACCATGCACTGATTTGAATAAAAGACTGGAATATGAATAGGACAGGTCTTAACTAGAAAGACGAGTAATAAAAACTAGCAATAACAATAAATATGTTACAGAGCATTTGTTTTTAGATGGGGTCAGTGACCCTATTTTTAAACCTGGACAGAGTCAGAAGCAAAAGTCAAATAATTATGGATGCACTGAATCCACTATTTGGGATTCGGCTGAATCCTTGGTGAAAGATTTGACTGAATACCAAACCGAATCCTAATTTGCATATGCAAATTAGGGGCAGGAAAGGAAAAAGTAGAAAAAATTCTTCTTTCGTCATGAAAAATCACGTGATTTCCCTACCCGCCCCTAATTTACATATGCACTATTCGGCCGAATCCTGATGAAAAAGGCTTTCGGTGCATCCCTTCAAATAATTTAAAAAAACGATAAAAAAAATAATGAAGACCAATTGAAAAGCTGCTAAGAAACTGGCCGTTCTATAACATATTGAAAGTGAACCACTCCTTTAAAGGACCAGTAACATCAAATGTTTTTTTTTTTAATTCGTTAGTATATAATGGAAAAAAAAACACAAAGACAAATTAAACTTTGAAATTTATTAAGAAATAATTTACCGATACTCCGCTTGCTCTGCTCTTTAGAAAAGGGCGACGATCCATCGTGCGGTGCTCGATTTCTCCTCCCTGGCTATCTCCTATAAGGAAGGCAGGGAGGAGAATTTGATTGCCTTTTCTGAAAAGGAGCGTAAGCGGAATTTCGGTAAGTTATTAACTTAGCGATTTCAAAGTTTAATCTTTGTTTTTTTTCTGTTGTATACTAACGATCAAAAAATTTATGTTACTGGTCCTTTAAGGGAGTTGTTCATCTTTGAGTCAACTCTTGGTATAATGTATCGAGTGATATTCTGAGACTTTCCATTTTTATTGTTTGTGTTTTTTGTGTTACTTAGCTCTTTATTCAACAGATCTCCAGTTTGCAATTTCAGCAATCTGGTTGCTAGGGTTCCGAATTCCCCTAGCAACCATGCACTCATTTGAATGAGACTGGAATATGAATAGGAGAGGCCTGAATAGAAAGAGGAGGAATAAAAAGTAGCAATAACAATACATGTGTAGCCTTACAGAGCATTTGATTTTTAGATGGGGTCGGTGACCCCCATTTCAAAGCTGGAAAGATTCAAAAGCAAAGAAAAAATAGTCCAATTAAAAACATAATTAAAGGTGAACCACCCTTTTAACGTCTCGTTCCCTATCACTGCACCCCATCGCCATACTTAAAAAGATTCACAGATCCCCTTTACTTCCACTTGAATGTCCTGCTGCGTCTTTATTGCTCTCTCTTTTAACCCAATGTTTTTCCAGGCATTTGTACTCCTCAGCGATTTGCTGGTTATATTTGGTGGGCCCGTAGGCCAGAAGCAGAGATCTCACCTGCAGCCTCTTGTATATCGTCCCAATCTGTCTCTTCAGGCCGAGATGGCTGGATTTCTGTTGGATAATGTATTTGTTGATCCGGAAGAGGAGGAAGGTTCACAAACGGGTAGTCACAATCGCATTCAGTTGCAGACAATCAACATCATTTTTTTTGTAATATCAGCTTTCCAGGAAGTAATCCAGGAGATATTGTGATTTTCAAGAAAAAAAAACTACCCAAATGGCAAAATTCCGAATATCCACTTCCCATTGGTTTCTTTGGCTTTTTGGTAGATGTTAGCGAATGTGATAAAACGGATTGATTGTAGTTCATTTTAAAGTAAATCTCGAAAATCTTGGAATTCAGGATACGAGCAATTTAAAGAAGAACTAAAGCCTAAAAATTAATAGGGCTAAAAATGCCATGTTTTATATAGTGAGCTTACTGCACGAGGCTAAAGTTTCCGCTTGTCAATAGCAGCAATGATCCAGGACTTCAAACTTGTCACAGGGGGTCACCATCTTGGAAAGTGTCTGTGACACTCACATGCTCAGTGGGCTCTGATTGGCTGTTGAGAAGCTAAGCTTAGGGCTCGTCACTAATTATCCAGCAGAAAATGAGCTTCCCTGCCTGTAATATAAGCTGATGCTACAGGTTTGCTGATTATTCAATTCTGATGCTAATTGCACTGGTTTCTGTGCTGCCATGTAGTAATTATGTGTATTAATTACTAATCAGCCTTATATTGTGACATTTTTATTCTATGTGTACTGTATATTGTGAGTGGGTCCCTAAGCTCAGTAAGTGACAGCAGCACAGAGCATGTGCAGTGAATCAGCAGAAAAGAAGATGGGGAGCTACTGGGGCATCTTTGGAGACACAGATCTTTACTGCTAAAGGGCTGTGGTTGCCTTGGGCTGATACAGAAGCACAAAACATCAAGTACAACATTTCTACCTACTTCTTTAGTTAGGCTTTAGTTCTCCTTTAATTTAAACTGTGACCCTTTCTCAAATAAAATCAGAAAATCTGAATCTTTGATCTTGACAATTAATCCCTTAGATTGAGGAGTAGGTACTGAAGTAGTAATGTTTAAAGGGATACTGTCAGGGGAAAACATGTTTTTTTTTTTTCAAAACACATCAGTTAATAGTGTTGCTCCAGCAGAATTCTGCACTGAAATCAATTTTTAAAAAGAGCAAACAGATTTTTTTAATATTACATTTTAAACTCTGTCATGGGGCTAGACATATTGTGAGTTTCCCAGGTGCCCCCAGTCATGTGACTTGTGCTCTGATAAACTTCAGTCACTCTTTATTGCTGTACTGCAAGTTGGAGTAATATCACCCCCCTTCCCTTCTCCCCCCACCAGTAGAAGGTAACCAGATAGCAGCTCCCTGACACAAGATAACAGCTGCCTGGTAGATCTAAGAACAACACTCAATAGTAAAATCCAGGTCCCACTGAGACACATTCAGTTACATTGAGTAGGAGAAACAACAGGCTGCCAGAAAGCAGTTCCATCCTAAAGTGCTGGCTCTTTCTGAAATCACATGACCAGGCAAAATGACCTGAGATGCACCTACACACCAATATTACAACTAAAATACACTTGTTGGGTTAGGAATGACATTTTATATTGTAGAGTGAATTATTTGCAGTGTAAACAGTGTCATTTAGAAATAAAACTACACCATAAAAACCATGACAGAATCCCTTTAAATGTATGTAAAACACTTATTTATGGTGAATG
The DNA here is from genome assembly GCA_038501925.1 of Xenopus petersii. Lineage (NCBI taxonomy): Eukaryota > Metazoa > Chordata > Amphibia > Anura > Pipidae > Xenopus > Xenopus petersii. Next base: position 151,465,180 of record CM076676.1, read on the forward strand.
TATTTTTCAGATGATGGGGCCCGACAAATTGATGTGCTACATGAGAGAAGAAATCTGCTCGCCGGTTACTGCAAACTGATCCTGTACGGTTCCCTGCAGCTGCACTCTGCCAGCGATATCTTCAGGCATTACGTCAAGGTCAGAGTCCCTTTCTAGCGTATTACTATACTGTTCCTAATTGCCTTTTTCTCATTTGGAGAAGGGAGGCCACAGCAAAAAGTACCCTGAGTCCTGAAGTCCTAACACCTCATTTTAAAACTAACCATTTTCAGTTACCCATGTTAGAAGTGACCTGTCCAGTACCAGATATAGGATGGCTATAAATCTACAAAAATGAATTATCAGTATATATATATATATATGTGGTGAGAGCTGGGTAAGGGAGACCAATTGTGTTAAAGGGGTTGTTCACCTTTAAATTCACTTTATTATGTTGAGAGTGATATTCTGAGACAATTTGAATTTTGTTTTTATTTTTTATTATTTGTGGTTTTTGAGTTATTTAGCTTTTTATTCAGCAGCTCTCCAGTTTGCAATTTCAGCAGTCTAGCAGTCACTAGGATTCAAATAAGAGACTGTAGACTGTAAGCTCTACGGGGCAGAGACCTCCTTCCCACTATGTCTCTTACCACATAGCGCTTAAGCTCTTTGTCATATGATTCTGTATATATTTATTAAGTGATTTGTCTCCCCCATGTACACTTTTATATATATTGTACTTTTATGCACTGTACAGCGCTGCGGCTCCTTAACAGCGCTTTACAAATAAAGTTATACGTACGTACGTACGTACGTACGTACGTACGTACATACATAGATACATATGAATAGGAGAGGCCTGAATAGAAAGGTGAGTAATAAAGAATAGCAAATAGCAATAACAATACATTTGTAGGCTTGCAGAGAATTTGTTTTTAGATGGGGTCAATGACCCCTCCCCCGTTTAATAGCTGAAAAAAGGGCCAGAGGAAGGTGGCAAATAATTTTAAAAACTATAAAAGAAAAAATAATGAAGACCAATTGGAAAGTTAATTAAAACTGCCCATTCTAGAAGATACTAAAAGTTAACTTAAAGGTGAACCACCCATTTAAGGGTTGCATCTATGAACATAGTAGGGATCATTTACACAGTAGGACGCAGTGTGCCAAGGGAAAAAACGACCATAATCAGACATATTTTTGCATTTTGCTGGCCGCAGTCTAAATGCCCACACACGGCCCGGCTGCATTCTACCTCTGAGCCCCCAGACAATGGGGATTCCTCTAGTCTGGTCCCTGCAGGAGGGGAAAGCACCTGTCAGGGAGTGCAAGGGGGAGGACATTGTCCCCTGCAGTGATGGCGGCCATCTTGGGGTTGGCGCAAGGAGGAGGTGATGCCTCCTTCTCACTTCGCTCCAGAAAAGTGGTGCACGCTACCGGAAGTAGAGACAATGTTGCCATTGTTAGCACACCCCGGCAAGACGGAGGCCACATCACAACAGACCTGGGCACACTCAACAAGGGCGATGGGAGCGTCCTGGGCATGGCGCAACTCCGCTTCTCTGGACAGATCTGCAGGGCAGCCACCTAGTCCTCCGTTTATACCTTCACAACATTCTATAAGCTGGACACCTTCTCAGCTGAGCTTGTCTTTTGGCCAGAAGGTTCTGCATTCAGTGGTGCAATAAACCAGATATCTCTCTGGCATCCCACCTCACTGACTCTGAGACTGTTTTGATAAGTCCCCATATGTTCCCTGTGTCCCCCTTTAGACAACAGAGAAAATAGGTTTTTTTTACTCACTGTTAAATCCATCTCTCTATGGTCGAAAGGGGGGACACAGAACTTCCCGTCCTGTTGTAGCTGTTTTTATGCCGGCCTCTATGTTCTGCCTTATAGATTAATCAAAAGTTATTCAAGGTTCATTGATGTAAAGGCTTTGATTGGAAGGAGGAGCAAGATGTGGGGGTAAAGCCGGAATGGGGCGGCACATCCCCTTTTTAATTAGCATCAAGTGTCCTGCCCCCTGGAGGATGAAACTTAACCCCATACGTTCCCTGTGTCCCCCTTTAGACAACAGAGAAATGGATTTATAAGTGAGTAACAAAGATCCTATTTTTTGGAGCACAGCCTAAACTAAAATCATTCATATTGAATCATTACTGGTAGTTTAACACAGTTCTTGTATAGTAACCCTGCAACATGTAGCCTATGGTCAGGTTACCAGCCAATCAAAGCACTGAGCAGGGGGCTATACTGAGCCACATCAGCATTACAAGCCACTTAAAGCATTGGTTGGGGCTTATACTGTGCCAGAAACCACTCCATAAAAAGCACAGTGTAGGGGGGGGTAGTGAGGTCATATGAGGGGAATAGGGTGAGTGGGACCCCTCCTTTCCTCTGCTTGTTATAGAAATTTAAGACAAAATGAGCATTAATACTAAATTACAAATGCAGCTGTATATCCAGCAGACTCAAATGCCAGTGATCTGTTTCAGTTTAACACCAATTACGGAGATATTATTAAGGAGATGCTGCACAAGTCCCGAAGCATCAGCAAAGAGGAGAGCACCAAGACTGTTCTGCTTAGCCTCACTCAGGTGAAAGAACAATTTGTGTCTATGTCTATGAGTGATATATTCTGATAAAAAATATTATATGGTGATAAGTATATCATTCTGAAGTGAAGAACGTGGAAAAGTAGAGGTATTCCCTGTACTAAGCACAATTCAGCAGGAGCAGCCCCCTAAGTTTGCTCATAGTCTGTACAGAGAGATCCCATAAAACTATGGCAGCATAGGTATTCCCTGTACTAAGCACAATTCAGCAGGAACAGTCCCTAAGTTTGCTCATAGTCTGTACAGAGAGATCCCATAAAACTATGGCAGCATAGGTATTCCCCTGTACTAAGCACAATTCAGCAGGAACAGTCCCCTAAGTTTGCTCATAGTCTGTACAGAGAGATCCCATAAAACTATGGCAGCATAGGTATTCCCTGTACTAAGCACAATTCAGCAGGAACAGTCCCCTAAGTTTGCTCATAGTCTGTACAGAGAGATCCCATAAAACTATGGCAGCATAGGTATTCCCTGTACTAAGCACAATTCAGCAGGAACAGTCCCTAAGTTTGCTCATAGCCTGTACAGAGAGATCCCATAAAACTATGGCAGCATAGGTATTCCCTGTACTAAGCACAATTCAGCAGGAACAGTCCCCTAAGTTTGCTCATAGTCTGTACAGAGAGATCCCATAAAACTATGGCACATAGGTATTCCCCTGTACTAAGCACAATTCAGCAGGAACAGTCCCCTAAGTTTGCTCATAGTCTGTACAGAGATATCCCATAAAACTATGGCAGCATAGGTATTCCCCTGTACTAAGCACAATTCAGCAGGAACAGTCCCCTAAGTTTGCTCATAGTCTGTACAGAGAGATCCCATAAAACTATGGCAGCATAGGTATTCCCCTGTACTAAGCACAATTCAGCAGGAACAGTCCCTAAGTTTGCTCATAGTCTGTACAGAGATCCCATAAAACTATGGCAGCATAGGTATTCCCTGTACTAAGCACAATTCAGCAGGAACAGTCCCCAAAAGAATAGGGGTAGGTATTGGCAAAGGGAGGAGCATCTTTATATTAATCCTGATTAAGATGTTGAACAGGCAGGGTCCAGATACCTTTGGCCATGTAGTGTAGGCCAGTATAGCATTTATATGTTTATTGGGCTTAAACAATGGCATGTCTGAATGAATGTGAAGAGTGTCTCTTTAGTATCACTGTTGGCCAATACACAAGTGAAACTTAGAGAAATTCTCCATGAATGGCCAGTGAGCTAAAGCTCATTTCTTGTTCTCCAACTCCCTGCTCTCTATATAGGCCTTTACAGGGCTGTGCCAAGAGTGTGACACCCCACCCGTGCGCTCCTCTCCTCCTTTGCTAGAAATTCGGGTGTTGGCCAAGAGATTGGCTCTACTCTATGGACCTGATCAGATGAGATATCGTCAGGATATTGTTTTGCTACACAAGTAAGTGATACCATTCCATGATATTTCCCTCTCTCTTGCTTTATTGTACCTTCTCTGCTACATAATATATATATATATATATATATATATATATATATATATATATATATATATATAGTTGCAATTAGAAGCACTCACGGTTGTGATAATGAAGGAATATCTTTTATTGGAGTGTTACAAACTACCCCACATCAACGCGTTTCGGTTCTCTCAGAACCGTCGTCAGGATGCACCCAGTGGTCGTCACATGATGTATAAATACAGAAATCCACCAATCAGTGTAAAGTGTCAATTAAATATTCAAATCAGTGAACAGGCTCGTCATTTAAGTGTTAACAACAGTTGCAATACTCATTGGAAGCATATATATAAGTGATAAAATCACATATAAAAAAGTGTAAAAATGTTAACAATATTCTTAAAAAATAAAGTGCATAATGGTAAACCATCAAGGAATTATCAACATACGAGCATTTGTGCAAAAAGCTTTTTGTATAAATTTTTTTTAATAAGCTGGGTTGTTATGGATGCCATTAAGGTATAGCCCCAAACCAGAATGGGAGTTTGTCCAAAAAGTCAGAAATTGGAGATGCCACCATGTCAATAAAAGTTTTTGTTGTAAACAATGCTGTGTACAGAACACTGTCATACTGCTGGTGTCCAAGCACCGTAAAATGTGGATAGGTGTCGGACTACTGTTCCACTATGCCGAGTATCCAAAGTCTGGGAAAATCCCATCCCTCTATTGGGTTTACATATCACAAAATATCAGTCATATTATTTTACACATATATTGATACTGCATACAAAATGCCAAAAAGGCAATAATCACAAAGGATCGAATAAGTCCATATTTATAATAAATACTTTGATAGGGCGATTCCTGAGATCATCCCCTGAACCCAGTTTATAGTAAAACATTTCAAGTGTAGTCAACTTAAGTGTTAAAACAATTTTCCAAAGATGTGACACTGTGTCACCAATCCCATAACACCCAAATCTTGTAAGTCTATCTACTATCCCTGACACCTGAAAAAACAGAGAGTCAAAGGAGGAGACAGAAATGAAAAAAAGAATGAACAAATTAAAACAATAGGAAAAAATTGAAAACAATTGAAAAAATGATGGAAAAAATGTGCTGCCAATCCTCGCAAGGATGTACAGCAATGGTTAAATGTGTATAAAGGATGGACAAACCTATCATCTAAATAAAGCAAGCCAATGAGTACATCTCATTGAGGCCCCTAGGGGCTACTGTGTCTAGAGTCCGGATCCACTTGGCCTCTTTTTGCAGTAGAATTCTCCCCCTGTCACCTCCACGTCTAAGTGGAGGGACATGATCTATTAATACACATTTGATGGAGGGGAGTGAGTGTCCAAAACTTAGACAATGTCTGGCGAGTGGAGTGTCCGCTCTCCCAGAGGTCAGGGCAGTGCGTATAGTGGATCTATGATTGTTCATGCGGATCCGAAATGTTGTAGTACATTTCCCAACATAATGTAAGCCACACGGGCAAATGATGCAATACACCACAAATTCCGACAAACAGTTTAGCCTGTGCCTGATTTCGTATCTCCTGCCACTGTGTGGATGGGAAAAATTTGAGCCCGTTAGCAAGAACCCGCATGTAATGCATCCACTACACCTAAAACAACCCAGCTTGTTAAATTTCAGCCAGGACTGTGATGGACTGATGTCTCGATCCCTCTGCAGGTCTGTGACCATCAGTATGTCACGCAAGGCCCGACCTCTGCGATAAGCGCACCGCGGTGGTTTCACCTTAGTGAATGGTAGATTGTTATCCATTTGTAATATGGGCCAATTCTTTCTAATAGCAGTACCTACATCTTTACTTATAGGCAAGAAATTAGACACAAAAGTTAAGGTCTCATCTTTATCCAGCACTCCTGAGGTCAATTCCGGTGTACCTCTGCTATCTTTTTTAAACGCTTTCTCCAATTCACTATCCAGAAATTCTCTCTGGTATCCACGTTGCAGAAATCTTTTGCGCATCTCATCGGCCTGTCGCTTTGCCACCCCACTATCAGAATTGTTTAGAAAAACTCTTAGGAACTGTGTATATGGTATTGATCTCAAAATAGAAGGCGGATGAAAACTGTGCGCATGCAACACCGTGTTCCTATCAGTGTCTTTACGATATAATGTGGTGCCCACCCCATTAGGTGTACGAAAGATTCGTATATCCAAAAAATCTACTGTGTCACGGTCAAAAGTTAATGTGAACTTGACCGGAGTGGATAGGGCATTCAACTCGGCAACAAATGTTTGGAGTCCAACTTGGCTCCCCCGCCAAATCAGAAGTACATCATCGATGTACCTCTTGTATAGGAACAATTGATTGGCATACCTAGTGAGGATATGTTCCTTCTCGAAACAATCCATGAATAGATTGGCATAGGAGGGGGCCACGTTGGACCCCATTGCCGTGCCCGTCAACTGTAAATAAAACTTATTTTCAAAACGAAAATAATTCCGGGTGAGTACCAGTTCCAACAAGGAGCAAAGAAATTCAACCGGTGGAACACCATTATGTCTGTTTGTCAAAGCCGTCCTACATGCTGACACCCCCTGTTCAAGTGGTATGATGGTATAAAGACTGGACACGTCCAGTGTGGCGAAAATGGTGTCCTCAGGAAGTGGACCCAGTGTGGTAAGAATTTGAAGGATGGCCGAGGTGTCAGCTATGTAGGAGGGCATCTATAAACAGAGTGGCTGTAGAAAAGTATCCATATATATATATATATATCTTACTGGGATTAATGCATGAGTTATTTCTCACATTAGGGAGGGCATAAAATTCTCTCTGCGCCAGAATAAAACATCTGACTGGAGCCCTGAAAACCTGCTGTTCCTGGATGTACTGAGTGAATTCTCCCACAAAACCATCAAGCCAGACAAAAAGGCTGTGTAAGTAGCTAGTGGTTATACAGACAGGGTATCAGGGGTGAAGCCAGTTGAGACATGACTAAGGAGGAGTACTCAGTATCTAATAGAATGAAGTCAAATGCAACTGAACATTTAGTGTTTTTAAAATTTTGGAGGATTTTCAAAAAACCCAGCAGCACCCTAAGACAGAAGTTGGTGCACCTTAAAGACCCAACACCAAAGCACATAGAGAGCAATGGGGTCTATGCTGTCCAGTGTAGTGAAGATGGCTCAGATCTATACATTGGGGAGACAAAACAACTGCTTTGTACCAGGGGCCGTCTGCGTCCTCAAACACCCCTACAGGGATTGCCGCCACCCCTCCCCCAAGCGCATGTAAATTAAACCTACCTTCAGCACATCGGGGGAGGGAGATTAGTGGTCATGGGAGCACTGGCGGAGTTCTAGGGCCCACTGTCGGATCAGCCCGTTATTGCCCAACCTCAAAGAAGGCATATCAGGGAGAGATCTGCTCGTTTGGTGAGGTCTGTATGTATGGCCAGTTTAAAGGAGAGGGAAAGGTTAAAATTAAGTAAGCTTTATCAGAAAGATCTATAAAGAGAGAGACTCATGCAGTGGTGTCACATCCAGCTAATATGACAGCTGCTATCCTAAACAAATAGAGACATTGTCTAGAGCTGCTTACTCTGGTATGGAAAAGCATTCTAAATAATAAAAATGGTGCTCTAGCTTGCACTTGTAGCTAATCTGTTGGCAATAAACTGCCTTGATATCTTCCCTTCTCCTTTAAAGGGGATGTAAAGGCAAAGAAATAAAATCCCATTTCTACTTTCTTTAATGAAAAAGAAACCTATCTCCAGTATACTTCAATTTAAAAATGTGTACCGTTTTTATAAGAAACTTGACTGTATGTAGTGAAATTCCCCCTTTATTTACTGCTATGGATAGGAATTGTCAGACGGCCCCTAACTGCTCTGCAGGGAAACAATCATACTTATGAACAGCAGGAGGAGCCCCCGCCTTACTTTCCAGCCATGCAGAACTCAAGCAGCTTTGTTTGTTTCCCTGTAGAGCAGTCGGCGACTGTGTAGAGATTTGTATTGGATTTTATTTTTGCCTTTACATCCCCTTCACTGTTTCCAACTCCAGCTGCAGGGACAAAGATCATGGAGCCAGATTTAAACAGATAAACTGGGATTCTATTTGGAGGATTATTTTGCTGCAGCCACTGGTTCTGCAGAGTTAGAGAAAGTTTGTATTAAACAATACAAAAACTATAAAATCCACATTAGATTACATGACAACACAGGACCCAGTGCAGTCTGTATATTCTGATTATTAATCAGTCTTGCTATATCGGCTTCTGGCAGATATTATTTGACTTGTGCTGTTTTGATCATTTATGACGATCCCTAAGCAGCCCAGACCACACTGAGCATGTGCACAGTCTTGGTCTTGCAAAGATGTATAACAAAGTTACAAGGTGGGGACCCTCTGTGGCCAACTTTGAAAACATAAATCATTTGTTTGATTAGGCTTGTGGTACAGTAAGTTCATGTTTATATTTAGTATACAAAATACAGCATTGCTAGTTTTCTATTTTACACTTTACTTCCCCTTTAAGTCTACTAAGCTACTTCTCTGCCAAAGGATCAATATGCAAAGGATTTGTGGAGGAGGTTTCCTTTGGCATGGCAGTAGTCTCATACAAGGGGACACATACAGGTATTTACTAGTTTAGACACAAGACTAGAGCACACATTAGCAGCTGCCTTTACTTTCTCTTACTTCTTCCCTGCAACACTCCCAGCATGAAATATTTAGAACAGACCATTGAGCAGTGGCTGCCCTTCCAACCTGTGAGAAAGGATGAGGTTTGGGCCCCTCTTCTGGCATACAGCAAGTCTTTGTCTGTAGATGAGGAGTCCTCTTCTGCCACTGAAAGCGATATTTTGCCACCCAAGGAAGGAACGAAGAGGAGCACTGCAAGGCCATTAGCTCCTTCACCAAGCAAGAGAATGAAAACTAGCGAAGGTAAGTGGACCAATTCTCAATACATTTGTATTATTAATCAGTATGGGTGGGACCGTTGTGTGTTTGTCTGAAGCACAGAAATACAGAATCACAATAAAATGGGAGCAAAAGCAGCACAAGGCACATTCCAAACAGATTTTGTCAGTTTCCCAGCTGCCCCAGTCATGTGACTTGTGCCTGCACTTTAGGATGGAACTACTTTTTGGCAGGCTGTTATTTCTACTACTTAATGTAACTGGGTCAGTCTCAGTGGGACTTGGATCTTACTATTGAGTGTTGTTCTTAGATCTACCAGGCAGCTGTTATTTGTGTTAGGGAGATGCTATCTCATTACCTTCCCATTGTTCTGTTGTTGGTGTTATATATATAGGGGTGTTATATCACTCCAACTTGCAGTAAAGAGTGACTGAAGTTCATCAGAGCACAAGTCACATGACTGGGGGCAGCTGGGAAACTGACAATATGTCTAGCCCCATGTCAGATTTCAAAATTGAATATAAAAAAATCTGTTTGCTCTTTTGAGAAATGGATTTCAGTGCAGAATTCTGCTGGAGCAGCACTATTAACTGATGTGTTTTGAAAAAAACATGTTTTCCCATGACAGTATCCCTTTAATATCTTGGAATTAAAAATAAATAAATAATGAATGTTCATTGCAAAAGTGCCTAGAATAGCCCCCTCATCAGTTTTACATTCACTTTTTTTTAAAGTTTACTTATCCTTTAAAAGTTCCCAGTTCATATAACCACTTGTACCCTTATCATACCCCATGATGGTATGGCCCTTGTAGAGCCCTGGTCTCCTCCACAAAGCTTCTCAACTCTTCCCGATCCAACGCACATGAACGCCAGTTATGTTATATATATGTATATATGTTATATGTTCTCAAATCAGCCTCCACATAGTTCAGCCATTGTTTTCTTGGATGTCCCATGAGTCGTCTGGCCTTTGACAGTAGACCTTCCTCAGGACTCGCTCCTCTCCCAGACTTGTATCCTTGCTCACAAAAACGTGCAGTAATTTCATCATGTGGGCACGGGTATTCTAGTTTGGCAATTTCAGGAGTTCAGGGGAACAAGTTCCCAGAGTGGCTTCATGCGGAGACAGGGCTATAAATGCACTTGGGCCTCTGTATCACCCACGAGACTCTGCTCCAACTAGAGTCCTGCAGTGGGTCGGGTACCTGCGGGTTACCTGTAAAAAATGTGGGTACCCTGCGGGATGAGGGTAGAATTTTCTGGTGCGGATACAGATGCAGGTTGCAAGTCTCATCCATAATTATCTTTTGTTGTATTGTCTGTATTTTTACTCCTTTTTAAAATTTTACAAAACTTTTCTGTCTCCGCCCACTTTTGATGTATAATGTATAATAACAGGAAAGTTACTGCATTTTTTGTACTTATATTAATGTCAATGTTATTATACATTTAAAGGAAAACTATACTCCCAAAATGAACACTTAAGCAACAGATAGTTAACATCATATTAAGTGACATATTAAAGAGTCTTATCAAACTGGTATATATATATTTAAGTATAATATAGCGTTTTATGTCTGTTGCCTTGAGCCACCATTTTGTGATGATCTGTGTGCTGCCTCAGAGATCACCTGACCAGAAATACTGCAGCTCAAACTGTAACAGGAAGAGATCACCTGACCAGAAATACTGCAGCTCAAACTGTAACAGGAAGAGATCACCTGACCAAAAATACTGCAGCTCTAACTGTAACAGGAAGAGATCACCTGACCAGAAATACTGCAGCTCTAACTGTAACAGGAAGAGATCACCTGACCAGAAATACTGTAGCTCTAACTGTAACAGGAAGAGATCACCTGACCAGAAAAACTGCAGCTCTAACTGTAACAGGAAGAGATCACCTGACCAGAAATACTGCAGCTCTAACTGTAACAGGAAGAGATCACCTGACCAGAAATACTGCAGCTCTAATTGTAACAGGAAGAGATCAGCTGACCAGAAATATTGCAGCTCTAACTATAACAGGAAGAGATCACCTGACCAGAAATACTACAACTCTAACTGTAACAGGAAGAAGTGAGGAAGCAAAAGACACAACTCTGTCTGTTAATTGGCTCATGTGACCTAACATGTATGGTTTGTTGGTATGTTTGAGATTACAGTGACTCCTACGATCCCAGGGGGGGGCCCTTATATTTTAAAATGGCAATTTTCTATTTATGATTACCCAATGGCACATACTACTAGAAAAGTATATTATTATGAAAATGGTTTATTTACATGAAGCAGGGTTTTACATATGAGCTGTTTTATGCAATATCTTTTTATAGAGACCTACATTGTTTGGGGGGTATAGTTTTCCTTTAACTTTCTCCTAATAATAACAATAAACATTCCATGTTGTTTAGGGGTACCTTCTCTGTTTCATCTACGTAGTGGAAAAGACTTCTTGAGCCACTATGGTTGTTTTTGCTTTTTATTCTGAATGGGTTTTAATGTGGATTAATAAAGAGCTTTTTGTAACTTTGGGGATTCTCAACTATAGGTGCACGTTGTAGACATTTATAGATATTGCAGTTTTATGTAGCTCCTGAAGGGGCCGCTATTGTGAGGCCTGTGAATCTGTAAGCCTATGATTAAGGGAGGTGCTCCCAAAACGCGTCAGGTGATGTTGGTCTGTGACCTATTGCAATAAATCATCTTTTATCCGGAGTGTCGCCTTTCCTTTCCTCTAGTAAATATTTTCAGGTTGTGGTTCGGGTCGCAGTATGTGGGTTGCGGGTTCAGGTCAAGTTTGGGTCTCAAAAATTGGGTCAGCGCAGGACTCTAGCGCCGTCTCTTCCAGCCACTTATGATACAGCAATCGAATGGCTTTCAAGCGATTGTTTTTTTCCTCTCCTGCCAATTCTCTGTTCCTTCCTTATCCTCCACATCAGGGCTACCAACTGACCCCCCTTCTGTGGCCCCCCACATGCTGTGTCTGTTTACCATATGTAAAATTTAAAAGGTATCAGTACAGAGATTAACTGGCCCCTGCATTGTTTAAACCTCAAATTCAGACTCTAATCCCCTGTATTGTTCACACCTGTGATCCCCCTGTATTATTCACACTTGTGACACCTCTATTGTTTATATCCTAAAGCCTGAACTGTTCTACCTGAGACCCAGACTGAAACTGCCCACATTGTTCTCCTGTTCACACTTTATTCAAAATCCTAATGGAGCACCAGCTCTGTGTCACTGTATGTTGTACATATTAGACTGATAGGTTTCCCTGTCTCCTGCTCTGTTCTGCCTTCCCTCCCTGTGTGTGTCATTCTCTGCTTGCCCAGTGCTGCTTGTGTGTGTCATTCTCTGCTTGCCCAGTGCTGCTTGTGTGTGCCATTCTCTGCTTGCCCAGTGCTGCTTGTGTGTGCCATTCTCTGCTTGCCCAGTGCTGCTTGTGTGTGCCATTCTCTGCTTGCCCAGTGCTGCTTGTGTGTGCCATTCTCTGCTTGCCCAGTGCTGCTTGTGTGTGCCATTCTCTGCTTGCCCAGTGCTGCTTGTGTGTGCCATTCCCTGCTTGCCCAGTGCTGCTTGTGTGTGTCATTCTCTGCTTGCCCAGTGCTGCTTGTGTGTGCCATTCTCTGCTTGCCCAGTGCTGCTTGTGTGTGCCATTCTCTGCTTGCCCAGTGCTGCTTGTGTGTGCCATTCTCTGCTTGCCCTACACTACCTGTGGAATGTAAGCCTGTTAGGGGTTTGTACTTGGAGTTATTAGCATTTGAAAATTAAGGGCCCATAAGGTGTTTAATCATGTGTTGGGGGGTTGTTGTATTATCCACAGGGGAGGATGAGGAACATGGATTTAAGGGAATGTTTTTAACATGACTTCAATTTTTTCACGAGTGATTTCCCTGCAGTGAGCACCAGCCATTTGGTTTGTTGGTGTGTTACCACTGTTAATGTGGATATGATCTTAAAAGTTCTTGTGGTGATATGGGTGTGGTTTACAGTGGGTGTGGTTTAAAAGGGGGAGTGGCCAACACTGACTTCCATTATCGGCCCTCCACCACATAGGCCAGTAAATTTTGGCCCTCTGTACCACAGTTTGTACAGCACTGCTCCACATCATCCCGCCAAACAGGGAGACAACACACATTTCTGGTGGGTTCTCCTGGCGTCTGGAAGAAGCCCCAGGTGTTTGCCTTTCACTCTGAATTCATATTTATTGGTGCTGACTTTTGCCTGTTGTTTGACCACGTCTTGTTGTTATGATTTAGCTTCCCTGCCCAGCTGCCATTCTTTTTTCTTTCAGGAACACTTGATGTTTCCAGCTTGATAATGGAGGAAGGGAGACATCAGCTGCCCTTAATGACTTCCACCCAACTGAAAGAACATAAAGCACCCACCTTACGGGCAAGGTATGAGGAGGAGGAAGAAATATCAGAGGCAGACTCTGAGCCCAGGTAATAATGTAGGGACAGTTCTATAGGTATCTATTGTGCAGTGCCTATACTTCACTCCGATGCCTGCCTGACAATCAGCCTCTACTCTGGCCTCCGCCTTCTTCCTTGCCTCCATCCGGAACCGCTATTGGCATGGAACCGCTATTGGCATGGAACCGCTATTGGCATGGAACCGCTATTGGCATGGAACCGCTATTGGCATGGAACCGCTATTGGCATGGAACCGCTATTGGCATGGAACCGCTATTGGCATGGAACTGCTATTGGCATGGGTGCAGGACATGCGATGCATTTCGTCTGAGAATCCAGGTAAGGAAGAAGGCTGATGCCAGTGTAACGGCTGGTTCTCGGCAAGACTCCGCCCCCTACACTGGCTTCAGCCTTATTCTCTGTCATATCAGTGACTTGTTTAAGTCCTTTTTCAGACGTAACGCGTATTGCTTTCTGGTCAGTGATTTTCCTGTACTATAGTTCGTTACTATACAAAAGATTTTTCACTTTTCTAGGTGTGTGTTGAGCTGCTCCCTGGGGGTGTGGGTAGGGTTCAGCGTTTTTGTTCCTGAGAAAATTATATGGAAGGTAATTGTTTTCACATGGCCTCTAGCCGCTTTAACTTCTCCCTATGGCAAGGGGACAAAATGGGTTCCACACAGCAATGAGGGGATGCGCATACTCCCACCCTGTCAGTCTAGCATGAACAGGACATGTGCTCCATGTTGGCTTCGTCTGGAGCCTTTCCTTCTAAGTGCGCTCTCCCAGTTGAGTTACAGTGAGTTATCTCCTTAACATGTACTCATTCGCAGGTTTTTCACCTACACTGAACCCAATCATTTGCAGCAGAATGTGTCTTCTTCCTAATTCTGCTCTTAGAACCATTTCAAGGGGATCCTAGCAGCAGCATGTCTCTCTGTTTTCAGCAAGCCGTACTGTAACTGCCTGAGACATATCTGTCCCAGATGCCCACAAACCAGACTATTATTTACAGGGCCGCCATTAAAAATCCCGGGGCCCCGTACAACAAAATTGCCGGTAATTTTAATACCCTTTAAAAAAAGCCCCTGGCCTGCCCCCAATTAGAAAAGAACTTACCTTTTTTCCAGTGCTGTGCGATTTTGCTCCGCCCCTTTTGTGGCATGCCACGTAGCTCCGCCCCCCTTATGGTGCCCGCCCCCCACTGGCCGGTAAAATTTTTTAATAAAGGTGGCAACCTTACGCCCACCCCACAGTGAAAGGACCAGTGACGTAAAAAAATATTTTAAGACACGTTTAACTTTAAATTCGCAAAGTCTTTATTAAGAAAGAACTTACCGATTCTCCACTTACGCTGCTCTTCAGAAACGGCCGCAGGGAGAGGATCCATGGTGCATCGCTCGATTTCTCCTCCCTAGCTATCTCCTATAGAAGGCAGGGAGGAGAAATCGAGCGATGCAAGATGGCTCGTTGCCGTTTCTGAAGAGGAGCAAAAGTGGGGAATCGGTATGTTATTTCATAATAAAGACTTTGCGAATTTAAAGTTAGATGTGTCTTGGTGGGTTTTTTTCTTCATTATGTAGAAACAATTAAAAAAAAAATTGTTAGTGGTCTTTTAAAAGACCACGCAGACATCAGTGCTAAAACGGTAACCCCCACACACACACACACACACCAATAAAAATTGGCTGTCCTCCCATTTTAAGACTTTAATTTCCTCAACATTCTTTTTATCATAGAAGGTGACAGGCATTGTGGGAAATGTTGGCTGGTGGAGAGCTTTCTGCCTATGCGATGCCATATACTGTAAGGTTGTGTACCATATGTGCACTGTGTATATATATAATCTATATAAGTAGAAATTTATCCTGCTCTCCCTGTGATGTGTGCAGTGAACTGAGTTTCCGGAGCTTCCAGAGGACTCCAAGCTTCTTCCGCAGGCTCCGTGAACAGGCTAGGACTCCAGCAACAATGAGCAGCAGGTGAGAAGCTCATACACTTCACTCATGAGCACTTTAGATGGAGCAGCTTATGGTTCTTTTTTGCCGTCAAATTCATGTTCTTTATTACAAGGTGCAGCCCATCAGATTTCAAATGCTTAACCCCCCCACCCCTTTCTAGTTTTTATACCCCTCATTCCGTTATGTAGAAAAGGTGCATGAGCACTGTTTGAACTGCCAAAATATATATAACTTTTTTTTTTTTGTTACACAGAGATACCTGATTCCTCAGATTGAAAGGAAAATATGATGCTCATACAAATTTTTAGGCTTTAAGCTGGCCATAGACGTGCAGATTTACCTTCATATCGGCCAAATAAAGTAGTAAAAGAACAAATCAGCCGATGTTCTGCCCCTGACAGCAATCGTACAAAAGTTATGTCCTACAAAAGCTGGTGACAGTCTCCCTCTGATATCGTCAGATCGGCAATACATGCAGAGATATTATCAGCAGTCAGCAGAAATTGTCTAACTTGTCCGATCGTCGGAATGTCCGATGGCACGAAAAATGTCGGGACACTCCACACATGAAAAATCCGAAAATCTTACGAAACAAAGACTTGTACGATCATATCTGCACATCTATGGCTATCTTTAGGGTAAGGACACACTGGCCGATTTGTCGCCAACGTTTTAAAAAAGTAAATCGCGGCGACAAGACTATCGTCTTTTTTTGAACAGACGATTCACAGCGACTATTGGCACAGAGCGATTTGTATCCCATTACTCTGTGCGGTACGTGCTCCACCCAAACCGGAAACGGTTTGTGCTTCCCGCTGTAACCTGGCGTCTTTGCGTTCTTGCGTCATTGCGTTCGCATTGTAATTTGAATACAATTGCTGCTACTTATCTGTATGTGTGTGCGTGTCTAGGAGATTTCAGTGCTTTTCTAAGTACATGCTATTTCTGATAAATCGCTCGGAAAAGGGTCTCGGTGTGTTTTGGAGCTACAGGCGATTCACAAACGCGCTGTGGGCACAGGAGCTGGCGTCTTTCATTTGGTTTTGTTCAGAGACAAAACGAGCGATATGTCGCCGCGATTTGCTTTTTAAAAACGTTGGCGACAAATCGTCCAGTGTGTCTTTACCCTTAGGCTCACAGTGTCACACAGCCCCTCCTTCACTACGTTCCATTGTGAAGTGGTGGATCCTTGGACTTAAAGGAAAACTATACCCCCAAAATGAATACTTAAGCAACAGATAGTTTATATCAAATTGAATGACATATTAAAGAATCTTACCAAACTGGAATATATATTGACATAAATATTGCCCTTTTACATCTCTTGCCTTGAACCACCATTTCGTGACTCTATCTGTGCTGCCTCAGAGATCACCTGACCAGAAATACCACAACACTAACTGTAACAGGAAGAAGTGAGGAAGCAAAAGGCAGAACTCTGTCTGTTAATTGGCTCATGTGACCTTACATGTGGTTTGTATGTGTGCACAGTGAATCGTACGATCTCAGGGGGCGGCCCTTATTTTTTAAAATGGCAATTTTCTATTTATGATTACCCAATGGCACATACTACTAAAAAAGTATATTATTTTGATAATGGTTCATTTACATGAAGCAGGGTTTTACACACGAGCTGTTTTACTCAGTATCTTTTAATAGAGACCTACATTGTTTGGGGGGTATAGTTTTCCTTTAAAGGATTCTCTGCTTTCTAGAGAATCTGTGTACCACACACAATGGAAAGCAGAGTGCATCATTTCTGACATTATGGGGCCTATTTATCAAAGTGTAAATTGCAGTGTATTCTTTTTAACCGCTCAGCTGTGGTTTTTCACAACATTATTTTACACCACTTCAGAACAGTCATAAGCCATCGATGCTCAGGACCTGGGGTTTTCCCTTATAACAGATCTTGCCATAATTTGGATCTTCAAACCTTAAGTCTACTAGAAGATCTTGAAATAAACCCGATAGGCTGGTTATATCTTAGTTGGGATCAAGTACAAGCTCCTGTTTTATTATTACAGAGAAAAGGCAAATCGGTTTTAAAAATCAGGATTCTTTGGATAAAATGGGAGACGGCCTTTCCGTAATTCGGAGCTTTCTGGATAAAAGTTCCCATACCTGTACAAGGCGGTTTAACAACTGTTGTTTTTATGCCACATTTTAACATAGAGATACACAATTGTCTTATATATATATATACAACTTTCGGGGGAAAAATGGTGCTTTTTTACATGACAGTGTCTGGCAACGTGGTATATTTGATCATCTGACATTTTTATTTACACAGCATGGCCCCTATGTATCAACACTGTACCAAAACATTACCACTCTACTCAATCAATGTTCTGAACGCTCATACTCCTTCGCTGCTTTGCATCCACACAAACAAGCTTGCTTTTCTGCCATAGGCTGAGTTTAATGGAGGAGGAAGAGGAAGACGAATACTTGATACGAGAGGGTGAGAGCAGCAAGGATTCAGCAGAGGAGGAGGAAGAGGTGAGGAGTGAGCACACATTTAACTGCTGCTTTGTAAACAGCCACTAAATATAGAAATATAACCTTTTTTTTTTTACTTTCAGCCCAAGCCAGATCTGTTTGATTCTGCACTATTTGAGGAGGTAAGTCAGATTATATGTGTATGTAGATAAATACATATATATAGTGCATATAACAGATAAATTCATTTTAGAATCCTTTCTATACGTTGATTACATTACACATACTTCTTGAATTGATTTTCATTAATCTCTATTATACAGGATGACTTTTAACTTACAACTGATGTTCCAGAGCGCTGCCAAATTTTAGGATTACTTTCTGTTACTACGGCGATCCGAGCCCAGTTGTTTGCTGTTCGGTTAGACATTCATTAAATGTTTATTGTTGCAAAATTGTGGGTCCTTGTTTTTATTTGAATCTTCAGGTGAGTTTGTTGCGGGAAGATAATGTGCAATTTTGTGCCTTCAGCAAGATATTATGCAAGTCGTTTTCCTTACACGGCATATAGGAAGCGTAGATAGTCAAGCTGCTGCTATCACCTTAACCGAACACTGTAAGAGTCACTCTGGGTCAGGTACCTAACCCATGTATGGACCGGGAACAGACTCGGTAGTCTTAGGAATCGAATCTGAAGTCCAGAGCAGGTGATGGATGGGATCTGGAAAGAGAGGTTGAGAGGAGGCAGGTCTAGTAGAGATGGAAGGGAAACACTACCAGAAGAATCCACCAGTGACAGAAAAAAGATCAGTCGATGAGAATATTGAGTGCAGGACAAAAGTAAAGTTGGGCAACCTACAGCACTCAAGATGTTATCCAGAATCATTCAGCTGTTGGTGGAGTGCTGGGAGTTGTATCCGGAAGACTACAGGCTCCCTGTCCCTTATCTAGGGTTGATGGAAGTGCTAAATACATATATACAATGATGGGGCATTGAGACTGCTACACTAAAACAACTTTCTGAAATCCCACAGGCCTGATAGTATGACATCCAAGCAGTATCTCTCCCCTCTGCTTGCACATCACTTTGAAGGTGAAACTACATCACATACACCCCTTTCATTGCTGTCAATGGAATACTGCTCATTAATAAATGGAAATTACATAAAAAAAGAAGACCTTAAAGAGAGCGGAGAGTTGTGTCCCTCCACAGATCCTCGGAATGCTCCAAGCAAGAGACTGTGAGCTCAGTGACAGCTCTGTACTCTGGTCTGGACTGGTTCCTGAGAGACACTGCACAAGAACAAAAGCACTTGTGTCAAGAAATCACTCCAGAGACAACTAAGAAAAATACGTTTGTGTGTGTAAAGTAACTGTACTACATACCTGCTGGTTCCCTTTGGCACAGGTATCTGTACTCGGACATTAATTGCTTGGCTACAAAGAAAATATAATTCAAAGGTTTGTAATCGACCAGATCAGCATTACTCCAACTATGGAATTTTCCAGGATTTTTGTGGCTTTCTATGGTTTGAGTATTCATCTGCAACTACTAGAAGTGTTCATTGTGTATGCAGGAGGAACAACTAAAATAGATGGTGGGGCACTTAAGTTTACAGATTGGTTTAGTACTAGCTCAGGATAACATAGTACAGGACACTGGAAGGACTGACCTTGATGGCCTTGTTTTTTCAAAAGTTCTTATATGTAACTAAACAGTATTTTATTATTTATTAACATGTATTTATATAGCGCTAACATATTGCGTAGCACTGTAAAGTAAATGTGATTATACAACTACATCACACGAATTACATATATAGAGTATATGGAGTAACAAACGTCACAATCAATACAGGTACAAAAAGGTGAGGAAGGCCCTATGCATAGGCATACAGTCTAAAGGGGAGGGAGTAATACACAAGGTGTGGGAGTGGGCAAGATCGAAGTAAGTGGGTGAGAAATGTGGTACTGTATGTGGTGTTGCGTTTGGTAGTTAAGCAGAGTGAGGGTAGGCTTCTCGAAAGAAGTGCGTTTTCAGAGATTTTTTGAAAGTAGAAAGGTTGGGAGAAAGTCGGACAGACCGTGGGAGAGCGTTCCAGAGGAGGGGTGCAGCCCTTGCAAAGTCTTGAATGCGAGCATGTGAGGAGGTAATGAGAGAAGAGTTGAGTAGCAGGTCAGTAGAGGAGCGTAGTAAGCGAGTGGGTGAGTATATAGAGATGAGTTCAGAGATGTAGGGTGGAGCAGAGTTGTGAAGTGCTTTGAAAGTCAGTGTCATTAATTTGAATTTGATTCTGAAAGGTAACGGAAGCCAGTGCAGGGATTGACAGAATGGCGAGGCAGAGGAGGAGCGGTTGCTGAGGTGTATGAGCCTCGCAGCAGTGTTCATTATGGACTGGAGAGGTGACAGTCTCTGGAGGGGGAGGCCAATTAAAAGCGAGTTACAGTAGTCTAGACGCGATATGATGAGAGAGTGAATAAGAATTTTGGCAGCGTCTTGGGTGATAAATGATCGTATTTTGGATAAGTTCTTTAGGTGGAAGTGACATGATTTGAGTATCCAGAAGAACCCCCATTTTATGTTTTTTAGGGGACCAGAAAAAGTGGTGAAAAATCCAGAATATTGTAAAATCCAGGTGATGTATTATATATTGGTAGTACCATAAAAACAGTGTAAAATGAGGGAAACCTGAAAATCAGGGGATGTAAAATTGAGGTTACAATGTATTTTGGCTGAACCCTCCTTAATGGATCCGGCCGAATACTGAATACAAACCCTCACAGTGAATGAAAATTGCATTTTGTAGGGTTCAGATCTGAATCCGAATGCTGCTGGAAAAGGCTCGTATTCGACTGAATCCTGGATTCGTTGCATCCCTAATTTGGTACTAATTATTTGTAATAACAGAACATTTTATGGGTGAATTAACAGGAGGCTTATCTAAGTGCTTTTTGTTGTCTTCCCGTCCTACTTGACTTACCTCTTGGGACTCAGATCACAGTGTAATTTCAAGCACATACGCAATTGGCTGCAAAAGCAAAATGCACAGATGTTTAATTGCCGATCCAGCGTGGCCTTAATTAAAAACACACAATCCTTTCATTAGTGCTGCCAGTTTTGATTATCAGACTTTAATTATATCTCTTCTCTCTCTGCAAAGATGTGCAGAAATGCCCTTATCTGCGTTATTTTTGTTACCTGCTGCCATACTCTCTCTCCATGCTAGAGAACAAGTGGAATGGTAGGGCAGTGCTGAGACTGTTGGATATCTGGTACTGCATGACCGCGAGCTGTGGGCAAGAGGGAATGGTAAAACAGTAAGAATAAGTGACAAGGTAAGAGTGATAAAAAATATGAAAGGGCAATCAGAGAAATTGCTTAGAAGGGCAAAACAAACAGCTGACCAAATATCCATATGCATGCAGTCTAGGAGACTCTCACCTCACCCTGGGGTGGCACAACCTTTAGGATGCGATCGCTCTCGAATTCATCCAGTTTGACTGAATCATGGAACTGACAACTATCCACATGCACAGCAGAGCCATATCCTGTACAGCAAAACAACAAGATTAGTACGTTTTTATATATGGAGACAAGCAGAAAAAATAATTGTATATAAGGGAGATTAGAAATAGAACATAAACTGTAACGGTGCAAAAAAACAGCAAAGTACAGTTTTGGTGCAACAACAGGAGAAGGACAAGTGACAACGGTATGACTGATGTCAAATCTGTCCTCAGTTACCTCTGATCTCTGAGCTCCCAACACAGAACCCTTCACTGAGTCCAATTCGCAGCTCTGGAATTTAGGAGACAACACATTTTCAGTTGGTACAGCTGGAATAAGTGCCACTATTAAACCTGTTTCACATGCGTGCCTAATTGGCACTTGTGTAGAAAAGCTTAGCGCCTGTCAGTTGCAGACATATGAAAAACATATTATCGGTTGTTAGCCCTGACACTGAACTGCACTGAAAAAAATGTTCCTGATACCCGTACTGATATTACCTTTCAATCTCAAAGTATTACTGACCTGGACAATTTGCTAAGAAATTTTTGAGTCGAAGTTCACCTTGAACATCAGCCTTTAAGAGTGAGCCCTATATAAAAAATATATATTGGTTACTCAGCTTTGTTCATCTCTTTTAACATGTTAAAAAAAAACGGAAAAGATTAGATCAGATGATTCTACCAGTCATATCTCTGGAGTAGGTAGATGCAAACGGGGCGTAACTTGACCTCCTCATTTCACCAACCAAAACCGATTTATGGATTCTCACCACCACACATGGGATCTACACATTCCCTCTGCACCTATGCATTTGGTGATGTGGATTCATACCAATTATGGATCATTTGCAAAACCGGTCTCCGCTAATAGTGCCACGTTATCTGCTCCCCCCCCTAAGACATTTTTTGGCCATATATCAGTCATCAGTTTGGCATCATACAAGGGTCAAAAAGCTACCAATTACCTGAAGTGTGCCAAGTCGTCAGCTGTGGTCACTGGTGGGGAGAGCAGAAGTAAGACCTCAACCTGAACCCTCCCACAACCCGTATGGAAGGCAGACACGGAGGAGCCAGGGGATCCAGATGAGCCAAGCTGCTAATTAAT
The DNA here is from genome assembly GCA_038501925.1 of Xenopus petersii. Lineage (NCBI taxonomy): Eukaryota > Metazoa > Chordata > Amphibia > Anura > Pipidae > Xenopus > Xenopus petersii. The sequence continues at coordinate 151,487,537 of CM076676.1, forward strand.
TCATATCTACTTCAAAATGTTTTTGTCGAAATAATGTTCTTCACCCCAGCATACTGTATCATGACATAGTGATACTCACCTTTGTTCCTATAGCGATTGTCATGCGTTCAGTAACATCCAAAAAGATTTCATTTTGGTCACCCTAATAAAAAAGAAAAAAATGTAGTCAGTTGTATAGCAGGTAGGCAGGGTGTGTTCTCTAGGCAACATGTACCTGCTGATGACGGGAGGACAGCACAGGCCGACTGGAAGCTGAACTCGGAGCCACCTTACTCTGCTGTGTCTCTGCTCCAAACTGATGGCATTAAAAGGATGTAGATAAGAAGACTGGACACAAAGAAAAATTTAAATGTAATGTGTATGTACGGCTATCTTACCAGCCCCACGCTACTCATATCCAATAGGCTGAAAGGCTTGCCGACCACAGCATCTGATTGGATGAAATTGTTTAGCATCTCTGTGGATGTGGTCTGAATATACCCATAATCCTGTAAAAGAGTTAAAACATGAAATATATCATGTTCCTCAGTATCGCTACTACTGATACTATTATCTTGGTGAACACTCGGAGTGCTGTAGTTATTCCGAAAAGGCAATACTCTGAATTGCAGATGAACCATTGAACCCCTGATTACTACTGCTATGTGAGCCTGACAGAGGGATACATGCAGATAGGCGTCCTTGAGGTCCAAAGAAACCATATAATCTCCCCGCTCTATGATACTTTTTATCAATCTGATGTTCTACATCCGAAAAGATTTTTTCCTGATAAACTGATTTACAAACCATAGGTCTATAATGGTCCTGAAACTACCGTCTGGTTTTGGTACTAAAAAAACCTTTGAATAGGTTCCCTGGAATCTCTCCCCAAGAGGAACTGGTTCGAGTACCCTGGAATCTAAGAAACCTAGAACTGCTTCCTCGATAGCCAACTGTCTTTCTGGTTGGGCTAAAGAAGTGAGAATAAATCTTTGCGGTGGAAACTGTTGAAATTCTATCTGATATCCCTGCTGTAGAAGTTGAAGGACCCAACTGTCTGTAATGGTTTCTTCCCATTATTGAAAAAATTCCGGTAATCTTCCTCCCACTGGACGAGCACTTCTGGTGTCAGAAAGACAACTTCTTTTTCTGGAAGGATGATCTATCTCCTCCCTTGTTAGCTCTGAATGTAGTCTTTCTGAAGGGTCGAAAGGAATCATTGTCTGTTTTTATTTTATCCTTCTGAAATTCTGAATCACGAACTGTAGATCTTCTAGCTCTGAAAAAAGATCTCCTGTTCCTTCTAAGAAATTCTGAATCACGAACTGTAGATCTTCTAGCTCTGAAAAAAGATCTCCTGTTCCTTCTAAAATTCTCCTGCAGTAGAAGTTTACCTTTAGAACTTGACAAAGATTCCAATAACTTGTCCAATTCGGCACCAAACAAATGTCCCGGCTCAAATGCCATAGTGCTTTTAGAAACTGCGTCAGCTGACCATTTTCTTAGCCATAAGGCTCTTCTAGATAATGCCATAGCTTTGGCAGATTGTCACGACCGGCACCCAATACCAGAACAAGTGCCAAGCACCCTGGTCTTGGCTCGGCTTCACCAGTAGTGTGACCATCGTTGGGCTTCGGGAGGAGCCCTCAGCTTACTTGGGTGCCACCTGGACTTAACGAGGGGTACAAGGCGAGATGTTCTGGCTGGCAAAGGGGCACGGCTGTTAGCAAAGTCTTTTGGGCCGAAGGTCACGGTACAAAAGGATTAGGCAGAAGGATGGTCAGACAGGCTGGGTCAAGGCAGGCGGATATCAGAATCGTCAGGCAGGCAAGGGTCAAACCAGGTTTCCATCAAGGGGTTAAGCAGGAAGAGTTGTCGTAGGCAGGCAAGGGTCAGGATACAGAATGCAGAATAGTCAAGAACAGGCTGGGTCAAACACAGGTAATCAAACCGACAGGATACAGATCAGATGCACAAGGCTCAGGAAACCACTAGAAAACAAGTTCTATCACGGGTATCTGTCTGCAGTCAGAACGGGCCTTTTATAGGGGAAAGAATTTGTGCCAAAAACGTGCACATTCGTGCCTAAACGCACTGTCGCAAACACGCCAGTGTGTTTGCGCCTATAAACAACACGCAGGCTTGCCGCGTGTGCCCTAAGGAAGGCAAGATGGCGCCGGAAGAGGACCACGCGGCAGGCGTCCCCGCCGCCCCACTAGACCACCAGGGCAGGTAGGTTTTATTACACAGATAACTTCCACAGTAGCATCACACAGGAAATCAATAGCCATATTGATCTTGGAAAGAGAACTGAATAACTCCCCTCTAGCTACACGGTTAGTAATATGCTTCAGCCAAAATCTGGTAGAGCGCGCTACTCCCGAAGCTGCCAAAGCTGGTTTACATGCTGCAACAGCAGCGGTGTAAGATCTTTTCAGAATACTATCTGCCTTCCTATCCATTTCATCTTTTAATCCTGATCTTCTACAGGAATGACAGTCTTTTTGGACAGCCTAGCTATCGCTATATCCACTTTGGGAGGTACTTCCCACGACTGAAGTTTGGTTGCGGATTTATCCTCCAGGGCCGGGCCATGCCGGGCAGGTGCCCCAGGCAGCCCAGCCCGCCATATTGTCCCCTCAGCAGACCGGACTGGGGTAGGCAGCAGTGAAAGGTAGGTGCCTGGCACCCCCTATGCTTTGCACCCTAGGCACGTGCCTACTCTGCCTACCCCTAGGGTTGCCACCTTTTCTGAAAAAAAAAAATACTGGCTTTCCTATATATTAATCTTTTTTTCCTATTTATAACATTGGGAACAGCCATCATTTTTACCGGCCAGGTGGCAACCCTGCCTACCCCTAGTTCAGGCCCTGCAAGCCTCTACTGAAAATATTTTACATTCTTTATGCTTTAGGGCCCTGACAGATGAGGAGATTGTTCGCCCTGCTGTTAATGTCCTCTAGCAAACTAATCTGGCCCGGACTGGCAATCTGTGGGTTCTGGCAAATGGCCGAGGGGCTTCTGTCTGATGCCATAGAGAGTGACTATTAAGTGGGCTGGTGGGGGCTGTTTGGGCATCTGTGTACTTGGAATGCCAGGGCCTATTTTGACTCCCAGTCCAGACCTGCAACTAATCTCCCAATGCTTTCCCTCCAGCAAAAATGGGACCACTGGTGGGAAAACATACAAGTTGCTTCAGCTTTCTGAAGTTGCCTGGGCAAAAGTGACATGCTGTGGGCCAATGACAAATGCCCTGTGTGATTCTATAAGGGTTGCCACCTTTTCTGGAAAAAAATACCGGCCTTCCTATATATTTATCTTTTTTTCCCTATTAATAACATTGGGATCAGCCATCATTTTTACCGGCCAGGCCAGTAAAATACCAGCCAGGTGGCAACCCTAGATCCTCTCTGGGATGGTATTATTATGCCTGACAGATGAAAAGACTTCACCCCACGATTAATCTCCTGAAAAATGATGGTTGATCTCAGTGTTAATAGGGATAAAACAAACATATAGGAAGGCTGGTATTTTTTCCAGAAAAGGTGACAACCCTTTTCATCATCAATGTGAGTCGCTGGTGAATTTCTTCATTTGTCAGAATTTGCCTCATGGATTCCAGTCATGCTGTGGGCCAATGACAAACCTTTTTGGGAAGGTGTTATTACATAGGCCTGTACTTTTCTGCAAACCAACAGTAATTTTTTTTTTAATGTTTCAGCTAAAAATATAAACGTGGATAAACATATTGATTTGATATTATACACAATATCTTATATGGGTAACGTAGACTGGCTTTGGCCGACCATATACCACAACATATCAGGACAGGCCACCTGCCTCGGCTTTAGTTTGCCTCAGAGATAAGAAAACAACATTCACTGAGATGAGAAATAACAATAACCCACACACAAGCGCCACCTCCAAAAGCGCGCCAAAGCTTAAGGCCGGAACACTTTCATTAGCTACTCCTATTGGTTCACATACGCTAGGGGGAGGATCTATCGAACGGAACAGTCACTTAATTGGTCGCGGAAGCCAGACACTCTGACCAATCGTGTAATTGCCTCATTCCGCCATTGGCTACAAGCGCTGTCAGTGCCCCGTCCTGCTTCAGTCGTTAGGGGAGGTACAAAGGAAGCGAGCAACCGGCAGCCAATTAGAGCACAGGGAGAGTAAAAGCCCGCGAAAAGAAATCCCGCGGAAAGAAGAGACACAGGCAGCGAGGCATTAGCAGGACAGCGAGCGCGGTATCATCATCATGCCCAGGGACTACCAGGCCGAGAAAGGTGAGCGGGGAATAGACAAGCCGCTGGTGAACAGGAGCGGGAACTTAAGGTTTTGGGGAATTGTGCTTTTCTTTATATTCTAGTCACGCAGCCAGCGCTGTAATACCGCTCCCACAATCCCTTGCAGCTCAATGTGACGGGGACTGGAAGGCCACTAAGAGGATAGTAGGCCGCGCAGCACAAGGAGACGCCTGTAATGAAGCTGCTTCTCATTCAGCGTATTCTATAGCTCCCCTGTTGTTATGGGGTTAATTCTGCCCGTGGCTCTCCTGGTCCGGCCGCTGAGTGAGAATGAGGCGCGGGATGTATCGGCAAGTCCCTCGGGCCGGCTCTGAGCTAGTGTCGGACTGACCAATGGGAGGCGCCTATGGGACGTTACCTGTTATGTGAGGGTCTGGGATTTACCATTGGCACTTGGAGGGGTCCTAGTTACTGGCTTGTACGAGGAGCGCTTCCGGCTCGTGCGTCACTTCCAGCGGCGGCTGTCACGTCATACGCTATTGTAGACTGAACACGGGGGGGAAATCTGCTATTGTGATTGATAGAATAGAAATGTTATTGACCTGGCTGGGCTTGTCATACCCTGTAATAAACACACACGGTGGTCCATTCCAGGAAGTTCTTGCCCCATACAGGTTATTCAGAGGGTGACTTACGAAAAGTTATGTTTTTAAAGGAACAGTTCAGTATAAAAATAAAACTAGGTAAATTGGCAGTGCAAAATAAAAAATGTATCTAATATAGTTAGTTATCCAAAAATGTAATGTATAAAGGCTGGAGTGAGTGGATGTGTAACATAATAGCCAGAACACTACTTCCTGCTTTTCAGCTCTCTTGGTTTACACTGATTGGTTACCAGTCAGTAACCAATCAGTGACTTGAGGGGGGGCACATGGGTCATAACTGTTGCTTTTGAATCTGAGCTGAATGCTGAGGATCAATTACAAACTCACTGAACAGTTATGTCCCATGTGGCCCCCCTTATAGTCACTGACTAACTCAGAGTTAGAGAGCTGAAAAGCAGGAAGTCGTGTTCTGGCTCTTATGTTACACATCCACTCACTCCAGCCTTTATACATTACATTTTTGCCTAACTATATTGGATACATTTTATCTATTTACCCAATTTTTATTTTCACACTGAACTGTTCCTTTAAACGAGTGGCTCGCCTTCACCCTAAGTGCTTCATTCTAAGCAACTTTTCAATTTGCCTTCATTTTTTTAATATAGTTTTTGATTTATTTGCCTCCTTTTGACTTTCCTGCTTTTAAAATGGGGTTACTGCCCCCCCAATCTAAGAATAAAACCAAATGTTTTGTAAGGCTGCAAATGTATTGTTGTTTATTGCCCATCCATCCACTTATTCAGACCCTCTCCTATTCATATTGTTCTCATATTCAAATCAATGCATGGTTGCTAGGGTAATTTGATCCATAGACGCCAGACTATTAACTGGAGAGCTGCTAAATAACTCAAAAATGCAAACTGTCTCAGAATATCACTGTCTACGTTGTATATTAAAGGTTAATGTGAACAATCCCTTTAAGTTGCATGCTCTTAAAAAAAAAAAATAAAACAAGCAACATGGAGCAAACCTTTCATGCCTACTTCCTGCTCCCAACATTATTTAAAGACCCACTGTCCAACAATAAGCCATAAAGTAAACTTGTATGCCATACATGCTTCCAAGAGTAGAAATGGCAACTGATGAGCCCTTGTTTCCCTGTAGAGAAATGCAAGACCTTTCTTCAGGAGTTTTATAAGGATGATGAATTTGGAAAGAAAAACTTCAAGTATGGCGTCCAGCTGGTGAGTGAGTTTTACTTTTGTTTCTCCCTTTCTCATTGTATTACACCACGACCCTGGGTCTTGTTTGCATTTCTGAAAGCCGGGATTTTACTGCTTTTGTGCTATTCTCATAGTCTACCACTAGGTGCAAACAAATCCTTCAGCAGAGCTGTCATGTAGCTGCTATCTGGTTGGCTGCCATTGTTCTTTTTTTGAATGGCTGCTGATGTGATGCTGGCGGGGGGGGGGTAGATATCACTCCCAACTTGCAGTAAAGAGTGACTGAAGTTTATCAGGGCACAAGTCACATGGTTTGGGGCACCTGGGAAATGGACATCAAGTCTAGCCCTGTGCCAAATTTCAAAATTGAATAAAAAAATCAGTTTTGCTCTTATCAGAAGTCTGCTGGAGAAGCACTAATAACTGATGCATTTTTGAAACAAAAAAAAAATTCCCTTGACCGTATCCCTTTTAAATAATCACTCATTTTTATAGTTTTGGTATATTACATCTGCCATGTCTAAATGCCCTACATACACAGACAAATAAACTGCCAACAGATTAAGTCTTGGGCAATGTATGGGGGCCCTCTGACGGGCTTCAATTATAGATGCTCCAAAATCAGAATGAGAATTCAGCCGTATCCAAAAACAGTGGATTAGATGCATTCTTGGCCACAAATAAACAATATTTGGTTATTTGTGATAAGACTAAGGCAAATATTGGGATTTTTACCCCTGAAGAGAGAGGCCACAACTTTAGTCTGTAAAGTTATTTTTATGTAAATAATGTCTGTCAATGAAACCTCTTTTAGCCTGAGAATCTGTTAAACTGTGTGTTGGCTTTAAAGGAAAGAATGGTGTGTGTATAAATAATAATCTCTCTTATCAGGCTAATATTGCTCACAGAGAGCAGGTTGCGCTGTGCATTGACCTGGATGACTTGGCTGAGGAGGACCCAGAGTTGGTGGATGCCATCTCTGAAAATACTCGCAGGTACACAAACCTCTTTGCTGATGCTGTTCAGGAGCTGCTGCCTCAGTATAAAGAGCGAGAGGTACGTTTTCAGTCCTGGAATCTTGTATTAGTGTTCTAACTGTCACCTGAGCATGTGGGAAGTGAGCGAATAGTCTGGCCAGAGATAGATATAGATAGATAGATTTTATTTTCCAAATAGGGTCAATGATCCCATGTAACACCAAATGCTCTGTAAGGCTCCAAACTTATTGTTCCTTTTTATTACTCTTCTTTCTATCCAGGGGCTTTCCTACTCGTATTTCAGTCTCTTATTAAAATGAATGCATGGTTTCTAGGGTAATTTGGACCCTAGCAACCGGTTGGCTGAAGATGCAAACTGGAGTGCTGCTGACTAAAAAGATAAATAACACCAACCACAAATAACTAACCAATTACATATTCTTAGATCACTCTCTAATCATACTAAGAGTTCATTTAAAGAAAGCCCCTTTAAACACACCCTATTGTATGGAGTGTGTATATATTGTATGCCTCACAATACAGTCTACAGTATAATATTCTTAGAGTAACCATGTGAAACTAACTAAATTCTCATTCATGAACCTGTTAAAGTGAACTACTCCCCTTTCTATTCATGGCCTCTCCCTACTCTTATCCCAGAGCTGCTGAATAAAGCTAAACTCAAAACTCGAATAATAAAAATGAAAACCCATTGCAAACGGTCTCAGATAATCTCTACATCATAAGTTGTGTTCTGTTCTTAGCTGTTGTTATACATGTTATAAATGGGCTTCAGGTTTTTTTTTTTGTTTGGGGGGGACGCTAGATTCTGACTGTTTGAAGGAAGTCTTTCTGCTTCAGGCAGAACTTTGGCATGTATGTTTGATGGCACATATGTAGAAATAAGTGAAAGTTCCACTTCAGTGGGTGACGCTTATAAACCTGGATGTGTCTAATTTTCTACCATCTGAACAGACGGCCACTACTAGTCCTGTACTTTATCAGTGATTTACCATTGTAGGTAGTGCATAAAGATGCTTTGGATGTGTATATTGAACACCGCTTAATGATGGAGCAGAGGGGCAGAGATCCCAATGAGATGCGAGATCCTCACAACCAGTATCCACCAGAGCTTATGCGCCGATTGTAAGTACCATCACTTGTTTGTTACACCTTGCCTATAAATATGCGGGGGTGACAAGGCATGTTCAAGCCTTTGTTGGAGCAGAGACTGAGCAGCAGAGGGCAATGTATTGGCAGATTCAGCCCTGTGTGTTAGTGATGTGTGGGCCGAGAAAACCTTCACTCCAACCCGGCTTCCCTCTTCCTTTTATAACCATGTGCCGCCCTGCCGATGATGGGACGGGCAGGAGCGCACTTATAAAACCAGAAGCAGGCAGTCTTCAGGTCACAGGTGGGGAGAGCTCAACCCAAACCCACCCAACCCGAGGGTATTGGACCAGCCCACACATCACTACTGTGTGTCCTAGCCTAAAGCACACTCCATGTTGTAGTTCATTTTCTTTACTCTATCGACTGTGTTAATGTTAAAGGGGATGTAAAGGCAAAAAAAAATACCATTTTTACTTTACAGGAGAAGCAAACCCAAAAGTTTAAAAAAAAAACCCTACCCTACATAGACCCTCCCTCCAGCCTAAGCGTTACCCCGGGCAAATGCCGCTTAGTCTTTTACCCCTCAGTGCAGATTCTGTCCAGCGGAGTTTATGGGCGCCATATTCTTTTTGGTAATCCTATCAATCGGATCGGCGCATGCACAGTTGGAGCAATTTTTATCTTGTGTTAGGGAGCTGCTATCTGGTTACCTTCCCATTGTTCTGTTAGGCTGCTGGCTTGCAGTAAAGGGTGACTGAAGTTTATCAGAGCACAAGTCACATGACTGGGGGCAGCTGGGAAACTGACTATGTCTAGCCCCATGTCAGATTTCAAAATTAAATATAAAAAAAAAATGTTTGCTCTTTTGAAATATTGGTTTCAGTGCAGAATTCTGCTGGAGTAGCACTGTTAACTGATGCGTTTTGAAAAAAAACATGGTTTCCCTTGACAGTATCCCTTTAACAAAGTAACACGCTGCTGACCCCCTGTGGCCAACTTTGAAAGCATAAATAATTAGTTTTATTAGGCTTCTGGTGCAGTAAGTTAGTTTATATTTAGTATACAAAATACAGCATCTCTAGCATTGTTCTATTTTAGACTTTAGTTCCCCTTTCAATGCCACGTCTAATGAAGCCATTGCTCCCACTTATATTTAAAAACTTAAACCACGTCCCTATTTTCTGTGTAGTGAACTATACTTCAAAGCTCCAAGCAGCTCAAAGGCCCGTGTAGTACGAGACGTCAAAGCGGATTCGATTGGCAAGTTGGTTACAGTTCGAGGCATCGTCACGAGGGTCACAGAAGTCAAGCCTATGATGGTAGTGGCCACTTACACTTGCGACCAGTGCGGTGCAGAGACCTACCAACCGGTGAGTCTTATTTTACCGTTCTAATCTATAATTACTTTCAGTTTCCAGCTGAATGCTCACGTTTTGCTTCCTGAAATGTTTTTCTTTGGTCCAGATTCAATCTCCGACTTTCATGCCGCTTATAATGTGCCCGAGCAGAGAGTGTCAGACAAACCGTTCCGGTGGCAGGCTTTACTTGCAAACGCGGGGCTCCAAGTTTATTAAGTTCCAGGAGCTGAAGATTCAAGAACATGTAAGTCGGAGAGGAACTGAAATTAACATATAATGAATAAGTATGCGTTGGAATTAATCTTAATCCTTGCAATCCTCTCCACAGAGTGATCAGGTTCCAGTTGGGAACATCCCGCGCTGTATGAGTGTGTATGTGCGCGGGGAAAACACTCGCCTCGCTCAGCCTGGAGACCATGTTGGTATTACTGGAGTCTTCCTGCCAATGCTCAGAACTGGCTTCCGTCAGGTGGTACAGGTAATATCTTTTTCTTAACTTATCGATATGGCTCAGCGGGTTTTTCTTCAGAAAAACTGGAATACCGGGCAGGCACCACTCCGGAACACCAAACTCCATCAATCCATAGAATACAGGAGCCCGCATTTTTGAATAGTACAAAGTCTTTATTTTAAATTATGTATAAAAGATAAAAGCCTGACGCGCTTCGTGTCCCGCAAGGACACTTAATCATAGGCTAGGTGAGGTTATGCCTTAAGGCTTCTTACATACAGAGATTTTTAAGGGCTTGGCTAATATACGGACTTGGAAATTGGTTCCCTAATTAGCACTAGAATACAAGGATTTTATTATTGCCTGACTTTTAAAGGATAAGTGAACCTAAAAGGGGAAAAGGAAAAATTGATGAGGGTGCTATTCCAAGAACTTTTTTTTGCAATGAACATTTTTGTTTTAATTCCAAGATATTAAGGGATGCATGTACTGTGAATATGAATGAATTTTGTTACAACAGCGCCAGCTGCTGGTCAGTTTCCCACCAGTCTCATCTTTCCTAAGCAGAAGAACATCAGAGCAGCCTCTTTCTTTCTCCTGACAACTTCCTTGACTACTTGGTGGGAAACTGACCAGCAGGTGGCGCTTTTGTAAAAAAATTCATTCATATTAACAGCACATGAATCTTAACATAAATAAATAATGAATGTACATGGCAAAAGTGCTTAGAATGGGCCCCTTCAATTTTACTTATCCTTTAACAAGGGCACATTATTCCAAGAATTATTTTTTTAAATTCTTCGGATTCTTTTTAATTCTCCTTATGGTCTCTTTTTTTTTTTATTTTTTTATTTTTTTTTTGGGTGGGGGGGCGGCATTCAATTTCTAATGCAGGCATGTGGCTTTCCTACAGGGTCTCCTTTCAGAGACATACCTTGAATCTCATCGTTTAGTGAAAATGAATAAGACCGAGGATGATGAACTTGGCACAGAAGAGCTGAGTGAAGAGGAGCTGCGACAGATTACTGGTAAGGGGCTGATAGAAGTCCTTGTATAGAATTCCCCTTTGCCTGGTGAATTGTCTCCAAATTAATTTTTTATTTTAAATGGCTACTCCACGTATGACTCACTTAATTTTTGCTGCCTTATCTAGCGGTTGATAAAAACGAAGCTGCTGTCAAGGTTTTGATCGCTGCTGTAACAATTGCTCTGTGTGGTCCCACTTGCTGCTCACAGGTAGATATTATATTTAGTCCTTTAATTATTTTATATTTTCACCCCAGAGGAAGATTTCTATGAGAAGCTAGCAGCCTCCATTGCTCCTGAGATTTATGGCCATGAAGATGTAAAGAAAGCCCTTCTTTTGCTATTGGTGGGAGGTGTTGACCATTCTCCTCGTGGCATGAAGATCAGAGGTATGCAGCGCTTTAACTCTCATTGCATTTGTTACCTACAGATTTTATAAATGGCGCACAACTATAAAACTAGTGTATTTGTTCAATGGTTGGCTTTATGGAAACAATATTTGGTAGGGGCAGCTTTTTGGTAAATAAGCTGCAAAATCTGCTCCTTTAAAAAAGCTTAAGCAGGGGGGTATGTTCCCTTTGGAAAATTGCCAGTTGTATATTCTAATAACATCTGGATTTAACGGCTATCCATGTACTTATTTTGTTTTTTCCCCTAGGGAATATTAACATTTGCCTCATGGGTGACCCAGGAGTAGCGAAATCACAGCTACTTTCTTACATTGATCGTCTTGCACCTCGAAGTAAGTGTTCAGATCTGTCCCCTGTAATCTGTTGACTTGTTGCAGGTATCTCTGGTTTTATAATCGGTAAAGCAAACACAACACGTTCTTCCAATCCCACAGGAAATTCATTGAGTTTGAGTGACATTCAGGGTATCCCCAGTGTTTTGCAAAAGTTTCCAGACTACTGGTTTTCTTATTTGTCAAAGCAAATACATAAAATAAAAAATCTATTAGCAAATAACTCTTGTGAAAAAAAAAAAAAACCTGAAACTGACACGCTTTCTGAATGCTACATTTAAAGAAGAACTAAACCCTAAAAATGAATATGGCTAAAAATAGCAGCAATGATCCAGGACTTCAAACTTGTCACAGGGGGTCACCATCTTGGAAAGTGTCTGTGACACTCACATGCTCAGTGGGCTCTGATTGGCTGTTGAGAAGCCTAAACTTAGGGCTCGTCACTAATTATCCAGCAGAAAATGAGCTTCCCTGGCTGTAATATAAGCTGATGCTACAGGTTTGCTGATTATTCAATTCTGATGCTAATTGCACTGGTTTCTGTGCTGCCATGTAGTAATTATGTGTATTAATTACTAATCAGCCTTATATTGTGACATTTCTATTCTATGTGTACTGTATATTGTGAGTGGCTCCCTAAGCTCAGTAAGTGACAGCAGCACAGAGCATGTGCAGTGAATCAGCAGAAAAGAAGATGGGGGAGCTACTGGGGCATCTTTGAGACACAGATATTTACTGCTAAAGGATTTGGTTGCCTGGGGCTGGTACAGAAGCACAAAGAGTGTACATTTTTACCTACTTCTTTAGTTTAACTTTCCTTGTTCTCTAAGGCATTAAGTTATGAATATAAAGGACAAACATTTTACTGTTCTTTGAGCTATAGCGGGCACTGAAGTAAGGAAGGGTGCCACAAAGCAATTTCCAAAGGAAAAGAAGAAAAATGTAATTCGTTAAAGTTGACCCAGTTATCCTATGGTGAAAGCTATTGTGTTGAGCTTAGACCAGCAGAGCTTTTTCATAGTTCCATAGGTAATTTGGGGTGAAAGACAAAATTGCAACTCTTTCAAATAAACCAGTATAATATATAATTTTATACAAATTGGCTATACACTGAACTGCAGATCTTAAAATCAAGGAAGCTTTTGATAAAAACCATGTGCAGCAAATCATACTGCTGGCTGTAGTATTGCTGTAGCATTATGCAGGTTAATTTCCATTTTAAGATTGAAGCCGCGTAACAGTTCGGGCCTACTAGAAATTATTTTTAACTAGTTTAAAAATCCCTTATGATCCAATTGTCGTCTGAGAAGATCTTGTTATGCATGTCCAGCTTTAAAATGTCTTGGCTTCCTTTTTATTACAAATTGTCATGTTATCACTATCATTATCATCAGGTCAGTACACAACAGGTCGTGGCTCTTCTGGGGTTGGTCTCACTGCAGCGGTAATGAAAGACCCAGTGACTGGGGAGATGACTCTGGAAGGTGGAGCTTTGGTACTGGCAGATCAGGGGGTTTGCTGCATTGATGAATTTGATAAGATGATGGACTCTGACAGAACAGCCATTCATGAAGTCATGGAGCAGCAGACTATCTCCATAGCAAAGGTGTGTGTGTGTGTGTCTTTCCCTTTCTAGCCAGTTTTAATAATGGCTCTAGTGATTTTGCCTTGGTTTAACCTGCAAAGGAATCTGGGAGCACCAGGATAGGATTTTGCCACTATTTGACTAGATTATTTGCTTTCATACTGGTTTCAGTTAACAAGGATAACTGGCAATTTTTCATCCATACTGGTTTCAGTTAACAAGGATAACTGGAATCTTAAAGTGCTCAGTGTATCTTCTTTCTCCAGGCTGGTATAATGACCACGTTGAATGCTCGTTGCTCCATTCTTGCTGCTGCTAACCCAGCCTATGGGAGATACAACCCAAAGAAGACTGTGGAGCAAAATATCCAGCTGCCCGCTGCCCTACTGTCTCGATTTGACCTTCTCTGGCTAATACAAGACAAGCCTGACCGGGACAATGATCTCAGGTGATGGTTGCATTTTTTTCAGTTTCACTTTAATATCAATGCACCCTTAATAGTTTCTCTTGCCTAAAAAAATTTTTTTTCTCTCAGACTGGCTCAGCACATTACATATGTCCATCAGCACAGCAAACAACCGCCATCACAATTCCAGCCTATGGATATGAAACTCATGCGGTTAGTATAACTTGCGTGTCTGGCTTGAATGACTACTGTACTAATGTATAACCAATTGCAGTTTATCTGATCTGCCTGATATTTCTTCTCTAGGCGTTACATCACTATGTGCAAGCGCAAGCAGCCTGCCATTCCAGAATCCCTTGCCGATTATTTGACGGCTGCCTATGTGGAGATGAGAAAAGAAGCCAGAACCAACAAAGATATGACCTTCACTTCTGCCAGAACCCTATTGTCTATCCTGAGATTGTCTACAGCCTTGGTACGTGTCCTGGCCAGCGAGAGTATTGAGCTAAATAACTTGTCTTCCTCTTGGGTCATGAGAAATGGCAGATTGAAACCTCAATTCCATCAGACACTGTCCTATGGGCTCCAAAGTGCTGTTCGTGCAGGTAGCTTTATAACAGACCTACTGCATGAGCAGCACTTCCTGAGCTCAATGTGACCCTTCACGTCGGACCCGCACGTTCCCAAAAAACTTCAGCTTTTCAGGTTCCAAAACAGCTGGTGTTGACAGGCAGAGACAGGAGCAACTGCTGGTGTGCTTTGGGAGCATTGCACTTGTCTCGGTCTGACAGTGTCAACAAAACCCTCCAATCTCTTTACTGTTTCAAGTTCTCAAACTGAAACCAGTGTCTTGGTTACCGGTAAGATTAGCTGAATTTTGAGTCTCTAGTGTATAATTGTTGCAAAATGCTTATTCCAAGTCCATGGCAGTGATCCACAACCCGTGGCTCGTGAGCAACATGTTGCTCACCAATCCCTCGGATGTTGCTCTCGGTGGCTTCAAAGCAGGCGTTTATTTTTGAGTTGGCATGAAATTTTGCCATTTGACATCATTGGAACTGACAGTTTTGCATCTGTAACCTTGCTGGCAATGAGGCACATTTTCCTAAATGTTGGACCTTTTTAAAGGCAAGAGGTTGATAGTGACGGTAGGAGAGGCTTAATATCACTGCATTAAATAAAGGCCGCCGAATAGGTCAAGAGATGCAGCCAATCTGCAGCTGCCTTTGCACAGCATTGTGTACTGGAATCTGATGCTGTGTTGCATTGAACCATGTCCTGTGTATCAAAGTTCTGATGTGAGTGCTTCTAGAATTTCTAGTGAATAACTACTTGTGTATTATCTGATTATAACTGATTCTTGACTCCAGGCTCGGCTGCGTCTGGAAGATGTAGTGGAGAAAGAGGATGTAAATGAGGCCATGAGGTTGACTGAAATGTCAAAGGACTCGTTGCAAGGAGACAAGGGCCACGCTTCAAGGTAATTCTTTACCTATTCTGATGACTTTCCTTTATTACAGGCCATAGAGACTAAAAGAGAGTCCACAGCTGGTGATTATTGAACTGTAAGCTCTTCAGAGCAGGGTCCTTTTCACCTATTGTATCGGTCAATGTTTTGATGTTACCTGTGTATACTGTACAGAATGTTTGGGGCTTTATGAATACTGGTTAAAAACGGTCTGATCGCTACGTTTCTAAGTATCTCGACCTTTTGTTTAGGACTCAACGGCCGGCTGATGTGATCTTTTCAACTATCCGCGAGATGGTCCCAGAAAAAGGTGCTCGCAGTGTTAAATACTCAGAGGCTGAGCAGCGCTGTGTGTCTAAAGGCTTCACCCCTGCCCAGTTTGAGGCCGCCTTGGAGGAGTACGAGGAGCTAAATGTTTGGCTGGTTAATCAGGCCCGTACCAAGATCACATTTGTCTAATGATGCTTCTGTATGTTACTGGGCAGGAAAGTCTTGGGATGGGATTTTGCAGCTGTCCCAGTAATTCCCTGTGGTCAGCTTGGCTGCAAGATGTGCTCCTTTTTGTAAGGTAAAAGGTCAATAACACAACCACCTGTTTTAATTATCCAAAAAAGTCTGGATGTGATTAGTATTGTCTTGAAATATAACATGGACAAGTAACTGATCTCAATACGGTCTGCCTCCTGTGGAACTCGATATTCCAGGCCTGGATAGGAGGAGACTGATTTTTCACTCTGTAAATAGTTATCATGTGGTCTCTGAAGAACTTTCAATAAAGATGTTTTAGTAGAAAACTTGGGTGATTGTCTTTTATAAAGTTAAAGCTGTACCGAATTATTGGCATGTAGGAATCTATTCCTTAGGTTTATCACCCCATGGAAACGGAGCTCCGTTGTGCTTTATGGTGGGGATTTTGTTTGTATTCTAGGGTCAGTCCCTATCCTACAGATGGACCGTTTAAATGATTGGTCAAACCCTGTCCACGGAGAAGTGCCTAACTTGGGCAGGTTGGGTTATTTCGGCAGATCTGTGTAAGGGCTCTGTTCCAATAGAGCAGCCTGCAATCACATGTGACCACAGATTTGTCATGTACTCCGTGCATTGCTCATCAGCAAATTTCCTTCAATTTTAGTTTGTTTTGCTGGTGGGTGGCCATACATGTGTATCTTTTACGGGATTTGTTCACCCTGCAGGCCGAATGGCTGGATGGGGTAGAGCAGTCATTTTTTTTTTTTTTTTTTCTCAGTTTAAACCCCTTGGCAATGGATTCCTCTTGGCTCATCACTTTAAATATGTACTTACTGTAAATATTGGAGTAACAGTTGTAAGAATAATTAGGAAAGCAAGTTTTCACCTTCATTGATGCCAAAGCTTGAATTTCTGCTGAAAGTAGTTGGTCTAAAGTCTCTGGCTATAAGGATCTGCCCCTTTAGCACTGCTGTAGAGCGTCAGCCATTGTATGGTTCAGTCTACAACACTAAATGCCTTCTGACAACAGATGGAGCTACTGGTAGCAGCTACTACTTGTAGCAACAAAATAACGAAAAATGTACCCTACCATTGACGATACTGAGACTTGCGTCTGCTAAAACGTGTAGAATTATTTCAAACTTTCTAGGGTGTTTTATTTTTTTCATATCTCTAATGAACAACTCAAATATCTTCCAAATGGGGAAAAAAAAAAAAACTTTCAGGTTAGACAACCTGAAAACTAAAGTTTCTTGGGGGGGGGGGGGAAGCTTGAATTGATTGTGTTTTTGAGCAAAACCCAAACAAACTTATCATGAAGGTTTAGTAACCTCTTCAAATGGTTCAATAGATCTGTGCCACTGAATTCTACGTGACCTCGACAGCTGGAATCCGAAAATACTCCAGTTAAAATCTATTTGCAGCTTTGGGGTATTAATCTCTGGGAAAAATTCAAAGGTTTGGTTTTTTTTTTTTTTTTTTAATAAACCCGAAAATGTAAGTTTTTGACTGAAAACTACCCCTCAAAACATATATTTTTTGGGAAAACACAACTTGACTCATAAATATGCCTCATAGTGTCTTGGCAAGCCAATTATCACGGTTTGTCTATTTTGTAGCTCTGTGGCTGTGGAATTTTTACTTTAGTTACATTAACTGCTTGTTTGATTTTCTGGGAACTTTGCTTTCACATCACAAGCATATCTTTAACTCTACTTACAGTAAGTTATAAATCCATATTTGTTTTGCAATTTCCAGCCTGGCCCTTTAGAGATTCTTGTTTTCTCAATCTGAAAATAACCAAATATTAAATACAGGTAAAATAAAGCTGCTTTGTCTCAAAGGTGCACCAGTACCAAATGTGTGGCTTTACTTGCATGTAAATTAGTGTAACGGGGAGAATTGTCAAAGGGTTGTAATTTATTTTTTTTATTGTGACCTATAGGTTGTTTTTAGGGTTTGGGATCCAAATTAGCTAAATCTGAATCCTCCTGAAAAAAAGCTAGGATTTGGCATGTGTGTGCCCCTCCACCTAAACAAGTGTCACCGGGGAGCAGGCAGGGCGTAAGTGCTGCCATGTTACTGTAGGTGCTGAATCAGGGAAACAGGAACAATGGCAGAGACGTGGTTTCTGTTTGTCAGAGCCACTACCATATATACTCGAGTATAAGGAGAGTTTTTCAGCCCCCAAAATATGCTGAAAAACTCTACCTCGGCTTATACTTGGGTCAAGCGCAAAAACGGTCGCCGGCATCTAAGAATAGTAATAGAAACCCTCAATTTTTTTGATTGAAACTTATCAGAAGCGGCTGCATTTCTCACCCTAGGCTTATACTCGAGTCAATAAGCTTTCCCAGTTTTTGGAGGTAAAATTAGGTACCTAGGCTTATACTCGAGTATATACGGTAAGTTACTAATTACCTGTGGGCAGTGGTTAAAGGTGCAGTTCACCTTCGCTAAACTTTTGAATTTCTTTTTACCATCGTTTAAAAATCCTTCCAAACTGGCTGGTTACAGCAACTGAAGTGAACCAATTAACAGAAAAGAATAAGCCTTTATTCACCGTTATTTTCAAGAAAGGTTTGTATATTTAACTACTGTTCTCAATTTTTTTTAAAAAAAGATTTTTCTCTGAGGTGCTAAAGGCCATTGGGTGTGTTATTGTACTTACAGCAAGTTTGCTAGAAGTGGCTTTACTTTGCAGTTACCCTGGGTTTGAGCTTGGTCTTGTGGTTAGCTGCTCTTTAAGTGGAGATATAAAAAACGCAGCTTGAAACTCAATGTAGAAAGTTAGCTACAATTTCATTTTAAAGGACTTTAAAGGAAAATGTAGGAACGAGTTAACCTCTATTAAAATCCATACTTAGTGATGCCATTCATTCTTTCCATTCCCCTTTAGTTTTTTAATCAAAATTCCCATGATAAATCCCTTTCATCAAGACTTTCTGGCATGCACAGAACAATCCAGGACAGGCAGAGCATGCGTTTATAGATTTTTATTTTGATTTTGTGTGTGCCTTCTAAATGGTGCACTGAACCCTGGAAAACCCTGCCTTCTACAAGAGTGCACCAATGGCAGGCCCCTATGATAGTTGCTATGGTGACACATTTCTACAGATAAACTTCCACAGCGCGATATTAATGACGTATTAACTAAAATGGCGCGACGAAGGGGCTTTGAAAAAGCACTACATGAGATACAAGCTGAATTTTAAAAATGGCGAACGGGTAAAGGGGCTCTGATATTGTGTGGGATGCAGTCAAAGCCTTTCCTTGTCCTTTAATTTTTATAATTTTGTAACTGGGAAATAAGTGGCAGCAAGATTGAAGTTCTGCTCTGTGGTGTTTATACAAATGGCCTGTAGATGTCACTGTGCTCAAGACTTATACTGTGCATACTTTCTATACAGCTTGTGGAGTTGCTTACTGTTGTGTAATGGCTGCATGAGCCTGCTAATAAAGCACTGTTATACTCTACTCATCCTCGGCTACCAAAACATAACATCGTCCTTGTTTACAAATCTGCAAAAATGTAAAATGAGGGGAAACTTCAAATCAGGGGATGTAAAATTGAGGTTCCACTGTATATGGACACAATCCCTGTTTTGTTTGGGGGGTGGGCATTTTTATAGTAATTTAATGCACAAAATGTCTAAAGGACTTTTTGTCTATGTATGAATTGTGTGGGCAGAGCCTCATTGCACCCCTGCCAAATGGGTTTAAAACACACCACTTTCCCTTGTTCTGCTATAGTTTATACAGGAACAGTGGCCAGCTCCATGTTGTAACTTGAACACTTTCCAGATACAGTCAGGTGGTCCCAGTGGTGGCCCAGAAAAGAGCAACCATTTTGGGGAGTTTTAATCTTGAAAGCAGCTAGTAAGTTGCAGATAAAACTTAACCACTGTGTGTAATAGAATTCTTAATGAATCTGATGAATGTTGAGTGTAGGACTGGCCAGACCAGGGATTACGAATGTTGTTGGCCAGCTTTAATATATTGCAATATATGGACAATCCTATATCCTAAATATATGAATAATGGGTTGAGTGCAGAGGACCTCTTGTCTGAATGAACTATGAGAGGAACCAGCTCAGAAAGGCTTCCTAATCTAACTACTAATGCATTGGTCTCTGGTAAATTCAAGAGACTTCAACATGCAAAGGTAAAGCCAGGTCTGGGACCAGATGGTATTCATCCCAGGGTACAAAATCAGTTTAGCTGTGATTGCCAAACCTCTTAATTTTTTAAGGATTCTTTGATGTTCGGCATGGTGCAGAGAGATTGGCAAATTCCTAATTCCTAGTGCAACTATTTAAAAAGGGATCTTTTTTGCCTGAAAACTATAGACCAGTTATTCTAAAATGTATGGTAGGAAAGCTTTTCAAAGGAGTATTCATGGATAAGATACTTGACTTCATTTCAAATTCTGTGTTTGTTCCAAACTAACTTGCATTTTATCAGGAGTTGGGCAGAAACCTTGACTCTGCGATGGCAGTGGATGTGATATACAGTTAGGTCCATAAATATTTGGACAGAGACAGTTTTTTTTCTAATTTTGGTTCTGTACATTACCACAATGAATTTTAAATGGAACAATTCAGATGCAGTTGAACTGCAGACTTTCAGCTTTAAAGGACAAGGAAAGGTTGAAATTAAGTGTTGTACATTCTAACTGTGTCTATATACAGTTTTCAGAACACTAACTGTTTCTCCTATTGGTGCTTCCCTTCTCTCCGTATGATGCTCCTGATGAAAACCTGCCGGCTGCACTAGGGTGAAGTCACCAAATTCTTTACATTCCTTCCTCCCACTGCCCGAGGCAGCATTTTCTCTTCTAACATTACAGCGCATTCCACTTATGAGCGCTGCTTTGTTTCCTTGGTTGATGACGCGCTATGGAGTCACATGCGCACAGTGTCGGACTGGGACACCAGGGGCCCACCCAAAAACCTTTGACTAGGGGCCCACTCTTAGTACTATTATTCTTCCTTTCCTCACTCATCTATTCTCCTTTTCTTTAATCTATTATTCCATGGCCATGAAATAGGCCAAATGCAGCATGAGGGCCCACTGACATCTTGGCCCACCGGAAGCACACTATAAAGTAAACTTTTATTCCCGCAAAGAATACGGAGTAAGCTTTCCTTCTCCTTTAATTCAGTGGGTTGAACAAAAAGATTGCATAAAAATGTGAGGAACTAAAGTCTTTTTTTAACACAATCACTTCATTTGGACAATTAATTCAAAGGTTATTTCCTGGGCAGGTGTGGGCAGTTTCTTCGTTATGTCTTTATCAATGAAGCAGATAAAAGCCCTGGAGTTGATTTAAGGGGGGGAGGTGCTTGTATGTGGAAGAACATATGGTCAAAGGAGCTCTTCATGCAGGTGAAACAACCTTAAGCTGCAAAAACAGGAAAAAAACCATCTGAGAAATTGGTACAATATTAGGAGATGCAAAATCGACAGTTTGGTTCATCCAGAGAAAGAAAGAAATCACTGGTGAACTCAGCAACGCAAAAAGACCTGGACGTCCACGGAAGACAACAGTGGTGGATGATCTCAGAATCATTTCCATGGTGAAGAGAAAGCCCTTCACAAGAGCCGAACAAGTGAACAACAGTCTCCAGGAGGTAGAGTCTCCATATCCAAGTCTGCCATAAAGAGAAGACTGCATGAAAGTAAATACAGAGGCTGCACTGCAAGGTACAAGCCACTCATAAGCATCAAAAATAGAAAAGCTACATTGGACTTTGCTGAAAAATATCTAAAAAAGCTGCACAGTTCTGGAAAAACATTCTTTGGACAGATGAAACCAAGATGACCCTCTAGCAGAATGATGGCAAGAAAAAAGTATGAAGAAGGAGTGGAAGAGCTGATGATCCAAAGCATAGCACATGATGTATAAAACATTTGGGAGGCAGTGTGATGGCTTGGGGGTGCATGGCTGCCAGTGGCACTGGGACACTAGTGTTTATCCATCATGTGACACAGGACAGAAGCACAAGAATGAATTGTGAGCTCTTCAGAGACACTGTCTGCTCAAATCCAGCTAAATGCACTCACATTGATTGGGAGGCGTTTTATAATGACCCAAGGTCTGTAGTTCATCTGCATCTGAGTTGTTTTATTTAAAATTCATTGTGGTCATGTACAGAACCAAAATTAGAAAAAAAAAGTTGTCTCTGTCCAAATATTTATGGACCTAATTGTACTTAGACGTTGCTAAAGCATTTGATACAGTGCCACAGAAGGTTAATGGTTAAAAAAAACATTGGTGCCAGGGCCCCAATTACAAGTTAAAAAAAATTGGGGCCCCAAAAATTTTTAAAAAATAAAGTGTCAGAGCCCCCCTTACAAGTTAAAAAAATTGGGGCCCCTAAAAATATTTTTTTTTAAAAAACATTGGTGGCAGGGGCCTATAGAATATTAAAATTATATATTAAAAAATAAAACAACACAAATTGGTTTTCAGTAGAACTGAACTCGTGGCTTCAGGACTTCAACTTCACTTCCTTTCACGAGTTTGGGTCTTTTTGCCGCTTCGGCTATTTGTTTTTGTGGCTTCGGGTCCTTCAGCTTTTTGGCACTTCCGCATTTCGGCAATTCAGGACTTCAAAAATGACCGCACGTCTTCAGCGCTCTCAAGGGGGGCCTGGCTTTTTCAAAAGTGCAGCAGTGTTGGACCCCCCCCCCTCCTGATGGCGGCCCTCACTAAAGTAAATAAAGTTCTTGTATAAAAAAGGGCATTAACTCAAGGGATAAAAACATAATTATGTCTCTTTATAGGTCCCTGGTGAGGCCTCATCTGGAGTATGGGGGGCAGTTTTGACTCCAGTCTTTATAGAACTAAACCCCTCTACAGCTAAAAGCCCCCATTCACTGCCCCCCCTGCTTCCTATAGCGTTCTACTAGAATCGAGGATTCATACGATCGGAACCCGCTTAAGTTTCTCGTCCACCAACACTAACCAATATATGCAGAGTAACGGAGCTCGGGGGCGCCATGTTCGGTATCTTCGGGGTCATCATCTTTCTTTTCTGTTATTTACAGAGCTTTCCTGCTCCAACTACGCATGCGCCAAAAGCTGTCGGCACTCACTTCAGGAAGTGCCCCCCGAACTCCACTGTGCTATTCTGTGTATATATTGGTCAGTGTTGCTGGACGGGACACTTATACTAGTAGCACTAAGCGGGAAGGCGGGGCAGTGGAGGTGGCAAATAGGGGCTTTTAACTGTACAAAAATTAGTTTTTGTAAAAAAAACTTGATAAACTTTTTACATGCAGCGAGACTCTGACTTGTCGCCACTGAAGCACGGAATGTGGGAGCTAATGGATCCAGCAGCAGAGAGCCAGGGAGGAGAAATGGAGCGCCGCTCCATGGATGGTCGCCGTGTCGCCTTTTCTGTAGAGGACAGGAAGCGGAGTTTCTGTAAGTTATTTTTTAATTAAGACTTTTTGATTCTAAAGTATAATTTGACATGGTGTATTTTTTTCAATGTTACTGGTCCTTTAAGGATAGTAATGCAATTTGCGATCCATTATGGGATCGCGCTAAAAGTGATCATTTTACACAACAAAATCTGAAGTCGCTTGGTTATTTCAGAAGTGGTACAGAATATTTGATGATATTTAGAAAGTTTTTTTTTTTTTTAATTTTAATATGATGGAGCTTATATTACATTTTCATTTTTGTGATACTTCTCCTTTGATGGTGGGGGGGGGGGGCTGGTCAAATCTTTTTTTTTATTCCTTTTAGTTTTCCTTTAGAAGCTCTAAGTCAGCTAGTTGCATTTTAGGAAAAAAATACAGAACAATAACAAAAAAAATCACTTTTTTGTTTCATGGCTTAGTATTTTATAGTTTCCCTAAAATGTTTCCTTTTCACCTTTACAGAACTGATAGTTTTCAAACAAATAATTAACAGACCTTTAGAATAGGTTTGATTTTGGCAGGCCTCTGGTCTTTAGCCCCGTTTTTTTATTGCTTGTATTGTTTATATAATCAGGGATCCTTTATTGCAACTGTCACATGGCCGGTTAGCTCAGTTGGTTAGAGCGTGGTGCTAATAACGCCAAGGTCGCGGGTTCGATCCCCGTACGGGCCACTTTTTTTTTTTTTTTTTCCTTTGATTTTGTTTTATTAATTTATTTTGAGTTCATATTTTCATAAATGTAATTATTCTGCCTTCATCCCTTTAATTTTCTTATAGATATGAGTGCCCAATTAGCACGCAGTTACTTGTTACAGATATTTGGTTAATTTCTGCCTTGAAGACGGATGTGTGGCTAACTCTGTGTTTCTAACAATTCCTGAGTCAGTGTATCTGAGTAGAACCTGTGCTCCTTCTGGATGTGACTAGTCCAAAGTCTGAATAATCTTTTATTTAGCCATGTAGAGTGCACATTTCTAGCTCTTTAGTGTCAGCAAAAAGTGAGAATTCTATGTATGTAGAAAAAAAAAAAACGAAAGAATTCCTGTTTTCCAGTTGGCCGGTTAGCTCAGTTGGTTAGAGCGTGGTGCTAATAACGCCAAGGTCGCGGGTTCGATCCCCGTACGGGCCACTTGATTGTTTTTCTCCATGTGCTTTCCAGATCAAGCCGAATCTTGAATCCTTGCAGTGCCTTCAGAATTTCACATTTCACTTGTTTTTTGAACATTTTGTGTTTTAGGAAAACTATACATTGGTTTTTTTTTCAAGAGAACTTGAGCTTTCTAGATCTGCTTGTGTGTTTGTGGATTTCCACTTCTGAAGCAAGATGCCTAAAGAACAAAAAAAAGACAATTTTTCATAAAATAGGGATTTATACCAGATAAATATTTTATTTTATGCAGAAAAATTTAACATTTTATTACTTCTATAGATCAAAAACTCCCAGCTGTAAACTACCAAATTTTCCAAGCACTGCAGCAGCATACTTTAGATTTAAAAGCCAAAAAATCCCGGAACGGTAGGTTTACCCCCAATCAGAAAGGGGTAACTATGTCTTTCTACTCCGTATTACCAAATATCAATGTTTTTCCAAACTTAGTGGGTTGTATAAAAATGTATGAAAATTCTGCAAAGTTTGCAAGTTAGGAACCAAGTAAAACTATTGTAAATATGGTTGCCAGGGGGTTCACTGAACACCTTGATGCCAATTGTGCATAGGATTTCCAAAGTATCTGCCAATGACAGACCCCGAAATAAAGTTAGCGCAAATGACTTGTCCCGGAAGTCACTTCAGCTACTGAAAAAAATCTATGGAATTTTTTGTGGGGTAAAAATATCACAAAAAGTTTGACCCGTCCAAAGCATATATTTTTGGAAAGTACACATTCGGGCAAATCCAAAATGGCTAACCGTGTCTTTCTACTTCAGGTCACAATGCTTCACAAAATTGGCAGTTTTGAAGAAATAACTGAAAATTGCCTCAAAGCTTCCACTTTTTTTCTGATCTCTCACATTGCATAAAGGACCCACATAAAACATCCTTATCATGACCGGCTGGGGGATCCTGAACACTTTGATGCCTAGCATGCATAGATGTGGCAGTTAAAGGGTTAACCGGATGGGCAGCTCTTTGCAAGTCTCTTTAGGTGCAGGAGGGAAGGGGGAGTGGCATTCAATTAAAGGGAAAGATCACTTATTTACTAGTTTCCTGTACCTCCTGATGCATTTCCCATGTGCGGGGTAAAGGGTTGGGCTCACCTTGTCAGTAGATAAATGGCATATCGGCTGCAGGGCCGTGATTGGGAATTATGGAGTTCCATACTACTAAATAAGCAGGGTCCATTGCCAATTAAACATGTTCATGCATGCATGGCCATGCCCCCCACCCTCTCCAGCCACACCCCATTATGCCAAAACTCTGCCCCTAAACCACTCAAATGACACTCACTTGGATGTCTAGAGAGCCCCCTGACCAGCAAATTGAATTTTTAACAAAGAGCTGTGGGGGGTTGATGCAGCTGGCCGGTTAGCTCAGTTGGTTAGAGCGTGGTGCTAATAACGCCAAGGTCGCGGGTTCGATCCCCGTACGGGCCATTTGATTGTTTTTCTCCATGTGCTTTCCAGATCAAGCCGAATCTTGAATCCTTGCAGTGCCTTCAGAATTTCACATTTCACTTGTTTTTTGAACATTTTGTGTTTTAGGAAAACTATACATTGGTTTTTTTCAAGAGAACTTGAGCTTTCTAGATCTGCTTGTGTGTTTGTGGATTTCCACTTCTGAAGCAAGATACCTAAAGAACAAAAAAAAGACGATTTTTCATAAAATAGGGATTTATACCAGATAAATATTTTATTTTATGCAGAAAAATTTAACATTTTATTACTTCTATAGATCAAAAACTCCCAGCTGTAAACTACCAAATTTTCCAAGCACTGCAGCAGCATACTTTAGATTTAAAAGCCAAAAAATCCCGGAACAGTAGGTTTACCCCCAATCAGAAAGGGATAACTATGTCTTTCTACTCCGTATTACCAAATATCAATGTTTTTCCAAACTTAGTGGGTTGTATAAAAATGTATGAAAATTCTGCAAAGTTTGCAAGTTAGGAACCAAGTAAAACTATTGTAAATATGGTTGCCAGGGGTTCACTGAACACCTTGATGCCAATTGTGCATAGGATTTCCAAAGTATCTGCCAATGAGAGACCCCGAAATAAAGTTAGCGCAAATGACTTGTCCCGGAAGTCACTTCAGCTACTGAAAAAAATCTATGGAATTTTTTGTGGGGTAAAAATATCACCAAAAGTTTGACCCGTCCAAAGCATATATTTTTGGAAAGTACACATTCGGGCGAATCCAAAATGGCTTACCGTGTCTTTATACTTCAGGTCACAATGCTTCACAAAATTGGCAGTTTTGATGAAATAACTGAAAATTGCCTCAAAGCTTCTACTTTTTTTCTGATCTCTCACATTGCATAAAGGACCCACATAAAACATCCTTATCATGACCGGCTGGGGGATCCTGAACACTTTGATGCCTAGCATGCATAGATGCGGCAGTTAAAGGGTTAACCGGATGGGCAGCTCTTTGCAAGTCTCTTTAGGTGCAGGAGGGAAGGGGGAGTGGCATTCAATTAAAGGGAAAGATCACTTTTATTTACTAGTTTCCTGTACCTCCTGATGCATTTCCCATGTGCGGGGTAAAGGGTTGGGCTCACCTTGTCAGTAGATAAATGGCATATCGGCTGCAGGGCCGTGATTGGGAATTATGGAGTTCCATACTACTAAATAAGCAGGGTCCATTGCCAATTAAACATGTTCATGCATGCATGGCCATGCCCCCCACCCTCTCCAGCCACACCCCATTATGCCAAAACTCTGCCCCTAAACCACTCAAATGACACTCACTTGGATGTCTAGAGAGCCCCCTGACCAGCAAATTGAATTTTTAACAAAGAGCTGCGGAAGGTGTTGCAGCTGGCCGGTTAGCTCAGTTGGTTAGAGCGTGGTGCTAATAACGCCAAGGTCGCGGGTTCGATCCCCGTACGGGCCAACTATACTTTTGCACATTCCTAATACGAAAAAGCTTGTAAAAGCGTCCTACATTCACCTGTTGTGTGTTAAGGGATATCATATGCATTTATAATACACAAAAGCAATGAATATCTTGTAAATGATATCCTTATAAACGGTGAGTTCTGATGTCATCAGTTATAAACGGTGAGTTCTGATGTCATTTCTGTTACATGACTCACTGAAATGTGTGTATTATAATAAATAAAGTACCCCCAGTTGTAAAATATGAGGATATTAGAAGTTACCTCGGAGTTCCATGACCTGTATAAAAAAATTTTATATGGTCATGAAACTCCTTGGTAACTTATAATATCCTCATATTTTACAAGAGGGGGTACTTTATTCACTATATAATAAAGCAGAAAAATCAACAATGGGCTCAAAGGAGCCAAAAACCTCTTCCCATGCAAGACATGCAGTATAAAGCCTTCTGAAAATAGAAGGTATTTACATGCCTCACGCTATACACATAGCACTGCCTTCATACACAAAAATGAGATTAAAAATGCCAAAGTAGTCGGTTCGATCCCCATACCAGCCCCTTCGATGATTTTTCCCATCTCTTTTGGCCTTTTACTGCAGTACTCCCTGACGGTGCCCCTAATCAGCAGATGTGGGGGTCACATGCTCTGCCTGTTGTGAAATGCTTTGGGGACCTCTCACTGTGTCATGAAATGTGGGAGGTGTGTTGCACATAGGGTTGCCATCTTTTCTTGAAAAAAAATAACGGCCTTCCTCTATTTTTATGCATTTTCCCTATTAATAACATTGGGATGAAGCTTAATTTTTACAGGCCAGGCCGGTAAAATACTGGGCAGATGGCAACCCTAGTTGCACACAAAGTGTCTGCCATGAAATGCTCAGGGGCCACTCGCTGTGCCTGCTGTGAAATGCTGGCGGACCACAAACGTGTCCTGTGCAGATACGCTGTGGGCCACTCACTATTTCTTTTATAAAATGCACAGTACTACCTGATGGAGAATTACGAATGTCGTTTATTTTGAGTTTTAATATATAAATAAATGTCCAATACGCACCCTCGATAGACACGAACTTTGCCAGTCAATATTAAAGCAACACTGACAGGAAGGTCACTTGCCGCCTACTGTTGTCCAAAATCAGGTCAACTCCATTGCCCCCTTCTGATGTGCGCGCACAGGCACACGTGTACACCGGAGCTCAAGTGCACAAGTCAAGTATCCGCATGCGCAGAAGATCGTATGCGTCCAGGAAGTGGGGATTGTTCTCACAGGTGGGGAAAGAAGCGTCTTAACTAGGAGTAAGGCGGCAAAAGAGGTACGGTCACAGTGCCTGACGACTACATTTGCGCCCTACGCACGTGTTCCGGCCCTGTCCTACCCCTAGTTCCGGCCCTGTCCAAAATTGCCCAGTATCCCCCATGGGAACGTGAAGGGCTTCCATTAGAAATCACGGGGCCCCGTACAACAACATTTTTGGGGCCCACGCTGGCGCCCAAGCCCCACCCCAGATCCCACCCACTCCACATCAGTTGAAAGACTACACTGACATCAGCGCTAAAAAAGTAACACCCCCACACACAAGTTTTAAAAAGCTACTGATGGTCAGGGCCCCCTTATAAGTTAAAAAAAAAAACATAGGTGCCAGGGCCCCACTTACAAGTTAAAACAAAGAATATTTTTTAAAAAAACATTGGTGGCAGAGGCCTATAGAGTATTCAAATAATATAGTGGTGGTCAGGGGTCCTTTGGCTTTTTGGCACTTCCGCATTTCAGCTGTTCCGGACTTCAAAAATGGCCGCAGGCTTCGGCGCTCGCAAGGGGGCCCGGCTCTTTCAAAACTGCAGCACTGCCGGGCCCCCCATCATGGAAACTTGTCCCCCCCTGATGGTGGCCCTGGGAGCATGCAGCAACCCAGCTGTCTGTATTGTGGATCTGCTTCAGCTCTGACTGTGCAACCCTGTGTATATTATAACTAGGGTTGCCGCCCGGCCGGTATTTTACCGACCTGGCCGGTAAAAATGATGCTTGAAGCCAATGTTATTAAAAGGAAAAAATGGCAAGAATATATTAAGGCCGGTATTTTTTTTCCAGAAAAGGTGGCAACCCTAATTATAACTAATAGGGGTGCACCGAATCCTCAATTCTAGAATTTGACTGAATGCTAAATCTTCTGTGGAAGATTCGTCCAGATACCAAACCAAATCTGAACCCTAATTTGCAAATGTAAATTAGGGAAAAGAGGCTGAAAGAGAACCGCACGCACAGCACAAATTTTTTGATTTCCATGTTTGCGTGATGAAAAGCCACATGATTTTTTGGATTTGGTTTGGCCAGGCACTTGGATTCTGCTGAATCCTGCTGAAAAAGGCCGTATCATGAACCGAATATTTGGTGCATCCCTAATAACTAAGGGGGTATCCCAAAATAGATTGGGACCTAGAGGTGGCACTGCTGCATCAGTTATTGCTCAATATCCGATTTATTTAGTACATTCTCTATTCTGCCACCAGGTGGAGCTTGCAGAGGAAATGTTCTTATAACTTTTGCATTTAGAATTACATTTGACTTAACCCTGAAAATGCCAGTAAGCTCATGTAGGTATGGGGGTTGCTTCTGCCCTTAGCTCATCTAGGCTAAAGGTGGCCATAGACTTAACAATTACAATCTTTCCAGAAAAGATACTTCAGATCCAAGCTTTCTGCCGATATCGGCTCATGTCCTGCCATACGTGTATCGAATATTGTAGGAAAATTTGTTTCGTATAATAATATTTGTGCGTGTATGGCCACCTTTAAATCAATTCTTTATTCCCATAAGTGAAAACCAACTCATGTCAGCTGGTCTGGCTTTTAATCTAATCAGATTCCTCCATTCATGTCCACAATGATGTTATCTCTGCAAGAGCAAGCATATTTGTATTGTAAAATGGCACTTAAGGAGGGACCCATGTGTAATAAACTAACAACAGGTAAGTGTAAAATCCTTCTGAGATGTTACATAGTGAAAAAAAGCACTTGGCCCGTACGGGGATCGAACCCGCGACCTTGGCGTTATTAGCACCACGCTCTAACCAACTGAGCTAACCGGCCAATGTTGCCACTATAGTTTTAAAATCATTCTTGAGGACTTTACCACCTTCTCTAACTTTGTCAATGGTACCAAGGCTGCCAGATCTTCCCCAGCCAATCCCAATAATCTGTGCCAAACCCTAGCACCAGGCAAGCAGCAGACTGTTTGGCATGAAGGGTCCTTACAGCAGATTACCCTATCCATTTTCTAATAATTAAATCCCCTATAACTAAAACCTGCCCTTCCCTCCTTGCACCCGTATTAGAGACACTGCCTCCCAGTGTGCTCTGAGAGTCAGCCTGCTCCATACATACCAGTTCAGAGTTGTCCTCCCCAGCATTTTCAGCCAAAATGGTGAATCTGTTGCTTTGGACCAGCTCCCCTACCCTTCACTCCCCTGCTTCCCTCTTGACTGCAACAAACCTTCCTACTTCATTAGCCGTCACTGCCACCTTGCCAGTGGTTGCTCTGCGAGCCTCCTTTGCTCCCCCTCCTTTGCTCCCCCTTGTTTGCTGCCATCCTCAGTGGGGAAAGTTCCCCCCTTAGAGTCTGATATTAAAAGTCATTGAGGGGTTCTGGGACCTTATATAGACACAAGTCTGCAGGCTGAGACATTACATAGTGAAAACAACACTTGGCCAGTAAGGGGATCGAACCCGCGACCTTGGCGTTATTAGCACCACGCTCTAACCAACTGAGCTAACCGGCCCATTTCACTCTTTTATTTTTGAAATCATTCTTGAGGACTTCACCAACTCCTCTAACTTTGCCATTGGTACCTACATGTACCAAGACTGCCGGGTCTTCCCCAGCTCCTCCCAATAATCTGTCCACTTATTCGACTATATATCCTTCCATCCCCTGCTTCTCCTCTTGACTGCCCCAGACCTTCCTTCCCCACATTTGCAGCCAACCTCAGTGGTGCAAGTTCCCCCGTTGAGGGTCTGATATTAAAAGTCATTGAGGGCTTCTGCGACCATATATAGCAGGGGTGGCCAAAAGGTATATCTGGATCTACCAGTAGACTTTTGCCTGGTGATCAGTACAGCTCAAGACAATGTTGACTAAATCACCTCCTGTTTCATCCTTTGCATCCTCGCATTAGTAAGGTATGGGCACACCTGATATATAGAAACAAGGCTGCAGGCTGAGACATTACATAGTGAAAATGAAAACGTGGCCCGTACGGGGATCGAACCCGCGACCTTGGCGTTATTAGCACCACACTCTAACCAACTGAGCTAACCAGCCTGATAGTTTCACTGTTGTCAAAGTTATAAACTCAAAGAGGAAAGAATGATATTTTTGCCAATTCTATGCATCCTATTTCAGGGAACAGTTTTCCAATGCAGCACAATAATGTGCAGAAATAGTATGTTGAGTTGAGAGTGGAAGAACTTAATCACCCTGACCATACCATACCTTCTTGTGTCTGTAGGAAATCCAATCAACATTGATTTCAAATCTCATGGGAAGGACTTGCTATAATAATAGTATCTATTAAAGCAGTTAAGAATATTAGATGAACCATGACATCACTACAGCAAACAGCCAGGACGAGGTGGCCGAGTGGTTAAGGCGATGGACTGCTAATCCATTGTGCTCTGCACGCGTGGGTTCGAATCCCATCCTTGTCGGCTGGCCTAGTGTTATTGTTGCTGCGATTGTTTGTAAATTTCGTAAGAGGCGCTGTACATGGAGATATCTGCTCGTTTGGCGATGTCGCCAAACAAGCAGATCTCCCTCCGATATGCCCACCTTAAGGTGGGCAATATCGGGCTGATCCGATCGTGGGCCCTAGGGCCCAATGATCGGATCCTAACGATGCCTAACGGGCGGTCGGATCGCGGGACCGCATCAATGAATTGATGCCGCAATCGGACGGGATTTTTTGTCCCATCCGATCGAGATCTGGCCGACTTTCGGCCAGATCTCGATCGGTGAAGCCCGTCGGAGGGCCCCATACACGGGCCAATAAGCTGCCGACACGGTCTGTTGGCAGCTTTTATCGGCCCGTGTATGGCCACCTTAATGCACCTCCCTGATTGGTCGATATATGTTAGATCTCGCAGACTAGATGACAAAGGTATGGCCAAAGTCTCCGCCCATATCGTTTACCATTTTTTTTACTTGTATGGGGGGGCCCTGACTTCCAATGTGTTTAAAAAACTTTTATGTGGGACCCTAGCTGCCAATGTGTTTTTTTAACTTACGTATAATGAACACCAATGGCTTTTTATAACGTATGTGTGTGTGGGGGGGTTTACCATTTTTAGCGCTGTCTTTGTGGCTTTTTTACTGTGGTGTGGGCGGGATCTGGGGTGGGGCTTGGGAGCTGGGATCAGGGGCCCAGAAAACTTTGTTGTGCGCGCCCTGTGATTTCTGATGGCGGCCTTGGGCTCACCAGATTCCCACGCGCTCACTGTGCTAAGCCTCTTGCTTTTCCTTAATATCAGTCATTTTGAAATGGAAGCAGAGGCATGTATGTAGGGTCCTAGCCCCTAGTTCTATCCCTGTAAGACTAGAGTTGGCCATAGACGCACAGATAATATCGTACGAAACATATTTCCGTTTGATATTCGGCGCGTGTATGTTGGGAAAAGAGCCGACTAATATCGGCAGAAGACTTGGATATCTGTCGGCTCGTCGATCAGGCTGGATGGAAAATTTTGTTCTGGGGCCTTTGAAGGGACCCAAACATCAGCCATTGTTAGTGCTGAATCATCAGATACAGGTAGAATTCTACTGTTTCTAATTGCATATCTGATGATTCAGCTCTACACGTGTGTATTGAAACGTACGATCTATCTTGGTAAGATCTTTTCCAAGAAAGATCGTAATTGTTACGTCTATGGCCTCCTTTAGTTATGCAGCTCAGTATTATTTATATTAGAAAGCACAATGCATCCTCAACTGAGAACAGGGATTTCCCCTTTAAAATCATGTCATTTAAACGTTAGAGTCTAAGACGAGGTGGCCGAGTGGTTAAGGCGATGGACTGCTAATCCATTGTGCTCTGCACGCGTGGGTTCGAATCCCATCCTCGTCGGTGTTGTTTTAATACAACTTAATTCTCTCTGTTGCTTTCTCAGATGCAAATCATGAAGGAAGGACTAAAATGAAATATGCAGCAAGTACTGCTCTGGGTGCTCTTTAAAGGGATACTGTCATGGGAAAAATTTTTTTTTTCAAAACTAATCAGTTAATAGTGCTACTCCAGCAGAATTCTGCACTGAAATCCATTTCTCAAAAGAGCAAACAGATTTTTTTATATTCAATTTTGAAATCTGACATGGGGCTAGACATATTGTCAATTTCCCAGCTGCCCCCAGTCATGTGACTTGTGCCTGCACTTCAGGAGAGAAATGCTTTCTGGCAGGCTGCTGTTTTTCCTTCTCAATGTAACTGAATGTGTCTCAGTGGGACCTGGGTTTTTACTATTGAGTGTTGTTCTTAGATCTACCAGGCAGCTGTTATATTGTGTTAGGGAGCTGCTATCTGGTTACCTTCCCATTGTTCTGTTGTTTGGCTGCTGGGGGGGGGGAAGGGAGGGGGATGATATCACTCCAACTTGCAGTACAGCAGTAAAGAGTGATTGAAGTTTATCAGAGCACAAGTCACATGACTTGGGGCAGCTGGGAAATTGACAAAATGTCTAGCCCCATGTCAGATTTCAAAATTGAATATAAAAAAATCTGTTTGCTCTTTTGAGAAATGGATTTCAGTGCAGCATTATTAACTGATTCATTTTGAAAAAATATTTTTATCCCATGACAGTATCCCTTTAAAGTACATCCAGATGAGGGGTGTTCTGGGTCTGCTGCTTCCGCCTGAGACAGCACCGCCGCCCCTATGGTCAAACCAAGGCACAAGGATTGATGCAAAAAGATTGACTTGCTGAATGTCAATGGGTGGGAAGGTCTGAGGTTTAATTTCTGAAGGAGGACAGACATTACATTATAAATGCCTTAGCATTTTACATGCGAATGTAGGATGTTTACAAGTTTTTCCATATTAGGAATATAGAAAACAAAAGTTGGCCCGTACGGGGATCGAACCCGCGACCTTGGCGTTATTAGCACCACGCTCTAACCAACTGAGCTAACCGGCCAGTTGAATCCCATAGGTTTTTTTGTGTGAAAAAAATAAAAATATTTTGGTCATGAAGGTAGCTAGACATCCAAGTAGATCAGGTGGGTCCCCAAACTTTTTTGGCCCAGGGACCAAAAAAGAGCCAATTTTTTTTCCAAGGGCCGATGAGGTTGGGAGGGGTCGGGGAGGTTGTCAGAGGGGTCGGCGTCCATTTTGAGTGCGCCGGCATCAAACACTGAGTTCATTGTTCGGTGGCCCAGTTCAGGACTGTCCACGACCCAGTTCAAGGCCGTGGCCTGGTGGTTGGAGAACCCTGAGGTACAGGGTTCTGGCATAATGGGGTACTGGCTGGGAAGGGGTGTGGTCATACATGCAGGGAAATATTTTAATTGGGACCCAAATATATTTGTTAGCAGGGCACTCTTCCTAGTGGTCCAGTGTTTTAATTATTAGGACCATCTACCCCGGATCCCCCTGCACATCAGGAGGCACAGGCAACTAGTACTGTATAAAGATAACTTGTGAAAAGGTGATCTTTCCCTTTAATTTAATTTAATGCAACATTACCCCACCCCCCTCACAGTCAATCAGCTTGAAATAGAAAAGCCTTGATCCTAAAAAAACAAAGAAAAACAGTCAAGTGGCCCGTACGGGGATCGAACCCGCGACCTTGGCGTTATTAGCACCACGCTCTAACCAACTGAGCTAACCGGCCAACTGGAAGGTATAAATTCATTTGTTTATTTCTTTCTCGAGACAATGTACAATATTTACTAACATTAAAAAGATACAAATTTACACTCTGCGTGCCTTAAAACTATATTATTTGCTGAAACTTTGGATTTTTTTCTTATCAGAAATCAAGGGAAATCAATGACCGCCAGCTGCACTATCACCTGAAGTTTTTTTCCCCTGTTCTGATGGAGAGAGGGAAACAGGACCAGAGCCGCCATTAGAAATCACGGGGCCCCGTACAACAAATTTTTTGGGGCCACGCCCACACTGACGCCCAAGCTCCACCCATATCCCGCCCACTCCACATCGCAGTTAAAAGACCACACATACATCAGCGCTAAAAAAGTAACCCCCCCACACACAAGTTATAAAAAGCTATTGATGGTCTGGGCCCCCTTATAAAAAATTGGGGCACCAAAAAAAAACAATTTAAAAAAAAACAACATTAGTGGAGTGGCCCGCTTATAAGTTAAAAAAAACTTGGGGCCCCAACAAAAAACATTAAAAAAAACATTAAAAAAAAAAAACATTGGTGACAGGGGCCCCCTTACATGTTAAAAGAAATTGGGGCCCCAACAAAAAAAAACTAAAAAAAAAAAACATTGGTGGTAGGGGCCCCCTTATAAGTTAAAAACAAATTGGGGCCCTAAAAATATAATTTTAAAAAAAAATTCTTTTGAAAAAAAAAAAAACATTGGTGGCCTTACAACAAAAAAATATTATTTTTTTTAAAAAAAACATTGGTGGCAGGGGCCCCCTTACAAGTTAAAAAAAATTGGGGCCGCAAAAAAAAATGTTTTAAAAAAAGATTGGTGGCAGGGGCCTTTAGAATATTAAAATAATACATTGGTGACCTGGGGATTAAAAAAAAAAAAAAAAAAAAACACAAACTGGAGTTCAGTAGAATTGAACTTGTGGCTTCAGGACTTCAACTTCGCCTCCTTTCGTGACATCGGGTCTTTTCGCCGCTTCAGGAGTTCGGCTATTTTCGTGACTTCGGGTCTTTTCGGCGCATCGGCTTTGGCTTTTCGGTACTTCCGCATTCGGCAGAGGCAAGACGTACGGCTTGGGTGCTCGCAAGGGGGGCCTGGATCTTCAAAAAATGCCCTAGTATTTGACCACACCCATTTTTGTGACCACACCCCCTAATTACCATGTGGATTTTACAAAATTTGGCAGGTTATGAAAGATTGAACACATGTCTGTGTTTTTTTCCAGTTATTACAGTTTTGCTAATGAAGGTGACTTGCCCTTTAAGCTGTGAGTCTAACTTCTCCCAAGAGACCTGTTATCTTATATTGTTACAATTACTTATTTGCTTATCTCAAAATTGTTACAAAAGTATCTTATCTGCAGCTGTGGCTGTTCTGGGCTCTCTGCCAAAAGCCAATGAAGTTAGAAACTTTGTTTCTTTTTCCGGCTGTTCAGCGCAGAGAAAAACGGGACTTTCCAGTACAAACGAGAGACTGCAGGTTGAGCTGTGAAAGAGGGACTGGTCCTCTAAAAACAGGACAGTTAGGAGATATGGTGGCCGATAAAACACCTGCCAAGGCCAGGGCTGGTATTACCCATTTCCCAGCAAAAGCCCTTGGCCCTACGCTCCTAACTTACCTTTTCCTCGCCTTGTGGCCATTGGCGCTACGACCCTGCGGCTACGCCCCCTTTTGCATCATGGCCCGCCCCCACCACAGCTGGTAAAAAATTTCCTGAAAAGGTGGCAACCCTAGTGGGTTCAGACGGGCCAACCTGGACCCACTGTACGACACTGCTGGCCAATAACCCAGACGTGATGTCTCAGAAAGGATGTAACGTCACGCTAGAAGGAGAATTTACCATGAAACTGAAGGGACCAATCAAATGTGGCCAAAATCGCAGCTTTCTTGTTTTTTTCTTATTTTCTAACAGGAGAAACGTGGGTGAGATTAAACAGCAAAATATATATTGATGCAACAAGCGTCTCCTGCTGCTTATCTGCTCCGTTCTACTGTTCACTGTTATGTGAGTAATAAAGCAGAGCAGTGAAGTGTCACTAAACACTAAAATTGTTTTAGTTTTTTGCAAACCTCCTCTGTAGTTACACCCCTGCTAGACTGGGAATTATTAGCTACAGCTCATATTGTAACCCCCCCCCCCACACACTTTACAAACACCCTGCTCAGTTTCACCCCCAATTTGTCCTGGATCCCATCTAATCCCCGCTCCCATCAGTCATCTCCACTAGATAATTACACAATGCATCCATTCTCCAGCCCTATGACATCACCACCCCCTATGATGTCACCGCCCTTCTCCCTTGATATCATCCTGCCTCCTTAGATCCAATTGTTGCCCTGGCGACCACATAATGGATCAGCACCACAAAGTGGTTCTTTGGTGATCTCATCAGCTTTCCACATATATATATATATATATATATATATATATATATATTATTATACACATCCACTATTTTGATTTGGCCTAACCCCTGAATCCTTAGCAAAAGATATACTGAATACCAAACTGAATCCTAATTTGCATATGCAAATT
Organism: Xenopus petersii; assembly: GCA_038501925.1. Classification (NCBI taxonomy): domain Eukaryota; kingdom Metazoa; phylum Chordata; class Amphibia; order Anura; family Pipidae; genus Xenopus; species Xenopus petersii. Next base: position 151,525,105 of record CM076676.1, read on the forward strand.
AGAGGTGGGAAGGGGAAAACATTTTGTACTTCCTTGTTTGGTGACAAAAGTCACGTGATTTACCTCCCCGCCACTAATTTGCATATGCAAATTTGGATTCAGTTCAATCGGCCACAAGGATTCGGCTGAATACGAATCCTGCTGGAAAAGGCTGAATCCTGGCCGAATCCTGAACTGAATCCTGGATTCGATGCATCCGTAATATATATCGAATGAAGTACCCCCTCTTGTAAAATATAAGGATACTATACCGAGGAGATGACCATAGAAAACCACAGGTCATGAAACTCCGAGGTGATGTCTAATATCCTCATATTTTGCACCATTATTTAATATAATACACACGTTTCTGCGAGTCATGTGACAGAAATGACATCACTAACCTCCAACTATAAATGATGACATCACTAAGCTCCATTTATAAGGATATCATTTACAGGATATCTTGTACGGATGCACCGAATCCACTATTTTGGATTCGACCGAACCCCCGATTCCTTCTCGAAAGATTGGGCCTAATAATGAACGGAATACAAATCCTAATTTGCATATGCAAATTAGGGTTGGGAAGGGGAAAACATTTTTTACTTCCTCGTTTTGTGACAAAAAGTCACTTGATTTTTTTCTCGATTAGCATATGCACATTAGGATTCGGATTTGGGTCGGCCGGGCAGAAGGATTCGGCGGAATCCTGGATTCGGTGCATCCCTAGTATTATATAGTGAATAAAGTAGCCCGTATTGTAAAATATAAGGATATTATAAGTCACTGAGGAGTTTCATGAGAATATAAAAACACGAGGCACAAGGTGACTTCTAATATTCTCATATTTTCCAACAAGGGGTACTTGTTAATATAATACACAAGTTTCAGTGAGTCATGTGACAAAAATGACATCACTACTCACCGTTTATATCTGATGACATCACTAGTCACAGTTCATAAGGATATAATTTACAAGATATTCATGGCTTTTGTGTATTATATAGTGAATAAAGTACCCCCTCTTGTAAAATATAAGGATATTATAAGTTACCGAGGAGTTTCATGACCATATAAAAGTATGAGGCCGAAGGCCGAGGTAACTTCTAATATCCTCATATTTTATAACTGGGGAACTTTATTTATTATAATACATGTGAGTCATGTGACAGAAATGACATCAGAAATCACGGTTTATAACTGATGACATCAGACCGTTTATAAGGATATAATTTACAAGATAGTCATGGCTTTTGTGTATTATATAATACACAAAAGCCATGAATATCCTGTAAATTATATCCTTATAAACGGTCTGATGTCATCAGTTATACACAAAAGCCATGACTATCTTGTAAATTATATCCTTATAAACGGTCTGATGTCATCAGTTATAAACGGTGAGTTCTGATGTCATCAGTTATAAACGGTGAGTTCTGATGTCATCAGTTATAAGCGGTAAGTTCTGATGTCATTTCTGTCACATGACTCACTGAAATGTGTGTATTATAATAATCCTTCGGCCTTGTACTTTTATATGGTCATGAAACTCCTCGGTAACTTATAATATCTTTATATTTTACAAGGGGGGTACTTTATTCACTATATAATTTACAGGCTATTCATGGCTTTTGTGTATTATATATATATCTCTCTATACATAAGAGCTTTGCCCCTGTGCTGGTGTTGATCGCAGCTGCAGCTTTCATCATCCCACAGACTTTGCGTCTCTTTTTCCGCCCACTGAATTCAGAAATGATTCAGCACCGACCCCCTGAGAGACCTGACGCGTTTCTCTCTGCCCCGGTTTGTTTCTTTTTTTTCCACAAGTAACAAATACAGAAGAATTCGAGTGCTTGTGGCCTGACCACATTGTGTGTTTGTGTAACTCGGAGCAGCTAAACACTACACACGGTTTTATGGCTCCTGTGAGTGTGTAACACGAGAGCCGAAGTGTATGTAAAGCCTCTGACTTGTCTGACCAACAAAGGGGAAGTATTCCTTGAAAGGCTAGTTCTCCATTCACTTTAACATGTAGTATCAGACAGGCACTAGCGTTCTAGGAGAATTTTTTACCTTTTGACTTATTTCGCTTTTTATTCGGCAGCTCTCCAGTTTGCAATTTCAACAATCTGGTTGCTAGGGTCCAAATTCCCCTAGCAACCATACACTGATTTGAACAAGAGACTGGAATATGAATAGGAGAGGCCTGAACAGAAAGATCAGTAATAAAAAGTAACAATAATAATACATTTGTAGCCTTACAGAGCATTTGTTTTTTAGATGGGGTCAGTGACCCCCATTTTGAAAGCTTCATTATTTTATTAACAAATAAATAATGAAGACCAATTAAAAATGTGCTCAGTATTTTCCATTGTATCCCCCTTTAATAGGTAACGGCTGAGGAGGCGTTGCAGGAAGTGTGAGCGGCTATAAATGAATGAATTATATAATATCTCCCCTTTATTTTGTTTTATTCCCTTTGTGAATAGGAGCAGCTACAAGACTAGTCATTACAAGTAACTGCTGCTGTTGCTTTTGCACTTTTGCACCATTTCTTTTTTCATCCCCAAAAATATTGGACATTTAAAATTTCACATATTGTATCAATGCAGTTTTATTCGCTGAACATGTTTCCGAAAATGTGTGTTTGACACCCAGCAGGCGAAACCAGTATTTCCTGTAACTGGAGGTTGGAGATGTAATAACAGTATTTTATGATTAGTTTGATTCCACATATGCTGTATATTAATTAAGGATAATATCTACGTACATTACTTACATTTACTGCCTTGTCATTATTCTAGCATAGTTATCTTATGAATCTCAGTATCACTCATGTATTATAAGGGATAATGTACCCCCTACTGTAAATGATAAGGATATTAGAAGTCACTGAGGGGTTGTTCTGTGACCATATAAAGGCACAAGGCTGCAGGCTGAGTTATACAGGGAACTCTGAGTATCACTCATGTATTATAAGGGATAATGTACCCCCTACTGTAAATGATAAGGATATTAGAAGTCACTGAGGGGTTGTTCTGTGACCATATAAAGGAACAAGGCTGCAGGCTGAGTTATACAGGGAACTCTGAGTATCACTCATGTATTATAAGGGATAATGTACCCCCTACTGTAAATGATAAGGATATTAGAAGTCACTGAGGGGTTGTTCTGTGACCATATAAAGGCACAAGGCTGCAGGCTGAGTTATACAGGGAACTCTGAGTATCACTCATGTATTATAAGGGATAATGTACCCCCTACTGTAAATGATAAGGATATTAGAAGTCACTGAGGGGTTGTTCTGTGACCATATAAAGGCACAAGGCTGCAGGCTGAGTTATACAGGGAACTCTGAGTATCACTCATGTATTATAAGGGATAATGTACCCCCTACTGTAAATGATAAGGATATTAGAAGTCACTGAGGGGTTGTTCTGTGACCATATAAAGGCACAAGGCTGAGTTATACAGGGGACTCACTTCTGTATTGTATGGGATAATGTAACCCCTAGTAGTTTTGTGACCATATAAAGGCATGAGACTACAGGTCATATGCCTTTCTAATGGTCACAGAGCTCCAATGTGACTTCTAAAAGTCTTTTGAATATAATCTGGGTTTCCATTATCCTTCATAATCCACAAGTGCTCATTTATGACCAATGTTTGCTTTGAGATTAAATTAATTTAAGACTGAGTGAGTACATTTTATTTTTGTCCATTTCCCTCCCTCTGATTCCCAAACACCCGTCCCTCCTGGTCTCTGTCCCCCCTGTTCCTGTCAGTCATTGTCCAGGGCTGTTACAGTGTTTTAATTTTGCACTGGACACTAACAGCAGCCCCCCAGTCAGCCATCTACTTTCACTCCTGCTGCACAATCATATTGTAACTGTGCGCATGTACCTTTAAGTTATAAACGACACAGTCTGATGTCACAACGGGCTATTTACATGGGTATCATTCACAGTTTGGTTCCTATATAAATGATTAAATGTATTTACGCATAACTGTACATGGGGAGAATTTATTCTAGAGAACATTCCTTTTGTATATTTATATTAGGGATACACCTAATCCAGGATTCGGTTCGGGATTCGGCCTTTTTCAGCAGGATTCGGATTTGGCCGAATCCTTCTTCCTGGCCGAACTGAATCCGAATCCTAATTTGCATATGCAAATTAGGGCCGGACAGGGAAATTGCGTGAGTTTTTGTCACAAAACAAGGAAGTAAAAAATGATTTCCCCTTCCCACCCCTAATTTGCATATGCAAATTAGGATACGGTTCGGTATTCAAATCTTTCACAAAGGATTCGGGGGTTCGGCCGAATCCAAAATAGTGGATTCGGTGCATCCCTAATTTATCTTTATATGTAGGGGAGGAGCTGCCATGTTGCTTCCCTAAGCCAGTACTACATAGGAGTATAGTTCAGTATAAATGGGGCAGAATCTTTCAGAAGCTTTGATGGAACGGATCTGTATTTCATTTACAGGCACATCTTCCAGTGTTTCTTGTTTTTGGGCAGGAGGGAACCATCTTTACAGGAAGCCCCGCGTATAAGTCAATTACTGTATAGGATTAGCCTCTCTTGCTGTACAGTAATATCTTTCTACTTTCATATAGGAAATAGCTTTTAACATTTCTGTTTCAGTATTTCCAATTTTCTTTTAATCTCAAAGATTCAGACCTCAGATATAAAGAATATACATTTTTTTTTCCTCTTAAGAACATTTTCCATTTTTTCTAGAAACCACTGTGAGTTTTTTTCTGATTTTAGGTTCCGATACTTGGTGGGCCTGAGAACACTGACACCATATTGAAACCGAAACAGAGAAACTGTGGATATTTATAACTGTTGTTGTTTTGTAACTGTGAGAATAGACACCGGCTCAGAAGTGCGTTTAGCTTTGGGGTCTGCTGGAGGGGGTATTGAGGGGCAGTAAGAATTGGTGGGGTATTGGCAGCTGTGGGAGTAGCAGGTCGGTGTGTGTGGAGGGTTCAACAGTAGAGTCCTGCAGCAGGTCGGGGTACCCTCGCGTTACCCGCAGGTTGTAGGTAGAAGTTTCGGGATCGTGTATAGACGCGGGTCGGTGGTTTTTCGGGTTTGTGGGTTGTGGGTTGGGTCGCGAGTAGGGTTGCCACCTTTTTAAAAAAAATTTACTGGCCAGTGATGGGGGCGGTAACGCCGTGATGTAAAAAATGGGTGGAGCCATGGGATAAATGGGTGGGCTGTGACATAAAAAGGTGCGGAGCCACATACGTCGTGCTGCGAGAGGGGCAGAAGACAAAGGAAAGGTCAATTTCTGCCAAGGGCTTTTGTTATAGGTATTACAAATTACCGGCAGCTACATTGCAGGTAAATTTGTAATACCAGCCACGGCCCTGGCAGGTATTTTACCGGCTAGGCTGATCACGCCTACTTCTAATTGTGTCACTTCCACTTTACAATGACAGCACTTCCTGTTTTACTCCTTTTGTTCTGATCACGTCTACTTCTAATGATGTCATTTCCAGTTTACAGTGACAGCACTTCCTGTTTCTCACAGATCGGGTTGCAGATAAGGTACTTGCGGGTCGGGTAGCAGGTCCAATCGGGTAAGTATGCGGATTGCGGGTCCGGTTGCGGGTCCGGTTGCGGGTTGCAGGTCGGGTTTAACAAATTGGTTCCGTGCAGGACTCTATTCAACAGATCCAAACCGTATTGCAGTTGAGCGGGCACTCAAGGACCAATCCTCCACACAGACGTGTAAGAGAAATATATAATTTCATTCTGTACTCATGGCAGAGCCTTACGCATTTTGTATCTCCACAGACACTTAATCATAGGCACATGCACCTGAACCTCCTCCTGTACTTGGTGAGTTGACCCTTCTATTTTTTGGGTTAAGGGTTTGACAGAATTGTGGAATTGGGTGGGGGTATTTTAAACTGAGATTCAAAATAGTCCCTGGTATTTAAGTACTGAGTCACCCCAACAGCCCCCCACTAGCCCAATAAATAGTGACTGTCTACTATGGCATCTTACATTTGCCAGAATCCACAGGTTGCCAGTCCGGGCCTGGGTAGATATAGACATGGGCTGGGAAATGACTATGGAAGGGCATGAGGCTGAGGACAGTAAGGTGGCATAATGGGCAAGAGTGGTAGAAGATTGGTGGGAGGAGTTGTACATGTAAAGTGGGTTGGTGCTGGCAGTTAGTGATGTGCGGGTCCAGATTTTTTGCCCTCACCCAACCCGCACCCGGCCTGGCCCAGCTCGACTCCTCCTTCCCACTCTGCAGTGATGTCACAAAAGGGGTGGGGCAAGTGCAAATCTATAAATGGAGGAGCCGGAAGCTGACAGTGTTAGGTCGGCCTGAACCCACCTGTCCTGCGGGTTTCAGGCTAGCGGGCCAGTGACATATGAGGGGCAGGCCAGGTGACATTGGGAGTAGGGTGGTGACATTGGGGGGAGCACGTTGGGGGCTAGAGGGGTGATGTGGAGAATGGGACTGATGACATGGCGATCAATCATTTACGTCAATGTCCTGTATGGATTTTCTAATTCACCAGGCAGCCCTTCCAAAAACCCAGGTGAAATCCGGACTTGTTGGAAACCCTCACGTCACTACTGGCAGCCTACCGGAGGCCCTGTTTGGCAGTACACGTGGTTTTTATGCAACTAAAGCCTCCAAGCCAAAAATGAACATATTAGCACCTGCTTTGAGGCCACTGGGAGTAACTACAATGTGTTGGGGAGCAGCATGTTGCTGGTAAGCAAATGGTTGGGGATCACTGCTCTGTTTAATGGTTTCTCCCTGAGATCTCCACAGTGGTCATGTCATGTGTCGTAGCCTGGTGCTTGTGAGAGGGGCAAGGGTTTAAGTGAGGGTAGACTTTTGGAAGCATTCTTATGGCATCTCTAAACCCTTTCCTAGGCAGCTGTTGTTTATACCTTCTCTGGTTGAAGGAAAGTCAAGTCCTCCATTCACTCCATGTACTACATCTTTCCTACCTATCGAACATCTTTTTGAGTGGGTGCCAAGACTCAAATGCTACTCAACTCTTTCCTTTTATATACTGGTGGGTCACTTGACTCATACATTACTAGTGGATCCATCTTAGCTGCCTACTCTCCTAACCCCAGTAAACATTATAACACTATGGGGAACTAACATAAGGTCCATAGACTTGATGGCTACTCCTACACCTCACTTGGGGTCCAGTAATTGGTATGGACGTTAACTAAGGATTGACAGCTCCTCAGTGTCAGACTTCACGTATAAATCTGTTTATAATCGGTGCTGATTTTCAGAATATATGAAATGTGTGTTATTCTAATGATACAGTTACTTGTCTTTATGTTTCTAGTGCCTTCAACTATCTCCGCTCTGTATCAGGTGTTGCTATATGAAGTGTTGTGGTCATTGCATTTCGTTTAACACTGCAGTTTTATATAATAGGCACTTCCCAACCACAGCTCTATGAGACGTCTCTTTCCTTGCACCTCTCCTGCACAGTCTCATACCACTTCCTGACAGTTAGAGGTCCGCGTCCTGCCGAGTACTAGGAAATACCAGTCATTCGCTTCTATACCAAGCAAAAACCCCTTTCAGGCCAAACAGTTATTTTATTTAATGTAAGTAAATGTGGTGACCTTAGCCCTGGGGATAATAGCCTCGTGGTAGGGACTGTTGAACACCCTGCAGTTTGGGTAATTATCATATGGTGCCATTGTTGGTGCAAGAAATACCCGTAAATCCATTGCAGTTGCATCACAATTACTCACCCCGTCATGATTTAGCTAAATATTGGTAACGTGCTCGGCAGTTGGGGGCAAAATATTTTGAGGTTTTAGCATTCCTCGAAGTGAATCTAGTGCATTTAGCTAATACACTTGCTAAAAGTGGGTCAAGCGGTTTAACAGGGCCGGTGGTTATTAAATGTTTTTTTCATGTTGCTCACAAAATATTTGCTGACTCCAGAAGAAAAGCACAGAAATATTTATACACACATTTATTTATCACATCCAGGGCTCCTAGAGTGGCAGAATATTTTAGCAGAACTGATCTGTCTTTCTTTTTATAATTTGACTTGGTAGTGCTGCTTTCATAAAGCTCCACCATCTTGAATTCTCCTGGCAGTCGCTTTATCTGCTCATGGCTATGGTTACCCATTGCAACCAATCTGGCGCTTGCATTCAGTGCTGTAACTGCAGTTTAGAAAAGCTAACAATTTTCCCAATAAAATCCAAGCAAAACAGGAGAAAGAGCTCATGTTACAGCCAATCAGCATTCAAGAGCTCATGTCACAGCCAATCAGCATTCAAGAGCTCATGTCACAGCCAATCAGCATTCAAGTGCTCATGGCACAGCCAATCTGCAAGAGAAACTAATTTCTTCTACTCTTAAACATAGGAAATGGTTTAAAATATAAGAAACATTTTTGGTTCCTTGTTGGTTCACAGAGTCCACAGAGGTGCTGACATTTACTATAACCAGTACTGGGTAACTATCCCCAAATGTCAACAAGTACTTATCTAAATATTATTGGAACAGTAGGATGGTTCAGGAGGCAAACACGTTCTCAGTCTTAACCAAGTTTGCCTCCATTGGGTAAAAAAAACCCTTGCTATTTACTGTTTGAAGAGCCGATCACCCTCACCCTGTAATTCATGTAGCAAATATTGTAACTTTAGGCTACTCAAGATTTAGATGATAAGTGGACATTCATTGAGATTAAAAGAAAGGAAGGTTTCAGCATCAGCATGGGGTGACATTTCTGTAAGGACAGTCAGGGTGTGAAACAAAGAGAGGTTGATTCATCAGTGTTGTATATAATATGTTAGATGTGTTTCTGCACATAGTATGACATTTTTGATGGTGAAGATTGAGCCATCAAGCAATACACCCTAGACTGGCACTTGGTAGACCTCAAGAAGAAAGGATGGACATTCAAACAAACAGACGTATCTCAAAGAAGAACAAAAGACTTGTCCAGGTTATAGTATTTTATGTGGCTCTTTATGAATGAAAAGGCTGGACAGTGAAGTAGGAGTAGAGGAGAAGTAGTGAGTTCCTTGAGTTGACAATGAGTTGAGAATAATGTGGACAGCAAATAATACAAAATATGAATCCCTCACTGCATTGAATCTGATCTTCCCTTAAATAACACCAGCATGGAGCTGACTTATTTTGAACATATGATGAGAAGACCTGAGAAAGATGATTATGCCTGGGAAACTGAAGGTACCACCGGATGAGGACAACCAGCAAAAAGATGGATGGATCCAATTACAGCAGTCTTGAATATATTGAAGAAACACTATCCGTGTGGTCTTTAGGAGTCCAATCTCCACATGGGTGTCCATGTCAACAAAAATGCTAGTTTTCTGAAAATACATCAGCTCCTAGTGACATTACTTCCAGGTATGCACCATGAATGAGCAATGTGGCGATTAGGGGCCTATTTATTAAACCTACATTTTTTCTGGTTGAGTTTTTAAAAGAGATTTATTATACCTTAAAGCTGCTAAAAATTAAAAAAAAACTTGTAATTTGAAGATGTTGTGATCTGCGCTGGTTTTTGTATAATAATCCGAAAAGGTCGTGGTTTTCAGACGACAACTTGAAAAATCTAGCAATTTGGCCGTCAAATCCAAAAAGGTCATACAATTCGACTTTTCGTTTGAATTTGTCTAGCGCACCGACTGTTTCAAGCAGATTATCTGATAAATGAGTTAAATTCGTGGATAGGAGTTGGGTCGACTGGGTTTTAATTAAAAAAAAAAAATTAGATAAATTTGAGTTTTAGTAAATAAGACTTGCCACTCTTAGTTAGAATAACAAGACAGTATTTATTACATCATTAATATGTAACAATAAATACTGATCTAAATTATTAGATACATTATTATTATTATTATTAGTAGCACATATTTATGTTATTTATATAAAGTGACAACTAATACCCTCCTCCCTTTGACAACTACTTTTTTTAAGTCAGTGTTTTTTTGTGTTTTTTTTCTTCTGTTTCCGATAAAACAAAATCCCTCTTGCCTTTTCCTGCTTATTCAGCACCTGGGTCGGTTATATCGTTTGTTTGATGCGTCCAGGGCAGCCAGGCAAGCAGCTTGACTAGTGATTCTGGGGCAGAGGAAAACCACATGTCTAGTGTTATATTTAGAGAATGAGGCACTTACTGTGCACTGTACCACACCAGTGTGACCTACTGTAACGATGGAACCAGGGACAGGCTTAGGTCCAAAAAAGATTTAAATATTATCACTTCATTTAAGGTGCCAACATATTATAGAGAGATTTAAGATTTGTTCACCTTTAAATGAACTGTTACGATGTATGAGTATGATTAACAGTATGATGTAGAGAGGGATATTCTGAGACGATTCTCAATTGGTTTTCATTCTTTAGTATTTGTGGTTTTTAAGTTATTTAGCTTTTTATTCAGCAGCTCTTCAGCCTGCAGTTTCTGCTATCTGGTTGCCAGGGTCCAAATGACCCTAGCAACCATGCATTGATCTGAATAAGAGACTGGAATATGGATAAGAGAGTGGGCGTGTGAAAGCTGTTAAAAGTCAGAAGAAAGAAGAAGAAGAAAGCAAATAATTTGAAAAAATATAAAAATTGGCCATTCTATAACATACTAAAAGTTAACGTAAAGGTGAACAACCCCTTTAAGTACACATTTATGTACAAACACCAATACAAGTGATAACAAGGTTACTGATCATCAAAGCTTAAAATGTAAAACAAGAAGCCGATCAATAGGGACAAGGGTACAGAGCTGGGCAAGTAGAATTTACGCCCAAGGCATTCCCCCAACCCACATCCACAATAAGAGTGCAGAGACCTGTGGGAACTCATCAGCCACAACCCAACACAGTCCTCTGATGTTTTAAACATGCCCCTTTTGGTGACACAGATAAGCAGGACAACGCTGATTACTGGAGGGGCCAGGGCACTTATTACTTATTACCCACCCATGACCTGCCACTATGGATAATTTGTCAGCCTAAAACTGCTCGACCAGAACTGGACTGGAATTCAAAATAGGCCCTGGCATTTGAAGTACAAAGATGCCCAAACAGCGCCCCAATTTAACACTCAAAATATACATGAAAATAATCTGCTAAAGTTCTCAGATGGACAAGTTTACTATTTTCTGACGTTAGAGCTGCAATACCAGTTCCTACAGCCAGCAACCCCTATGCCACTGAAGTTCAAGTTCCAAAGAATTATTTTCATACACTGAGGGGGGGGCCAAGTGCAACACAGAGAGTGCACTTACTTGGGTGCATGATCCACAGTGTGCACCAGATGCTGACACCATGGCCAGAGCAGAAGATGAACATAGGCCTGAAGATGAACATAGGCCTGAAGATGAACATAGGCCTGAAGATGAACATCTGACCTGAAGATGGACATAGGCCTGAAGATGAACATATGCCTGAAGATGAACATAAGCCGGAATATGAACATAGCCCTGAAGATGAACATAGACCTGAAGATGAACATAGGCCTGAAGATGAACATAGACCTGAAGATGGACATAGGCCTGAAGATGAACATAGACCTGAAGATGGACATAGGCCTGAAGATGAACATATGCCTGAAGATGAACATAAGCCTGAATATGAACATAGCCCTGAAGATGAACATAGACCTGAAGATGAACATAGGCCTGAAGATGAACATATGCCTGAAGATGAACATAGGCCTGAAGATGAATATATGGCTGAAGATGAACATAGCACTTAACGCCATCATCCAATTAAAAACTACTCTCTTGCCTTTTTGTTTTAGCTATCTTCAGCTAAAACAGGCCATTTTATGGAGAATAGGGGCTGTAACATCAGTTCTAAGTGGGGGAGGGAAAACAAGACTGATAGTGGCTGGATAAGAAATAGGGAATCAGTGGTGTGACGGCCTGAGTCAGATTTACTGGTGTGGCCAGTATGGAGAAGTGGTTTTTGGATCTCACATCGAGCTGACCACTAGGAAAGTTGTGTAAGTGCAGTTGTATCTAGTTTGTTGTCTGTGGAGGTCAGATTGTAGTGGTTCAAGCACAGCTGAGAGTGGTTGAGAACTACGGGGACAGAGATTTCACAAGTGAAGGCTATAAGTAGGGGTGGTTAGCCCCTTTTGAGTTGCTATGAAAACGTTGAATTAGAAATGACCCCCCAAGTGACTGAGCTTAGCTATGATATTTATTCCCCTGGCATGGAAACCTCATTTGCTCTGGAGACCCTCCCCCAGTATGACAATATGGCAATATGGCCCTGGGTGGCTCGACGCTCTTCTCTCAGAACAATGTTTTCTTGTAAAGATTAATGTTGTTCAACTTGCTAACCACTGACCACAGCGACTATACGGCGTATTAAATTTAACTATACGACACATACTTCACAGCCTTCCGCACCACTGAGAAACTTAACCATGGAAAGAAATACCTTATAAAATGCTCCTATTTATACATTAGGTGAGAAACCAGCTTAAAGGACACCTGGGCCTAAAGATAAGCAAGTCAGCTTTGCAGACAAGAGGATTATTATACTGCAATAGATACAGTGCCCCCTGCTGCCCAAAACACAGAGCCCCAGTACCCAGGTAGGACATTAGAGCCATTGTATTTAGTGATAGCCTGTACTTTCTACAGAACATTGCAGCCTTCTATTCCTATCTGCAGCACATTACAGCCTCCACTTACAGCCTCCAACCCAACAATGCCTCGTGCATTCCATGCCAACCTCCCAGTGTCTTCTGCACAGCCAGCTAACTTTCTGCATCTTATTTACCCGTGAAAATAGACCATAAATGCCGACTAAGATGAACTTTGGTCATATGACCTACAGAGAGGCCAACAATTCAGTTCAAGAGCATTGCTCCAAGCCCCCATTCCACATAGTCTGCATTCCTGGATCCAGCGGAGCTGTTTATTATTGCTTTATGCCTGGGTTGTGCTCTGCTTTGAAGGACAGACAATTTACAACTGTCTGATAGCCATCAACTTCAATTGCAGTTGACCATACCTGCATGGGCCTCTAGATTATTGGCATTGAAATGAATAAATGTTGTGTCACTTGCCCACTGAGCTAGAAGTCACTCAGGCAACAAGATGACCTGAATATGATGTGTGCCACTGAACTTATAATATGGGATCCAGTAAGGAGAACCCACTAGTATACAAGATTTAGTTGGAGAAACAGTTGAACACCAGTTGTTCGCAACATTCAGATTGGCCAAAATCTCCAGCTGGACCTGAATTGAGTCCAGACCCTTAACACCATGGGACTTGAATGCCTGAACTTTCCTCTACTCATGGGTTGCACCAGGGCTGGGGGAAGTGTAAAATAACGGCATAAATGAATGTGTTTGGAAGAAAAAATACCTTTCTGAATATGACACCAGAAACAAACCTATCGGTGGAAAAAGATCAAAAAAATGACCAATAGGCAACTTTTTCATATTTTGAAAAGTCGTTTTTTTGTGTGTCAGTGTCACTTTAATGGATGATTTGGGGATCTTTATCCACAGTGTGTGTGTGTGTGTGTGTGTGTGTGTGTGTGTGTGTGTGTGTATATACAAATAAACACTCTGTCTCCCCCCCGCCCCCTGCAGGAAATGAGATGGTGTTGATTGAGCTTTGTGTAATCTCTTCTGGAGCAGTAGAACTCCGTTCCAAGGTAAGATGCACCACTCAGCCCTGGGATATAGAATTTGCACTTGTGTGTGTATGTGTGTGTGTGTGTGTGTGTATAGAGCCTGCACCCAGCCATGTGTTGATGGATTGGTGAGTATGATGGGTGCCAGTGTAGCCAGCTTTGTGTCATCACATCACAACTGGTCTGTTTCACTGACATGTTCTATACTCTGAGCTGATCCTATTGTAGTGTATTGTATAGTGTATTGTACAGTGTATTGTATAGTGTATTGTATAGTGTATTGTATAGTGTATTGTATAGTGTATTGCATAGTGTTGAGTATGAGTCTGTATACAGCTGCCTGTGTATTACACACTCATACTGAGTATAGCATCCTCTGCTCTTGTGTACACAATATTCTCATCTACACATGTGCTCTCTATGTACAATTCTGTGTGTGTATATAGATAGTGTTGTATACTATGTGTAAGTAGCACTGACTCACTATATACAGATCTCTATTAAACACTTTCTACAGATGAATGTGTGTTTGTATCTGTGCCCAGCAGTGTTGTATACTTGCCAACGTGTATATGTTTGTTCTTGTACACTGCTTTTCCATTGCCACTACACTAAGGGGCTGAATTTTCAATTTTAGATTGTAAGCTCTTTTGGGCAGGGCCCTTTTTACCTTTCATATCGGTTACTGGTGGCTTTGTATGTTCTTTGTATAAACCCATTTATTGTACAGTGCTGTGTTAGATATGTTGGATATTATTATTATTATTATTATTATTATTATTATTATTATTATTATTATTGGGGATGTAAAGGCAAAAAAATAAAATCCCATTTTTACTTTATTTTTTTTTATATATCTTTTTTTTTATTAGAGTTGTCATTTTTGTTACAAAAACTGTAATACACTCTTTTCAGAATTTTTCCATTTTTACTTTCTTCAATGAAAAAAAAACCTATCTCCGATATACTGTAATAAAAAAACAGATCACAGAGGTCTGCAAAGTGCTAAAAAAAAAAACTTACAGATTGTGGCTTTTATTTTTGCATCCTGCAGTGTAAATGACCCTCAAACAGGATTGAACTCAGGAGCCGTCGCACACATGCAATGACTCTCATTCTTGCCTTCCCTTTCCAGTTAATACTTGTGAATATGTATTGGAGCAAATCTCTGGATTCTGACTCCTCAAGTGCAACAAAACAGCTGGACTGGAAGTGAAAGTGCAGCACAACCTCTATTCAGACCCCACATCTCTGTGATTATTAACGGTAAGTTATATGTGTGCTCAGGCTTCGGAATGATAGCGATCTAGCCAAGTTCCACAGGAGCCCATTCATATTTCCCCAAAACACCTGTATATCCACTGACCACCAGTCCTAAAGGGAAGCTTGTCACCAGGGCTGGGCACTATATACCGTCATATGAAAAAGTTTGGGAACCCCTTAATTCTTTGGAGTTTTGTTTATCGTTGGCTGAGCTTTCAAAGTAGCAACTTCTTTTTAATATATAACTTGCCTTATGGAAACAGTAGTATTTCAGCAGTGACATAAAGTTTATTGGATTAACAGAAAATATGCAATATGCGTCATAACAAAATTAGACAGGTGCATAAATTTGGGCACCCAACAGAGATATTACATCAATACTTAGTTGAACCTCCTTTTGCAAATGTAACAGCCTCTAGTTACCTCCTATAGCCTTTGATGAGTGTCTGGATTCTGGATGTGGCTATTTTTGACCATTCGTCCATACAAAATCATGGACAGTCTTCATCCTGTTAGTATTTTGGTCAGCGCCGAACATCGGGTAATTTCTTTTTACAGCAACTGTGCCCGTGACCTTCCATTTCCTGACAGTTGAAACTGACAGTTTAAACCACTGAGATAGCTTTTTGTAGCCTTCCCCTAAACCATGATACTGAACAATATTTGTTTTCAGATCTTTTAAGAGTTCCTTTTGAGGATCCCATGTTGTCAGGCTTCAGAGGAGAGTCAAACAGAAGCACAACTTGCAATTGGCCACGTTAAATACTATTTCTCATGATTGGACACACCTGTCTATGAAGTTCAAGGCTTAACGAGCTAAAAAGTATTGAGCAGTTACATGCATTCAAATTAGCAAAACTACAAGGGTACCCGCATTTTTGCACAGCCAGTTTTTCACATTTGATTTAATTCCATACAACTGAATACTGCTTCACTAAAAATCTTGCAGAAAACACCCCAGTACTCAGATGTTCTTGGGAAATGAAAGAAATACCACTGTTATCTTTTTTGTTGAAAGTGGAGTAAATTGATATGCAGGCAGAGAGGGGTTCCCAAACTTTTTCATATGACTGTATATATGTGCACTATTGTACACTGTATGACAACATTTCTCTTAGTTGGCCACATATGTAAACCATCTTCAGGTCTCTGTTAATCTCTGCTTAAACCATGCTTATTTTTCACCCTAGGGATATAAATATTTAAAGTGTGGAGCAGAGAAGACATTATTGTAGCTGTCAATGTCCAACAACAGTAGCTGCCAGTTTAGTCCAACTGTCTACCTCTCCGGTTACTCCATTATCCTGACCCTGGGTCTGTTTCTGAATATTACTGCTCTATGGCTCTTTATCATTCGTCTGCCGAGTCTCCGATCTCCAACGAAGGTCTACATGAAGAACCTGGCCTTTGCCGATTTCCTACTGGTGTGCACTCTTCCTCTGATGATTTATCAGCATGCTGCTCCTCATGAGACGGACTTCATAAAGATTAAAACTCTGTGCACCATTGGTGCCATCTTCCTCCTTCTCAATATGTATGGCAGCATCTTCTTATTGGCTTGCATCAGCTTGGACCGCTGTTTGGCCATATGCTTCCCTCTCAGATCCCAAAGGTTTCGTAGATTTGCACCCTGGGTCTGCGCTGGGGTCTGGATGCTGAATCTTGGAGCTTGTGGTACGTTTCTCTTAAACCGCTCCTCAAATTCTACTTCTACCAATGAATGTTTTCCAAGCCACCCTCATTTATTGACCAAGCCGGTTCCCACCATAGCTTCCTTGTTCATGGGTTTCCTGGTTCCTCTGGGAATTATGGTTGTTAGCTCTTGCTCTCTGTTAAGGGCAGTCAGTAAAAGTCAGTCCGCCCAAGATGGGAAAGTGAACAGAAGTAAACTTGTCCATATGTTAACTGCCAACTTGGCAATTTTCCTCTTTTGCTTCCTACCCTACCACTCTGTCCTCCTCTCCTATCAGATCTGGACCAAAGGCTGTATCCTGAATGAGGCCTACAAAATTGCTCTGTTAATGGCCTGCAGCAATACTGTGCTGGATCCTATAGCCTATTACTTTGCCGCAGAGACTATGCAGAAGAAGATTGTTGAAGAGAAAATCAGACTGGCAGGAGGGTCTGGGGGAGAAAATGAAAAGAACCCCAGTTTCAATCTAATGGCGTGTCATAAGGGAATGCAAGCCTGAGTAGATGATGGTGCTATTCATATGAAATAAGCCTTATCTGTGAGCTGCTGGACATATTCACAAGTAGGTGCACAGATGACATTCTCAGCCCCTCCAGTGTTCTTTATAACCTGATAAGGCATCATATGCAAGTGGTTGGTGGAGTTTGCGCATGCTCCATGGGATACCACCTATCTTCCAGAGCCTCTGGACCTGTGTGTGAGCTGATGAACTGATGACAATCCAGTGACTCGTATATCATAGGGCTTCTGTACACATATTTATCTATCAAACTGAGATAGATGTTGAAATGTCTGTCCCTTTACAGTATGGTGCATGGTTAAGACATTAGGCATAGGATAGCATGACCACACCTTAATTCCTGCCAAGTGGGTTCTGCTTTAAGTGTTGGACGGGCCTACTAGAGGACCTACTGGTGGAGCCAGTCAAAATGTGCCCCAGCTGAGAAGAATTCAATTCATCCTTATTTCCACCTTGGGCTTTTATAATAATAACCAATACTATTTGGCGCTATCAATATATAATTGCTGTGGCCCCAGGTTTTCAGGTGGGCCCTTTGAGACCCAATCATGCTCAAAGCAGAGGTTTTCATGAAAACAAAGAATAACTTGCTACCCAGAGATCAAGGTCAATGTTGATAATAATGGTAGAAACAAAGAGCTATGACCCCATCACAATCCGCTCCCCAGTTCATAAGCTCAATGGCACAGCTGGTACATGATGAGGTCAGTGGCACTGCACATGCTCAGTAGGTCTGTGTTGTTGTTTGTGGCCCATTGAGGCCAAGGTAAGGTAATTATTGATAATGCAGTGTTATATCTGGCAAAGCTAAAGTATCAACTAAAAAAGCAATTAAAACACAATGTGATTTGATATAGCCGAAAGACCTATATGCTATCATTTAATTAAATTAAGACTTCAGTGTATGTGGATATGGATATGTGTAAGCCAATGCAGTCTAGCTTATGTATCTGAACTGCAAACCTTTCATGGTCATTTACAATCCCCCTAGTGCTCATGCAGAGAGCAACCTGGTAGAGTAGAGTAGAGGTCAAGGATGGCTATAGAGCCAAAGGGTTGACCTTGGGCCAATCTCTGAGGCTGGAGGGCCAGTGTATTCTATTTATATACTTCCTCTTTTAGTGGGGTCAGCATTGAGTAACCCTCATTTTGTCAATCTACTCTTTATGCCATTGGCAAATTAATCAGCATTTTTGGTAGTCACAATTATCCTTCTGCTGACTGCATCAAATTTTATACATCCTCTTCGATACCTTTAATTTCCATTTCCTAAGGATGAGTTGCCAGGGGGCCCCAACCTTTTTTACCCATGAGCCACATTCAACTGTAAAAAGAGTTGGGGAGCAACACAAGCATGAAAAAATGTTCCTGGGGGTGCCAAATAAAGGATATGATTGGCTATGGCCTTGAGGCCATTGGGAGCAACATCCAAGAGGTTGGTGAGCAACATGTTGCTTGCGAGCCCCTGGTTGGGGATCACTGCGTTAAACCAAACTTCCACCCTCCAAACTTCTCTGTGTCTGGTAACAACACTGCTATCACTCATCCAACACAAGTCATCTCCAGGGGGTATTTTTGGTCTTCTGAATTTTTGGGTTGAGGTTCACATTTTCCCACAATTCCAGGAATATCAAAGACAGTAAATGAGCATTTCACTCAAAATTTTACCCACTCGTTATCTTCAAAAAGTATCTTGAAATAAACCTGAGACCAACTGAGGTTGAGATTCTTAGAGCCGCATAAGACACCACCGATGCATTTATTTAATGATGTTGAGGCAACTGTGGCCAGAATGGAGAACTGCTCAGTGATAAAGTGTAACTGGTTGCGGATATTTGGTGGGGTGGTTGCACCATGCTCTATGACCCTCTCTATCCAACAACAGGGGTGGTTTTAAGCACTGTGGGAGGGTGATGGTATTGATAATATATGTATTTGGCAGAGAGAGGCAGGTGGTGGTTATGGATTTTGACACCTCTACCATTACGGGGGGTTTTGTGCCATGGGTGTGTTGTCTCCAGGGTCATCATCAGTTGAAATTTACTTGAATCTGAACCTGCACTTTAAGCACATGATACTCTAATACCAGTTTTTGTTAATAGAGGCCATTTGCATGATTTAATAGTTCCTTTAATAACTGCCATCCTGTAAGAATCTAAGCTCTTGTGAGCACAACCCTCTCCCTCGAGTCTTTAGATATGTTCCTGCACTGTAGCCACTAAAGAAATCTCCTAATTGTTTATATCAAACCCCAAAATTGTTTTCTGAGAGCAAAAGTCATTCTAAGCAGCAACCCAATTTATATACATGGCTGGTTTTCACGGGTTTTATAGATTTTTGTAGAACTGCCTTTCATGATGCCCAATGCCCATTTGTACCGTTGTTCTTCCATAGGATGTCCAGGAACAATATGGCATCCTCCAAGACTGGAGGAACGGAGAGATTACCACCAGTTTATGAAGACCAGGCAGGTTATGGGATTCCCAGCCGAGAAGAAGTGGTGATGGCTTATATGCAATTACATTTCATAATTAATCTGCAGGGCAATCCAACGGCACAAATCAACAAAGTCCTATTCTCATTTTTTTTTATCCACCCCTCCTCCCTTCATCACTCTCTCCAAATATGTTCCTCATTTGCCCTGTCCTCTTTGTAGGCTTCTTTGTTCATGGTAACTGCAAATGATATCACCCTGTGCCTCGCACCCACCTATTCCTGTGCCTCCTCGCTGCACACCAGGCCTGTAGCACCAAGGGGGTTCCTCACAAAACCACACTCTATCTCCGCAGCTCTCCCACACACACCCCCCCTGTATCAAAAATATGCTCTCTCGTGTGACAAGGGAGGGGAAATGGGGGAAATTAGACACAGCTAAACAAACTGCTTAAATGGGAAAGGACATAACATGACATTTACTCACACAAGTGATCTTTAGCTGGTACTCACCTAGTTGGCATTGTTAATGTTCTCATGTTGAACATTCCTATGTGCTGATTGGCTACATGTTAGGGATGCAACAAATCCAGGTTTATGTTCAGGATTCAGCCTTTTTCAGCCAAATCCAAATCTTTCTGCCTGGCCGAACTGAATCTGAATCCTAATTTGCATGTGTCATTTGTGGAGAGGTAAATCACATGACTTTTGGTCACAAAACAAGGAAGTAAAAGAAATTGTTCCACTCTTTCCTTTGCTGTTGCTAACGTTCAGTTTGGTATTCAGCCAAATCTTTTATGAAGGGATTCGGCCAAATCACAAATAGTGGATTTAGAGCATCCCTACTACTCTCTTTTTGTGCTAATAGTCTGTCTGGCTACAGGTTGTCTAAGGGTAGGACTCCACGAGTGATTTTGTTGCGATCTGACGCGCTGCAACAAAACGCATGCGACAAAAATAAGGTAAGTAATAGAATTGTCGCATGATGTTGCAGCGTTGATCCGACATCGGATCGCGTCGGGTTGTCGCATCACGTCAGATCGCGACAAAATCGCTCGTGGAGACCTACCCTTACCCTCTGAATGTTCTAAAGGTCTGATTGGGTACAGGTTGTCTAACCTTGTTAATGTTCCAAAGGTCTGTTTGGCTACAGATTATCTAACCCTGGGAATATTGTAAATGTCTGATTGGCTACAAGCTTTCTAGCCCTTGGAATGTCTTCATGGTATTGGTGGCTACAGACCATTGCAGCCCAGAGAATGCTCAAATGCTTTGAAAAGCTACAGGTTGTCCAAGCTTTGTAGATGTAAGCTCAGATTCTAATTCCATAAATTGCAAAAGGCTGGTCTAGAAGGTTTCTGTATAATAACAGAGCATAAGATACATAATTTATAACTTATAAAGTACATATCTCAGATTAGGGTTGCCCTCCGGTTTTGACCGGGACAGCCTGGTTTTTTGAAGCACTGCGACAACATGACGTTTCGGGCTCATCTGTAGCCCTTTTTCAAATGAAAAAAAAAAGGGCTACAGATGAGCCCGAAACGTCATGTTGTCGTAGATCTTTAAGCCATGTGCAAATAAAGGCTTTTTAGATTATTATCCTGATTGGAGCTGTGTCATATATTGGAATATTTGTGAAGTCGGTTGGACAGTGGGCCACCGCCAGAAGCATAAAGAGGTTAATAAGTGGGTGAGTGCTGACTAAACAAACCTTTTTGAAGCACTGTCCAGGTCAAAACTGCCTGCCTGGTTTTCCAAATTAGGAAAACTGGGCAGGCTTTCCTATGATTGACATGGAGATCGGCTCTGCCCCTGATTTATGACCTGCCTCAGCCTAGTCTGGGACGTGCCCCCCTGCCTGGAGGTCTACGGGACAGAAGGTGACAACTCTATCTTATATACAATTATCCATTGGTATTATTCAATGTGCACATGTACTGACATCTCCTAGTGTGCACAGTGTGTACCAGGGTGTAGTTTATGGCATTGGGGAGGAATCATTACCAGACTTTCTCAATGAATGTTATTCTACAGGCCCAAGGTCTCATTAGAGCAAAGATCATGAGCGAAGGTGATGCCATTCATGCACACGTTGTAGTAAATACAGGATTCGTTATCTGTAAAATTCTACTCACTTTGGCCTTTCGACAGCTTTAAGTGCTACTGAGAAACAAAATAATAATAAAATA
The DNA here is from genome assembly GCA_038501925.1 of Xenopus petersii. Classification (NCBI taxonomy): domain Eukaryota; kingdom Metazoa; phylum Chordata; class Amphibia; order Anura; family Pipidae; genus Xenopus; species Xenopus petersii. Next base: position 151,546,850 of record CM076676.1, read on the forward strand.
CAAATATACAAAAAAAATGAGCATAACAACTTGGCTCCGCAATGTGTCAACAACAAGAAAGATAAGAGCCGGCAGCCTGGTCCGTTTCCTCTCTCAGGAGCAGTAAATAATTAATGGCATTTTGGGGTTTCTAACCACTTCCCACGCACTGCGGTGCATCACTAACTGACACCTTGATAAACGAATCATGTCTGACAGTGGAAATCATAACGTTCTCTCCACTCCTTAATAAACAACCAGGTCTTCTCCATTGCTTTACATTGTCTCCATGTTAAAAAGAAATTTGAACGGAAAGATTCAATATTTTGTGACAAAAAGTCACGTGATTTCCCTCCCCGCCCCTAATTTGCATATGCACATTAGGATTTGGATTCGGGTATGGTCGGGCCGAATCCGAATCCTGCTGAAAAAGGGCTAATCCTGAGTGAATCCCGGACCGAATCCTGGGTTCGGTGCATGCCTAGATGCCATTGGGTATGGGCAGGGCCGGATTACCCGCTAGGCGCCCTAGGCACCTCCCTATGGCCCGCCTAGCTCTATGGGCCCGGCCTGGATAACTTGAAAAAAATCACCTATTGATTGTTCTGGGTTCCGGCCAGGCCCCCCTAACATCGCAGGTGCGGAGCGGAAGAGGAGCCGCGTATCGGAGGATTTCGTTGGCGCGCCACACGCGTTGCCGCCCTGCTGGCCTGTTCCTCCTGATCTGCGGCACTACCCAACTGTCCCACTTGTACACTAACGCTAGGCACCGTCACTGAATCTGTGAGTCAATTCTACTTGTCTCCTTTCCTGCTATGGGTTCTGGCCTTGGGGGGTATTTATACAAGGAATTGCCCCTTGCCATCCTTTGTATAAACACCCCATCTGCAATCCTGCTGTGGGAAATGACCCTTGCCATCCTGCTGTGGGTTCTGGGGGGTATTTATACATGGAATTGCCCCTGTGCCATCCTACTATGAATTCTGTGGGTTTGTATACATGGAACTGCTACTGTGTTCATCCTTCATTTTTCATCGTTTCTACAGTGATTATACTGGCACAGCTAGGGTTAATATGCTAATTATCCATTTTTATGTAGTATACCGTCAGATCTGCGTTTAATATTCTGATTATTCATTTAATACTGGCATGACTGAATTATGTTTTGTTAAATGGGTGTGGTATTTGGGGATGTGGCCAAAAGTGGGCTTGGTTCCACAGAAAAAATTTGGCACGCTGAGCGCTACCAGCTTTTGGGGGTCCACCAGCCAGCTTTTTGCCCAGGTCCTACCAAGGCCTTAATACGGCCCTGACAGCGTCATTGCATCACATGAAGCCGGCAATAAAAGTCTGGGAGTGTGCAGGGAGAGCTGCAGTTGGCGCCAAACTTCATCTTGTTAGGAACTCCCAGTTCTAAACCTGTGTTTTGCTTCGCTGCCTATTTATCTTTCGGTGCCTGATTGGTATGTGCAACAAGTGTGTGGCAGTGCCTGCTGCAAGATGAATTTTGAAATTACTTATTAGAACTGAGAAAACTACAAAAAAAAACCAAAAAAACTACAAAAAAAGTAAAATGGGACTGTGTAAAACTGTTATAACTGAAAAAAAAAACACAGAAGTATGTTCAAACTTTCAAAACCTGGCAAATTTTGTAAAATGAACACAGTAATTAGGAGTTGTGGACACAAAATAGGCGTGGTCAAAAAAATGTTCCCACGCTACGCGCGCCAACTTTTTTGGCATTCTTTCAATTTCCAAAATGTTGGGAGGTCTGAACTAGCATAGCATTGCTTATTTTACTACTATAACTTAAGTTGGTTTGAGGGGGGGGCCCAGAAGCACTACCTTGCCTAGGGCCCTGTTTAGTTTTAATCCGGCTCTGGGTATGGGATCTGTTAACTGGAAGCCCATTATCCAGAAAGGCTGTCTCCCATAGACTCCATTTTATCCAAATAATCAGAATTTTTAAAAAGGATTTACTTTTTCTCTGTAATGATAACACAATAGCTTGTAAATGAAAAGGTTAGGATCCAATTAAAACCAGGGTTCTCAATGAAGTATTGGACATTGCAGGCCAGAGAGTTTCTGCACTGCCTAAATGTACCACAAAAAGAGACCACAAAACACTTCTCTCTGCATGCGGCACAGTTTGTTTTTTACCATCGTGTCCCATGTCTTAGACGAGAGGCCAGAATGCCGGTCATTGCACACATGGGGCAGATTTTAGTCTGGAAACACAGAAGACAACAGGTTGTGTGCCCCAGGTGTGGTGTTCATACTATTGGCCTGTAGATGTCACTGTGCTCATACTTATACTGTGCATACTTCCTGGTAGCTTAAACGTGAAAGTTACTGTTGTGTAATGACTGCATGACTCTGCTAATAAAGCACTGTTATACTCTACTCATCCTCGGCTATCCAAAGCATAACAAATAGCGACAAGGATGTCTCTTCTACCTCTACTTTTTCTTCCAAACCCTAGTGAGCCTACCATACCTTTTACTGCTTGGATCCGTATGTTTGAAAATTACATTATTGCTGCTGACCAAGGGGATTTCTGCTGCTAGAAAGCTTTACTTATTTACTGCCTGGGAGCAGAAGGACAGCGTATATTCTATACATTACCATTACCTGATGATACTTATGAAGCTGCTCTTACTGCTATAAAAAACTTTTTTGTGCCAAGAGTAAATGTGGTTGCTGAAAGATATAAATTCCGCCAACGTGGACATGTAATAGCGAATCCACAGAACAATTTGTAGCAGCTTTGAGAGAGCTGGTTGTTACCTGTGACTTTGGGAATCTAACAGATGAAATGCTAAGAGACCAAATAGTGGAAAAAACAAACTAACCTCGCATTAGAGAGAGACTGCTCCTAGAGCAGGATTTAACCCTTGCAAAGGCTATTACAGTTGCTAGCCAAATTGAAATAGCAGTGGCAGAGGCTAAAACTCTCAGTCAGGGAACTGCTGGGAATGTACATGTAACGCTAATCTGGGCTATCCACACAACAGGACAGACTTGGAAGGCATCCCACTTCATTCCACTTCACTCTCTTTCGGTAGTGGTCTCTGCATCAACCTCATCTATCCTGATTCCCTCTCCGCTGGGATCCCTATACTACAGGCAATATGGCCTGGGAGAGATACCTCCAATCTATCACTCCTATGTTGGAGCTCAGAACTGCTCTTTTTAGCTCAACCCTGACTATCTTACACTCCTAGAGTATACAAGTACTGGGAGCTCATCTGTCACTTTCTATTCCTCATTCACGGGGTTGCCTGGTCCCCGACTTGGACACATGACTTTTACATACAGAAAATACGGCTTTCGCTACACTGCAACATCATGTGACATGTCCTGCAAAAGCTAAACAGTGCAGCAAATGCAATAAAGTAGGACATTTTGCTAAGATCTGCCGTAGTTCTGCTAAAGATGTTCGTGAAGTCACTACTACAAATGTTACAGTATTAAGTGTGGATAAAGCTGGTACATTTATTCCAGACAAGTTTATATGCACTGTCAGTGTCAGTACTGCTTCTGCTGACAAGGGACACTCCATTAACCTGATGCTTGATACAGGTTCAGCTCTTTCTATTCTACCAAAAGAGATTTTCTTGAAATACTTTGCAAAAGATCCGCTTGTTGCACTTGCCCTGAAACTGGTCAGTTACTTAAAGGATCCAATCCCTGTGCTTGGTTACTTGCCAGTGACTGTACAATTTGAATCAAATACTGCAAGATGTGACTTTTACATTGTGAATAAGGGAACTGCTATACTTGCAAGGGATCTCTTTGCTGCATTAAACCTACAATTAGTTGATGGTCTCATTACTACAGCACCAGTGCCTGCCACACAGCCAGTGTCTAAAGTTTCACCACAAAGCAACACTTCTCTGGGTTGAACTTCATACACAAAGTTAAGTTGAGACCAGATGTAAAACCAATACCATTCCCTGATTCAGCATGGAAAATAACTTGCTATTGATATTGTCGGTCCTTTTACAGATGCTCCTATAGACTGTAGATTTGCTATAACCTTGATAGACTGTTACAGTAAATGGCCTGAAATTGCATTTATTTCTCATATAACATCAGCTACAGTAATAACTATTCTGTCTACAGTCTTCAGCAGAGAAGGTAATCCAAAGGAGTTAATATCAGACAACAGACTACAGTTTGTCTCATATGAGTTTGAATCCTTTCTGAGAGAGAGGAATATTGTGCATAGGAAACCTTCAGAGTATTACCCACAAGCAAATGGAGAAATCGAGCAATTCAACAGAAGTCTGAAAGAAGCACTACAGACAGCAAATCTTACTGGAAAATCATGGAAAGTATTACATAACTACAGAGCAACACACCATGTAATAACCCAATCATCTCCAGCTGAATTATTACATGGCAGACAGATGCACCCATCCACAAAATACTGTGCTTACAAAATCATCTACTGCTGACATTGTTAAACGTCAACAAGCCAAATGTAAGGCTTATACTGACAGAAAACGTGGTGCCAGGGAAGTACACTTTCAGCCTGGATCTTTAGTATGAATTAAGAAACCAGGAATACTGAAACAAGGACAATCTAAATTTACTACACCACTTGAAGTGAGACACCAGCGAGGACCATACACATATGAACTGTCTGATGGACGCATATGGAATGCAAGTCATCTTGCTCCTGTTAGATATGACATTGGAGAAGCTCCATTTGATGAAGCACATTTTCCTACTCCTGATGTCAACTGCAATAGGCCTGAAGAAAGTGAACCTATAAGGCGTACTCAGAGAATCAGAAAACTACCCGCATGGACCAAGGACTATGTGAATGTATATTATTGCTTTAAGATGCATTGTTGTTGTTTATTACATTTGCCAAAATGCTTTCCTACTATAGGGGGAATATGTGGTGTTCATACAAATGGCCTGTAGATGTCACTGTGCTCAGACTTATACTGTGCATACTTCCTGATAGTTTAAAAGTGAAAGTTACTGTTGTGTAATCCCTGCATGACTCTGCTAATAAAGCACTGTTATACTCTACTCATCCTCGGCTACCCAAAACATAACACCAGGCCTTAGGCTGTAGCAAGCCCAGAAGAGCTCCCACATAATACAAACATTTGATACATAAATGCTTTCTTTCTGCCTTTCAAGACTAATCTAAAGCTGCACACAGCTAGGGTTGCCATCTTTTCTGGAAAAAAATACTGGCCCTATAGATTTATCTTTTTTCTCTATTAATAACATTGGGATCAACCATAATTTTTACCAGCCATGTCAGGTGGCAACCCTACACACAACAAGCACTTCCTTACAATGTACAATCCATAACAAAGGGTGATGACATAGAGAAGCTGTAGAAATTCAGCAAAATGAGGATGTTGTGAAATATGATGAAAGAAATCAGATGCATCTACTGTAGAGCAGACGTTGCCTCATTATCCCTCGCTGTGGTGCTGGTCTTTCTAGGGGTCTCAAAGTAGTGGAAGGGCTGTTATGAACTAAGGGATCTCCAACTGAAGGCCACTTAGGGGGAGATTTGGGGTGATGCTTATTTGTACTCTGGGTACCCCTGGAACAATAGCAGGGTGACTGTTACCCCAATGTTTCTATATATCTGTAACCTTGTTATGAGCTAAGGGGGCCCAGTCTGAAGGCCAGTTAGGGGGAGATTTGGGGTTTATTTATTTGTGCCCTGGGTACCCCTGGAACTATAGCAGGGTGACTGTTACCCCAATGTTTCTATATATCTGTAACCTAGTTATGAGCTAAGGGGGCCCAGTCTGAAGGTCAGTTAGGGGGAGATTTGGGTAAGTGTTTATTTGTGCCCTGGGTACCCCTGGAACTATAGCAGAGTGACTGTTACCCCAATGTTTCTATATGTCTCTAACCTTGTTATGAGCTAAGGGGGTCCAGCCTGAAGGTCAGTTAGGGGGAGATTTGGGGGAGTGTTTATTTGTGCCCTGGGTACCCCTGTAACTATAGCAGAGTGACTGTTACCCCAATGTTTCTATATGTCTCTAACCTTGTTATGAGCTAAGGGGGCCCAGTCTGAAGGCCAGTTAGGGGGAGATTTGGGGTTTGTTTATTTGTGCCCTGGGTACCCCTGGAACTATAGCAGGGTGACTGTTACCCCAATGTTTCTATATATCTGTAACCTAGTTATGAGCTAAGGGGGCCCAGTCTGAAGGTCAGTTAGGGGGAGATTTGGGTGAGTGTTTATTTGTGCCCTGGGTACCCCTGGAACTTTAGCAGAGTGACTGTTACACCAATGTTTCTATATGTCTCTAACCTTGTTATGAGCTAAGGGGGTCCAGCCTGAAGGTCAGTTAGGGGGAGATTTGGGGGAGTGTTTATTTGTGCCCTGGGTACCCCTGTAACTATAGCAGAGTGACTGTTACCCCAATGTTTCTATATGTCTCTAACCTTGTTATGAGCTAAGGGGGCCCAGCCTGAAGGTCAGTTAGGGGGAGATTTTGGGCAAGTGCTTATTTGTGCCCTGGGTATCAATATGGCTTTATATAGTGATGATATGTGAGATGGTGAGTAGGGAAAGTTTGAAACTGTTGAACAATATGGAAAGGGAAAGACAAGATGGAGGCAGTAAGAACGAGGGCAACAGTAGGAGAAGATGGAAACAGTAGGGTAAGAGGTGACAGTAAATTAATATGGAGACAACAGGACAGGATTAAGACAGTCCCCTTTGTATGTATAATACATCTTTTGTGGCTAGCTGTCTTTTCCTGCTGGTGGCTTCCCTTTAATCTTCTCAATCCCCTTGATGCAAAAACCCATTGATAGTAACTTTGTTGCAGTTATGGATTGCAGCCAATTACTAAATGCCTGGTGGACAAGACTTGGTGACTTCAGGTAGGCGTAAGGCCAGTTCTCTCACTTGCTGCCACTTAACTTTCATGTTTGTGGATTGCACTAAAATCATTATACGACTCAGTCCATTCATTAACTCCTAATATCTTTCTGCCAGAGCAAAGGAAGAAAGAGAATGTGGATACTATTGGCCCTATGTGCTCTATATCTAAATAGCGTCTGTATATTTTCTGTGTATCTTTAGGTAATGGCTCATTTGGAGAAAAAAAACAAATCTAGAAATTAAAACATTATCATTGAAGGATTATCTGTTTTCACATTAACCAGAACCCCAAAATGCAACAAAATACAGCAATGGCATTTCAATTTTTAAAAATACAACTCTCGATGACTTCTCTACATCAACTGACTTTTTAATATTCAAGTTTTCTCTAATCTTCGAAAATTGTCATGGTTTGCCCCTAAAAACTCTAAATGAATGTTGATAAATTTGCCACTTAGGGGGTTATTTATCAATGGTCACATTTAAGACGTTTGGGAGTTTTTTTTTTTTATACCTCAAATAAATTCACAACTCAAATGGCTTCTGATTTATGGAAAAAACTTGAATGGGAAAAACTTGAATGGGAAAAACTTGATTCAGTAAATTCGGGGTGAAAAACTCAAATACTTGAATTGATCAATTTTCTGGCCAAAAAAACCCTCAGGTTGATTGAGTTTTGGCGCGAAACCCACCGAAAAAACTTGAACATCATGAAGGCTATTAACATCTTCAAATGGTTTAAGGGACCTCTGCCATTGACTTCTACATGACCTTGACATGTTTTAGATGGTGTATTTTCAGATTCAAGCTATTTATAGCTTTGGTTATAATAAATATAAAAAATTTAAAAAACCTGAAACATTTGAAGTTTTTTTTAACCCAAAAATTCAAGTTGTGACCTGAAAAATACCCTTGAAAACTCAAATTATTTAACTCGACCTTTAATAAATAACCCCCTTAGTGTTTAGATATCATTTAGTAGCTTTATGATGCTCCATATTGTGGAAAGACCCCTGAACTGGGACCCCCCACTTCCAAAAGAATAATAATTTAAATATATATATAAAAATGTAAAAAATAAATATTCCTATATAAAATGTAAATGAAAACATCTGTGTGTTTGATTATTGGGGAATGCTGTTTTTGTGTATTTTGAGGGTCGCACTGAGGAAAAGGACCATGAAGATGATTCCACATGGAAATTCCTTGACAGGCAAAGAGCTGACATTTTATAGAAAGAATATAAATGTAATATCTACCCATGTCTATGTTTGAGATATATATACAAAATATATATATTCTTAGCTGCATTGGTTCCCTTAATGTGAAGCAAAGTGTCTCCAGAATTCCAGGTGAGAATTCCTTGAAAGATCTGACATTTTCTAGAAAGAATGGAATTCTAATATACATCCTTATATTAAAGATGTAATGTTCATTTGAAAGTCTTTGAAGTCTTTGTTGGGGTGTGTGAACACGAAACGCGTCAGACCTCAGACGCTTTTTAGCCTAATGTTCAAATAAAATTTATCTTTTTAACAAGCAACTGCGGTGTTGGTGACTATTGAATGTGGTCTGGAGTGCGCTGCCATACATCAATAATCGAAGTCTTTGTTGGGGCAAACTTTAGACTTTTAGGATAAATCCAGTTGTTGGATGTAGCACATGCCTAGGATCAAGGTAATAGGTGTTATCTTCTCAGCAGAGTAACTTTAAAGTAGGTTTCTTTGTTGTCCAACACATATCATAGACCCCCTACTATGCTTGGATGGTATAATATATCTGGGGATATTAGGCCTTATCCACAATATTCTGCAAAACTTGAGAAGGTCAGACATGGATTGTGACATTGAGATAGAGAAGGTCATAGGGACTGCACTCTCCCTAGAAGACGACTATCCGGAATTGTATCTTCCAATAAGAGAGAAGCATAAAGCAAACTCAAACAGCATTCGTGGGACTATATCAGATCTTCTTCCAGCTGCCCAAGTCCAAGTCCCACTACAAAATAGCTGGCAGCAGACTCTACTGGAACTTTATACTGTACTAGGAATTCCTCAGGAAGCCAAGGTCAGCAGGACAATGCATAAGAATGTAAGTGAAGATCAGTCTATGGAGGCCTTGTCCCCTGGCATCAAAGACAAGCCATGTTGTATTAGTGAGAGCTCCAGCTGTTTAAAAAGTACGTTTTTCAGAACTTCTCTGTCTTTTTGATAAATTATTGTGTTATTGTTATTACTAGGCCTATATTTCCAACTGTTAAATAATGAAGGCAACGTTATACATATAGGAAATAATCCAGCAGTCACTTCCCTCTTCAGATATTTTTGCCTCTAAATATCTAACAATTCTTCCAAAACTTCTATACGTAGACTATTCTATGTCCTTACTAATGTGTGTTTTTGCCTTTCCTTTGACTTGAAGGGCCATTATGTGAAGAAGAACAAAGAGTGTGTAAGAAAACCAAATCTGAGCCCAATGACCTTCTGCCACCCTTGAGTGCCAGATCAAGAAAGAGGACCATCTACTCCAAGGAACAGACTAACTTTCTCCAAAATCACTTTGATGTTAACCCTTTGTGAGCAGGTGTCATATAGCTCAGTTAACTGGTATCTCAGAGCCCAGGATACAGGTAACAGTCTCAGTCAATTTTATACAATTATTTCATGTTTTCATTTAACATGTATCAAATTTGACAACCAAAGAGAAAACATACTTACTCTATATTTTTTTGCATTAACGCAATATTCCTTGTATTTTTACACATATATTTTATTTACTAGCAGAAGGCCTCAGCTGAGCAAACAATATGGCTGCACCCACTAATATGTTTAATTGCACATATTACACAGATGTGTAGTAGTGGAGGAATTTTCTGTGAATATAATAAACTATATATGCATTTTGCACTCTGTCAGGGAAACAATAGCATAGCTATCAGCCACGTGTATGAATACATATTTCCAAATAAGGAATGTTGTGTTCACACAGCAAAGTCTAAGGGGCCGATTCACAAAGGGTCGAATATCGAGGGTTAATTAATGCAAATTAATTAGCGCAAATAGTGCGATTGAACGATCGAAGGATTATTCCTTCGATCGAACGATAAAATCCTTCGAATCGAATGATTTGAAGGATTTTAATCCAACGATCGAAGGAATATCCTTTGATCAAAAAAAGTTAGCCAAGCCTATGGGGACCTTCCTCATAGGCTAACATTGAGTTCGGTAGCTTTTAGATGTCAAAGTTTTTTCTTAAAGAGACAGTACTTCGACTATCGAATGGTCGAACGATTTTTAGTTCAAATAGTTCGATTCAAAGTCGTAGTCGAAGGTCGTAGTAGCCCATTTGATGGTCGAAGTAGCCCAAAAAACACTTCGAAATTCGAAGTTTTTTTACTTCGAATCCTTCACTCAAAGTTAGTGAATCGGCCCCAAAGTGTAAATTATGGCTTATTCTTTGATAAAGTGTAATGCATGTTGTGCCGTAGGACTTTTTTTTAATGCCATAGATAGGTATTAAACCCTGTCCCTTTCCTCTTTCATTTTAAGAAATAAGGTATGTTCCGTTAGGGGTATATAGAGTATATTTCTGTTCCCCTTCCTCTATCCTTTTTAGAAATAGGGTATGGTTTATGTTCCAAGCATGATATTCTTTTATTCTTCTTGTTTGCAGGGCTCTCAGGGTAAAGCCCTGCTAACGTAGCATTGTGGAACCCTATGATTACTGATGGCAACCCTGTAATAAGCTTCTCAATGGGACATTTACTGATATGTATATTTATTTATACTGCAGTTCATGTGATATTAGTTCATGACTCGTGCATTATATTTTTTTCACAGGTCTGGTTTCAGAATAGAAGGGCAAGACATGTCTCCAAAATCCACAGATCCCAGGAAACCAACTGTACAGAAAGCATCAAATTGTGTGCAGGAACCCAAACGCTAATGTACAGCTAGGAACATCAAAACACAAGTCCTTTGGGTCAAGATCAATACCTTCCCAGCAGATTATTTTATAGAATCTGAGATGTAGGTCCATCAAGAGCTGCTAATGATGGATATTAAATGGAACCTATAATCTCAGTTCAACAAGAGCTGCAGATCATAGACCTAACATGAAATATGTGTTCTGCGTCACCAAGAGCTGCACATCACTGACATAAAATTAAAACAGTGCTCTATGTTTATCAGGAGCTGCACATCATAGACATAAAATGGAAACTGTTCTAGGTTCATTAAGAACTGACGATCATGAGCATACAATAGAAACTGTGTTCTAGATTCACCAAGAGCTGCAGATCTTGGACATAAAATGAAAATTGTGTTCTATGTTTATCAAGAGCTGCAGATTATGGACATAAAATGGAAACTGTGTTCTAGTTTCACCAATAGCTGCATTTCATGGACAAAAATTTAAACTGTGTTTTAGGCTCACCAAGAACTGACGATTACGGACATAAAATATAAACGAAGTTCTAGGTTCCCCAAGAGCTGCAAAACATGGACATAAAATTTAAAATGTGTTCTAGGTTCATCAAGAACTGACTATTACAAACATAAAATAGAAACTGTGTTATAGGTTTACATAGAGCTGGACATACAATGAAAACTGGGTTCTATGTTTATCAAGAGCTGCAAAACATTGACATAAAATGGAAACTGTGTTCTAGCTTCACCAAGAGTTGCATATCTTGGACATAAAATGGAAATTTTGTTCTAGGTTCTTCAAGAGCTGCAAACATGTACATAAAATGAAATTTACAGCACTTTTCTTCTCTGTAATACACAATTTACCACTTTGATAATGGAAGAACAATGGCATCATAACTGCAACTGTAATCCTTAAGTATTACGCACAGGGGATGAATTCTCAATATTTTAGCTTTCTGTATTACTCAGCTTTTTTATTTACATACTGGTGCATTTGAGAATTTTATTTTAACTCTTGGTATTTCTGAAAACATATTTAAAATCAGCCTCCTCATTTTACAGGTTTGAGCTGGGAAATCTCTAAGCCGCAGCAAAATAGCCGATGCAATATCATTAACAACACGCCTGTGAGCAGCAGTGAAAATGATTATATTATTACAATACATAATGTAAATTATTATTGACTTACCTTTGGCTTATGTGTTTGTTTCTATTGGTATGTTTAAGATCACATTATACTTCAGGTAACATTATCTGGCTATAACAGGACAAAATAGCTGCTGAGGTATAAAATGGCTGCTGTGGTATAAAATGGCTGCCAGCAGAAAGGCTCTTTTCCAATGGCCTCTCACAGATTATCATAACTCCCAGCATTTAAATCTGAGGTTAACTATAAAATTAATAAATATACTTCCCTGACAACTGGTCAGCTTCTCTAGATAGACAGACAGATGGCCTTTTAAGTCCTTAAGGATCATGGACATTAATTTGTCTAAAGAGCTGCAGATCATGGACATAAAAAGAAAACTGCGTTCTAGGTTCACCAAGAGCTGCAGATCATGGACATAAAATGGAATCTGTATTATAGGTTCACCAAGAGCTGCAGATCATGGACATAACATGGAAATCATGTTCTATGTTTATTAAGTGCTGCAGATCATGGACACAACATGGAAATTGTGTTCTAGGCTCACCAAGAACTGTAAAACATGGGCATAACATGGCAACTGTTCTCATGGACATAAAATGCAATTGCCAGAACATTTCTACTCTGCAATACGTGATTTATCACTTTGATAATGGGATAACACTGGCATCATAATAATAACATTATCTGGCTATAACAGGACAAAATGTCTTCCAGCAGAAAGGCTCTTTTGCCGTGTCCTTTCACAGATTACTATAACTCTCAGCAATTAAATCTGAGGTTGGTATCAACAGTTGATCAACTGCTCTAGATAGAAAGATAGCAGATAGATAGATAGATAGATAATAGATAGCTATATAGATAGATAATCGATAGATAGATAGATAGATAGATAGATAGATAGATAGATAGCTAAATAGATAGATAATAGATAGATAGATAGATAGATAGATAGATAGATTATAGATAGATAGATAGATAGATAGATAGATGATAGATAGATAGCTAAATAGATAGATAATAGATAGATAGATAGATAGATAGATAGATAGATAGATAGATTATAGATAGATAGATAGATAGATAGATAGATGATAGATAGATAGCTAAATAGATAGATAATAGATAGATAGATAGATAGATAGACAGACAGACAGACAGACAGACAGATAGATAGATAGATAGATAGATAGATAGATAATAGACAGATAGATAGATAGATAGATAGATGATAGATAGATAGATAGATAATATATAGCTAAATAGATAGCTGATAGATAGATAGATAGATAGATAGATAGATAATAGACAGATAGATAGATAGATAGATAGATAGATAGATAGATAGATAGATAGATAATATATAGCTAAATAGATAGCTGATAGATAGATAGATAGATAGATAGATAGATAGATAGATAGATAGATAGATAGATAATAGATAGATAGATAGATAGATAGATAGATAGATAGATAGATGATAGATAGATAGATAGATAGATAGATAGATAGATAGATAGATAGATAGATAGATAGATAGATAGATAGATAGATAGACAGGGCTACATAGAACCCACCAACTAGGACAAGTGGAATATGGGATTCACGTTGGGTGTTCTTCAGATAAATGGTCCTCTTCTGGCCTGCTTCTTCTGTGGTTACGCCCCCGAAGGAGACCCTAACAGCATAAAATGTTGGACCCTTATAAAAACATTCAATCATACCCCAGCTGTAATAACCATAGAACATGGCATTAATTGTATGTCTACCACCCCATTCAATGTCATAAAAACTGCCACCATCAGGTCCCCTCTATCCCCCTCCCCATGATAACCTAAACAAGAGAACACGATAGTTTTCTGTACTTCCTCTTAAAATTAAAATAAATATTGGTAGAAATGATGCCGTTCTGGGTTTCCCGCTTAATTGATGTATTGGGGTATGCTACTAGCGCCCCCTGCTGTTCATTACGCTACTTGCACTATAGAAGAAATACAGGTCCTACAGTTGGATAAAAATACACAGTTACATAGTTACATAGTTAAATTGGGTTGAAAAAAGACAAAGTCCATCAAGTTCAACCCCTCCAAATGAAAACCCAGCCCCATACATACACCCCTCTCTACTTTTAATTAAGTTCTATATACCCATACCTATACTAACTATAGAGCTTAGTATCACAATAGCCTTTGTATTATGTCTGTTCAAGAAATCATCCAAGTCCCTCTTATAGTCATTAACTGAATCAGCATCACAACATCACCCGGCAGTGCATTCCACAACCTCACTGTCCTGACTGTGAAGAACCCCCTACGTTGCTTCAAATGAAAGTTCTTTTCTTCTAGTCTGAAGGGGTGGCCTCTGGTACAGTGATCCACTTTATGGGTAAAAAGGTCCCCTGCTATTTGTCTATAATGTCCTCTAATGTAGTTAGTACACGATACTGTACTAATAGGTAAAACTGTGTATTGAAAGGAAAATAAAGAGCGGGCAAAGGAAACCTGTAAACGAAATGTATTCTCCGACCAAGCCTATAGAATACTCATTAATTAAGAATTAGATATAGAAACATGGGAATAAGACCCTGTTGCATGGAAGCCGAAAGATGAATACTGACCTTGAACTGTTATATCAGTGATATATATCAGGCCACAGCACTCTGCAACTGGGACAATTAAAGGGACAGAAAATAAGGGACCCATTTATTGAACCTTGATTTTTTTCTGGTCAAGTTTTTATAGGGGGAAAACTCAAATTATGTGTGGAAAAATAAAAACTCGAATTATTAGAGATTTATTAGACCCCAAAGCTGCTACAAATCTAAATCTGAAAATACTCCATCTCAAACCTGTTGAGGTCATGTAGAAGTAGGGTTGCCATTTTCTTTACTGCCAAACTCCGTGCAGGAGGGCCATAGGGGCGGGCTGTGATGTGAGGGGGCATGTCACTGCATCAGGGGGCAGGGCTATGACATGGCGATTGGTCGATCACCATGTCAATCTTAGGAAATCCTGCCCGGTTTTCCTTATTTGGAAAACCAGGCAGTTTTGACCCGAGAAGCCCTTAAAAAAACCAAGCTGTCCGGGTCAAAACTTGACAGCTGGCAACCCTATGTAGAAGTCAATGGCAGATGTCATTGAAGTTATTTCTTGACATTGTGATTTGCTCTTGATAATCCAAAAAAGTCTTGGTTTTCGTCCGATAATCCAAAAAAGTTGAGTGTTTGCAGCAACAATTTGAAAAAATCGAGTTTACAGAGCATTAATCATACAAAATGAATTGACATTCGATATCATTGCAGATTTTTTCACGAAAAATGATTAATAAATGAGTTAAATTCATGAAAAGGAGTTTGGTTGACTTTGTTCTAAGAAAACTTTTTAATTCATTTGAATTGTAAATAGGCCCCTAAGAGTATAATTCCAATAATGTGCAGCCTCCTGGTGTATCTACAAAAGAGCACTCAAGAGAGTTTTTAAAACTCTACTCTTTAATTTCTCTATTCTATCTAAAGTATGGCTCAGTTTTTGGGATATTGAATAACCTGGCCTGCATGCTGATTGATCAGATCTATAGATATATGAGAACATGAAATATTCAGGGACAGCCTTTACAAATATGGTTAAAAATTATCAAATTGGGCAAACAAAGTTGGCATATTTATGACCATCTTAAAGGAGAACGACACCCTAAAAGCAAATATAGCTTGAAATGCAACACTTTATATAATGATCTTACTGTACCAATCTAGAGGTTAAACATTTATAAGACAGTAACGATTGAGGCCTTCAGTGTTTTCACAGGAGCTCCCCATCTTGGATTCTGTTAGGAGTGTCAGTGGAACTGCACATGCTCAGTGTGGCCAGCTGTTGTTAAGCTTGGGGGGTTGTCAAGCAGAAAATTAGGTTAATCTGTCACATAAAATGATGATACAGGGCTGATTATGAAATTCTTGTGCTAATTCTTATATAATAAGAATCTGAATTAATCGCCATCAATCTTCTACCATGACAATTATATTGTATATATACAGTAAATTGTGAGTGGGTCCCTAAGCTCAGCTGCACAGAGCATGTGCAGTGAGTCGTCAGAAAAAAAGATGGGGAGCTACTGGGGCATCTTTGGAGACATAGATATTTACTGCTAAAGGGCTGTGGTTGCCTTGGGCTGGTACAGAAGCACAAAACATCATGTACAACATTTCTAGCTACTTCTTTAGTTAAGCTTTAGTTCTCCTTTAAGTCTGCCCCTAGGGATACGTACTTTAGTTCTCCTTTAATTTTGCAACTAGGGATACATACTTTAGTTCTCTTTCAATTCTGCACCTAGGGATACATACTTTAGTTCTCCTTTAAGTCTGCTCCTAGGGATACATAATTTAGTTCTCCTTTAAGTCTGCTCCTAGGGCTAGATACGTTAGTTCTCCTTTAGTTCTGCACCTAAGGACAGTGGTATAAATATAGAGGAAGCCCCCTTCCCCAGCCATTCTCTTACCTGTGGTGGGGAAGTGTGTCGGTACAGGGTGAAAAGTGGGTGGAGTCTGTGCGAGTGGGTGGAGTCAGTGTGGGGAGTGGGTGGAGGCGGGAGGATGGGGATCGGAGTGCGATGGGCCCCTCTGAAGATTTTTTTGCCCAGCACACTCTAGTTAAGCCACTGCCTAAGGATACTTACTTTGGGTGCCGATAATACTTGATCAGGCTCTGCATTATTGTATTTGAATATCCTCATCAATCTTTGAGGCCAACTTGGGCAGCAATTTCTTCCTGTAAAACAAAATCCAAGGACAGCCACATTGTGGGCTATTGTTTGTAACTCAAATGTATTATAACCCAAAACTGCTAAATGTTGAAATCAGAAAATACTCCAGTTAAAACCTGTGGAGATCATGTAGAAGTCAATGGTAGTGGTCCCTGGAGATGTTTCTTGGGACATTGTGATCTTTGCTGGTTTTTCAGACGATATCCGATAAATTCAAGTTGTTGATAAAGTCGGAAGACTTGAATTGACGCACAAATTTGTTGCAATGTTTTTTTTTCACACTGACTTTTTTTTAAAAGAATTATTGATTAATGAGTTAGATTCATGGATGGGAGTTAGGTCGACTTTGTTTTAATACAATTATGATGAAGTTATGAAGTTTTAGTAAATAACCCCCTAAGTGTGCGCTAAATGTACTCTGCTTAGCGACAGCCCCAATGTGGGGCAAAATAGGGAGACTGAGCAATAACAGGGGTTTCCCATTAAATAATATAATTTTGTGTTGTCTTTGTTCATTTAGCATCTTATTTTGCTTTATTAATACTAATGGAGTGGGTCTTATGCCAACCAAACTCACTTCTGGTTGGCTTGTCTTTTCTCTGTATAATATTTTGTCTTTTTCACTTCAAAGTAAATGTTATATATTGGATGTCAATTTCAGTATCATTGGCAGGTAGTTTCTGTACATATACAATATTCCCCAGTGTCCACAGGTATCTTCTGTCTCTACAGAACCAGGGTTGGGTCAGTCATGTGTATTAGGGAACAAAGAGCCCCCCATTCTTTGATGTCTCTTTGAAGAAACCTAACACTTGTGCCCCTTTATCTGTCTTAGACACCAGTCCTAATTCTTCATGTCACCCAAAGCTCAAAAAACAGACTTCTGTCCTTTCATTTAGGATCCATTTATGTAATAATGATCATTTATTAATGCCTTTTATGTAGCTGGATCCTATTTTGATGAATTAATTTAAAAAGTCTGGTCCTCTTGGGCAGAACAGGGCTATAAAATCCCCCACTGTAGATGTCATTCAGTGTCAAGACTTCCATTGGGGGAGCCCAATTTTAAATTGCTCAGACTATAGGTCAGGGTGAAATGTAAAAGGGATTCCTCTCCTTATGTATCATCCTCTCCTTATGTATCATCATAACCTAATAAATAAACCTCCTTTGGTAAAATATGAGGATATTAAAAGTCACCTTGGAGTTCCATGACCTGTAGAAAAGCTCTTGACTAGTGTCTTTATTTGGCCATGGAACTTCTCTATGACTTATATTTTATAATATATTTATATATTTTATATATATTATATATACTTTTACAAAATGGGGTGCATTAATCATGATATATATATTGCTTGAGGGAAAAAGTTAGAATCATAAATGGTGACCTTTGCGTAACTATCTTGTACACATCAGTTGTCTCTCTATTACAATATTGTCTTTCTGTTATTTAAGACACATTTTTTTAATAAGAATAATGGGTTGGCTGGGCCAGCGGGACACCAGGAAAAAAAATAGTGGGCCCCTGCTCTTTTGGGCCCCACCAGCCCAGATCCACTCCCTTCACTCCCTCTGGGCCCCAAAGTCCGACTCTGAAAGAATTCCATTGTAGATCACATCCAGTGCCATTTGTTTGTCCCAGTATATACTCTGTTTATGTTTGTCTCAATATATTTCTGTATATCTCTCTCTAACACACTATACTTACTCATCAATTATCTGCAGTCTGTCTTTTTATGTATATGTCAGTTATACAACTGAACATTCTCTGTGAAGGCCTGAGAATATCCGTATGTACATAAATAATAAGAATATTAATAATGTGTAAATATATGGCTACAAATAACACATGATTATTTTCTACACATTTTATATAACTGGTGTAATATAATAAAACACAACATCCTTGGCCTGTAAAGAACCTATTCTAAGACATACAGCACAGAGTTGTTCTACAGTATCAGGTATAAAAAGAAAATATGTATTTAAAGAATAAATAATACAAGTGTAAGTAAGGGACTTTGAAGTCTTGCCAACTTCTCTCACTCAGTCCTTCATATCATTTCCATAATAACACATAGGTGGTTCTGCTGCCAAGTTAGGTGTCATATGGGACAGTATTCTGGGCAAGATCAAGGGAAACAGGTGTCATCAGAATCATCAAAGGACCTCCCTTTTGTGTCCTCAAATCACATCTTTGACCTTGCCAATTCTTTCAGGGTGCATATGTATAAAACAGTGAGACTGACCATAAACCACGAGCAACAGTACATCAAAGTATTTATATTTTTTTCATTTCCCCCAAAACACATCCTGGACACACCCTTTGTCCCCTGTTGATATAAAGTCTCCCAGGACAGAGTAGACCAACATTTTGCAAAGAGAAACTTTGGGAGACAGACATGACCTATGAGGCTGAAATGGAGCAAATTGTCTCTACCGCACTGACTCTGCAAGATGACTACATCAAATTCACTCCAAGGAACCAAAACATGGCCTGCCACGCTGAAATTATTGGGATATTCCATGATATTCATCCAACTGTGGAAATCAAGGAACCCCACCAGGATAAATCTGTCCTACAAGAGACTCTGGTAGAACTTTACTCGGTTTTGGGAATTCCACAGGAGCCTCAGGTCAGCAAAACCATGAAGTTTGAAGAACCAAAACAACATAAAGAATCATCAACCACTGTCACAAGATCTGACCCCCTAGTCAACAGTCTGCAGTCAACAGGACTTAAAAGTAAGTAAATTGTCCTAATCTATAACCCTGAACGCTGTGTGTCTCTAAAAAATTGATTGTAGCTAGCAATAGATTAATGTTTTACCCATTGCTCCTTAATGATATTATCTGAAATGAGGAGATTTATATTTGCTGTAATAACTAGTAAACCATTGTCCTTAACTCTCTGTAGTGTATATTTTATTATTTCATGGCCATTTCCATTTTCTTCCTTTTAGGGCCATTTTGTGAAGATGAACATAGAGAACTTAAGAAACCACTGATTCAGGCAGAGGATATTGCTGCAGCCACCAGCACCAGATCTAGGAAGAGAACCATTTATTCAAAGGAACAAACCAACTTTCTCCAAAACCAATTTGATCTCAACCCTTATCCAGACTTTGTGAACAGATGCCGTATTGCAAAGATAACCGGCATTCCTGAGCCCAGGATACAGGTAATCTTTTTCTCTAATTTGCACATTTAGCATGAAAACTATAGGTCATCTTCTGGTTCTTTGATTTAAATTGAACACAACTATAGAGTCAATACTGCAATTTCTGGTACAGAGCGTAATTGTCAAGTAATGCTTGGGGAGCCATTTGCTTTCTAATAAAGTACATGTAAGATCTGTAAAAAGTTGTTTCCAAATATTAAAAGGACAAAAATATAACAAATTATATTAGAATATTGAAGTCATACTTGAAAATGCCCACTTTGAAGGCCCCTAATTTGCAATATCAAACCACTATGCCAGAAGAGAGGTCATACACACACCACTTCCATGTTCTACAAATTACTAAGAAGGAAGTGGACAAGCCTCTTTGACTATGTAGGATTCCATTTAAGGGGGTTAACCACTATCATTACAGTTTCAGTACAGAACTAAATAAGAGAATTCTAGGAATTCAAAGGAAGTAAAAAAATAATAAAACCAGAGAAGCTGCTTAGGCTTTAGTTTACCTCAGTATAGAGTGCATTGTATTTAGCATCTATTTTATGGCAATACTCTTGATTCTTGTGTTTTCCAGGTTTGGTTTCAGAACAGAAGAGCCAGACATCTGCCAAGAGCAACCACTTTCCAATCTCCCCAGGGAAGGAAATCCCCAACTTCAGAAGGACCTAGATCTTTCCTCAGTAGAGAAGCCCATTACCCAGATGAGTGGGGTCAAGCTCAAAACCCTTCAAATACACAGCCCTACCCAAACTGACTTCTAGAATCACCACACTGACTTGTACTTCAGTAGACTTTTAGTTTTTTAAGGTGGTTTCCAATATATCATTCAACTGGCTTGAAAAATGTACCTCTTTGGAGAAGACTTTGAATGCAAGCAACGTTATCAATATGTTCTTTACTAAGTGAAGTCATAATGAAGAGGGAGTCCCCACTCTCTTTACTGGTTACTAGCATATGTTACAGGGGATGTTGACCTATAGTTTAGATGTTTTACTATTTTCTATATTCTAGCCCCCATATGCAATGAAAGACTCTAAGTTTGCCCAGTAGCAGTAACTCATAGCAACCAATAAGATGTTAGCTTTTAAACAGGTGACCAGTAAAATCTAGCTGGTTGTTGGATACTATGGGTTACTGCTCCTGTGCAAATGCTTTTTAATACATAACCCCCTAGATATTTTATTATTTTGATAGAATTTAGAAATAGCCATCATTATATATATGTGTATATTATCTGCTATTCTTTTTTTGCCCCATCATTATTTAACGTTTAATAATCTGATGTAACTTTTAAAGGATACTTTCAGTTATTTCCTAGATATTTTATACTATAGTCACAGAGGGCATTGATTTAAACTATAGAGGTGGCACAATTATGTATTTAGAAATATAAGAATTGTTAATATATAGTTTGATGTTTTGTTTTTCAATAAAGATGTTATATTATTATTTATAAAACAATGTGGCATGTTGTATATATATATATATATATATACAATCCTCCTTGTTCTGATGTCAGACATCAAATGAATTCATATATACTCCGCAAGATTTCGGGGAGATTCCCATATTCCTTGTCCTTCCTGTTTGCTTCCTATTTCATGGTGGCTGTTGTCCTAATTAAACAATTTGCTTTCCACTATAATGTTATTATATTCACCAGTGGAAAAAAAACATCACTCAAGCCCATGAAAATGGAAAGGGTGAGAGATGTGAATGGGAGTGAACAAATGTAAAACGAGACAAGAAATAGCAGGGTGGAGGAAAATGCTGTAAATAAAAAAAAATTATATTTCAAAGTAAAATGAGAAAGTCGAATTTTAATTAATTGTAAAAAGACAAGGGAAATAAGTAGAGTAGAGTATATACAAAGACTAAGGGGCCGATTCATGAAGCTCGAGTGAAGGATTCGAATTAAAAAAACTTCGAATTTCGAAGTGTTTTTTGGGCTACTTCGACCATCGAATGGGCTACTTCGACCTTCGACTACTACTTCGACTTCGAATCGAACGATTCGAACTAAAAATCGTTCGACTATTCGACCATTCGATAGTCGAAGTACTGTCTCTTTAAAAAAAACTTCGACCCCCTACTTCGGCAGCTAAAAGCTACCGAAGTCAATGTTAGCCTATGGGGAAGGTCCTTCGATCGTTGGATTAAAATCCTTTGAATCGTTTGATTCGAAGGATTTAATCGTTCGATCGAAGGAATAATCCTTCGATCGTTCGATCGCAGGATTTGTGCTAAATCGTTCGACTTCGATATTCGAAGTCGAACGATTTTAGTTCCTAGTCGAATATCGAGGGTTAATTAACCCTCGATATTCGACCCATAGTGAATCGGCCCCTAATTTGTGGTATTAAACACAGGCAGGAGCCAATTCCATGGCTTCTCTACAAAGTTGTTGTGTGATAGTGTCACAGTGAGGTTACAGCTCCTTTTTGTGTTAAATTGACAGTTTCTTTTACTCCTAATTTCCCCTTTCACCACATCTATCACCAATCTGTATTTTGTTAAATCCATTGTTTTTTGTTACGTTTTTTTACCCTTTTTCTGATTTCCGCTCTTTCATCTTAAGACAATCAAATTGTGCTTTAACTTTGGTATAACCAATATGGCGCCATACATAAAGTTAGACTTAATAGTGTAAGATAAATATCTAGTGAGGGTAGGTCTTTGACTCTTTTAGGAATTGACTTCTGAAAGTCAACTCTGGAGATCCATTAGACTAATATTTGGGGAGAATGCTTATTTTTTCTGAAGGTCCTTAAGGGTGAATTTTAAGAATACAGTAGCTGCTCTAGATATTTTGGAAATATTGATGAATGGTGTCCTTTGCTTTGTTTGTCCCTTAGAGGGTGATTGATCAAATGCTGGCCTTTGGGTGGAAGAATTGAACCAAAAAGTCCAAAAACCACAGCTGTAAGGGAAGCAAATCTAAATTCTGACTTTAGATTCTACCAAGGTCCTTACTTGAAGAGGCAATATAATTTATAGGTGCAGACATATCTTTTTCAAAATCAAATGAACATTTATGTCAATGACCTACCTGTAAATGAAAACTTAAAAAAAATTGCAACAGGAAATTGATAAACCCTATTAATAACCAACACATTAAATATGAAGAAATATAGTCTAAACAACATTTGGCAGTATCAGAGCTTTGTTATACAGAATCAGTTTAAATTTAAACAAAAATATGTATGTAATAACAACAATAATACGACTGATATTTATGTATAATGTTATTGATTTTATTCAATTTAGTTTAAAAACATAAGCTGAAACGATTTTAATTTTACAATAATATTACAAGTATTATATAATTATTTCTTTGCATTCCCTCCCTATTTAAAATTATACTATTTGAAATGCAGTATAGATATAATGGAAAATGTGAAACATTTTTTCAAAATTATTTTCCATTTGAATAACACATCAGATATACAGTAAATGCCTTTGAAATATTCGAAGTTTCTTTCTCTCAGTCTACATATCATTTCCATAAAAACACAATGTAGATTCTGGAATAAGGAAGGTAAGATCAAGGAGCACTGGGTGTTGCCCTCTTTGCAGAAACATCAAAGAGCTTCTCCTTGCCCTTTAATACACATCTTGGACACACCCACTTTCCATTGGGTATATAAACGAAGCCATGCTTGTTTCCCAGCATTCTATCCAGAAGCACTTAGAGGCGCAGACATGACTTATGATGCTGAGCTTGAGAAAATTATCTACACAGCGCTAACCCTACAAGATGACTACCCAGTGTTGGCTTCACCTCTGAGGGACCAAGACATGATCTACCCTAATGTCCTTGGGATGTTTCATGATCTTAATCTGACTATGGAAGCCCAAGAAAAACTGCAGGAAGCTTTAAATGAACTTTATTCTGTTTTGGGAATCCCACAAGGGCCTCCTATTAACAGAACCCAGTGGAAATTAGAATCTGAAAAGGAGACATCATCTTCTGGGATCAGCACTAAGTATCAGGCCAACAACCAATCATCCAAAGGCCGTAAAAGTGAGTGTCTTTCTTAACCAGCACATTTGTTTTCACATTTATAGTAGTATATATAGTACATTACTTCCATAGAATGCATTTTATTAACAGTGGTTTTTTTTTCTTATTTTCCAAAAGGGCCATTGTATGAAGAGGAGCAGAGGGAAAGCAAGAAGCCCAGAATCCAGATGAATGATCATCTGCCTCCTGCCAACACCAGATGTAGGAAAAGGACAATTTATTCCAATGAACAAACCCTCTTCCTCCAGAATCAATTTGATCTCAACCCATATCCAGACTTTGTGAGCAGATGTCATATTGCCAAGATAACTAGAATCCCCGAGCCCAGGATACAGGTAACTATGATGTAGGATTTTCTTTCTTTTATTGTTTTTTTTTTTTTTTTTAAATAAAAATGTATTAAAACAATGTATTCATACAAAGAGAGGCAGATAGCATTACCATATTCTATACTTTGCACTAATTTACAGCTCTTCATGGAATAAGAAGAGCTGGTCTAATGTATCTGATCCAATGAAACCGCATCTCTTAGTTCCTTATAATTCCTAACTCCAGTTTTATCCCATACCCCAAAGACATACGGGATTTCCTTCTAATAAATTTGGTGAATTGAATGATGTATAAACTCTATGAATCACTGTGGAATATGTTGGCATCATACTGATTATTATTGTTTTTCACCAGGTTTGGTTCCAGAACAGAAGAGCAAGGCATCTTCCAAGAGCAACATCTTCCCAGAAACCAACTTTCACCGAAGAAAATACTTATTGAAAAGAACTAAATCCTTGTCCTTCAACTCATCTGAGGACTTTAAGATCAGTTCTATTATGTTTTTATTTCAGATGTGCTATCAGCTGCACAATGTTATTCTGGAATCATGGTGTACATTGATGGACAATTGTCTGAATATAATCTGCCAATTCATTTCTTAATTATAATGCACAAAGTAGTTTTTTTTCTTCTGTATTATAGATTTTGTGGCCCTCATCGTTCAACTCAAGGATATTTTGACAGGCCCAGAATGAAGTCCCAATTAAGTTTGCACTGAATTTCATTATTTTTAAGTACTTAATTTTCAAGAATTAAAATTAAAATTATAAGCACTTTATTTTACTGTAGTGTAGGGTACATAATTATTGAACACGCTCAAAGCAATTATTACTAAAAAATGTATTTTGATATTTAATCAACGTTAGGTTTTCCAATTGTGTTTTTCTGCAATATTATGTAATATTTTTTTATTTTAATAAAAAACAATATTTTGATTAGAATTTGTCTGATGTCATTTATGTTAAAAATTCAGGTGAGGAGTGAAAGAGGAAAAGGACTAATTCAGAGAAATGGAAAAATACTATGAAGTTAATAATAGTTAAGAAAGAAGGGGGTGTGAAGTGAGTTGTAGTTTACATTTCAGATATTTCTGGTAAATTTCCATGAATCTCTCTACCTCCCCTTTCCCAGTTGCCTTAGATAAAACCTTTGGAAATATATTGCCTGAGTGTTTCTGTCTTTTGGGAGGGTTTGTCAAATATTTATATGCAAGAAATTACTATATCAAAGAAATCTGTTACACTGAAGACTTTTAGGGGCAGATTTATCAAAGGCCGAAGTGAATTTTCGAATTTAAAAACTTCAAATTTCTAAGTAATTTTTGGGTACTTTGACCATCGAATAGGCCAAATTCGATTTCGATTCGAATTGAAAATACTTCACATATTCGACCATTCAAAAATCTCAGTCTCTTTAAAAAACTTCGACACTTCGCCACCTTAAACCTGCCGAATTGCTATGTTAGCCTCTTAGAACCTATAGGCAGCATTTGGCTAAATTTTGAGAAGCATGACCATACGATCTTAAAAATCCTTCGACTTCGATTGTCGAACTACCCTATTCGATGGTCGATTTTTAATGCACGTAAGGGCATTATATAGTATAATAATGGGGTGGATAATGAACTTCTTTTGTAACTGTTTACCATTAAAATTAGCAAAACAATTTCTAGATATCTACTCTATTTACAAACCTAATAATAGCTGTAAGATGTAAAGTACAATGTAGTTATATTCAACAAAAAGGTAACATATTTCATAAATTCATTTTGACGTATAAAATTCAGCAGGCAATGTTAATGTTTAAATTGGTGAGCTAACTGGTTACTATATAAAATGTTACTATTGAAATGCACATATTTAGAAAAACCACATAGAATGCTAATGACTATAAAACTTTGAAGTTTCTCTTAGACAATCTGCATGTAATTTGCTTACTAGTAATATGCAGATATGTTCTCAGCTATGGTTTAATATGGAATGGGAATCCTGGGTAAGATCAAAGGGCATTCATGGGTGGAACCCTCTTTTAAGAAACATCAAAAGCCATATTTTGCATTCAGGACACACCTACAATTCCTCTTAGAAATAATATCTGACCCAGAAATAATTGAGACAAACACATGTATTTAGACATTTAATTGGGGGCAAATGAAAGGCTACTAGAAGACTTTATCATGTTATCTCTGCCTTTAAGAATTTATAATATTTTGAAATGTGTTTTCATAGTCTTCATTTTATTCTTTAAATAGTGCCGTTTTTGGAGATGTTTTAGAGTAAAGAAATAAATATGCTTGTGTGGGTATTTCAGAATTAAAAAGGTCCATAATATTTTTTATCACAATAAATATATTTATGTGACAAATTCAAACATTACTTTCATGCGAATGTGCAAAAAAAAGGAATATAATAGTAAATATCGTTTCTAATTGTTTGACATAACAGACCCAAGAAAAGTTATTATGAAACGTTATTTTTACACAAATTTGATCTTAGAATATAGAAAAAAAAATCCATTGTATTAAAGGGAAAACATTTGCCACATTGAGGATAGTAATAGTGTGTAATATGCATTTGTTTTTCAATAAAAATATTATTTCGAATTTGTAATTTTTGTTAAATATTTCATTTCAGCAAAGAGAGGGAGGAAAAATTATTTTTACACAAATTAGACCTACAAATAAAAAATATATTGTACAGGTATAGGATCCCTTATCCGGAAACCCAATATCCAGAAAGCTCCGAATTAAGGAATGGTCTCCCATAGACTCCATTTTATCCAAATAATCCAAATTTTTAAAAATGATTTCCTTTTTCTGTGTAATAATAAAACAGTAGCTTGTACTTGATCCCAACTGAGATATAATTAATCCTAATTAGAAGCAAAACCAGCCTGTTGGGTTTATTTAATGTTGAAATGAATTTCTAGTAGACTTAAGGCATGAAGACCCAAATTATAGAAAGATCCGTTATCCAGAAAACCCCAGGTCCCAAGGATTCTGTATAACAGGTCCCATACCTGTATTATAAACAGAAAATGTAAGATTTATGTTAATATGATACAGTTAATACTTAATATTCCAGGAGAAAATATTTGTAAGAAGCAGTTTGGCACACCACATTGGTTTTCTATATTTTACTAATGCAGATCACTGAAAACCTTTGGAATTTGAACAATTTCTCCTACACCATCTACATTTCATATCACAGTAACTGCTCCCCCATAATGTTTGATATGGAAAGAGAAGACTGGGTAGAAATCAAAGGACAGGAGTGTCACCCTTTTTTAAGAAACATCAAAGGGGAGCTCTTTGTTCCCCAAAATACAACCTGAATACACATAGGGGCAGATTCACTAAGGGTCGAATTTCGAAGTTAAAAATACTTCGAAATTCGACCCTCGAATTGAAATCCTTCGACTTCGAATATCGAAGTCGAAGGATTTAGCGCTAAAAGCTCGATCGAAAGATCGAAGGATTTTTAGTTCGATCGAACGATTAAATCCTTCGAATCGAACGATTCGAAGGATTTTAATCCAACGATCGAAGGAAAATCCTTCGATCAAAAAAAGCTTAGCAAGCCTATGGGGACCTTCCCCATAGGCTAACATTGACTTTGGTAGGTTTTATCTGCCGAAGTAGGGGGTCGAAGTTTTTTTTAAAGGGACAGTACTTCGACTATCGAATGGTCGAATAGTCGAACGATTTTTAGTTCGAATCGTTCGATTCGAAGTCGAAGGTCGAATTCGAAGGTCGAAGTAGCCCATTCGATGGTCGAAGTAGCCCAAAAATACTTCGAAATTCGAAGTTTTTTTTATTCAAACCCTTCACCCGAATTTAGTGAATCGGCCCCATAGTCTTCTCTGAAAAATAAACTACACCAAAGACTCTTGTTAAATTGGACCACAAAGAAGCTCAAAGAAGATCTGAACCCCTGAAGGACAAAAATATGGCCTGCCCAAGCTTTGTTACAATTGTCATGAAAGTTAAAAACTATAACATATACATAAAACGTAAAAACTACAACATGTGTAGAGAAATAAACAATAAGTAAGCATATATAGTTATCCAGGAAACCCGTTATTCAGAAAGAGCCGAATTATGAAAAGGTTCCCATATACTCCATTTTATCCAAATAATCCAATTTTTTTTAAATGATTTCCTTTTTCTCTGAAATAAAACAGTCACTTGTACTTGATCCCAACTAAGATATAATTAATCCTTATTGGAAGCAAAACCAGCCTATTGGCTTTATTTAATGTTTATATGATTTTCTATTAGACTTAAGGTATGAAGATCCAAATTACGGAAAGATCCATTTTACAGAAAGCTCCATTACAGAAAGGCTGTCTCCCATAGACTCCATTTTATCCAATTATCCAAATTTTTAAAAACAATTTACCTTTTCTCTGTAATAATAAAACAGTCAATTGTACTTGATCCCAACTAAGATATAATTAATCCTTATTGGAGGCAAAACCAGCCTATTGGGTTTATTTAATGGTTACATGATTTTCTGGTAGACTTAAGGTATGAAGATCCAAATTACAGAAAGAACCCTGTTCCCGGAAAGCCCCAGGTCCTGGGCATTCTGTGTAACAGGTCCCAAACCTGTAGTTTCATGAGAATCTATATCAACCTAGAAGAAAAATAATTATAAAATGTTTTACTGTTTTTACTGTTTCTAAATTAAAAATATAACTATTCACCCAAGGAAAGTTATTGGAATTTAATGATCTAGATTTAAAAAAAAAATACAAATGGTTATACTGAAAAATAACAGAAATGTTACTATATGTTACTTATTTACAAGTATTTCTGGTGCACTAAATTGTTACTATATATATATATATATATATATATATATATATATATATATATATATATATAGGTGGGGAATTGGAAAAATCAAAGAAATGTTTACAAGATTCTGATTTTTTAAAGCTAAATTGAATTAAAACTCGATATCGTGAAACTTAAAAGTTCTGGATATACAGCTAAAGAGCCAAAAAAGTAATTTTTTAATACAAATTTGACCTATAAAAGTATTTTTTAAACAGATATAATAACTCATTGCATGAAGATATGTGTTAATATGATGCAGTTAATGGTTTAAAGTCCAGAAGAAAATATGTATTTTTTAAAACCAGTTTATGACCAATTTCTTTGCAATTTGCATGTCATTATCATAATAACAGTTCACCTATTATGTTTGATATGAAGAAAGAAGGCTTGGTAAGAATCAAAGGGCAGGAGTGTCTCCCTTTTTAAAGAACATCAAAGGAAAGCTCTTTGTACCCCCAAAATACACCCTGAATACACATAGACTTATTTGAAGAAAAAACTATTATTATACTCAAAGACACTTGTTGATTAGAACCACAAAGCCCTCATAGTAGAAGATTTTGATTTTGTCTCAACCCCTGAGGGACAAAAATATGGCCTATCCCAGATTTGAAAAACTGCCATAAAAAAAAACTGTCATAAAAAAATAAAATTGTCATAAAAAGTACAACCTAGTCGAATTTCGAAGTTAAAAAAACTTCGAAATTCCACCCTCAAATTGAAATCCTTCAACTTCGAGTATCGAAATCGAAGGATTTTTCACCAAATCAAGCATTCGAATGATCGAAGGAGAATTGCTCGATCGAACGATTAAATCCTTCGAATTGAACGATTCAAATGATTTTAGAGTACGATCGAAGGATTCGCCTTCGATGAACAAAGACTTAGAAAATGGTTGTAGAAGGTCCCCATAGGCTAACATAGCACTTCAGCAGGTTTAATTTGGCGAAGTATTGAAGTCGAAGTTTTTTTAAAGAGACAGTACTTCGATTATCTAATGGTTTCAGATTCAAACGATTTTTACTCCGAATCGAAGTTGAAGTAAATTCGAAGTCGCACTATCCTATTCGACGGTTGAAGTATTCAAAAAAATTACTTCGAAATTCAAACTTTTTTAATGTCGAAAATTTACTCGAAACTTAGTAAATCTGCCCTAAAGTCATTTATAAATTAATATTAATTTAGATTAAATGTATTTAATTGATATTTGTTTTTTAAATAACAGAACAGTTACTATATGTAATATATGTATATCATATGTACTTTGCTTAATGGTTTAGATGCAGTTTTGTGTCTGTCCATCATTAGCATAGGGTTCATTATTTAGTTACATTTAGATTTGGTGTCTAATTTACTAATTAATATATACAGTATATGACTAGATTTAAATGATATTAAAAAAAAAAACACTTTTTGTATAAGCAGATTTATTAATGTTCAAGTTGTGTTTTCCACGAAAAATTTGAGTTTTCGAGGTTATCTTTGAGCTTTCGAGAGTCAAAATCTGATTTTTTTGAGTTAAAAAAAAACCTTGAATTTTACGAGATTTAAATTCACCATCTAAAACCTGTCAAGGTCATGTAGAAGTCAATAGCAGAGGTCACTTGAACCATTTGTAGATGTTAATAGCCTTCCCTTCATGATGGTCCAGTTTTTTTGGAGGGTTTCACTCAAAAACTTAATTAGTTCAAACAATTCAAGGTTTTTTTATTTTCTCTGAAAACTCGAATCAGTCGAAGAATCTAGTTTTTGGGTTGTTGACCCTGAACTTGCTGTTTCAATTTTTCTCTTCAAACTAGTTTTAAGCTAGGTTGAAACTAAGTTTTCCTTAAAAAGGAAAACTAAACCCCCAAAATAAATAAAGCAACGGATTACATCTCTGACCTTGAGCCACCAATTTGTGATGGTCTGTGCGTTAGAAAAATTCAACAATAGATGTAAGTCACTCCAAAACCAGTCAAGATAATTAAAAATACAAAAATATTTATTAGGACATAGTAGAAAATGGTCTATGGGTTTCGTGCCTGTTGGGGTACTTACTCATAGGTCTGTGTGTTGCCTCAGAGAACACCTGACCAGAAATACTGCAGCTCTAACTGTAACAGGAAGAGATCACCTGACCAGAAATACTGCAGCTCTAACTGTAACAGGAAGAGATCCCCTGACCAGAAATACTGCAGCTCTAACTGTAACAGGAAGAGATCACCTGACCAGAAATACCGCAGCTCTAACTGTAACAGGAAGAGATCACCTGACCAGAAATACTGCAGCTCTAACTGTAACAGGAAGAGATCACCTGACCAGAAATACTGCAGCTCTAACTGTAACAGGAAGAGATCCCCTGACCAGAAATACTGCAGCTCTAACTGTAACAGGAAGAGATCACATGACCAGAAATACTGCAGCTCTAACTGTAACAGGAAGAGATCACCTGACCAGAAATACTGCAGCTCTAACTGTAACAGGAAGAGATCAGCTGACCAGAAATACTGCAGCTCTAACAGTAACTGGAAAAAGTGTGGAAGAAGTGTGGAAGCTTTTAATTAGCTTGTGTGACCTAACATGTATGGTTTGTTTGCTTTGTTTGTATGCACCGTGAATAAAACGATTCCAGGGGGCAGACCTCGGCAGATTTTACTTGGTGCAGTTTTGTATTACAGTTTTTTATGGTTTTTCACTAATGGTCATTTCTAAGCCACCAATTCTGAACCAAAAAAAAATGTTCATCTAAAGAAAAAGCATCTAAACAGGAACAGCCTTATGCATTCCATGCCTAGGCTTAGGATTCAGTGCATCTGTTGGCACAAAACATGTAAGGCTTTTTCTTTGAATAAACATTTTTTAACTGCATCACCTTGATTGTTTTGGTCCAGTCTTGTGCTCACCTACACAACTTTGGAATAACACGATTTATAAGAGAACGAAGAATTTGGTCCTACTCCAGTATGTGCTAGTATGTGTATGTGCTACTAATAGCTATACTATGCTATGAGGACAATTTTAACGCACTGGAAATCCCTTGATCCCCTCCCAAGTCAGAAATGAACCTATCAGCAAAATAGCCTGGCGCTCTAAAAATACATATAAATAATACATATAAATAATAATAATAATATAGCTAGAGGGTGCCCAGAGAAATTCAATGCCAAATGGGGTACCTGTGTAGATGCACAGAATATCTGATTGTAAAGACTCTTTATTCTGAATACTTCTAATTTGGTACCTTTTACCTCTTACTTCTTCCTTCTGTCTTTGTACTTGTTTGTAATTTAAAAAATCATGCAATAACAAATCTTTTAAAAAAAGGAATAAAAACTCTTTAAAAAGATACAATTTTATTGATTACCAAGTAATATTACAAAATTATATTACATATATTTATATCATTGAATGACAACCATTGCCTTAAAATAAAACTAATTAACTACAAGTATTGTCATGTGATTCATTAACTGTACTCTATATAATACAATACAGTAAAAAGAAGTGCCGAAAATAAGTATTTCTTTCTAAAAAAAGGAATAAATAAATGATAAATAAGTTGAAATACTGATTATACATACTGCATATGTGGGTGGTCATTTATAGACTAAAGATCCATACCTTCAGTTAATGCACCATGTATATATAAAGGGTAATAAAACAATAGAGGGATGGGACCTATTATCCAGAATAGACCTTAAGTCTAGGTCTATGTAAAGTTTAGGCCTATGTAAAAATTAAATAAACCCAATAGGCTGGTTTTGCTTCCAATAAGGATTAATTATATCTTAGTTGGGACAGTACAAGCTACTGTTTTATTACTACAGCGAAAAATGAAATTATTTTAAAAAATTGGGATTATTTGGATAAAATGGAGTCTATGGGAAATGGCCTTTCTGTAATTGGGAGCTTTCTGGATAACAGGTTACATCTGGCTGATAATAAGTGTCTCAAGAACAAATGTCATTGCAGTAACTTTGTCATTGGGTCCAGGAACATGTAAGGGAGCATTTGATCTTATCCCCACAAATCTGGATACTGGGATTCTCTGAAGATAAAGCATTGAGGTTCTTCTGCAGATGATCTCTTTTCTTGGGGAACCTGAGAATTGGTGCCTCTGAGCAGATGTCTGGCTCTTCTGTTCTGGAACCAAACCTGGTAGAGACATTAAGACAAAGGAATTAATAAAAAAGAGAGCACAACAAATGAAAGGTCTGGGTTAGGGTTATGGTTAGGGTTATGGTTAGCGGAGACCAAAATACAAGGCAACAAAGAAAGTATTGATCTAAAATCACACACACACATATATATGTATATATATGGTAATAAATATACTATAGACTCTTGTGTAGGAAAATATATAATTTATATTGATATTAATGTTGACATTATTAAGATATTTCCTAGCACAATGGGAAAATAAATGAAAGGTTTGGGTTAGGATTAGGGTTTTGGTTAGGGTTAGTTGAAGCAAACATACAAGGCAACAAAGAAAGTATAAAGCAAGTATTTAACAAGGTGGGTAGAATTATAATCTCAAATCATATATATAAATGAATAAAAAAGGTAAATATATAACTTATATAGATATTAATATTAATAGCTATTTCCTAACATAATGGAAGGTCATAGGTTTCAGAATATCTATGGTAAATAAGAACATTTGTATCACTATCTTAATGAAGATTTGTTTCTCTAAAAAAATAAATATCATGGTATAAATTTCACATGAAATATAATAATTACCTGTATCCTGGGCTCTGGAATTCCAGTTATCTTGGCAATGTGGCATCTGCTGACAAAATCTGGATAGGGATTGAGATGAAATTGATTCTGGAGGAAGAGTGTTTGTTCCTTTGAATAAATGGTTCTTCTCCGACACCTGTTGGGTGCTGATGGTAGGAAGTGATCCGTCTCTATTCTGGGCTTTTTACATTCCGTCTGCTCCTCGTCACAAAATGGTCCTGGAGACAAAACAAGGGAAAAATTATATAAAATATAGCTCATCATTCGAATTATATTAGGATTGTACTGCCAGTTCTACAGTTTTGAGCTTAATTGGAAAGTAACCAATGGATCAGAAATGGGCCAGAAAGCTCTCTTCTATGGTAAAGAAGACCTTACCCATTTATAAAGTACACAAATCCCAGAATATGTTCTAACATATAATGTAATTTATAACTGTGCAAATTTAGGATTAAACACTTTTAAGAAACAGAAAATGCCAGGCATAATATAATTAAATTGATATATCTAATTACCATATGACTAAGATAGAACCAAAATGTTTAGAATAGATGAGGACACTTACGTTTACAGCCTTTGGATGTCTGATTGCTGGCTGGCTTGGTGTAGATACCAATAGATAGTGTCTTCTTGGGTTCTAGGAGATGATGCTTCATGCTTCTGTTTAAACAAGGATCTTGTGGGATCTCAAGGACAGAATAAAGTTCCCTTATAGTCTCCTGCAAGATTCCCTGGTTTTCCACCACTGGATAAGAATCAGGAAATATTGCAAAAAGACTGGAGCAGGATTTGGTTTGGTCCCTGGGTGGTGGACAGCACACAGGATAGTCATCTTGTAGGGTCAGTGCGGTGTAGATAATTTGCTCAAGTTCAGAGTCACAATTCATGTCTGTGCTTCTAAAGGCCTCTGAGTAGAATGCTGGCTCTTCACGTTCAGGCAGAGTTTATATCTACAGAAAGAAGTGGGAGTGGCTAGGATATGATTTGGGGAAAAAAGAAAACTCCTTTGATGTCTCTACAAAGGGGTTAATATGACACCTGTACCCCTTGATCTTTCTCAGACTTCATGTGGCCCTTTAGGTGCAGAGTCACCATTGTGTTATTATGTAGATTTGGTGACAGACATGACAGTTAGTAAGTCTTCACAATCCTTATGTGACCTATCTTGCCTATCTTGGTTAATGAAATAACCACGCTTGGCATTTAAATATAACTTTTATATTTATTATTATACAGTAAATGGTCTAGTTTTATACTGTTCCTGGGTGTTTCTGGATTACCAAATATATAAACAGTACACATATGGAACCCCTAAATTTTATGGCCTTCAAGAAATCATGGATGAAGTTTTTTTAAACAATTTTCCAAAATGAATAAACATGTAAAATAGTTTTTATTTGATTCTGCTACCTTATTACATGTTTGGGAAAAGTATGTGAAAGAATAATACATTTAATTTTTTTTCAGGAGCTGTATAGATATTATGTATATAAGAAGCTTCATTCTTTTATTCTGTTGTTCATTTTGGGGTATACTAAATAAAAAAAAAACTCTTTCCAATATTAACTTATAAAAAGGAAAGAGATAAACAAGAGAATCCTACAGGGACAACAGGAAAATGAAATAACTGGGGAAACTATGATGTGTTTGGTATATAAAACCCAAGGAGCCCCTATGTCCATAAATCTGGCCGTTTTGTCTTCTATAGATGCCTTCATCTTTTCCATAGTCAAAATTTGCTGAATTGTACCAAAAATCAAACCTGTCCCTCAGGCAGAGAGGCAAGAGTCAATTTGACCACAGGAAAATGAAAAGGTCTGCATGTAAATTCAGAATATTGTGATTTAAACAGTTTTTACCCAGAATTCTTTTGCTACTGGACAAGTCCACCGAATATGTATTAAGGCGTCTGTGGTGGGACAACCCCTAAAACAGAGTAGTAGGGTAATTTTTTTCAATACTGAGATTCCCTTGCTTGTGATGTTTCTAGTGCAAAGTCAAGTTTCCCAAATATTGGAGAAGTCATTTGGACTTATGTTATCCGGAAACCCATTATATAGAAAGCTCTGAATTAGACTCCAAATAATCCATATTTTTAAAAATGATTTCCTTTTTCTGTGTAATAATAAAACAGTAGCTTGTACTTGATCCCAACTAAGATATAATTAATCCTTATTGGAGGCAAAACCAGCCTATTGGGTTTATTTAATGTTTATATGATTTTCTAGTAGACTTAAGGTATAAACATCCAAATTATAGAAAGATCCTTTATCCAGAAAACCCCAGGTCCTGAGCATTCATGATAACCGGTCCCATACCCGTACAACATATGTAGAATCAAATTCAGTTGCCTTACAGAGAAAAAGGCTATACAGTATATTCTGGACAAACTACCTGTTCCATTTGGAGAAATTTCAGGTTTTAAAAATGAATAAGATGAAATTAGAGCCTGAATGTGAAAAACAGTTGATAAAAAGTTTAACCTGAGTATAACATTATTGTTCTCAATGAGGAAAATCATATAAAAATTGGAGAAACTAAAAAGATTTAAAGGCATAAAGCCCTAAAGTGAAGCTCCTGGGGTGCAAGTCTGATGGGAAGGAGGGGTTTTACTTATTTATTATCTCTATAAAAAGTTCCATGAGCATAAAAAAACATTTTAGTATTGTTCAGATATATCTTTATTCCTAAATACATACACAAAAATACAATATAAAATACATTAAAAAATTCATTCCTATGGGATATTGAGAATCGTTTTGATCAAACTTTCACCCAATGATAAAAACACTTCTAAAAATCCCGTAACAATTAATAGAAAGTAGGTGAGTATTTCCTCTGTGAGCTCTAATCTTACATTTGATACATTTGCCCCATAATGTTTTTGTCCATTTCTTAACAAAATTTGGTTTTTCTTTTCACACACATAAAACAGTGTGAAACATCAGAATTTAAAATATATATTATAGTAACATATGTACTTAAAATGTATGATTTTTACCTTTCCTTTCCCTCAATTTCTTCCTTTAAGTTTTTCACCTAAAGACTTTGAAGACGGAATTCTTTAACAGTTACCAAAGGTCCATGATTAGGTGTGAGGTTTAGAAGAAGGTGTCTGGATAGGAAGAAGGGGAACAAGTGTCACCTCCACTTTAAACATCTTCAAATGTCAAGTGGATCCATTTGATCTCCAATATACATTCTAGCCACACTCTTCTGTGAAGATACAGACTACCTGGAGACGGCGTTACTTGACATATTTCTTACTCTCAATAATATCTAACAATAGTTGCATGATTGTTCTTAAATGGAATTATAATCACAAAACATGATGTAGATAAAATATAATTCATCTAAGAAAGTTATTTGCTCAATTAGACAGAAGCCTCAATCCAATAGGCTCTTCAGACCTCATAAATGTGGTCATTGTTTCCATGACTAAGAGCTCTAGGGGCACGAAATGCGTAGGGCCTTTAGGAGATGTTATTTTTTAATGTAAACCAAGAAGCTGAGCTTTTAAACTTTATATTGTGGTCCTGTGGATTTTCTAGTGTGCATGAAGCCTCTTTCAATGGTATTGCTGCCACAGTTCAGGCGCTGTAATTGTTCCCCATGAATAGCGTGCAAAGCTGATTAAACAGGACAGGCTTGGGACCATGACCAAAGGCAGT
The DNA here is from genome assembly GCA_038501925.1 of Xenopus petersii. NCBI lineage: Eukaryota > Metazoa > Chordata > Amphibia > Anura > Pipidae > Xenopus > Xenopus petersii. The sequence continues at coordinate 151,584,320 of CM076676.1, forward strand.
GAAGAATGTAGAGGTTCCAGAGAAGGGCAACTAAGCTGGTAAAAGGTATAGGAAACCTCAGCTATGAGGAAAGACTGGCCAAATTGGGGATGTTCACGCTGGAGAAGAGGCGCTTAAGGGTTGATATGATGACTATGCATAAATATATAAGGGGATCATATAATAATCTCTCTAATGATTTATTTACCAGTAGGTCTTTCCAGCTGACACAAGGTCACCCATTCCAATTAGAAGAAAAGAGGTTCCAGCTAAATATTGGGAAGGGGTTTTTTACAGTGAGAGCTGTGAAGATGTGGAATTCTCTCCCTGAATCAGTGGTACAGGCTGATACATTAGATAGGTATAAGAAGATGTTGGATGGTGTTTAGCAAGTGAGGGAATACAGGGATATGGGAGATAGCTCATAGTACAAGTTGGTCCAGGGACTGGTCCCATTGCATCTTGGAGTCAGGAAGGATTTTTTTTACCTCTGAGACAAATTGGAGAGGCTTCAGATGGGGTTTTGTCTTCCTCTGGATCAACTGGCCGTTAGGCAGGTTATACTGTATATAGACTTAAAAGGTTGAACTTGATGGACGTGTGTCTTTTTTCAACATAATTTACTATGTCTTAATATGTTACTATGTCAAAATACCCAATTTGGGCCACAACAGTTAAAAGCAGGGCCAGAACTAGGGGTAGGCAGAAGAGGCAACTGCCTAGGACACAACCAAAGGGGGGCGCTGTGCAGGTACCTGTCTTCTGCCAACCACATGTTCGCTGCTCTGCCCTTCCTCCCCTCCTGGCACTCTCTCCCCTTGACCCCACTGCTGACAATCTCTCTCCTCCCCTTGGACCCCTCCCCTCCGTCACTCTCTCACCCTCCCTCCCTCCCAGCTATCTGCGCATGCGTGTGCACACTGCGCTCCAGGGACATGCGCACAGAACGCGCGCACGGAAAGGGGGGGAGCACAGTGGTGCGCCGGGTCGCCTAGGGCCTCCAGTCCGTTTGGCCCGGTACTGGTTAAAAGAGTCAACACAACTGACTTAATATGCTCACGTATTTGGAACAAACATTATAGGGCATGTCACAAAAGTTACCACACAAACACATATATTATTTCTATATGAGACTATATTATCTTATTCTACTATAGTTGTAGTTTCTCTTCTGGAGGGTCTGAATCAGGTTCAGTGGAAACAGTAAACCAACACAATTTCATAAAAAGGAATAATTTCTCTAAAATTCAAAATTGTAGATGAGAAAATCTACAGTGTTTCTTTCTTTTGTTCCTGTACGTGTTTTGCTTTGAATTCAAACCGGGTACACCCTATCACATCTCCTAAAACTTGTCAATCCCTTGAGTGGATTTTTCCACCCACTTTGAAAGACCTTTTCTACCCAAACACCTGGATATTTTTATCCTAAGTAGGAGGCTTTCCTCATGACACCTCAAAAGAATCATAAAGCCGAGGGTGAATACGGCAGCCTTTGATCTCAAGTAACAAACAATGGCTGCAATACATACTAATATGTAGGAGTGTAGTATCTAAGTGTCACCTTTCCCTTCAATATATTGAAGCAACAAAGAACAAACAAAATGACAGTTGCCTGTCTAAGGCAGAAATAAACATGTTAGTAACCTGGTAGACACAGTTTTAATAAATCAAGTATTGCTTTACTGGAAACTGTTTCTATGACCTTTCATGTTCCTTAACCATTGGGGGTTCTAAAATGGTGGAATAGGGACACAGCAAGGGTGACATTTGTTGTGAATGCTCTTTTGCAGATTCAGAGATCGCAGTTCACTGCAGCCATCTTCCGGGTCTTCAAGTTTTCTTCCGACGCTTCTGCAATTTCCGTCTATTTCGGCGCATGTGCAGTTGTCGCGAACTGAGAAATTGCTCCAACTATCAATGCGCCGCATCACCGGTCTCTGTCTCAGATTACTGAAGACTCGGAAGATGGCTGCCATGAACTGCGATCCCTGAATCTGCACAGAGGGGTAAGTAAAGTGTTAGGGGCATTTGCCCGGGGGAAAAACAGCTAGGCTGGGGGGAGGAGGGAGGGGGGTCTATGTGGGCTAGGAGGGGTTTGTTTCTCCTTTAAAGGGGACCTGTCACCCTAAGAAATAATTTTAAATTCTTTTCTATCATGTTAGTTGAGCAAAATAAACTTTACTTAAACTGTATTTATTATTTTAATTTTGTTTCCTTCTGTCCTGGAATTATACAATCACAGCAAGCAGGCAGCAGCCATTTTGTGGACATGGTTATTAAGGGAAATTGTGTATCACCCCAAAATCTTGTGTATGCACCGGAATGGGGGACCTAATGTCAATGTGCAGTGCCCTACACAATTATAGAGCCTGAGGAGGGAAGGGGGAATGTGAGAAGAGCAGTGACATGTAGGAAGTGCTGAATGGAAAGTGAAAGTAATTGATTGCCCCTCCTCTATGCCACGGGCATAGAGGCGGGGCAGGTAATATTTGATTGACAGCTTAGATATTTAAACACCTTTATAACCGGTAGGGATGTTTTAATGAAAAACATTTTTGGGGTTTCATATTTAATTTGCAAAGGACTTTCATTATGCAGCTTTTAATGTGTAGGTGGCAGGTCCACTTTAAAGGGAATGTAAAGTCTAAAATAGAATAAGGCTAGAAATGCTGTATTTTGTATACTAAATATAAGCATGAACTTACTGCACCACAAGCCTAATCAAACTAATATTTTATGCTTTCAAAGTTGGCTACAGGGGGTCACCATCTTGTAACTTTGTTAAACATCTTTGCAAGACTAAGATTGTGCACATGCTCAGTGTGGTCTGGGCTGCTTAGGGATTATCATAAACAAAGCTGCTTGAGTTCTGCATGGCTGAGAAGTCGGGGGCTCCCACTGCTGTTCATAATTATGATTGTTTCCCTGCTCAGCAGTTAGGGACCATCTGACAATTCCTATCCACAGCCGTAAATGAAGGGAGAATTTCACTGCAAACAGTCAGGTTTCTTATAAAAACGGTAGACAGTTTTTAATTATAGTATATTGGAGATAGGTTTCTTTTTCATTAAAGAAAGTAAAAATGAGATTTTATTTTTTTCCTTTACATGCCCTTTAAGAGCATCAGAGACAAACTTATTAAATGTTATATTTACTATTATAAAAGGTATAATGGTGTAAATTAACAAAAAGATATTATAAAAAGACATATATTCAAAAATACAAACAGTTTATAAAATAAAAGGGGAAACACATGGAAACCCTATACTTAGCTACAATTACAGAGAACAAAACAAAGGATCCTAAAACGCTTGCTGTGATGTCACTTCTGTTCAATGTGACATCACTTCTGGTTGTGGAGTTGCCATGGCGGCTAATTGGGTCTGGGTCAGGCTTGGGGAAAGCGGGTATGGGTTGGGTACAGGTATTAAAAAACAGACCCATGCAGGTCTCTATCTGGAGGCAAGGGGAAACAAATGGGGAAAACCCCCACGCAAATGTGTCCTCCTAAGTAAATTTAATTTTTTTTAGCCAAAAGATTTTAGTATTAATTACAGTTTCAGGGGCATCAGGTAACTAAACACCCCCCTCCCAGTGGAATGCAAGGGGCGTGGCCTAGCAGGACACAGATTGAGTTTTTTTATGATCTCCTGTGAGTAGGAACTGGACCAAGAATATAATAACCATAGCTCCTAACAGGAAATTAGTGTAGAAGTGATATAATATCCATTGGCTATAGCTCCCCCGCTGATTTCTTAGATACTAAACATCAATAATATGTGACCTGCCCCTGCCCAGATATTCACATCTGATAAACCAAGGGCCAAGCCTAGTCATGTTCAGTGTGGGACTGGCCCACATGGATACCAGGAAGACTCCCGGTGGGCCCAGGTGTCAGTGGGCCTCTTGCTTCTAAACATTTGGCCAATGTCATGGTTATTCTCTATTTCTTTATGGGAACAAAGAGGCTTAATTATGGAAGAATAGAGGATAGTATGTAGAGAAAGAGACTAGAGAATAAAGAGGTTGAGTGAGGAGAGGAGATATAATAGTTTGGAAAGTGGGCCCTCAGCCTAAGGTTTTCTGGTTGGCCCCTGGTATCCCAGCTCAACACTGGTCATGTTTGGACTATTAAGCTAATATGGCATTTAATCCACAACCAGTTTTTTTTATAGCGTTGGTACAACATGTATGGATTCTGAGATGATGAATGTGCTTGAGTTACATTGAGTCAACATCACATATGAGGGGTGAACTTTAAGTCCTCCCTCCATGGGCTTCCACTCCCCACATGGAATGGCCCCTATCGGTCAGTTATCAGCCATGGCTCAGAGCAGAGCACCACGAGAACCACAGGTTGTGATCCCTTTCCACATGGCGTATTCCAGACCTTAAGCTGGCCATACACAGAGATCCACTCGTTTGGAGATTTCGCTAAACGAGCGAATCTCTCCCCGATATGCCTAACTTGAGGTGGGGCAATATCACGCTGATTCGATCGTGGGCCCTAGGGCCCAACGATTGGATCATAATGGTCACAGAACAACCCCTCAGTGACTTCTAATATCCTTATCATTTAGAGTAGGGGGTACATTATCCCTTATAATACATGAGTGATACTCAGAGTTCCCTGTATAACTCAGCCTGCAGCCTTGTGCCTTTATATGGTCACAGAACAACCCCTCAGTGACTTCTAATATCCTTATCATTTAGAGTAGGGGGTACATTATCCCTTATAATACATGAGTGATACTCAGAGTTCCCTGTATAACTCAGCCTGCAGCCTTGTGTCTTTATATGGTCACAGAACAACCCCTCAGTGACTTCTAATATCCTTATAATTTACAGTAGGGGGTACATTATCCCTTATAATACATGAGTGATACTCAGAGTTCCCTGTATAACTCAGCCTGCAGCCTTGTGCCTTTATATGGTCACAGAACAACCCCTCAGTGACTTCTAATATCCTTATCATTTAGAGTAGGGGGTACATTATCCCTTATAATACATGAGTGATACTCAGAGTTCCCTGTATAACCCAGTCTTGTGCCTTGTGCCTTTATATGGTCACAGAAGCCATCAGAGACTTCTAATATCCTTATCATTTACAGTAGAGGGACCAGGAAAGAGAAGATCCAATGTCCCCCAATACCAGAGCTTATAGATTTGGCTTTGGCATCAGCGAGTTATCCTGCCCTTGGCTTTCTGATATAGAGTCACTTTTGGGCTCTATATAACTATAAGAGAAGAGTTTTAGGATTCACATTTAGGCACAGGCATCATTATGTAGAATGAACCAGATTGGGTCTATAAACAAGACAAAATGGGAAACATCAAACATCACATGTCATAAGCCAAAGTAGCATTTTATTGTTTCTGTAAGGCACATTCTTCCAAATCACATATAAAAGCAGTATCAGAGGATTGTTAATAAATGTGTATATAATGAGATTCAACCCAACAGGGTATGTAGGTAAGTACCAGTAGCCCCTGGCTATAGACATTACTGCAGGATCAGTAACTGGAGCGAAACGCAGCTTAGGAAAATTGGATCACCATGATTTGTGGACTAATGATTGGCTGAGTTGCAAATGGCTCTCAAAATGATGTATGGCGCCCCCTACAGCCTGAAGCTGATTTGGGCAAGTTGCTTGAAGCCCATCATCTCATTAGCCACACTCATTTGCAACCAACTTCCAGTCATGGTCCTAGCCGAGGGCCACTCGCATCAGTACTGGCTCCATCTGACTCCAGTTGGGCCCATGACCCAATACGCTTTGTGCTGGGCATTAGCTAATCCCGACCCTTTAAATCAATGGCATGGATCAATTACATCATGACTTATGTATTTGTTTTGCACTTTCAAATCTTTTTGTTCTTAGCAGCTCAATATACTATTACCCCCTCCCTCCCCTTGTGACAGAGGTAATGTTGCTAAATATTAACCATGGTCATCTAAAAAAAAAGATCTTTAAAAAAATTTAAAAATAGGTGATCAAGTAGCAGTAGATAAGGCATGGAAGTATAAGGAGAATAACGAGTCTAGTAACCCATAGCAACCAATCAGCAGTTTGGTGTTTTACAGCAAACATCTAATTGGTTACAAACTTTGTGTCTTTTATTACATCCCTCTATTGTTGCTGTAGAACATTTCTGAAGTCCCTACTAGAACATTGATTTATTTTAAAGAGATTCAAAAGACTTCTGTAAAATTCTCACTCTATATCAAAATCCGAAAATATCTCATTCTTTTCTGAAATCTACTCCGACCAAATCCGAACGGGTTATTTCCCTTTATTTAGCAATACATTTTCCCGAAAAATTCCAGTGCGGTAAAACAACTTGGAAAAAATCCATTGAAAATTTGAATCGTACGTTTTTTTCCAATTTTCTACCCAAAAACCACAAAATCTTCTGATTATTGCAGGAAAAACCCAGTGCTTAGATGCTGAATTTTCTGACTATTTCCATCCTCGGGGTATAATAAATCCCGAAAAATTATATTTTATTTTCACGAAAAATTCGGATTTTATAGTTAAAAAAAAAAGTTTTTGCCATCCAGACTTTAATAAATAACCCCAAGTGTCAGTTCCCATACTTAAAGTGATACTGTCACTTTTTCAAAACACAGCAGTTAATAGTGCTGCTCAAGCAGAGTTCTGCACTGATATTGGGCTAGACATATTGACAGTTTCCCAGGTGCACCCAGTCATGTGACTTGTGCTCTGATAGACTTCAGTCACTCTTTACGTGCAAAGGAATTCTCTAGTAAGAGACCACGCCATTGGTGCCTCAGGGAGGTTTCAGATCAGTAATCAGTAGTTCTTCAGCTGCTTAACCATGCAAGAACCTAAAATCCAACAGCAGTTGCTGTAGAAGGCAATATGGCTACAAAGCACCTCTAAAGAACACTTTCTGAGTCACCAGGGCATGCCGCGTATATTGGCACCATGGGCTACATGTTAGTGCTGGGAAAAGAGAATGACACTAACTGGAGATTATTCTGAACTGGTCTTTGCTCAGGACCTGGAAGTTGAGGCCCCTGTAGGATGTAGGATCAGCTTTCCTAAAACTCCTACAAGCCTCATATATAGACTGCAGCACGGGTGGCAAGGGTTCGAAACCTGCAGTCTCCGCAAGGCAGTGGTTATACCTCCACTGTTCCCTTTCTAGTCGGTGCAAGTACTTAAGGGGCAGTCCATCTCTCAGGTGTTTCTTCAGCTCTTCACGGGACTCAGAAAGCATTTTGTTCGGTGGCGGCAACTGGCATTTACCCTCGAGCACCGCTAAGAAGAACAGAACCTGACAGTTGAACAGTGGGAAGGGAACTACTATTTTACAAGCCCCAATGAAGCACAAGGTGGGGTAACGGGCATGGATCAGGTGCCTGTAGAGTGGTGGAATATGACCTTGTCCCATATCTGGACCTAAGAACTCCTCCTCTTCCAGTAAATTAACCGACTGCTCCTTGGATAGTCGAGATTCCTGAGGATGTTCATTTGCACCAAAGGTTTCCTTGGAAGATTCCGGATGTCCATTACTTGCTGTTTTCTCAGAACACCTCTGTCCCTCACAAGGCACCAGAAAAGGGTAACTGTATTTGTACCCAGTACAGAATATTAAAGTATCTGCCTTCAGCTCAGTCCCATCCTCACAGGTCAGGGTGTGGGGAGCAACAGAGGCCAAAGCAGGAGCCAAAGACATATTTTTTGGGAGAGCCCACTGCAGGGGAGGACCACGGTGGCTCAGCGTGACCTTCTCCGCATAAGGAGCCAGCTCCATGGCAATATCTACCCCAGAAGGGCCTGAACCCAAGAGAACTACAGAACGGGAGGAGAAGACCTCAGGGTGCCGGTAGACGTGACTGTGAAGAATATGGCCTGAGAAAACACCAAACAAATGACAGTCTTTACTTCTTTTATTTCAAGATAACCCTCAATATGTTCCCTTTAAAGGAGAACTAAAGCCTAACTAAAGAAGTAGGTAGATGTTTTGTGCTTCTGTACCAGCCCAAGGCAACCACAGCCCTTTAGCAGTAAAGATCTGTGTCTCCAAAGATGTCCCAGTAGCTCCCCATCTTCTTTTCTGCTGATTCACTGCACATGCTCTGTGCTGCTGTCACTTACTGAGCTTAGGGGCCCACTCACAATATACAGTACACATAGAATAGAAATGTCACAATATAAGGCTGATTAGTAATTAATACAGATAATTACTACATGGCAGCACAGAAACCAGTGCAATTAGCATCAGAATTTAATAATCAGCAAACCTGTAGCATCAGCTTATATTACAGGGGAAGCTCATTTTCTGCTGGATAATTAGTGACGAGCCCTAAGCTTAGCTTCTCAACAGCCAATCAGAGCCCACTGAGCATGTGAGTGTCACAGACACTTTCCAAGATGGTGACCCCCTGTGACAAGTTTGAAGTCCTGGATCATTGCTGCTATTGACAAGCTGAAACTTTAGCCTCGTGCAATAAGTTCACTATATAAAATATGGCATTTGCTATATACATTTTTTAGGGTTTAGTTCTCCTTTAATCATGCCAACCTTCACAGCAGATGGTTTATTCACAGTACCAATTACTTACCCTGAAAAGTTTCAATTCCAGCGATGTCTGGGATATAGGGCTTAGAGTAGTGTCTATGGAAAGAAGGAATTAAAGGACAAGTAAATCCTGGAATAAACGTTTTATTTATAATCTTTACAAGGGGTCCTGATCCGAAACCACATGCGTACAAATTACAGTCGCTCTGCCCCCCTGCAGGAGGATATCGGACACCAAAAGTGGAATAATGGTCACGGGGAACTCTGTGTGCATATGAGGAAGCCCTTGGCTCGTTATAGAGTCACAGGAAATAAGGGAGACGATAGGGTGGAAAATTGGGGAAAGCGACCAATCAGAAGGAGCATTTGTCTTACCCTGCACAAACCATCACAGCTTCAAACCTCTGTGTCACCGGATGAGCATCACCCTGGGTGCGGAATGTCACATCCCAAGGAACCTGTACTGTATCCCCGTCCCCCAGTACTGGAGAGATGGACTCCACTGTGCAGTGGAACTGCAGGAGAACAGCAGAAATGAGGATCATAGATCTATAAATCTTTAGTTAATATCTTCAGCATTAGCTTCTGCCACCCTGCAACTCCCAGCGACCTTCCCACAGATCCTCGGAGCAAGCCAGCCGTCCTTACCCGTATGTGTGGGCGTATTCCAAACTTGTCCGTGTAATCCTCCAGGTACTGCAACACCTTGGAGTGATGTGGGAATGACGGGACAGATGGGTCAAAGCTGAAATCGGGGAACTCCATGATTTCTTTGGGCAGATTAGTCCTACGAGGGAAGACATTATTATAAACTTGGCTATCTCTGCTTGATCTTCTTGACCAGGGACCCCCAACCTTTTGAAGCCGTGAGCAACATTCAGAAGTAAAAGGAGTTGGGGAGCAACACTAGCATGAAAAATGTTCCTAAGGTGCCAAATAAAGGCTGTCATTGGCCATTTGGTAGCCCCTATGTGGATTGTCAACCTACATGGAGACTCTGGCAGTGCACCTGGTTATTATATAACCAAAACTTGCCTCCAAGCCTGGAATTCAAAGAAAAGCACCTGCTTTGAGGTCACTGGGAGCAACATCCAAGGGGTTGGAGAGCAACATGTTACTCACGAGCTACTGGTTGGGGATCACTGTTCTTGACTATAGTCCCCTGCCAGCACAATAGAAAAAAACAAAATAGACCACCCTTATGTTTCCCCCGGTGACACCCCGATTTATCCCACCTAGATCAACAATCTCATTAGCTGCTAATTACCTGAGATGTCTGTACATGCTGGAGTGGACATGAGAGTTAATCTCTGAACCCTCTGTATAAACCCAGGTGCCCCCCACTTGTCCCGTCGTCTCAAATACAACCGGAGCTTCATAGACTGAAGGTGTTGCCAGGAGGTGGTGGGCACAGCACAGGCCCGCGGCTCCAGCTCCAATCACAGCCACTCGCAGTTTCCCCGATGCCATCTTTTATACGGTTAATTCTGTTACACAGTTGGTTGGGCAAAGAATACAATTGGTTACTAGCAGTTTCAATAAATAATTTATTGTTATTATTTTTGGTATCCAATGCTCAGATTTCAGTCGCGCCAATGTAACAATGACCCAAGTCATGCACTCTACTCCCTCTGCTTTACAATTCAGAGCAACGAAATAAAATGGGATCTGTCAGCTACAAATACGTTCCTGAGTCAGCGAGTCTGTTGGTTTCTCAAGCTTTGAAGAAACACTGATTAGACGTAAAAATTGAAGCAGCAGCGCTGTGCTATAAAGAATAGGTTTATTTAGTCCATAAAAAGCCAACCACCACTAAACCAACATCTAAAGACAGCCTATGATTAAGGGCGGTTACACCCGAAATGCGCAAGGCATTGGTCTAGTGGTGGTCTGCCAACCCAGCTGCACACCCAACATTCTGTCTCCACTACATCTCTACCTACCTGTCCAACCACACATTCCACCTTCTGTCTCCACTACAGCTAGGGTTGCCACCTGGCCGGTAAAAATGATGGTTGATCCCAATGTTATTAATAGGGAAAAAAAATAAATATATAGGAAGGTCAGTGATCCCAATGTTATTAATAGGGAATAAAGATAAATATATAGGAAGGTCAGTGATCCCAATGTTATTAATAGGGAATAAAGATAAATATATAGGAAGGTCAGTGATCCCAATGTTATTAATAGGGAATAAAGATAAATATATAGGAAGGTCAGTGATCCCATTGTTATTAATAGGGAATAAAGATAAATATATAGGAATGCCCGTGATCCCAATGTTATTAATAGGGAATAAAGATAAATATATAGGAAGGTCAGTGATCCCAATGTTATTAATAGGGAATAAAGATAAATATATAGGAAGGTGAGTGATCCCAATGTTATTAATAGGGAATAAAGATAAATATATAGGAAGGTCAGTGATCCCAATGTTATTAATAGGGAATAAAGATAAATATATAGGAAGGTCAGTGATCCCAATGTTATTAATAGGGAATAAAGATAAATATATAGGAAGGTCAGTGATCCCAATGTTATTTAGGGAATAAAGATAAATATATAGGAAGGTCAGTGATCCCAATGTTATTAATATGGAATAAAGATAAATATATAGGAAGGCCAGTGATCCCAATGTTATTAATAGGGAATAAAGATAAATATATAGGAAGGTCAGTGATCCCAATGTTATTAATAGGGAATAAAGATAAATATATAGGAAGGTCAGTGATCCCAATGTTATTAATAGGGAATAAAGATAAATATATAGGAAGGTGAGTGATCCCAATGTTATTAATAGGGAATAAAGATAAATATATAGGAAGGTGAGTGATCCCAATGTTATTAATAGGGAATAAAGATAAATATATAGAAAGGCCAGTGATCCCAATGTTATTAATAGGGAATAAAGATAAATATATAGGAAGGTCAGTGATCCCAATGTTATTAATAGGGAATAAAGATAAATATATAGGAAGGTCAGTGATCCCAATGTTATTAATAGGGAATAAAGATAAATATATAGGAAGGTCAGTGATCCCAATGTTATTAATAGGGAATAAAGATAAATATATAGGAAGGTGAGTGATCCCAATGTTATTAATAGGGAATAAAGATAAATATATAGGAAGGTCAGTGATCCCAATGTTATTAATAGGGAATAAAGATAAATATATAGGAAGGCCAGTATCTTTTTCTGAAAAAGGTGGCAACCCTAACTACTAACACACATTTCTACCTGCCAGTCCAACCAAGCACACATCCAACCTTCTGCAACCCCCACTTCTCTTCATGCCGGTCCATCCAACCACACATACAGGCTCCTCCCCTCCCAATAACTCCTACCTACCTGTCCAACCACACATCCAACCTTCTGTCTCCACTACATCTCTACCAATTACTGCCCCCCCATATCTCTACCAATTACTCGTCTCCACTCCATCTGCTAGTCAAACTGCATATCCAAACTTCTGGCCATTTTCCAACTCTATTTGCCAATCCAACTGCTCCTCTCTATCCATCTTAAAGCTCAGCACAACAGAATGATCTGGCACTTTATAACTACTTGTTAATAAACATCAATGAACACTCTACAAGTGTCAATCATTCTATCTATACAAGTAAAATTCTGTATGTAGTGGAGACTTACAACATCAGAGTAATTCAGAATGTGTGAAGTGTTGTGACGTCTCCATTTAGTTTCCCAGCTGTCACATAAATACTAATGTCCCTAAGGAGCTGTGTGAGGAGCGCTCTGTCCCTCCAGTAGAGCCGGATCTATATAGGCCAGTTCTACACACACATCTGGACTTACCACTGGTCCAACACCAGCACTTCCTCTCCTACTGCCTCTCTCATGTTGGACATTGATCCTTTACCCGCCGTGTGTCAGTCATTCATTCACCAGTCACATCATTAGTCTCACACTGGAGATCCAACTGTCACACAGGGACAGATCACTTTCCCACCACCAGAGGGGCAGAAAAAAGAGGGGGAAACAGATTAATATAAAGAAATAAAGAACATTGTACAGTATAACAGGTCAGTCCAGTGACTGGGACAAAGGTCAGGCAAATATTTAGCATTCCACAGTCTCACTGCAGAACAACAGGAAGTGCTGACTGGTTGCCATGACTACAAGTGTGTGACAGTTGCCTATGAGCGGTATAAATGTGCCCCTGGAGGAGCTGCACCAGCAGGGGAACTTATTGTAGCAAACTTGATTAGAGACACACACACCACTACAGACTCCCAGCAGCACCTCAGCAAAGCACAGCCGGGAGTTGTTCACTAGAGACAGAGCGGCCGGAGAAGCGCTGGGAGAATAGTGGCACCGAGCGGCAGCCACACTTCCCATTTAAACTCACCCCATTAACTGAAGCGTGACCGGAAGCAGATGGAACCCGGAAGTCGGCTCGCGCGACGCATTCTGGGGCTTGTAGTTGGGAAGTGGGATAGAGGCGGAAGCGGCGGTTATGTTGTGCTATAAAGGCGTACAGACAATAAACATACTCTTACCGCTGCCCAGGGATAACATGACTTCTAGTCAGTATGGGAGGTTAAAGGGGGGCTGCACCTTAGTTACTATTTTGTACAATGGCTAATTTCAAGCAACTTTTCAATTGGTGTTCATTTTCTCTTTCTTATTTTAAATTATTTGCTTCTTCCTCTAACTCTTTCCAGCTTTCAAACTGGAGTCACTGACCCCATGACCAATGTATTGTTGTTACTACTTATTATTCCTCATCTTTCTATTCAGGCCTCTCCTATTCATATTCCACTCTCTTATTCAAATCAATGTATGGTTGTTAGGTAATTTGGACCCTAGCAACCAGATGGCTGAAACTGCAAACTGGAGAGCTGCTGAATAAAAAGCTAAATAACTCAAAACCCACAAATAATAAAAACCAACAAATTGTCTCAGAATATCCCTCTCTACATCAGACTAACAGTTCACTCTTTTTAAAACACTGCTGCAATACCCTGTCCAAGGGGAATAGTCCAGGCAGGGCCGCCATCAGGGGGGCACAGGGGGTACAAGTGTACCTGACCCAGGTCTGAAGGGGGGCCCTCCAGTGCTGCAATTTTCAAAAGAGCTGGGCCCCCCTTAAAGGAGAGTGATAATCCCGGGCCCCGGAGCGCTCCCATCAGGCCTGTCCCCAATGGCGCGCACTACCTCCCTCAGGGCTACATCCAGCTCTATTGGCTGTGCCTCCGCACTGCCCACCTAACACTCATTGGCTGCACCACCCGTCATTCACCTGGGAGCCGTCCCTATACCCAGCCAGCAGTCTCGCCCGTTCCCTCCTTCCTCCAGACCCTATTTACATATATATATAAAAAATGCACGCCGGCGTGGGGCAGCAGCAAGGGAGGGCGGTGGGCTCTGGACAGCAGTCCCCCCAGTCCGACCCTGGTGGGAACAGTCCACACTGCATTCTGGATAGGGAGGGAAAAAAAGAGCTTGGGTGCAGTGGGTGGGGCCTGGAAGTGGCGGCAAATGGAAAAGAAAAAGGGAATCAATCCTGGGTTGGGAATTTATATTTGTTTCCCACACAGTCCCAGTATCTGCCGCTGGTACCCGCTAATAGCCACATACTGGCAGAGCGAGATAGAAACGCACAGTTTGTGGGTTCCAGGGGAGAAGGGCTTGCCAGGGAGTAGGTGGCGGTAGCCTTGGCTGGGGTGGATCAGGGGTGTGGGCAGAATCTGGGGTGGTGTTTGGGGGCGGGGCCAAGGGGGCCCCGTGGTTTCTAATGGTGGCCCTGAGTCTAGGTGCCCAGAGTATGGGGGGTTAACAGGCAAGACCGGCACAAAACCCGTAGGAATATTACAAGTAACAGGACACGAGTGGTTCATCAGTGATACTGACACAATACCCTCCTCCCTAGTGTGACCATCTTTTTACAACCCAAATGATGCAAAATCACATGACAATTTCTGGCTAATAAGCAATTTGTTTGCTCACTGTAAGGCTTTCTAGACACCAGTACAGCCTGAATATAAACAGATTGCATATTAGTCACAAGGTATATAAATATCTTATTAGGTTTTATATAGGTGAGATGGCAACTCTATAACTGCAGATAAACACCAATAACACAGCAGCAACAATAACCTACCCCTGGGGTAATTACACAGCACACTGTGGCACTCACAATATCCTGCTTCTTAGTAGGGATGCACCGAATCCAGGATTTGGCCATTTTCAGCAGGATTCAGAAATGGTATTGGGATCCATTATTCGGAAACCCGTTATCCAGAAAGTTCCGAAGTTCCCATTACTTGCGATCAAGTGCAAACAGTACTGTTTTATTAATACAGAAAAAAAGGAAATAATTTTTTACAAATTTAAATTATTCTATTAAAATGGATCTTCCGGATAATGGATCCCATACCTGTAAAGTAGGTACAGGGGGGGGTGCTGTCTGCTGGAGGGGTGGCTGTACAAGCGCATACTAACTACTGATAAATAGGAACTAGTATAAAGATATAAACAAGCAACAATATCTACAGGTATGGGACCCGTTATCCGGAAACCCAATATCCAGAAAGCTCCGAATTAGGGAAAGCCCAACTCCCATAGACTCCATTTTCTCCAAATAATCCACATTTTAAAAAGGATTTCCTTTTTCTGTGTAATAAGAAAACAGAAGCTTGTACTTGATCCCAACTAAGATATAATTAATCCTTATTGGAGGCAAAACCAGCCTATTGGATTTATTTTATGTTTAAATGATTTTCTAGTAGATTGAGGTATGAAGTTCCACATTACAGAAACATCCGTTATCCAGAAAGCCCCAGGTCCCGAGCATTCTGGATAACAGGTCTCATACCTGTACGTAGGTATATGGGGAAATAAAGTAACATAAACCCACCCATGTGCAGTTAGACGTATACTCTACTCTGCTGGTACATTGCACTACGGATAGCACACAATAAATACCATTTTATTAACACTGAGTACATAGAAGTGCATCGTGTTCGATACAATAAGGAATGGACATGGATGAAAAATACATATGAGGAGAAGCACAGCTTAGAGGGAATGTTTTCAGAAAGGGGCACCACCATAGGCTTAATTCTCCTTCTGCTTCAAGAGATCCAAAGGGATCAAGAAAGGATTTAAGGGACAGAACTTTAATTCATTCCATTTAGGGCTGGCTTGGTCCTCCACTGTATTCTGATTGGTTGGGTTCCCCTCTGAATTATTGGAAGCAGAAAGGTCCTTCCCTGTGGATTTTTTACCCAGTGGATTCTCATGAGGGGGCTGGTCACACAACGGATTTTCCTGAGCATGTTGATCATCCAATGGAGTATTGGGAGTTGATAGATTGTCCTCATTGGACTTGTCATTCGCTGCATCTACTGAGTTCTCCTTATCATTTGGCGGATTCTCTCCCAAATGGTCACCAACTGCGCTCTGATTGGACTGGTTGCCCGTTGAACTGGGCGGGTCATTGAATGAATCCTCCTGCCCATCACTGGGACTCTCCTGCGTTATAGGGTCGGAGGATTGTGCCATTGAGTTGAGGCTCCAGTAGGCTTTGCGTAGGAAAGAAGCAAGAGGTTGCCAATCAAGCATATGCACTTGGTCTGGGAGTGAGTGAAGGAGACAGAGAAGTACGGCAGATTCTGTAGAGGGGGAAAAAAAAAAGATAATCTTACATCTGCGGTTGGGTCAATATTGTGGGAACAGTGGGGGTAATGATTATAAAGATCTGCTAATTTGGGCTTATCACTGGTGTGAACCAAATTCAGGTCTTGGGTTGACTTTGAGATCAGCCTTGGGACCAGTGAAAGGTCATTGAACAAACACAAGGACTGAAATTCCTCTAAAACTGTCATTTTCTTGGCTCCATCAACACCCAGACAAGCCCTGGTCTCAAACAAGGGAAAGTTCTGCTCACCACTAATTTTTAAGGGCTTGTTCACCTTTGAGTTGATTTTTTGTATGATGTAGAGAGGGATATTCTAAGAATTTGCTATTGGTTTTCCTTTTTTATTATTTCTGGTTTTTTTTTTTACTTATTTTGTTTTTTATTTAGCAGCTCTCCAGTTTGTAATTTCAGCCATCTGGTTTCTAGGGCCAATTTCCCCTAACAACCATGCATTTGATTTGAATAAGAGACTGGAATATGAATAGGAGGTGCCTGAATAGAAAGAGGAGTAATAAAAAGTAACAATAACAATATATTTAAAGCTTAAAAGGTGGCCATAGACGCAAAGATCCGCTCGTTTGGCGACATCGCCAAACAAGCAGATCTTTCCCGATATGCCATTAACGAGCATGGCTATATCAGGGGTAATCTGAACATTCGGCCGTATGGCCGAACAATCCGATTATGATGTGCAATGGGCTCCGGCGGGATCGTCGTGTCAAAATCAAACCTGTCCGATCGACCAAACGACAGATCTCCGCCGGACGAAAGATGTCGGCATTCTCCAAACACGATCCAAAAATCGTACGAATCCTCGATTCGTACGATAGGATCTGTGTGTCTATGGACATTTAAAGCCAGCTTTACAGAGCATTTGTGTTTTCAATGGGGTCATTAAATAACTATAACAAATAAATGAAGACCAATTGAAAAGTTGCTTAGAATTGGCCATTCTATAAAATATTAAAAGTTAACCACTCCTGTAAGGCACAAAATGTCAAAGGGTAAGTATAAAAACTGGGTAAATAGACAGGCTGTACAAAATAAAAAATGTTTCTCATATAGTTAGTTAGGCAAAAATGTAATGTATAAAGGCTGGAGTGACTGGATGTGTAACATAATAGCCAGAACACAACTTCCTGCTTTTCAGCTCTCTTGCTTTCCACTGATTGGTTACCAGGCAGTAACCAATCAGTGACTTGAGGGGAGGCCACATGGGTCGTAACTGTTGCTTTTGAATCTGAGCTGAATGCTGAGGATCAATTACAAACTCACTGAACAGTTATGTCCCATGTGGCCCCCCTTATAGTCACTGACTAACTCAGAGTTAGAGAGCTGAAAAGCAGGAAGTAGTGTTCTGGCTATTATGTTACACATCCAGTCACTCCAGCCTTTATACATTACATTTTTGCCTAACTAAATTATAAACATTATTTAGAACATATGATCTATTTATCTGGTTTTTATTTTTACACTGAACTGTTCCTTTAAAGGACAAGGAAAGTGCTTAATGAATAAATCTTCAGTGATAGGCATACCTCCAATGGTGTCATACTTTGTAAATCCATTCTCTTATGCAGTTTGTCTGATCACAGTATAAAAAAACGCTGAGTCCCAGGATAGAAATTCCCAGAATTCTCCGACCCTGCACCAAGACTGCTGATTCTACGCAGTTGCTCAGACCATAAGGTGGTGCATGCGCATTGTAAAGTCCTCATGAGCGTACGAGGAGTGCTCATCCATTGTTCTACAAAGCACCACTATGCACAAACCAATAGAATCTAACCTACACAGTTGCTATGGTGACGCACAAACCGAGCGAGGATTCTGTCAGCGCTGCGCTTCCCGACTTGCTCGCGTCCAGGAGGACGAATCGTTTTGGCGCATGCTCATTTTGTTAGCCAGCGCCATCTTTATCAAGTCACCCCAAAGACAATGTCGACGCAGAGAACCCTAAAAATATCGATACCTTGCAGACCGCACTACAGAAGCTATTTTTTATAAAAATCATGTTAGCGATCAGGTACACACTGTGGCCCTCTATTAGATAAGGCGATATGTACTGAAAGCCTTTCCTTGTCCTTTAACGTCCTAAATATATTGATAATGAGTGCAGAGGACCTTTTGTATTTGTCTAAAAGCCTAAATTTTTGAGTTGTCAATGTTAGTCCCCTACACAGGAGGCCCAGATGCCAATCCAATGATTTACCAGCCGATATCTGCCAGTCTATGGGCACCTAACTATGTGAAGAGAAGGTGATCACACCCGTATAGGGCAGCCAATCACCACCCTTTCCCATCATTACCCATACTGGAGAGTTTCGGCAGCTCCTCCCCTTTTGCAGCTTTCGACAGGTACTTGTAAATCTTCTCAAAGTCCAGCCCCGTCCACTGATCTTCGGCATCATCTGCCGGCAAAGAGGACTGAGAAGCTGAAAGGCCGGATGCCTCCGCTTGGGGTTCCTTTCTCTGACTATTTTCTGCTGAACCCTGAGATTTTCCATGTTCATTTGGAGGTGCAGGCTGGGTTTCCCCCCCAGGTAACCTGCTAGGGATCGAGTGTTTGAGGCTGATGGGCTCTGTGGCTGCAATCGTCAACATCTGGGAAAGAAACATGGCTGTGAATATAAACCCCACTTTGTAGGACAGCGAAGGGGAAAGGGTAGGGGTCGTCATTACCTGGGAGAAAGCTGCTGTTAAAGCTTCTTCTACAGGTTCCGACACGGTACTTGCCATATCGGTCCACAGCTGAGCAACAGAAAATAAACAGGTTGAAATTCAAACAATGGACAGAAAATATGAGGATACTGATGGGTAAGTGCAAGCTCTTCTGCCTTACATCAATAGGAGCCGGACTTTGATTACAGGTAGATCTCCTCTTATGCACCCAACGTTCATATTCCGTCTGTATGGCCTCCCGAGCAGCGCGTCCTCGCAGCCAGGAAATGTAGGCGGCAACCTGAATTGGGTCAAAAAGTGTGTGTATTGGTGAAAATGGCTTTTAGTATTCAGTTACATCTATACAAGGCATTTGGGGGGTTTAATAAACTGAAGTGGATTCTGGGCTTCGACATCTATCTGCTTTCCAGATCAGTGGCATAACTAGATATTACTGGGCCCCACAGCAAATTATTTCATTGTATTGGTGTGTAGGTGCATCTTGGGTTATTTTGTCTGGTCATGTGCTTTCAGAAAGAGCCAGCACTTTAGGATGGAACTGCTTTCTGGCAGGCTGTTGTTTCTCCTACTCATGGGTTGGCTTGCCACCTTTTCTCAAAGTTTTTACTGGACGGCGGGAACAAAAGGGGTGTACCGTGATGCAAAAAGGGGTGGAGCCGCATGCAGTGACACTGAAGAGGCGGAGCCATGTTGCACGATGGCCAGAAGGCCGAAAAAAAAGGTAAGTTCTAAGTGAATTGGGGGCAGGCCAAGGGCTTTTTTTTTTTTTTTTAAGGGTATTACAAATTTACCGGTAAATTGCCGGTAAATTTAGAATACTGGCCCCGTCCTTGGCAGGTTATTTTCCAGATAGGCCGGGTGGCAACCCTAATACTGACCCGAATCCTGGATTTGGTGCTTTTGGTGTTTTACCGGATAGGCCAGCAAATTACCAGCCGGGTTTCAACCCTACTTATGGGACCCCTATATCTCCTGGGCCCCCGTGCAGCCGCAGGGTCTGCTTCCTCTGTAGTTACACCCCTGTTCCAGATAAATCTGTGACCCCATCAAAGAAATCAGAGGTGATGTAAGTCCCAGAATCCATCACTTTAATGTGGAACAAGTTTTGGGAGCCATTGAACTCAGCCAGCCAATGCGTGGATTGCAATGTTAAAAACCTATAGTAGAGGAAATGTCTAAATATTTGTATTTATGAACATACATTTGCACTTGGCTGTAGCTGCTGTTGTTGTTCAAGCTGCAGAATAACAGGGGGTCATTACTATCAGTTATGCAGACAGGCCCCCTGCGAGTCAAAGATAAACCCTGACACTCTGTATGGTCTGCGTGTAAATGGATCAGGTCTGTAGGGAATTACCTGCACTGCTGTTATTTAAAGGAGACATATAGGATAAATAAAAAAACCCTAATTTTGTAGGCAATTATAAGTGATATATGGTGTTACTTTTACATGGTGTATCTAGTATAGGTAAATCCTATAGATTTACCTATACTAGATATACCATGACCTGGATGAATGAAAATCTTCATAGTCTTTTTTATGGTGCTGAAAATTAATATTATCTTTAAAAATAGCCCCTTTATTGGAGCTCCCTATAGATGTTCTCTGGTCCCAGCGTCAAATGAGGGGTGGGCGTGTCCCTGCCAGAAGCACAGTAGGAGGGGGGACAGCCAATCACAGCCCTGCAGTCACACAAGCACAGGCAGGCTTCAGTTCCCTATCAGGTCCTGCTAGCTGCTGATTGGTTCCTGTCCTACAGTGCAGTGAGCTGAGTGCACAGCCTGGGAATTCAGGGAGCAGCAAGTGGGAGAGAAGGGAGGGATTATTAGGGTTTTTGCAGAAATATTCAATCAATAAGCCTGAAACACTAATTTGTTTAAGCAAAATTCTTATATATAAATGAGTATAATGAATTGGTACATTCTTATTTTTTTTACACAAAATGTCTGCTTTAAGTGACCAGGGAAGTCACTTATTTTTATTTTTTAATCACCTTTTCCCCAAAACACAATGGTTTACACCGGTTCTGATAACCCGCCGTCACAGGCTGCTGTTTGAACGGTTGCTAGGGGTAACTTTGTGTCTGTTGCTACATGGCCCCTTGATGATCACAAAATGTAGCAGCAGCCAATGATAAAAACGTGACGAGCTGATTGGTGGATGGTGTCGGATTGTATCACATGGTACCAGACCTCACCTCTGACTGGCTCCGCCCCTGGACAAGTATCTCAGGCTCCGGTTTGTCCTTGTGGAACTTGAGGCCCTTGAGCAACTCGTGTTTCTCTCTGAAGGTCCAGGCCAAGCGCTGGGGAGGGGGGCGTCTCAGGGTCGGGCCCAGGCCACTGATTTCGTACCTGACTGGAGCTGAACGCCTGCGTGAGGGGGGCTTCATGTCTCACAGGGTCTGTAATAGAAGAACAGAGAAATACGCTCAATATCTACTAATACATACAAAAGCATTGTGCCCCCAACATCCCTCACATTATTAACTGCGGCCGCCCTGCTCCCTCTAATGACAACTGAGGCCTAATTATTAAGGATGCACGCTGCAGACTGCACTCGATTCTGAGCAGCCATGAAGCAATGCTACACAACAATGAAACAAAACATTACACACAGAGCACTTATACCCCTGAAAGCAAATGCACAATCAGCACCAAGTAAACACCTCTCAGTGAACCGCCACTTTTAACCCACAGCCTGTTTTTTGTTATTTTTTTTTTTTAAGGACTGTCCTTTTATGCATGGTTTTCCATATTAGGAAAACGAGGAGGGATTCCCGGAGATGTCGTGGCGATCGACCAATCGCCGTTTGTTACGTCATAGCACGTGACACATCATTGGCCATCTCAGCAAGTAATCGATCCACCCCTCTTGCATCACAGCCCCGCCCAGCCTGCCATCAGTTACCTCGGGGGAGAGGTGACCTGACAATCTCAGGCATTGCACCGGTAATAGGCTCCCCTCGCTCATGTGACCTGCACGATTTATACTCAACGTGCCCAGGTCTCCGACGCTCGTGCGCAGCCTCAGTTCAGCATCTTTTTTATCCCAGCGTGCACCGCTTTGTTCTTACGGTTACAGTGGGCAGTGAAGCTCAATAGACCGAGGGCGGAAGTGGAGAAGTCAACACGTGCTTTTTGTTGTTTCTTTGCAATCGGCTTATGGGGATCATTGAAAGCAGAGTTTTCCCACCTTGCCCAGGCGTCCCGCGCTTGACGAACTGCTCCGAAAAGCTCCTGCGCAGCCTCAGTTCAGCGCGAGCGTCATCTTTTCCCCAGCATCCACCGCTTCGTTCTTACGTATACAGTGGGCAGTGAAGCTCAATAAACTGAGGGCGGAAGTGAAGTTATTAACACGTGCTTTTTTGGCTTATATATTATTTTCTTTTTATGGGAATGATTAAAAGATGAGCAGCTCTATCACTAGTAAATCGCATCCCTAAACCTATATAGTTATCACAAATTTAAGATGATTCGTTTATTTGGGCAAGATGAGTTAGATTAAAAAGGAGACCGTGCAAAAGAAAAAGTCTTGGCAGCGGTGGGATTCGAACCCACGCCCCCGAAGAGACTGGAGCCTTAATCCAGCGCCTTAGACCGCTCGGCCACGCTACCTTACAATGAAGTTCTGTTCTTTTCTCTTAGTGACTGATCTACAGTCCGCTCTGACTATATATTGTGTCTAAATAGTACATAGAAACCATGAATATCTTGTAAGTTATATCCTTATAAACGGTGTGTTCTGATGTAATTTCTGTCATATGACTCACTGAAATTTGTGTATTATAATAAATAAAGTTCCCCCAGTTATAAAATATGAGGATATTAGAAGTTACCTCGGAGTTCCATGACCTGTATAAAAACACTCGGCCTTCGGCCTCATACTTTTATATGGTCATGAAACTCCTCGGTAACTTATAATATCCTTATATTTTACAAGAGGGGGTACCAGAGACTATTATCCCACTTTTACTATAGGCACCATCTCTCCCTACTATACCTGCTATCCCACAGTCACACTCCCTTCCCAGAGACTATTATCCACTGTTACTATAGGCACCATCTCTCCCTACTATACCTGCTATCCCACAGTCACACTGCTTTCCCAGAGACTATTATCCACTGTTACTATAGACACCATCTCTCCCTACTATACCTGCTATCCCACAGTCACACTCCCTTCCCAGAGACTATTATCCACTGTTACTATAGGCACCATCTCTCCCTACTATACCTGCTATCCCACAGTCACACTGCTTTCCCAGAGACTATTATCCACTGTTACTATAGACACCATCTCTCCCTACTATACCTGCTATCCCACAGTCACACTCCCTTCCCAGAGACTATTATCCACTGTTACTATAGGCACCATCTCTCCCTACTATACCTGCTATCCCACAGTCACACTCCCTTCCCAGAGACTATTATCCCACTGTTACTATAGGCACCATCTCTCCCTACTATACCTGCTATCCCACAGTCACACTCCCTTCCCAGAGACTATTATCCACTGTTACTATAGACACCATCTCTCCCTACTATACCTGCTATCCCACAGTCACACTCCCTTCCCAGAGACTATTATCCACTGTTACTATAGGCACCATCTCTCCCTACTATACCTGCTATCCCACAGTCACACTCCCTTCCCAGAGATTATTATCCCACTGTTACTATAGGCACCATCTCTCCCTACTATACCTGCTATCCCACCGTCACAATCCCTTCCCAGAGACTATTATCCACTGTTACTATAGACACCATCTCTCCCTACTATACCTGCTATCCCACAGTCACACTCCCTTCCCAGAGACTATTATCCACTGTTACTATAGGCACCATCTCTCCCTACTATACCTGCTATCCCACAGTCACACTCCCTTCCCAGAGACTATTATCCCACTGTTACTATAGGCACCATCTCTCCCTACTATACCTGCTATCCCACAGTCACACTCCCTTCCCAGAGACTATTATCCACTGTTACTATAGACACCATCTCTCCCTACTATACCTGCTATCCCACAGTCACACTCCCTTCCCAGAGACTATTATCCACTGTTACTATAGGCACCATCTCTCCCTACTATACCTGCTATCCCACAGTCACACTCCCTTCCCAGAGATTATTATCCCACTGTTACTATAGGCACCATCTCTCCCTACTATACCTGCTATCCCACCGTCACAATCCCTTCCCAGAGACTATTATCCACTGTTACTATAGACACCATCTCTCCCTACTATACCTGCTATCCCACAGTCACACTCCCTTCCCAGAGACTATTATCCACTGTTACTATAGACACCATCTCTCCCTACTATACCTGCTATCCCACAGTCACACTCCCTTCCCAGAGACTATTATCCCACTGTTACTATAGGCACCATCTCTCCCTACTATACCTGCTATCCCACAGTCACACTCCCTTCCCAGAGACTATTATCCACTGTTACTATAGACACCATCTCTCCCTACTATACCTGCTATCCCACAGTCACACTCCCTTCCCAGAGACTATTATCCACTGTTACTATAGGCACCATCTCTCCCTACTATACCTGCTATCCCACAGTCACACTCCCTTCCCAGAGATTATTATCCCACTGTTACTATAGGCACCATCTCTCCCTACTATACCTGCTATCCCACCGTCACAATCCCTTCCCAGAGACTATTATCCACTGTTACTATAGACACCATCTCTCCCTACTATACCTGCTATCCCACAGTCACACTCCCTTCCCAGAGACTATTATCCACTGTTACTATAGACACCATCTCTCCCTACTATACCTGCTATCCCACAGTCACACTCCCTTCCCAGAGACTATTATCCCACTGTTACTATAGGCACCATCTCTCCCTACTATACCTGCTATCCCACAGTCACACTCCCTTCCCAGAGACTATTATCCACTGTTACTATAGACACCATCTCTCCCTACTATACCTGCTATCCCACAGTCACACTCCCTTCCCAGAGACTATTATCCACTGTTACTATAGGCACCATCTCTCCCTACTATACCTGCTATCCCACAGTCACACTCCCTTCCCAGAGATTATTATCCCACTGTTACTATAGGCACCATCTCTCCCTACTATACCTGCTATCCCACCGTCACAATCCCTTCCCAGAGACTATTATCCACTGTTACTATAGACACCATCTCTCCCTACTATACCTGCTATCCCACAGTCACACTCCCTTCCCAGAGACTATTATCCACTGTTACTATAGACACCATCTCTCCCTACTATACCTGCTATCCCACAGTCACACTCCCTTCCCAGAGACTATTATCCCACTGTTACTATAGGCACCATCTCTCCCTACTATACCTGCTATCCCACAGTCACACTCCCTTCCCAGAGACTATTATCCCACTGTTACTATAGGCACCATCTCTCCCTACTATACCTGCTATCCCACAGTCACACTCCCTTCCCAGAGACTATTATCCCACTGTTACTATAGGCACCATCTCTCCCTACTATACCTGCTATCCCACAGTCACACTCCCTTCCCAGAGACTATTATCCCACTGTTACTATAGGCACCATCTCTCCCTACTATACCTGCTATCCCACAGTCACACTCCCTTCCCAGAGACTATTATCCACTGTTACTATAGGCACCATCTCTCCCTACTATACCTGCTATCCTACAGTCACACTACCTTCCCAGAGACTATTATCCACTGTTACTATAGACACCATCTCTCCCTACTATACCTGCTATCCCACAGTCACACTCCCTTCCCAGAGACTATTATCCACTGTTACTATAGACACCATCTCTCCCTACTATACCTGCTATCCCACAGTCACACTCCCTTCCCAGAGACTATTATCCACTGTTACTATAGACACCATCTCTCCCTACTATACCTGCTATCCCACAGTCACACTCCCTTCCCAGAGACTATTATCCACTGTTACTATAGACACCATCTCTCCCTACTATACCTGCTATCCCACCGTCACAATCCCTTCCCAGAGACTATTATCCACTGTTACTATAGACACCATCTCTCCCTACTATACCTGCTATCCCACAGTCACACTCCCTTCCCAGAGACTATTATCCACTGTTACTATAGGCACCATCTCTCCCTACTATACCTACTATCCCACAGTCACACTCCCTTCCCAGAGACTATTATCCACTGTTACTATAGACACCATCTCTCCCTACTATACCTGCTATCCCACAGTCACACTCCCTTCCCAGAGACTATTATCCACTGTTACTATAGACACCATCTCTCCCTACTATACCTGCTATCCCACAGTCACACTCCCTTCCCAGAGACTATTATCCACTGTTACTATAGACACCATCTCTCCCTACTATACCTGCTATCCCACCGTCACAATCCCTTCCCAGAGACTATTATCCACTGTTACTATAGACACCATCTCTCCCTAATATACCTGCTATCCCACAGTCACACTCCCTTCCCAGAGACTATTATCCACTGTTACTATAGGCACCATCTCTCCCTACTATACCTGCTATCCCACAGTCACACTCCCTTCCCAGAGACTATTATCCCACTGTTACTATAGGCACCATCTCTCCCTACTATACCTGCTATCCCACAGTCACACTCCCTTCCCAGAGACTATTATCCCACTGTTACTATAGGCACCATCTCTCCCTACTATACCTGCTATCCCACAGTCACACTCCCTTCCCAGAGATTATTATCCCACTGTTACTATAGACACCATCTCTCCCTACTATACCTGCTATCCCACCGTCACAATCCCTTCCCAGAGACTATTATCCACTGTTACTATAGGCACCATCTCTCCCTACTATACCTGCTATCCCACAGTCACACTCCCTTCCCAGAGACTATTATCCCACTGTTACTATAGGCACCATCTCTCCCTACTATACCTGCTATCCCACAGTCACACTCCCTTCCCAGAGACTATTATCCACTGTTACTATAGACACCATCTCTCCCTACTATACCTGCTATCCCACAGTCACACTCCCTTCCCAGAGACTATTATCCCACTGTTACTATAGGCACCATCTCTCCCTACTATACCTGCTATCCCACAGTCACACTCCCTTCCCAGAGACTATTATCCCACTGTTACTATAGGCACCATCTCTCCCTACTATACCTGCTATCCCACAGTCACACTCCCTTCCCAGAGACTATTATCCCACTGTTACTATAGGCACCATCTCTCCCTACTATACCTGCTATCCCACAGTCACACTCCCTTCCCAGAGACTATTATCCACTGTTACTATAGGCACCATCTCTCCCTACTATACCTGCTATCCCACAGCCACACTCCCTTCCCAGAGACTATTATCCCACTGTTACTATAGACACCATCTCTCCCTACTATACCTGCTATCCCACAGTCACACTCCCTTCCCAGAGACTATTATCCCACTGTTACTATAGGCACCATCTCTCCCTACTATACCTGCTATCCCACAGTCACACTCCCTTCCCAGAGACTATTATCCACTGTTACTATAGACACCATCTCTCCCTACTATACCTGCTATCCCACAGTCACACTCCCTTCCCAGAGACTATTATCCACTGTTACTATAGGCACCATCTCTCCCTACTATACCTGCTATCCCACAGTCACACTCCCTTCCCAGAGACTATTATCCACTGTTACTATAGGCACCATCTCTCCCTACTATACCTGCTATCCCACAGTCACACTCCCTTCCCAGAGACTATTATCCACTGTTACTATAGGCACCATCTCTCCCTACTATACCTGCTATCCCACAGCCACACTCCCTTCCCAGAGACTATTATCCACTGTTACTATAGGCACCATCTCTCCCTACTATACCTGCTATCCCACAGTCACACTCCCTTCCCAGAGACTATTATCCACTGTTACTATAGGCACCATCTCTCCCTACTATACCTGCTATCCTACAGTCACACTACCTTCCCAGAGACTATTATCCACTGTTACTATAGACACCATCTCTCCCTACTATACCTGCTATCCCACAGTCACACTCCCTTCCCAGAGACTATTATCCACTGTTACTATAGACACCATCTCTCCCTACTATACCTGCTATCCCACAGTCACACTCCCTTCCCAGAGACTATTATCCACTGTTACTATAGACACCATCTCTCCCTACTATACCTGCTATCCCACAGTCACACTCCCTTCCCAGAGACTATTATCCACTGTTACTATAGACACCATCTCTCCCTACTATACCTGCTATCCCACCGTCACAATCCCTTCCCAGAGACTATTATCCACTGTTACTATAGACACCATCTCTCCCTACTATACCTGCTATCCCACAGTCACACTCCCTTCCCAGAGACTATTATCCACTGTTACTATAGGCACCATCTCTCCCTACTATACCTACTATCCCACAGTCACACTCCCTTCCCAGAGACTATTATCCACTGTTACTATAGACACCATCTCTCCCTACTATACCTGCTATCCCACAGTCACACTCCCTTCCCAGAGACTATTATCCACTGTTACTATAGACACCATCTCTCCCTACTATACCTGCTATCCCACAGTCACACTCCCTTCCCAGAGACTATTATCCACTGTTACTATAGACACCATCTCTCCCTACTATACCTGCTATCCCACCGTCACAATCCCTTCCCAGAGACTATTATCCACTGTTACTATAGACACCATCTCTCCCTACTATACCTGCTATCCCACAGTCACACTCCCTTCCCAGAGACTATTATCCACTGTTACTATAGGCACCATCTCTCCCTACTATACCTGCTATCCCACAGTCACACTCCCTTCCCAGAGACTATTATCCCACTGTTACTATAGGCACCATCTCTCCCTACTATACCTGCTATCCCACAGTCACACTCCCTTCCCAGAGACTATTATCCCACTGTTACTATAGGCACCATCTCTCCCTACTATACCTGCTATCCCACAGTCACACTCCCTTCCCAGAGATTATTATCCCACTGTTACTATAGACACCATCTCTCCCTACTATACCTGCTATCCCACCGTCACAATCCCTTCCCAGAGACTATTATCCACTGTTACTATAGGCACCATCTCTCCCTACTATACCTGCTATCCCACAGTCACACTCCCTTCCCAGAGACTATTATCCCACTGTTACTATAGGCACCATCTCTCCCTACTATACCTGCTATCCCACAGTCACACTCCCTTCCCAGAGACTATTATCCACTGTTACTATAGACACCATCTCTCCCTACTATACCTGCTATCCCACAGTCACACTCCCTTCCCAGAGACTATTATCCCACTGTTACTATAGGCACCATCTCTCCCTACTATACCTGCTATCCCACAGTCACACTCCCTTCCCAGAGACTATTATCCCACTGTTACTATAGGCACCATCTCTCCCTACTATACCTGCTATCCCACAGTCACACTCCCTTCCCAGAGACTATTATCCCACTGTTACTATAGGCACCATCTCTCCCTACTATACCTGCTATCCCACAGTCACACTCCCTTCCCAGAGACTATTATCCACTGTTACTATAGGCACCATCTCTCCCTACTATACCTGCTATCCCACAGCCACACTCCCTTCCCAGAGACTATTATCCCACTGTTACTATAGACACCATCTCTCCCTACTATACCTGCTATCCCACAGTCACACTCCCTTCCCAGAGACTATTATCCCACTGTTACTATAGGCACCATCTCTCCCTACTATACCTGCTATCCCACAGTCACACTCCCTTCCCAGAGACTATTATCCACTGTTACTATAGACACCATCTCTCCCTACTATACCTGCTATCCCACAGTCACACTCCCTTCCCAGAGACTATTATCCACTGTTACTATAGGCACCATCTCTCCCTACTATACCTGCTATCCCACAGTCACACTCCCTTCCCAGAGACTATTATCCACTGTTACTATAGGCACCATCTCTCCCTACTATACCTGCTATCCCACAGTCACACTCCCTTCCCAGAGACTATTATCCACTGTTACTATAGGCACCATCTCTCCCTACTATACCTGCTATCCCACAGCCACACTCCCTTCCCAGAGACTATTATCCCACTGTTACTATAGACACCATCTCTCCCTACTATACCTGCTATCCCACAGTCACACTCCCTTCCCAGAGACTATTATCCACTGTTACTATAGGCACCATCTCTCCCTACTATACCTGCTATCCCACAGTCACACTCCCTTCCCAGAGATTATTATCCCACTGTTACTATAGACACCATCTCTCCCTACTATACCTGCTATCCCACCGTCACAATCCCTTCCCAGAGACTATTATCCACTGTTACTATAGGCACCATCTCTCCCTACTATACCTGCTATCCCACAGTCACACTCCCTTCCCAGAGACTATTATCCACTGTTACTATAGGCACCATCTCTCCCTACTATACCTGCTATCCCACAGTCACACTCCCTTCCCAGAGACTATTATCCCACTGTTACTATAGACACCATCTCTCCCTACTATACCTGCTATCCCACAGTCACACTCCCTTCCCAGAGACTATTATCCCACTGTTACTATAGGCACCATCTCTCCCTACTATACCTGCTATCCCACAGTCACACTCCCTTCCCAGAGACTATTATCCCACTGTTACTATAGGCACCATCTCTCCCTACTATACCTGCTATCCCACAGTCACACTCCCTTCCCAGAGATTATTATCCCACTGTTACTATAGACACCATCTCTCCCTACTATACCTGCTATCCCACCGTCACAATCCCTTCCCAGAGACTATTATCCACTGTTACTATAGGCACCATCTCTCCCTACTATACCTGCTATCCCACAGTCACACTCCCTTCCCAGAGACTATTATCCACTGTTACTATAGGCACCATCTCTCCCTACTATACCTGCTATCCCACAGTCACACTCCCTTCCCAGAGACTATTATCCCACTGTTACTATAGGCACCATCTCTCCCTACTATACCTGCTATCCCACAGTCACACTCCCTTCCCAGAGACTATTATCCCACTGTTACTATAGGCACCATCTCTCCCTACTATACCTGCTATCCCACAGTCACACTCCCTTCCCAGAGACTATTATCCCACTGTTACTATAGGCACCATCTCTCCCTACTATACCTGCTATCCCACAGTCACACTCCCTTCCCAGAGACTATTATCCACTGTTACTATAGGCACCATCTCTCCCTACTATACCTGCTATCCCACAGTCACACTCCCTTCCCAGAGACTATTATCCCACTGTTACTATAGGCACCATCTCTCCCTACTATACCTGCTATCCCACAGTCACACTCCCTTCCCAGAGACTATTATCCCACTGTTACTATAGGCACCATCTCTCCCTACTATACCTGCTATCCCACAGTCACACTCCCTTCCCAGAGACTATTATCCACTGTTACTATAGGCACCATCTCTCCCTACTATACCTGCTATCCCACAGTCACACTCCCTTCCCAGAGACTATTATCCACTGTTACTATAGGCACCATCTCTCCCTACTATACCTGCTATCCCACAGCCACACTCCCTTCCCAGAGACTATTATCCCACTGTTACTATAGACACCATCTCTCCCTACTATACCTGCTATCCCACAGTCACACTCCCTTCCCAGAGACTATTATCCACTGTTACTATAGGCACCATCTCTCCCTACTATACCTGCTATCCCACAGTCACACTCCCTTCCCAGAGACTATTATCCACTGTTACTATAGGCACCATCTCTCCCTACTATACCTGCTATCCCACAGCCACACTCCCTTCCCAGAGACTATTATCCCACTGTTACTATAGACACCATCTCTCCCTACTATACCTGCTATCCCACAGTCACACTCCCTTCCCAGAGACTATTATCCCACTGTTACTATAGGCACCATCTCTCCCTACTATACCTGCTATCCCACAGTCACACTCCCTTCCCAGAGACTATTATCCACTGTTACTATAGACACCATCTCTCCCTACTATACCTGCTATCCCACAGTCACACTCCCTTCCCAGAGACTATTATCCCACTGTTACTATAGGCACCATCTCTCCCTACTATACCTGCTATCCCACAGTCACACTCCCTTCCCAGAGACTATTATCCCACTGTTACTATAGGCACCATCTCTCCCTACTATACCTGCTATCCCACAGTCACACTCCCTTCCCAGAGACTATTATCCCACTGTTACTATAGGCACCATCTCTCCCTACTATACCTGCTATCCCACAGTCACACTCCCTTCCCAGAGACTATTATCCACTGTTACTATAGGCACCATCTCTCCCTACTATACCTGCTATCCCACAGCCACACTCCCTTCCCAGAGACTATTATCCCACTGTTACTA
This sequence comes from Xenopus petersii, assembly GCA_038501925.1. Lineage (NCBI taxonomy): Eukaryota > Metazoa > Chordata > Amphibia > Anura > Pipidae > Xenopus > Xenopus petersii. The sequence goes on from CM076676.1 coordinate 151,616,575, forward strand.
TAGACACCATCTCTCCCTACTATACCTGCTATCCCACAGTCACACTCCCTTCCCAGAGACTATTATCCCACTGTTACTATAGGCACCATCTCTCCCTACTATACCTGCTATCCCACAGTCACACTCCCTTCCCAGAGACTATTATCCACTGTTACTATAGACACCATCTCTCCCTACTATACCTGCTATCCCACAGTCACACTCCCTTCCCAGAGACTATTATCCACTGTTACTATAGGCACCATCTCTCCCTACTATACCTGCTATCCCACAGTCACACTCCCTTCCCAGAGACTATTATCCACTGTTACTATAGGCACCATCTCTCCCTACTATACCTGCTATCCCACAGTCACACTCCCTTCCCAGAGACTATTATCCACTGTTACTATAGGCACCATCTCTCCCTACTATACCTGCTATCCCACAGCCACACTCCCTTCCCAGAGACTATTATCCCACTGTTACTATAGACACCATCTCTCCCTACTATACCTGCTATCCCACAGTCACACTCCCTTCCCAGAGACTATTATCCCACTGTTACTATAGGCACCATCTCTCCCTACTATACCTGCTATCCCACAGTCACACTCCCTTCCCAGAGACTATTATCCCACTGTTACTATAGGCACCATCTCTCCCTACTATACCTGCTATCCCACAGTCACACTCCCTTCCCAGAGACTATTATCCACTGTTACTATAGGCACCATCTCTCCCTACTATACCTGCTATCCCACAGCCACACTCCCTTCCCAGAGACTATTATCCCACTGTTACTATAGACACCATCTCTCCCTACTATACCTGCTATCCCACAGTCACACTCCCTTCCCAGAGACTATTATCCCACTGTTACTATAGGCACCATCTCTCCCTACTATACCTGCTATCCCACAGTCACACTCCCTTCCCAGAGACTATTATCCCACTGTTACTATAGACACCATCTCTCCCTACTATACCTGCTATCCCACAGTCACACTCCCTTCCCAGAGACTATCATCCACTGTTACTATAGGCACCATCTCTCCCTACTATACCTGCTATCCCACAGTCACACTCCCTTCCCAGAGACTATTATCCACTGTTACTATAGACACCATCTCTCCTTACTATACCTGCTATCCCACAGTCACACTCCCTTCCCAGAGACTATTATCCACTGTTACTATAGACACCATCTCTCCTTACTATACCTGCTATCCCACAGTCACACTCCCTTCCCAGAGACTATTATCCACTGTTACTATAGGCACCATCTCTCCCTACTATACCTGCTATCCCACAGTCACACTCCCTTCCCAGAGACTATTATCCACTGTTACTATAGACACCATCTCTCCCTACTATACCTGCTTTCTCACAGTCACACTCCCTTCCCAGAGACTATTATCCCACTGTTATTATGATCCACAAAGAAAGGCCAGCCGGTGTGCAGGTCCAACTTTATCTCTCAACCAGGTGGAAGGGGGTCGTTGTTATTGGGCATGAGTGAGCCTTGTAGTAGTCTTCATGCTGCTCTGGGACACGGGGCTATAGGCCATACTCACAACTCTCTCCGCTACTACTTGTAGTTAGTGACACCAGGGAAAGGGGTGGAAATGTCTGGAAAGGACTGTGGGCTCTCTGAGAGTGACAGGGGATACTCAGTGCAGTGCAAGGGAGGGGCTATATTCGAGGAAAGCGGGGCAAAGAGAGAGTGACAACGCTAGCCATACCCGTTAGCGAATGCGGAGTTGTGGTAATAGGAAAGGTGGGCGGCGCCATCTGCAAGAAAGAAGCCACTGAAAGGAGTCTTTGGAGGAGCATGATGCTGGATAAAGAAGGAGATCCTGGTATGGGGGTGGAGCCGTGTGATGAATGGGAGGAGTTTGATGACTGTAAGGAACTGCTGCTTCTGAAAACAGCAGCTCTGCTCCTCTCTTCAGCCCAGCCGTGCCCCAGATCACGGTCTACCAGGAACATTAACGCGATTTACTAGTAGACCGCGATCGACGTCCTGGGCACCCCTGCACTAAAGTCATGAATTTATTGTAAATTATATCCTTATAAACGGTGAGTAGTGATGTCATCAGTTATAAACGGTGAGTAATGATGTCATCAGTTATAAACGGTGAGTAATGATGTAATTTCTGTCACATGACTCACTAAAACTTGTGTATTATAATAAATAAAGTAACCCTTGTTGTAAAATATGAGCACATTATAAGTCACTGAGGATTTCCATGACCTGTATAAAAATACTCAGACTTATAATATCCTTATATTTTACAATAGGGGGTTCTTTATTCACTATATATATATGTCCTCTGTATAACACCCCCCAACCAACCAATCAGCACTTCCCTTAACCCCCCCATAGCGCTGCTGCTCCTAGAGTAAGTGGCAAGTGATTAATCAGTGAAAGCACCATCAGTCTATATCTCATATTACATCTCTGCACCTCTGTTTCATCATTATTAAAGGCATCTAGAGAACAACCAATGAAAGGGGTGCAAGGTTCCTCTCAGTCCGCCTGAAATTGGTCCTCAAGTCCTTCTGCATATATTAGGGCCAAATGTGGCCCTGTGGCACACCCCCATTGCCCTGCCCACCCCTAATCCTAATATAAATCAGCCTTCAAGGAGGTGTAGCCCTTTTATTAGGGTTATGATGCAAGCAGTCACATGGCTCGTTGGTCTAGGGGTATGATTCTCGCTTCGGGTGCGAGAGGTCCCGGGTTCAAATCCCGGACGAGCCCAGTATTTTGAAAGGTGACTGTCTCTTCTGTAGTTACTTGCTGCCCCCAGTAACAGGATCGGTGTAACATAAATCAACTAATCCTTGTGTAGTCTAGTGGGCCCTTTGCCTTCATATAAAGTTCTACAAAAATACAAGTATCTTTGGGGTCCCTTTATCAACAGTAGCATAACCAGAAGTATATGGGCCCCGGTGCCTTATGTCAGATTTCCAGTTGATCCATACCTCTGTGCCATTTCCACTAGTTCACATGGCAGTGAGCACTATAGTGTTGATGGGTCTGTCTGGGTCAGTACTGGTAGAGTGGGCTGGGGTCATGATGTAAATAAGGTGGGGTCATGGAGTGGGCAGGAGATTCGGTGAGTAGGTTGTAGAGGGAACTTGGGAGGCAGCTGGAGTGCAATAAAGCCATTGCTCACACTAGTCTTTAGTTTTGGGGTGCAGCAAAGGAACCTGAAGACTCCAGAGAATAGGCCAATAACATGAGGTACAGGCAGGGAAGAGATGGGGACAGGCTAGAGGTCATGGCAGATGACAAGGATCAAAGTCAAAACCAGGCAAGAGGAAAGGGAGAAGAGCACAAGAGCTGGCTGCATTTTAGCAAGGCTCCCATTACTGCACCAAAATCCAATACCATCTAAGCTAATCACATAAGCCAACATATCAATACTCAATTGAACAGATACAGAATAAGCCAGAGGGCAAAACATTATAATTTTTTAAGCTTCCCTCACCTTGCAACCCCAGAAGCCACCACATCAGACCAGCAGACTGCGCCATTCCATCACTGAAGGTGATTCTACCATCAGAGACCCCCACTTCCTCATCAGCAAGAGGCGCCTTCTAATTGGAGCAAAACCAGTCATAGGGAAGGTGGACTTTTAACAATCGCAGAGGCCTATGCTGAGTCTTATGAGTCTGATTATTTTATAAAAGTGAGGGCAGACTTGTGGGAAGCTGTAAGGGGACCATGATTTACAGAGAACACCACCTTCTTTTAACTATCACTAAGTTACCCATTGAAAAAGATCTGGGTCAACCCAATATCATGCCTCAATGGCTCACTAAACAAAAACAAAAGATAAAAAACATTTCCAGAGCAAACCTCCTCTCAACAAGAATCAACAACTCCACCACTGGACACCCCAGAGACCATGCCGATTCAAGATCTTGTACAAGTCCTGGGCCAACAACTGACTCCAAGAACACAGAAACTCAACCTTTAGAGCTCGAGTTGGACAAAGCACAAAAAACTATAGACATGCAACAAAAATATATTACTGAAGAAAGCTTTCCAGAGACAGGAATAGGAAGATACCTACAATCCCTGTTAACAGAATGGTTCCCACAAAAACTGCAGATTGATATGAAAACTGCTCCATTCCAAAGAGAAAGAACCCAGAGGAAAACACAAAGAATTTTAACCCATCTGTAAATTCCTTTACTCAACCAAAATGGAAAATACTGGACAAAATTAGGGACAAGCAGATTACTTCAATGCCCCACAAGAATCTAGAATTCCAAAAATGAACCATAACTGGGCCAGGAAATACTCCTCATAGAAATGGCTTTTCTGGGACTTTTCCATGTAATGGTTTGGTTTGAACCATTAATACAAAGCAACATATGCTATCCTTCTTGTGTCCTTGCTCTACCACTGATCCACCATCTTCCCCCCCCCCTTATGTTCCCCTCTCCACTCCCTCATTAGAATACCTGCCCCATTGGCAAAACCATGATAGAACTGAGCTTCTTGATTAATAAAATATAAAAAAAATTCTCATTAGTTATATTATGGTTATTCGTTAAGACTCAAGTTCCAGTCGTACCACCCACCCAGTTAAAAATCCCTTTCGACAAACAACTTTCCAGGAGACTACATCACGAAACAAAACATCACAAAACATCGTTTTCTGCCTACCATTTATTGACACTATTGATCAGATAAAAAAATTCTAGCAATGTTTCACCAACATAATTCTATTCTCCGGGAAAGTTTCAAAAGAAGAAATGTGGTAGATGGTATTTAACAAGAGAACACTTATATAAAGCTTTTACAGGAAACACTCGAGCCAAAAGCTCAACTTTACTTCTCATGATCTCAGAACACAATAGCAGCTTCATATGAAACTAGAACTAGATTTGTGATATTACTGATTAATAAGGATAAAGCAGGGAGATGTGACATATCTAATAGTGAACATTTATGCTCAGGATAATGAAAACAAATGTTTTTTGAAGAACTTCTTTAACGGCTCTTGTGGGGCCACCAATATGATACTTGGCAGTGGCGTTAACTTCATTTTGGACTAGGGATGCACCAAATCCAGGATTCGGGTCAGTATTAGGGTTGCCAAGGCCAAGGCCGCGGCCGGTATTACAAATTTACCGGCAATGTAGTTGCCAGTAATTTGTAATACCCTTAAAAAAAAGCCCTTGGCCGCCCCCAATTCGCTCAGAACTTACCTTTCCTGTTCCTTAACACGGCAGTGGGCAACAGCCTCCCGCTCTGCCATGGAACAGGAAATACCAAATAAAAAGCCAGTTCCCGCCCCCTGGCCGCCATCTTTTTTTCTTCTGTCGCTACCCCCGTTAGTCCAGACTGAGTAAATCTCTCCTTCCTGATGTCCTGGGACCAAAGCTGTTTTACCTCTTGAGTGTCTCTAGGAAAGCCATTAAAGGCTTGGGCCTTGTGTGCCACCAGCGCTGTAAGCCGCAAACGCCTCCTAGGCACTGTACGCAATAAGGCGCTGACGTCAGCCTCCAAGATGGCGCATGCGCAATTACGTGAACCCGGACGTGAACGCGAAAAGGCGCCTGAGGCTTGGTGCTCAAGTTTTAAAGAAGCATCCTTTATTCCCCTATGGCTGCTAAATTGGTAAGAGTTTCTTGTGCCATTTGTGCTGTCAGGAGGGTACTATTGTAAGTATGAGTCCTCTGACCAATGATGTGAAGCCCGTAGGGATCCTCCTGGGACATGGATAATAATTGGAATTTTTTCAGGTTGGATAGCTACATCTACTGGAGGATCTCTATTGCATAATGAGCTGTAGAAGGTCTCACTCGGGCCCAAGGGGGTGAGTGCTTGTTTTTGAGAGGTGAACACAACGGAGACGAGGGAAAAAGAATGGAATTTTTTATTAAGATTATAGTAAGGTTACACAATTTTTTTCTTCTAAATAGGAGTCCTCCAAGCAGAGAGGGGAGGAGAAGAAAGTCGGCTAGAATTGAATGTGCTTCATGTTCGGATTATGCTCTTCCAGATAAGAGACTGTGTGTCAAATGCCTGCGTGATGCCTCTGGAGTTGACTCACCTCAAATGTCCGATATGATTATTGGATGATCACAAGTCACTGATAACGTTCTAAAGAATTTAGGCGGGGGGCCAGCCTCAGTTGGAGACAGAAGTAGTTCAGGAATGATTACCCCTTTAGCAGGGCGGGGTATAGGCTTATCGGAAGTATCAAGTGAATCTGAAGGAGAGATTTCAGGCAGAGACTCAGTACAGGATGAGGAGTCTGCATTTAACATCGATATGGTTGAGCCACTTATTAAGGCTGTAAGAAAGACACTGGATTTGGAAGACCAAGGAAAATCTCCTGTTAAACAGGATAAAATGTTCAAATCATCTGCTAAAAAGAATCATCTTTTCCCAGTGCACGAAGTTATTAAATCCACCATTCAGTCGGAATAGGATAGTCCTGATAGGAAGCAAGTAGTTCCTAGAAAATTCAAGAAATTACTCCCATTCTCGGCAGATGTGGCTAAATCCTGGGGAAACCCTCCCGAGGTTGATTTGCCATTACCAGAGTGGCCAGGAAAACTACCCTTCCAGTGGATGAGGGGGTATCTCTTAAGGACACCATGGAGAGACAACAGGATGGGGCCCTTAAGAGCGTTTATATTGCTGGTGGAGCAGCCTGTGAATCAGCTATAGCAACAACCTCTGTTGCAAGGGCCAACAGAATATGGCTCCAGGAACTGGAAGATGCTATTAAAGTGGGCACAGATAGCGATAAACTGGTTGAGTTACTTCAGGATGTCAAAGTAGCCAACAAATTTGCAGCAGAAGCCTCTCTAGAATCAATAAAGTTGGCAGCTAAATCCATGAGTCTCTCGGTGGTGGCTAGAAGAGGACTATGGTTAAGACAATGGCATGCTGATGCTCAATTGAAGCATAACTTATGTAGCCTTCCTTTCAAGGGGAACTTATTATTTGGACCGGAATTGAATCAAATCATTTCCAAGGCGTCTGCCGGTAAATCCTCATTTCTTCCACAAGATTGTAGGGATAAAAGAAACCCAACCAGAAACATTAGAGGAAATTATAGAGAGGCTAGACAATACAAACCAGGGAAGTCTTTCTGTAGGCAATGGAAACAAGGGCCAAATTACAGGAACCAGTCCTTTCAGTCCAAAGAAGCTAACATTAAGCCTGAGAAGCCCAGATCATGAAGGAGTAGGTGCCCCGTTGTATGTGGGAGGAAGATTAACAACATTCAGTACAATGTGGGCTCGAGTTTGTTCCAGCAAGTGGATTTAAGATGTTATAACAAAAGGATACTGAATAAATCTGCGTGAAAACCTTCCTCATCAGTTTGTTTCATCAGACAAACCAAGATCTGCAAAGAAATCCCTCATTCTAAAATCTATCATTCGAAGTTTATTGGAAGACAGTTATATGAAAGGTTCATCAAGATCAGAGATTTTCAGGAATTTATTCCCACATTTTCCTCAGGCAAAAACAGAATGGAGATCTCAGAATCCAAACGGACAGTTGGAAGTTCCATCCTTCAAGATAGAAACCTTGAAGGCTATATCACCCAATGTGTGGATCCAAATGACTGGTTAGTGAAGTTAGACATAAAGAATGACTATTGGCACATTCCAATAAAAGAAGCTCACAGGAAATTCCATCGTTTCAAGGTACTAAATGAGCATTTCCAGTTCAATGTTATTCCATTTGGCCTAGCAACAGCTCCAAGGCTGTTTACAAAAGTTCTGGCTCCCATCATAGTGAACTTAAGGCTACAGGGGATTCAGCTATTCGCTTACTTAGACAACATCCTCATCAAAGCTGCTTCAAAAGAGATTCTAAAGGATCATCTAGCAAGGGTGTGTGACCTTCTTCAAGAGCTGGGATGGATAATGAACTGGGAGAAAAGTATCAAATCCCCTACCCAGCGATTGGAATTCCTGAGGGTGATAATCGACACCAGAAACTTCAATCTTTCAATTCCACAAAGGAGAATTCGGGACATTCAGGATTCTATAAGAACCTTCAGAACCAGGTCCGTACAAACAGCAATAAATTGCCAGAGAGTATTGGGAAAAATCATCTCTACTGTGTGAAGTGGGCCCATTACCATGTCAGAATTTTGTCCAAATGGGACCACAATTACCTCCAAACTCATCAGCAGATACAATTAGTATCAACTATGATTCAGTCCATGAAATGGTGGAGAGCTTCAAGCCCTGTCTATAAAGGACGGTAAGCTTGGTGTCACAATTTCACACCACTCAGGACATCATATTACCTACTTTCTTTCCTGATCCTAAATCCGACATGGAGCATAGAGGGCACAACTTGGACGTGGTGAGAGGTCTGAACATCTACCTTGAAAGAGTCCTTCGCATAAGATCCTCAGACTCCCTCTTGGTGATCCCGCAGGGGAAAAAAGCAGGGGCTCAGCCATCCAAATCCACGATAGCGGGATGGATCAAAGAGTGCATCCAGATTGCCTACACCTTAAACTCCAACGCAGTACCCTCAACTATTAAAGCACATTCTACTAGAGGCATGGGGCATCCTGGGCCTTTCATGCGGGGGCCACTTCAGAAGAAATCTGTAGAGCGGCTGTGTGGTCATCGTTCCATACCTTTGTGAACCATTACAAATTTGATGTATTTTCGAACAAATCCTCTTCTTTCGCATCCTCAGTGTTGAACTCTGCATTAAACGTTTAAAAATCTCCCTCCCTCTTTATGTTGTTTATTCTTTGGTACATCCCGTTGTTGCCCACTGCCGTGTTAAGGAACAGGAATAGGGAAAATCATATCATACTTACCGAGATTTTCCTTTCCTGGACTGTAACACGGCAGTGGGCAAGGTTCCCACCCTCAAGGGGGAGGCTCCAGGATTCAAAGATGGCGGCCAGGGGGCTGGAACTGGCTTTTTATTTGGTATTTCCTGTCCCATCACAGGGCGGTAGGGGATTAAACCGTTGTTGCCCACTGCCATGTTACAGTCCAGGAAAGGGATATCTTGGTAAGTATGATTTGATTTTCCCTATTCTTTCAGCCTTCTAGCCATTGCGTGTGTTGCTCCGCCCCTTCTGCATCATTGTGTGTGGCTCCGCCCCTTTTGCATCACAGACCGCCCCCTTTTGTTCCCGCCCCCCACAGGCCGGTAAGATTTTTAAGAAAAGGTGGCAACCGTAGTCGGTATTCAGACCTTTTCAGCAGGATTCCGATTCGGCCTAATCCTTTTGTCTGGCCAAACCGAATCCTTATAATCACATGACTATACGTCGCAAAACAAGCAGTTAAAAAAAAAACTTTTTTCCTCCCCCTCACTGAATTGCCTATGCAAATTAGAGTTCGGTATTCGGCCCAATCTTTCACGATGGATTCACATACGTAAATTAGGGGCAAGAAGGGCAAAAGGAAACCAAGTGTGCAGCAAAAATTTATTTGATTTACTTGTGACGAAAAGTTGTGGAATTTTAAGGATTCGGTTCAGTCAGGCACAAGGCCGAATCCAAATCCTGATGAAAAAAAGGATCAATTCTGGCCGAATACCAAATCAAATTCTGGATTTGGTGCCTCCCTACTCAGAAGCAAGATTGACCTGCAAAATTGGGGCAAACGTAGGATAACATTTCATGGCCAACTCCACCAATCACAAATGGTATTTTTGTATCATACAGATGTTACCATACCTGATCAGACTGAAAGATATCAAGGGAATACATGAAATGTCTCACTCTTTTGTTTGAAAAATGATCTAGAACTGGGATCCTCAGATTATAATGGAAAATACACAGAGGTGTAAATCTGCGGAATGTCAAGGAATATAATGAGATGGCCCCGTTCAGGTACGTGGGAGACCGGCTGTGGTTCAGAAACTCGTACTCCACAACTGAGTTAGATCAACTCCTAGAGGAAGGCCTCTCTCTCTCTCTCTCTCTCTCTCTCTCTCTCTCTCTCTCTCTCTCTCTCTCTCTCTCTCTAAATGTATTTATTGCCCCTCTCCTGTCTCCTTCAGCTCACTCATTGTACATCAAGCTTCTGGAACATCTCTCCAACTCTAATAAAGACCTATAGAAACACAATATCATACTCATATCTCAAATATACTGAACACAAGATAGAAGCCAAGCTAAGTGGTCCAATAGACCCCACAAATGACAGCCCATGATTTATTTCTACTCAGTGGAGTAACTATAGAGGAAGCAGGCCCCGTGGATCTAGGGTTGAGACTTTTTGTAAATCTTTTTACCAGCTGGCCTGGAGTCAGTGATGATCATTATGAAAATTAGGATGTGACAGGGGTGATGATGTCAAAGCAGGCGGAACAGAACATTATAGGTCAGGGATCTCCAACCCTTTGAACCCATGAGCAATAGTTCAAAAATAAGCTCCTGCTTTTAGGCCACTGGGATCAACATCCAATGGGTTGGAAAGCAACATGTTACTCACGAGTAGGGTTGCCACCTTTTAATTCAATGCTTACCGGCTGGTGGTGGGGGCGGGAGCAAATGGGTGGGCCGTTACGTAAAAGGGGCGTACAGTGACATAAGGGGCGGGGCCTTAACACGCGATTGGCCAGAAAACAGGAAAAGAGATAAATTCCGAGCGGATTGGGGGCGACCGAGGGCTTTTGTTAGGAGTATTACAAATTTACCGTTAATTTGTAATACCGGCCCCGGCCTTGGCCGGTAAAATACAGGCCGGGTGGCAACCCTACTCACGAGCTACTGGTTGGAGATCACTGTTATAGATGGTCAATAAGGCAGGTAAACAGCAAGATTTGTGGGTGGGTTGAGGTCTTAGGTAGGCCAGGGGCTACATTTAAGGATATTTCAGATTGACCGGCTGCTACTTTGCCTGTAAATTTGTAATACTGGCCCTGGTGGCCTTGGCTGGTGTTTTACTAGCCAGGTGGCAACCCCAGGGGGAACCACAGGGTCTGCTTCTTCCATAGTGAAGAGAATCCCCTCTCCCAACTGCTCTATTAAATATTCCTACGATAGTGACCAGGAAGAAGGGATTCAATTGAGTGGTCAACCGGCCAGTATGAGCTGCAGTGCGCCGGGCTCCTCCTGTGTTTATTAAATATCAGGAAATGGCTTTACACGTCTTACACTATTCTTGTTTAACACCTCTTAAATGTCACAAAATGGCCAGAATGGACCCTCTTTAGTAAATTAGCACAGAAGGGCTGATTTATCAAAGGTTTACCTCGAATGAAAAAACGCGAACATCTAAAATATCTAAAAAAAAAAACATCTAAAATTCGAACGAATGCTACCGACCCAAAAACTAGAATCGAATTTAAACGCAATTCGAATGGAGCTTTTCTCTGAAAAAAAAAACTCGAATGTCAGGAAGGCTATTAACTTCTTCAAATGGGTCAGCGGACCATTGACTTCGACATGAACTCGGCGGGTTTTAGGTGGCGGCCTATCGAATTTGAATTACTTCCATAGTAGGGGATGATAAATCTCAGATTTTAATTGGTGGTTCCAAACTCGAAATTGTGAGGTTTGACCAAAAAAAACAACTTGAAAATTTGAATTTACCAATCGAACCTTAGTAAATGTGTCCCTAAAGTTGTGGAGGGAGCAGAAACTGGGGGTACAGGAAATATTTGGGGCCCTGTGGGGCTTAGGGTTGCCATCTTTACTGAAAAAAATTACCGTCCGGTGGGTACAAAAAGGGGCGGTCCATGGCGCAACATCAACATTCAAGAACACTGCAAAAAAAGGTAAGTTCAGCGCAAATTGGGGGCAGGCCGAGGGCTGTTTTTAAAGGGTATTACAAATTACCGGCAGCTGCATTGCCAGTAAATTTGTAATACCGGCCCCGGCCTTGGCAGGTGTTTTACCAGCTGTCTGCAAGAACATGGACAGAAACGTTTTCTTTGGGGAGGGTCGGCCATGCTGAAGTGGAACAACTATCCCCCTCCCCCACTTAATGTTGGAACCAGTAACAGCAGTGCAGGATCATGAGAACTTTTCACATCACTAAAGCTCAGCTGACCTCGTGGCGCAACGGTAGCGCGTCTGACTCCAGATCAGAAGGTTGCGTGTTCAAATCACGTCGGGGTCAGAACTTTTTGAGTGTTCTAAATTATTTTATTTTTCCCCCACACGTCTGCTTTATTATTTAAAGAGATTCCAAAGCATACAAATCCCGACACTCTTCCCTGCTTCCAATACAGCATTTCTGTTATCCTAATAAACAGGCATGAAAAAGTAAGACAGATTAAAAAAAAAAAGCTACCGACGAGGATGGGATTCGAACCCACGCGTGCAGAGCACAATGGATTAGCAGTCCATCGCCTTAACCACTCGGCCACCTCGTCTTCCTGTTACACTTCCTCCACCACCAGATTTTATTGCCTCCTGGGCATGCGCAGTTTCTTCTAATCCATTTATAATTGCTGTAATGTGTAACACGCACAAGCCCGGCCGCTGTGTAGGAAGAACTTAAATCGAGAGACAAAGAGATCTATAAGCATAACATGGCAGCCTATTTCAAGATGGCGGATTGTCTGAGCCGAACGCCCTTACCTAAAATGAATTCTGCGGCTTCCTGTCCGGCCTTAGGGGCGCGGCTATGCAAATAAACCATGAAAGCTTGCTGGGAGCGCAGATAATGGGTTTTTAAAACAGCAGATTGTTTCACTCGCGCAGAAGATTTGATAATAACCCACAACGCGGTAACGGATTTCTAAATTCGGTCAGGGAAACGATCGGTCGTTGCGATTTTCATTCGTCGCCTTAACTTAATCCAAGAGCGGTGTAGCTGCAGCTCCATGTGCAGCCCGGAAATTAAGTATCGTCAGTGAGGTCAATCCTTACCTGTTCCTCCTCCGGGAGAAACAGCACGTGATGAATGGAGGAGACTGAGTTGCTGATTACTCTGTACTCCGCTCCTGATTGGTGCGACAACACTAACCAATTAGGATCATTCTGATTCAATACTGACGATCACATTCTTGTAATTAATATTAGATCTTGAAACTTAGTAGTGGTAGAAGGAGGGAGCATTAAAATGTTACTCCTCCCAGCAAATTTGTCTGTCAATGAGTAAGGGTGTTAGAGTGGTGGGTGTCAATGAGGATGATCCCACTAGTGATGGTGGTTTCCCCGTGGGTCGGGTTCAGGCGGGCCCAGCACACTACTCGTGGGTCGCTGTCGGGTCTGATTACATACCTCCCCACATTTTGAAAATAGAAAGTGGGACCAAAATCCTTGAACATTTTTGACCACTTCTGTTTTTTTTTGTGGCCGCATCCCCAAATTACCAAGTCCATTTTACAAATTTTGGCAGGTTATGAAAGGCAGTTTTGCTAATGAAGGTGAATTGCCCTTTAAGCTGCGAGTCACAGTTTCACCAAGAGACCTGTTTATCTTAAATTGTTACACTTGTTTCTTTGCATATCTTAAAATTGCTATAAATGCATCTAAGTGCAGCTGCCACGTATCCTGGGCTCTCTACCAAAAGACAATGAAGTTAGAAACCTTGTATCTTTTTCTGGCTGTTCAGTGCAGGAGATCAAAGAGAAAGTCGGGACATTTCAGTCACAATCCGATGTCATGAAAAAATCATGACTGTCCCGCGAAAAACGGGACAGTTGGGAGGTATGTAATTGCTATGGACAGAGTTGGACTGGGACAGCAGGGGAAATCCCGGGACTCATGTGCACTACCTTCCCGAGGGGACCAGTTTACAGTGGCGGCAGGAGGTACATGGGGGAGGGTCAGCAAGTAGGGTTGCCACCTGGCTGGTATTTTACTGGCCCGGCCGGTAAAAATGATGGTTGATCCCAATGTTATTAATAGGGAATAAAGATAAATATATAGGAAGGTCAGTGATCCCAATGTTATTAATAGGGAATAAAGATAAATATATAGGAAGGTCAGTGATCCCAATGTTATTAATAGGGAATAAAGATAAATATATAGGAAGGTGAGTGATCCCAATGTTATTAATAGGGAATAAAGATAAATATATAGGAAGGTCAGTGATCCCAATGTTATTAATAGGGAATAAAGATAAATATATAGGAAGGTCAGTGATCCCAATGTTATTAATAGGGAATAAAGATAAATATATAGGAAGGTCAGTGATCCCAATGTTATTAATAGGGAATAAAGATAAATATATAGGAAGGCCGGTATTTTTTCCAGAAAAGGTGGCAACCCTATGAGCAACTAGGATTGTGAGCTCTTGGGTGAAGGCCCCAGGTGAGCAGCAAACACTCCAAGATCCATTTCCACTAATATCAGCTTTTCAATAGCATGTCCCTCAGATTGGGCTCCCGCTAGAGGTCAGCTGGTGGATGTTGGCTATGTATGTGTTTAGAGTGTCATCTAACCCCACTAAATGCCAGTTAATGATGTGTAGGACCCAAAGGTCGGGGCAGTAGTGATTTGCGGGTCCAAACTCTGCTCTTACCCAACCTGCTCCCGGCTTGGCTCCTCCATTGTAAGACCCGCCAGGCCACACATCACTATGGGCAGTATCAGACTGGAATACAGGGATACCAGGAAAACTCCCAGTGGGCCCAGGTGTGAGTGCCCCTCATGCTGCAAAACATTTGGCCTATTTGACGACCATTCCTTATTTCCATGAGAACAAAGAGGCTAAATAAATTAAATAATAAATTCTAGTATGTAAAGAAAAGAGACGAGGAGAAGAGAGGTTGAGTGAGGAGAGGAAGAAAATAATAGTACTGAGAGTGGGCCCTGGTCTAAGGTTTTTGGGTGGGCTCCTGGTGTCCCAGTCCGACACTGACAGGTTCAGACTGAAATTCCCTCTGTCCGGCCTTCCTGGGGCAGGTCTATAAATAGAGGCCTATAAATAGAGGCCTATAAATAGAGGTCTATAAATAGAGGCCTATAAATAGAGGTCTATAAATAGAGGTCTATAAATAGAGGCCTATAAATAGAGGTCTATAAATAGAGGTCTATAAATAGAGGCCTATAAATAGAGGTCTATAAATAGAGGTCTATAAATAGAGGTCTATAAATAGAGGCCTATAAATAGAGGTCTATAAATAGAGGTGCCTTGTTTGATCAGAATGGGCACATGTTGGAGTTGTACCCCCTGCACATCACTAGTGCCAATGTATCACTGTCTATTGGTCATGAAAGGAAACCAGATACTGAGCCTGATTGGTTACAATGGGCAGGGGGTGGGGCTAGCCTACAATAGACGGGAATCCAAATGTAAAGAACCACAATCCTATGGAATAATAGAGCCTCCCCACCCAAAATGGCTGCCAACCGACTCTCCAAATTTATACGCAAACTGACGTGTGGGACGTTATGGGATTTCATAAAACTGGAATTTTAACATTTCAATAATTAGAAAGTATTTGTATTTTTTTCTTTGTAAATAAAGGAGTGTTGCCTCAAATAATGTCTCCCCCAGGGGTAAGTAGGGGCCTCCATAGTTGGGCCTTGTCATTGGCAATAACATTCCTATCGTCAGTGAGGTTAATCCTTACCTGTTCCTCCTCCGGGAGAAACAGCACGTGATGAATGGAGGAGACTGAGTTGCTGATTACTCTGTACTCCGCTCCTGATTGGTGCGACAAATCCCAGTCAGGATCATTCTGATTTATTAACCTACTGACAACAAGGACTTGTCTTGGATTGGGAATTAATAAAATGCTCTAAATTAATTTTTGGGCTCACTGAGCAGGCTTTTGGCATACAAAGATTTGCTGGATTTTTGTAAAAAGCACAAAAAAATAATGATCTTATTTTAAAACAATTTATCTTAAAGAAAGACTGTACCCCCAAATATATATATACCTCCCAACTGTCCTGATTTTAGAGGGACAGTCCCTCTTGTGACAGCTCAACCCGCAGTCCCTCGTTTGTACTGGAAAGCCCCATTTTTCTCTCCGCTGAACAGCCAGAAAAAGAAACAAAGTTTTCTAACTTAATTGGCTTTTGGCAGAGAGCCCAGAACAGCCACATATAAGATACTTTTGTAACCATTTCGAGATAAGCAAACAAAGTAATTGTAACAATATAAGATAACAGGTCCCTTGGGAGAAGTTACACTCACAGCTTAAAGGGCAATTCTCCTTCAATAGCAAAACTGTAATAACTGAAAAAAAACACAGAAATGTGTTCAAACTTTTATAACCTGCCAAATTCTGTAAAATGAACATGATAATTAGGGGGTGTGGCCATAGAAATGTTATATGTTTTTTCGTGGTACATGGGCTTTGGTGAGCACTCGAGTCCTTTTTGGTTCTGCTCTCAGGCCAAGGATTTGGTGCCCTGGGGGAAACTTTGGCTGAACCTGGGGTAAAGGGACTCTCCCTAGACGTGAGGTAAAGGAGAGTCTGAAGACCCTTGCCCCCTGCCTGTGCCTTTTGTGTTGGGGGATGGTGGGGCTCACCCTAGCTTTGGTGAAGGGGCCTTTGGCCTGGGGCTCTTATTCTGGAGCCCATGCTCTTGTAGTAGGACTTCTAGGAACAACCACACTTTGCACTGTGCCCTTCAAAAAGAGGAGCTGGCCACCAGGAATAGTCATTCATACCAGCCAATTGTTTTCAAACAGGTGAACTATTAATGCTAGCTTTTGATTGGTCACTATTAAATATTATATGAACACCTTAGTGGTTCTTGAAGTGATTTAGGGTAAACCATCAGCAAAGGTGCCTTTAGGGGTAGTGGCTGGGGAAGATCCCCAGTGTGGAGTAGGAACTGCTTCCCTTGGTCTCACCAGGATGGGGGCGGTGAATCCCTTCCATAGGTTATAATACAAATATATAATCAGTGCTTGAGCCAATGGAAGAAAAACAGCCAACCCAGCATGAATGACAACAGAATTTCTAAATTTACATGGAAAGTGAAGTGGAATGTTATGGAATTCTAAAAGAAAATGTTTTAAGACGTTTTTACTCAAACAGAAAACCCAACAGAGAACGTGTCTCCCCGGGGTGTACAGGGGCCCCTTAGCTGGGACCTGATCACTGGTTATACCAATTTTATTATCAGTGAGGTTAATCCTTATCTGTTGTTCCCTTGGAAATCACAATCTGTGATGAATAGAGGAGACTGAGGCCCAAATTCACTAAGATGCGAAGTTGCGCCAGGCGCAACTTCGCGGCACTTCGCCAGGCGTATTTTCACCAGCGCTCCGCAAGTTCACTAAAATCCGAAGTTGTGCACAGGGGTAGCGTAAGTTTTCGAAATTGCGCTAGTGTTAATTCGCCAAGCGAAGCGAAGTTTCGCTAGCGATGGTTCATTTGCATACGGCGTGAAATTCAAATTTCAATGGAGGAACACGTATCACCACTTCAAATGCCTAGAAAACCTTCAAATCAGCAAATAAAAATGTTATTTTGCCCTACACATGTGCCCACTGTCTAGGTAAGTTGCCATGAGGAAATGTAGGGGGAAGGAGGGGAGCCCCAAAAATGTTTTCGATCTTTTTCAGCCTATCACCCATCATGTAGAAAACACGCCAGCGTTTTTTGGGACTTAGAAAAAAATTCGCCTGGCGTAAGGGTGCGAAGTAACACTAGCGAATTTACGCCAGCGTTCGTTAGTGAATTTGCAAAGTACCGAAAATGCCAAACGCTAGCGTTCAGCGCTTCGCATCTTAGTGAATTTGGGCCTGAGTTACTGATTACTCTGTACTCCAGTCCTTTTTGGTTCAACAACACATTCCAATCAGGACTTGGGACACCAGAAAAAAACCCAGTGGTTTTTGTGGGCCCCATCAGCCCAGATCCACACCCTGTGCCTCTTCCTCCTCTCTTTGTTGTTGGAAAAACAGTGCACGCACTCTCGTACATGTGAATGTGTCTCTTCCTCTCTGCCAGTCACAGCAAAAGCTGCGCGTGCGTGTACTTTTTCTCATGCACACACATGGGGGGGGGCCCTGAGACAGAGCCCCGAGCCCCCCAGTCCGAACCTGAGTCAGGATCATTCTGATACATTAATCCAGTGCCGTCCAACTGGTGGCCCACATTGTTCACACTCATACAAACTGCTGGAGGGGCACCAGCACTGTGTCACTGAATAGTGACTGATAGGTTTCCCTGTCTCCTGCTGTATTCCATACCTCTCAACTGTCCCTTTTTCTGGGGGACAGTCCTGATTTTTATAGCCTTCAGTCCCGGGTCTTCTTACTGAAATGTCCCAACTATTTGATCTCCTGCACTGATGCCAGAAAAAGATACAACGTTTCTGAAACTGAATTAAAATAAGAGTTTTTTTTGGCAGAAAGCCCAGAACACTCAGCAGCTGCACTTGGATACATTTGTAAAAATTTAAGGTAAGCAAGGATACAATTGTAACTATTTAAGATAAGCAAAGATACAATTGTAATTATTTAAGATAAGCAGGTCTCTGCTAGCAGCTTAAAGGGCAATTCACTTTCATTATGTAAAGTGTTATAACACATAAAACATGGCACTAAAACTCCCAGAAATGTGTTCAGACTTTGATAACTGTGTGTGTGTGTCATACAGAGATGCTCAAAAGAGCAGCACTGTAGCCTTGAGATAGCTCTTCCAGGTAATGCCAGAAAAAATAATTAGGGATGCACCGAATCCACTATTTTGGATTCGGCCGAACCCCCGAATCCTTCGCAAAGGATTCGGCCGAATACCGAACCGAATCCGAACCCTAATTTGCATATGCAAATTAGGAGTGAGAAGGGGAATTTTTTTTTTACTTCCTTGTTTTGTGACAAAAAGTCACGCGATTTCCCTCTCCACCCCTAATTTGCATATGCAAATTAGGATTCGGATCGGCCAGGCACAAGGATTCGGCCGAATCCGAATCCTGCTGAAAAAGGCCGAATCCTGGCCGAATTCCGAACCGAATCCTGGATTCGGTGCATCCCTAAAAATAATATATCTTAATATATACAGTATCTTTTCTGCCAGGACCTGGTGACAGGTACTTATGCTTGATTAGGAGCATCCCCATCCCCAGTACATGTATTTGCCCAGTGATCAATGACAATCTGACCTACATTTGTACATCTCTCCTTCACTTAGCAAGGGCCTATCTGGGTAAAGAAACCGAGT
Source organism: Xenopus petersii (assembly GCA_038501925.1). NCBI lineage: Eukaryota > Metazoa > Chordata > Amphibia > Anura > Pipidae > Xenopus > Xenopus petersii. Next base: position 151,635,617 of record CM076676.1, read on the forward strand.
GTGATGTTCTACCATCAATAGGCAAAATGGCATTTTTGGGCCAAGATAGGGTTGCGTTTTGGCGCCCAACATAGGACCTGAAGGCTGCCTTGCATATGACTTTGCAATTATTCCTGACACGTGCAGGCTTTGCCAGACTCAATAGAAAAAAGGTGAAAAGTAATTGTCCGTGGGTTTGAGGTTCTTTCAGGTTATTCCGCATTGGCCACTAGCCATCAATTGGGAGATCTCTTCCGATACATATTTTGAGTCACTGCTGCCATTTTGGTTCTATTGCAACAAAAACCTGGAGAACCAGCCAGTGTGCAAAGCAGACTGTCCGCCAACTCTACTCTCAGCATGCAAGTGTTTTTCCTGCTACACCTATTTGGTTCAACAATAAAATTAAAGGGTCTTGTGGGATAATGAGAGGCGGGTTTTGGCGTTGACCAAAAATTCATATGTTAATGTACCTTTCCATTAGTGATGTGTGGCTTAGAAATTCGTGACCCGGACCCGTCCCTAATCCGACTACTCAAGACCCCCAGGCGGTTGCATGCTTCCTTGTATACCCACGCCCTCCCACCTCTCTGACATAATGGAGGGGGCAGGGTAGCAAGCATCCATATATAGAAGCAATTTGTCAAGGAATTAGGTTGAGGGAGTGGAGGGCAGCGATGGCAGAAGGAAGAGCTCGGCCTGTACCTTCTCGCGGCCCAAACACGCCCGACCCACAGGCTTTGGGCCAGCCCGCACAGCACTACTTTCCTTACCATGTGAAAAAAAGGCTGATGTTTGATTGCATTTAAAGTAAATACCTCGGCAAGCAGGTGGAAGAAGGTTAGAGCCTGGGTGGAGGTAGGTCCAGTAGGGGAAGTTAGTTGTGACAATATTTCTATATTAATATCTTTATTATAACTCACTCTATAAGTGAGAGTTAAATTCAAGGTATTTAGTGAGCAGCCTGATGCTCCTTCAAGGGAAGTAAAAGGATGGGAGTCCTGGGTGTACCACCCTCAGGATTGGGACTCAAGTGTTCAGACTTAGGGGTAGAGGTGTTTCCACCTAAAGGTTTGGAATTACAGTGCACTGGGTCCTCCGAAGATTTTTTTACAGGGGGGGGCCAGGCGCCCTGTAGTTATGCTACTGATCTGAGACTGGTTACTGACCCCTGATGGGCAAACACTTCTATAGGTTCTATTTGTGAGTATCATCTGTGCCTATTCCCCTAGTGATTGGTCTTACGTTCCTGCCAGTAAAGAAGTAATCGTTGATTTTAAGAACTACAGGTGCCATATATTGATTTCACCTCAGAATTAAAGTTCAATTTCCCTCTTCCTCCAATATCATGTGAGGACCCACTCCCAAAGATTTGCATTGCTATCAATAAGCGCTGAATTCCCTATCCCCTTACATTGGTTTGATAAAGTGGAGTCTGTGGGGAGTTAAGCTGGCCATACATCCGCCGATATATTTGTACAAAAAAAAAGTTTCATGAGATATTTGGACCGCATGCGGGCTCTGAAAAATCTGTCCAATACTTTATGTACCATGACGATCACTCGACGGTCGATCGGGCAGGTTAGAACATTTCTTTCGGATAATGATAATATCTCTGCATGCAGTGTTGGACAGGAGCATTGGGGGCCCACCAGGGCTGTGACACCAAGGGCCCTCCTGGCAGTCACTGGGGCCCCCTCCCGTCTTCCAAACTCCTGCCCATCCATGTGTCACATCTTCTTTTCTTTTAAGGGGGTGGCTGATTGGGGGAATGGGTCTGAGCTTGCACTAGGGTTGCCACCTTTTCATGAATAAAATACCGGCCTTCCTATATATTTAGCTTTTTTCCCTATTAATAACATTGGGAACATCCAGCATTATTACCGGCCAGGCCAGTAAAATACTAGCCAAGTGGCAACCCTAGCTGGCACCCACCAGGTTTTTTCCCGGTGTCCCTCCGGCCCAGTCTGAAGGAGCTGCCTATTTGACAATGGGTGACCTGTGACTTATATACAAAATACAAACACTGACAGAGTCCATTCAGTGATCAGAACATTCGTAATGAACAAAGAGTTTTAAAAAGAATGATGATACGACATTTAAATATAACCTGTACAGGATATTTCATAATGCACATAAAGCGCTATCTTTATAATAGTCACTATTTCAGGGACATAAATTTTGTACAATTGTTTCCTATTAACGGGCAGAACTATGGGGCAGATTTACTAAAGGGTGAAGTGAAAAATTTAGGGATGCACCGAATCCAGGATTCGGTTCGGGATTCGGCCAGGATTCGGCCTTTTTCAGCAGGATTCAGATTTGGCCGAATCCTTCGGCCGAACCGAATCCGGATCCTAATTTGCATATGCAAATTAGGGGCGGGGAGGGAAATTGCGTGACTTTTTGTCACAAAACAAGGAAGTAAAAAATATTTTCCCCTTTCAACCCTTAATTTGCATATGCAAATTAGGGTTCGGATTCGGTTCGGTATTCGGCCGAATCTTTCACAAAGGATTCGGGGGTTTGGCCGAATCCAAAATAGTGGATTCGGTGCATCCCTAGAAAAATTAGCCAAAAAGACAATCTGCCGGCACAGCGCCAATTCAGTAAAAGGCGTAGAAGACAATTCCCTAATGAAAGAGCTCAGTGCTAATGAAGTTTCCCTTTAGAATTTTTGCTCCAGCGAACGATTGGCAAATTTATCAAAGTGCGAATTTTACCACTATGCCAGAGTCTGCTTTATCAGGTTATACCTGGTGAATTGATACGATAAATCCATCCTCAACAATCTTATTTCAGTGACATCATATCCTGTATGCCGAAAAGTCATTAAAAAAAGACAAAACGCTGATGTCTTTTCATATTTTAAAATGAAATTATGTTTAAAAGTTGTAAGTGTTATTTTTTTTTTTTAACCATTTGAAGCTCCTGCCACATTTATTTTAGGGTGAGCTCATGTGTAGGACAATAGAGGATCTCTTTTGTCTTTATTTTGCTTCCATGGCCCGCCATATATAAATTGACCTGCCAAACGAGCTGAACTCTATCGGATATGTGGACAATATTGATGGAGAGGGCAAAAAAAGGGGGGGGAGGGAATATCCAGTTAAGTGTAAATGTAAGCAGTAAGGTACACTTACCAAATATAACAGGGGGTCCAGGTGCTCAAGCCCCAGACCTTCAGCTTGGGGAGGTAAATTACGAAACTGTATAAGAAACAGTAGGGCTGGAGCAAACTGGACTTCACTCCGAGATATGATGCAAATAAAAGTAAATTATTTAAACAAAAATAGCGGATCTCAAAAAGGGTAGCCTGTTTAAATAAATTACTTTTATTTGCATCATATCTCGGAGTGAAGTCTGGTCTGCGCCAGACCTACAACTTGATATACATGTAGGGTTGCCACCTTTTCTGGAAAAAAATCCCGGCCTATATATTTATCTTTTTTCCCTATTAATGACATTGGGATCAACCATCATTTTTACTGGCCAGGTGGCAACCGTATATACGTGGGTGATATTGGAAAGAGTCACAAAAAGGATTCCTGATTCCCCAGCCTCTCCAGTCAATTAGCGTGGTGTCCGGAAGAGAGATCGGCACCTCTCCAATATACATAAAGACGAAAATGAACCAGACACTCAACAGCAAGTGAAGCGCGGCGAACCCCTGCGTGTTTATTCCAGTCTTGTGACGTAACGTTTCGGGGGTGGGCCCCTTCGTCAGACATTGGAAGGACTACAGGTAGAGTTGCCACCTTTTAAAAAAATCTCTACCGGGTGGTGGAGGGGGCGGGAATAAAAGGGCGGGCCCTGGCTGCAAAGGGGCGGGTTGCGACAATTAAGGGGCGGGTTGCGATTGGCTGGGCCGGTCATGACATCAAAGGGGACGGGGCCACAGCACGCATTTGGACTCAAGCCAGCAGCAAAAAGGTTTGTTTTTACTAGGCTGGGTGCAGGCCACGGGCATTTGTTTGATGTATTACAAATTTACCGGCAGCTACATTGCCGGTAAGGGCTCTTACTCACGAGCATTTTTACCTGCGCTCCCCTGCGTTCCGTTTTTCTGCGTTCAGCCGCAGAAGAGCGCAGGAATAGACGCATTACATTTTTTTCAATGGGGCTGTACTCACACAGGCGCCTGTAGGCGCCAAACGCAGGTTGAGACGCAACATGCTGCATTTTTCCTGCGTTTGGCGCCTACACGCACCTGTGTGAGTACAGCCCCATTGGAAAAAATGTAATGCTTCTATTCCTGCGCTCCCCTGTGGCTGAACGCAGAAAAACGGAGCGCAGGTAAAAACGCTCGTGAGTAAGAGCCCTTAATTTGTAATACCGGCCCTGGCTGGTGTTTTACTGGCTAGGCCGGTATAATACCGGCCAGGTGGCAACCCTAAGTACAGGTGGTTGGATCGTGGCACCGCATCAAAGAACAGGTGCAGTCCAGATTTTTAGCCCTGCCCGATCGACATCTGCCCGACTTTCTGCCAGATATCGATCGGGGAAGCAGTCGGAGGGCCACACACACGGGCCAATCAGCTCCCGTCTGTTGGCAGTTTTATTGGCCTGTGTATGGCCATCTTAAGTCAATATCTGAACGTTCAAGTAAAATCTGAATGTGTGTGTGGCCAGCTTTAGATTTTGTGCATTTAAAAGGAATCATTTTTTTTTAGACACTGAAAAATGGGGTTGTTTATTGATTCTAGCACATCCTTCCGCCGCTCTAGAGTAATTAAGGGGATGTTTGGTGTTTATTTATCCCTCGTAGGGTTGCCACCTGTTTTGGAAAAAAATACCGACCTTCCTATATGTTTACTTTTTTTTTTGGGGTCAAACATCATTTTTACTGGTCAGGAGGCAAAATAACGGCCGGGTGGCAATATCCTCTGAAAGGAAGTCTTAAAATCTAGACAAAGATTAAGCAATGCATTTGGAGGAATAAAATATAGCAAGACCGATATTATTTTTATCCTCTAACCCTAAACACTAATAGGCACCTGTGAGTTGCAGTTCATGAGCAGTTCTTACCCACAATGCCTAGCTGCTAATTGCTACATGAAGGACACGTGACCTTTATACCATATTCCCAAAGGTTCAAACTAGTGCAACACAGGTCAAGTCACTCTGAATTCCCCTCAGAAACGTCAATAAACGTTCACAAGCGCATGATTTACAAAGGGGCAAATAATAATTCAACCCTTTATATAAAATAAAGACACGTAATAACTGAGCACTCAGTGTTTATTTCTATCATGGCGGAAATCCCACACATGACTAAACTACTACAGGTCAGAGAGCCACCATTTCATTCGACTACAAAATGGCGGACACGCCAAGCTTATAAACCAGTTTTGATTGGCCAGAAAAGGACCGCGGTGTCGTCAGAAGACGGAAGCATCCATTCCCTGCAAAGCACAAATCAGCCAATCAGAGTAGATATACATACAGTACATGACCAATCGCAATGAAGAAGAACCTCTTTTATCCAATCCCTACGCACGGAGCGGAAATCAGTCGCATCCGCTTAGCGGCTGGATGGATTCTTTTTAAAAACGCTCTCAACCAATAGAGGAGTAGCATTGCCGCGCCGCGTCCAATAAGGGGGAGGCAACGTGAATGCGTCACTGCCAATGAAAATCTGGCGGCAGTTAGAACTGTATTTGAAAGTGCGGGAGCGGAGAGATCGGACACGGGAACAGATCGAGGTAAATACTAAGGTTTGTCCGGGAAGTGAATTGTTTATATGATCACAGGGTTGTTAGGCGCCTTGTACTGGGGACATCAAGTCACTCACATCAATAGTCCAGCTCCTGCCAACCTTCTATTGGTCACTCACAGGCTGTATCAATAGACCAGCTCCTACCAACCTTCTATTGGTCACTCACAGGCTGTATCTATAGACCAGCTCCTGCCAACCTTCTATTGGCCACTCACAGGCTGTATCTATTGGTCACTCACAGGCTGTATCTATAGACCAGCTCCTGCCAACCTTCTATTGGTCACCCACAGGCTGTATCTATAGTCCAGCTCCTGACAACCTTCTATTGGTCACTCACAGGCTGTATCAATAGGCCAGCTCCTGCCAACCTTCTATTGGCCACTCACAGGCTGTATCTATAGACCAGCTCCTACCAACCTTCTATTGGTCACTCACAGGCTGTATCAATAGTCCAGCTCCTGCCAACCTTCTATTGGTCACTCACAGGCTGTATCTATAGTCCAGCTCCTGCCAACCTTCTATTGGTCACTCACAGGCTGTATCAATAGTCCAGCTTTTACAGGCCTTCTATTGGTCACTCACAGGCTGTATCTATAGAGCAGCTCCTACCAACCTTCTATTGGTCACATCAAGTCACTCACAGGCTGTATCTATAGACCAGCTCCTGACAACCTTCTATTGGCCACTCACAGGCTGTATCTATAGTCCAGCTCCTGCCAACCTTCTATTGGTCACTCACAGGCTGTATCTATAGTCCAGCTCCTGCCAACCTTCTATTGGTCACTCACAGGCTGTATCAATAGTCCAGCTTTTACAGGCCTTCTATTGGTCACTCACAGGCTGTATCTATAGAGCAGCTCCTACCAACCTTCTATTGGTCACATCAAGTCACTCACAGGCTGTATCAATAGGCCAGCTCATATTCATCCTGTACTGGTCACATCAAAGTGGTTCTGTACCTTTAAACACTCTCTTTCCTCCCAACAGAATGTCTTACAAAGAGAATCTCAACCCATCCAGTTACACCTCCAAGGTACGGGCTTCTAGTCTTTATGACCAGTAGGATGGTCCCAATTTTTGCATTTTGATTGGGGAAATTGTATTGCTCGGTCACTTTGCACCTCTGGGCGGCTGGAGATATTTGTGTCAATCTAAATGTGGGAATGACTTGAATTTGCTTTGGCATTCGTCATAGCATTTAGGGATTCTTGCATGGCATACCTATAGGGTTGCCACCAAAATGATAGTTGATCCCAATGTTATTAATAGGGAAAAATATACATCTATAGGAAGGCCGGTATTTTTATTCCAGAAAAGGTGGCAACCCTACATACATGTGGCTCTCATTGTTGTAGTTCAGCAATAGATGTTGTGGCAGTCGCTGCAAGTGTTTATATAATTTACACACTGTTCTTTTCATTGCAGTTCACCACTCCATCCAGTGCTACGGCGGCCCAGAGGGTTCTAAGGAAGGAACCGTATGTATCTACATTTACCACTCCGTCTGACAATCTACTGGCCCAGAGGACTCAGCTCTCTCGCATTACCCCCTCTGCTTCCTCCAGCGTTCCAGGTACGTAGACTTTTGGCACCACCTGGTTCTGATTTGCTTTGTTGGGTTAGATGGATATTTGCAAGTTGTAGTTCAACATACAAACGTCCTTCAGTTGTTCTCTGTCACCACTGGGATTGTAAATGAGTCTATTAATGTTGTCTTTGTGTGATTTGCAGGTAGAGTGGCAGTAAGCACAGAGATGCCCTCCCAAAATACTGCACTGGCAGAAATGTAAGTCATTTTTTTGTTTGTTGTTCTTTGGACTTTAATAAACTGCCCCTCTCATCCCTTGGGAATTGGGAGTCCAGGCAACCATAGAGTGTAGGGGCAGATTGTATCGCCAGCGTGTGCAATGGGGAATGAAGTTAACGAACGTCTCTGGTTTTTCCTTCAGGCCCAAAAGGAAGTTCACCATCGATGACTTTGACATTGGCCGCCCATTGGGGAAGGGGAAGTTTGGGAACGTGTACCTGGCTAGGGAGAAGCAGAACAAGTTCATTATGGCTTTAAAGGTTCTATTCAAGTCTCAGCTGGAGAAGGAGGGAGTGGAGCACCAGCTGCGGCGTGAGATAGAGATCCAGTCTCACCTCAGGTAACTGCCACCAGGAACAGAACCTCTCCTCCTCGTACTAACTTGCAACTGCCAGTTTTCTTTATTCTTCTACTTCTCATGTTGAGTTCTGCTCCTGTCTTCCTGCTGTTTTAATCTAATGAGGGACAATGACATGGGTGTCACATGTAATAACTGCTTGTCTGGGGATCAGGTAAGTGTAAGACCCAAGTGCTCTGGCCCGATTCCCCCCCAAACAAGCAGATATTACATTATATGTATGGCTAACTTTACATTGTACTGGATTATAAGGCAGTATATATGACCCCTAGCACCCCACAACTCTACAATCTGACCTGTGACTACAGTATTGGTGCAATGGGAGGCAAGAATATTTACATGGAACCAAAATTCTGCTGAGCTGTACACTTTGGAGGGGGGGGGTCATATTTTATAAATACTGACTGATACAGGAGGGAAAGACTGCAATGCATTGTGCACATTAGAGCTTACAATCTAACAGGAGGAAGGCAGTCCATCATTTTCCCCCCTTCCTTCCTTTTGTCCCTCTTCCCCCCCCCCATCCTTTTTTCTCTTCCTTCCCTCCTTCCTTCCTATAAATTACGGAATTACTTGGGCTGCTGGCAACCTGTTTAAAGGAGAAGGAAAGGCTAAAATTAAGTAAGCTTTATCAGAAAGGTCTATATAAATACACCAATAAACCCTCAAAGTAATGCTGCTCTGAGTCCTCTGTCAAAAGAAACACCACATTTCTTTGCTTTTATTGTGTACACATGGGCTTCTGTATCAGACTTCCTGTTTTCAGCTTAAACCTCCAGGGCACGGCCTTGAGCATGCTCAGTTTGCTCTCCTCCCATCCCTACTGTAATCTGAGCTCAGAGCTGTTAGTAAGCAGGGAGAGACTCAGGCAGGAAGTGATGTCACACCAAGCATATATGGCAGCTTCTATCCTAAACAAACAGACAGTGTCAGGTATGGTAAAGCATTCTGCAGAATAAATATAGCGTTCTAGCTTGCACTATTGTGGCTATTCTATTGGCAATCAACTGTCTTGGAGCTTTCCTTCTCCTTTAAAGGGGGTGATTATCTTTTAGTATTATTTAGATTGGGATATTCTAAGACAACTTGTAATTGGTCTACATTGTAGTTTTTGACTTTAGTGTTTTATTCAGCAGCAGCTCTCCAGTTTGCAATCGGAGCAGTCTGGTTACTAGGGTCCAAACTACCCTAGCAACCATGCATTGATTGGAATAAGTGACAGAAATATGAATAGGAGAGGACTGGATAGAAAGATGAGGAATAAAAAGTAGCAATAACATATACAGTTGTAGCCTGACAGAGCATTTGTTTTTGTTTTTTTTAGATGGGGTCAGTGACCCCAAAAACAGAGAGAAATTAAGGCCAATTGATAAGTTGGTTAGAATTAGCCATTCTATAACATACTGAAAGTTTAACTTCAATTTTATTATTTAATAGACACCCAAACATCCTGCGCATGTACAACTACTTCCACGACCGCAAGCGAATCTACCTCATGCTGGAGTTCGCCCCTCGAGGAGAGCTGTACAAGGAGCTGCAAAAACATGGCCGCTTTGATGAGCAGAGAAGTGCTACAGTGAGTGACATGGGGGGAGGTCTTTGCCTAATTGTGTTACACTGTCCGTCACAAACTATCTTCTATACTAACCTGCACGACTGCTCTAATCCAAGCAATACCTGGGCAGTTTGTTTTCCCCTTTTGGAGATCAATCTAACGGGCGGTTACTGAACTTCAGTTTAGTTTGTGTTCCTCTTACCGGGTAACCAGCCTAATTTGCCTATAGCAGGCGCTGGTAGTGTTAAAGGACCCTTGGTATCCATTGCTTTGTGGCTGCAACTGTTTCTCTTCCCATGTGACCTTACCATGTGACTTGCAGTTTATGGAAGAGCTGGCCGATGCCCTGCACTATTGCCACGAAAGGAAAGTCATCCACCGAGACATCAAGCCCGAGAACCTGCTCATGGGATACAAAGGGGAACTGAAAATTGCAGACTTTGGCTGGTCTGTTCATGCCCCATCACTCAGGTACCGCCAACTTTCTGTTGTCTTAATGTTCAGCGTTTGTTCACCTTTAATTGCTTTAAGGTGGCCATAGACGCAAAGATCCTATCGTACAAATTGAGGATTCGTACAATTTTTGGACAGTGTTGAGAGTCCTGCCGTTTTTCGTTTGGTCGATCGGACAGCGGCCATGCCCGTTAGTGGCATATTGGGGAAAGATTGGCTCGTTTGGCAATGTCGCCAAACGAGTGGATCTTTGCGTCTACGGCCACCTTTATCTTCTGACTCTTTCCAGCTTTCAAATGGGGGTCTCTGACCCCATCTAAAAACAAAAAAAATTGCTCTGTAAAGCTACAAATTTATTAAAGTTGCTACTTTATTACTCATCTTTCTGTTCAGGCCTCTCCTATTCATATTCAAATCAATGCTTGGTTGCTAGGGGAATTTAGGCCCTAGCAACCAGACAGCTGAAAGTGCTAACTGGAGAGCTGCTGAATAAAAAGCTAACTCAAAAAAACACAAATAATAAAAAATGAAAACCAATTGTAAAGTGTCTCATAATCTCCCTCTCTACATCATACTAAAAGTTCAATTTAAAGGTGAAACACTCGGTAGCCTCAGACTGGCAACCAACATTTGAGTTTTCAGTAAATATTTACCGTATATACTCTAGTATAAGCCGTCCCGAATATAAGCCGAGGTACCTAATTTTACCTCCAAAAACTGGGAAAGCTTATCGACTCGAGTATAAGCCGAGGGTGAGAAATGCAGCACCTTCAATCAAAAAATTAAGGGTTTCTGCTCCCATTGGAGGTGCCGGCGTCTCGTTTTTGGATGCCAGCGACCATTCTTGGACGCCGGCGAATATTCTTGGGCACCGGCGGCTGTTTTTGCACTTGACCCTTATATAAGCCGAGGTAGAGTTTTTCAGCGTATTTTGGGGGCTGAAAAACTCGGCTTATACTCGAGTATATACGGTAAGTCTGCTTTTCACTTTCCTGAGAAGCAACAAGAACTACAGAGGCTATTCTCTCAAGTCTTAATGACCAAAACCATAGAACTAAAATTCTAGTACAGCTATGGAACCTGTTATCCAGAATACTCGGGACCTGGAGTTTTCCAGATTGTGGATCTTTCTGTAATTTGGCTCTTCATACCTTTAAATCTACTAGAAAATCATGTAAAACATTAATTAAACTCAATAGGCTGGGTTTGCTTCCAATAAGGATTAATTATATCTTAGTTGGGATCAAGTACAAGTTACTGTTTTATTATTACACAGAAAAAGGAAATCATTTTTAAACATTTGGATTATTTGATCACAATAGTCTTGAGATGTTCATTCCGTAATTCAGAACATTCTGGATAATGGGTTTCCGGATAACGGATCTTCATCATTGTGGTTTAACTGAAATGTCTTTGTGCAGGCGTCGGACAATGTGTGGAACTTTGGATTATCTGCCCCCAGAGATGATCGAGGGAAAGACTCACGATGAGAAAGTGGATCTATGGTGCGCTGGGGTTCTCTGTTACGAGTTCCTCGTAGGAATGCCTCCATTCGACAGTCCCTCCCACACAGAAACACACCGGAGAATTGTCAATGTAAGATGCCCCTTTACTCTGTGTCATAATAGAATTTGTGTACTTAAAGGGATTCTGTTGTAGGAATTTTTTTTTTTTCTTTTCCAAAACAACTCGGTTAATAATGCTGCTCCAGCAGAATTCTGCACCGAAATTTTTTTTTTTTTTTTTTAAAGAAGCAGATTTTTTATTTTTTTTTTTTTTTTTATTTTAAAGTTTGGCATGGGCTAGGCACATTGTCCATTTCCCAGGAACTCGGGTCATGTGACTTGTGCGCTGATAAACTTCAGTTGGAGTCATTTCTAAACTTTGCGCAAGGCACATAAGATCGCAAAGTGAATATATCTGCCCTGCACATGGTTATATCTTTAAAGCTGAATTAAGCTGGCCATAGATGTTGAGATTTTTAAAAGATCAGATCCTGATCGTGAGACCACGATCTTCTCAGAACGATCGTACGAATCTACCATCAACTAAAAAGACCAATTTACCTGGAAAACAAAGGGGAGCTGCCTGCTTGGCCCTGCAAACAAAGAGAGATTGCACTGGGACCGACAAAGATTTTTAGACCTGGCCGATCAATTTCCCGACAGATGTCGGCCGAAAAATCGTAAGATGTACGATCGTTCGAATACCACTAACCGCACGATAATTTCGAAGGATCGGTCGGGCTTCCCTAAAATCGGTCGTTCGGCAAGAAGAATCGTCGCGTCTATGGGGACCATAAGATTGTGCAAACAGAATTGCAAATTTTTTCACAATGCGAGTTTTTTAAATGTCAAATTGCGAATATTTATGCGCACACTCTGCAACTGAATTAGCGCCACAACTTTGGTTGTGGAGAAAATATGCGCAAAACAGTTTCACAAAGTGTGACTTTAAGTTACTGTCAATGTAATTTTCGCGCGCAACAATCTCGCACATTGGGTGCACTCTCTCAAACCCCCTTCAAGAAGCACATCAGCAGCCTATCGACAAACAATGCACAGCTAATTGGACATCTCTTCTGAAGGATTTGTTTTTGTTCTTCCCTTCTCATTGTAGTATCGCGACTTGGGTTGTGCTCACTAGCCTCACCTAGTAGTAGACATGAGAATAGCACCAAAGTGGAAAACTCCTGCTTTGGTGCTATTCTCATGTCTACCACTAGGTGGGCATAGGGAGCACGGCCCAAGTCGTAGTATACTACAAAGGGAAGTGAAGAAGCAATAGCTGTCGGAAAGCAGTTCCATCCTGAAGTGTTGGCTCCTCCTCAAAGCTCAGAATCCGGCACAAACCACTGAAATCGCGTCTCAACACCAATATTACAATTGTTGGTTCAACAATAACATTTTAAATAGTAGAGTGAATTATTTGCAATGTAAATGGGTGTAATTTAGAAATAAAAATCATGACCGAATCCCTTTATGAAGCTTCAACTGTAACCCTGTATCTCCCCTTATCTTTCTTCTATAGGTTGACCTTAAGTTTCCGCCTTTCCTGTCCGACGGCTCAAAGGACCTGATCAGCAAGCTCCTCCGCTACCATCCACCACAGCGTCTCCCGCTGAAAGGTGTCATGGAGCACCCTTGGGTGAAGGCAAACTCCCGCCGTGTCCTGCCTCCTGTCTACCAGTCCACCCAATCAAAATAGTTACTCTGCTGATTGCCTGAAGTTGTGCGACTTTTTACTGCACTTGGTAGTTGACCTGGATCCAATGACCATGAAGTGCAGACTTGTGATTAACAACACTTTGCCACTGCAGAAGCCATTATATAATATACACACATGGATCAGTACAGGGGGATACTGCAGTGGGCCGACCATTCCTTTCCTTACTACTGAAGTCTGGAACTTCACCTTATTTTTTTTTTCTGTTTGTGAAATGAGCTGCTCTATTAACCTATAATGAATACAAATACTGGCATACCTCTTATACAGGGGTCTTGTGAGTGTGCAAGTTACATCAGCAAAGAGATAAACAGACAAGATCCATTGTCGGCAGTCACAACGTTTGGCTTAATATGGCTGCACTTACGACCCCTCTGTCCCAGCCTGCCCTGCATCCAACACTGTGAATGGGGGGGCTTGGTGGGCTCCAATGCACCAAAGTAATCCACATACTGCGTTTCAAGCTTTTGGTGTCGGGCATTTATGTTCACGCTTTTGTTTTCAGTGCGTTCCTATGTAGAAGATAGCCGTCGGTTAGAAATGTTTTCTATGGTTTTATATTTAAAGTGTATATATTTCCTTGTTCAGTTCCGGGTTTTGTTCTTATGCCCTGTATGACTTGGTCCTCCCATTAGCAGAGATTATTCCTCTCCATGACTGCAAGTATGAGTGATGTCACAATTGTTGGGGAGAGTTGTCGGCTCATGTTTGTTGTGCTTGCAGCAGCCACGTAACAGTAGTTTGAAAGCCTTTGGCCACCCCAATTCCATATTCGCGGGGGTTTGGCTGAAATCTGCAAACTACCATTAAATAAAATCTAATCTCTGGAGTGGGGAGAAAGTGTAATACTTGGATGTTTTCTTTGTAAATAAAGTATTGTAATCTAATTGCCTGTGGATCTTATTCTGTGCAGCTAACTGTAACACTGGGGAAAAGTATGCAGTTAAAGGGGTTGTTCACCTTTTGAGAACTTTTTATTATGAGTGATATTCTTCATTTTTTATTGAATAATTTGTATCTTAACAATCTGGTAACTAGGGTCCAAATTCCCCTAGCAACCATGCACTGATTTGAATAAGAGGCTGGAATATGCTTGGGAGAGGACTAGAAAGAAGAGTATTTAAAAGTAACAACAAATACATTTGTAGCCTTACAGAGCATTTTGTTTTTTTGAAGGGAGACCGGAAAAAGGCATAACTATAAAACGTTAAATAATGAGAAATAATTGAAAAGTTAGAATTGGTCGTTCTATAACATAATAAAAGTTACCTTAAAGGTGAACCACCCCTTTAATTTAGAATATAAATCGAGCAACGGTTGCTTACCAAGTGCTGAACTGCAACTTGCGGCATTGTGAGCTGAAGTAAGAGACCCCCTAATTGTCAGTCACTAGTTTAAATGCTGTGTGGCTTCCTGGAGTCCCTCCGGCTTTATAGTTGTTTATACATTGACTACACTGGCAAATCGTAGAAACTCCAATTTTGCTTCTTGCTCAATGTGTCCTTTATAGTTATACTGCCCTTCAAAGGGGTTGTTCACCTTTAAATTTAACGTTTAGTATGAGAGTGATATTCTGAGACCATTAATAATTGAAAGCCAATTGCAATTATTTGTGGCCTGTTACTTTGCTTTTTATTCAGCAACTCCATTTTGTAATTTCAGCAGTCTTGTTTGCTAAGGTTCAAATCTTTCTAGGGATGCACTGAATCCACTATTTTGGTTTCGGCCGAATCCTTCACGAAAGATTCGGCCAAATACTGAACCAAATCCTAATTTGCATATGCAAATTAGCAGTGTGAAGGGGGGGAATGTACTTCCTTGTTTTGTGACAGTCATACGATTTCCCTCCCTGTCCCTAATTTGCATATGTAAATTAGGATTAGGTGCAGCCGGGCAGAAGGATTTGGCAGAATCCTGGATTCGGTGCATCCCTCAATTTTACCCTAGCAACCATGCACTGATTTGAATAAGAGACTGGAATATGAATAGTAGAGGGACTGAATAGAAAGATAAGTAATAAAATATATATATATTATATTATATTCGTACCCTTAGACACATTTTTATTTAGATGGTGTCAGTGACCTCCATTTTAAAGTCAGAAGAAAAGGGCAAATAATGCCAAAACTATAAAAAAAAAAGACCAACTGAAAATTGTTTAGAATTGACCAAGCTATCACATACTAAAAAGTGAACCATCCCTTTAAAATTGGTGCCAAGATCTATACATGTTCTTAGGAAGCGGCATTTAAAGAGGTGGGTGTATCTATTCCTCACTTCAGTGTTTTCTGTCTACTTACATTAAAATTCTTTCCCCCTTCTGTGTGTTCTACATTCATTACATAAAGGTACCGGGTCTAAAAGGTATGGTAAGTTCTAACCGCTTGCAGCCTCACCCTTAGCATAGTGGTTCCCAAACTAAATGCAGCCAACAGCACGGGGATATGGAATTGTGCCATACACTCCCTTACAGATTATAATTTTTTAATGGGGGGGGGAACTAGATGTAGTGCAAAGAAAAAATAGGAAGTGTATCTGGTAGTAAACCTGACAGAAACTGAAGGAGGACTTGGTATTGAAATAGATAAAAATTAGAAATAAGAGCAGATTTAAAAAAAAAAAAAGTTAAAGGATCAGTAACAAATTTAAAAAAATGTTGAAACATACAGTATTTCATTTTTCTCTGTAATAATAAAATAGTACCTTATACTTCATCTCAATATATATAGTGAATAAAGTACCCCCTCTTGTAAAATATAAGGATATTATAAGTTACCGAGGAGTTTCATGACCATATAAAAGTATGAGGCCGAAGGCCGAGTGATTTTATACAGGTCATGGAACTCCGAGGTAACTTCTAATATCCTTATATTTTACAACTGGGGGTACTTTATTTATTATAATACACAAATTTCAGTGAGTCATGTGACAGAAATGACATCAGAACTCACCGTTTATAACTAATGACATCAGAACTCACCGTTTATAAGGATATAATTTACAGGATATTCATGGCTCTTGTGTATTATAGTTAATTCTTATTGGAGGCAAAACAATCCTATTTTGTTTATTCAATGTTTAATTGATTTTTTTTTTTTTGATCCCTACCTACCACCCTCCCTAATCTGTGCTTGCTGCCCTTCCACCATCCTCCTATTCAGGTCTCCTTTACTTCAATTCCCACCACTGCCTACTCAATCCCACCTCCATTACTATTTAAAAAAAAAAGTAAAAAACATTGGTGGTCAGGGCCTCCCTACTAGTTAAAAAAAAACATTGGTACCCCTTAGTTAAAAAGAAACATTGGGGCCCCAGAGCATATTTTTTTTAAAAAAAAACATTGGTGGCAGGGGACTATAGAGTATTAAAATAAAACATTGGTGGGCAGGGGTTTAACAAAATAAAAAAACACATTGTTCAGTAGAACTAAACTCGTGGCTTCAGGACTTCAACTTTGGCTCCTTTCATACCTTCGGGTCCTTTCGTAGCTTTGAGACTTCAACTTTGGCTCTTCGTAGCTTCGGGTCTTTTCACAGCTTGGGGCCTTTGGCTCTTTGGGACTTCGGCAGGTGCGGCACGGCTTTGATGCTGTCAAGGGGGCCCGGGTTATTTTGAA
Organism: Xenopus petersii; assembly: GCA_038501925.1. Lineage (NCBI taxonomy): Eukaryota > Metazoa > Chordata > Amphibia > Anura > Pipidae > Xenopus > Xenopus petersii. The sequence goes on from CM076676.1 coordinate 151,652,329, forward strand.
AAGTGCAGCACAACCAGGCCCACTTTTAGGTCTGGTTCCCGGTACAACAGTACTAGAGATGTGCAGGTCAGGGCGAGCAGGCGCACGGCTACAAAAAGTCGGCATTTGAAAGTGGTGGGCACAGAGAGCAGGAGAAGAGCTCAACCTGCACCTGGCCGCCACCCGCGAAGAGAATGGCCTTTCTATGTGGGATTGTAAGAGCTGAATGTTCAGTCTGAAGGCATCTTCCAAAATGCTCGTCTTCCTCTTCAAAATCAGACTTGGCCTTGATCAGATACTGGTCAGGGTGAGAACTGTGATCCACAAGGAAACGCATCTTCATCTTAGTCTGATTTGCCCCTCCATCTTTATTATTATAGCAGGCAAAGATAATGTGGTGGACCTTTCCCGGTATGGCCAACTGAAATGCAGATAACAGGTGAACCCACTGTCAACACAGTGAAGGCCGCAGGATGTAGTCTTCCATCTCTCCCTGAGGCTGGGATTGGACTGAGCATTGGACCAGTTCAAAACAGGTGTCTTACTCCATGCCAACTATTTCTTAGGGCCTTCGTACTGAGAAAGCCCAGAATCATGTTTTACCTTATGGTTGCCATTTTGTTTTCTGCAGATAATGCAATTCCATAGGGTGACACATTTATGGGCAAAACCAGATTTGTGAGCTGTACGATTTTTCTTTTTCAGCTAAAAATCTGTCCCAGCGTAAGATGAAGGGTTGTCCAATCCAATCTGGGCTATTGAACTGCAGTTTTTATTGGTTTTTGGGTATTGTAGTTGGGTCACAGCTGGAGAGTGCACAGCATGGATCCCTGACCTACACATTACCCCATGATTGAGACCATCCTCACACCTATCAGTCAGTACAAAACACCCAGGGGACTTAAAAGAAACGGGGGCTGGGTAAATAGACATGGTATTAGCTTTTTTTTTTTTTTTTAGCTGAAAAGCTCCAGATTACAGGAAGCCCATCTCCTGTAGAGTCATTATTAGTGGTGGTTGCGAAGCAAAGCATCACTACTGTTATCTTGCAAACTTATTTTTATTCTTCTTCCGTATGAAAGTTTGGCGCGTAACTAGTCCCGCACCGTTTGTCCTAGACCCATGAATGAGGTGTCAAATCGTGCGGCTTAATCGGGAATGGGGTGGTATGACTTTTCTAAGGGGTGGGTGGTTAATTGCCCCTTGCGGGGGCAATTAACAACCCCAAAAAGTCCCATAGATTAACATTGAGGCCAACTTTTGACGGATTCTAGCGCAGAGAGGGAATCTTGTAGAAACGTTAAATTTACCACATTTGAAGAGGTTTGCGACCTGTGTCAGATGATACCCCACACGAGGGTATAAGTTTTACCCCCGGGGCAGGAGAGGTCCCCAAATTTGCCCCATTGACTTATAATGGGGAATTTATCGAATAATTTGTTTGTCGCAGACCCATGAATGAGGTGTCAAACCGTTCAGCTTATTCGGGAATGGGGTGTTGTGACTTTTCTGTCCTATTTTGGGGACCCAAAAAAGTGAGCGGAGCCGCAAACAACCAATCAGATTTTCCCTATTGACTTCAATGAGAAAATGTAAACAGCTGTAATTCTCACAGTAATAAAGCCAGAGCTCCCAAACTTGGCACCGTGGGTCACTGGGTGACTGCAGCCAAAATTTACAAAAAGTGGGTGGAGTCTACAACAGCCAATCAAATTTCAGCCATTCAATTAAATAGGAAAATTTTAAACTGCTGCCGCTCTTAGACGTTAATGGCAGCCTCCTCAAAGTTGGCACAGTTGGTCACTGGGGGACTGGGATTAAAATTAAGAAAAGTGGGTGGAGCCAAAACCAACCAATCAGATTTCTTTGATTGATTGTAATGAGAACAATTAAGAAGGCTGCCATTCTCACAGTATTGATGTCAGGGACCTTGAATCTCACAAATGTGGTCGCTGGGGGTTTCCACTTCAAGTTTAGAAAAAGTGGGCGGAGCCACCAACAACCAATCAAATTTCATTCATTGATTTTCAATAGAAAAAAATAGAAATGCTGCCATTTTTACACATTAAATGACAGCATTCCCAAACTTTGGAATGTTAGTCACTGAGTGACTGTGGTTCACAATTAGGAAAAAAAGGGGCGGGGCAACAACAGCCAATCAGATTTCAGCCTTTGACCTTAATGAAAAATGATAAACTGCTGCTATTATCACGGTTTAAATGCTAGGTGTACCAAACTTGGCTCAATTACTCACTGGGTAACTGCGGTCAAAATCTAGGAAAAGTGGGTGGAACCAAGAACAGCCAATCAGATGTTCCCTATTGACTTCAATGAGAAAATGTAAACAGCTGTAATTCTCACAGTATCAAAGCCAGAACTCCCAAACTTGGCACCGTGCGTCACTGGGTGACTGCGGTCAAAATTTAGGAAAAGTGGGCGGAGCCGCAAACAGCCAATCAGATTTCAGCCATTGACCTTAATGAAAAATGATAAACTGCTGCTATTATCACAGTTTAAATGCTAGGTGTACCAAACTTGGCTCAATTACTCACTGGGTGACCGTGGTCAAAATTTAGGACAAGTGGGTGGAGCCAAAAACAGCCAATCAGTTTTCACCTATTGACTTCAATATAAAATTTTGGAATACCGCCGTTCTCACCGTTTTAAAATCAGAGGCCCCAAACTTGGCACTGACCATGACTAGGTAACTGGGGTTAAAATTCAGAAAAATGGGCGGAGCTTAAGACAGCCAATCAAATTTTACCTAACGCTATTCAATGGGAATATTTAAATTCCTGTCATTCTTACACTGTTAATGTAAGAGTGCTCAAACTTGGTCCATTTGGTGACTGGGTTGCAATTTTTTAAAAGTGGACGGAGCCAAAAATAGCCAGTTTGTTTGGATTGATTTCAATGGTAAAATTTGGTTGGCTTTAAATTTCACCGGTTTAATCCAGATTCTACCGACTTTGTGTACTCTCTAGGCACCAGGGGCGACTGGGCAAGACACCCAACATATATGGGGGGCCTGAGTTTTGCCACGGCAAGCACCACTCACATTTTCTTCAGGAAATGTACCTCTCTAGTTTAAAGGTGTTGTTCACCTTTCAGTTAACTTTTAGTATGATGTAGAGATTGATATTCTGAGACAATTTGCAATTTGTTTTCATTTTTTATTATTAAGGTTTTTGAGTTATTTCGCTTTTTATAAAGCAGCTCTTCAATTTGCATATTAACCAGTCTGGTAACTAGGGTCCAAAATACCCTAGCAACCATGCAGTGATTTGAATAAGAGACTAGAATATGAATGGGAGAGGCCTGATGAGTAATAAAAAGTAACAATAACAATACATTTGTAGCCTTACAGACACATTTGTTTTTTAGAAGGGAGACAGTGACGCCCATTTGAAAGCCATTGTAAAAAGTAAAAGGCAAAAAACTATAAAACTATAAAAACAGAATAATGAAAACCAATTGAAAAGTTGCTTAGAATTGTCCGTTCTATAACATAATAAAAGTTACCGTAAAGGTGAACCACCCCTTTAATCAAATAATTCAAAATTTTCAAAATGATTTACTTTTTCTGTAATAATAATAAAACATGTTGGTGGCAGGCAGACTTTTGTGTCAAAAATGGTCATCACTGTGTATAAGAAGCAGTAACAGCCATCACTGTTTATTTGATAAGTATTTGCTTTTTCTCGACCAAATTAAATATGGCAGCATAGCAGAAAGAAAGCTCCCTGACTGGCAACGCAGAGAAGATTGTGAACCCTCCCTAATACCAAGAATTATGTGAAACAGATATTTGTCCCCGAGGCCTGGGGGATGGGTGGGCCCAAATGATTGCTGTGGGGTTCCCTACCCTTAACTTATATAACTGCTGTGCATGCTGGGAGTTGTGGTTTGGCTTACGAGTGAAGGATGGAACATTGTGTATAATCAGGCTTTGACTGTGTAGACTGTAGAATGCCAGAGGGGCTACTGTAACTGTAAGATGCCACCAGAATTGGACTGGAGCATTGGGGGCCCATTGGGGCTGCAACATGAAAGGCCCTACTGGCAGTCACCGGGGGGCCCCTCCCGAATTCTAAATTCCCGCCCCTAGGGTTGCCACCTTTTCTGGGAAAAAATACCGGCCTTCCCATATATTTATCTTTTTGTTTCCTATTAATAACATTGGGATCAGCCATCATTTTTACCAGCCAGGCTTATAAAATACTGGCCAGGTGGCAACCCTACCCGCCCCACGAACGCCGTCACTCTGCAGCAGATCTATTTTTATGGGGCAGCCAATCAGGGGAGCAGTTCTGGGCTAGCTGTGGCCAGTGAGCCCTGGGGCCCAGTACTTTTTTCCCCGTGTTCCAACGGCCCAGTTGGGGTTGCCACCTTTTCAGGAAAGAAATATCAGCCTTCCTATATATTTATCTTTTTTTCCTTATTAATAATATTGGGATTAACTATCATTTTTACTGGCCAGGCCTGTAAACTACTGGCCAGGTGGCAAACCTAAGCCCAGTTAGACCATGACCTGGGCCTCAGACATAGGCCCAAACAGTTGCCACAGGCCCATTACTTGGAATGCCAGGGCCTATTCTAAATCTCAGTTTGGAGCCGCACATCATATATAGGTTGAAAGGTGGGTCCTATGTATATATTCTATATCTAAATATACAAAGTGACCTTGTCGTGGAGCTGCAGGGAAACATACACCCCCAGCCTCTAGCTTCTGAGGCAACAACAGACCCTGCCTTCCTTTCAGCAGCCTATAGATGCCATGCTTATTAACGGCTTATTTACGGCAAGGTAACCAAAATATAACAGAAATGGCGGCTGGGGGAGGAATGTTGGGAGCTGTAGTTTCAAAACCACTGCTGGTCTGTGGTAAAACGTTGCCTTTGTAGTGTATTTGTGACTATATATATTTATTTATGTGAAAGTCAGTCACCTCCAGTAATACTAATGATAAATAATGTATATATATACACACACACACAAATGAGAGCTATAGAGGCAGACAAAGCCTTTCCTGCTGCTTTTGACACCCCCACCCTCCATCCTTCCATCCAGCATCATCATCATCATCATCCTCCTCCTGCCCTCTCCCAATAATCCCCAGCGCCCCTCCCCCTCAGCTGCTGAGCCCGGGTGGGAGTGACGTCAGTGGCAGCCATCTTGTGTCAGACTGGAGGAGAAGGAACCAAAGCAGCACCAGAGCCTGAACAGCACCCAGCGAGATCATGTGAGTCTTCTGCTGATCCCCTGCTTATCCCCATACAAATATCCTCATATATATATATACACCTCCTCATACACACACACACCTACCTACATATATATATATATATATATATATATATATATATATATATATATATATATATATATATATATATATATATATATATATATATATATATATATATAATCTATATATCTCTATTTATACACACACAGAGCATTATCCAGCTACACATCTCTCATACACTGGATACTGCACTCACAGCATCACAAAGTGTCACACACACACTGCTCCCACTAATCTGTGTCACACACACTGCAACCTGCCATCTTAGTTACACAAACACACAGCCCATTGAGAATCTGACAAACACTGCCATAATTTGTAGTAACACACACACAATCCAAGAACCTCTGTCTCTCTCACACACACACACACACATACACAGTGCTTTGGAGTTGTGTGACAGGGCCAGAATCAAGCGGCTTATGTGTGTGACACTGATCATTAGATGGTTGTGTGCTTGTGTGTGTGTGTGTGACACTGCTTGTTGAATGCTGATGGAGGTTATGGTACATCAGTGTCACACTCCCCACCCAGAAATTGGTGGGACAGCAATCCAATTTGGCCCACATACAGTTCTATTTGTCACAATCACGCAATCCAGCAGTCTATTTGTCTCTTTCACACAGTCCCTGCACTCGGCCGTGTCACATACTCACTGCACTCATCAATGTCCTATAGACACGATGCAACAAGCAATAATCACTCACACACAGGCCCTAGTATTATACCACACGCATGTGTCACACAAACACGCTACATTCAGCAGTATGGCCTGCACCCAGTGCTCAGTCCTGGTAGCTGTATCCCTGTATCCCTCTGTAACACACACACAATGTACTGTTAGCTACTTGTATCCCTCTTTAACACACACACAATGTACTGTTAGCTACTTGTATCCCTCTGTAACACACACACACAATGTACTGTTAGCTACTTGTATCCCACTGTAACACACACACACACAATGTACTGTTAGCTACTTGTATCCCTCTGTAACGCACACACACACACAGTGTACTGTTAGCTACTTGTATCCCTCTGTAACGCACACACACACACAGTGTACTGTTAGCTACTTGTATCCCTCTGTAACACACACACAGTGTACTGTTAGCTACTTGTATCCCTCTGTAACGCACACACACACACAGTGTACTGTTAGCTACTTGTATCCCACTGTAACACACACACACACAATGTACTGTTAGCTACTTGTATCCCTCTGTAACGCACACACACACACAATGTACTGTTAGCTACTTGTATCCCACTGTAACACACACACAATGTACTGTTAGCTACTTGTATCCCACTGTAACACACACACAATGTACTGTTAGCTACTTGTATCCCTCTGTAACACACACACAATGTACTGTTAGCTACTTGTATCCCACTGTAACACACACACACAATGTACTGTAAGCTACTTGTATCCCTCTGTAACGCACACACACACACAGTGTACTGTTAGCTACTTGTATCCCACTGTAACACACACACACACACACAATGTACTGTTAGCTACTTGTATCCCTCTGTAACACACACACAATGTACTGTTAGCTACTTGTATCCCACTGTAACACACACACACAATGTACTGTTAGCTACTTGTATCCCACTGTAACACACACACACAATGTACTGTTAGCTACTTGTATCCCACTGTAACATCACACACACAATGTACTGTTAGCTACTTGTATCCCACTGTAACACACACACACACAATGTACTGTTAGCTACTTGTATCCCTCTGTAACACACACACAATGTACTGTTAGCTACTTGTATCCCACTGTAACACACACACACAATGTACTGTAAGCTACTTGTATCCCTCTGTAACGCACACACACACACAGTGTACTGTTAGCTACTTGTATCCCACTGTAACACACACACACACACACACACAATGTACTGTTAGCTACTTGTATCCCTCTGTAACACACACACAATGTACTGTTAGCTACTTGTATCCCACTGTAACACACACACACAATGTACTGTTAGCTACTTGTATCCCTCTGTAACACACACACAATGTACTGTTAGCTACTTGTATCCCACTGTAACACACACACACAATGTACTGTTAGCTACCTGTATCCCACTGTAACGCACACACACAATGTACTGTTAGCTCATTGTATCCCTCTTTAACACACACACACAATGTACTGATAGCTACTTGTATTCCTCTATAATACACACACACACACACTGTACAGTCACACATCTCATGCTACTGATACTGTTGCTTGTCATGTAGTCATTGTTTACTATTGCATAGGAATAATGTCACACTTCATTCCAGCAGCCTAACCTTTAATTCCCTGATCCTATAGGTTATGGGTACTTAATAAGGGCAGTCCCCCCCCCCCCCCGTGCAAGCTGTCAGTATCACACGCCTTTGTATCACATCCCCGATGATTTATATGTGTCACAAATGTACTGCAACATTAAAATATTTAACCTTTTGTCATGTGCAGGACTACAACTCCCAACAAGCTTTGGTGGCAAAGGATATTGGGAGTTGTAGTTTTCTGTTTACCTTTATTAGTTATCCAACTGTGTAAGGAAGGCATATTTATATTAATGCAAGATATATATAATTTTTGTATCTTCTTAGCACCCCCTAAAGCCTTTGTGATGATCAGTTATGCACATATATATGTGTGTGCTCAACCTGTGTCACATTGGATCCCGCTAGGTCCCTGCAGTGTCACAATACAAATAAGGGGGGGGCAAGTTATGACATCACAGGGGGGCTTATGGTTGCCTGACCTTATAAATAGTTTAGCCAGTCGAGCTGCAGCCCCAATAATACATATACAGTAGGCCCTGTATTCCTAGGACTGTGCCACAGTTCAGATGGGGTGTTACGTGGCCGTATCTACCTACATCTAGAAACAATTGTTTCTGCCTTTACAAAACACAGAGCAGTAAGTTGCGCCAATTGGCCACTCTTGTCTTGAAATTCTATTGGATTACCGTTGGTTATTTAGACAAAAAATCCAGCCCCTCCCACTTTGATCAAATTTAGTCCTTTGGATTAGTCCAAGTGGATTGAGCCAGTGTAAAAACTAGGCCTGTGGTCCCTGATTGGCTGCTTTATTCTTGCACATTTCATGATGCCTGGCCCCTTATCATAGCCCATCCATAACTCTCTTTATCTGTACATCAGCTTTATACATAAGTGAGCTGCCATTTTGTTTGTTTTCTTCTCTGACAGCAGTGTATGGAGAAAACTGTGCATACTTATAGGTATAAATATGCACAAAAGGAGTTTCCATTAGTATGATGGGTACATAGTAGGGAAGCAACGAATCCAGGATTCGGTTCAGGATTAGGCCTTTTACAGCAGGATTCGGCTGAATCCTTCTGCCAGGTCAAACCGAATCTGAAGCCTAATTTGCATATACAAATTAGGGGAGGGAAATCACGTGACTTTTTGTCACAAAACAAGGAAGTAAAAAATGTTTCCCCCTTCCCACCCCTAAGTTACATATGCAAATTAGGATTCGGTTCGGTATTCGGCTGAATCTTTCGCAAAGGATTCGGGGGTTCGGCTGAATCCAAAATAGTGGATTCGGTGCATCCCTAGTACAAAGGAATCTACCGTTGGCAAGACACGTTTGACTGTAGAACCAATTCTGCCCCGTTTTCCTTTTGGAGGTCTCTCTCCAAGTGTGAAAGAGCTCAAAGAACTATTTACTGGGCATGCTCACTACCTCTACTCCAATAGAAATGAATCAGACAGGCGCATGAGGCACCGCTTTGAGGTCTTCAACGTTGGAAGAAGGAGAGCTCAGAAAGGAAAGAGGGTGGGGCTTCATGCTTGATAAGGAAGTAACTAAAAGAGCTGCAGTTGAACTGCCTGTAACAGAGAAATGAAACAAGACAGAATGCTGGGAGAAAGGAATGTTCTTCTGGGGGCTGTTTAGAGTAATTTTAGAGAAAAAAATGGTTTACTTATTCTTTAAACAGTGTTTGAAAGGAAAAGCCGGTCGGAGCTTCATGATAGACGAGGAAGTGACTAAAAGAGCTGCAGTTGAGCTGTTTGTAATAGAGAAATGAAATAAGACAGAATGCTGGGAGAAAGTTACAGTATGTTCTTCTGAGGGCTGTTTAGAGTAAGTTTAGAGAGAGAAAAAATGGTTTACTTATTTTTTAAACAGTGTCTTAAAGGAAAAGGGGGTGGAGCTTCATGCTAGATGAGCTGCAACTGAAATAGACGGAATGCTGGTAGAAATATATGTTATTCTGGGGGCTGTTTAGAGTAGAGTAATTTTAGAGAGAAAAAACCTTTTCTTTAAACAGTATCTTAAAGGAAAAGGGGGCAGAGCTTCATGTTAGACAAGGAAGTAAGTAAAAGAGCTGCAGTTGAGCTGTTTGTAATAGAGACATGAAATAAAACTGAATGCTGTGAGAGCAATTTTAGAGGTAGAAAAAGGTTTACTTATTCTTTAAACATCATCTAAAATGAAGAGTACGTCTTTTTATTTTAAGAACAGCCCCCAAAATAACACTACTTTGTACCTGCATTCAGGCTTGTGCCATTTCTAAATCAACAGCAGCTCAACTGCAGCTCATTTCAGTTCCTGGTCTAGCATGAAGCACCACCCCCTCTTTTTTTAGTGCACTCTCCTTCTCTCTTTATAGAGGTGTCTCCTGGAAATCAGCAGGCAGCTCTTTGACAGTCTTCACAGTCAAAAAGAGACGGGGAGTTCAGAAAGGAAGAGGGGGCAGAGCTTCTTGCCATATGACTTGAGCAGTGTCCCCTGCTTCCCTGGACTCAGTGTTGCCCTCTAGCTGAGCTTAACAGAACTCCCATTATCTGTTTTTTTTTTGTTTTTACTTTTTGGAGGCAACAGAATAGATCCTTTAGAAACAAAGATATATTCCATCTGTATATTTGTTTTTACAGAAATGGGTAGGAGCCGCCATATTGTTTTCTCATCCGTTCATACTCCCCGTGGACTCACTGCAGCAGATGCAGTTGCAAAGACCTTTTTTCTGAAATGTGAAGTCCCACATCTGTTCTTTTTGTTATCAATTCCCATTGGTCAGACCCTTGACCAGCTGGCGCATTTGTGACTCACTGTGTGAGAAGGGAGCATTGTTTAGACAGTGACCCCTTGAGGTTGCTTTGGGATATTGCGATATTATGAAATAATGTTCTAGATCTCTATGTATTCAGTTGGAGGTCAAGAGTAGTTCTTGAATCAGCCAGCAGTTGGTGATTAGCAGATGCCAGCATTACCCGCGTACAATGCCATTAAGGGGTTGTTCACTTCTAAACGATTTTTAAGTTGAATTGTTTGCAGATTGTTTTCCAAAATCTAAGTTTGAAGTTTACAGTCCCTGTCTCTGGTGTTTCAGTCTGGCAGCTCAGTAATTCAGGTGCAGATTCTAAACTGTTACAATTTTGCTAAATTTAGCCGATACATTTAGCCGATGCGTTTAGCCGATACATTCAGCCGATACATTCAGCCGATATATGTAGCCGACATATTCAGCCGATACATTCAGCCGATACATTCAGCCTATAGATTCAGCCGATACATTCAGCCGACATATGTAGCCGACACATTCAGCGGATACATTTAGCGGATACATTCAGCTGACATATGTAGCCGACATATGTAGCGGATACATTCAGCGGATGCAGTCAGCCGATACATTCAGCCGATACATTCAGCCGACATATGTAGCGGATACATTCAGCGGATACATTCAGCCGATGCATTCAGCCGATGCATTCAGCGGACGCATTCAGCCAACACAGTCAGCCGACACATTCAGCCGACACATTCAGCGGGTACATATGTAGCCGACACATTCAGCGGGTACATTCAGCGGGTACATTCAGCTGGAACATTCAGCCGGTACATTCAGCCGACACATTCAGCCGACACATTCAGTTAAAGGAAAACTATACCCCCCAAACAATGTAGGTCTCTATAAAAAGATATTGCATAAAACAGCTCATATGTAAAATCCTGCTTCATGTAAACAAACCATTTTCATAATAATATACTTTTCTAGTAGTATGTGCCATATGGTAATTGTAAATAGAAATTTGCCATTTTAAAAAATAAGGGCCGCCCCCTGGGATCGTAGGATTCACTGTACTCACAAACATACCAGCAAACTATACATGTTAGGTCACATGGGCCAATTAACAGACAGAGTTGTGTCTTTTGCTTCCACACTTCTTCCTGTTACAGTTAGAGCTGCAGTATTTCTGGTCAGGTGATCTCTTCCTGTTGCAGTTAGAGCTGCAGTATTTCTGGTCAGGTTATCTCTTCCTGTTACAGTTAGAGCTGCAGTATTTCTGGTCAGGTGATCTCTTCCTGTTACAGTCAGAGCTGCAGTATTTCTGGTCAGCTGATCTCTGAGGCAGCACACAGACCATCACGAAATGGTGGCTCAAGGCAAGAGATGTAAAAGGACAATATTTACTTAAATATATATTCCAGTTTGGTAAGATTCTTTAATATGCCACTTAATATGATATGAACTATCTGTTGCTTAAGTGTTCATTTTGGGGGTATAGTTTTCCTTTAATACATTTCTGAGCAACATCTCCGGAGTATTAGCAACTGTTGTTCCAATTCTAACAGCTGCCTGTAATGAAACTCAGGGATTCTGCTCAGCAGGAACAGAGATAAGAAATGTATCGATTTAGAACAGTTTACAGGGTCGGCGACCTCCCCTTCCCAGAGCTGCTTTAGAAAGGTGAAAAATTCTATATTATTACAATTCAATATTAAAAAATACAGTCACACATAGAAAGTAGAAAGTAATTGGAAAAAGTCTTTATTTCTGGTGAACTGTCTGAAACCAACTGAACTGAAAAAAGTGTTGGAAGGTGAACAACCCCTTGAAGTCACCGGTCCGAATACTTTTTATTCAGATTCAGATGTTCATGATAGGACCGGCTTCTTTTGGGTTGGCCCATTTACATCTTGTGTTTAATTCCAAGGGGCAGATTTATCAAGGGTCAAATTTAGAAAATAAACTCCCAAATTGAATTTTCAAAACTCGGTTGAATAGGATCGACACGGAAACTCAAATCGAATTCGAATCGAGTTAAAAAAAAAAAAAATGTCAGAAAGGCTGCAAACAACTCCAAATTGATCCCAGGACATCTTCTATTGACGAAAACATCAATTCGGCAGGATTTAGTTGGCGAATAGTCGCATTCGAGTTCTTAAAGGGCCAGAGTATGATAAATCTCGATTATCAAATTAGAAGCTGGAATCGAATTTTAATAACTCCCTAGTGTAATTGGACAGACTTGTCACTGTATCAGATTCACCAGCCTTCTCCAGGATGGGTGTGGTGAGTGCCAGATGCACCTCTACTTTGTTTGGAGCTGGAATCCTATAACATTTCCCAGTGTAACTGATCCAGCCCCATCTGTTTGACAGATGGAATTCACAGTGGGCCTGAGGCTGACCTCCTCCCCCAATGATCACACAGAAATGCTGCTGCCCCATAGTCATGCTGCTGCCTGAAATGGCTTTCTAATGTGCAAGGCTGTATCTGCTCTCTTCTCCCGAGGAGAATGAACCTGCCTTATTCCTCCTCCTGCTTTTTGCAGGGATTGTTCACCTTTGAGTTAACTGTTAGTATGATGTAGAGAGTGCTATTCTGAGATTGCAACTGGTTTTTATTATTTGTGGTTTTTGAGTTATTTAGCTTTTAATTCAGCAGCTCTCCAGTTTACCATTTCAGTAATCTGGTTGCTGGGGTCCAATTTACCCTAGCAACCATGCATTCATTTAATTAAGTGACTGGAATATGAATAGGAGAGATGAGTAATGAAAAGTAGCAATAACAATAAATCTGTAGCCTTACAGAGAATTTGTCTTTTAGACGGGGGTCAGTGACCCCCCATTTGAAAGCTGGAAAGAGTCAGAAGTACAAAAAAAACTAGTGAGAAAAGTATTTATAACAATCCCTGTTACTGTGTGTATCTCTGTGTATGAGGGATTATAGGATTTACTGATCTGCACCTGCTGTTTGTTTCTAACTTGATCGATATTAATTCTATGTATTATATAACTCATTTTAACATCTCCCACTGTAATGTTATTAAGGTTCAATGGGATAAATGATTCCAGAACTAGACCCTGTACTGCTAATCTTGGAGTTTGTGTACCCCACATTGGTATATGTTACAACTCTTTCATACTGCTAGTCCTGACTAGGCTTATTGTGATAGGCTGTTGTGTTACTGCTTGTCCTGGCTAGGCTTATTGTGATAGGCTGCTGTGTTACTGACATCCTGGCTAGACTTATTGTGATAGGCTGCTGTGTTACTGACATCCTGGCTAGACTTATTGTGATAGGCTGTTGTGTTACTGCTTGTCCTGGCTAGGCTTATTGTGATAGGCTGTTGTGTTACTGACATCCTGGCTAGACTTATTGTGATAGGCTGTTGTGTTACTGACATCCTGGCTAGACTTATTGTGATAGGCTGTTGTGTTACTGCTTGTCCTGGCTAGGCTTATTGTGATAGGCTGCTGTGTTACTGACATCATAGATAGGCTTATTGTGATAGGCTGTTGTGTTACTGCTAGTTCTCGCTAGGCTTATTGTAATAGGCTGTTGTGTTACTGACATCCTTACTAGGCTTATTGTGATAGGCTGCTGTGTTACTGACATCCTGGCTAGGCTTATTGTGATAGGCTGTTGTGTTACTGACATCCTGGCTAGGCTTCTTGTGATAGGCTGTTGTGTTACTGACATCCTGGCTAGGCTTATTGTGATAGGCTGTTGTGTTACTGCTAGTTCTCGCTAGGCTTATTGTAATAGGCTGCTGTGTTACTGACATCCTGGCTAGGCTTATTGTGATTGGCTGTTGTGTTACTGACATCCTGGCTAGGCTTATTGTGATAGGCTGCTGTGTTACTGACATCCTGGCTAGGCTTATTGTGATAGGCTGTTGTGTTACTGACATCCTGGCTAGGCTTATTGTGATAGGCTGTTGTGTTACTTCTAGTTCTCGCTAGGCTTATTGTTATAGGCTGTTGTGTTACTGACATCCTTACTAGGCTTATTATGATTGGCTGTTGTGTTATTGACATCCTTACTAGGCTTATTGTGATTGGCTGTTGTGTTATTGACATCCTTACTAGGCTTATTGTGATTGGCTGTTGTGTTACTGACATCCTGGCTAGGCTTATTGTGATAGGCTGTTGTGCTACTGACATTGTTTGCATAGATAGATAGGCAGAGATCCTGCCGGGTCCTGTCCAGTCTAGGGTCATTCTCTGAAAAACATCCAGCTCAGTGTCACTCAGTAGAGCTATACGCTGTGTCTCATGGTATGTGCAAAGCATTTGGTAAGATGTTTCTTAGAGTTATGTTATTTTATTTACTGGCACCCACCATCTCCCAAAGGCATCGTTTTCTCCCATTTTGCCATTCTGGTTCTTAAAGGAGAATTCAACCCTTAACTAAAAAAAAACCCTACCCTACATAGAACCTCCCTCCATCCACCCCACAGCCTAGCTGCTAACCTGGGGAAATGCAACTAAGTCTTTACTTACCCCTCAGGGCAGATTCAGGGATCGCAGTTCACAGCAGCCATCTTCCAGGTCTTCTGCTAATCTGAGACAGAGACCGTCAAAGCATAGGCATTGCATAGAGCGCGTATAGAGCGAGTATAGAGCGAGTATAGAGCGAGTATGGAGCGAGTATTGAGCGTGTATGGAGTGTGTATGGAGCGGGTATGGAGTGGGTATAGAGCGGGTATGCACAATTTCTGGACAACTTTGCTGCTTGGCTTCCTTACTTTCTTTCATCTAACATCCCATCCATCATATTAGGTGACTTTAATATACCCGTTAACAACATTAACAACTCTTCTGTCTCTAAACTTCTTTCACTAACCTCCTCCCTAGGCTTATCTTTGTGCTCAGACTCCCCCTCTCACTCCAGTGGTAACACTCTGGATCTCATATTTACCAGACTCTGTTCAACCACCAATTTTACTAACTCCCCATTTCCCCTCTCTGATCACAATATGCTCACATTTCAACTCTCACTAACTCCCTCCTCACCCCCTGCTATTCCCCAAACACGTACTTACCGTGACTTGCAAGCTGTAGACGTGTCACATCTCTCTTCTTCCTTTGACTCTCTTCACTCTAATATCTCAGCCATCTCTTGTCCTAATGTGGCTACCTCTGTCTACTATAGTCCTCTCACCACTGCCCTAAATGAGCTTGCTCCTATAAAAACTAAACGTTCTAGACCCAAACCACTTCAACCATGGCATACTGCTCATACAAAAGCGCTCCAAAGACATTCACGTGCACTTGAGCGTCGCTGGCGCAAATCCCGTTCAGAATCAGACTTTTGGAGCTACAAATCTGCCCTGCGCTCCTTTAACACCAGCCTCTTCCAAGCCAAACAAACATACTTTACTTCACTCATTAACTCCCTTTCTAAAAAACCAGCACAACTTTTCTCCACCTTTAACCCTCTCCTTTCCCCTTCTCCACCCCCTCCATGCACATCTGTCTCTGCTCAAGATATTGCTGAGCACTTCAAAAACAAAATTGACACTATCAGAAGGGACATTACACTACTCAACCCCCCTAGACTTCCACCACCCTCCCTCCACACTCCCCAATCTCTCCTGTGCTCCTTCACCCCTGTCACTGATGAGGAATCTCAAAGCTTCTGGCCTCCTCTCACCTTACCACCTGTCGCTTGATCCAATTCCCTCAAAACTTCTCTGCAATACCAATCCTTGTCTAATCAAAGCCTTAACTCACCTATTTAATCTTTCGCTCTCAACTGGACTGTTTCCTTCTCAACTAAAACATGCTCTTGTCACCCATTCTGAAAAAACCCTCTCTTGATCCCTCCAATCTTGACAACCTCCGACCTATCTCTCTGCTACCTTTCATCTCTAAACTACTTGAGCGCCTAGTCTACAACCGACTTACCTCATTCCTCTCTGACAATAACCTGCTGGACCCCCTACAATCTGGTTTTAAGCCACAACACTCCACGGAAACTGCCCTGACTCGACTAACTAATGACCTTTTAACCGCTAAAGCCAACAATCATTTCTCACTACTAATACTGCTTGATCTCTCAGCTGCATTTGACACTGTAGATCATCTTCTTCTCCTCCAGTCCCTCCAGTCGCTTGGCCTTCGTGACACATCCCTGTCCTGGTTCTCTTCTTACATCACCAATCGTTCCTTCAGTGTCTCCTACAATGGAGTATCATCTTCTCCCTACCTCTTTCTGTTGGGGTTCCTCAAGGCTCTGTCCTGGGACCATTACTATTCTCCCTCTATACTTCCTCCCTTGGCAAATTAATAAATTCGTATGGTTTCCACTACCACCTCTATACTGACGATACTCAGATCTAGCTCTCATCTCCTGATCTCAACCCAGAACTCCTAACTCGCGTCTCCTCCTGCCTGTCCGTTATCTCTATCTGGATGTTGCAACGCTATCTTAAATTAAACCTCTCTAAAACTGAAATGGTTCTCTTTCCTCCAACTAACACCAGTAGCATCCCCGAAGTATCCATCATAGTTAACAATTCCACTATCACCCCCTCTCCCCAGGCCCGGTGCCTTGGGGTTATCCTAGATTCTGCCCTGTCATTCACTCCTCATATCCAGTCACTTATCAAATCATGTCACTTCCACCTAAGGAACATATCCAAAATACGATCATTTATCACCCAAGACGCTGCCAAAATTCTTATTCACTCTCTCATCATATCGCGTCTAGACTACTGTAACTCTCTTTTAATTGGCCTTCCCCTCCAGAGACTGTCAGCTCTCCAGTCCATAATGAACACTGCTGCGAGGCTCATACACCTCAGCAACCGCTCCTCCTCTGCCTCACCATTCTGTTAATCCCTGCACTGGCTTCCGTTACCTTTCAGAATCAAATTCAAATTAATGACACTGACTTTCAAAGCACTTCATAACTCTGCTCCACCCTACATCTCTGAACTCATCTCTATATACTCACCCACTCGCTTACTACGCTCCTCTACTGACCTACTACTCAACTCTTCTCTCATTACCTCCTCACATGCTCGCATTCAAGACTTTGCAAGGGCTGCACCCCTCCTCTGGAACGCTCTCCCACGGTCTGTCCGACTTTCTCCCAACCTTTCTGCTTTTAAGAAATCTCTGAAAACGCACTTCTTTCGAGAAGCCTACCCTCACTCTGCTTAACTACCAAACGCAACACCACATACAATACCACATTTCTCACCCACTTACTTCGATCTTGCCCACTCCCACACCTTGTGTATTACTCCCTCCCCTTTAGACTGTATGCCTATGCATAGAGCCTTCCTCACCTTTTTGTACCTGTATTGATTGTGATGTTTGTTACTCCATATGTTCTATATATGTAATTCATGTGATGTAGTTGTATAATCACATTTACTTTACAGTGCTACGCAATATGTTGGCGCTATATAAATACATGTTAATAATAATAATAATAATAATAATAATAATAATATGGAGCGAGTATGGATCGGGTATAGAGCGTGTATGGAGCGGGTATAGAGTGAGTATAAAGTGAGTATAGAGCGTGTATGGAGCGGGTATAGAGTGAGTACAGAGTGCACAATTGCAAGTCAGCCCTTTGTCATTGAGCTGTATTTACATTATCAGAAGCCCCTCAGTCTGGGGTGCCAACATGCAGTGATTCTCCTCAAAATAGGCTGCTGGTGCCATACACCATATAGTACAAGGGAGCAGTTATTGAGAGTCAATAGGTTGTAACTCTGCAGTTTAGACACTAGGCGGCAGCACACAAGCTGAGTGCTCATCGCTACCATGTAAATGAGCATTTCTCTCTCTCCAGTCTGGCAAAAGTCATTCTTTGCATAATGATGATTCTGTGACCAGCTCATAAGGATCATACCCCCCCCCCCCCTCACCAAACTGCTGCGAATCATGTTAAAATGTCAGCTCAGGTGATCAGAGTCTCACTTTTGGGCATTTTCATTCAGAAATTATTTAAAGCAATTGTCTTGGTGATTAGACTACTTAAATGACGCAGCTTTTGTGTGGAAGAGACAGAGATTTGCGGGCAGGTCAGCAGATCAGGGCTTGGTATTATAATGGTAATGGGTGAGATTTGAACCATAGTCACCTACTGTACCCCGACGTCAGGTTAAATATAGCGTTAAGTGAAATACACGGCCGCTAATCGTCGAATGATGTCACAATTCTGAGAATTACCCGCCATTTATTATACAGCTCGTTGTTTTCTTGTTATGCCTAAGTAATGGGCTCATTCACTTGCATAGCACACCCCTATTATTACTTGCAACTTGCCTCTTCCACATTATCCGTAATGTCTGGGCTGTGCTTATTGTGCTTGTGCGGGGGTATAAACGTCAACTTACCTGCATACAGAATTGATATTCAGCAAACATCTGAAGCCAACACTTCTTCTTGCATCTGGACAGGTGTGGGATCCGTTATCGACAATCCGTTATACAGAAAGCTCCAAATTACTTAAAGGCTGTCTTCCCATAGACTTCATTTTATCCAAATAATCCCAATTTTTAAAAATGATTTCCTTTTTCTGTGTAATAATAAAACAGTCGCTTGTACTTGATCCCAACTAAGATATAATTAATCCTTATTGGAAGCAAAACCAGCCTATTGGGGTTATTTAATGTTTATATGATTTTCTAGTAGACTTAAGGTATGAAGATCCAAATTACAGAAAGATCCGTTATATGGAAACCCCAGGACCCAAGCATTGTGTATAAAAGGTCCCATACCTGTACCAGATTTGGGGTACACCCCTGTATATGTAGGGTTCTTCTATACAGTGCAGTTAAAGTTAAATGTGTATATATATATATAAATATATATATATATATATATATATATATATAAAGTGATGATGTACTCACAGAAGTGAAAGCCTATATATATATATATATATATATATATATATATATATATATATATATATATATATAGGCTTTCACTTTCTGCCCTTCAACTTACACAACCCACTAGCCACATACATATATATATATAAAGTGATGATGTACTCAAAACTTCCTTTGATGGCCCCAGACTTTGGACTCCCTTACACAATGATTACTGGACCAAAGAACTTTCCCCAATCAGGTTACTGATTTACCTTGTGTCTATTTCTGTCCCATAAGGCAAATGTTAGTCATGGCCAAATACCACTTATGTCTGTACCTCGAAATCTGGCAATTGCAAGACCACCTTAAAGGGGAAGTTCACTCTTAAAGGGGGGTTTCACCTTTGAGTCCGATTTTAGTATGATGTAGAACGGGATATTCTCAGACAATTTGCAATTGGTTTTCATTTTTTATTATTTGTGGTTTTTGAGTTATTTTGCTTTTTATTCAGCAGCTCTCCAGTTTGCAGTATCAGCCATCTGGTTGCTAGGGTCTAAATTATCTTAGCAACCATGCGCTTATTTTAAAAAGAGACTGGAATAGGAATAGGAGAGGGACTGAATAGAAAAAACGAGCAATAAAAAGTAACATTTGCTTTTAGAAGGGGTCACTGACCCCCTTTTGAAAGCTGGAAAAGGTCAAAAGAATAAGGCAAATAATTAATAAACTATAAAAAACAAATAATAAAAACCAATTGAAAAGTGCCTAAATATTGGCCACTCTATAACATACTAAAATATTACTTGAAGGTGAACCACCCCATTAAGTTAACTTTTACTATGTTATAGAATGGCAAATTCTATGCAACTTTTCAATTGGTCTTCATACTCTATTTTTATATATATATATATATATATATATATATATATATTTTTTTTTCAATTATTTGCCTTCTTCTTCTGACTATTCCCAGTTTCAAGTGGGGGCAGTGTCAGACTTGCCCACCAGGATCCGAGGAAAATTCCCAGGTGTCAGTGGCCTATTTCATGGTCATTCCCTGTTTATGGGAACAAAGAGGCTTAATTATGGAAGAATAGAGTATAGTATGTAGAGAAAGAGACTTGAGAATAAAGAGGTTGAGTGAGGAGAGGAGATAAAATAGTTTGGAAAGTGGCCCTCAGCCTAAGGTTTTCTGGTTGGCCCCTGGTATCCCAGCCCGACACTGAATGGGGGTCACTGACTCCATCTGAAATCCAAATGCTCTGTAATTCTACAAATGTATTGTTATTGCTACTTTTTATTACTCCTCTTTCTATTCAGGTCTCTCCTATTCATATTCCAGTCTCTTATTCAAATCAATGCATGGTTGCTAGGGGAATTTGGACGCTAGCAACCTGATTACTGACATTGCAAACTGGAGAGCCGCTGAATAAAAAGCGAAATAACTCAAAAACCACAACTAATAAAACATGAAAACCAATTACAAATTGTCTCGACATTTCATTCTCTACATCATGCAAAAGGTTAACTTAAAGGTGAACGACCCCTTTAAAGGGAAACTCAGCCCAATTTTTTGCCGAATGAAAGAAAATGTCATTCTAAGCAACATCCCCAGCATTCCAGTGATTAGACTGGTACAGTGTTCAGCATATACATTAAAAATGTTCTTCTTTAGTTTTACTAATTCTTGGAGCAAATATCATTTCCATCCTTCCTTACCAGCATTTCTAAGAGTATCAGCATTATTCCACTTCTTTTTTGTCTCTGATTTACAGAGGGCCCTGTCCTTGCCTATTTGTTCCTAAGACTGACGACATTATAAATTAGAAATAGAAGGCGCTTTGTCTTTATTTACATTATTCTATTCGTGATTTCACTCTCGGGTGTCCCTGATACACGCGCTTGTTTTTATCCTCCCTGTGATCTGGATAATTATAGTCTTTGGATTAGGTTCCTGAAATAGCTGTGTCTATATTTAAATAGATTATCCTTATTAAGGGGGTATATAGAGAATTGCTATATTTAAAAAATGTTTATCCTGATATCTTGGCTATTTGTGCTCTATTGGCCCGTTGCCCTTTGTGTCTTTAAAGGGGTGGTTCATCTTTAAGTTAACTTTTAGTAAGTTATAGAATGGCTAGTTCTATGCAAATTTTCAGTTGGTCTTCATTATTTATTTGTTTAACAATTTGCCCTTTTCTTCTGACTTTTATCAGCTTTCAAATGGGGGGTCACTTACCCCATCTATAAACAAATGCTCTGTACGGGTACAAACGTATTGTTATTGCTACTTTTTATTCCTCATCTTTCTATTAAAGGAAAACTATACCCCCAAAATGAACACATAAGCAACAGATAGTTTATATCATATTGAGTGGCATATTAAAGAATCTTACCAAACTGGAATATATATTTAAGTAAATATTGCCCTTTTACATCTCTTGCCTTGAGCCACCATTTCGTGATTGTCTCTGTGCTGTCTCAGAGATCACCTGACCAGAAATACTGCAGCTCTAACTGTAACAGGAAGAGATCACCTGACCAGAAATACTGCAGCTCTAACTGTAACAGGAAGAGATCACCTGACCAGAAATACTGCAGCTCTAACTGTAACAGGAAGAGATCACCTGACCAGAAATACTGCAGCTCTAACTGTAACAGGAAGAGATCACCTGACCAGAAATACTGCAGCTCTAACTGTAACAGGAAGAGATCACCTGACCAGAAATACTGCAGCTCTAACTGTAACAGGAAGAGATCACCTGACCAGAAATACTGCAGCTCTAACTGTAACAGGAAGAGATCACCTGACCAGAAATACTGCAGCTCTAACTGTAACAGGAAGAGATCACCTGACCAGAAATACTGCAGCTCTAACTGTAACAGGAAGAGATCACCTGACCAGAAATACTGCAGCTCTAACTGTAACAGGAAGAGATCACCTGACCAGAAATACTGCAGCTCTAACTGTAACAGGAAGAGATCACCTGACCAGAAATACTGCAGCTCTAACTGTAACAGGAAGAGATCACCTGACCAGAAATACTGCAGCTCTAACTGTAACAGGAAGAGATCACCTGACCAGAAATACTGCAGCTCTAACTATAACAGGAAGACTTGTGGAAGCAAAAAACACAACTCTGTCTGTTAATTGGCTCATGTGACCTAACATGTATGGTTTGTTGGTATGTTTGTGAGTACAGTGAATATGGATCTAAGCAACTGTCACCTGATAAAAGCCCATGACATGTCTAAATCCATTTTGCTTTGCCATTAAGTGCTGACCTGTTCTTTTTTTTTCTCTCTCTCTCTCTCTCTCTCCCTGTAGGTCTGCCCCAGCTGCCGGCCCCCCTGCTGCCGCCCCAGGTGATGGAGCTCCCCAAGGCCCCCCAAATCTCACCAGCAACAGGAGGCTCCAGCAGACGCAAGCGCAGGTGGATGAGGTGAGTGAGGATCATGGGTAAGATTCTGATTTAGGTAGAACAATAACATTGCCGGAGGGCTGAGAATACAGAGAAGATAGGGCTCATTTATTACTATTGTGAAAATTAAAATTTAATATTAGCTTCAGCACACTTTCTAAATACAATCGATGTAATTCTGTACCATTTCTGAAATAATCAAGTTTATATTCACTACCCATCTCTCAGCATCTGTTTCTCTTCATTCTGTCTTCATGCAGCAGTTGGGTGTCAGATATTCATTGACAGTTAGATCCAATATATCTTATAGGGGGGCTCCTTTTGCCTAGAAGATGTATTAGAGCTCACTCTATTAAACTCACCAGACATCATGTCTCTCTACATGCAGAATTTGTGCAAAAGTCAGTTATTTTGTTTGTACTGGAATCAGTTATTTGAGTGAGCTCTTATACATCTGCTAGGAAAGGAAGCACCCCTATAAGAGATATTGGATCATCCATCTGACACCCAACTGCTGCATGAAGAGAGAATGAAGAGAAATAGATGCTGAGAGAGGAATAGTGAAGATAAACGTGATTATTTCAGAAGCAAAGCAGAATTTTATTTAGAAAGTTTCTTTCTGCAGCATGAGAAAGCTTATATAACATTTTCATTTTCGCAATAATTCCCCTTTAAGGTGGTGTAAAGTGCAGCATACAGCCACAGGTATCCTTGTAACTTGTATTTAAAGGAAAAATATGCCCCCCCCAACAATGTAGGCCTCTATAAAAAGCTATTGACTAAAACAGCTGATATGTAAATCCCTGCTTCATGTAAATAAACCATTTTCATAATAATATACTTTTCTAGTAGTATGTGCCGTTGGGTAATCATAAATAGAAAATTGCCATTTTTAAAAATAAGGGCCGCCCCCTGGGATCGTATGATTCACGGTGCACAGAAGCAAACCATACATGTTAGGTCACATGAGCCAATTAACAGACAGAGTTGTGTCTTTTGCTTTCACACTTCTTCATGTAACAGTTAGAGCTGCAGTATTTCTGGTCAGGTGATCTCTTCCTGTTACAGTTAGAGCTGCAGTATTTCTGGTCAGGTGATCTCTTCCTGTTACAGTTAGTGCTGCAGTATTTCTGGTCAGGTCATCTCTGAGGCAGCACACAGACCATCACAAGGCAAGAGATGTAAAAGGGCAATATTTACTTAAATATATATACCAAAATCGAAAGATTCTTTAGTATGTCACTTAATATGATATAAACTATCTGTTGCTTAAATATTCATTTTGGGGTCATAGTTTTCCTTTAACCGCACATAGTCAAGCTTGCCTTTGTATATGAGCCTTGATAGGTATAATGTTATTATATATGTTATTCTTTGGACCTGTGTGACTTTTATTTTGTCCCCTTTCTGATCTCTCGACATCGCCGCCCTGCAGGTAGTGGATATTATGCGTGTGAATGTAGACAAGGTTCTGGAGAGAGATACGAAGCTATCCGAGTTGGATGACCGTGCAGATGCCCTGCAAGCTGGAGCCTCGCAGTTTGAGACTAGTGCGGCCAAACTTAAACGCAAGTACTGGTGGAAGAATATGAAGGTTAGTTGCTTCCCCTTGGACATATTCCTCCCCCTTGGCCATTTCTTCTTTCCGATGTTACTTTTATGCTTCATCATTTCATACTGAGCAAATGGACTTCATGGTGGCAATTCTTAAAGGAGAAGTAAAACAACTAAAAAAGTAGCTTGAAATGTTGTACATGATGTTTTGTGCTTCTGTACCAGCCCAAGGCAAACACAGCCCTTTAGCAGTAAAGATTGGTGTCTCCAAAGATGCCCCAGTAGCTCCTCATCTACTTTTCTGCTGATTCACTGCACATGCTCTGTGCTGCTGTCACTTACTGAGCGTAGGGACCCACTCACAATGTACAGTACATAGTAACGGAACTTGGTGGGGGCGGGCCCTGGTACGGGCCGTGCAGCTAGGCCTACCCCACCTCGCCGACTCCAGGCGGCTGCAGCGCGCAATCTGCCAGGGGGCCCTGCGGGGTTGCGGGCCCTGGCCCAGTTGCACCCCCTGCTCCCCCGGTAGTTACGCCCCTGACAGTACACATAGAATGGAAATGTCACAATATAAGGCTTATTAGTAATTAAAGTGGACCTGTCATCCAGACACAAAAATCTGTATAATAAAAGTCATTTTCAAATTAAACATGAAATCCAAATTCGTTTTTTTTATTAAAGCATTCATAGCTGTTGTAAACTCATTTAAAAATCTCAGCTGTCAATCAAATATTGCCTGCCCCTCCTCTATGCCTTAGGCAATTACTTTCACTTTCCATTCAGCACTTCCTACATGTCACTGCTCTCCCCACATTCCCCCGTTCTCTTCACTGTTTAATTGTGTAACCAGGACATGGGGATGGACATCAGTTCCCCCATTCTGGTGCACAAACAAGATTCTGAGATGATTCTAGTCTTAATAACAGTGTCCACAAAATGGCTCCTGCCTGCTTGTTATAATTATGAATTCCCAGATTGGAGGAAACAAATTCAAATAATTTTTCCAGTGTAATTAAAGTTCATTTTGCTTGACTAACATGATAAAATAGGATTTTGAATATTTTTTTGGGGTGACGGGTCCCCTTTAATACAGATAATTACTACACTGCAGCACAGAGACCAGTGCAATTAGCATCAGAATTTAATAATCAGCCCTGTAGACATCAGCTTATATTACAGACCAACCTCATTTTCTGCTGGATAATTAGTGACAAGCCCTAAGCTTAGCTTCTCAACAACTGCTCAGAGCCCACTGAGCATGTGAGTGTCACAGACACTTTCCAAGATGGTGACCCCCTGTGACAAGTTTGAAGTCCTGGATCATTGCTGCTATTGACAAGCTCAAATTTTAGCCTTGTGCAATAAGTTCACTATATAAAATATGCCATTTTTGGCCATATTCATTTTTAAGGTTTAGTTTTCCTTTAAGTAAATCCTTACAAGCCAAGTGCCCCCCGCTCTACATATAAATCTGTTCATCTCATATCCTCATAGCTCTAAAAGCTCAGAGCTTTCAACTCCAATAAGTCTCAATACACATTGTGTTTTCCATACTTGGACTGTAAGCTCTATGGGGCAGGAACCTCCTTCCCACTGTGTCTCTTACAGATAAACCCTTTGCTCTGATATGAGCTCTGTATATATTCATTGTGTGATTTGTCTTTCCCATGTATACTTTTATTTATATATATATATATATATATATATATATATATATATATATATATATATATATATATATATATATATATATTTATATACACAGTTGGACTCACTCCCCAGTTCTTTAGAGATAGGGCAGTCGATGTATTAGTATTCTGTCACCATGGAAATGAAACAGATGATTTCTAGAATGCCTGCTCTATTCTAGTTATGAGATGATGCAGTTGGTCACATATCTGTCCGTGTGTGGGCCCAGTACAGGCAAGGCTGACCGGCACTCAAGCGGATCCACAGGACCAGAGAGGATTACCGTATATACTCGAGTATAAGCCGAGTTTTTCAGCCCCCAAAATACGCTGAAAAACTCTACCTCGGCTTATATACGGGTCAAGTGCAAAAACGGTCGCCGGCGCCCAAGAATAGTTGCCGGCATCCAAGAATAGTCTCCAAGAATATTCGCCGGCGTCCAAGAATGGTCGCTGGCATCCAAAAATGAGACGCCGGCACCTCCAATGGGAGCAGAAACCCTTAATTTTTTGATTGAAGCTGCTGCATTTCTCACCCTTGGCTTATACTCGAGTCAATAAGCTTTCCCAGTTTTTGGAGGTAAAATTAGGTACCTCGGCTTATATTCGGGATGGCTTATACTCGAGTATATACGGTAGTTAAAAAATATATTTTATTTTACAAAGTTTAAAAAATGTATATATTCTCCATCCGCCCTTCGCGTTTGGCACCCACTTAGGGCACTTAATCATGGGCTCTGGTGTCAGCCACAGGATAGGAGCATTTATACAGGGAACAACCAATCAAAACACAGAAAAAAGGAAAAAAAACCCAAAACAAACCGCAATCTTTAAAGAGACAGTTTCTCTTATATATCTCTAAAACAGGCATGTCCAAAGTAAGGCCCGGGTGCCAATTGCGGCCCGTTTCCAAATTTACACCGGCCCTCAGCCACCATCATGAAATTAATAATATTGTGGCCCGGCACCACAGTGTGATCAGGAATCGTGTAGACGTAGCAGTAATATTTGGGCACATTAGTGAAATGATCTGCCACTTGGTCTATACTGCTGCCTGTGTGCTGAAGGTGTTAACAATAGACACAACTGGCCGTAGTGACGCACCTCTCTTGCATACGTCTTTAGTTCACTGTACTGGCACGTCAGTACGTCTATTGACACCTTCAGCCCTGAAGAAGTATGCAAAAACAGGGCGTCTCTACGTTCCAGTACATGTCTATTACTAACACCTTCAGCACACAGGCAGCAGTATAGACCAAGTGGCAGATCATTTTACTAATCATGTACCCAAATATTAAGGCTCGGCAATTTCTTGTTTTAATGAGGCGCAGAGAATAGGTCCAAATAGACTCCACTTCCTAAACGCCGTGTACGCGTCCATCTCAAGGAGTGAATGATCCTGATCGCAAGCTAGCTACCTCGGAATGGATATCAGGCTGAATGGTCGGACCCCACACATTTTCACCTCACCAAATCTGGCCCTCGTTGCAAAAAGTTTGGACACCCCTGCTCTAAAAGGTTTGATAGCACAGAAATATTTTTTTTTAAAAAAAAAATACAAAATGTACAAAGTGTTTAGTAAAGATATACAAATGTTTCTAAACATTTAAATTGATGTACCGTATATACTCGAGTATAAGCCGAGTTTTTCAGCCCCCAAAATATGCTGAAAAACTCTACGTCGGCTTATACTCGAGTCAAGCGCAAAAAACGGTCGCCGGCGCCTTAGAATAGTAGCCGGCGCCTAAGAATATTCGCCAGCACCTTAGAATATTCGCCGGCGCCTAAGAATATTCGCCGGCACTTAGAATAGTAGCCGGTGCCTAAGAATAGTCATCCAAAAACGAGATTGAAACTTACCAGAAGCTGCTGCATTTCTCACCCTCGGCTTATACTCGAGTCAATAAGCTTTCCCAGTTTTTGGAGGTAAAATTAGGTACCTCGGCTTATACTCGGGACGGCTTATACTCGAGTATATACGGTAACTCTGGGGACCTAGGTTGCTTTAGTGTTCAGGGTTTAGAAAAAGTATATCTTAATAATCGGGGAGGTGACTCTCTAGGAGAGAAGTCTATTGGATTTTCAATCTTAAAACTAGGATACCCTCTGGCATGAACTCTGAATTCGATGTGACATGCTATTACTCTTGATATGCTGTTTACACTTTATACTTTTTCAATATGACTTAATGATTTATAAAAAAAACTTTTCAGATTGATTAGGTACATATGTACTTTATTTATTGATATATGGTGCATTTTCTATTATCATTATACATGTTCTTAGAATGTTTTTTTATGATGCTTCTATTGTATATCTTTACTAAACACTTTTTTTTTAAAAAAAATTTTTGCGCTATCAAACCTCTTAGAGATATACGAGACTCTGTCTCTTTAATTGTTTTTTTTCCTTCCTTTTTTCTGTGTTTTGATTGGTTGTTCCCTGTATAAATGCTCCTATCCTGTGGGTGACATCAGAGCCCATGATTAAGTGCCCTAAGTGGGTATGAAGCGCGTTGGGCGGATGGAGATGATATACTTTTTTAAACTTTGTACAAATAAATTATATTATTTAACTAATCCTCTCTGGTCCTGTGGATCCGTTTGAGAGCCTGTCGGCCCTGCTTCTATTGATCCTGCGCTGTACCGCTCCCTAAAGCTGGGGGTCTGGGGCTGGAGCACCCAGACCACATTCACTATTTGGTGAGTCCTTTACTAATTATTCTGGAGCACCATGTTTCTTCTAACTGTTGCCCAGTACAGATTTAAGGACAGATATTCCTTCAGGACCATTTAGGATGATTTTTTAAGTCAGCCTGGAAATCCGGTGTGTAATTCCAGCCTTTAAATAAACCAGAGTACCTGCATATGTGAAACCGGAGGGACGTAATTCTGCTGTGCACCCCCAGCCCTTTCCTTGCACCCCCTTTCCTGCACACTTACACTCTCTCTCCTTTTCCCTGCAGATGATGATAATTATGGGTGTGATATGTGCTATCATCCTCATCATAATAATTGGTAAGTGATATGTATTGCAATAGGTGTAGCTTTTGTGTGTGTGTGTGCGTGTGTGTGTGTGTGTTTGTGTAGTTTTGCTATTGCACATGTGACGGCCTATACTAACCTCTCCTTTTTCTCTTTTGTCTTCTTTCTATCCGATCTTTTTTTTCTCCCCATCCCCCTGCCCCCCCCATTTAACCTGTTCCCTTTCCCACTCACTATGTCACCCCCTTCCCTTTTTGTTTTTCTCTCCATCAGTTTACTTCAGCACCTAAGGACAGCGTTCTCTTCCCGTCTCTCTGTCTCTATCTCTTACCCCCCCTCTCGCCGGATCTCTCATCTACACTGGGACCAGACAAACTTCAACATATCTTCCTTCCTGCCTATCCCCTCTCCCTATGAAACGGGAATCGGGGGACCTTGTATTGTGCAGATACTCTCCCCTCTCCCCCTGCTTCCCTCTGTAAATATCACTGACCGGATACCCCTAACTTATACACACACTTATCTATATATTTAATTTGTCTGTGCGCAGGTTTTTATGTTCCTTGTTTACCCGTAAAGCTGTGTGTATGTGATGTTCTAACCCGCTGGGGGGGAGGGGTAATTAACCCAGAAATGGTTTCAGTCCGCCCCCTAATGAAATGCAACCATAATCTCCATGCAAGTGGAGGGGGTAAAGGAGGAGGGTTGTATGTGTGTAATATATATATAGAAATATAAATTTGCCCTCCACCCTTTTTCCCCCTTCTCTTTACTCTCCTCTCTCATTTAAACCCCAGATGTAGATATATATATGGAGTGTCACAGCAGGGAGTGGCTTAAAGTACAAAGTTACTATATCCCCCTCTGTGCAATTTGCTCAGTTTTCCTATTATAGATTGTAGGCCGGTATTTGGGCCCCTTCCCTGCCACTAATCTGGAGGGACATAGTATAAGGGCTGGGGTATTCCCAAATGTACTGGCTCGTATCTTCAGTTAGGCCCCCTGTGTATACGGTGAGTCAGCCTTGCAGGAGGAACAATCACCGGAGAGAGAGGAAGGTTAGAAGAGGAAGTGGATAGGATCTTACCATTGTGAGTATGGGAGGTTTTGCCTGTGTAGGGTTATTAGAGAGAATAGTAGAGATAGCAGGGATTTCACTGTGAGGTGTTACCACTTGCTGTTATTAATAAGAACTATATGGGGGCACCCTGTTAACCCACTCTTTACTGCACTGGGCATTATGTCAGGAGATGTAGGGAGGCCCTCCCTACCCCCTGTTTGTGCTCTGCCAAGTCTTCCCCACTCATTAATTGCCCCTCTAACTGGGCCTGTATGGGATCAGCCATTATGTAGCTGACACCAAGAGGGGCAATAAGACACACAGCTGAGAGATATGTACACCTGTCTAATTGCCCCCGGTGTGTCTAATTGCCCCTGACTGACTGAAATCTCTTTGATAGGAGGGAGGGGGAGTGTGTGGCCAAGGGCAGTAGTGTAAATCCTCCCCCCTCTCTCTCTTTGTTAACCCTCTGAATTATCCCTCCTCCTGCCCCACAAAATAAATATTACAAATAAATGTTGTTTAACCAAAATCCCAGTCTTTGGACTTTTTTTTTTTTAAATGTATTTGAAGGATGGGGTGGTCTGATTCTGAACAACACCCATGTTCAGGGCAACTAAGGTTGGGAGCTTACCACATAGGGAAGGGAAAGGGAACCATATTTAAATTCCAGTACTGGGTCCTATGGGGCCAGCTGGGTTACCGATGACATCACTGCTCAGGGGTGGAGCATATCCTAGAGTGTATTCTTCAAACTGCCTACAAGGAAGGCTCTTTTAGGTGACTGCCATGAAGATATTGCTGGACGTTTGGAAATGGAGCCAGAGGATCCCAGTGAAGAGGAGGAAGCGTTCCCCTCCATTATTTTGGCCTTACTTTCCTACTCATTATTTCTCTGAACCGTGTGCTGACAAGGAATCACACGCAGCTCATTCCCACCTATATTCAGTCATCCAATGTAACACTGAGGGGCCTGGTTTACCCACAAAGGTATCAGGAAACTGTAAATATAATAAATTAAATATTCTGCATTGTTTCTGTCTTCATGCAACAGTTGGGTGTCATTGACAGTTGGATCCAATATATCTTATAGGGGGGCTTCCTTACTTAGCAGATGTATTAGAGCTCATTCAAATAACTGATTCCAGTACAAACAAAATCTAACAAAATAACTGCCTTTTGCACAAATCCTGCATGTAGAGAGACATGATGTCTGGTGAGTTTAATAGAGTGAGCTCTAATACATCTTCTAGGCAAAAGGAGCCCCCCTATAAGATATATTGGATCTAACTGTCAATGAATATCTGACACCCAACTGCTGCATGAAAACAGAATGAAGAGAAACAGATGCTGAGAGAGGAATAGTGAAGATAAACTTGATTAATTCAGAAATGGTACAGAATATTTAATGGATTGTATATAGAAAGTTTCTTATTTCAGTATGATGAAGGTTATATAAAATTTTCATTTTCACGATAGTTCCCTTTTAAGGTAGGGCTGAAGGGGATGCTGGGAGATGTACAGCACTATGGAATATGCTGGTGCTATGTGAACACTTGTCAATTATTATTATTGAAGTGCCAATATATTCCAAAGTGCTGTGTATACAGGTTACATACAAATACTTAGGTTGGATAAGGGCCCCTTTATTAGAGGGAAGGCTTACTGCACTGTATCTGGCTAAGGCTGCTGGGAGCTGTAGTTCAGAGGACATAAATTCAGTTATGCCTTGCTTATAGTCAGCAGTCAGGCATGCAGAGGAGGGGGAGTGGATAAACCCCGCCCCTAATCTCCGAGAGGCTGAAAATATTACCCATATGCCAAATGTGAATATGTGCAGACTCGGTATTTCTCCAAATGAGATTGTTTTGGCCCTTCTCTCCCCCAACCCCCTCCTGACACACAGTCATTCCAGCTGACTGAGCCCCCTGCTGATTGGCTGTTGCTAAGTCACAAGTGCACAATGAGATCTTGTGTGAGTGACGCACCAAGGAATTGTGACTCATCATATTTGTGCCTGTGTGCGCATATACTCTCTCTACATACATACATACATACATACATACATACATACATACAATATGATCTGTACTGATGGGCTAACAATCATTGTAGTCTAGGTAATGTGCTGCAGAGGGACTGCTGTAAAATGGAACTGCTAATCCTCACTACTCCATGGCATCCAATCACATCAGTACACTAGTCCATGACATCCAATCACATCAGTACGCTAGTTTGTGGCATCCAATCACATCAGTGCACTAGTACATGGCATCCAATCACATCAGTACACTGGTTCATAGCATCTAATTATCCCTGTACCGAGTCCATGGCATCCAATTACATCTGCACACTAGTCCATGGCATCCAATCACATCTGTACACTAGTTCATGGCATCCAATCACATCAGTACACTGGTTCATAGCATCTAATCACCCCTGTACCCAGTCCATGGCATCCAATTACATCTGCACACTAGTCCATGGCATCCAATCACATCTGTACACTAGTCCATGGCATCCAATCACATCTGTACACTAGTCCATGGCATCCAATCACATCTGTAAACTAGTGCATGGCATCCAATCACATCAGTATCCCAATCCATGGCATCCAATCACATCAGTACACTAGTCCATGGCATCCAATCACATCAGTACCCCAGTCCATGGCATCCAATCGCATCAGTACACTAGTCCATGGCATCCAATCACATCAGTACCCCAGTCCTTGGCATCCAATCACATCAGTACACTAGTCCATGGCATCCAATCACATCAGTACACAAGTCCTTGGCATCCAATCACATCAGTACACAAGTCCATGGTATCCAATCACATCAGTACACTAGTCCATGGCATCCAATCACATCAGTACACTAGTCCATGGCATCCAATCACATCAGTACACTAGTCCATGGCATCCAATCACATCAGTACCCCAGTCCTTGGCATCCAATCACATCAGTACACTAGTCCATGGCATCCAATCACATCAGTACACAAGTCCTTGGCATCCAATCACATCAGTACACAAGTCCATGGTATCCAATCACATCAGTACACAAGTCCATGGTATCCAATCACATCAGTACACTAGTCCATGGCATCCAATCACATCAGTACACTAGTCCATGGCATCCAATCACATCAGTACACTAGTCCATGGCATCCAATCACATCAGTACCCCAGTCCTTGGCATCCAATCACATCAGTACACTAGTCCATGGCATCCAATCACATCAGTACACAAGTCCATGGTATCCAATCACATCAGTACACTAGCCCATGGCATCCAATCAGATGTCTGCTTTATACTAAGCAGCACTAGACTAATTAAAGCTCAGTTTTATAGTGGTTACTGCATGGGGATCTGCCCATCTTCAGTGCCCCCTAATGATAAAGAGCTTCCAAGTAATGTATTCTGTGCATCTCATTGGTAATTTGGTCCTCCAGGTTTGTGCCTAATTTGGGCCGTGTCTCAGGGGCTAATATGCCAAGGGAGGGGAAAATACAGTTTTTCAGTGGTCCATTGTGATACCTTCGTTTTCACTATGAAAAGAGCAAACAAAATAATGACTGCCCACACAATGCAGTGCCTGGAAGGTGCAGGAGCGATTGAGAATGAGTGAGGCAGGGAATTCCGGTGTGTGGGAGCAGGTCAGGGAAAGTGAGTGAGAAGTAGTAATAGGGAGTAAGTCAGGCAGATGAGAGAATAAAAGGAGAGATTGTGGGAGACAGGGAGAGATAAGGCTGTCGTGAATAGAAGCTTTAAAGCATGAGGAAAAGGAGAAACCAATTCCAGATGGAACAGCCTGTACAATAATTTATATTCTATTATTCACAATAACAAGCCTCCCCCCTCACTCTATCCTCCATAGTTGCAGACTGATATAATAATCAAATAATTGCCCAGGAAGGGCCCCAAACAACTCATCTAGGGGTCCAGAATGAAGACTGCTGTGCCAGTTATCATGGATCACATTGAGTGGTGCCGTTTGGGGGGTGAATTTCTGACCCCCTCTTATCACAGTCTGATAAGGTTGCAGGCCCGGACTGATAATCTGTCCGTTCGGGCATTTGCCCGAACGGCCGCTCTATCCTGTGATGAAGTGGGCCGGGGCACTGCACTTATCTGCTATTAAAAGGAAAATATATTTTAGGAGCATGGAGCGCACAGTTCACATAGTTTGCGTGCCCACGCTGAAGTTATTTCCAGAGGGAGGGGGAGAGAGAGAGCGAGTGAGGGAGTGAGGAGAAAGCTTTACTGATAAGAGTGCACATCTCTTTCCCTGCCTCTGACTGCTCCGTTTAGGGCAGGGGTGTCCAACCCGCGGCCCAGGATGGTGATCCATGCGGCCCAGCTTGTGCTGCTCATGTCGCTGGTGGAGTCTGAACGATATGGTGAGAAACTCTGCTGCGGAGCTTTGCTGCTCCACAGTAGTGACGGCACGCCCCCCTCCCCTCTGCAACCTCTTGGGCTAACTGGACATTGCGTATTCTGAAGTTATTGGAGATGTCACAGCTTTCCTCACAGCCACGTGACTTGTCTCCTTTGGAGAGAGAGATTGCCTGCCCCTGCGCTCTGCATCATAAATCTGTCATGTCAGCATGTGAGGTCCTGGGAAAAGCTACGGCTCAGTAGGCATATAGGGGGAGGTTAAAGCTATAGACACGGGAAGGGAGCTGAGGAGAGGGGTCACTGACACTGTTTACTGCTAAGAATGTTTGTGCTGCTCAGGTACCAGCCACAATCTGGACTGTTGGGGGGGGGGGGTTGGGGAGTTCTAGTTCAGCAAGTGCTTTGTTTTTTAACTTTAATATGTATTACAATTACTGCCTGCTTAGAGAACATTGTGTTACCCAAGGGTAAAGTGTATCTGTAACGGAAATCTGTTGTTTTTTGGTTTGATTTGGTACAACACCCCAAAATCCTGACATCCAGTCCCCATTATAAGTTCACTTCTTGCTATTTGTTTTATGGGGCCCTTATGCCTCAGTGTTGGATGTTTAAAGCAGAAAGGTGCGTTCGACCTGTGGCAGCTGCTTGATGAACGGAGTCATTCCTAGGAAAATAGCAGTAGAGCCAGTTATTAGGGCCTTATTGTGCCCCTATGTACAGCAGTTACACCCCTGGTGATGGTTAAATCTGTCCCATTTTGCTTTGTGGAAAAATTTGCAAAATTTGAAAAGGCATATTTTCAAATATATTCGTTTATTTTTTAGACTTTTTTTTTTTACTGCACAGGTATTGTAGTTAATTTCTGTGTATTTCCTTTATTTTTAGAAATCAAATGTGTTATGTATTTCATGTGTGGCCCCAGAAAATCTTTCTTCTTCGAATGTGGCCCAGGGAAGCCAAAAGGTTGGACACCCCTGCTGTAAATTATAATTCATAATGTACCCCCTAATTTATAAAGATATGTATGCTTTTATATGGTCACATAACTCCTCTGTGACTTATAATATCTTTATAAATTACAGTAGGGGGTACATTATTCACTATATAATATATATATGTATATATACATATGAAATATGCGTGTGTGTAAGTAAAAGACCAGCAACCATTTATGTGTGGGCTGCTTTGATTTTTTTGCCAGGGCTGCTTTTTACTCCCAGTCCGGCCCTGTAAGGTTGCAGCAGTCACAACTGATGGTGCTGGTGACCGGTGAGGGGGTGATGCAGCTGATATTTCCGAGGCAGAAATGCCAGGGTTTCAGAGGGCATCAGACTTCTAAACGGCAAATGATAACCAAGGCAGCAGTTTTGTGGTCCTATCACTTAGATTGGTGGAAGTGGGGGACAAAAGGAAAATGCTTTGTACATCACATGACGACCCCTGCAAGCACTCCCTTACCCCTCCTGCACTCCTGCACCCCTCTCTCCTATATCCAATCATAAAAGGCAGAGTTGGGCAGTGGGGTTGGCATCCTCCACAGATGCTGCTTCACTTCCTACTTTTGTCCTGGCATTAACTGTGCAAGCTGTTGCTAAGCAACTGCCCCCAGGGACAGGAAGTGAAGTGGCCACAGACATGGCGGCTGCCCAACTGCTCCTCTATTCTGCCTTTTGTTACCAGGTTCAGGGCGGTGGTGCCATATTCACAAGTCTGGGTGCCTTTTATTTCCCCTTTAAAGTGGACATTTAAAATCACCCACATCATGTAGGCAACGAAAAATAATATATGGCACCTGATTTAAATTTGGGCTAAAATGGTTAGTTATTGCAAGCATGACGTTTATCATAGCACCCTATAGCTCTTTTTAGGTTCCAATTCATGTTTTACATGGGTGGTGAGCATGTCCTATTGGCCCTTCCCTAGAGGAACAGCAGAATGTGGGCAGGCATTTACAACTCACTCCTGGTAAAGATGGCCATACACTATTAGTTTCACTCGTTTGGTGACCTCACCTTAAAGGAAAACTAAACCCCCCCAAACAATGGGTCTCTATAAAAAAGATATTGCATAAAACAGCTCATATGTAAAACCCTGCTTCATGTAAATAAACCATTTTCATAATAATATACTTTTCTAGTAGTATGTGCCATTGGGTAATCATAAATAGAATACTGCCATTATAAAAAATAAGGGCCACCCCCTGGGATCATATGATTCACGGTGCACACAAATAAACCATATACGTTAGGTCACATAAGCCAATTAACAGACAGAGGCTTTTGCTCCCACACTTCTTCCTGTTACAGTTAGAGCTGCAGTATTTCTGGTCAGGTGATCTCTTCCTGTTACAGCTGCAGTATTTCTGATCAGGTGATCTCTTCCTTTTACCGTTAGAGCTGTAGTATTTCTGGTCAGGTGATCTCTTCCTGTTACAGTTAGAGCTGCAGTATTTCTAGTCAGGTGATCTCTTCCTGATACAGTTAGAGCTGCAGTATTTCTGGTCAGGTGATCTCTTCCTGTTACAGTTAGAGCTGCAGTATTTCTGGTCAGGTGATCTCTTCCTGTTACAGTTAGAGCTGCAGTATTTCTGGTCAGGTGATCTCTTCCTGTTACAGTTACAGCTGCAGTATTTCTGGTCAGGTGATCTCTGAGGCAGCACAGAGACCATCACAAAATGGTGGTTCAAGGCAAGAGATGTAAAAGGGCAATATTTAATTAAATATATAGACTAGTTTGGTAAGATTTATTCATATGCCACTTAATATGATGTAAACTATCTGTTGCTTAAGTGTTAATTTTGGCTGTATAGTTTTCCTTTCACCCGATACGCCCACTAATGGCTGGGCGATATCGGTTTAATCTGAACGACAATGCTGCAAATGGGTCCAGACGGGTCACAGGACAAATTAACTAGCCGATGCGGTCCTGGATTGCAGAAAAGAATCAAACTTGACAGATTGATATCTGTCCGATTTTACCTGATATCGATCAGGAGCCCCCACAAAAGGGCAGATAAGCTGCCAAATTGGTCTAAAGGACGGATATCGGCAGCTTTAATCTGCCCGTGTATGGCCACTTTAAAATTAACAGCAGTTCCCTGTCAGGTCCACCAAGATGCTGGCGGGTGGACATTGGCTGGCATCTTACAGTGCTAAGTGCTACCAAATGTCCAAGGTGGGCTAGTGGCACCCCAACATAACTCCATAATAGTATGAAGGTGGTATGAAATCAGCAGTTTGCTGTGAGACCCACTAATGATGTTGGGTGGGAAACCCTGATTTATGTTACTGGTGTATGAGACCTGTGTAATGGCAAGTGTCCTTCAGGCCGAGGCTTCCAAATTGTGGGCTTGGCCCCCCACCTGAAACGATCTTACCTGGAACCTTACTGTGGGGTACTGTATATTATTCTTACTTTGGGGGTTATTATTGTATGACTGTGTGGGTCAGTATATAGATCTCTTGAGGGTTATTATTGAATGACTGTGTTGATCAGTATATAGATCTGTTGGGGTTAATATTGTATGACTGGGGGGCAGTATCTAGTTGGGGGTTATTATTACAGGAGGAGCGATATTATTACAGTAAGACAGTAGTGCACAGGCTGCTGGGGGTATAATAAGAGTTTGGGGCAGGTGGGTGAGACAAGGAGCAGAAGGTGCCGTTAAAGGGGTGGTTCACCTTTAAGTTATTTTTTATAGTTTTTTAATGATTTGCCTTCTTCTTCTGACTCTTTCCAGCTTTCAAATGAAGTTCACTGACCCCATCTAAAAAACAAATACTCTGTAAGGCTACAAATATATTGTTATTGCAACTTTTTATTCCTCCTCTTTCTATTCAGGCCTCTCCTATTCATATTCCAGTCTCTTATTCAAATCAATGCATGGTTGCTAGGGGAATATGGATCCTAGCAACCAGACGGCTGACACTGCAAACTGGAGAGCTGCTGAATAAAAAGCTAAATAAGAAAAACCAGAAATAATAATAAACAAAAAAAACAATTACAAATTGTCTCAGAATATCAGTCTCTATATCAGACTAACAGTTAATGTAAAGGTGAATATTGAGAGGTTATGTGTATATGTGTGTGTGACAGAGGCAGGACTAGTGCAGGTTACACAGTTATGTGAGTGTGAGGCTTGTGCGGTTACATCACAGTCATTGTGTTATTATGTCACTGTATCACACACACACTCACACGTGTCCCCTCACACCGTCTCCAGCCTCCCTGCCCTTCAGCCAATCCGCTTGTTGTGGGCGGGGACAGCGAGAGGAGGCGGCCAATCAGCGCTAAGTGGGCTTGGTTGGCTGTGACAGATTCACGTGGAAGTCGGAGTGGAGAGATCGGGTCGCTGAGGGAAGGTAGGGGCCCTGCAGGGGGATGTTTAGCTTTGTCCTTATAGCGGAGGAATCGTATAGACAGGTGGTTGCTTTACTGAGGGCTCTAGCGCTGGAACCGGGTATTGGGGGACCCTACAGATTATTGGGTGTCATATACAGGGGGGATCATATATATATACAGGGGCTGCTGGGTATTGGGTGTCATATACAGGGGGATCCTAGATATATATATATATATATATACAGGGACTGCTAGGTATTGGGTGTCATATACAAAGGGATCCTAGATATATATATATACAGGGGCTGCTGGGAATTGGGTGTATGATACACAGGGATATGAAAGCAATTGTGGGGACTCATTTCATTTCAGAGAGAAGGTCTGTGGCCCCATAGAGTGTGTGTATTTGCTCCCCATATTCCACTACGCATTGTATTCCCTTATTATCCAGACAACAGGCCAGAACTTCAGCCCTATATAATATATACATATATATCACTTCCAGGGGAATCTCACAGACACCGTGACACATATCCGTGGGCTGATATTGGAGTCTTGCTGATTGCAACTGATCACAGTAAGTCCTGCTGTATTTTGTATATTTATAACTGCTGTAAATCATTACATCTTTATTCAGAGCGTAACTGTCACCTTCACATTAACGTGTTGAAAAAAGTACCAGCAGCAAACTGAAATAAGCTGTAGTCACTGGGAAAAAATCCGGTGGGCCTCGCCGGCCCAGACCCTCTCCTGAATGCCGCAGCTCCAGCTGTATTATAGTTACGCAACAGCGCGGCTTAAGACCTCCCTTCTTGGCCCCGGTTTGACCACGAAATGAAGTAGGTAGGAGTGGGGGGGGTGAAGCAAGCTTTGCAGTTGGGGTGGGGGGTCCAGGGCTATTGTGGTGGGCCCCCCAGTCCAACGCTGGCCGTAATAGTGTACAAAAAAGAATTTATTGAGCCAACATCATACAAAAAGGCAACATTTCGATCCTACCAGGCCTACCAGCTCCTTTAGGCCTGGTAGGCTTGGAACGTTGCCTTTTTGTATGATGTTGGCTCAATAAATTCTTTTTTGTACACTATTACAACTTATTTCAGTTATCTGCATGTTGTTGTGACCCGGTGACAGGAGTGGGTCTTCCAGTACAGCACCTGACTAAATTAAGGCCAGTTGAAAGTTGTTTAGAATTAGCCATTCTGTGACAAACCAACTGAAAGGTAAACCACCAATTTAAGATTGTGTGCAGATGTACCATTTATTGTATGTGTAATACAGGGAGATAATCGGTACATAGGAATGTAAAATGTAAAAAAGGAGACATTGAACTAGTCTTTAATAATATCACTGTGTGTGTGATACATGAATAATATTTGCCTCCATTGAGCCACTCCCTCCTAATGCAAAACCAGCCTATTGTATTGAATTCATGTTTAAATGCTTTTCTAATAGACTCGATATGGAGATCTATATCACATAAGGACCCTTATCCAGAAAAAAAACATGTCCAGAGCATTCTGGATAAAAGGTCCCATTCCTGTACTAATAATATCTAGTCTCTACTTTGTACTTGCATCTGTATTCTTTTTCCCAAGTGCCCCTTTGCTTGTGAGGATCTCGGGAACATTGTCTGCTGTACCCTAAATCTGACCCTGATCTCCTTCTGTTACATTTCCCCTCGATTCTCCTCTCTCTTGCCTCTCATTGTCTTACTATTACCTCAACACGCCCCCACTACTACTACTACTGCTTCTACTATTTCTACTACTGCTACTTCTACCACTACTTCTACTATTTCTACTACTACTACTACTACTATGTCTACCACTACTTCTACTATTTCTACTAATACTTCTACTACTAATACTTCTTCTGCCACTACTATTTCTACTACTGCTACTACTACTTATATTACTACTTCTATTCTACTATTTCTACTACTGCTACTTCTACCACTACTTCTACTACCACTACTACTATTTTTACTACTGCTATTACTACTATTTATATTACTGCTACTACTACTTCTACTACTACTACTACATCATCATCAGCCTTGTTCTCTCCTCCGTCTCATTTTCTCCATTTGTGTTTCCTCTATGTCTCTCAGTTCCTCTATCCTTTATCTCTTCCTTCTCTGTTTCTTCTTCTTCTTCTTTCTTCTCCCTGCATTTCTCTCCCATCTCTCTGTTGTTCTCCTCGTCCTCGTTTAGATGCAATACACCAGTCTGCTTGACATTATGTCACTGGGGCTTCGTTATGTAACACCCCCACATCTCACATCTCAGGAGATTCCTCTCCCTTGTCACTCAACCTCCCCAGCATCTCTATTTCATTGGGTTTGATAATGGGGGACTCACAATCTCTGCTGCCCCTAGGATTTATTTTATATGAAAATGTATCCTTGATCCTTGATCCTGGCTGGGAAAGCTCAGGGCTCTGTAACCCAGATGTTGTTGGACTACAGTTCCCAGAATCCTCTTGGATCCTTCTGTTTCTCTTTATGCTTTGCTACTCTGCATGTCCCCATTACCTCCCTTTTTTGATTACCGTCTCCTTGATCTAATGACCTACATAATGGTAGCCGTTGTCATGACGCACGCAAAATCCATGCGTGATTGCCGCCCCCTCGTGTGCACAGGCTGCATGTTATTACTGTGCTCTTCTGCTCACACTACATTCTGATTGGCTGCCCCACTAACCCAGGTCATACCCTGGGGCAAGGGAGAGAGAAGGAGTAAAATAATCACAGCCGACTTCCTCATTCCCTGGGATGTTATGTCTATGAGTGTCCCCTGCACAGGCCACGCCCCCGCCGCACAGAGACCAGCCAATCACAAACCTGCTCAGTCTCATTTTTAATTTTGTCGCACGTGTGCCAGTCTTGTCATTTAAGTGTGCCGTGGGCTGGCGCGGGCGTGTCTAGGCAAGAAGTGATATTTACTATAGACTAAACCAACCCTGGGTCGTTAGGGAGGATCCAGTTCCAGATTTTCCTCTTTACTGTAATGGGAAGGTGATATAAGGTCTGAGATATGTGCAGGGCTGCTCCTTAGACCGTTCTGGTAACTTTAAGAGATGAATTTCCTTTTTGTAAAATGGATTATTGCCTCTTGCTCTCTGCACTAGGGGTGCGGCCCCCCCTTCACCCGCTCTGACACTAAAGTCATAAGCACAGAACTGATGAGTGGGGGCGGAAGCAGCCCCAGTAACATCCCCAATATGCCGTGATCATTATCTTCCCAATAACTGGGCCTTAATGAGAAATCCCCTTAGCTTAATTATACTCAAATCTATGTCCTTGTGAGTCACTATAACATAAAGATTTATTCCCACTCTCTCCCACTCACACATACACTGTATATACATGACCCGCACTTCAGCTCCAACTGATCTTTCCACCCACTCAATCCATTGATTCTCTCCATCATCTGAGGCTTCCCCACTCTTTATATGGTGGATAGAATCACATACTATATACATACTATATACAGTCTATACAGATATATTGGGGTAACAGTCAACCTGCTATAGTTACAGGGGTACCCAGGGCACAAATAAGCACTCACCCCAAATCTCTCCCTAACTGACCTTCAGACTGGGCCCCCTTAGCTCATAACAAGGTTACAAATATATAGAAACATTGGGGTGTCACCCTGCTATAGTTCCAGGGGTACCCAGGGCACAAATAAGCATCACCCCCAAATCTCCCCCTAACTGGCCTTCAGACTGGGCCCCCTTAGCTCATAACAAGGTTACAGATATATAGAAACATTGGGGTGTCACCCTGCTGTAGTTCCAGGGGTACCCAGGGTACAAATAAGCACTCACTCCAAATCTCCCCCTAACTGGCCTTCAGACTGGGCCCCCTTAGCTCATAACAAGGTTACAGATATATATAAACATTGGGGTGTCACCCTGCTGTAGTTCCAGGGGTACCCAGGTTACAAATAAGCACTCACCCCACATCTCCCCCTAACTGACCTTCAGACTGGCCCCCTTAGCTCATAAAAAGGTTACAGATATATAGAAACATTGGGGTGTCACCCTGATATAGTTCCAGGGGTACCCAGGGCACAAAAAATCACTCACCCCAAATCTCCCCCTAACTGACCTTCAGACTGGGCCCCTTAGCTCATAACAAGGTTACAGATATATAGAAACATTGGGGTGTCACCCTGCTATAGTTCCAGGGGTACCCAGGGCACAAATAAACACTCACCCCAAATCTCCCCCTAACTGGCCTTCAGGCTGGGCCCCTTGGCTCATAACAAGGTTACAGATATATAGAAACATTGGGGTAACAGTCACCCTGCTATAGTTCCAGGGGTACCCAGGGTACAAATAAGCACTCACCCCAAATCTCCCCCTAACTGGCCTTCAGA
This sequence comes from Xenopus petersii, assembly GCA_038501925.1. Lineage (NCBI taxonomy): Eukaryota > Metazoa > Chordata > Amphibia > Anura > Pipidae > Xenopus > Xenopus petersii. The sequence goes on from CM076676.1 coordinate 151,695,368, forward strand.
CTGGGCCCCCTTAGCTCATAACAAGGTTACAGATATATAGAAACATTGGGGTGTCACCCTGCTATAGTTCCAGGGGTACCCAGGGTACAAATAAACACTCACCCCAAATCTCCCCCTAACTGACCTTCAGACTGGGTCCCCTTAGCTCATAACAAGGTTACAGATATATAGAAACATTGGGGTAACAGTCACCCTGGGCACAAATAAGTACTCCCCTTAATAACTTGGCACCCTCCTTTTCCTTCAGTTAGGAAACAGTTTTTGTGTTATTTCTTGAACTGACCAGGGAAATTGAAAGTACTCTGAGTTTCCATCTTGCCGTGGTTCATATGAACAATTGTGGGAGGATGATGAGGGAGCCAATCAGATGGCTGGTGCATAATGAGGGGGAGGTTTATTATTACACTACATCAGCTGATTACAGGAGAGCTACATTAGTAAGTAATTCTCCGTCACTGCTTTTATGTATATTTATCTTGTTATGAAAAGAAGAGGCAGAATATATTTTCAGTTGTAATTACTGTGCTCAGTATTAGTCACCCCGTGTGATTTCACAGCACCCACTCTCTCAGGTGTTTTGTTCACAAGGTGGTGGGAGTCAGCAAGGAGGCTCCTGTGATCTGATTGGTGGAATTTTGTGCAGACTTATTGTGATTGGCTGACAGTCTGGTGACAGGTTCTAAACTAGGGAATATAAATACAAAGCATATTTTTTGGTGAATGAGGCCTACTGATTGATCAGCTGCACGGCATGCTGGGATAGAAAAGCCTGCAGTATTTGTAAAGGGAACATAAATAATAGGGGTTCCCATAGGACAGATGAGGGTGAGTGCTGCAATACTCCTGCCTATAAGGTCTTGCTAAAAGGATAATTAGCTGGAAATGTTAATGTGCTGTACCGAAACAGCACCACCTGCAGGATGTTGCTGAACTAGCCATGCAGATTGTATAGTTGCCCATTTCTTTGTTCGTGGGTTCAAGGGCGGTTCACAGTTAAGTTATAGAATGTTATAGAATGGCTAATTCTAAGCAACTTTTCCATGGCTCTTCATTTTTTTATAGTTTTATGAATTATTTGCCTTCTTCTTCGGACTCTTTCCAACTTTAAAATAGGGGGTCACTGACCCCATCTAAAAAAAACAAATGCTCTGTAAGGCTACAAATGTATTGCTATTGCTACTTTTCATTACTCCTCTTTCTATTCAGGCCTCCCCTGTTCATAGTCCAGCCTCTTATTCAAATCAGTCCATGGTTGCTAGGGTCCTTTCGACCGTAGCAACCAGAGGGCCGAAATGCAAATTGCTGAATAAAAAGCTAAATAAGTCAAAAACCACAAATAATAAAAAACGAAAACCAATTGCAAATTGTCTCAGAATAGCTCTCTCTGCGTCATACTAAAAGTTCATTTAATTTTTAAACAGACCAATTGAAAATAATTTCATTACATGAAACAGGTCCAGTCTGCCATGGATACAATGGCTGGTGTTAAAGGGTAAAGTGTCAAATCTTTATGTAATGTTTATTTATTGCTTATATAGTGCGCATGATTACATATATATGTAAAGTTATAGTGGGGCTTATTATAGCACCAGCCATGTGATCACTCGCAGTCCTTATGATATAATAGCTATTGTGCCCCTCACGCTGTCTAACACTCCTTTATATAATGGGCATTTATATAAGCAGCTACCTGTTTGTACTTAGGGACAGGGGAGAATCCTGCACAAAGTCCTTTATGTAAGGGCCCGAAACCTGATAGGGCCCAGATTTCAGTGACTCTCTCGCTCCCTCTTAGTCTCAGGCATGTGTGAGTATTACAGGGGGGAATCTTCTCTTCTGGGGGTGTTATCTGTCTGTCACACCTGTCTGCCGCCTTCTATCTGTCTGTCTGTCTATCTGTCATCTTTCTCTCTCACTGTCGCTCAGTCTCAGGCATGTGTGAGTATTACAGGGGGGAATCTTCTCTTCTGGGGGTGGTTATCTGTCTGTCACACCTGTCTGCCGCCTTCTATCTGTCTGTCTGTCTATCTGTCATCTTTCTCTCTCACTGTCGCTGTCTATCACTAGTGATGGGCGAATTTGTCCCGTTTTACTTCGCTGAAAAATTCACTAATTTCCTGTGAAATTCTCATAATGGAAATGCATTGAAGTCGATGGGCATCAAAATTATTTTGATGCGCGTCAATTTCGACGTCCGCGACAATTTTCATACGCGCGCATATTTTGTCCAAATGCATGAAAGTTTGCCGCGCATGACTATTCTGCCGCGTGTCCAAATTGTTTTGATTCGGCTGATTTTTCTCTAAAGTTTTGCGAATTTATTCGCCGGCATCAAAATGTGGAAATTTGCCGTGAACTTGCGCCTTCCTGAATTTATTCACCCATAACTATCTGTCACACCTCCATCTGTCTGTCTGTCTGTCATCTTTCTCTCTCACTGTCGCTCTGTCTGCCTTTCTGTCTCTATCCTGTCATCTTCTTCCTCTCTCTTCCCGTCTCTCTCTGTCTCTTGCCCTGTGCCCGGGTCACTCCTGTTTCCCTGTATTTGTCACTGGGCACATTGTGTTCTCCTTGGCACAGTCTGGGTGTGACTGTCACCTGCTCAACCAAAACTACACCGGCAACTTGACAGGAACTGGAGCACCATGAAAGGGAAAGGGTTAAAGGGGTTGTTCACCTTCAAACAACTAGTTGTTTTCAGACAGATCACCAGAAATAAAGACCTTTTCCAATTACTTTCTATTTTCTATGTCACTGTTTTAGTAATATTGAAGTGTAATTTCTCACCTTCTAAAGCAGTTCTGGGAGGGAGGGTCGCCGACCCTGTGAACTGTTCTAAATTGATACATTAGTTGATACATTTCTTATCTTTGTCCCTGCTGAGCAGAATCTCTGGGTTTCATTACAGGCAGCTGTTAGAATTGATACAATAGTTGCTGAGAAATGGATCAACTAAATGTTGTAAAATTGTAACCGTTCAGTTGAAAACAACTGAACTGAAAAAAGTGTTAGGAAGGTTAGCATCCCCTTTAAAGCAGAGGTTCCTCTCTCTCTCCCACAAGATTTTTTGGGTTTATGCCACACCCCCCCTCCCCTTCATGGACTGAAATTTGGATACATAAAAGCATTGGGACTGTATTATTATTCCAAAAGCAAATAGGCATTAACCCCAAATTTACCCTGAGCTTATCAGGGAGGGCTCTGCTTTGGCCTCTATAGCTACAGGGCCTGCCCAGCGCTCAGGAACCTCAGGGGTTAATGCTTGATGTGATGAGTTTGGGTTTTACAATGTTGTTAAAAATGGTTAAATGTGTTATAGGCTGTTTTCTGGTAGAAAAGGGGTTAAATCGGGTGAATTTTCAAAGAAATGAAGTTCTGCCTTTTGTTTAGGGTCCACGATGCTGCGCTAGGCACTGGCAGGTGAGGGGTTAAGGGAGTCAGCACTTCCCTGTAAGGACAGAGGGACAGCGGGGCAGCACTGCGGCTGATTACAATACTCCGGATTACAGTGAATTGCTGGTGGAGGAATGGTTAATGTTTAGCAGACACATGCTCCTCATTTGCATGTTATGCAGGAGCCGCAAGCTGATTGGCTGCCTGGAGTTTCCAATCAGGGAAAGTAGAGGGGGAGCCAACCAGCATTACATTCCACGTGTGGGGGCGATGGCTTCACTGGGCGGGTCTGTGACATCACAAGGCGGCCGGCCAATCAGGAGAAGAGCTGGGGAGGAAGAGCAGGGAAGCAGGAGGCTGAGCAGGTAGTCAGGGCATGGGACTGGAGAGGAGAGGAAGGCGGCGGCAGCTGTGAGACAGACAGAGAGACAGAGCGGAGTCACTGCAGAGAATGAGACAGACCAGGTGAGGAGAGGGGCTGGGGGAAGCAGCTGTGAGGGGGGTTGGAAGAGGAGAATGATACAAATAATAGGCTGATAACTCTGAATCTTCTCTTCTGTATGAGAGCGAATTCCCTTCTTCTGCAACCCATTCCCCCCCAGGACTAATCACTTCCCTGACTGACTGATACTAAACCTTAACTCATTCATGTCCACTATTGACCCCCAGCTACACAGACTGTCCCCCAGCTACAGAGAATGTCCATTCCTCCCTGACCCCTCGTCTCATGGTGCTTGTCCCCCCGTGTCCCCCATCTCATGGTGCTTCTCCCCCCATCTCATGGTGCTTCTCCCCCCATCTCATGGTGCTTGTCCCCCATCTCATGGTGCTTCTCCCCCGTCTCATGGTGCTTGTCCCCCGTCTCATGGTGCTTGTCCCTCGTCTCATGGTGCTTGTCCCCCATCTCATGGTGCTTGTCCCCCATCTCATGGTGCTTGTCCCCCGTCTCATGGTGCTTGTCCCCCGTCTCATGGTGCTTGTCCCCCGTCTCATGGTGCTTGTCCCTCGTCTCATGTTGCTTCTCCCCCGTCTCATGGTGCTTGTCCCCCATGTCATGTTGCTTGTTCCCCCGTCTCATGGTGCTTGTCCCCCGTCTCATGGTGCTTGTCCCCCGTCTCATGGTGCTTGTTCCCCGTCTCATGGTATTTCTCCCCCGTCTCATGGTGCTTGTCCCTCGTCTCATGGTGCTTCTCCCCCGTCTCATGGTGCTTGTCCCTCGTCTCATGGTGCTTGTCCCTCGTCTCATGGTGCTTGTCCCCCATGTCATGTTGCTTGTTCCCCCTATCATGGTGCTTCTCCCCCGTCTCATGGTGCTTGTCCCTCGTCTCATGGTGCTTGTCCCTCGTCTCATGGTGCTTGTCCCCCATGTCATGTTGCTTGTTCCCCCTATCATGGTGCTTCTCCCCCGTCTCATGGTGCTTGTTCCCCGTCTCATGGTGCTTGTCCCCCGTCTCATGGTGCTTGTTCCCCGTCTCATGGTGCTTGTCCCCCGTCTCATGGTGCTTGTCCCCCGTCTCATGGTGCTTGTCCCCCGTCTCATGGTGCTTGTCCCCCGTCTCATGGTACTTCTCCCCTGTCTCATGGTACTTCTCCCCCGTCTCATGGTGCTTGTTCCCTGTCTCACGGTGCTTGTCCCCCATGTCATGTTGCTTGTTCCCCCTCTCATGGTGCTTGTTCCCCGTCTCATGGTGCTTGTCCCCCGTCTCATGGTGCTTGTCCCCCGTCTCATGGTGCTTGTCCCCCGTCTCATGGTACTTCTCCCCTGTCTCATGGTGCTTGTCCCCCGTCTCATGGTGCTTCTCCCCCGTCTCATGGTGCTTGTTCCCCGTCTCACGGTGCTTGTCCCCCATGTCATGTTGCTTGTTCCCCCTCTCATGGTGCTTCTCCCCCGTCTCATGGTGCTTGTCCCTCGTCTCATGGTGCTTGTCCCCCGTCTCATGGTGCTTGTCCCTCGTCTCATGGTGCTTGTCCCCCGTCTCATGGTGCTTGTCCCCCGTCTCATGGTGCTTGTCCCTCGTCTCATGGTGCTTGTCCCCTGTCTCATGGTGCTTGTCCCCTGTCTCATGGTGCTTGTCCCCCGTCTCATGGTGCTTGTCCCCTGTCTCATGGTGATTCTCCCTAGTCTCATGGTGCTTGTCCCCCGTGTCCCCCGTCTCATGGTGCTTGTCCCCTATCTGCCCATGTTCTAATCTATCCAGTGGATCCCGCTAGTGCTCATGGGATAACAACTGTCTGGACTGAGAATCAAAATAGGCTTTTCAATTACACAGAGGTCCGAACAGCCCCCACTAACCCAATAGCTAGTCAGTGTCTATGGCTACTTACAGCAGCCCCTCTGGCATTTGCCAGAACCCACAGATTCAGAGTGAGCCTGAGTCAGACTTTGCTCTCTTAGTGTTCGTGCATATGGATAGCGCCACCAACAGGAAGGCCATAAAACAACACTGTGCTTTAATAGCCACTAGTGGGCGGCATTTGCTTGGATTTAATGCATGAGATATTTTCCTTGTTAAACTAAGTGACGTGGCTTAAATAAATAAGTAAAGGACAAACTAAACCCATGTATATCCCACGGTGTGTATAATGGGGGGGGGGGTCGTGCGACAGCACTGGAGGATCATGCGTCAGTGTGTGTGTAATGGAATGTACGGGCGGCTACTATTGATTCATGTAAATGATCCGGATGACTGCAAGAGAAACTCAGAGAATGATAGGATGCAGCGCTGCCCAATCAGGTTAAGAGGGCGGTGCCCTGGAACGCACTGCACATGTGTGTCCTTAAAGGGGAACTATCACAAAAATTAAAATTTAATATCCACTCCGTCATACTGAAATAAGAAACTTTCTAAATACAATCGATAAAAAATTCTGTACCGTTTCTGAAGTAATCAAGTTTGTCATCACTATTCCTCTCTCAGCATCTGTTTCTCTTCATTCTGTCTTCATGCAGCAGTTGGGTGTCTGATATTCATTGACAGTTAGATCCAATATATCTTATAGGTGGATTCCTTTCCTAGCAGATCTATTAGAGCTCACTCAAATAACTGATTCCAGTACAAACAAAATCTAACAAAATAACTGCGTTTTGCACAAATCCTGCATGTAGAGAGACGTGATGTCTGGTGAGTTTAATAGAGTGAGCTCTAATACATCTTCTAGGCAAAAGGAGCCCCCCTATAAGATATATTGGATCTAACTGTCAATGAATATCTGACACCCAACTGCTGCATGAAGAGAGAATGAAGAGAAACAGATGCTGAGAGAGGAGTAGTGAAGATAAACTTGATTATTTCAGAAACGGTACAGAATGTTTGATTGTATTTAGAAAGTTCCTTATTTTAGCATGCTGAAGCTTATATTAAATTTTCATTTTCGTGATAGTTCGCCTTTTAAAAAGAACGTGTCATCACTGTATCTTTACTCCATGTGCCCCCTTTTCACTTCATAAGTAACATATATGGTGCCTGTGGGAGGCGGGGCTTATTTACTAACCTGGTGTATTTGTACAAAATCCATCGCTTTTTGCCCCATCGGTACTCACTGCAGGGTGGAACTTGCACCAGATTCTTTAATAGGGGTGCATCCAATACATAGATGGGGTGCACGTTGTGGTGGCACAGAATAATGGCATTTCCGTGAAATTCCGCAGGTGCAAGTCGGAGCAATTATTGGTGCAACGCACAAAGGGAACTCCCTCATTGTAACCTGCCCCCAACACATGCAATTTTGCTTCTATTATCAGGGGATATTATCTGTGTCACTGGAGCTCATTTATAGACACTGGGCAGATTTGCACCTGGGCAGTAACCCATAGCAACCAATTAGTGATTACATTTGTCCAGCTGCAGGATTTAACAATGAAAGCAGGCTTGGTTACCATGGGTTACTGCCCAGGTGCAAATTTGCCAAATGTATCTATCCAGTGATATTGACTATAACTAGGGCTGGGGTGGCAGTAGACCCAGGGGGCAAGATATAGGTGACAGTAACATATTTTTCATTTCAGGCCGTGTCCATTCCACACCAGTTCTCTGCTTCTTCACGCCACCAACTGGGGAAGTCGGAGAAGATGAATGGTGGTTGCGAGCCTCCCCCTCCTCTAGGGGAAAGAGCGAGAAGAACGAGGGCCCCCCGAGAAATGGAAGGGACCCAGCAAGATGAAACCGACACCAACAGCCACGGCTCCAGCGGCAACGAATCCAATGGCAACGAGTCCCGGCAAAGTCGCAGTTCTCACAGCAGCACCAGCGGCAACGGGAAGGACTCGGCCATGTTGGAAGCCACCGAGAGCAGTAAGAGGTTAGTGGTTGCTATGGTGGTAGTGGGGGATGCAAGCGGCCACAAACAATGGTGGAATTAGCCGGTCACTGGCAGTTAAGCAGGTTAAAATAGAATTAAAATGTTGAACTTGATGGACGTGTGCCTTTTTTTCAACCTAACGCACTATGTTACTATATAGGAAAAAAGAACTCAATTATGTCTTCTCCTTTTTTCCATCAGTACAAACTCTCACAGTCCTTCTCCACCAAGCAGTTCTATTGCCTACAGTCTGCTGAGTGGCAGCTCTGAGCAGGACAATCCATCTACCAGCGGCTGCAGGTAACCACCTATCCACATTTAACATACTACTAAGCCCTTTTCAGCAGGAACATACTTCTAGCTTTCTCATAGCCTGGACAGTGGGAAATCACAACACTGTTCCAGCATAGTTCTCCCCTGTACTAAGCACAATTTAGCAGGAACAGTCCCTAAGTTTGTTCATAGTCTGTACAGAGAGATCCCATAAAACTATGGCAGCATAGGTATTCCCTGTACTAAGCACAATTCAGCAGGAACAGTCCCCTAAGTTTGCTCATAGTCTGTACAGAGAGATCCCATAAAACTATGGCAGCATAGGTATTCCCTGTACTAAGCACAATTCAGCAGGAACAGCCCCTAAGTTTGCTCATAGTCTGTACAGAGAGATCCCATAAAACTATGGCAGCATAGGTATTCCCTGTACTAAGCACAATTCAGCAGGAACAGTCCCTAAGTTTGCTCATAGTCTGTACAGAGAGATCCCATAAAACTATGGCAGCATAGGTATTCCCTGTACTAAGCACAATTCAGCAGGAACAGCCCCTAAGTTTGCTCATAGTCTGTACAGAGAGATCCCATAAAACTATGGCAGCATAGGTATTCCCTGTACTAAGCACAATTCAGCAGGAACAGTCCCTAAGTTTGCTCATAGTCTGTACAGAGAGATCCCATAAAACTATGGCAGCATAGGTATTCCCTGTACTAAGCACAATTCAGCAGGAACAGTCCCTAAGTTTGCTCATAGTCTGTACAGAGAGATCCCATAAAACTATGGCAGCATAGGTATTCCCTGTACTAAGCACAATTCAGCAGGAACAGTCCCTAAGTTTGCTCATAGTCTGTACAGAGAGATCCCATAAAACTATGGCAGCATAGGTATTCCCTGTACTAAGCACAATTCAGCAGGAACAGCCCCTAAGTTTGCTCATAGTCTGTACAGAGAGATCCCATAAAACTATGGCAGCATAGGTATTCCCTGTACTAAGCACAATTCAGCAGGAACCCCATAGTCTGCACAAAACCGAGCAGTAATTAAAACTGCTCCTAACTGTGCCCCAATTTTGTTCATATTATTCTTTCCTCTATACAGCAGTGAACAGTCTGCCAGGGAGAAAAACCAGAAAGAGCTGATGAAGGCCCTAAAAGAGCTAAAGATTCGGCTCCCATCAGAGAAGAGGCTAAAGGGCAAGTCTGGCACACTGGCAAGTCTACAGTATGCCCTGTCCTGCGTCAAACAAGTACGAGGTGAGTCGAGAAAGAAACTGTCATTGAATTAATATAATGGCTGTAACTGATTTCTCATCCACAGGGGTATATTTATCAAAGAGTGAAGTTAATAGTGAAGTTCTACCACTCTCCATTCATTTCTATGGGATTTTTATAGGCGTATTTATCAAAGGGTGAACTTTCACTTTCACCCATTGATAAATACGCCTTTCAAAATCCTATAGAAATGAATTGTGAGCTGCAGAATTTCACTCTAGTGGCAGAACTTCACTCTTTGATAAATTTAATTCAGTTTAATGTAATCTTCTGTCCTGCTTTTCCTAAATGTCTGCTAAATAGGCTTTAAATTCTCTTCTGTCTCTTCTACGTGTGATTTTAGCTATTTCTTTAATACATTAACCGATCTCCTGCTTCTCTCATTCTCCTCCTACCCCTCAGCTAACCAGGAGTATTACCAGCAGTGGCCTATTGATGATTCCCAACCTTGTTGCCTGGACATGTCCAGTTACACCATCGCGGAGGTGGAAAGTGTGACGTCTGAGTATACACTCAAAAATCCTGTAAGTGTTGCTCATCCATTGGGCTCTTTACAAATAAAGAAGACATTGTGTTGGATTTTTAGGGGTTGCTTGACATCACTGCTTGTTGCATGGGTTCCCAAACCTGTGGGATTGGTTGGTTAAAATGCTAATTAGGGTGTGATTTGGGGTGACCTTGGTAAGGGGGCCCAGCCTGAAGGCCAGTTAGGGGGAGATTTGGGGTGAGTGTTTATTTGTGCCCTGGGTACCCCTGGAACTATAGCAGGGTGACTGTTACCCCAATGTTTCTATATATCTGTAACCTTGTTATGAGCTAAGGGGGCCCAGTCTGAAGGTCAGTTAGGGGGAGATTTGGGGTGAGTGCTTATTTGTACCCTGGGTACCCCTGGAACTATAGCAGGGTGACACCCCAATGTTTCTATATATCTGTAACCTTGTTATGAGCTAAGGGGAATGTTTCTATAGCAAGTCAAGTTAGGGTGAGATTTGGAACACAGTTCAGCTTATGTAGAAATGGGAAAACATAAAAGGCTTATGAACGTATCACATGACCCAACCTTCGGAGTTTAAATTTAACACTTTCCCCCCAGAATGAATTCCATTCTCTCTCTCGTTATTGCAGGATACCTTCTCGGTGGCCGTGTCATTCATCAGCGGTCGCATTGTCTATATCTCAGACCAGGCTTCTCTCATTCTGCACTGCAAGAAGGAGGTGTTCAAGGGGGCCACATTCGCTGAGTTTCTTGCTCCGCAGGATGTCAGTGTCTTCTATGGATCCACCGCCCCATATCACCTTCCTTCCTGGAGCAGCTGCACCTCTGGGGGTAAGAAATGGGGTGATGGGGGGTGTTTCTCATCCAAATAATTATTGTACCCCTGAATCCCCCTGCTTGTATTGCCATATGCAGCAGAATTATGGTCCCACCAGTGATTATAGCAAAGGGCATTTTAAAGGAACAGTTCAGTATAAAAATTAAACTGAGTAAATAAGTAGGCTGTGCAGAATAAAACGTGTTTGGCTAACAGTATTAGAACCTTTTTTTTTTTTTTTTTTTTTTTTTTGCACAGCCTGTATATTAAGCCAGTTTTATTCTTACACTGAACTGATTCTTTAATTTTGTCCCTCCCACAACAGGGTGAAAGAGAAGTAGCTGTAAGTCTGTGTCTAATTGGGGTAATTTTTGTGTTTTTCCTGTAGATACAGCATTGATGGATTACACGCAGGAGAAATCCGTGTTCTGCCGCATCAGGTGGGTATTGTGAGAGTGGGGAGCAAATTCAAATCATTCATTTATACATAGATATAGAATTGAGCTATTTCCACAAACAGTGTTTGATCCACATATTTGATTAGTACATGTACAGTGATCTAAATAATGTGTATCTATCCCCTGTATATACAGAGAGAGGGAAGGATGAGATGTCTGTCCCCTGTATATACAGAGAGAGGGAAGGATGAGACGTCTGTCCCCTGTATATACAGAGAGAGGGAAGGATGAGATGTCTGTCCCCTGTATATACAGAGAGAGGGAAGGATGAGATGTCTGTCCCCTGTATATACAGAGAGAGGGAAGGATGAGATGTCTGTCCCCTGTATATACAGAGAGAGGGAAGGATGAGACGTCTGTCCCCTGTATATACAGAGAGAGGGAAGGATGAGATGTCTGTCCCCTGTATATACAGAGAGAGGGAAGGATGAGATGTCTGTCCCCTGTATATACAGAGAGAGGGAAGGATGAGATGTCTGTCCCCTGTATATACAGAGAGAGGGAAGGATGAGACGTCTGTCCCCTGTATATACAGAGAGAGGGAAGGATGAGCCGTCTGTCCCCTGTATATACAGAGAGAGGGAAGGATGAGCCGTCTGTCCCCTGTATATACAGAGAGAGGGAAGGATGAGATGTCTGTCCCCTGTATATACAGAGAGAGGGAAGGATGAGACGTCTGTCCCCTGTATATACAGAGAGAGGGAAGGATGAGCCGTCTGTCCCCTGTATATACAGAGAGGGAAGGATGAGCCGTCTGTCCCCTGTATATACAGAGAGAGGGAAGGATGAGCCGTCTGTCCCCTGTATATACAGAGAGAGGGAAGGATGAGATGTCTGTCCCCTGTATATACAGAGAGAGGGAAGGATGAGCCGTCTGTCCCCTGTATATACAGAGAGAGGGAAGGATGAGATGTCTGTCCCCTGTATATACAGAGAGAGGGAAGGATGAGATGTCTGTCCCCTGTATATACAGAGAGAGGGAAGGATGAGATGTCTGTCCCCTGTATATACAGAGAGAGGGAAGGATGAGATGTCTGTCCCCTGTATATACAGAGAGAGGGAAGGATGAGATGTCTGTCCCCTGTATATACAGAGAGAGGGAAGGATGAGATGTCTGTCCCCTGTATATACAGAGAGAGGGAAGGATGAGATGTCTGTCCCCTGTATATACAGAGAGAGGGAAGGATGAGACGTCTGTCCCCTGTATATACAGAGAGAGGGAAGGATGAGACGTCTGTCCCCTGTATATACAGAGAGAGGGAAGGGTGAGATGTCTGTCCCCTGTATATACAGAGAGAGGGAAGGATGAGATGTCTGTCCCCTGTATATACAGAGAGAGGGAAGGATGAGACGTCTGTCCCCTGTATATACAGAGAGAGGGAAGGATGAGACGTCTGTCCCCTGTATATACAGAGAGAGGGAAGGATGAGATGTCTGTCCCCTGTATATACAGAGAGAGGGAAGGATGAGACGTCTGTCCCCTGTATATACAGAGAGAGGGAAGGATGAGGTGTCTGTCCCCTGTATATACAGAGAGAGGGAAGGATGAGATGTCTGTCCCCTGTATATACAGAGAGAGGGAAGGATGAGATGTCTGTCCCCTGTATATACAGAGAGAGGGAAGGATGAGATGTCTGTCCCCTGTATATACAGAGAGAGGGAAGGATGAGATGTCTGTCCCCTGTATATACAGAGAGAGGGAAGGATGAGACGTCTGTCCCCTGTATATACAGAGAGAGGGAAGGATGAGATGTCTGTCCCCTGTATATACAGAGAGAGGGAAGGATGAGATGTCTGTCCCCTGTATATACAGAGAGAGGGAAGGATGAGACGTCTGTCCCCTGTATATACAGAGAGAGGGAAGGATGAGGTGTCTGTCCCCTGTATATACAGAGAGAGGGAAGGATGAGACGTCTGTCCCCTGTATATACAGAGAGAGGGAAGGATGAGATGTCTGTCCCCTGTATATACAGAGAGAGGGAAGGATGAGACGTCTGTCCCCTGTATATACAGAGAGAGGGAAGGATGAGGTGTCTGTCCCCTGTATATACAGAGAGAGGGAAGGATGAGATGTCTGTCCCCTGTATATACAGAGAGAGGGAAGGATGAGACGTCTGTCCCCTGTATATACAGAGAGAGGGAAGGATGAGGTGTCTGTCCCCTGTATATACAGAGAGAGGGAAGGATGAGACGTCTGTCCCCTGTATATACAGAGAGAGGGAAGGATGAGATGTCTGTCCCCTGTATATACAGAGAGAGGGAAGGATGAGACGTCTGTCCCCTGTATATACAGAGAGAGGGAAGGATGAGGTGTCTGTCCCCTGTATATACAGAGAGAGGGAAGGATGAGACGTCTGTCCCCTGTATATACAGAGAGAGGGAAGGATGAGATGTCTGTCCCCTGTATATACAGAGAGAGGGAAGGATGAGACGTCTGTCCCCTGTATATACAGAGAGAGGGAAGGATGAGGTGTCTGTCCCCTGTATATACAGAGAGAGGGAAGGATGAGCTATATATATATATATATATATATATATATATATATATATAAAGAGCGAGACTAAACTGGTCTCTTTATTGCCAGTATAATGAGGCGGAAGTCCTCCTCTGACACCTGGTTTGTTAATCGTCACTTAGAAAGCTGTGACACAAAGGAGTGTGTAATTAACACAGTGACATATCATGCGTCACTCACCCACACAATCCTCCCACTCCAGTAGGACCCGGCGTGTGCAGCGGAGCTTATCCCAAGCTCACGTATGACTCATCTACGCACATAATGTGTTTATATGAATTAATTCACATATTTACCCATGTTAAATCCTGTAGGAATTGATTTATGCTGGGTTGCCTTGTAGTTTCCATTAGAAGAATGAGCAAGTATAGTATTTATATGTGAGTGCATTGGTTCACATCAATATTATGTAACATGCTGTTATATTAGTAGGTTCCCAAACAGAACAAAGTGTAGTCATTGGAGTGTTCCATAAGACCAGGTATAATTCTGTCAGTGATGTGACAGTTCCTATTGTGCCCAAGCTCTCGTTTTAGAATGATGCAGAGAGGGATATTCTGAGACAATCTGCAATTGGTTTCCATTTTTTACTATTTGTGGATTTTGAGTTATTTAGCTTTTTATTCAGCAGCTCTCTAGTTTGCAATTTCAGCAGTCTGGTTGCTAGGATCCAAATTCCCCTAGCAACCATGCACTGATTTCAGTAAGAGGCTGGAATATGAATAAGAGAGGCCTGAATAGAAAGATGAGTAATAAAAAGTAACAATACATTTGTAGCCTTACAGAGCATTTTTTATTTAGATGGGGTCCGTGACCCCCATTTGAAAGCAAATCAAGACAAAGGCAAATCATTCTAAAACTATAAAAAAATGAAGACCAATTGAAAAAATTGCTCAGAATCGTCCCTTCTATAACATGCTAAAAGTTAATTGAAAGTAAACCAGAGAGGCTGCCGTACAGTATTATTTGCATCACTGAGTGACATCATAACTAAGATTATAACACTGTTCTTTACAGGATGTTATTACACCATTAACATTAATATTTCACGTACAACTGGAGAAACGCAGGTTGGCTCTCCCTGGCCCCAATTGCCATTGTACCCCCACCCCCTATTGTCCCCGCCTCTCATCCTAATCTCATCTGCCCCTACATAGACCTGTGTTAGCGCCTCTCCGGCTACCGTTTTCTGCCCCACCCCTTTCTTCCCCTCCCCCCCCCCCTTTTCCTGCATTTGTTGCTGTGCTCTCCCTGGCTCTGGTCTTATTGCAGGCGTGTGTTTTCAGTGGGGGCCGAGAGCGGGATATGAACATCCGCTATCACCCTTTCCGCCTCACACCTTACCTGATGAAGGTGCGAGACTCCGACACTGCCGAGGGCCAGCCCTGCTGTCTTCTGGTCGCCGAGAAGATCCATTCTGGATATGAGGGTAAGAGAAAATGGGGCGGAGGCACGGGGTGGGGGGCAGTACTTGATTGACCATACAACTACCTCACAGAATGAGGTCTGGTTTTAATTGGCCACAAGTGTTACCAAATAGTATAATCTGTAAAAGGAAAATGCTATCAACATGGGGAGAGAAATGTGACTGCTATAAACCTAGGGAGAGAAATGCGAATGCTATCAACATGGGGAGAGAAATGCGACTGCTATAAACCTAGGGAGAGAAATGCGAATGCTATCAACATGGGGAGAGAAATGCGACTGCTATAAACCTAGGGAGAGAAATGCGAATGCTATCAACATGGGGAGAGAAATGCGACTGCTATAAAACTAGGGAGAGAAATGCAAATGCTATCAACATGGGGAGAAACATGCAAATGTTATAAACGTAGGGAGATAATGCGAATGCTATCAACATGGGGAGAAAAATGCGAATGCTATAAACGTAGGGAGAGAAATGCGAATGCTATCAACATGGGGAGAGAAATGCGACTGCTATAAACCTAGGGAGAGAAATGCGACTGCTATAAACCTAGGGAGAGAAATGCAAATGCTATCAACATGGGAAATGCTTATTGAGGGGTGATTGCTATTAGCAGTGAAAAAGAAGAACAGAAATGCAGAAACCCCCAAATGTAATAAAAAGCACTGAGTTTGCCCAGGAGCAGTAACCACTACCAACCAATAAGATACTTGCTTTTAAGCAGGTGACCAGTGAATGATTCCTGCTGATTGGTTTCTATGGGTTACTGCTCCTGGGCAAACTTAGTGTCTTTTATTACATAACCCCCAAAGTGTATCGTTTATGTGTGTTTAATGCTATAGAGAGTGTTTAAATAGAGCTGTTACATTTTTGGAGCAGGAAGAGCATCCTGATTGGTGGACCTTTATGAATAACAATTAAGATATTCAGAAGGAGGACTATGAATAGTGAAAACATTTCCAGCAGATATGAGAGATTTCCTTCAATTCTATGAAGGATCAGAAATGTTCATACACCCAAGGACTTTGGGGTGCACTTACTGTCCAAGAGGGATTTGGATGATTTTTTGGACAGACATAATACAAAGGCTATTGTGATACTAAGCTCTATAGTTAGTATAGATATGGGTATATAGAATTTAATTAAAAGTAGGGAGGGGTGTGTGTATGGGGCTGGGTTTTCATTTGGAGGGGTTGCACTTGATATACTTTGTCTTTTTTCAACCCTATGTAACTATGTAACTAACTATGTAACTATATAACTAACTATGTAACATAGCCCCACACTAATTCTGCCTCTGATCCCTCAGCCCCGAGGATCCCTCCAGATAAAAGGACCTTCACCACCAGGCATACCCCAAGCTGTATGTTCCAGGAGGTGGACGAGAGGTGAGTTTCCGTTCTCTCTGGCCATGTTGTTTTCTCAGAACCCTTGCGCTTCCTGCTCACCCCAACCTTTCCCATGTTGTTATGTCACAGAGCGGTTCCTCTCCTCGGGTACCTGCCCCAGGATCTCATCGGAATGCCCGTTCTGCTCTTTATTCATCCTGAGGATCGACCTCTCATGCTGGCTATTCACAAGAAAGGTGGGTTCTGGTTTGGCTTTCTGCACTGACACAACAAAAGTGAACTTTACAAAAGTGTTAATATTCTTCTTCTCTTGTCTTCCTCCTCCTGCTGCTCCCTACTCTTCCTCACTCAGTTCTTCAGCAGGCCGGCCAGCCCTTTGATCATTCTCCCATACGTCTGTGTGCCCGATCTGGCGAATATGTCACCATCGACACCAGCTGGACCAGCTTTGTAAATCCCTGGAGCAGAAAGGTCTCCTTTATACTTGGAAGGCACAAAGTCCGCACGTGAGTGTCTCTGGGGGCAGACTAGTGGCTCTGGTATCATCATGTTAGTGTCTCTAGGGGCAAGCTAGTGGCTCGGGTATCATGTTAGTGTCTCTAGGGGCAGGCTAGTGGCTCGGGTATCATCATGTTAGTGTCTCTAGGGGCAGGCTAGTGGCTCGGGTATCATGTTAGTGTCTCTAGGGGCAGACTAGTGGCTCGGGTATCATGTTAGTGTCTCTAGGGGCAGGCTAGTGGCTCGGGTATCATGTTAGTGTCTCTAGGGGCAGGCTAGTGGCTCGGGTATCATGTTAGTGTCTCTAGGGGCAGACTAGTGGCTCGGGTATCATGTTAGTGTCTCTAGGGGCAGGCTAGTGGCTCGGGTATCATGTTAGTGTCTCTAGGGGCAGGCTAGTGGCTCGGGTATCATGTTAGTGTCTCTAGGGGCAGACTAGTGGCTCGGGTATCATGTTAGTGTCTCTAGGGGCAGGCTAGTGGCTCGGGTATCATGTTAGTGTCTCTAGGGGCAGGCTAGTGGCTCGGGTATCATGTTAGTGTCTCTAGGGGCAGGCTAGTGGCTCGGGTATCATGTTAGTGTCTCTAGGGGCAGGCTAGTGGCTCGGGTATCATGTTAGTGTCTCTAGGGGCAGGCTAGTGGCTCGGGTATCATCATGTTAGTGTCTCTAGGGGCAGGCTAGTGGCTCGGGTATCATGTTAGTGTCTCTAGGGGCAGGCTAGTGGCTCGGGTATCATCATGTTAGTGTCTCTAGGGGCAGGCTAGTGGCTCGGGTATCATGTTAGTGTCTCTAGGGGCAGGCTAGTGGCTCGGGTATCATGTTAGTGTCTCTAGGGGCAGGCTAGTGGCTCGGGTATCATGTTAGTGTCTCTAGGGGCAGGCTAGTGGCTCTGGTATCATCCTGTTAGTGTCTCTAAGGGCAGGCTATTGGCTCTGGTATCATGTTAGTGACTCTGGGGGGAGGCTACGGAATCTGGGGGAAGCTAGTGCCTCAGTTGGCACACAAGTATTTGGCAGTTGGCTGATCTCCCAGGTTTCAGGCTGGTACCCAGAAAGCAGACTAGTGCCTCCAGTGGAATAAAAGTGCCTTCGCCGGGCGTATCCTACATTCTCAGGGCTCATCTCTCACTGTCGGCGACATGGTGCTTGTGTCACTCTTATACGGTGCACATGACAGTCAGTGTTGGTTTCCCATTGACATTTTCTCATGTAACTGGTATCACTTTCCTTCCCAGGAGCCCTCTAAATGAAGATGTATTTACTGCCCCAAAGGGTTCAGAGCTGAAGCCTCTGGACTTTGATACCCAGGAGCTGTCGGAGCAGATTCATCGGATACTTTTACAGGTGTTTATCAGTCTGTGTTTGTCCCCAAGTGTACACTTGTGCCTATGAGTGCTGGTGGGCTTGTGCCTTGATGATACAACTGAATATCCACTAATCCTCTCTGTCCCCTCTCCTCTTGTAGCCGGTGCACAGTACGACCTCTGGGGGCAATGGCAGCGGGGGCAGTAACATGTCGCAGGAACCATTTCACTGCAACGCCTCATCTAGTGACAGCAATGCAATGGTCACCGAGGAAGGTGCAGATCGCAAACCTGTGAGTTGTAGATGCAACCGTCAGATCTGGGGCTGATGCAGGCTAGTCTGGGTCCTGGGCTGAAACCTAAACCGTTATTTTCTAATCAAGATTGAGATGGTTCGGTCAAGTCCAAGTTGAGTTTGACACTGGGAGGGGCTTATTAGGCAACACTGGAAAAAAATGATGGCCTATTGAAAAGTTGCTTAGAATTCGCCATATTTTCTCATTTGGGGCAACTGCCAAAATACTAGGTAATCTCTAGCATGGGCTAGTTTGCCAGATAGGGCAATGGCCTGGCATCCAGTGTGTGTGTGTCAAACCCAAGTACACAAGACTGAGAGAAGACCATCAATTTTTCCCATGAGGCTGTTCTTGTCTTGTCGTGTGCCCACTGACAGTTGCAAGATGATGCAAACAGGAGCAAAGGAGTAACTGTAAATCCTTCTTCCCAACAGATGACCTTCCAAGAGTTCTGTCAGAACGTTAATATGGTGAAGAATCAGGGGCAGCAGGGGTATCTGGGATCCCGTGGTATCCGCACATCTCAGAGGGCACCATTCCAAGGTATCCGTATTATTGGATTAGTAGTTTCTGCCCACCACAAGCAGAGCCCGATACTTCAGTTGGCCTTTAGCTCTGTTCTGACTGTCATCTCATTTGTATAAATAATTACAGTGCAATAACACTTGGTATAATAAACATATTCGGTTAATATTTTCCAAATAATATTTTTTTCCTTCTGGCATCACTAGCGCCCCCTAGGCCTGTTGCCCCGCAAGTCACTGACAGTACGACATCCGAGCCTCCGCCTCCTAGAATCCCTTGCATTGGGGATGAGCTTGGGCGGAAAGAGAGCGCCAACTATTCCTATCAACAGATCAACTGTCTGGACAGCATCATCAGGTGAGAACGTGCAATTTTATATTCTCTCTTTGTCATCGGCAACATTTCCTCGTATTAATCGGCCTCTGTTCTGTATTCCACTCCCTGTCTCTTGACATTGTGTTGCTTTTCTACTTCATAATCTTCTTGTCTCTTGGCACCATGTGGTTTTTCTGTTCCCCTTGTTTCTTGGCATTGTGACGTTTCTCTATTCCGTGTTTCTCCCCTTGTCTCTCAACATCATGGGGGTTTGTTTGATTCATATTCTGGATCTTTTCATTATATGTTTCTTGTCCCTTTATCCCAGGTACCTGGAAAGTTGCAACCTCCCCAGTACGGTGAAGCGTAAGTGTCGCTCTTCCTCCTACACTTCATCCACCTCCGAGGAGGAGAAGCAGAGGACTGGAGAAAGTGATAAGGAAGGTGAGGAGGCAGGATGACCAAGGAGCCCTCAACACTTTTTCTCTCTCTCTCCATTTAGTTTTGTCTGTCTTCAAGTTTGTTCCCCCACTAATGCAAATTCTGTCCTTTTTTTACCCTCATGTAGACCCTTCTGGTGGCACACCTCAGCAGCAGGAATTACCTCCCGCCACAGCTGTTGGTTCTGCACCTCTTGCCCCTCTGCCTCCCCTACCCCCCAGTAAGGCAGAGAGTGTGGTGTCCATCACCAGCCAGGGCAGTTTCAGCAGCACCATTGTCCACGTTGGGGACAAGAAGCCTCCTGACTCTGGTGAGTAACAGGACTCCTGTATGTTTAGTACAAACCTGCATGTCAAGCATTGTGACTGGGGAAGGACTTTAAATTGAGTTGGGTCATTTAAATTGCCCCTTTAATCTCTCTCATTCCTCCCCTTTCCTCTCTGCCTGCTCATCCTGTTGTTTTCACAGAGATGGTCCTAATGGAGGAGTCCTCGTGCCCTGCAGCTCCTGCTCCCCCTCCTCGCCCTTTGGGTCTGACCAAGGAGGTTCTCTCAGCCCACACTCAACGGGAGGAGCAAGCCTTCCTCACCCGGGTTCACGGCCTCAGTCGGCTCAGAGTTTTTGATCCGCTCCCTGCAGGGGCTTGGGAAGAGCACAACCAGCATCCTCAGCGAGGTGAATCCATTTCTGTTGCTCCCCTTTGTGTGTATCACTGTTCTCCTCTCTCTATATTCTCTGCCTTTCCTTCTGTGTCTGTTGTCCCCTTCACTATCTGCATTCTTCCTTTCATGCCCATGATTGTTCATTCCTTGTAGGTTTGTATTGTTCTTCCTCCACTCCATGTTCTGCCTGTCTTTCTCATTTTTTTGAACCCCCATGTCTCTTCACCTCCATGATTTCTCTGTTTTTTCTCTCTTTCTTTAAAAATCATGATTTTGACATATTTTTGTCACCCTCTGCAGGTTCCAAGCCGTCACGTGCCTCCCAACACCATCATGCCTCTTCCTGCAATCCTCCTTCACCATCCAAGGGAGAATCCAATGCAGGGCGTCGCAGGGGCAAGAGTGGCAAATCAAAAGCCAAGCGCCCTAAGCAAGGCAAATCCCCCTCCTTCAGCTCCATGCAAACACCCAACCTCCTAGATGTCAACCTTCTACCTCCTCCTCCTCCAGTCATTCCGGGATACCCCCTGCCCATCTACCCCACACTGGCTCCTGATCCCACCCCACCTGTCCCCAGATACCCACTGGTCACTCCTATTGTAGCTTTAGTGATGCCCAATTACCTCTTCCAACCTCCTCCAGTTGCACCTTCTTTCTTTCCCGGGGTTAATGGGTTTCAGAATTTTGTCCCTTCTACTGAGCCACCACCTACTGCCCCTGAAGCACCCCCTGCAGCTCCTGCTCCTCCTCCTCCAGCTTCTGCTGCATCTTGTCCTCCGCCATCTCGCTCCTCTACCCCTCCCCAACGTCTCTTCCCGTCTCGTTGCAGCTCCCCCCTGCAGCTTGACCTGCTGCAGATGGAGGAATTGCCTCAACCCGGGGCTGGGGGAGGGGGGGAGTGGGAACTAGAAGAAGAAATTAAGGGAGGGAAAGGAGGAGCAGCTCCTGGGACATCTGGAGGTGGTGGTGGAACCAACAAAGAAACAGGAAATGGAGAAGAAAACAGCCAACCAGAGAACTGCATGGTGAGGACACTGATAATATTTGTGAGATTCGCATCTTAACATTTTCTCCCTGTAGTTCACAAACGCATTCATACGTCTCTCCCCCAGTGATACTATTGCTATTTCCCCCTACTAGGGTGATCCTAATGATTCCTCCTCCCACAATGATGCGCTCTCCAGCTCCAGTGACCTTTTAGATCTCCTCCTGCAGGAGGACTCCTTTTCGGGAACAGGCTCTGCTGCCTCTGGTTCCATGGGATCCAACGGAGGAAGCACCTCTGCGTGTGGCACAAGTAAGTGACATCACAGGAAGTCAAAATATTCACTGTGAGGTCAGAGGCTGACATCAGACAAGGATAGTTGCATTCATTTGATTAAAGGACTACTATAGCTCAAGTGAATTGTGCAGGGTGGGAGATTTCCAGTCTTTAATGCAAGTATATATTAAAATATTACCCTTTTTTAACCAGTGTTATTCTGTCCCCTGCCAGGAAGCAGTGAGAGCAGCAACACCAGCAAATACTTTGGGAGCATCGACTCCTCCGAGACGGATTTGAGAGTAAAGAAGGCAGAGCGGGACGCGGAGAGAAAAGTCATCCGATACGTCATGCAGGACCCACTCTGGCTTCTAATGGCCAACACGGACCATGATGTGATGATGTCATACCAGATCCCACCCAGGTGAGGGCTCTCGGCTGACAGTATCCATATCGGGTACTCGCCTTTTTTCGCTCTAGGGCTTCTTTCCTCTCTCCTCGACCCCCATCATCTGTGGGACTCATCCACTTGAACCTCCCCAACAGGGATATTGAGCGCGTCCTGCAGGAGGACAGAGAGAAGCTTAGGCAGCTCCAGAGACACCAGCCCAAGTTCAGCGAGGAGCAGAAGAGGGAGTTGGGGGAGGTCCACAGCTGGGCGAGGAGAGGCCGAATACCCCATGTCATCAACATAACCGTGAGTATGGACCCAATAAAACCAATTATTTCCGGCATATGTGATAATAGTTTCTCCTGCTGGATGGAACCTGTGCCAAAGTGATAGGAATATGGGTGCAAATCTATATTTTATTTATGTAAATGTTGCTGGTACAATAACTCTTGTCTCCCGTTTCCCACCCCCCAGTCTTGCACTGGCTGTTCCCCTGATGGACCCCCATACGATGAGGATCTAGACTTGTCTATAATGATGGAAGAGGGAGGGGACTGCACGGTGGTAGGAGAGGAGGGTGGTGGAGACGTGACGAGTGGTTGAGATGTTCTCCCATCCTCCATGTACCAATCATCTGACCAGTCCCAAGCTGCCTTATATATACCGTATATATACCCCCTCCTCATGGGGTAACAGAAACACTAACCCCGGCGGGACTATGGGGGTGGATGAATGTTACTACTCAAGACCCATAAGCATCCCCCACCAAGAGGACCAAAGATTGGGCTTTTCCCAATATGGCTTCTCCTGAAAGCGACTGATCCCCCCCCATCTTGTGTTCGTCGTGGGAAAAGCAGCAACGCAGGCGACAATCATCGAAGCGCAGGAATGACTCGAGACCCGAGAAGAAGACTTTATTTTGTCTCTATTTTTGTAACTGTCTAATTTATGGCCTTTTGCTTGAAGTACAGGGATGGGCTCGCTCGGAGCCTTTTTGTGATGTGCAATGGTCGAAAAAGTCCACTATTTATAATGTTTTTGTCAACTTGTAAATAAAACAGACCTGTTTTTTATTATAGAACTTAAATAAATCGTATTTGTATTATAAATAGGGACAAAATATGAGTGATACTCAGAGTTCCCTGTATAACTCAGCCTGCAGCCTTGTGCCTTTATATGGTCACAGAACAACCCCTCAGTGACTTCTAATATCCTTATCATTTACAGTAGGGGGTACATTATCCCTTATAATACATGAGTGATACTCAGAGTTCCCTGTATAACTCAGCCTGCAGCCTTGTGCCTTTATATGGTCACAGAACAACCCCTCAGTGACTTCTAATATCCTTATCATTTACAGTAGGGGGTACATTATCCCTTATAATACATGAGTGATACTCAGAGTTCCCTGTATAACTCAGCCTGCAGCCTTGTGTCTTTATATGGTCACAGAACAACCCCTCAGTGACTTCTAATATCCTTATCATTTACAGTAGGGGGTACATTATCCCTTATAATACATGAGTGATACTCAGAGTTCCCTGTATAACTCAGCCTGCAGCCTTGTGTCTTTATATGGTCACAGAACAACCCCTCAGTGACTTCTAATATCCTTATCATTTACAGTAGGGGGTACATTATCCCTTATAATACATGAGTGATACTCAGAGTTCCCTGTATAACTCAGCCTGCAGCCTTGTGCCTTTATATGGTCACAGAACAACCCCTCAGTGACTTCTAATATCCTTATCATTTACAGTAGGGGGTACATTATCCCTTATAATACATGATTGATACTCAGAACTCCCTGTTTAACTCAGCCTGCAGCCTTGTGCCTTTATATGGTCAATGACTTCTAATATCCTTATCATTTACAGTAGGGGGTACATTATCCCTTATAATACATGAGTGATACTAAAATGTCCCTGTATAACACAGCCTGCAGCCTTGTGCCTTTATATGGTCATAGAACAACTCCTCAGTGACTTCTAATATCCTTATCATTTACAGTAGGGGGTACATTATCCCTTATAATACATGAGTGATACTCAAATGTCCCTGTATAACTCAGCCTGCAGCCTTGTGCCTTTATATGGTCACAGAACAACCCCTCAGTGACTTCTAATATCCTTATCATTTACAGTAGGGGGTACTGTAGTGCTGCGCAATATGTTGGCGCTATATAAATACATGTTAATAATAATAATAATAATTATCCCTTATAATACATGAGTGATACTCCGAGTTCCCTGTATAACTCAGCCTGCAGCCTTGTGCCTTTATATGACTTCTAATATCCCTATAATTACAGTAGGTATATTCTTTTTTCTGAGCAGAGAGCAGCTTAATATCCAGTAGATGTGAGTGTGGGGGTGTTTGGCAGATGCTGAAGGTCAAGCAGGGATTGTGGTGCAATATGGTGACATTAGATGGTGAGTGCGTAACACAGAGGCCGGCAGGGGAGCACAAACAGATTAAATGTGACACATGCAAAGGCCAACTAAGGGGAAATAATAAGACAGACATAGTAGATGTACAATTTAAAGGGGAACCGTCACTGATAAATACATGCACCGAAACTGCAGCGATTGATTAATAACAGTAGGGTAGCTCTGCTTTGACATTTTCAGCAGTGGTGTTGGTCAGTCCCTGGGCATATTTCTGCTTGGACAGTCTCTGCAGCTGGTTGTCCTTTGCTGTCTCCTTATTGGACCCCAAATTCAGGCTCTTCCTGGGTCCTTTGAGGCTCTCAGCATCCCTAGCGACCGCTCTCACCCCCAGCCATTTAGATTGTCAGCTCACCAGGCTAGTTGACGTCTGCAGTAGGCAAGAGTGGGGCAGCCCGGTGGACATTGCTCGAGGGTTACCAGTATACAATTATATTGTTTTAAACACAAGCAATCGAAGCAATGGCACAATTGTTTGGTTGGTATTGTGGGCGGCAACAAATAAAATGGGCATCATAATAAAACCCATAGCGACAAATCAGTGGCTGCCATTACTGGTAGGGATGCACCGAAGCCAGGATTTGGCCTTTTTTTTAGCAGGATCCTGATTTGTCCGAATCCTTGTGCCTCTCCAAATCCTAATTTGCATAAATTAGGAGCCAGAAGGTAAGTCACGGTACTTAAAGGAAAACTATACCCCCAAAATGAATACTTAAGCGACAGTTTATATCAAATTGAATGACATATTAAAGAATCTTACCAAACTGGAATATATATTTACATAAATATTGCCCTTTTACATCTCTTGCCTTGAACCACCATTTCGTGACTCTATCTGTGCTGCCTCAGAGATCACCTGACCAGAAATACTACAACACTAACTGTAACAGGAAGAAGTGAGGAAGCAAAAGGCAGAACTCTGTCTGTTAATTGGCTCATGTGACCTTACATGTGGTTTGTATGTGTGCACAGTGAATCTTACCATCTCAGGGGGCGGCCCTTATTTTTTAAAATGGCAATTTTCTATTTATGATTACCCAATGGCACATACTACTAAAAAAGTATATTATTATGATAATGGTTCATTTACATGAAGCAGGGTTTTACACATGAGCTGTTTTACTCAGTATCTTTTAATAGAGACCTACATTGTTTGGGGGGTATAGTTTTTAGGGATGCACCGAATCCACTATTTTGGATTCGGCCGAACCCCCGAATCCTTTGTGAAAGATTCGGCCGAATCCGAACCCTAATTTGCATATGCAAATTAGGGGTGGGAAGTGAAAAATAATCTAACTTCCTTGCTTTGTGACGAAAAGTCACGCAATTTCCCTCCCCACCCCTAATTTGCATATTCAAATTAGGATTCGGATTCGGTTCGGCTGGGCAGAAGGATTCGGCCGAATCCGAATTCTGCTGAAAAAGGCCGAATCCTGGCCGAATCCCGAACCGAATCCTGGATTCGGTGCATCCCTAATAGTTTTCCTTTAAGTCAAAAAACAAGGAAATAAAAGATTTTTTTCCCACTTTTTCGTTTCCCACTCCTAATTTGAATATGCAAATTAGGATTCAGTTCCGTATTGGGCCGATTCTTTCACAAAGGATTCCGCTGATTCCCAAATAGTGGATTTGGTGCATCCCTAATTACTGGTCACCTTTTTAAAAGCATCCACCCGATTGGTTGACATGGGTCACCACAATGGTTGAAGTTGTGCCGCACATTGTCCCAGTTGCCTTATCCATGATCTTTCTACTGGGCCCCATTCCTGGTCATGTCTCTCTGGGTGCTGGGACAGACGGGCACAACTGTAAATCACACCGGAAACCAATATTACGTAAAATGTTCTTAGAAATGGCACCGATAACATGATATTAGAGATCCCCCTCTTCATTAACCTTCAACCGCATCGACTCATGGAAACCCATTCGATGAACCCAGTTAAACGGAGAACTCTTCACATTCCTCAGAGTGTTGTCATCGCTCGCCTCCCACACTGATCATGAAGACAAAGGTTAAACAATTGAACGGCTCCGAGTGACGAAAGAAACCTAATTAGTAATACAGCAGCCCACGCTAACCTGCAAGGCTGACCGACAGAAAATAATCCCAAGGAAGATGCTTTGGAGCTGGAATATCAGCAGATAGCTGCTGGAACATCATCATTTCATGAAGTAGACCATAAGCAAGGGTCCAGCTGCACAATCTATGGAGAAAAGACCCAATCTCTGCAGTTCGTACACTCAGGGAAGGTGCCCATCGCCGTGCCATTTACATGTGGAAGATCTGGAAGTATAGGGTTTAGAAGGCGCTGACTAGGAATCTTTCAGTTGATAGCATTCTGCTAACCTAGCCAATGTATTGTGCAATCAGGTGCCGTTGTAGCTCATGCTTCTGCCTTAAGCATTTGTCATCAAGAACCACACAATAGTGCTATAGCTCATACTCGCCACTAGTATAATGTTAGTAAGATAAAGGGACATTGGCCGAGCATATAAATGTCCATGGTACGATCTGCTTCCTATCTTCCTTAGAATCCTTTGAAATAGCAACTTGGTGTGGTCCTCAGGACCACCATCAGAAATCACAGGGCCCCATATGGCAAAATTTCCTGGGCCCCCTGGGCTGCGTCCACCGCAAGCCCCACCTACAGGTCCGCCCTCCCCACCCCACAGGTCCACCCCCCACCACACAGTAAAAAAACAAAAAATATATTGGTGGCTATGGTTCCCACATGTTAATAAAAAATAAAAAGATATTGGTGGTTAGGGCCCACCCATTAAAAAATATTGGTGGCTAGGACCCCCACATGAGTAAAAAAAATTGGTGGTCAGGCCCCCCCCACATTATAAGAAAATTGGTTGCCAGGACCCCTTAAACGTCCATGCCTTCCCGAAGTCAGCAGCTCTCAGTAAGATGGGGAGCCCGGCTAATCAAGTAAGTGTGGCGTTGCCGGGCCTCCCTTACCCTCGGGGCCCCCTACAACTCTCCCCCCTGATGGCTGCCCTGGTGGTCCTCACCAGGTTTCCAGGTTAAGAAATATAAATATGTAGCTAGGTGTACAGAAAATTCTGACACTACTGCTCCAGGGTATTCGCTTCCTTATCAATCTTCCTAACGAGAGGCCTTCATGTTATCAACAACTGAGAGGAGATCACTTGCTGCTCCTGCACCATTACCTGTAATTGGGTTCTATACTGCTGGAGGGATCTGGGTTCCTGATAGATGCAGCTGTTGAACTGGTGTTGAACTGGTGTTGAACCAGGTGTTGGCTGGTTTGTTACATGGTACAGTTTGTGACTTCAGGCTAGTGAGGTTTCTACTCAGCCTCCTTCCACCTGGGACAGCCTCCACAGTGGCCTGACACCAACTTAGGAGGTGGAAGATGCCTCCACCTGCAGTGATTGGCATGTATATAGTTGTCTTCAGTGGTTTGGAGACCACCATTCTCGTTAGCAGAATCAGCTTTATAACTCCAGGAAACCCCACTGTTTTGGAATGAAAGGGTTGTGACAGCCTAGCGTGGTACTGGGTCTTTTATAACCTCCAGTTGTAGTCTGCACCTACAAATGCTCATTGTGCCATAAATTAGATGATTCTCGAGGGGGTGTACCTTTTTGTGTCCATGAGGAGACTCCATCTCCTCCATGAGAAGGTTCACTAGAAGTGGACCCTTGTATGTTCCATGAGACACCACTTGCACTACCCATGAGGAGACTCCATCTCCTCCATGAGAAGGTTCACTAGAAGTAGACCCTTGTATGTTCCATCAGACTGTACTTACACTACTCATGAGGAGACTCCATCTCATCCATAATCAGGTTCTCTAGACCTGTATATGTTCCATGAGACTGTACATACACTACCCATGAGAAGACACCATCTCATCTATGAAAATGTTCTCATGGAAACTTTGTGGTTCCATGAGAATGCACTTGCACTACCCATGAGGAGTCTCCATGTCATCTATAAGCAGGATCTCTAGCAGTAGACCTTTATATGTTCCATAAGACTGTGCTTACACTACCCATGAGTAGACACCATCTCATCTATGAAAATGTTCCATGAGACTACACTTGCACATCCTATGAGGAGACCATTATCTAAAAGACCTCTTTGCTGTCCCTGAGAAAATGCATTGTTTTGTGTGATGTTTTTCCTTTTTGTAATTAAAATTCCTTCCTTCCTTCCTAGAACGTCACTCAAGTGAAACAACCATAGTTTAGATTTTTCTTTATTAGATATAAATATTGAATAATTATATATTGAATAATTCATTCCTTACAACTACATATATACATAGGAATCAAATGGATTTATATTTTACTTAGTTGTGTTGTTGGATCAGGTGACGAAGTGGCTCTACTTCTTCCAGCTGTAGACAGATGAGAGTAGGGGGTGGTGCCACATGGGTCATGTGATCAGGTTGCCCACGGGTGAACCGATTTAAATGTGAAGGTTCTGAAGGAGGATGATATATTTGGATAGAATGTGTGCTTAAACGCCCAACTAGTGAAGGCAAAACATATGGGGGGGGTCACAAAATATGTTAATGTACCAAGACTGAAGAAATAAGTAATAAAAACCTCCATATGTATCACTACGTCTTGTTGACTGGTTGAAGACTGTCCTACGATTGGGGACTTCTGATCTGCTACAGGTTCTTCACAGGTTTGAACACTCTGATTGGTTACAGGTTGGCCTATACCTATGGCTGCTGGTTGGTCTCAGCCTTTTGGATGTTCTAATGCAGTACCCCAGTAACAAATGTGGGTTGCCCTACTTAATATCTGCTAGGGATTTGCTCCTCTACATGTTCAGTGTCAGACTGGGATACCAGGGGCCCACCAGAAAACCTTAGGCTGAGGGCCCACATTCCAAACTATTATACCTCCTCTCCTCACTCAACCTCTTTATTCTCTTGTCTCTTTCTATACATAATATACTCTTTTAGACCCCCATAGAGACTAGGGGGGTAGAGAGACAAGGGGGGAAGAGAGACTAGGGAGGGTAGAGAGACAAGGGGGGTAGAGAGACAAGGGAGGGTAGAGAGACTAGGGGGTAGAGAGACTAGGGGGTAGAGAGACTAGGGGGGTAGAGAGACAATGGTGGGTAGAGAGACGAGGGAGGGTAGACAGACAAGGGGGGTAGAGAGACACGGGAGGGTAGAGAGAAAAGGGAGGGTAGAGAGACTAGGGGGGTAGAGAGACAAGGGGGTAGAGAGACTAGGGAAGGTAGAGAGACAAGGGGGTAGAGAGACAAGGGGGTAGAGAGACAAGGAAGGGTAGAGAGACAAGGGGGGTAGAGAGACTAGGGGGGTAGAGAGACTAGCGGGGCTAGAGAGACAAGGAGGGTAGAGAGACTGGCAATGCTATGGGCAGAGATTGACACATATGTTTGGCAGCTGTTGGCAGTTGATAATATTGTCCCTCAGATCAGGGGGTGGAATCCCCTCTCCCTCCCATATAGTAAGTCCTGTACATACTGGTACAATCCAACTACAGAGGAGACACGTCATCAGCTGACAGTTACTGATAATTTCTCAGGCAGCAGCGCCTCACTGGTCACCGGGGCAACAGCAATGAGAGGCCTCAGGTGATTATATTATATTACACTGTGACAGTTGTGTGTCCGGGAAAGGACCGGAGGGGCAACATTAGTGGAACGAGGAGAAGGTGTAAAAATGTAGAATATGCTCCTGACTGAGGAGAAATCTCATACGAGACTGTCCCGCCTGAGAGAGACACTGCCCCTCCCCTCTCACATGGGGACCCGTGAGCTGCGCACTGACCATGCGGAAGTACTGGCAAAACAAGCCGGAAAGACGTCACGCGTCGGTATCACATCTTGGCGGAAGCAAATACAATGCACCCTAGAACTACAATCAGTGGCGTCTCCTTTCCTGTACGTAAAGCTGTGGCGCTGCAGGTGCTGAGGGGATTATGTGTAGGAGGTTTATACAATGAATCGCACGCTCCATGTCATATGAACATATTGCGTCATATAAAACTATACCCATGTATTGATACTTGCACAGCACTAACTGGTAGCGTGGCCGAGCGGTCTAAGGCGCTGGATTAAGGCTCCAGTCTCTTCGGGGGCGTGGGTTCGAATCCCACCGCTGCCAAATATTATTTTTCATTAGTATTTTGGGGGAAATGTCTGTGTCTCATTATTACCAGGGCTCCCCCTGTCCAACAAAAACCAACCGTGACCCCTTGTTCATATACATTTGTCTTCAGCATCTGCCCTTTTATATATCCTTCATTTACATAAATATACCCCTCCCCCTCATTTGTAGCTCCACCTCTCTCCCTCCAGCACAGACTCAGCAGCTGCAGAACACTGCCTCCTATCTGCCAAACAAACCCTCCCCCAGGGGCCACTGCAGAGAGCAGACCCACAGGCTGTACAGTTTAAAGGAGAACTACAGATAAAATCACTGGCAGTTCTTTTGTGCAGAGCCCAGGGGCCACAATATGTGTCTATGCACAAGGATGGAATGCTGGGGCACATCCTCACTTTATGGCACAGCTTGACGGCACAAAGAGCCTCCCCTTTGCCTGCAGAGCTTACAGTCTAGAGACAGACCATGTTTCACTCTAGACATGTTGCTTGTTTGTTTTAAAGGGGAACTAAAGGCTGAGGAAAGGTAAATAGTCACTCCCTCCCTACAGTGTCGGGTGCAGTCTTCTGACAACACAAGGTGGGGGCAGGAATGAACATAGGATATCGCTTCCTTGCAGTCAGAAGTGTTCAGGGTTTAGTTCCCCTTTAACCTTCAATGGAATTCTGCAGAGCCTGTGAGCTGCACAAGGAACATCACTCATTTATACTAATGATTAGTATGATTATTGGTGGATTCACAGAAAAGGTCTAATTGTGGATGCAAAAAAGAAATTTATAAATGTGAAAAATAGGGCTCGTCCGGGATTTGAACCCGGGACCTCTCGCACCCAAAGCGAGAATCATACCCCTAGACCAACGAGCCAGCTACTGAATGAACTATGAGGGTACTGTTATAGTTTTATCAGTCTGGTCACGTGACTAATGGAAGAGGCTTGTCACCGCCCCTTGTCTATTCACTTTTCTGCCTAGTGCTTTGATTTGGTACAAAACTCGTGGACAGACAGATCTTCCTATAACACAGTTTTGCTATTGAGCCGGGGGGGGGGGCAACAGTTTTTATTGCACACAAGGATTTTCTCATGTCGAGGCCCCCCATTAAAGGGGAAACATACCTTATACTGAGGAAGGTCCTTCTCTATTTATTCTGCAGCATTCAGTCTTGTATATTGCCCCTATTTTTGTAGTAACTGCAAGACCCAATGTTCTGTCTGCTCCACAGTGACTCCTAGTGGCCAACTCCAGGTATTTATTTCTATGTCTGTGTCTCTGGATCAGGTTATATTGTCTCTATGGAACCTGTGCCTTCTCCATGCTGGGATGATGATGATGATGATATATTCCCTTAATGAACAAATGTCAATATAATCCACGGGGGAGTAGCGTTTCCCTTTCATTCCGTTTCCTAAATAAAGAATTCTATGTCCCCAGAATATTCCTTTTTGTATATTTGTCGTTATATATAAGTGAAAGCTGCCATACTGTTTAGCCTTAGATGGCAGTTTACAGGGTCAGACTGGGGCCCAACTGAGCCACAACCCCCTCCACCCTTTGCTGTGAGTACAATTTCCTTCTTACGGGTGCGACCGGAGTTAGGGAGGGAGATCGGGGGCTGCAGCAATACTGGGATTTTTTTCCCAGTGTTCCATCGGTCCAGTCCGACCCTGGCGTCATTTGCCTTTCAACTCGGCCTTATGATGGTTTCATACAAAGAGAGTGATAGGTAAGTGGGAGGGAAAGGATGGCCCACTCTGACCCTAACCCATCCCCAGACCCTTAGCCACCCCAACCCTAACTCAGACCCTTACCCACCCAACCCATAACCATCCCCAGACCCTACCTCACCCCAGACCCTTACCCACCCTGACCCTAATCCATCCCAGACCCTTACCCACCCAACCCGTACCCATCCCCTACCCCGTTACTCAACCCTGACCCACCCCCACACCCTTACCCACCCTGACCCTAACCCACCCTCTTACCCACCCCCTTACCCTAACCCATCCCCAGACCCTTAGCCAACCCGAGTGTCAAAATAGTGCTGCTTACATCATTAGAGGGGGTGGGGCATAGCACCCACATGGCAGCCAGAATGACTAAGGACAGTGAGCAGTATTCCAGTTCTGCATGGAATTATAACATATTGATGACATGTGATTATGTGAGATTATTCCTGCACCCATATTGCTGTGGAATCCCTTTCTTTAAATTTCAGTTCGGCTCACATGACATTTGTTTGGAACCAGTGTAGTTATGAAGCTCTCTAGACGAGCTCCAAAATAGAAATGCAGTAGGTCATACGTCTATGGGGAGTGATCCTCATGTCTAAGGGTTTTTACCGTCACTGGTTCAGCTTTATAGCAGGACTGTTTTATGGTGTATATATCTATAAATGTTTAGCTTTTTGTTATTGAAAAAATTCAACTGGCAGCGGTGGGATTCGAACCCACGCCCCCGAAGAGACTGGAGCCTTAATCCAGCGCCTTAGACCGCTCGGCCACGCTACCTTATAAGATACTTACATTTGGTTAACTCCTTCCTTTCACCTAAGTCAACAGGTCCTAAAAATGTAACACTTTCCTTCCCGCAACAGGCCCCTCCTATAATTACCTTTCCTGCCACCCTATGTACTGTAAGTCCCAGTATGATCCTGCCCCATGTTGCCATTTCCATCCTCTCCATCATGCCCACGTCACGCAAACGATTCTGTTTCTTTTTATTCATCTTGTCTGTGCATTAACACTATCGATATGGAGCTTCTATGCCCTCACCTGACTCCTCCTGTTGCCTCATCGAATTGCCCCACGGTACTGCCCCATGGTACTGCCCCGCCATGGTTTTTTCCAGTAGAAATCTGTGACGCTGCTCCTGGCTCAGACTGGTTCTTCCACTTTGTAAATTTGTTTACAGCAGAGGATTGAGTTGGACAAATATATATTATATTTCTGCTGGGGCACGATGAAAATTGCTCTACAAGGACAGTAACCACTGTTGGGTTTTGGAGTGGTCCCTCAAGGAAACAGAGGTGGATACCATTGCTGTGTAGGATTATACCCCACAGAGCAGAGGAAGAGCCCACTGCTGGATTTAGGGATGTACTTCATGAAGCAGTGTTGAGTTGAGCAGCGGGCGCCACTGCAGAACTTTATGATGGTGTCTCAACAAGTGGAGGTAGATACCAGCGCTGGATTTTGAAGAGAAGAAGAAGAGGGAAGAGTTGCCATTGATCAGTTTGGGATTGTTCCCCAGCAAGGAGACAAGGGTTACCCCTGGTATAGCAATGAGGAAATGAGGGTTATCGCTGCTGATATCGGAATTGGACCAATGTTGAATAGGATATTCAAAAAGAAGGGTTACCAATGCTGAATCTGACATCTATTCTTAGTGAAGGATTGAGGGTTTCCACCATTGAAGAGTGGATTGTTTAGGTGAAGACTGAGGACTGTTCCTCTGTTGAATTTGGATCCAGGTTTATCTGACTGCTGGATTTGGGTGTTTTACATCAGTTTTTGGAGCTCCTGCCTGCTTTTCCAAATCTCCATCTTCACCATGAGTCGGATGCGCTCATTTCTAGACCCTACAACAGGTATGAAACTCAATAGCTTCCACCTTGAGCTGCCGTCTACAATGTTCTAATGTGAATTTTACCCACAGTAGGTTATAAGACAGGGACAGCATGTTGTTTTATAGGACATTTAGCTTATCTTCACATTCCTCCCTTGGGCGTCACTCACCCAGTACAAGGAAGCCGTTCCTGGAATTTATAATTATATATGAAATTATAGCAGTTGACCTATTTTTGGGGAGGCCAATCCTTCCTATATTCCCTGTTCTCGGTCTTTGATGTAATATGAGAAACTCATGTTGTCCCATTTATATGGATCTCAAATGAGGTGGGTAGTATCCCTTTGTGTTCTGCTCTGTGGTGGGATGTCCAGGTGTAACTTCCTAGGGTTTACCTTATTATTCATTCTGCTACATTTAAAGGGAATGTTCACCTAGACATCCTCAGGTTGACTAGTCAGTGCCTGATGTGATGGTCGAAGTGGTGATACAAACGAGCAGACATAATCATTCTACAACATATTATAAATTGTTTGATTGTTGATTTGAAGGTGAAACCCTCTTCAAAAACATGGACTGTTCCACTTCTGAATATCTCTATCATTGTGCCTCTTGTTCCTGGTCTTGTCTGTAATGGTTATCCCAAATCTTATTGTTTCCAAAGTGCAGAACAATGGAAGATGTCCGTGTCCTCAAAGACAGGCTTCTTGCATTCCTGGTGGCACAGTCCTTCTCCGGTGCTCTCTTCCTTGGCCGACATCACACCTTGAGAACTGGATGATCACCTGGGAAAAAAGGTTGGTCAGCAGAGACCCCAAAAAGACCAAGGTCCTGTCCCAGTATGGGACAGTTAAAGAGACTACAGAATATTCCGACAGGGCCACTTTGCTGGAGGATGGTTCCCTGGAGCTGCAGAAAGTCAGGGTGGGAGATGCTGGAGTTTACACATTGTGGGTTACAGACCTGACGGATGAGAGCAACTCTAGCAACATGTGCTGTGAAGTCACCCTAAAAGTGGAGAACAAAGACGGCTCAGATGGGGAAGGTGAGTGAGATGTACTGGGAAGTCCTATTTGCTTGTAAAGGAATGCACTGGGTGTCTGCATATAGGTAGCAGGTAGGTGTACAGAGGAGAGCGTAAGCGAGCTCCCAGGATCATGCACTAGTTGTCTAACCATGTAACCCATTACTCTTTATCAGTGATTGTTTTATCTGTTATCTGCTATGTAACCTGTGCCTTTTCTTAATTTTTTCCCCCATGGCTACACAGCAGTTTTTTTTTTTACTATAAACTATAATAGTACTTATCTGTTATCTACTGTGTATCCTGTGCTTGAATGGCTGTCCCCATGGCTACACAGCAGCTTGTTTATATAAACTATAGTAGTACTTATCTGTTATCTACTGTGTATCCTGTGCTTGAATGGCTGCCCCATGGCTACACAGCAGCTTGTTTATATAAACTACAGTAGTACTTATCTGTTATCTACTGTGTGTCCTGTGCTTGAATGGCTGTCCCCATGGCTACACAGCAGCTTGTTTATATAAACTATAGTAGTACTTATCTGTTATCTACTGTGTATCCTGCGCTTGAATGGCTGTCCCTATGGCTACACAGCAGCTTGTTTATATAAACTATAGTAGTACTTATCTGTTATCTACTGTGTATCCTAAGCTTGAATGGCTGGCCCCATGGCTACACAGCAGCTTGTTTATATAAACTATAGTAGTACTTATCTGTTATCTACTGTGTGTCCTGTGCTTGAATGGCTGCCCCCATGGCTACACAGCAGCTTGTTTATATGAACTATAGTAGTACTTATCTGTTATCTACTGTGTATCCTGTGCTTGAATGGCTGCCCCCATGGCTACACAGCAGCTTGTTTATATAAACTATAGTAGTACTTATCTGTTATCTACTGTGTATCCTGTGCTTGAATGGCTGCCCCCGTGGCTACACAGCAGCTTGTTTATATAAACTATAGTAGTACTTATCTGTTATCTACTGTGTATCCTTTGCTTGAATGGCTGCCCCCACAGCTACACAGCAGCTTGTTTATATAAACTATAGTAGTACTTATCTATCTACTGTGTATCCTGTGCTTGAATGGCTGCCCCCATGGCTACACAGCAGTTTGTTTATATAAACTATAGTAGTACTTATGTGTTATCTACTGTGTATCCTGTGCTTGAATGGCTGCCCCCACGGCTACACAGCAGTTTGTTTATATAAACTATAGTAGTACTTATATGTTATCTACTGTGTATCCTGTGCTTGAATAGCTGCCCCCATGGCTACACAGCAGCTTGTTTATATAAACTATAGTAGTACTTATCTGTTATCTACTGTGTATCCTTTGCTTGAATGGCTGTCCCCATGGCTACACAGCAGCTTGTTTATATAAACTATAGTAGTACTTATCTGTTATCTACTGTGTATCCTGTGCTTGAATGGCTGCCCCATGGCTACACAGCAGCTTGTTTATATAAACTACAGTAGTACTTATCTGTTATCTACTGTGTGTCCTGTGCTTGAATGGCTGTCCCCATGGCTACACAGCAGCTTGTTTATATAAACTATAGTAGTACTTATCTGTTATCTACTGTGTATCCTGCGCTTGAATGGCTGTCCCCATGGCTACACAGCAGCTTGTTTATATAAACTATAGTAGTACTTATCTGTTATCTACTGTGTATCCTAAGCTTGAATGGCTGGCCCCATGGCTACACAGCAGCTTGTTTATATAAACTATAGTAGTACTTATCTGTTATCTACTGTGTGTCCTGTGCTTGAATGGCTGCCCCCATGGCTACACAGCAG
Organism: Xenopus petersii; assembly: GCA_038501925.1. Lineage (NCBI taxonomy): Eukaryota > Metazoa > Chordata > Amphibia > Anura > Pipidae > Xenopus > Xenopus petersii. The sequence continues at coordinate 151,732,313 of CM076676.1, forward strand.
CTTGTTTATATGAACTATAGTAGTACTTATCTGTTATCTACTGTGTATCCTGTGCTTGAATGGCTGCCCCCATGGCTACACAGCAGCTTGTTTATATAAACTATAGTAGTACTTATCTGTTATCTACTGTGTATCCTGTGCTTGAATGGCTGCCCCCGTGGCTACACAGCAGCTTGTTTATATAAACTATAGTAGTACTTATCTGTTATCTACTGTGTATCCTTTGCTTGAATGGCTGCCCCCACAGCTACACAGCAGCTTGTTTATATAAACTATAGTAGTACTTATCTATCTACTGTGTATCCTGTGCTTGAATGGCTGCCCCCATGGCTACACAGCAGTTTGTTTATATAAACTATAGTAGTACTTATCTGTTATCTACTGTGTATCCTGTGCTTGAATGGCTGCCCCCACGGCTACACAGCAGTTTGTTTATATAAACTATAGTAGTACTTATATGTTATCTACTGTGTATCCTGTGCTTGAATAGCTGCCCCCATGGCTACACAGCAGCTTGTTTATATAAACTATAGTAGTACTTATCTGTTATCTACTGTGTATCCTTTGCTTGAATGGCTGCCCCCACAGCTACACAGCAGCTTGTTTATATAAACTATAGTAGTACTTATCTGTTATCTACTGTGTATCCTGTGCTTGAATGGCTGCCCCCATGGCTACACAGCAGCTTGTTTATATAAACTATAGTAGTACTTATCTGTTATCTACTGTGTATCCTGTGCTTGAATGGCTGCCCCCATGGCTACACAGCAGCTTGTTTATATAAACTATAGTAGTACTTATCTGTTATCTACTGTGTATCCTGTGCTTGAATGGCTGCCCCCATGGCTACACAGCAGCTTGTTTATATAAACTATAGTAGTCTTTTTCTGAAGCAAATGCACCCATTTTACCAGTTCAGGGCAACACTACATTATATTTTAATTGCTTTGTTACACTTTTGGTTTTTTTGTGTTACTGTTCCTTTAAAAACAGAGGAGTGGGAGGTACCATAAACTGAGATGTCGGAATCAAAGGATTTATGTACCGACTCCACATTCCTGGTCGTTAGATAGGAGTATGTCAAATTACTAGTGATGGATAACAGTTTGTTTTCTCCCTGCAGCTTGTTCCTGTGGCTCCAAACCCCAATGAAACGGCCAGTAGCCTGACGGATACCTCAGTCCAATCGGCTCCCAAGAGCAAATGGGCAAAGGCAGCCACAAAACATCAATAAAGGAACATTTACAAATAAAATCAGCTGGCTCGTTGGTCTAGGGGTATGATTCTCGCTTAGGGTGCGAGAGGTCCCGGGTTCAAATCCCGGACGAGCCCTGATTTTTTTATTACAATGAATAAAAATATAACAAAATTATAAATTATAAAAACACAAGGATAAAAGAACTCTTCTAATAAATTCATATATTGTAACAGGGAGTACTTTATTTTTTATAACACACAAGCTGCAGTGAGTCGTGACAGAAATGACATCACTGAGCTCTGATTATAACCGATGACATCACTAAGCACCGTTTATAAGGATATAATTTACAGGATATTCATGGCTCATGTGTATTATATATGTATAAACAGTTAAGTTTACATTTTTAAACATATATAGTTTAATTTAATGATTATGATCCTGTAATCATCTCACAGTAACCATATAAAGGGAACTCTGAGTATCACTCATGTATTATAAGGGATAATGTACCCCCTACTGTAAATGATAAGGATATTAGAAGTCACTGAGGGGTTGTTCTGTGACCATATAAAGACACAAGGCTGCAGGCTGAGTTATACAGGGAACTCTGAGTATCACTCATGTATTATAAGGGATAATGTACCCCCTACTGTAAATGATAAGGATATTAGAAGTCACTGAGGGGTTGTTCTGTGACCATATAAAGGCACAAGGCTGCAGGCTGAGTTATACAGGGAACTCTGAGTATCACTCATGTATTATAAGGGATAATGTACCCCCTACTGTAAATGATAAGGATATTAGAAGTCACTGAGGGGTTGTTCTGTGACCATATAAAGGCACAAGGCTGCAGGCTGAGTTATACAGGGAACTCTGGGTATCAGCCCAGCCTTGTACTCTCCCTTATCTCACCCCTTGCAGTCTCTCTTAACCTGCCTTACTAGTACTCTGAACTAGCATTTATATATAGATGGAGTATAACTAGCCGCCTCTGGACTAACCCCCTGGCCCACACCAGCCTTTCCTTGATATTTGGAATATCAGCAGCTCCTGCATAATCTGCACATAGAAATCAAATGCATTCATTAAAAATAAAAAAAATAAAAAAACACACAAATGCGAGACAGCCTTCAAAAATAAACATTTATAATCTCACATTATATATAACAGACAGATTGTAAAAACCCTGGTAAATCCCCGTAAAACCCAACACAAGGGGAAGAATGTAAATAATATACAGATATAAATCTCTGTGAGAACCGCCAGAAAGCAAACGCTCCAGAGGTATCAGGCTGGGGCAAACTGCCATACAGGTACCACACAATGATTGGTCTATTTCCCAGCAGGGGTGGGCAAGTGCTGACAAATCACAGTCAGGGCTGCAGGGGGTCCCTCTGCTGGAGGATGCAGGGAGTTGTACATCCCAACAGTCTTTTCACTGCCATACTGCTTGCCTCATTCCAGCCATTACTCCAGTAATTATTACAACCTCTAGGTGGCGCTGTGATACTGATCTAATGCCTATCACATACAAATTGGAATTGAACTTATTTCCTGCACACACACAATAATCCACATCATTACTGCTTGAGAGAACAAGTCAAAACAATCAGACTTCTCCCCTCACTAAATAAACAAAGGTCTGACCTGCGAGACTGTACCCTGCTCTGTAAAATAGAGACACAAAGCCGAGCAGGATTCTTTCTTGCAGGGAGAGTGTTGTTGGTAGAGGATTTGGGAAGCGCAAAGGAAGGAAGAACCAGATATTCACACGACGGAAACACAGAGAAGATCATAGAGGTTTCCTTTTCCATCCAAAAACAGCAATGAAGATAATTAACTCTGTGACTGCCGGCAGAGCACTGGTGAGAAAGAGACACAGAAATTATACTCCTTATACTGTATATATAGTCCCCCCCTCCTTATACTGTATATACAGTCTCCCCCTCCTTATACTGTATATATAGTCTCCCCCTCCTTATACTGTATATATAGTCCCCCCCTTCTTATACTGTATATATAGTCTCCCCTCCTCATACTGTATATATAGTCTCCCCTCCTCATACTGTATATATAGTCTCCCCCTCCTTATACTGTATATACAGTCTCCCCCTCCTCATACTGTATATATAGTCTCCCCCTCCTTATACTGTATATACAGTCTCCCCCTCCTCATACTGTATATATAGTCTCCCCTCCCTATACTGTATATACAGTCTCCCCCTCCTTATACTGTATATACAGTCTCCCCCTCCCTATACTGTATATACAGACCAGTGACCCTCTTATATGATATATACAGCCTTATCTCTCTCCTTATACTGTATATACAGACCAGTGACCCCCTCATATGATATATACAGCCTTATCTCTCTCCTTATACTGTATATACAGACCAGTGACCCCCTCATATGATATATACAGCCTTATCTCTCTCCTTATACTGTATATACAGACCAGTGGCCCTCTCATATGATATATACAGCCTTCTCTCTCTCCTTAACTGTATATACAGACCAGTGACCCTCTCATATGATATATACAGCCTTCTCTCTCTCATTATACTGTATATACAGACCAGTGACCCTCTCATATGATATATAAAGCCTTATCTCTCTCCTTATACTGTATATACAGACCAGTGGCCCTCTCATATGATATATACAGCCTTCTCTCTCTCCTTAACTGTATATACAGACCAGTGACCCTCTCATATGATATATACAGCCTTCCCTCTCTCATTATACTGTATATACAGACCAGTGACCCTCTCATATGATATATACAGCCTTCTCTCTCTCATTATACTGTATATACAGACCAGTGACCCTCTCATATGCATATGATATATACAGCCTTCTCTCTCTCCTTATACTGTATATACAGACCAGTGGCCCTCTCATATGATATATACAGCCTTCTCTCTCTCCTTAACTGTATATACAGACCAGTGACCCTCTCATATGATATATACAGCCTTCTCTCTCTCATTATACTGTATATACAGACCAGTGACCCTCTCATATGATATATACAGCCTTCTCTCTCTCCTTATACTGTATATACAGACCAGTGACCCTCTCATATGATATATACAGTGTTCTCTCTCTCCTTATACTGTATATACAGACCAGTGATCCTCTCATATAATATATACAGCCTTCTCTCTCTCCTTATACTGTATATACAGACCAGTGACCCTCTCATATGATATATACAGCCTTCTCTCTCTCATTATACTGTATATACAGACCAGTGACCCTCTCATATGAGATATACAGTGTACTCTCAGTGCTTATACTGTATATACAGACGTATCAGTACCTGCAGAATGCAAAGATATACCAGTAGGAGGTGCACTCCCATTGCTCAGAGACAAACAGGGACAGACTGACAGAAGCTGCACAGTGAGTGGCCAGGGCTAAGTGCCACCAGTTAAGGAAATCAACTAAATGCCAGTCCTTGAGCAAAATCACACAGAGTCCTGGCAGAAAGAGGCAAAGGGAATAAAGGGAGAATAAAAAGACCAATCAGAAGGAAGGAGTTTGTGCAAACTCACCTGCAGAAAGACATAATCCACCAGTAGAGAGAGCAGTCCCATCCCTCAAATAGGAAGAAGAGGAGAGATACTGTGGCACTGGCATGGGCACCTACTGCTACACCAGGCAAGGTAGGTTAGGGAATAATGGAGATGCACAGAGACCCCTTCACTTACTCACCCGGAGTCAAAATTATTGTTTATCACGTAGATCTAACATTTTCAGGTACCGCTATTACTTTACAATATATTTACATTTACCTGAGAGTGGGGCACAACTTATTGTTTATCTGGAGTGGGAATTTGATTGATAAGCTGAATAAAATGGCTTCCCCTTTACTTTAACCATTAGTATATTATAGATAGGCTAATTCTAAGCAACTTTTCAATTGGTCTTCATTATTTATTTATTTTTATAGTTTTTAAACTATCGAACACTTTCTTCTGACTCTTTCCCTTTCAAATGAGGGTCACTGACCCCATCTAAAAAGAAACCAATGTAAGGCTACAAAGTCATTGTCATTGCTATTTTCTATTCAGCCCCTCTCCTATTCATATTCCAGTCTCTTATTCAAACCAATGCATGGTTGCTAGAGTAATGTGGACCCTAGCAACCAGGTGGCTGAAATTACAAACTGGAGAGCTGCTGAGTAAAAAGTTAAATACGTCAAAAAACCAATTGCAAATTGTCCCAGAATATCCCTATCTATGTCATACTAACTAGGGATGGGCGAATAAGACCCATTACGTTTCATCAAAAATTAGTCGCCGGCGAAATGTTGCTGACGCCCATTAAAGTCTATGGGCTTCAAAATGTTTTTGTTGTGCGGCGAAATATTTTTGACGCGCGTCATTTTTTGTCTGACGCACACCGCCATACAAGTCCATGGAAGTCATTGCAATGCGAAAAAATTCTCCCATCCCTAATAACAGTTAATTTAAAGGTGAACAACCCCTTTAAAGTTGGCCCAGCCTTGATAAGTGACCCCTGTATATGCAACTATATAATGAGAAGCAGGGTCGGACTGGGCCGGCCCATCGGGAAAAAACCCAGTGGGCAACCGGTCAGCCCAGATCTGCACCCATATCCGCTTCTTAATGCTGCAACTGTTGGGAGGTCGCGGCAAAAACATTGCGTGCGTACTTGGCATTCAGCACATGCGTACAAACCCAAGCCGTGCACCGACGCAGCAGGGGAGGGGGGTCCTGGAGCAGTAACCCCGGAAGGCCTCGCCCCCCCAGGCCGACCCTGATGAGAAGTACCTACAATAAGGATGCCCCGCCTACATTGCATGACTTTCACTGAAAGGATACAGAGGAGGCTCTGGGTTTTATTAAACATGGACACACCCGATAGGAAGCCGGCATATTCAATTGCAAACAGGCCCAATGTGACTGACAGAGCGATAATTAACCTGTAAAAAAAAGGAATATGTTAGTGAAGGACAGGGGGTGGGGATATTCACTGCATCTAGGGTTGCCACCTTTTCCGGAAAAAAATACAGAACTTCCTATATATTTATCATTTTTCTCTATTAATAAAATTGCGATCAGCCATCATTTTTACCAGCCAGGTGGCAACCCTAACTAACACCCCTCCCCTTGAAACTGCCGTTTATACACACCCTGGAGGGGAGGAGCCAGGTCTGTGTTACCCCACAGGTGAGGAATGGGGCAAAGGCGATCATTAAGAGTCAGGGCACACAGGCAGATTCGGGAGATTAGTTGCCCGGCGACAAAACTCCTCTTCTTCGTGTCAACTTATCTCCCAGAACTGCCTCGCCGACGATTTACATTTTAGACGGCTGGAAGGTAGTGCGGGGAGATTAGTCGCCCCGGAAAAGAGGAGATTTGTCTCGACTAATCTCCCCGAATCTGCCTGTGTGCCCTGACCCTAAGGGTAACAAATATCAGACCCACGACTTACTCTGTATCACGAGATGAAAACTGTTGCGGGGTGAAGTTGATGGGTAAACAGGCGAGGACATTATTCTCCTAATAAAGACAAAGTAAAGGAAATATTTACAGACAATAAATAGTAATAAACAGTAGTAGTGGCACCCACCGACGGCCTCTCTAAATGGATACGAAGGCGGCAGTTGGGATAAAGACAACTCGTTCAATCAGGTGATGCAAATAATTTGCAATTAGAGAAAAAAGTAAAGAAACCTTGTTTAGGACTGTAAAATCTCTGTGTTACTTGTACCCACTTAGTAAACAGGTTTTTAAACCAAAAAAAATGCTCTTAAAGGACCAGGAGAATTGAAAACCGCAAACCCATCGGCTCTTAGAAAGGAAAATAGATTTAGATAAAAAGTCAAGGAAAAGTTTTTTGCTAAAAATGTTTCCACAATCTCAAATCACTTTCTGGCATTTGCCAGAGCCCACAGATTGGGCTGTAAAATATACAGCCATCTATATGTGACCCAACCAGAGGTGTGGTCGGATTTGCTATAAATAAGTAAGTTAACCAACCCTGTCTCATTAAGCTAGTTTCCTAAACAACATCCCCTGTCCCCTATACACAAACTTATTGTGCTACTGCCACTTTCCATACTCCCCATTCAGCACTATAAAATGAATTCCTATTATGCAGCTGATTGTAGCAGACCCAGTGTCTGACGTATCATCCAATAGGAAGTAAGTAGTGTTGGGCTCTATATACAAAGGGTTACGCTAGCCACAGCTGCTTCAGTAGAGATTGCTGCATTTAACTTCTTATCAGTGTTCCCGGCTCCCATGATACTTGACGGCATGGCAATAATTAATCACATACTGAGGTCGGCTGCTGTGAACTGTCTCTGCCCCGATGGAGTTCAAAGCAGTATCCATAATGTGGAATGGGGACATGTTTAGAATCTGGCAGGCTGCTCTTGTGAGCTGAAACAGTGCACAACCCTCCCCATTGCAAGAATTCGTCTCAGGGCCTTGGTGTCAGCACCTTCCGTAATGCAGAAGTGGGTTTGGGGAGGCTTAGCGAAGTGCTGTCGCATTGTGAGCCATCATCATGCGTCGATGAGCTGCCGCAGCGTCGGTCAATACTTGTGTGCACAGCGCAAACCATGTTTTAAAATAAATAGGGGTGTACGTGTACTGGGTTTCCAATCAGCCTAAGACTGGCCCTGGCTTCCTAACTCCCCCTCGCCTGCGTCTCTCACCAGTTTCCAATCGATGAGTCAGTCCACGCTTTTTTTTTTTTTTTATTTTAATAAAATTTTAAAAAGCATTCTGTTGTTGTGCCGCCCCCTGGATCTTGCCGCCCTAGGCACAGGCCCTCAACAGTAGATATGGCCCATGTCAAGTCAAAACACAATAGTTAAGAGTAGGCTTTGAAAAAGGGAAGGAGCGGTGGCTAAAACAATGAGAAATAAATGAGTGTCAGACCAGTGATTGGGGGGATATTAGACGTTATAACAAAGGAGCTTACTCTCGACCAGAAGATGGTTATGACGATGACCAGATGAGCCGTCAGGGTGAGGAAGCGAGAAGGTACCAGGCTGCTTATGGCCGACATGATGCCACCTGCGGGAGGTAAAAGGAAAACTTTATGTATGTATGTAGAACTTTATTTATAAATATATACAGCCTTCCCTCTCTCCTTATACTGTATATACAGACCAGTGACCCTCTCATATGATATATACAGCCTCCCCTCTCTCATTATACTGTATATACAGACCAGTGACCCTCTCATATGATATATACAGCCTTCCCTCTCTCATTATACTGTATATACAGACCAGTGACCCTCTCATATGATATATACAGCCTTCCCTCTCTCCTTATACTGTATATACAGACCAGTGACCCTCTCATATGATATATACAGCCTTCCCTCTCTCATTATACTGTATATACAGACCAGTGACCCTCTCATATGATATATACAGCCTTCCCTCTCTCATTATACTGTATATACAGACCAGTGACCCTCTCATATGATATATACAGCCTTCCCTCTCTCATTATACTGTATATACAGACCAGTGACCCTCTCATATAATATATACAGCCTTCTCTCTCTCCTTATACTGTATATACAGACCAGTGACCCTCTCATATGATATATACAGCCTTCTCTCTCTCCTTATACTGTATATACAGACCACTGACCCTCTCATATGATATATACAGCCTTCTCTCTCCTTATACTGTATATACAGACCAGTGACCCTCTCATATGATATATACAGCCTTCCCTCTCTCATTATACTGTATATACAGACCAGTGACCCTCTCATATGATATATACAGCCTTCTCTCTCTCCTTATACTGTATATACAGACCAGTGACCCTCTCATATGATATATACAGCCTTCCCTCTCTCATTATACTGTATATACAGACCAGTGACCCTCTCATATGATATATACAGCCTTCTCTCTCCTTATACTGTATATAGACCAGTGACCCTCTCATATGATATATACAGCCTTCCCTCTCTCCTTATACTGTATATACAGACCAGTGACCCTCTCATATGATATATACAGCCTTCCCTCTCTCATTATACTGTATATACAGACCAGTGACCCTCTCATATGATATATACAGCCTTCCCTCTCTCATTATACTGTATATACAGACCAGTGACCCTCTCATATGATATATACAGCCTTCTCTCTCCTTATACTGTATATACAGACCAGTGACCCTCTCATATGATATATACAGCCTTCCCTCTCTCATTATACTGTATATACAGACCAGTGACCCTCTCATATGATATATACAGCCTTCCCTCTCTCCTTATACTGTATATACAGACCAGTGACCCTCTCATATACAATAGAGACACTTTTCACTTACTGAAAAAGACCTTTCCTGTGGCCTCTGGTTCAGTCTCCAGGCTGAAAACCCGCCGCTTAACGTTGCCTAGCAACCACTTAGAGTACCAAACAAGTCTCGCGAGAATAATGGAATGTCGACCAATCACCTACTGAGCCCCAGGTCACGTGGCAAGGGACTTGTGGCGGCCATTATTAGTGCGGGAAGTTTTAGCGCTTTGTTGGGAAGGCCACACACATAATAATTAACTCTAGACCTGCCCTCGGTGTAACAGTGCGTTTCCTCAAAAGACAATGATTTGAATGTTTCATGGACACATGGTGCATTATAAAACCGGTTCCACACGAATACATAGTCAACGTTTGTGAAATAAAGGAGTTTTGAATAAAAGTTTAATGCAAATACATTATGGATTAAATGTAATATCAAGGAAGGAAAAAGAGATGGCAGCGGTGGGATTCGAACCCACGCCTCCAGAGAGACTGGAGCCTAAATCCAGCGCCTTAGACCGCTCGGCCACGCTACCTTCCTGATGAAGCTTTCCTTCATTCTGGGGTTATGACTATTGAAATTACAATGACGTCATTAAGCCATAGTCTGCGGACAAGGGGAGGGATCAGTTTTGCATGGGGAGACACAAGAAGGAAGTATTTGTCTGACTATTTATATTGTCTGCCCTGGTGGTTTTGGCTCAATTGTGGTGTCAAACTACTACTATATAAAGTGTGGCACCTCCCCCTGTATCCTCAGCCAGCACCCCCACCCTGTCCTATGGATAGTAAGGGCCACACATGGTGCAGACTTATAGTAGTTCCCAAACAAGGACGGAACTATAGCGGAAGCAGACCCTGCGGCTGCATATCACTGGCCTATATATTTATCTTTATTCCCTATTAATAACATTGGGATCACTGACCTTCCTATATATTTATCTTTATTCCCTATTAATAACATTGGGATCACTGACCTTCCTATATATTTATCTTTATTCCCTATTAATAACATTGGGATCACTGACCTTCCTATATATTTATCTTTATTCCCTATTAATAACATTGGGATCACTGACCTTCCTATATATTTATCTTTATTCCCTATTAATAACATTGGGATCACTGACCTTCCTATATATTTATCTTTATTCCCTATTAATAACATTGGGATCACTGGCCTATATATTTATCTTTATTCCCTATTAATAACATTGGGATCACTGACCTTCCTATATATTTATCTTTATTCCCTATTAATAACATTGGGATCACTGACCTTCCTATATATTTATCTTTATTCCCTATTAATAACATTGGGATCACTGACCTTCCTATATATTTATCTTTATTCCCTATTAATAACATTGGGATCACTGACCTTCCTATATATTTATCTTTATTCCCTATTAATAACATTGGGATCACTGACCTTCCTATATATTTATCTTTATTCCCTATTAATAGCATTGGGATCAATCATAATTTTTACTGGCCAGGCTGGTAAAATAGCTATCCAGTCCCTATGCAGCTCAACCGGGACTTAGAAATCTCTGACCAATAAGGGAGTAGAATGCTGCTAGAATGCAGCCACCTGTTGCTGTTGCTCAGCAGGTGACAGACACCAGGGGCTAATGAATGAAGTGCAGCAAAGCCAATGCAGAGTTGCCAATTGGGCACATAACCATCCTGAGAGTTTACAGATAATAAATAAGTTTGCAAACTCTTCATTGCTCATTTTTTTTATTTTTCTATAATCTTTATTTTTATGGAAGACACATTCCCAGTGTGGTATTTATGAAACAATACAATTAAAGGATGATACAAGTCAGTAATACAGGAATGAGGTGATACGTTTTGATATTAATGACATTTATTGAAAAAAGAATCACAGCCAAGCCAGGCCCTAACCACCATTTTCTTATGGCGGACCCTGACCACAAATTGTTCTTTACTTGTGTAGGGGACACTGGCCACCAATGGTTAAAGGACCAATCAATGTTTTTTTCTGAGTTTCGGGAAGTTATTTTTTAAAAAAAACTGAAATCTGACATGGAGCTTGACATATTGTCAATTTCCCAGCTGCCCCAAGTCATGTGATCTGCTAAACTTCAATCACTCTTTACTGCTGTACTGCAAGTTGGAGTGATATCACTCCTCCCTTTTCCCCCAGCAGCCAAACAAAAGAACAATGGGAAGGTAACCAGATAGCAGCTCCCTAACACAAGATAACAGCTGCCTGGTAGATCTAAGAACAGCACTCAATAGTAAAATCCAGGTCCCACTGAGACTCATTTAGTTACATTGAGAAGGAAAAACAGCAGCCTGCCAGAAAGCATTTCTCTCCTAAAGTGCAGGCACAAGTCACATGACCGGGGCAGCTGGGAAATTGTCAATATGTCTAGCCCCATGTCAGATTTCAAAATTGAATATAAAAAAAAAATCAGTTTGCTCTTTTGAGAAAAGGATTTCAGTGCAAAAGTCTGCTGGAGTAGCACTATTAACTGGTGCGATTTGAAAAAAATATGTTTTCCGATGACAGGATCCCTTTAAGTTTTTAACAAATAATTTTCATTTTGTACATTAGAAATGCAAATGCTAAGCTAAGTGCAATTTAGATTAGTGTAGGTACCTGCATAAAGAGTTTACCTTGAAGTGCTGGTCAATAATTCTTTGGCCAAAACTATTTGCTTTTTTTTGTGCTCATGTCTTTATTGCCTTTTTACTGTGGTGTGGACGTGTGGGTGGAGCTTGTAGTGCAGTGGGCGGGGCCCAGGAGGCTCAGATGTTTTCTCTGGATATATTGGGGCCCTAAAGTGAATTTTCTGTGGGGCCCAGCAACATCTAGTTACTCCACTGTTCCCAATCCCAAATGTGTAGGGTTAAATTAGGAACTACCCAATGGAGAGCAAACAAGTAAGGACAACTTTCTTTGTTTTGTCATGATAAGAGTTCAAACTATGGAAACAGCAGGAAGTGGAGGAGAGAAACTGGGAAGAAGCAGATGAAGGTCTCTGTAAGAAGAAGAGAGACCTTTAAAGTGGTGAATGGCTGTGGGGTAAGTTAGTGTTTATGTTGCAGTGAGTTAAGTATCAGACAGAGCAGTGTCACAATGACAATCCCAGACAGTATCTGCCAACTATGCCCTTTCCTCCCCTATACCATGTTACTCACCCAACCTCCTCTCTGTACAACTGTCACATCTCTGTATAACTGTCACATCTCTGTACAACTGTCTCCTCTCTGTATAACTGCCTCCTCTCTGTCTCTGTACAACTGTCATATCTCTGTACAACTGCCTCTCTGTACAACTGCCACCTCTCTGTACAACTGCCTCCTCTCTGTACAACTGCCTCCTCTCTCTCTGTACAACTGTCAGCTCTCTGTACAACTGCCACCTCTCTGTACAACTGCCTCCTCTCTGTACAACTGCCTCCTCTCTCTCTGTACAACTGTCAGCTCTCTGTACAACTGCCACCTCTCTGTACAACTGCCTCCTCTCTGTACAACTGTCACCTCTCTGTACAACTGCCTCCTCTCTGTACAACTGTCACCTCTCTGTACAACTGCCTCCTCTCTGTACAACTGTCACCTCTCTGTACAACTGCCTCCTCTCTGTACAACTGTCACCTCTCTGTACAACTGCCTCCTCTCTGTACAACTGTCACCTCTCTGTACAACTGCCTCCTCTCTGTACAACTGTCAGCTCTCTGTACAACTGTCACCTCTCTTGCACAACTGCCTCCTCTCTGTACAACTGCCTCCTCTCTGTACAACTGCCACCTCTCTGTACAACTGCCTCCTCTCAGTACAACTGCCACCTCTCTGTACAATTGTCACCTCTCTGTACAACTGCCACCTCTCTGTACAACTGCCACCTCTCTGTACAACTGCCTCCTCTCTTGTACAACTGCCTCCTCTCTGTACAACTGTCACCTCTCTGTACAACTGCCTCCTTTCTGTACAACTGTCTCCTCTCTGTACAACTGCCTCCTCTCTGTACAACTGCCACCCATTACCTTCCCCCGTCCCAGCCCCAAAGCAACTTCTCCTCCACCCAATTCCTACTGCCCCCGGCCAGGAGCACAAAGCGACAGCAGAATAGAAGGTCGGGCAACTCCGTGTATTTAGAGTAAAAGAATCAACAAGTGGGAGGAGTCAGGGAAGAGCAGGGACAGTGTAAGAAGCGCAGTTGCAGAGGGCAGTCGATATCTGGCTCTGTGGCGCAATGGATAGCGCATTGGACTTCTAGCTGGTGAAGGTATTCAAAGGTTGTGGGTTCGAGTCCCACCAGAGTCGCTTTTTTTTTTTTAGTTGCCCTTTTAATTATCTGTCAGTAACTATAAGCTTGTGTTTGAGTTGTTTCTCACTTATGCAACAAGTGTCTGCTGGAAATAATCATATCCTGATTTTGGCTTTTATAAATACACAACAACATAAATGAGCTGAGCAATGTATCAACATCAGTTTTAATTAGCAGGAATACTTGACCTTTAATTATCTCTTTCTCCCAAGAAAAGTGAATTCGAGGTGCTCATTTAATGGGGCGGGTCACCTTTAAGTTAACTCTTATTATGTTATATAATGGCTAATTCTAAGCATCTTTTCAATTGGTCTTCATTTTTTTTTAAAAATAGTTTTTGAATTATTTGCCTTCTTATGACTCTTTCCAGCTTTCAAATGGGGGTCACTGACCCCATCTAAAAACAAATGCTCTATACGGCTACACATTTACTATTATTGCTACTTTTTATTCCTCATCTTTCTATTCAGGCCTCTCCTATTCATATTCCAGTCTCCTATTCTAATCAGTGCATGGTTGCTAGGGGAATTTGGACCCTAGCAACCAGATGGCTGAAATTGCAGACTGGAGAGCTGCTGAATAAAAAGCTAAATAACTCAAAAACCACAAATAATAAAAAATTAAAACCAATTGCAAATTGTCTCAGAATATCCCTCTCTACACTATAGTAAAGGTGAATTTAAAGGTCAACAACCCCTTTAAGGCTCAGATGGAAGGGGCTGATTTTAGTGTGGGGGAGGGGGGTAGCATTGACTCTGAGTCTTATGGGTAGGCCCTCTGGTCACATTGCAGTGAGCGTTACGTGTATCCATGGCAACACAGGATCCTCAGGGGCCGGCCTTAGCTGCGTCATTGTATGAGCTTTTGCTACAGGGCTGCCAGGTTGGCGTTTTTTTGGCCAAATTGGACTACTAATTTCTAATGATGTATCGAATCCAGTATTCGGCCGAATCCTTCTGCCTGGCCGAACCGAATCCTAATTTGCATAGGTAAATTAGGGGCAGGGAGGGAAATTGTATGACTTTTTGTCACAAAACAAGGATGTAAAAAATGTTTTCCCCTCCTCATCCCTAATTTGCATATGAATTCTGTTCGGTATTCAGCCGAATCTTTCGTGAAGGATTTGGCGCATCCCTACTAATTTCAAGCCCAGGTGGGTTTCCAAAGTACAACTTATGATCATAACTTTGTAACAAAAAAAACAAAAAAAAACAGTTTTAAAATGACATGCACTTGCATATTTACTTGAATTACTGAGACAGGGCTTAAAATATTTTGAAATTTGCCTTAGAGGTGCACCCACAACCCCCCTTTTTTCATATATATAAACTATGTCTGGGGTTAATGCAATATTCCATTGGAGATGATGGGGGACCAAAATTGTTTCCGCTTTAATACGTGCAAATGAGTAATAAATCCATTTCTGGGTGTTGGGACGTATGCAGTGATCTTGCCGGCATGTCTGGGGTTGATGCAATAATTAAAATAATTATTTTACAGTTTTTTTTCACTGTGCACATTTATATTCACAGCATACTGTGCTTAGGCCACACTCCAAAGGGGAGCACCCTCCTTGCCAACACTCTTAAGGGGGAGCACCCTCCTCGCCAACACTCTTAAGGGGGAGCACCCTCCTCGCCAACACTCTTAAGGGGGAGCACCCTCCTCGCCAACACTCTTAAGGGGGAGCACCCTCCTCGCCAACACTCCTAAGGGGGAGCACCCTCCTCGCCAACACTCTTAAGGGGGAGCACCCTCCTCGCCAACACTCTTAAGGGGGAGCACCCTCTTAGCCAACACTCTTAAGGGGGAGCACCCTCCTCGCCAACACTCTTAAGGGGGAGCACCCTCCTCGCCAACACTCTTAAGGGGGAGCACCCTCCTCGCCAACACTCCTAAGGGGGAGCACCCACCTCCATACATATAAGAAGACATATTTTTCTCATGTATTCTTTTATTTTTTCCCCAGTGGATATTGCGCTATTTTTAGGCTACTTTTGAAATTGTATTTTGCTGGTTTTGTGACCGTCTTTGGCTGGTTTGGAAAATTAGACCTGGCAAACCTGTTTTGATAGTTGTCCGCAGCATGGCAGCTCCCGCGCATAGAAATAAATGCATAGAGAAAACTGTCTGGCCTTATGTATGTGAATGTAAAAAGAGCTTTATAATATTCCCAGCCCCTTATTAACAACCAGACAAATATGTATGAAACAGAGAAATGGCTTTTATTAAAATGTTAAATATACAAAGGCTGTATAACAGCAAAATATCAATCCGGCCAATCACAGTGGCAGAAAGCTCCCCATATGCACAACATACGAGCAATGTCATACAGATACTGTACAGACTCATGATACATACGGGGTTCTATGTACATATCACACAGGAACATTAGCCAATAGGAGCAAAGAAAACCCCCAATAAGCTTCACGGCCACGGTCTCCATATGTACAATGGCGGCTGTTCATGTGGGTTTGGGGGGCTGGAGGGCAGCCATGCTGGGGGGCTTCCACTCTCAGAGCCCAAGGAACTGGATGGGGTGCAGAGGCTGAGCTCATCCCTGGAGATGGAATAATCCATGATGGGCGACAGTTCACTCCCGCTGGACATCAAGTCTTCTTCATGGTCCCCACCCGGACCCCCGACTTGCTGGGGCAAAAGCAGCCGCTGCTGGAGGTGAGTCTGTAAATTGTCCAAAAACACAGCCCTGGCCTTGGGACTGATCTCGCTGATGAAATCTTCTGTGCGGTCCAAGCACTCCCGGAAGCCTGACACATACATCTTCTCAGCAGGAGACGCCCACTTATTCGGATCTGAGAGAGAACGGAAAGAGTTAAACATCATTCTACTGGAGGGCCAGTCCCGCCGCCGCAGGAGGACCTGTAGTTATGGAATAGCAACATCCAACATCTGGGAATTCATTGGCTGTGAGGGGAACACTTTCAGGGTGCACAACTCTTGCATCCCTAGGGGGAGCACCCTCCTCCCACTCTTCTAAGGGGGAGCACCCTATTCACACTGCTAGGGGGGGAGCACCCTATTCACACTGCTAGGGGGGAGCACCCTATTCACACTGCTAGGGAGGGAGCACCCTATTCACACTGCTAAGGGGGAGCACCCTATTCTCACTGCTAGGGGGGGAGCACCCTATTCACACTGCTAGGGGGGGGAGCACCCTATTCACACTGCTAGGGGGGAGCACCCTATTCACACTGCTAGGGAGGGAGCACCCTATTCACACTGCTAAGGGGGAGCACCCTATTCTCACTGCTAGGGGGGGAGCACCCTATTCACACTGCTAGGGGGGGAGCACCCTATTCACACTGCTAGGGGGGAGCACCCTATTCACACTGCTAGGGAGGGAGCACCCTATTCACACTGCTAGGGAGGGAGCACCCTATTCACACTGCTAGGGAGGGAGCACCCTATTCACACTGCTAGGGAGGGAGCACCCTATTCACACTGCTAGGGAGGGAGCACCCTATTCACACTGCTAAGGGGGAGCACCCTATTCACACTGCTAAGGGGGAGCACCCTATTCACACTGCTAAGGGGAGCACCCTTTTCACATTGCTACGGGGGAGCACCCTATTCACACTGCTAAGGGGGAGCACCCTATTCACACTGCTAAGGGGGAGCACCCTATTCACACTGCTAAGGGGAGCACCCTATTCACACTGCTAAGGGGAGCACCCTATTCACACTGCTAAGGGGAGCACCCTATTCACACTGCTAAGGGGAGCACCCTATTCACACTGCTAAGGGGGAGCACCCTATTCACACTGCTAAGGGGGAGCACCCTATTCACACTGCTAAGGGGAGCACCCTATTCACACTGCTAAGGGGGAGCACCCTATTCACACTGCTAAGGGGAGCACCCTTTTCACACTGCTACGGGGGAGCACCCTATTCACACTGCTAAGGGGGAGCACCCTATTCACACTGCTAAGGGGAGCACCCTATTCACACTGCTAAGGGGAGCACCCTATTCACACTGCTAAGGGGGAGCACCCTATTCACACTGCTAAGGGGGAGCACCCTATTCACACTGCTAAGGGGAGCACCCTATTCACACTGCTAAGGGGGAGCACCCTATTCACACTGCTAAGGGGGAGCACCCTATTCACACTGCTAAGGGGAGCACCCTATTCACACTGCTAAGGGGGAGCACCCTATTCACACTGCTAAGGGGAGCACCCTATTCACACTGCTAAGGGGAGCACCCTATTCACACTGCTAAGGGGGAGCACCCTATTCACACTGCTAAGGGGAGCACCCTATTCACACTGCTAAGGGGAGCACCCTATTCACACTGCTAAGGGGAGCACCCTATTCACACTGCTAAGGGGGAGCACCCTATTCACACTGCTAAGGGGAGCAGCCTAACAAACAAGGGATTACTCATCGCACACATCCCAGGGGGGCTCATTTCATGTGTTGCCGGCTGCACTGCTGGTTCATACTAAATACTTAAAAACCTACCTCTTATGGGATAAGAGGACACCCCTTAGAGCAGGGCAAAAAGAACAGAATTTGGTGAGATATAAAACATGTTAGAGACACACACAGCATAATATAATCACTCTGCAGCCACAGATTCCTAATAAAGTAGCACATAAGGAACATGCCAAACTACAACTCCCATCATTCTCAGCTCGTTGTAGTTATCGGTTGCTGTAGGCCACAGATTTGGCACCAAACAAATGAAACATGAATACATTGATTAGTGGATAAACGTGAGACTTATATGTGTATATATACCATGTGTTTTCATACGTGTCACATTCCTGATGTAAATCACAGCCAATTCCAAAATTTCAGCTTTCTCCATTTTAGGATTTTGAAGTTTCTGAGTGAGAGAAGACAGACGTGTATGAGGATAATGCAGATACTCAGTATAGCTATACAGTGCAGCATGCTCACTCCCAGCACATGGCGGTAATATTTGGGACTATAATCAGTGGCAGACTGTCGTGGACTCATAAAATCCTTACATTTTACAGTAGGGGGTACATTATCCCTAATAATACATGAGTGATACTCAGAGTTCCCTGTATAACTCAGCCTGCAGCCTTGTGCCTTTATATGGTCACAGAACAACCCCTCAGTGACTTCTAATATCCTTATCATTTACAGTAGGGGGTACATTATCCCTTATAATACATGAGTGATACTCAGAGTTCCCTGTATAACTCAGCCTGTAGCCTTGTGCCTTTATATGGTCACAGAACAACCCCTCAGTGACTTCTAATATCCTTATAATTTACAGTAGGGGGTACATTATCCCTTATAATACATGAGTGATACTCAGAGTTCCCTGTATAACTCAGCCTGCAGCCTTGTGCCTTTATATGGTCACAGAACAACCCCTCAGTGACTTCTAATATCCTTATCATTTACAGTAGGGGGTACATTATCCCTTATAATACATGAGTGATACTCAGAGTTCCCTGTATAACTCAGCCTGCAGCCTTGTGCCTTTATATGGTCACAGAACAACCCCTCAGTGACTTCTAATATCCTTATCATTTACAGTAGGGGGTACATTATCCCTTATAATACATGAGTGATACTCAGAGTTCCCTGTATAACTCAGCCTGCAGCCTTGTGCCTTTATATGGTCACAGAACAACCCCTCAGTGACTTCTAATATCCTTATCATTTACAGTAGGGGGTACATTATCCCTTATAATACATGAGTGATACTCAGAGTTCCCTGTATAATTCAGCCTGCAGCCTTGTGCCTTTATATGGTCACAGAACAACCCCTCAGTGACTTCTAATATCCTTATCATTTACAGTAGGGGGTACATTATATATATATCGCAAGTGGGTGCCCAGAGCATTCCTCGTCTCAGTCTCAGCACTGACCTGGTTGCCTGTGAGTTGAAACAATAAGATTCTCATCTCCCCCAGGCTGTGGTTGATCCGGTCCCTTCTCTGTTTTTCCACCACAGGTTTGAGGATCTGGGGAGAGAAATTAGGGGTAAAATAAATACAAGAGACCCTAATAGGGTAAAGAGAGACAGGAGGAGCTGCCATTGTGATGCACAAGAAGACATAAGATATAATATTTATATTCCAGTGAGACAGTTACATCTCCTTATGATAAAAGCAGGGGGTTCTGGCTGCAGAGGTCGGACTTACCTTCCTGGAGGGGAAAGTATCGGAATATTCCATATCAGGCATGTCTGCTCCTTCCAACTGATCCCCCTCCGCTCTCCCTTCTGCTTTAAATCCCCTCTCCCTGGCCCCGCCCACTCGTCTCACCTCCGCCCACTCGTCTCACCTCCGCACATCAAAGGCTCAGGGCCGGGCGGAAGTGGAAGGTGTGAGCGCCATATGGAGCCGCCGGGAGAGCAGCGCGTGTGTGGGCGGGGCACAGGATGGGGGGGAAACATTTGCCGGGACGGAGTACAAAACTGCAAGTTATTCCTGGCGGGACTGGGCAATAATGTCATAGTGATCCATTGATCCGTGATAGTTGAGAGCGCAGTTATAGCGCAAGTACAAAGAACTACTTTACAAGCTGTGATACTATGTGAGCATTGGTGGTTCAGTGGTAGAATTCTCGCCTGCCACGCGGGAGGCCCGGGTTCGATTCCCGGCCAATGCAACTCAAATTTTTTTTTTTTCTCATCTGCAATAATCTTAATCCGTTCCCTTTATTTTATTCAGTTTATTTCTGAATTGGTGACCGACCCCCACTCTACAATAGGGACCAGATAGGGGCGAAAATTAAAGGAGAATTCAACCCTAAAGTTAAAAAACCCTTCTCCCCTAACCTGCATAGACCTCTCTCCCGTCTCCCCCCAGCCTAGCTGCCCCCCACCCCAGGTATAAGCCCCTAACGCTTTACTTACCCCTCCGCGCGGAGTTCACGGGCGCCATCTTCAGCCGCTTCAGTAATCGCACGAATGAGACCGGTGGAGCGGCGCATGCGCAGTTGGAGTAATTTTCTATTTCACGACAACTGCCCATGCGCTGAAATTGCCGAATCGCAAGATGGCGGCTGTCAACTCTGCTGGACAGAATCTGCATCAAGAGGTAAGAAAAGAGTTAGGGCCATTTTCCCAGGGGTAGTTTTTTTTTTTTTTTAAATTGCCTTCGGGCGACTAATCTCCCTGAAATGCCTCCCCAAATCGCCAACGCGGTGGCACTGAAATCGCTTCATCCCGCCGGCGGTTTAGATTCTAGCTGAATCTTCTCGACTGTCTCTGCCCTTAGGGTTTAGTTCTCCTTTAAGGGTGACATTTGGGGCTAATTATTGCTCTGCTAGATACAGTTAAATGCACAGGGGGAGGGGAACTGAGCAAAAATGCCCCCCCCCCCAAAAAAGGATCATGGGAAGTTTGATAATTATAATGCAGTTTATTATTTCCCTTTCTTTCTAGAGTTTTCCGTGTAAATGTAAAGTTGTCAGTTACAGAGAGTTTTATGATAAGTAATTCACAAGGAAACAGAACCAGCAAGTAGTAAAACTAAAAAGTGCTCAGCGACTCTGGTGG
This sequence comes from Xenopus petersii, assembly GCA_038501925.1. Classification (NCBI taxonomy): domain Eukaryota; kingdom Metazoa; phylum Chordata; class Amphibia; order Anura; family Pipidae; genus Xenopus; species Xenopus petersii. The sequence continues at coordinate 151,753,642 of CM076676.1, forward strand.
GACTCGAACCCACAACCTTTGAATGTCTTCCCCAGCTAGAAGTCCAATGCGCTATCCATTGCGCCACAGAGCCACGTGATTCCCACACGTCATTCACTTTAGTTAAAGTAATAGTCAGAGATTTTCCAGGGGGGGTCTGTTGACTTATAACTTAGCCAATGAGAGGCCTCAGGGGGTCACTGTACTTACTGTAACTGTATGTCCTACTGTAGCTATAGCTGTAACTGCATCTGTAACTGAACCTACATCAGTATCTGTGACTGTACCTGTGACTGTACCTGTGACTTTATCTGTGACTGTACCTGTGTCTGTACCTGTGACTGTATATGTGACTGTATATGTGACTGTATATGTGACTGTACCTGTGACTGTATCTGTGACTGTATATGTGACTGTATATGTGACTGTACCTGTGTCTGTACCTGTGACTGTATATGTGACTGTACCTGTGACTGTATCTGTGACTGTATATGTGACTGTATATGTGACTGTAACTGTGTATGTACTTCTGTATTTAACTCTAATTATACCTGTGACTGTATCTGTGTCTGTAACTATTTAACTGTATTTTTTACTGTATTTGTAACTCTGATACTCACTGTTACTTTATATATTGGAAATGGAATTTGCAGTTGATAGACGTGGGACACAGACTGAATGTGCCCTGAGGGTCACTACCCTTCCATATATTAATGCCCCCCAGTATATTTATATATATATATTTATCCTCAGCACAAGCCAGGACACTTTATTAAGTGCTCTTACCCCCACCCTATGTCTTTTCAGGATATTGTTCCTGTACCAACACTGTGGCCCAATTTGTCTCTTTATTCTGCATGCTAATTGCCCCCATTCTCATTCCCACCCCCTGCTGTGTTGGTGGCTTCTCTGATGCAGGGCCACAAAAGGCAGGAGTCTGGGCACACTTCAGCATAAAGTCCCCCTCCCCAAAATCCCACTTGTGTGTGTCCCCCCTTGTGCTGCTTTAATATTCAGTCCTTTCTCTACTTTGGCTCCTGGGGCCACTAAACCCACTCATTGTTCTTCTGGGTTCTATTATCTGGCTCAGGTCTCTTTGCTTAGGGGCTGGGCCATTTCCCCCCAAATGAGAAACTCTCAAAATAGTCATTGCTGCATGTTATTGGCCACAGTGGGACTCACCCCCTTTTCTGTCATTGTGGCCCTTGGGTCCCAGGGCTGGAGTGTGGCTTTCCCAGGGACACATGTGCCCATACAGACTGGGAGAGGAGACAGGAGGTGGCAGTTTGCAGCTAAGTGCCATATTCACACCGGAGCCTGGGAAAGTGTGCGGCAATAAACTGTGCTGGGAACCAGTGTGTGAGTGCGAATAATAACACCCCCCAACAACATATGATTCTAGCAAGGAAACAAGAGTAAAATTTGTTCGAATTGTAGTATTTAATATTATTTATTTCCTTATTTCTGGAGTCCTTCAGGCCTGCACTTACCTGTCTGAATCCCTTTTTTATGTGGAGCTAACACACAGCACATAGTTTGGGGACAGGGGAGTGCCCCAGTGATTGTTGGGGATGGGGGGACAGAAGTATAGGGAATATAATGATTTTGTTTTGGGGTTCAGTAAGCGCCACTGCTTAGGGGAGTATATGTTGGGCTCACACCATGTGGGGAAATATGGCAGTTTATAATACAGTTGCCCAAACCCCTACATTCCTCTCACTTTATATGGTGCCTAACTGATGGTCTTGCCTGGAGCTAACGATCTGCTCATTAATAAAGATGGAAACTCAGTCACATGAAGGTGATGCGCGTCCCAGAGCCAAACAACATCAACATCAGGGGTGTAATTACAGAGGGAGCAGACCCTGCGGCTGCAGGGGGGCCCAGGAGGTATAGGGGGCCCCATGAGGCCCTAAATAATGAGCAATTTCAATATATATTTTTTAAAAAGGACAACCTCTGGTTATGTTGGGGGGGGGGGGGCCTAAAATTAATTTGCTGTAGGGCCCATTAAAATCTGAACATGTATTTATGTCTAAATCAGAACCAGACTCAGGAACGTGACAGGTAAGTGTGACTGCCCCCTGCAAAACCCCCTGTTTAATTATGACTGTAGCGAAGGAGATGAGGGTCTTCTCCCCAACCCTTTAAATCCCTGGAAGAACTTTCTGGGCAGAGAAACAAAATATTGACAAGAAACAATTTATCATCAATAAAACACAATGTATAGGGTGAGTATAGTCAGAGGAAATACACAGCTGTATGCATTGTGGTTCAGTGGTAGAATTCTCGCCTGCCACATGGGAGGTCCGGATTCGATTACTGGCCAATGCAACTCCTTTTTTCTTGCACTAAATAGGACTTTGTTTCTGTGTATAGAATCCTTATCTGTTCCGTGACTTCTAATGCTAATCATGTTAATTACCCTACTGTAGAACTAGGCTGCGTGTAGGGATGAACACCCCAACTTGTTCCAGCAATTCGCCTTAATCACATTTTATTTGCACAAATTTAAAGCACAAGCTGTCGGGGACCAGCCCCTCAATCGGCACCTGAGGAAGGTGCTGGTCCTCAAAAGCTTGGGCTTTAAATTTCTGCACATAAAATGTGATTCAGGTGTGTTTTGGTGTGTTTCATGCCTACACGCAGCCTGGATGTTGTGTATGAATAAGTAAGTGGTGTACAGCAAGAAAGTATTATTCCTACTGTACAACCCCCATTCTCATTCCCACCCCCCGCTGTGTTGGTGACTTCTCTGATGCAGGGCCACATAAGGCAGGAGTCTGGGCACACTTCAGCATAAAGTCCCCCTCCCCAAAATCCCCCCTTGTGCTGCTTTATTATTCACTTTCTCTACTTTGGCTCCTGGGGCCTCTAAACCCACTCGTTGTTCTTCTGGGTTCTATTACCTGGCTCAGGTCTCATTGCTTAGGGGTCGGGGCATTTTCCCCCAAACTGAGAAGCTTTATGTTATTGGCCACAGTGGGACTCGCCCCTCACCCCCTTTTCTGTCATTGTGGCCCTTGGGTCCCAGGGCTGGAGTGTGGCTTTCCCAGGGACACATTTGCCCATACAGACTGGGAGAGGGGACAGGAGGTGGCAGTTTGCAGCTAAGTGCCATATTCACACCGGAGCCTGGGAAAGTGTGCGGCAATAAACTGTGCTGGGAACCAGTGTGTGAGTGAGAATAATACCAATCTGCATCTCTGAACTCATCTCTATATACTCACCCAACCGCTGGCTATCTGTATAACAGAGCATTCTAGTATACAAAAATTGGGAGTCCACCTCTGATTTAAACTTAGTTAAGCCCAAGGGACTCGCCCCAGTTCACAGGCGATGAACATATAGTAAATTCCTTTTATCCAAAGATAGCTGTCCCAAGGCTTTCTTTTCCATAAAAAATATCTTTATTTAAATTAGCATTAAAATACAATTGCAAACAGACCCCACCAGGCCCACCTTACGCGTTTCGCACCCTCCGGCGTGGATACACCTATGACTAAGCGCCGGAGGGTGCGAAACGCGTAAGGTGGGCCTGGTGGGGTCTGTTTGCAATTGTATTTTAATGCTAATTTAAATAAAGATATTTTTTATGGAAAACAGAGCATTCTGTCACATAAATCCACCCTCTAACAGGTCCCCTATTACTCTACTCTACACACTGGCGCAAATTCACTAAGCGCCGAAGCGCCGAACGCTAGCGTCAATTCGCTAGCGTTTGGCATTTTCGGTACTTTCGGAATGCTGGCGTATTTTCGCTAGTGTTACTTCGCATCCTTACGCCAGGCGAATTTTCACTAGCGACGTAACTACGCAAATTCACTAACTTGCGCAGTTTACTGAACGCTACCTTTTACGCTAGACTTCCACCACCTCAGACCTGGCGAAGCGCAATAGAGTAGATAGGGATTGTTTCCAAAAAAGTCAATTTTTTTTCTAAGTCCCAAAAAAGGCTGGCGTGTTTTCTACATGATGGGTGATAGGCTGAAAAAGATTGAAAATTTTTTAGGGGCTCCCCTCCTTCCCCCCTACATTTCCTGACTCATGGCAACTTACCTAGACAGTGGGCACATGTGTAGGGCAAAATAACATTTTTATTTGCTGATTTGAAGGTTTTCTAGGCATTTATAGTGCTGATACGTGTTCCTCCATTGAAATTTGAATTTCGCGCCGTATGCAAATGAACCATCGCTAGCGAAACTTCGCTTCGCTTGGCGAATTAACGCTAGCGCAACTTCGAAAACTTACGCTACCCCTGTGTGCAACTTCGGATTTTAGTGAATTTGCGGAGCACTGGCGAAAATACGCCTGGCGAAGTGCGGCGAAGTTGCGCCTGGTGCAACTTCACATCTTAGTGAATTTGCCCCACTGGGTGAAGGTGGGGCCTAGAAAAATCCTTGCTGGTGATGCCGTATTACTCCACTGCTATTAAAGTGCCGATACACAATGTACCAGTGAGTTCACTAAGGGAAAGGTCTGTACTATGTGAGCATTGGTGGTTCAGTGGTAGAATTCTCGCCTGCCACGCGGGAGGCCCGGGTTCGATTCCCGGCCAATGCAACTCTGTTTTTCTTGCAGTAAATGGGAATTTGTTTCCGAGTATAGCATCTCACTCAGTTCTGTGACTCCTAGCATCATTATTATGCAGACTGCTACAAAGGGAGAGAGCTATGCAGTCTTGGGGCACTGGCTGTTTCCAGGGAAGGTGTTAAATGCACATGTATCACATGTATCATTCCAAAGCTCCACTCCACAATTGCTCTTAAATTTTTTTGCCGAATACGCAGAAAGTGCTATTTCAAGCAATAATTTCACTTTCTGTTTTATTCCATTCAAACCAACTTACCCAAGTGTGTGTGTGTGTGAGTGTGTGTATATATATATATATCCTCAGCACAAGCCAGGACACACAAGGAAACTTCAGGCAACTTCGGAATATGAAGCGCCGCGTGTGTCATGCCGCATGCGACTTTATTACAGCTGGCGCAAGGCAGAGGGAAGGCATTCGGGGAGATTAGTCGCCGCAGAGACGACGTGATTAGTCGTCAGTCGAATAGATCTAAACCTAAACCATTGGTGGGTCGGTGCTGGAATTGTCGCATGCCACGCGTGAGGCCCTGGTTTAATTCCTGGCCAATGCATCATTTTTCTTTAGCACACAAACACATACAAACGATCGCAATCTTTCTACATAATCTTTACTTTCTGAAGCCCCAGAAGCATAAACAGCAATCTGTTATTTACAAACATTTCTACTGCCAGGCTTTGAGTTTGCTTCACATAATGAATAGTTTCTCTCCTTGCAGCTTGCCTTGTTATCACCAGTGGAAAGGATATATATATCTACAGAATACTCACTAATTTACTGACATAAGAAGTTGCTGGTGCTTTAATTGATATTTTGTCTCCAGGTGGGGGGAAATGATTTAAGGAATCCAGGAGAGATGTTCCTCCAGAATAAAGCTACCTCTATTGACTAGTGTTTCGGCCAATGACACCAAGTGACCATCCTTAAAGGGATACTGTCATGGGAAAAAATGTTTTCTTCAAAATGAATCAGTTAATAGTGCTGCTCCAGCAGAATTCTGCACTGAAATCCATTTTTCAAAAGAGCAAACAGATTTTTTTATATTCAATTTTGAAATCTGACATGGGGCTAGACATATTGTCAGTTTCCAAGCTGCCCCATGTCATGTGACTTGTGCTCTCATAAACTTCAGTCACTCTTTACTGCTGTACTGCAAGTTGGAGTGATATCACCCCCTCCCTTTTTCCCCCCAGAAGCCTAACAAAAGAACAATGGGAAGGTAACCAGATAGCAGCTCCCTAACACAAGATAACAGCTGCCTGGTAGATCTAAGAACAACACTCAATAATAAAACCCATGTCCCACTGAGACACATTCAGTTATATCAAGAAGGAAAAACAGCAGCCTTTTCTCTCCTAAAGTGCAGGCACAAGTCACATGACTGGGGGCAGCTGGGAAATTGACAAAATGTCTAGCCCCATGTCAGATTTCAAAATTTAATATAAAAAAATCTGTTTGCTCCTTTGAGAAATGGATTTCAGTGCAGAATTCTGCTGGAGTAGCACTATTAACTGATGCGTTTTGAAAAAAACATGTTTTCTGATGACAGGATCCCTTTAGGGAAATGAATGGAAGGCTTGGTGGAGGGACCATCACATGACGAGTAGAAGAGCCATCCCCTTGAGTGTATGCACAGCACATTAACATATGAAGGGACAATTAGATGAGTGTTTTGGAAACACGGGTATGGAAGGGAAATCTCATTCTTTCAATTAGAAAAGTGAATATCCAGGGGGTGAAAAGAACACTGCTTGGGGGCATTGCTATAGGAAGATCAAAGTTCTACTACAGTCAATGGTAGCCCAAGGGTATGACTTTCCCATGGACACACTTCTATTCTTTCTCAACTGGAATGGACTTCAGACAATCCATGGGAGACACCAACTCAATCATTTGCAAGTGTTCTTCTCACTCAGGATCCTTGTGGAAATATACAACCAGGATGTCTATGGAGATTCTCATTCGTCCAGGTCACGATATACAGTATTTTGTAGTGTAAAAACAACTGGACTTTTTCGAGTTTTCTTGAAAACGTTCCACCACTTACTGAGTGACTTCTTCAGTTCAACAGTTGAGCTGAAGAAGCAGCTCTGATGAATGACAAAATGTTTTCAAGAAAACTAAAAAAGTCCAGTTGCTTTAGACTTAACTCTACTACATACAATACAACCAGGACTTTCCCAGATGGAGCTGACATGGAAAAGTCATATATATATATATATATATATATATATATATATATATATATATATACATATATAAAACGATGAGGGTGATTCTAATGGATATGGAGACAAATATCTGATTGTGATGAAAATGAGCTCAAATTATCTATGGGGATCCATAGACCACCCAAAAAGTGGAGCTCTGTGAAGGTCTGATGAAATATAACACTTGAAAATCAGAAAGCACATAGTTATTTCCTTCTGTTATGAAATGAATGTTGAGTAAATTTCTGCCTTGTTATTGATAATCCAGTAGTCAGCCCAACTCCTGTATTTCTCCCTAAACGTCCAAGAATTGGAATGTGATTGCAAGTGACTGGTTGGCTCAGTCCAGTAAGTCTCACTTGTTGATGAGCAGGAGAAGGAGAGCTGTCCAGGTAAATGTATGCATATATAGCTCATTAGCACAAGAAGGGACAATTAGCAGAACGTTATGGAAACACAGTTATGGAAGGAAAGTCTCAGCAAGGATTCAGGGATGGGTAAGAAGGGACATTGCTTAAAGGCATTCATATGGGAAGATCAAAGTCTTTGCAAAGCAAGAAGTGTGGCTTTCCCATGGACACACTTCCACTCACTGGGGCTACAGACAGTCAATAGGTGACACCAGCTCAGTAATTTGCAACTCTCTGCTATTCTCACTTGGAATCCCTGAGAACTATCCACCCAAACAAGGCTTTTTCATATGGGGTAGACCAGGGGATTTACTTCCAAATAACTAGTTCTTATTTACTGAAATGCTTTAGGGAAGTAGAAGTCAATTTTATAATTAGGTGGCTGGTTGATGGGACGCGGTATTTAAAATAATAGTAATTATAAAATAGAAATTCTCTATATTAGTTGTGCATAAGCTGAAGAGCTGGGTGCAAGTAATTTGTTCTAGCCATTTTAACAGCGGTCCCAATAGTACTGATACGATGAGACAAGGGTTGGAGGGGGTGGGGATTTTGAGACATGGTTTCCAGCTGGTGGCATGTGCCATTTGTCACACGTAGGAAGGTGTCGGTGACTTGTGCTTAGGTGACACTGGGTGGTTTTCACTCTTTTCTCTTAGGGCAGGAAGGAGTGTGTTTTGGGGGAGGGGGTTGGTTATAATGAAGCCCTGCTGGGACAGTATCTGTCCAGACAAACTTTGTCCAGATGTTTGTAGCTCTGAGCTGGAGAAGGTCAATGACTATGGAGTTGGGTGGAGGAGGCTTCTGTAGAATCTACATTGTGAACAGTTTGGGGTGCTCAACAGACTCTAATAAATGGGTTCTGTGTTAGAGGAGATTCTCTGACTCCTTGGTACCATCTAATCATTACCCATAATAAGATAATTCTGCCGACAGCCTATTGGCTCCTTCCTTTCCTCCTGACAATTCCCTTTGCTGAGAAGATCAGGGACACAAGGTGCCCATTTAAGGGCATTTAATTGCCAACCGAGTGAGAAAAACAATGTTGCCATCTTGAACAAGTGCTCTGGAAGTCACTCAAGTCCCGCTCTGAAAATAGTAGATGCAACTTGGCCCTGAGTTTCATGAAAACATTCAGACACATAAGGGGCAATAAGGGCAGTTACAACTCAGCTCTCTGCAATGACACAGTTGGGAAGGAGAAGGGTGGGCACAGGGGGAACAGCTACTTGTAGACCTAAAGAATGGTATTTGCAACACAAGCTGAAAAATATAAACATGTTTGAACTTGTATGAATCTGGCAGTGATACTTTGTAACTTTTATGCATTGCTAAGTGAGCATTGGTGGTTCAGTGGTAGAATTCTCGCCTGCCACGCGGGAGGCCCGGGTTCGATTCCCGGCCAATGCAACTCTGTTTTTCTTGCTGTAAATGGGACTTTATTTCTGTGTATAAAATCTTACTTTATTTGTTCTAATGCTAATCATCCTAATTGCCCTACTGTAGGGCCCCCATTCTCATTCCCACCCCCTGCTGTGACTTCTCTGATGACACAAAAGGCAGGAGTCTGGGCACACTTCACCATAAAGTCCCAATCCCCAAAATCCCACCTGCGTCGTCCCTTGTGTTGCTTTATTATTCAGTCTTTTTTCTACTTTGGCTCCTGGGGCCACTAAACCCACTCTTTGTTCTTCTGGGTTATATTATCTGGTTCAGGTTTGTTTGCGTAGGGGCCGGGGCATTTTTCCCCAAACTGAAAAGCCCTCAAAATAGTCATTGCTGCATGTTATTGGCCATAGTGGGACTTGCCCTTTACCCCTTTTCTGTAATTTCCCCCCCTTTTCTGCAATTGTGACTCTTGATTCCCAGGGCTGGAGTGCAGCTTTCCCAGGTACATAATTGCCCACACAGGAATGCATATTGCATTTGGACCAAGTATGCTCTTTTAATTTGCAGCCCAACTGTCATTAAATTCAGTCAAACCCTTTCTAACACAGTGGTGACATTGACTTGTGTCCAAATCATAACATTTTGCTTTCACACCTTGCCCTTTGCCTTTTGCCTCACTGTTGTGTGTCTGAAGGGAAGGAGAGTGCACGAGAGGAGAGTGACAGTTTTGGCACAGGGACACACTTTGTACAGACACTCTAATTACAATTTAAGGATATAATGTGCAAGCACACAATCTACTGCCTCTATACATTTTCCCTTGTCTTAGTGCTTCATGGATGATCCTTGAATCCCTACAATTAGTTTCTAATAGAAAGTTGTCTGTCTACAGAATAATTGAATTAGACTATTAGGCCCATTTAAGATTTATTTTAAAAAAAAAACACAAACCACATTTGATCCACCCTCAATTGGTCAGTGTGGGAGGCTGGAGGTGATAGAGCCACTCCTGGAAGTAATGCAGTTGGGCATTGCATATGGAACCAAGTCAAGCACTTGACACCTGGGACAACTGCTCTGATAACACTAATATTATCCTGTGAGGTCACATTAGGCTAATATAATTGCAGTCTGCAGTATTTTAGGGAATATTCACATGTGTAATTGACTGTGAGCTTCACAATATGTAATATTTACTTGGATCACGAAAACTGTCTAGTCAAGAGACCATTGTAAACGCTGAAGGACCATTGAGAGATGACGTCTCTGTCCTGTTCTAAATCTGGTCCAGGTTACTGGAGAACATCTCACGTAGGTGGATATCTTATTGGAATCTCTTGTTCTTCTGTCCTTACCAAATCAGTATATTAAAGGAAGGCATTCTGTGACTATTAAATTAATATACAGTTGCCATTTGGTTGGTATTTCACTGGCCTATCTGGGGAAAAAAATGCAATAAAGTTAGGGCAAATGAAAAAAACTCCTCCCCCCCAATGGTGTCAGTGGATTGAGAACCTTAGTCTGAAGGTCAGCTGGGATGTGATTTTAAATGGAATGTTTATTTGATGTCCTATAAATGATAGAAGGGGTCATCTAAATATATATGAAACCTTGTCATGGACTGGACTCTGACCAAACAGTGATCTACTGGCTTAAATTGTATATGGTTGGCAATCAGTAGACATTTAGCACTTCCATGAATGACATTCAGAAGATGTCTAGAAACCACTGTGGTCTCCATATGAGTTTAAACTCAATTTCCTTCCATTGTGAAATGTCTGTTGAGTAAAGTCCTTCCTCATTATCTATAATCCTGGGTGCAGCCCGCACTCTGTACCCCTTCTGTTTTTCCATAAACTTCCCAAAATAGGAAATTGATTGCAAGTGAATGGTTGGCTCTGTTGAATGTACAATAAGGAGTGTGTCTTTACACATGCTGATCAGTAGGAGAGTAAATGTATGCATAGTTGATTAGCACAATAAGGGACAATTAGTAGAATGTTTTGGAAACACAGGTATGAAGGAATGTCTCAAGCATGTTTGGCATTTGCTTGGGTAGATCAAAGTCTTTGCAAAGGCGCCATGAAAACCTTGGTGGAGAACAAGGAGTGTGTCTTTCCCATGGATACGCTTCCATTAATTGCCACGTCAGATGGGTTGCATATAATCAGTAGATGACACCAACTCAATAATTGACAACTCATTGCTATTCTCACTTTGATTCCCTGGGAACTGCCCAACCAAGACTCTCTCAGGAGGAGCAGATAGAGTAGAGAGGGGGCACTTTTTCATTATATCTACAAGGCCGAGCCCTCAACTTTACTGGATTAAAGAAGAAGGAAAAGTATAACACATGATGATGACCTGGTGCTCCTACAGAAGTACCCTGGGCCAGTGCTCCCGTTCTGGGATTCTGGGATAGTGATATAAAAGAACATACAAGCATGGGGCAGTGTTGGGTGTGGAATGCAGTTGCCAAATGTGTGAGTGCCTTTACTATGGGAAACCAATGTCTATTCCTCCTTTAACAGCTTATGTCCCTTTGATGTCCCTTCTGGTTGTCCAACCTGTTGTTAAGGTTGTGCCAACACACTTCCCAAGTGCATGGGGAGGTGCCAACATGGATGGAGAGGTGCGAGAGGAACAATTAATGTTCACTAAATCCCCTCCCCTGATACATTCAGAGCCAATTAAAACAAGAGCATGGAGTTCTATAGTGTTGCTTCATCAAAGATTCTTTGTGGCTTCTACAGAGTAAATTTTTGCACCTTAACGAATAGGGATGCACCAAATCCAGGATTCGGGTTCAGGATTCAGGCAATATTTGGCCTTTTTCAGCAGGATTCAGCCAAATCCAAGTGCCTGGCCAAATCAAATCCGAATCCAAAAACTCATGTGACTTTTCGTCACACAAACCTGGAAGTCAAAAATGTTTTACTCTTTTTTTTACCCTCTTTCCTCCTCATTTCCCTAAATTAAATATACAAATTAGGCTTCGGATTTAGTTCAGAATTCAGCTGAATCCTTCACAAAGGATTTGGGATTTGGCCGCATCCTAAAATAGTGTATTTGGTGCATCTCTATAAACGAATCAACTCTTTCATTAAAAGAGTGGCTTCTCTATAAAGCAGTGATCCCCAACCAGTAGCCCGTGAGTAACATGTTGCTCTCCAACCCCAAGAATGTTGCTCCCAGTGGCCTCAAAGCAGGTGCTTATTTTTGAATTCCAGGCTTGGAGGCAAGTTTTGGTTGTATTAAAAACCAGGTGTACTGCCAAACAGAGACTCAACGTAGGTTGACAATTCACATAAGGGCTACCAAATGGCCAATCACAACACTTATTTGGTACCCCAAGAACATTTTTCAGTGTTACTTCCTAACTCCTTTTACTTCTGAATGTTGCTCACGGGTTCAAAAGGTTGGGGTTCCCTGCTATAAAGTACCTATCTATGTCAGAACTCTTCTATCATATTTATATATCAAAAGTTACTGTACAGTATTAAAGAACATAATGTCACCAGCAATGGGGGGAGAAGACCTGGTTTCATGATTGCATTGGTGACAAAAGGTGACATTGGCTTGTGCCCAAGTGATAATGTTTTGCTTTCACACCTTGCCTTTTGCTACTGAGATCTTCCTCTCTGTTGTGTGCCACTTGGGAAGGAAAGTGCATGAGAGGGAGTGAGAGTTTTGGCACATTGATGGGGCCTGGGAATGGCACAGGGACACACTTTGCACGAACCTGCTAATTACAATGTAAAGATAAAGGAACAAGCACACAATTTACTGTATCATACTAATCATTCCATTAATTCATATATTAGGCAGGGCCTCTCTGCTTTTCATGTGTTCAAATGGTACTAAAATTACAGCTTATGGAGATCCAAGATTCAAACACAAATTGGATATCTCTCCTTGGTGCAGTAGTGTCAATTGCTCAATCATACAGTGGTGGGGTTTGCCAGGTCCACATAAACTTCAGGGTACAAATAATAATTCCACTGGAAAGCTGGTTACAATGCAGTGTTGTGTTTTATTGAAAATGCATAAGCACTACATGTTTCAGACCTCAAGGGTCCTTCCTCTGGTGCACCATGGAGATCCATGAGCCTCCATCCCCCTATGATTAGTAGCATCTTCCTACAGGTCCTAAAAGAAAATTGTCCATCCACAGAATAACTTGATAGTTTAGCCAATTTTAGATGTTTTTCCAAAAAACACATCTGATTCACCCTCATGTGCCATTTTGGGAGGCCACAGGTGACAGTGCTACACAAAGAAGTCATGCAAGTTGGGCATGCACATTTGGAACCAAATCTTACTGTTGCCAATTATTTGTTCCCTGGGACAACTGCTTTCATAATATGACCACCCATTGGGCTAACATATTTGCAATCTGCAGTCTCTTAGGGAATAGTCACGTGTGTAACTGACCTCTCAAATCTCGTTTGCTCAAAGCTTCACAATATGTAATATTTACTCTTATCAAGAAAAGTGTCCAGGCAAGAGGCCTCCTTAGATGCTGATGAACTGTTGGCAGATGATATCTGTGCCCTAATCTAAAACTGGCCCAGCCTACTGGATAACATCTCCTTATGAATACTTCCAATTACCCAGTTGCAGTCAGCAAGCTTGGATAGTGATGGGAATGTCCTACTTCCCTGTCCTCCAGTAGATCAGTACATTAAGGTTAAGGACACACGAGCATATTCGAGGGGATTAATCGCCTCTTGTTCGGGCCACAACCTCCCACGAACTGCCTTCCCCTACCTTCTCTTCGGCTATAATGAAAAATTGCCAGCGAGATGGCACTTGCGGTGCTTCATTTTCAGAAGTCATGAGAAGTTGCCTCACAACGAACTATATATAATATATATGAAACCTTGTCATGGACTGGGCTCTGACCAAACAGAGATTCACTGGCTTAAATTGTTAATGGTTGGCAATCAGTAGACATGGAGCACTTCCATGAATGACATTCAGATGGTGTCTAGAAATCACAATGGTCTCCATATCATCTTAAATTACAAAGGCCAATTTCCTTCCATTGTGAAATGTCTGTTGAGTAAAGTCCTTCCTCATTATCTATAATCCTGGGTGCAGCCCCCACTCAATACCCCTTCTGTTTTTCTATAAACTTACCAAAATAGGAAAGTGATTGAAAGTGAATGGTTGGCTCCGTTGAATGTACAACAAGGAGTGTGTCTTTACACATGCTGATCAGTAGGAGAGTAAATGTATGCATAGGTGATTAGCACAATAAGGGACAATTAGTAGAATGTTTTTGAAACACAGGTATGAAGGAAAGTCTCAGGCATGTTTGGCATTTGCTTGGGAAGATCAAAGTCTTTGCAAAGGTGCCATAAAAACCTTGGTGGAGAACAAGGAGGGTGTCTTTCCCATCGATACACTTCCATTAATTGCCACGTCAGATGGGTTGTATTTATTCAGTAGATGACACCAACTCAATAATTGGCAACTCAGTGCTATTCTCACTCTGAATCCCTGGGAACTGCCCAACCAAGACTCTCTCAGATGGAGCAGATTGGGCAGAGACACATTAAACATAGAGAATGTCTTCAAAATGGAGCCCAGTATCTTTAATAGATTAAAGGAGAAGGAAAGGCATAACCACTGGAGGGTTTTAAATGTTAGGCCTACGGTGATTAAAACCTTTCTTCTCTTTTAAAGGCAACCACAAGGGCAGCAGATTTCATACGTCTTCAGCTTAACGTGCTACTGACACTAAAAATCTACTCTTCAAAATATTATTGGTAACTAACCCTCCTCTTCAGGTAGTAACAAGGTTGTAGGTACATAAATAAGTTGTGCCAAATTACTCTGAAATGTCTCAATTTCATCAAACACCCAAAACTGTAAGTAGGTCCGCTTATAATAATAGGAAGCAAAAGTAGCGTGTTAACATATGAAGCAAAGCGAAATCTGCAACTAGATGTTCCGGCTTACATTGAATACAATTACTGCACTTGTCTCCAAATTCTCCGCATACTTTACTGCTCTCTCTGTTGCTGCTGTAAATGCTCCAGGTAGCGGATTCATGTTTCCCCCTGGATCGCTCTTTTTCGCCGCTAGTGCACAAGTTTAGATAATTAATTTCCATATGTCATGAATTAATATTTAACAAAAGTGCACTTTATTCATATAACAGAGGCACTCAAATGTGCAATATGATATGCTATTTATTAATGTGATTGGTGTAATATATATATCAATTCATTGTGATGTCAATCTTGGGTGTTTGATGAAATTGGGAGATTTCAGAGTAATTAATGAAACTAAAATAAAACTGAAGTCAATTTTCAGAGAGAGACAAAAGAGATACTTTTTTTGTTAGCAATAACAATACATGTGTTGCCTTATAGAGCATTTGACTTTTAGATGGGGTCAGTGACCCTCGTCAAAAAACACAAAAAAAATTGTTTTTGGCTTATGAGCCTATGAGTAAGTGCCCCAACAGGCATGAAACGCTGTTTTCCTGTCTTCTTAAACTTTTGTATTGTTTTACAACATTGATTGATTTTTGGAGGGACAGTTATTTTGGTTTTCTTATGGATTTGCGTCAGTGACCCTCCCCTATTTGAAAGCTGGAAAGACTTAAGGTGGCCATAGATGCAAAGATCCGCTCATTTGGCGATGTTGCCAAACAAGCGGATCTTTCCCCGATATGCCATTAACAGGCATGGCTATATCGGGGGTAATCTGATTGTTCGGCCGTACGGCCGAACGATCAGATTACGATGTGCCATGAGCTCCGGCGGGATCGGTCGAGTCAAAATCAAACCTGACCGATCGACCAAACGACCGATCTCCGCCGGACGAAAGAAGTCGGCACATGCCACACACGATCCGAAAATCGTATGAATCCTCGATTCGTACGATCGGATCTGTGTGTCTATGGCCACCTTTAGAGGAAGACAACAAATCAGGGCCGGACTGGCAATCTGTGGGTTCTGGCAAATGCCAGAGGGGCTGCCATAAGGTGCCATAGAAAGTCAGTATTTAGTGGGCCGGTTAGGAGCTGATTGGACTTCTCTGTATTGGATTACCAGGGCCTATTTTGGCTCCCAGTCCAGACCTGCAGCAAATACATATATTTCTATAATATAAAAAGAAATAATGAAGGCCAATTGAAAAATTGATTCGAATTGGCCATTCTATAACAGACTATGAGTTAACTGTAAAGTGAACCACCCCTTTAAAGGCATTGGTGTGGGAAGATCAAAGTCTATGTAAAGGTGCTATAAAAACCATGTCAGTTGTAGAACAAGGAGTGTGTCTTTCCCATAGACACACTTCCATGAATTGACACGTTCAATGTGTTGCATATATTCAGTAGGTGACACCAACTCAATAATTGGCAACTCAGTGCTATTCTCACTTTGAAACCCTGGGAACCAGGCCCAGACTGGGAATCTGTGGGTTCTGGCAAATGCCAGAGGGGCTGCTATAAGGTCCCATAGAAAGTCAGTATTTAGTGGGCTGATAGGGACTGTTTGGGCCTCTGTGTACCTGAAATGCCAGGGCCTATTTTAATTCTCAGTCCGGACCTGCTGGGAACTGCCCAACCAAGACTCTATCAGATGGAACAGATTGGGCAGAGACATATTACCATATAATATCTTCAAAATCAACTTATTTTTTTGCAGGGTAGACACTCAAAGATCAATCCTCCAGGCAGTTGTAGTAAAAATTGATCTTTATTGATGTACAGCTGTGGATAACAGCCTTACGCGTTTTGTGTTCTCACAACACTTAATTATCAACACATGTACTTCAATAAAGACCAATTTTTACTACAACTACCTGGAGGATTGCTCTTTGAGTGTCTACCCTGCAAACAATATGGTGATGTCCGCTCCCTTATGCTGAAGGAAAAAGATATGTTTTGATGAAGACCAAGCCCTGCATTTTAACTAGATTAAAGGAGACGTAGAGGCATATAGTGATGAAAACCTTTCTTTCTATTTAAAGGCAACCACAAGGCAGCAGATTTTATGCTTCTTCAGCTTAAGCCCCCTTTACAAACTCAATATTTGGTTACTAACTCACCTCTTCAGGTTGTAACAAGGTTGTAGATACATAAAGAAGCCAAATTAGCATAAAAGCATTTGCCTTAAATCAACCTTCAGGCTAAATCCCAACCCCTATCTCCACACTTTCTAGGCTTACACATTAGGGCAGGGGTGTCCAAAAGGTAGATTGGGATCTACCAGTGACCTTTAGTTGGTGATCAGTAGAGCGCAAGACACTGTCAACAAACAGCTTGACTAAATCACCCTCCTGTTTTATTATATTCATTCATAAATGTATTCTGTTAAGGTTACATAAGAAATAGTTGTTGTTTAAATATAGTAATATCAATTCTCTTATAAATTAATATAATATTTGATTAATATTTTCTGTGGAACAAGAATGCTGTTATGGATGTAGATCATAATGGGCATTAGTCAAGTATGGGCACTCCTGCATTAGGGTGTACAGGGGAAGGGCAATTATCTTGGATATAGGACATACCTAATGGGCATTATCTGAGAGCACAACTATACATGCTTCATACTTTCTCATACCTGTGTAGAGTGAGCACATGACTCCTACACTCTGGGATTCTAGTCTGGGATATATATATATATATATATATATATATATATATATATATATATATATATATATATATATATATATATATATATATATCTCAATTTACCAAGAACATGGAAGCCTGGGGCACTGTATAGAGCACCAGTGTGTGTTCCTCCCTTTATAGCTCATGCCCCTTTGATATTACCCTATGGGTATCCAGCCTGTGACAGAAATGACATCAATAAGCTCTGATTATAACTGATGACATCACTAAGCACCATTTATAAGGATATCATTTACAGAATATTCCTGGCTCTTGTGTATTATATATAAATTCAGATTCAGTCTTTCGTATATGCTGCTTGGGGGGGTAACACATCTGCCATGACATTTAGTTATACCCATTCTGATAGAAAGTTGACATTGGCTTGTTGACAAGTGATAACATTTTGCTTTCACGCCTTGCCCTTTGCTAGTGAGAGTAGGAGAGGAAGGAACATGAGAGGGGGAGTGAGTGTTTTGGCACAGGGACACACTTTGCACTGACTTGCTAATTACAATTTGAATACAGAGTTGCCCTTGTCTGTTTAATCATCAGTTTTATTCAGCAGAGGACTGGAGGCCAGGAGGCCCATCAGGGACAATTCAATCAGATGTGAAAGGTTTGTCTTCAACAGGGTTGCTGTCTGCAATTTCTTAGCCAATAGTCACATGTGCAACTGACCATCTTGATGGCTTCGGAATATGCAATATTTCCTTTAATCATTCAAACTTTACAGTCATTAAAAACGTTAGAGGCTGATGGACCATTAGACGTTGACCTCTCTGCCCTGTCCTAAATCTGGCCATGGTTACTGGAGCACATTCCATTACCTAATCACACTGAATTAATCTACTGTTCCATTTGGCTGGCATTTCACGAACATATCTGGAAAATGAGATAAAGTTGGGGCTGGTACTAAAAAATAGCAGTACACTTTCCACTGTGTATGAGTGGATTGTGGGCCCTCACCTAAAGGTAAGCTAGAATGAGATTTGAGAGGCAATAATTATTTGGCATCCTACAGTTCTGTCCATTGTGAAATTAGCATTGAATAAAGCTCCTTCTCGTTGTCTAATGTCCCGGTTGAAGCCCTCACTCTGTTTTCTTTCTGTTTTTCCCTAAACTTCCTGAATTAAAAAGTGACTGGTTCACGCCAGTAGGTATCACACGTTGGTAAGTAGGAGAGTAAAAGATCCAGGCATGGGTATGGACACTGCTCAAAGGCACTGGTATTTGTGAAGGTGCCATAAAAACCTTGAAGGTGACAGTCAGATGTTGAACAAGGAGTGTGTCTTTCCCATGGACACACTTCAATTAATTGACACGTCAGTTGTGTTGCATATATTCAGTAGATGACACCAACTCAATAATTGGCAACTCAATGCTATTCTCACTTTGAATCCCTGGGAACTGCCCAACCAAGACTTTCTCAGGAACAGATTTCATACTTTGGCTCAAACCCCCATTTTCTAACTCACCATTTGGTTTGTAACCCACCTTCTTAGCTTATAACAAGGTTAAAATACAAAGAGAAGCTTTGCCATGTCAACAAAATACATTTACCTTAAACCAACATCCAGGGTGAACCTCAACCCAGAGCTCCACACCTTGAGTGTACAAAGGAAGAGCAACAACCTTGGCTACATTGTGAGATTAACTGCAATGGCTCCTGTTATCCCTAAAACCAAAGATTTCAAAATTCACCTTTTAACTTGCAAGAAGAGGGCCACCAAGATAAATTAGGATGAGATTTGAGAGGCAATGCTTATTTGGAAACCTACAGTATAGTTCTGTTCATTGCAACATTAATATTGAGTGAAGTTCTTCCTCTTGTCTAAAGTCCTGGTGGAAAATCTCACTCTATATTCTTTCTGTTTTTCCCTAAACTTCCTGAATTGAAAGTGATTGCAAGTGAATGGTTGTTTCACTCCAGTAGGAATCACATGCTGATCAGTAGGAGAGTAAATATATACAAAGCTCATTAGCACAAGAAGGGACAATTAGCAGATTGTTTTGGAAACACAGGTATGGAAGGAAAGTATCAGTGAAGATTCAGGCATGAGTATGGACACTGCTCAAAGGCATTGGTGTGGGAAGACCAAAATCTTTGTAAAGGTGACAGTCAGATGTAAAACAAGGAGTGAGTCTTTCCCATGGACACACTTCCATTAATTGCCACGTCAAATGGGTTGTATAAAATCAGCAGGTGACTCCAACTCAATAATTGGCAACTCTGTGCTATTCTCACTTTGAATCTCTGGGAACTGCCCAACCAAGACTCTCTCAGGAGGAGCAGATTGGACAAGTTTCCATAGAGAACATTTACAAGACCAAGTCCTGCATTTTAATAGATTAAAAGCAGCTACCAGGGTAGCAGATTTCATGCTTCTACTTGCCACGTCAGATGTGTTGCATATATTCAGTAGGTGACACCAATTCTTTAATTGGCTATACTCACTTTGAATCCCTGGGAACTGCCCAACCAAGACTCTCTCAGGAACATACCTCTTTTGCTCAAGCTCCCCATTTTCAACTCACCATTTGGTTGGTAACCCACCTTCTTAGCTCATAACAAGTTTAAAATATACAGAGAAGCTTTGCCATGTCAACAAAATACATTTACCTTAAACCAACACCCAGAGTGAACCCCCGAACCCAGAGCTCTACACTTTGAGGACTTTGAGTGTACAGAGGAAGAGTAACAACCTTGGCTACATCGTGAAATCAACTGCAATGGCTCATGTTATCTCGAAAAACCATATTTTAACTTCCATGTATAGGGCCACAGAGGTTATATCTAATGGGCATCTGAAGATATAACTATACATACATTATACGTGTCCAAGTCTGTAGTATTCATGTGGCTCAAGAAGAAGTATTTAAATGCAAGTCAGGCACAGGTGCCAAATATTCCCCTTGTAGAGACTAAGTACCACAGTGGGTCAGTATCTTTTCCTTATGGCACACAGGGCAATTAAAGATCGTTGTTCCTACCAAATTGCACTAGAATTGTCTAACATGCCCTAAGTCTTGTAGTCCTCGACGTATGTTATTGTCCTATACCCCCTGGATTTTTGAATAGCTAAAACTAAGAGCCCTCTACTCATAACAGTGCTTTGGGCTCTAGGATCCTAGACTGGGATATAAATATAGCTCAATCTACAAAAAACATGCAAGCCTGGGGCACTTTAGGATGTGCATGACTGGAATGCAGTTGCTCAGTGTGTGCATGAGTAACTTTACTATGGGAAAGTCCCTACTCCATACAGCAACAATGTCTGTCGTCCTTCACAGCTCTTGTCCCTTTGATGTCCCCCTCTGGTTGACCAAACTGCTGCCTGGGATGTGCCAACACACTTCCCAGAAGCATGTAGAGGTGCCAATAAGGATGGAGAGGTGTGAGAGGAACAATCTTCATTTGACACTAAATTCTCTCCCATGATGTATTATGTATTTAAGATCATTAAAACAAGGGTATGGAGATCTTTGGTGAAGGGGCCTCCTGTAGGCCTAACTAAGAGCAACATCCCATAAATGTTGGAACTTGTGGATGTAAAAAAGGTATAGCATAAAAAAAGATGGTCAAAACACTTCCATCAGAAGCATTGCTGGTTTCTTTAGTAGAATTCTTTGTTGCCTCATGGGAAGCCTGGACTTGATACCCAGCCAATGAATACTGCCTTTTTATTGAAACCCTGAGCATTGCGTCATTCACCCAGCGCAAACAGGGACAATGGACATAAAAAAAGAGTTCCAGTCTCCTTAGGCACCAAAAGCCACAAAATGATAAGAGTCTTGAGGCCCAACTCTGGACACCAAGGTGGTACTCTTTTTCCCTGACCTGAAAGCACACAGAAGGCAAGAGTCTTCAGACCCCCTTCACTGCAAGATTAGAGGGGAAGCTTTATCCAACTCCAAAGTCTGACAAGGGAGAGGGAAAACAAATGACCTCTGAAAAGGTCTCAAATCAAATGTGTGGGGCCAGGCTTCATAGGGAAAGGAGCCAAATCCAAGAAAAAATATAAAGATAAAAGTGGCAAATAGTGGAGATAATAAATAAACAGGTAGGTAAAATATCATAAAATGTAGTGTTATGATCAAATATTCAGATTTAGTCCTTCATATATGTTGCTTGGGGGTCAGACAGTAATTTACAGCCCATCAGCTATGGAATTCAGTCAGAAAGGTGACATTGGCTTGTGCTCAAGTGACAATATTTTGCTTTCACACCTTGCCCTTTGCTAGTGAGATCTCACTGTTACGAGCCATTTGTGTTATGGACATGGGAGGGGAATGAGAGGTTTGGCACAGGGACACACTTTCTACAGACATTACAATATGAATACAGAGAAAAATGGAAATAATCTACTGTCTCTGTATTTTCCTTGTCTATTTAATCATCAGTTTCAATTATAAATTAAGATGGTCCTTATGGCACAAGGGGCAATTAGAGATTGTTGTGCCATCAAATTGCACTAGAATTATCTAGCATGCCACAACCTTGTAGTCCTGGACTTTTGTTATTGTCATGTTCCCCCTGGATTTTTGGATTGCTTAAACTTTCTGACATGACCCCTCTACTCATAACAGTGCCCTGGGCTCTAGGATCCTAGACTAGGATACATAGAGCTAAATCTACAAAAAAACATGCAAGCCTGGGGCAATGTAGGATGGCCATACATGTAGAGATCCACTTGTTTGAGACCTTGCCAAATGAAGGGATCTCTCCCCAATATATATATATATACCTTGAGGTGGGTGATTTTGGGCTGATCTGATCGTGGGCCCTAGGGCTTAAATGTCGTATCACAACGCCGAGAATACAGGTGCTCAGACCACATCAATGACCTGACGCAGTAACCGATCTGATGTTTTTTTTAAACTTGCCCGGTGGACTTTATATCGGCCACCTTTAGCGTGTGTGTGAAGGCCTTTACTATGGGAAAGTTCCTACTCCATACAACACCAGTGTCTGTCCTCTCCCTTCACATCTCATGTACCTTTGATGTCCCCTCTGGTTGTCCAAACTGCTGCCCAGGATGTACCAACACACTTCCCAGAAACATGTAGAGGTGCCAATAAGGATGGCGAGGTGTGAGAGGAACAATCTTCATTTAACACTAAATTCCCTCCCCTGACATATTCAAGCTCATTAAAACAAGGGTATGGAGATCTATGGTGATGGAGCCTCCTGTAGACCTGACTAAACGTAGGAACTTGTCTCTGTAAAAACAGATATAGCATAAAAAAAGTTGGTCAAAAGCATTTTCCTGTGTAGCATTGGTGGTTCAGTGGTAGAATTCTCGCCTGCCACGCGGGAGGCCCGGGTTCGATTCCCGGCCAATGCAACAGTCTTTTTCATCCCATCATATTTATTTAAATCATTTGTTGCTCTATGTTGCTCTATGAGGCTACACTATGTGCAGGGCTCACCAGGCTACATGGGATGCGGTGCATAGATTGAATAGAGTGTGACAGATGGTATATGCCTCGGGGCACCAGCTTCACAAGGGCCTGTTCCATGCAAATATAAAGATATGAGCAAAAAATATTAAAGCTGTTAAAAAAGGCTTTTATCTACAGTATCTTTAAATATGTATGAGGGTGCATGGAGATGTAGTACAACTACAACTGGAAGGTGGCATGTTGGGATGCCAGCCTTTTAGCAGTGCCTGCCCCCCAACATCCCTTACTAAGGCTCTGCGTAGCAGCTTGATATTCTGCTGGTTCCAGTTTTAGATCAGGAGTTATTTTTTTACTGGGACATGGCTGAGGGCAACCAATAACCATATTACATGAGACTGGCGCCCCACCAGATATTTACCAATTGTTAAAACATATCAACATATTAATGGTAAGTGTTTGGGAAGACACTCAGGCTCCTCAAAACTTTGCCTCAGGGCCAAGCCCACTCTCTTGAAGTCTTTGATGTAAGGAAAGGGATTTCGTAAGTAGGTGATAAAGTCTGTTGTCCTGTGTTCCCAGACTCACACTTACGGATTCTCACCCAGCTCGTGTCAGGCTGATGCTCACGTGAAGCAATAAAGGACCTGATTCTAAAAAAGCCCTCCCTTGTACTATTCTTGGAGGATTCCCTTATGGCTTTGTAAAAAATAATGGTTAAAATAATGTCTTTTAACATGAGAGAAATCAGTGAATTCATGGTGGCCCTTCTTAACAAGGACGTAATAAGAGAAGAAGACCCTACAGTTGCATTGGGGCCCAGGAATGCAGGGGGTCCGGTTAGGCCCTAATTAATGATGAATTTCAATATAACCCGGAAGAACAGATCAACTCAACAATGTTTTGGGGGCCTAAATTGAATTTGCCATGGGGCCCAGTAACATCTACTTTCACCTCAATTGTACAACCCTAGGGAAACCTGCTATTGGAATAGGTTGCACTGGAAAGGTAGGGGGGAAACAGGGTTTGGTAAGTCAGTTACAGCTAAATTACAAATTCAGTGTGAGACTGGGCCACTAGGGTACCAGGAACTCTTAATGGGCCCAGGTGCCAGTGGCCTCTCCTACTAACCAGTGTCAGAATGGGGGGGCCCAGGGCAAAGCACCATCTGCCTCCTATCCAGCCACAACCCCCCTCTGGCTCCCCATCCAAGTCTCAACCCTCCTTTGGCCCCGCTGCACTTACCTATATTCTTTACTGCAGCGAACAGGCCAGGCATAGAGGCCGGGACAGTGACAGTGGGTCGCAGTGGGAGGTAAGGAGGTCGGCATTAGGGAGCGTGACTGGGCTGGCAGGGCCCAAAAAAGCCGGGGCCCACCAGGCTTTTTCCTGGTTTTCCACTGGCCCAGTCTGACCATTTTACTAACCCTACCGTACCCATATCATTCGACATTCCTTATTAATGAACTTAAAAAAGGGAAATGAAGGGACAGCTAAATGAGAATATGTAAAGAAAAGAGTCTAAGAGAATAAAATAGGTGTGGGAAGAGAGGAATAAAAATTATTTGGGTGACCCTGTGGTCTAAGGCTTTGTATTGGGCCTTAGTCCCCATGGATATGTGCGCTGTGACAGCTGGAGTGCTGAATGGTCTATACTGTAGGGTATATACCAGGCATAAATATTCATTATTTACCTATGAAAAAAGTGTTATCTTTAAAGAAATTGTCCAGTATAAAAATAAAAACCAAAAATAGGTTGTGCAAAATAAAAAAAAATGTTTCTAATAGAGTTAGTTAGCCAAAAATGTAATGTATAAAGGCTGGAGTGACTGGATGTCTAACATAATAGCCAGAACATTACTTCCTGCATTTTAGCTCTTTGGTTTCCACTGATTGGTTACCAGGCAGTAACCAATCAGTGACTTGAGGGAGGCACATGGGCAATAACTGTTGCTTTTGAATCCGAGCTGAATGCTGAGGATCAATTGCAAACTCACTGAACAATTATGTCCCATGTGGCCCCCCTTATAGTCACTGACTAACTCAAAGTTAGAGAGCTGAAAAGCAGGAAGTAGTGTTCTGGCTATTATGTTACACATCCACTCACTCCAGCCTTTATACATTACATTTTTGGCTAACTAACTATATTAGAAACATTTTTTTATTTTCCACAGCCTATTTACCCAGTTTTTATTTTTACACTGAACTGTTCCTTTAAGACTTTCAGTAAATATATGCCTGTATGTATCATAAAATATAACCAAAACAGTGAAGACAAAAACTTGTTGCAGTCCTGACCCGCATACTCATCATTCTATATGTGTTATCACGTGGTATAACCATTATTATGGAACAGACCCTAAATATATATATAAATATATCCACTCACACTAAACAACAATATACAAAACAGAAATTATAGCTTTTTAATTTATAGATCTATGCATGTAGAAATTACAGAGCAATGAAAGTATAAAAAAGATAAAGATATAATTTAATTTGAAAGTCCATATTTACAAAAAGAGGGATGAGGAAATAATAAATACAATATTTATGGCCAGGGCCTCCACACAAGGGCTGGGTTAACAGAGGAACTGGTAGGGGGAAAGAGAGTCCTTTGTGTTGACTTTCTGGCTTGAAAGGTTTGTGGGGGTGTTTGCTGCTGTACTTGCCCCATAAAGGGCGTTCTGAATGAACTGGATGGAGATGGATGGCTGGTCTGGTTCTTGGGGCTTTGTTCCAGTACCTCTCCTGCAACCCTGGAGATTATTGGTGGACTTGGCAAGATCTGACGCTGGTTAACCTTCAAGGAGACATCTTGAACAGAGTCCTTCCAGTGTTTCTGAGTCTGTTCTTCCATGTGCTGGCACAACCTCTGGACCATGTATTCCTTCTTCTTCTCACAGATACTGTCAGCAGAGTTGAGGAAGGAAGTGGCCTGGTTGAGTCCTTCCCGAAAGCCTCCTTTAAACCCTGACTGCAATTTCTTTTTATCTGAAGGCACTACAGCAAAAAGAAACATGTACATTTTATATGGGGAGTTTGTGGTTAAACACAATTGCTAGATGAACAGTGATATTAAGAAATGCTCTAATATATACATATTGCATCATGTATTAAGCCTAGAGATATAGGAGGTTGATTGCACAATTTTACAGCAAGTATGGTTTGAGAGCCTCCAGTTGGAGGTCGAATTGGTCTAAGGCTTTACTTGCCCCTTAAAGATTAGCCTTACTAGGAGTTTCCATTTGAGCTATGTTTTTAAAGATAGACCTAAAATTTTGGGAGGTGAGTGGGTTTTCTGTTTTAAATTAAGGGAAACCATTTTGCTCTAGAAATGCTCTACTTTTGCTTTGTTGGTCCAATATGAACTTCATAATCTCTTCTCTTATGATTACATGACATAATATGATTTACATAATATTAAATATAAAATACACGTAAAGAGATCCATATTAAAGGCATTATAAAAAGGTTGTGTATCTCTCACCTGGATTATGACACATTTTGAGAAAGTGCACTGTCTTTTTCAGAATATCAGCCTTCTCAGCCTTGGGATTTTTTAAAGACTGTGGGGAAGAATACAAAACGTTAGGATTTAGCACAATAAACAACCACAGAAGCATTCCATTTCTACAGTTGGAAATGGCCCAATAACAGTTCTTTAATGCAATATTGATGACCAAACATATTCAAACTTGCTACTACCACACCATTACTCTTACTTCATGCTGGTAACTTTAGTACTCAGCTATAGGACACAAAGATTGGAGCTCCTACTTGTACACATACCCCCATAACCTAAACTCTGCATTAAGGTGACTATAACTATTTTTTAGGGACAAGGTACATTAACTCCCATCATCCCCTGGCATATAATCTTTGTAGTTCCATGAGGGTAATGCCATTGTTCCATACTCCTAATTGTAGTGGAGAAAAACTAGGAATCCTCTTAGAATAAAATCACTAAAAGGGTCCTACCTCATCATGAGTGGCCTCCATGAGAAGGGTCCTGAGATGTTCCAAGCTCTGATTAATTCTGTCTCTCCTTCTTTTCTCTATCACCGGCTTCATTAGCTGGAATGGAGAAAAAAAGAAAATGAGTGTGAAAAACAGTAATGATACGGAGATTGAGCTGGCTGAGAAATAAATGGGAAAAGATCAGGACTTTACAAAGGATAAGGAGATACAAACCATTAATTAGGAGAGCCTGACTATAAAGTAGTCAGGTTAAAGAGGAAAGACTTTACACAGAGAAATTGAGAAATGACTGAAGAGGTCCGCTTGGGTAGGAAATAAATGGCTGTAGATAACGGACCTGTTGGAGAACCGAGTGCGTTGGGTAGGGAGATAGACGTCCGAATCACTAGGTATAATGAATCGGGTGGGTAGTAAGGTCTATGGTGGCTATAGAAATAAACACTGCAGTGGGACACCTTAGCTCGAACTGTAGAGGTTTATTTCCAGGGGTAGGTTGGTCCAAATTCTACAACCGAATCACTAGATATTGAGTTCTATACGTGCAGCTCCAGAGCTGGAAATCTACAGAACAAACTCAGGAGATATGGACCTATATGCTATATAAATCAAACTCAGTGAATGGAATTCTGTAGAACTAAGTTGATATACAATCAATCAATCTCAAGTGATGGAAATCTAAAGAAGTAACTCAGGAGACGGAATTCTAGAGAAAGAAAGTAAGACCCTAAACTTGAACATCTACAGACTCAATTGTCACAGTTCAAAGTAAGAAATTGTACAGAGAATGAAGAATTGGAGGAGTCAGGGGTAATATCCAAGAGATAGAATAGTTTCCAGAAGGCTGTATGTGGCACTTACCCTCTTATCCTCACGGCTGAGGTAGGATTTCCTCATCTTGGTGCCAAGAGAAGTTTGAGATGGGCAAAGTCCAGGAGAATGCATGTGATCAGTATGAAGAGAATGTAGCATGTGTTCTGAATATGCAGCGATCTTCCTACTAATCCTTTTGGCCCAGCCCCCTAATTACCATTAGAATTGCCCTCAACTCCAGCCTCTTGCCCCACCTCCTCCCATGCGACTGGTGTCATTAACATAACAGAGCCAAGGAGTGTGCTGCCCCCCCCAGCCTAGGAGAGTGTGCCTGGGAGAGGGGGCTCATCAATAGCCATAAACTAGTTATCTTCTGCTTAGCAGATATCTGGATTTTTTTGCATCAAAACGTTTTAGTGGAATGCATTTTGACCAGAGGGGTGTTTTAAATAAAGCAAAAAACCCAATTTGTAATGCCCGCCTTTGCTGAGCGCTAGAGTAATATGAGCCAAAACCCATGAAAAAGCTGCTGGAAAAGCTTATATATAATAATTGGGACACCTGGGTAACACTATAACGCAGTCTGAAAAATGTCTTCTAGGCTTATCTATTCCTTTGAAGGTGTCACTCTCCAGTGGTGAAATATAATTTTTCTAACCCCCCCCTGGAAAATTTTCCCCCCCCACTGTGATCATGGGCAAATGGATCTGATTGCATGGTTGAAAGCAGGAAGCAGGGTGCTGAGGATCATTTCTGGAACCCTTTGACCCACCAGGAAATTTTGTGGTCACAGGATCTGATGACCGTTACCCCACTGCCACTCTCCCTCTATATCTGGATCCCCTTGGATGTTTAATGCGTATGGGTGTTCCCAATCTGTGGGAACAGAAAAGCAATTTCATTGTCCTTGTCCACCCCCAAAAATAAGTTCCCCATGTTGGGTTGGCCCACCTGTGGGTCCTGAAGTAATGGTTTGAAGGGGTTTAGGGTTCAGCCTAAAGGCAATTTAGATTGAGATCTGAGGGGAAAGTCTATTTACTCTCCCGTAGATGCACCTGGACGTTTAGCATGAAGGAGAAATTAAAGTAGGATCTGGGCATGAAAATGTATTTGTCATATTATATTGTCTGAACTATGGGTGAATGGACGATAAAGTAGTTGAACCAAAATGATGTGACAATCACTGTATTGTCTAGAATAGATTATCTATTCCCCAGAGCTCTAATAATGTACAAGCTGCAGTGTTTAGTATTAGTGAGACTTAGTATTATTTTACCTACTATACTGTATATAGTATTATGGGAAGAACAGGACATGGGGTTCCAACCATAGGGAAAACTATGACAGACTCCTAAGGTATAATTACTTAGAACCATCCTGATATAATGATCACACACTTATATTGCTTATAGGAGCAACATCAGACTATTATTTTGCCATTGCAGGAAAGATGTTTGGATTTGAGAAAATTTTCCTAAGGTAAATCCCAAGTACAGTCCAATATACATATTCACTGGGGCTCACTGCACTGGGGATGAGATGATCCACAGTTTATCATAGGGATACTGACACAATACCCAGAACTCTCCCAGAACTGTAGTAAGATTTCCACATTGGCAACCAACATGTGATCACATAAGCCATATGCCAGCCATATTACACCACTAATTTAACATGTTTCTGCTACCATCTAATACAATTTCCCTCTGCTTTCTGGACCACTATTAACAATGTAAATTATAGGATTCCCTTTGACAATGGTTAGGTAAGGAGAGACTGAAGCAAGAACCTTCCAGACAAACACACTTCCAGACCATTTGCTCTGCTGTAGTAGGAGAATCAAATTTGCAGGTAGGTGTGAAAGTCTGTAGACTGTTCTTCCCAAGGTCACACTCTCTCATTCCCACCATAATGTTGTGCTACTGACCAAAGGCAGCAATGCCTTCGGTGTTAGTTTTATTGGGTCACAGGGTTACAGAGGACGACATAAGGGTTCAGGAACTCAAATGTACGGCACAAGCTCCTTAGGACCGAAGTTCATAGTGCTTGTGTTTTTTATGCTACAAAGTGTAGTAGTAAGTAGACCTGGTTGAGAAATGATGTGGGAAGAAGTTGTGTATTGAAGGGATTCCTTAACCAACTCCTAATTAACAGTATCCTAAACTTTGACAAGTCATTGAGACTCTCTCCTCAGACATTTGCCCCAGGGTATGTACACACAGCCACTTCTCTATACAAAGGGCTGTGACAAACATTTGAGCATTGACTGTTCCCACACTCACACTTACAGGTTCCCACACACTTGCACAAGATGGTTCTCACCTTATACCGGGGGGGTGGAAGGTATGCAGACTGCTGGGGTGCCAGAACAGAAGCACATGAGGTCAACCTTCATGATAGCCAGAATTAGTGACCTAATGACTGGAAGTTCTAATGGGTTGTAGGGTCACTCCCAGCTAAAGCCAATTGTGACCTCTGTTTTCTAGAGTATGGTAGAATTAAGAATATATTGATAACAGCCCTCCAGTAGGTTGGGTATCCACAAAAAATGTGGATATCAAGCAGGTAGTGGGAATGTAAAGGTTGACATGGGCTGAGGTTGGGCAGAAAGTCACTAGAGAGGCCTCCTCGACTATCTGCCTGACTTCAATGAGCGTGTGGCATCACTTTTTCATGTTGGGTTGTGGGTAAAGCTAATGAGGGTCAAGTAGATGGTCCAAGCAGGTAAAAATGCAGCTTGAATTAGGATCTGGGTACACTTAAGACCCATGCAGGTCATTAGATGATGTACTGTTGACCAGTTTCAACCTGAGCCCCTATGTGAAACTGGACAATATGCTCCCTTTACAGAAAGTCAAAGTGTTAGCTTGGCATCTTCCAAGTCACTCCCAGCTTCACCTCAAGTTTCTACAAAGCAGTAGAAGACCAGTTGGGATAAAATGCATGCAGCATTTTTATGTGCATTCCTAGGTAGTAAAGGAAGATCATACTGAAGTTGGGGTGATACTTAGAATGTTCACATATTAGCTGACCTAGATTATCTTGGAACCAGAGTCAGATGTGCAACCTCTCTATAAGGTGATGAAGCCCTGCTGGAGCTCAAAGTAAGTCTAGGACCTTAAAACCACAGCTGTAGGGCAAATGACCTTGATATTTCTGGAAGTTCGGCCTGAAGACCACTTATAATGAGATTTGAGTGAGATTCTATTTAGGAAAAATTATTTAAAACAAACCACAAGATTATATTCTAATAAAGATGTGTATTAGAAGGATGCCCAAGACATTTTCCATATCTAAACCCCCCCTGCCCCACCTGGGACAAATGTTTCTGCAGTTAGCTTTCCCATGGTAACACTTGCAGGTTCCCTCACACTTTATTAATGGCTTGCATGGGCAGGATCTAACCTTGCATTGGGGAA
The DNA here is from genome assembly GCA_038501925.1 of Xenopus petersii. Taxonomy (NCBI): domain Eukaryota; kingdom Metazoa; phylum Chordata; class Amphibia; order Anura; family Pipidae; genus Xenopus; species Xenopus petersii. The sequence continues at coordinate 151,784,478 of CM076676.1, forward strand.
GGGGGGCAATTTAAAGGTTGCTGGGGGTTTTAGAACAGAAGCACTTTTAGTTAAGGGAATATTTAATGGCTCACTAAGTGTCATGGCCCAAGTCATTGAACTAATCACATTACTTAATGGGCCATAGGGTCATTCGTAGGTAAAACCAACAGAACTATTTTATTGTAGGGATCTGTGCGGCTACAGTGGCTTTTTTAATAGGTTAAAAGTATAAATGTCCAACCTGATGGTTTCCAACTTCTAAGTTTCCAGTTAGTACAAGTTCTAAGTTAAATAGCCAACTTGTAACCTTATTATGAGCTAAGAGGGCACCTTATAATACATCATTGATACTCAGAGTTCCCTGCATAACTCAGCCTGCAGCCTTGTGCCTTTATAAGGTCACAGACCCCTCAGTGACTTCTTATATCCTTATAATTTACAGTAGGGGGTACAATATCCCTTATAATACATGAGTGATACTCAGAGCTCCCTGTATAACTTAGCCTGCAGCCTTGTGCCTTTATATGGTCACAGAACCCCTCAGTGACTTCTAATATCCTTATAATTTACAGTAGGGGGTACAGTATCCCTTATAATACATGAGTGATACTCAGAGTTCCCTGTATAATATGTGCCAATAATTTGGTTCTATAATGACTCTCAGGTGCATTGACATCTCATCTGGTCAAGTGAAGGCCAGAAGCTTTCTCGCTAACTGCCTACACACCACTCTATATAATTTTACAAATGGATTGGAAGGTCTAAATAAAGTGTTTGGAAACCAATACAGTCATGTTGGGAGCATTTCCCAATATGGTTATTGATGGAGGTAGAAGGAAAGGAAAACTTTTTCTCAGACAATTCCTACTGATCTGCTACATTTCTAGTGGATCTAGAGCAGTGGTTGCCATCTTCAAGCCCCACTATATAAATATTTGTTCATAATAAGGCTACAGATATAGGGGAACATTTATGTATCATTGCTGTATCAGCCATTTACCCATGGAGGATCTAGAATACCAAATAACCTTAATTATCATCTAGTTGGGCTTTAAGGTGTATCTAGGGTAATAGATAGGCATTCTTCTCTCAAAATCTCATACTATTTGTCCTTCAGAAGACCATAATGTCTCATTTTGCATGGATAGACCTACGTTCTTCATCAGTGAGTACTTATCAAGCTTTATTTATATATCAACTTATTTAACTGTATTTCATGGTGATATTATTCACATGTAATAAAAAGTGTGAAAGGACCCTTGTCTGTTGTTTTGTCTGTTGATAGTGTGGCCAATCGGTCTAAGGCGCTGGATTAAGGCTCCAGTCTCTTTGGGGGTGTGGGTGGGTTTGAATGCCACAGGTGATTTTACATTTGATCAGTAACATTGGTCCGTGCCTCATTATTCCCAGGGCTCCCCCTATTCAAGTTTTTGTGAAAGTGGGAGCTCTTTTTTGAACAAATTTAGAGTAGGGTGAACACATTACCAATTAAACCAACTAAAACATACAGAATTCTTTGCTATCCAGAGGCTGCTGGGAAATCAAGAACTGGACAACAGTGATCTTAAATATGGGGGGGGGCAAGCTCACAAAAACAAACCCTCCCTCCCTGTTCTGCCCACCTGTTCACTCAATTGCTGTCGGCTGCAAATGAGAAAATAGGCAGCAAAGTTTAATCTCTATAGAGGGCTGGGAGGAGAAATTACCATAAAGCAGACCTTGCGGGCAACTGCGGGGTCTGCTGTACGGTACTTAATTCAATGCTAGATGTTTAACACGTGTACTTCCCTCTTTTAATATCTCTATACTTTCCTTAATTTAGCTCTTATATCTACTCCTTCTTTCCAGATACCATTTCCATATTACAGGTATTTAAAGGGCAATTAAAATTATGATTAAAGGGCAAGAATAGTCTAATTCATGGATCCCCAACCTTTCCAACTGGTGAGCAACATTCTGAAGTAAAAGGATTTGCGGAGCAACACTAACATGAAAAATGTGCCAAATAAGTGCTGTGATTTGCCATTTGGTAGCCCCTATCTGGATTGTCAACCTACATTGAGGCTCTGTTTGGCAGTACACCTGGTTCTTATGCAATTTAAACTTGCCTCCAAGTCTGGAATTCAAAAATAAGCTCCTGCTAGGAGGTCACTGGGAGCAACATCCAAGGGGTTGGAGAGCAACATGTTACTCACGAGCTACTGGTTGGGGATCACTGGAATTCAATGGGGATAACAGTATGTTGGGTCTGGCTAGATACAGAGGATCACTGGGAAATTAAGATAAGATGTTGGCTTGGGGCTAAGATAACAACATTCTCATTTTTTCCCCAACATATTGGCACCTCCAGGGAATTAAACCTTCATTGCCCTTAAACATAAACCCCCTTTTGCAGGTATAACCAAGATTTTTATTGGAACCCCTGTCCCTTTTGCCCCTGAGGGAATAGAGAATAGAGGGAGAATCCTCGACAAAGGTCTCTTGTGGATAAAAGTGCAAATTGTTATTGCCTGGGCACATGCCGGCGACACACTTCTATCCCTTTGTGATGCACCAGGGGAATGTGTATCCCTCGTCTGTCTGACTCCTGGGCCTCCAGCAGAATTTCTCAGCATGTGCATTTTATTCATTATATAAGTACAGTTGGGTGTTCAGTTATTTACCCTCAATTTATTTGGGGGGGGTACTATTTTGGGGTGATAGAAGCTCTTAAAGCCTTTTAGTGCCATTGGCCAAGAAATTATTTGTTGTTAACACCAAGTTCCAATACCATAACATCTGCATTTTTGAGGTCCCACTATGCTCAGAGTTTTAAAGGGGGAAGTCTGTTAAAATGTAATATACAAGTGAGTAATGAGTGACAACTCTTGCAAGATGGTAGCGTGGCCGAGCGGTCTAAGGCGCTGGATTAAGGCTCCAGTCTCTTCGGGGGCGTGGGTTCGAATCCCACCGCTGCCATGTTTTGTGGAAAAAGTGTTGAAGTTGATCTCGCTGGTTTTGGAGAGTGATTGTAATATATTAAATATATAGGCACCTGAAGGCCACTCCTCTATCCCCACTATCTTAGGTGCCTATATAGTAAATGCCTCTGGCATTCAATAAAAGGATCTTTAGATATTTGCTGAACTAAGGCTCCCAGAATCCTGTGCTGCACAGAGGCTCCTGGGAATTAAAGTACCTCGTCCACTCCTTCCTTCCTAAATACTAATATCTCATTGCATGTTTTTAAAGGGGAACTGTCATTGTGATGTAAATAAACTCCTTTCTTGTGCAGGGTCTAGCGGACGAGGAGGCCTTTTTTGTTGATTCTTCCCTGTTGACGGTGTACCTTGTCCTATTTGTCCCTGGGGGATAGAAGTGCAAATTGGTGATACACATGCGAGTTACACATTTTTGTTCCTTTGTAATACACAGGGAGAATGTGTAGCCCCTGTCTGTCTGACTCATATGGGCCTTGGGCTAAGGCAGGACTTACCAGCTCTTTATCATTATTGCACAAAGTTAATTGCAGGTTAGTCTAAAGTTTGTCTGAAGCTGCTGCCTTAGGGCAGAGACACACGTTCAGATTTGGGGAGATTAGTCGCCCAGCGACAAATCTCCTCTTCTTCAAGGTGACTCTCCCCAAACTGCCTCCCGCTGGCCAGAATGTAAATTGGCGGCAGGACTGCACTTTGAGCGCTTCGTTTTTCACAGTCGTCCGAAGTTGCCTCACGAGGAAACTTCAGGTGACTTCGGAAAATGAATCGATCCGAGTGCCATCCCGCCCGATATTTAGATTCTAGCAGGCGGGAGTCAGTTCGGGAGATTAGTCGCCCTGAAGAAGAGGCGAATAAATCTTCCCGAATCTGAGCGTGTCTCTCTGCCCTTAGGGTGGTGGCACAAGGTGAGATTAGTCGTCCAGCGACTAATCTTCTCTATTGGAGGCGACTAAGCTCCCCAAATGCTTTCCCGCCACAAGAATACAGATGGCATACGAATCGCTTCAGATTTCCGAAGTGTCAAAAATTGGTCCCACAAGGAAACTTTGGTCGATGCCTGCAGTAGAGAAGATTTGTTTCTGGGCTGCCACCACTCTTAATGGGAAGGGCAGCTCTGATGGCTGGACATAGACAGGCAGGGCCATTCTTAGACTGAGTGGTCTAAGGGCGACATGTTACCAGTTTGTGATCAGATGACACATTCCTTTTACACACATCTCAAACATTCTTATATTAATATATATCAGTGATCCCCAACCAGTAGCTCATCAGCAACATGTTGCACCCAGTGGCCTCAAAGCAGGTGCTTATTGTTTAGTTCCTGGTTTGGAGGCAAGTTCTGGTCGCATAAAAAACAGTTGTACTGCCAAACAGAGGCTGCCAGTTCACATAGAGGCTACTAATAGCCAATCACAACTCTTATTTGGCACCACCCAGGAACATTTTTCATGCTTGTGTTGCTCCCCAACTATTTTTACATCTGAATGTTGCTCATGGGTGAAAAAGGTTGGGACCCTTGTTATATATAATGGAATATTATATTATTTTACAAGTACAGGCCCAGAGGCTCAGACAGCAACATCTATCTGGTGGTAGCGTGGCCGAGCGGTCTAAGGCGCTGGATTAAGGCTCCAGTCTCTTTGGGGGCGTGGGTTCGAATCCCACCGCTGCCAAGGTTTTTCAGAAATAACTTTGTTAAATGTACTGCTATTTCACCTTTATATATACGGACTTGTTTGCAACGAGTGAAAAAAAAAATAAGCCCTCTGCTTCACACCTGCCAGGCAGTAAGTAGACACAGGGTACTCCTGTGGCCCCTGATGCTTCCCATAATATGCATCAGAATGGAATGAAATCTAGGGGTTCTCCAGGGGTCCCCCATATTACCAACCCACTCTGAACTCTGGACAGAGACAGCTCTTTTGCATTCCATTCCATGTCCCTTCCTTTCCTTCCTGATACCATAACAAAGCAATGATTGGCCAAGAGCCTTTGTGTCAAACACAGCGTGAGTCTGCAAAGGTCCAACCTTTGATCAGGGTTCCCCTTATAACAAAGTTACTGAGATATGAAAATACTGCTGTATGAGCCATACTACCAACAATACCCACCCCAAATACCAAGGTCATGGGCATATGTAAAAATCACTGATTTCACAGGAGATAATGGAAGGTGTGTGTCCATTTCCTGTAAAGACCAACATATTAAAACATCCCTAAACATTAAACCCCTAAACACACCCCTTATACATTCCCTCAACTCTTTTCTTATATATAACTCCATCTAGTATATAAACCACACAGTCTGTAACAACCCTCCACCCTAACATGCTATGGCAACGCTTGTTTGAAACTGGCCCTGGCAATACAGCTTTGTTGAAATGGGTGCTCCACCTCTAAGTGTGCCTCCTTCATCTGGGCTGACACCTCTTTGGGTGTGAAGGCAGAATCCTGCACACACTTAGTGCCATCCCCTTACCATCAGAAAGTGACAAGATGGTCATCTACATTCCTTTCTTGTCCCACCATATATGTTGCACTTTGCCCTATATCTTGATCCAAACTTTGTGTATCTCACTTCTTTGATTATGTGATTATTTTTAAATATACCTTCCTTGGTGTGAATAGGCTAAACCATTAAAAAGGGGTGGGTCAGGGTTGCCTTCCTGATGGGTCGAACTTGAGTATAAATGTCTTTGTTTGACCTAAACAATTTCTTCCATTCAATAAGGCGGGAAAAGTCCTTTATTTCTGGCCAGTAAGAGTACGTAGGAAGGAGGAGGATCAACTGTAGCTTGCCTCGTTATGAGACATTAGCTCATCATTCAGGGCACTAAGAAGATTTCAGGAGGTGATAACAAGTGCTGCAGAGGTGACAGACCAAGTGTGGAAAGAACAAATGGATGGAAGAGGCCTTGAGCCCCCACTGTGCTGGACATCCACCCCCACCAAGAGATATTAGAAAGCAGAGCAAAAGGTAGAGGAGCACCTGTTATGCAGAGGGTGGAACTTTCCCATGTCCTCACATCCCTACTATTGGAGGTCTTAATGTTTTTTTTTTTTGCAGGAGGGTCTCCAAATCACAAGGTTATAGAAGTTAATAGCAATTTTAACTAATATGTTTACAATTGGTTGAGTACAAATAGAGCCCCCTCATTATAAACTACTATAAGGCTAAGGGAACACGTGTGTTTGCTCCACCAGGAGATAAGCCCCTTCAAGTCAATGACAGGCACATCTTTACTGGTGATAATATGTTGGTGGAGCAAACACCATATAAGCCTTTAGCCCAGGGGTCCTCAACCTTTTTTACCTGTGAGCCACATCCAAACAAACAAAAAAAAAAGTTGGAGAGCCACACAAAAAGCTCCTGGGGGTGCCAATTATGGGCCATTATTGACTTCTGGTAGACCATATGTGGACTGGCAGCCTAAAGTCTCTGTTTGGCAGTACGCATGGTTTTTATGTTACCAAAACTTGCCTCCAAGCCTGGAATTCAAAAATAAGCACCTGCTTTGAGGCCACTGGGAGCAACATCCAAGGGTTGGGGAGCAACATGTTACTCACGAGCAACTGGTTGGGGATCACTGCTTTAGCCTAATGCTTGCCACATATGTGATCTGATTGGAAATCTTGCAGACTGAGTTGAGTTGGCCATTCATGCAACAATATTGGCTGAAGACTGTCTGTGTCAGCATTTTATTGGACTAAGTATGGAGTCAAACGTGACCCACACTGCATCTGATGGGTTCTCATCTGAAAACCTATTGGGTGAGGAGCATGTTGGGTCATGGATCTGTCCTTTTACCAATGGTCTGGCAGTTATCCAAGGGGGTGACTGGCACAAATTGTGCAAAAATCAGTATGGTAAATAAGTGTATCTTTATGTGTATGTACCATTGTTACTCTCCAAAATGTGTAATTTTTTTAGGAGAGGTAAATCTAAGAACAATATACCTTCTGCATTAACGTGATTCAGCAAGTCTTTCAATAAAGGACATCAGCTGGTAGCGTGGCCGAGCGGTCTAAGGCGCTGGATTTAGGCTCCAGTCTCTCTGGAGGCCTGGGTTCGAATCCCACCGCTGCCAACTTTTTTTTCCCCTCCATTGGTCAAAATAAATAGTATGGTCAATGGCAAATGCACATATCACAAGCAATTTTATGGTGTTGCTGGAAATAAGAGGTGGTCTTCAACAATATATCACATATTACAGTCCTTTAGCTATGAACGACTTTTAAATATGAAGGTGGGTGATGTCTATGCTTTGTATGTCTAAATCACACATGGTGCTTGGTCTGCAGTAAGATTTCACATGGGGCAATGTGCAAAGTACAAAAATTGGGGGAGGGGCAAGGATTCCTGTTTTTTATTTTTTGCACTTTTGCATTCCTTAGTACTCTTGCCCTTGATCCCAGGACAATGGTAAATCAGCCATATTCTCCTTAGATGTTCATAACAAGAGTACCCCTAGTGGCCATACATAGTACCATCTCTGTGGTTTCCTAAGGAAACTTTAAACAATTATTTTCAATAAGGTGATCCAAAATGGCGGCTCCAATATCTGTAACTGTACAAACATAAAGAGAAAAAGGTACCTAGAACTATGCAGCTGGAAAGTAGAGCAACTTCATTTTTAAAGGCCATGGTACCTTATTTTGTATATATACATATATATAATGAGTGGAAATTGCTCAAAGATGTCTCTTAAGCTGGCTAACTGATCCCATCCCTAATCACACCCACAGACTTCCTATTGTGTTATAATATTTTACAAGTCAGAATAGTGGCCTATCCAGTCAACTAGGGTAGCAGCCATAGGTATTCTCTGATATTGAGCATAATTCAGCAGGAACAGTCACCTAATTTGGATCATGACTGATGTAGAAAGATAATATTAAATTACACCAGTGCAGTTCTTCCCCTGTACTAAGCACAAATTGGGAGGAAAATGTACAGCAGTCCATCCTTCTTGTGGATGCAGAATATTGTGCGATCACTGTGAATATCCGTTTAATATTGATGGATAATTAATGGACAACCCAAAACCATAAAATGGGCCTACCGATATCTCCAAGGATGTGTTGGTGGTGGGACCTCTTGTTCTTTACAATGCTCCTCACACCATGAAATGTGATTTTATCCCGCCCCGAAGTGTGCCTCTTTCATCTTCACAAACACCTCTTGAGGTGAGAAGACACTTTGGTAACACTTGTTATTGCCCTGAAGTGACAAGATGGAATGTGATGGAAACAGCAAAGGAGCTGTTAAATAGAGTATGTCACTCATGCTGTCTGGGAAATTATTTTTTCCCATCTATTTTGCTTTTATGATATATTTTTGAAGATCCTCCTATGATTGGAACAGCAAAAACACCCCTTGGGTTGTTGTTCCTCACATGGAAGTGTAAAGAACAAGAGATCCCACCTCCAAGTCATGCTTGGAGATATTGGTAGGCCCAGTTAATGGTTTTGGTTGAGCATCTGCTGTGTGATCTCAATTTTTGGGGCAGTATGGGGCACCTGACTGGGCACCACAGCATTAAGGCAAAGGTTTTTGTTCTTGGCCAATGAGAGTGGAATGAAAGTTATGGAGAGTACAGGGGAGGGAGCATGAGGCTGGTGAATGCACATTGGAGGGAGGCTGGGGACTTCTTTACAACTCTTCGCACCTTGAAATTAGACATTAACTGATGATTTGGACAGTAAGAAGATCTCGGAAGAAGGTGATTGGTATGTTGGGTGCAAGGCCTGCTTTTATGATGAAGGAATGAACAATATAGAGTCATACCTTGTTCAACCTTAATAACTTTTCCTTTTCAATAACGTTTTTGAAGGGTAGTTGAGTTTCTGGTAAGTACCTACAAAGGGGGGTTTGGCCAACTGTTGCTTGCCTTGTTATGAGACATTAGCTCATCATTCAATGCACTAAGTGGATTTTAGAAGGTGATAAGTAGGGTTGGAGAGGTGACAGACCAATTGTGGAGAGGACAAATGGATAATTGGCCCTTGGTCCCAGTGTGCTGGTGATAACTCGGTGGGAAAGGAACATTTGTCATATAGAGGGTTGGACTTTCCCATGTTCTCACATCCCCACACTTGGTGCCACTGATTAATTCCTGCTCTAAGATGACTCAGGAACATTAGAAGGTTCTTTAGATTTAGATTGTAAGCTCTTTTGCACAGAGCCTTCCTCGCCTTTTGTACCGGTATTGGTTGTTATGTATGTAACTCTGTATGTTCTATGTATGTAATTCATGTGATTTATTTTACAGCCCTCCCTAGTCCTAGTATCAGTATCCAAAGATCCCCCTGAATGCAGATCAATTATGGTTCCCTTGACTAGACAAACAAGGGTTGGTTGAAACTGAATCCGAAATTTTATGTATGTTATAATAACTGATCAATGAAAATCGTCACCCACGTCCATATGGAAGAATAATGTGGACTTTGGGTGGTATCAGAAGGGGTTTAGTGCACACAAGAGATCAACAAGTTGGGGGAAATGTCATGCCCTCCCTAAACTACATTAATTCTCTGTAACATTTATATAGGTTATTCAATCTCAGTAATATTCAGTCACTGTAACATTTATTCATGTCATTCACTCTCTAACACTCACCTTCTTGCCTATTGTAACGTTCAGCACTACTACTGTATTCACATACGGCAACTTCCCTCCATTATAACGTCATACTGTAATTAAGATGTATCAAGCTTTTATATTTACTTGCATTGGATCCCTGCCTAGTACCCAACTGCTATACTTCCACTCTCCTACTCTTTTAAACTGATTTGGTCTCCTTATCTTGAAGCTTGTAATTCTAATTCAGGTAAACAAATAGGACGGTTTCTTCATTTGTAAGTTACGCGTTCAGACATACCAGTCAACGAATGGACATTTTTCTTTCTTTCAATATGTTTACTTCCACTGGCTTAGTTCATTTTTGTTATTTTCAATTTATTGTTGCCAGTCTCTTAAAATTGTATTCTGTTTTCGATCTCACTATGCCATCATATTGAATACATGTCTTTCTTCATCTGCATAATATTTGCTGTCATAATGTTATTACTTGTTTAATATGAAAATCAAATAAAACATTTTCAAAATAAATATACTTCCACTCTCCTGAAGAGGGAGGACAAGATCCAGTATTGGCTTGCTTCAGTGCTTGTGCAAGTAGACCACTTCAGTGAAACATGAGCACAGCCTGCTGGTAGCTCAGGGTATTGCAGATAAACACTGTTGGGCTTAGGGCAGCTTCCATGCCCAGAATGAAAGAGCTACAACAACAGGAACCTACAACTCAGTGACACATCAATTGAATGAGGACCTATTCATTGGCCAATTTTCTGCCTTCCCAAATGAAATCTGCCTGATTTTCAAACAGGAGGTAATTCAGGCCTTATATATGGGTCAATAAAATTCTGGAACATTGTGGGAATATAAACTGGCAAAGCATGGCATTTGATCAGCAGGATGTGGGTGACCAGGAAAGGACAAGACCTTTAAACTCAATGTTGGAAAGCAGGACCAGGGTTTGAATTATAATCAGATCTAGATTTTTTCAAGTTACTGCAAACCCAAAGAAAGAGCAGTGAGGAAGTACTTATGATAGTACTGAGGTGTCACCCGGGTGCGCTAAAGCCGTGTCCGTGAGCAATTCAAAAGCAGCAACTGCAAGCGCGCACTTCTGTCCACAGGATCAGCCACACTTCTGTCCTTTGGTCTCCCCAATAAATCTCCCTTTCTTTCTGCAGCCCTGGATGTATACTAACAAATTTAAAAAAAATTTTTTTGATGTTACTGGTCCTTTAAGTGATTTGGTGATGCGGTTGATTCTTCAGCTAAGGGAAGGCATTGAAGGCATTGTCTCCAGTTAGGTTTTTAACATCAAATGTTTGTAGTGTCAGAACGTGGTGTCCTCCTGTCTTACTACTGGCAGAACTGAGAAAGACGAAGGCTGACTGGTGGCGTGGCCCTTCAATCTGGTCCATTGTGGAGGAGCCATGTGGAGGACTGGTGATATTATTTAGAGATGACCTCAATATTAGAGACATTGGGGGTCATTTATAAAGTTCGCATATTTATTCGCAAATGGTTGTGTTGCCCATGTTCATGTGCGAGGTTGTTGTGTGTGAAAATAGCGTTGACAGTAATTTGCAAACTGTTTTGTGAATATTTTCTCCACCACCAAAGTTGTGTGCAAATAAATTTTGACACATTTAAAAAGCTCTTATAGACATTTGCATTGTGAAAAATAATCGCAATTCTGTTTGCACAGTCTTATTCAACTTTATAAATGTATCCACGGGCAGAGCAAATATATTCACTGTGTGAACCAATCTGCCCTGCGCAAAGTCTATAAATGAGCCCCATTGTCTCCTTGAGTTTCAGGTGGGACATTGTTTGTTGTTGAACATGACTTTAAACGGCAGACAATTTTGTCTTGTTAATGTTTATGGGCAGCAGTCTTTGTTGGGCAGAAGAGCTCCAATGGCTAAGATAAGGCCTTATTTATAGACATTGCTCTCTGTCATTCTGGCTGTCGATTTCAACTAAAGGTGGCCATACACGGATAGATCCGCTCGTTTGGCGATGTCGCCAAACGAGCGGATCTCCCTCCGATATGCCCACCTTGAAGGTGGGCAATATCGGGCAGATCCGATCGTGGGCCCTAGGGCCCAACGATCGGATCCAGCTCTCACAAACGGGCGGTCGGATCGCGGGACCGCATCAACGAACAGATGCGGCCGCGATCCGACGGGATTTTTAACCCCATCCGATCGAGATCTGGCCGACTTTCGGCCAGATCTCGATCGGGGAAGCCCGTCGGGGGCCCCCATACACGGGCCAATAAGCTGCCGACACGGTCTGTCGGCAGCTTTTATCGGCCCGTGTATGGCCACCTTAAGTCCTTAGACCAGAAGATCAGTCAGGAAGATTAGGTAAGTTGAATTTTTTTCTCTTTAGTGCTAGTCCACACGAGGAGATTCTGGGGTTTTTTTTTGTCACCTGGCGACTAATCGCCTCGTCTTTTTTAGCGACTATCTCCCCAAACTGCCTCAGTGTTTTTCCCCAGAGGCTACAATGAAAAGTCGCCTGCGCTAATGCACACGCGGCGATTCGTTTTCAATAGTCGCCCAAAGTTGCCTCATTCAACAAGCTAGATTGGCTGATGTTGCCACCTGGGGAGGCCAAAGGGCTATGCACATTTATAGGTGTGGGGGAAGGAGTAGTAACGTAACATGGCTTTTATCCGGATGGATAAAGATTTTGATTTAGGGAAGTTGGGGTTAAGACCATCTGAATTTTTCCCTCAGAGGAGACCTTATTAGTTCTAGCAATGGGAAAGGGTCTGTGGCAGCTTTGCACTAATTCCTTGGAAGAAGAATCAGTTCTGCAGTGTTTTGAGGCACTTCTTCAGCACCAGTTTGAGAGTGTTGATTCTTAAGGTGGCCATACACTTTAAGATCCTCTCATTTGGCAAGGTTGACAAACGAGCGGATCTTGACCTGATATGCTTACTAATGGCTGGGTGATATTGGATAAATCCGAATGTTCGGTCCTGGGGCCGAACGATCGGATTACGATACTACAAATGGGCTCCGACGGGTCGCAGGGCTGCATCAACTAGCCAATGCGGTCCTGGATCATACAAAGAATCAAATTTGACCGATCGATATCTGCCCGATTTTTGGCCTGATATCGATCGGTTGGACCCGTTGGGAGCCCCCACAAATGGGCAAATAAGATGCTGAATCAGTCTAAAGGACCGATATTGGCAGCTTTAATCTGTCGAGTATGGCCACCTTTATGACTCTGTGTTATCATGGTGGCATGATGTTAAGCTCTCATTCCAGGCTTTCTTCCAAAAACTCAGATCAATGGAGGGCACTCCAAATGCAGTAACAAAGAACAAATCTTGTGCCAAAAAAGTTTTCTTAGAAGATATATATAGAATGTATGAGGTGCAAGTAACCCAGGGGTACCCCCACAATTAGTGACTTCCAAAAACTATCCCTCAGGGAGGGCCATAAGTATAAGAAGTACCTGACTCTCCTAAGAAGTTGGACTCCTCTATATAATATGGGGTGGAGGGTTCAAAAATAACCCAGCAGAAAGCTCAGAACAGCTACTAATTCACTCACCAGACCCCTTTTAAAACTGTTGAGAGAATGTTGGGCAGAAGCTTGTCACCACTCTCATCGATCCTAAGGGTTAGTTATAAAAATCAAGGGAGGGCATCCCAGGGAATGTGTACAACTAGAGTTACCACCTTTTCTGGGAAAAAATACCGGCTTTCCTATATATCTTTTTTCCCTATTAATAATATTGAGATCAACCATCATTTTCATCCTTCCTGGAGGCAACCCCAGGGCCCAATGTGACAAATTTGGGCTTTGAGCCTCTGACAGCTGAGATCAAGGAGGACTGCTTGGAAGGGGGTATCATACCAAGAAAATCCTCCTTGATCTTGCGGTCAAGAGAGTATCCAAAAAGGATCCAAAGCAGGTTGAGAATTAGAGGCAAATTGCTCTTCTCAACACTGATAAGAAGCTTCTCGCATAGATACTTTTCCCCAGTGGAGTAACTATAGAGGAAGCAGATCCCAGTGGTAAGTGGCCCAGGGGTAGGGATGTAGCGAACGTCGGAAAAAAAGTTCGCGAACATATTCGTGAACTTGCGTCAAAAATGCGAACGGTTCGCGAACGTCGCGAACCCCATAGACTTCAATGGGAAGGCGAATTTTAAAAGCTAAAAAAGACATTTCTGGCCAGAAAAATGATTTTAAAGTTGTTTAAAGGGTGCAACGACCTGGACAGTGGCATGCCAGAGGGGGATCAAGGGCAAAAATGTATCTGAAAAATACATTGTTGACACAGCGCTGCATTTTGTGCTGTAAAGGGCAGAAATCACACTACATTTCTAAACCTGTGTAATAAAATGCTTTAAAACGTCCGGCGTCTACATGCCAATCAAGTCGTGTAAAGGTTACAGCCTGTTCACACGCAAAGACGAAACGCGGCTCTTACTGCAACGCAAAAGAACGCAAAGAGCTTTAATGAATGATACCGTCAAGTGAGCAAATAATAGTTGTTAATTACTAGTTGAGCTTGTCACCTCCAGGATGTTTGTCCTGTTGGTGGCAATATTTCTGTAGTGGTGTGTTTAGCAGTCACCGTGCTTGTGCGCACGTGCACGGTCAGGCAGAGGTAATTCAATGTACAGTGAAGCGAACCAAAAAACACCGATTCTTGGTCTACTTTATTGATCACCTGCAGTGACCATAAAAGATGCGATTTTGCCACTGTTGCAGAACCCTGAAAAATTAGGCATGTGTACTTTCCTGAAAAATTATGTTTTTTTTTGTCGCAGCCACTGAAGCACAGAGGCCAGAAACAATATGCCATATAAATGCTGAAAATATTAATTTTTTTTTGTCGCAGCCACTGCAGCACAGAGGCCAGAAAAAATATGCCATATAAATGCAAACAATATAAATTTTTTTTGTCGCAGCCACTGAAGCACAGAGGCCAGAAAAAATATGCCATATAAATGCAAACAATATAATTTTTTTTTGTCGCAGCCACTGAACACAGAGGCCAGAAACAATATGCCATATAAATGCTGAAAATATTCTTTTTTTTTTGTCGCAGCCACTGCAGCACAGAGGCCAGAAACAATATGCCATATAAATGCTGAAAATATTCATTTTTTTTGTCACAGCCACTGAAGCACAGAGGCCAGAAACAATATGCCATATAAATGCTGAAAATATTCCTTTTTTTTGTCACAGCCACTGAAGCACAGAGGCCAGAAACAATATGCCATATAAATGCTGAAAATATTCCTTTTTTTTGTCACAGCCACTGAAGCACAGAGGCCAGAAAAAATATGCCATATAAATGCTGAAAATATTCCTTTTTTTTGTCACAGCCACTGAAGCACAGAGGCCAGAAAAAATATGCCATATAAATGCTGAAAAAATTCATTTTTTTTGTCACAGCCACTGAAGCACAGAGGCCAGAAAAAATATGCCATATAAATGCTGAAAAAATTCATTTTTTTTTGTCACAGCCACTGAAGCACAGAGGCCAGAAACAATATGCCATATAAATGCTGAAAATATTCATTTTTTTTTTTGTCACAGCCACTGAAGCACAGAGGCCAGAAAAACTCAGGATTTGCCTGGATTCAAATTAAACCAGTAGGGTTTGCACCCTAGTTTGTAACGGTGGTGGAGGGAGGAGGACGCTAAAGGACAGCTGTGTGTGGAGTCATGAGGTGTGCAGAGAAGGACAGCTGCATGGGGAGTCAGAATCAGAAACTCAGAACAAGTCTTCCGGCGTGCAGATCCACCCCTCATTCATTTTAATAAAGGTCAGGTAATCCACACTTTTGTGACCTAGGCGAGTTCTCTTCTCAGTTACAATCCCTCCTGCTGCACTGAAGGTCCTTTCTGAGAGGACACTTGAGGCGGGGCAAGACAAGAGGTTCATGGCAAATTGTGACAGCTCTGGCCACAGATTAAGCCTGCGCACCCAGTAGTCCAGGGGTTCATCGCTCCTAAGAGTGTCGATATCTGCAGTTAATGCCAGGTAGTCCGCTACCTGCCGGTCGAGGCGTTCTTTGAGGGTGGATCCAGAAGGGTTCTGGCGCTGCCTTGGACTGAAAAACATTTGCATGTCTGACGTTACAGACCGGCCAAATGGCTTTGTCCTTGCAGGTGCGCTCATGGCAGGATTACTGGCACCTCTGCCCCTGGAATGTTGATGAGTTCCTGAAGTGACATCACCCGTAAAAGCATTGTACAACATGTTTTGCAGGCTGGTTTGTAAATGCAGCATCCTTTCAGACTTGTGGTATGTTGGTAACATTTCTGCCACTTTATGCTTGTACCGAGGGTCTAGTAGCGTTGCCACCCAGTACAGGTCCTTCTCCTTAAGCCTCTTGATACGGGGGTCCTTCAACAGGCATGACAGCATGAAAGACCCCATTCTCACAAGGTTGGATGCAGAGGTATCCATCTCCGCTTCCTCGTTATCAAGGACTGCATCATACACGGTCTCCTCCCCCCAGCCACGTACAAGACCAGGGGTCCCCAAAAGGTCACCACTAGCCCCCTGGGAAGCCTGCTCCTGTTGGTCCTCCTCCTCGACAAAGCCACCTTCCTCCTCTGACTCCA
The DNA here is from genome assembly GCA_038501925.1 of Xenopus petersii. NCBI lineage: Eukaryota > Metazoa > Chordata > Amphibia > Anura > Pipidae > Xenopus > Xenopus petersii. The sequence goes on from CM076676.1 coordinate 151,800,624, forward strand.
CTTCTGACACCTCTCCCTGCGTTGCAGCAGGTGCCTGGGTTCGTTCTGGTGATTCCGACCAGAAATCGTGCGCTTCCAGCTCCTCGTCACGCTGGTCTACAGCCTCATCTGTCACTCGTCGCACGGCACGCTCCAGGAAGAAAGCGAAGGGTATTAGGTCGCTGATGGTGCCTTCGGTGTGACTGACCATATTTGTCACCTCTTCAAAAGGTCGCATGAGCCTGCAGGCATCGCGCATAAGCACCCAGTAACGGGGGAAAAAAATCCCCAGCTCTGCAGATCCAGTCCTACCACCCAGTTCAAACAGGTATTCGTTGACGGCTCTTTGTTGTTGCAGCAGACGTTCCAACATGAGGAGCGTTGAATTCCACCGAGTCTGGCTGTCGCAAATCAAACGCCTGACTGGCATGTTGTACCGCTGCTGAATGTCAGCAAGGCGTGCCATGGCTGTGTAGGACCGTCTGAAATGGGCCGACACCTTCCTGGACTGCCTGAGAACGTCGTGGAATCCTGGGTACTTCGAGACAAAACGTTGGACTATTAAATTCAGAACATGTGCCATGCAGGGCACATGTGTTAAATTGCCCAGTCTCAGTGCTGCCAACAGATTGCTTCCGTTGTCACACACCACTTTTCCGATCTTCAGTTGGTGTGGGGTCAGCCACCGATCGGCCTGTGACTGCAGAGATGACAGGAGTACAGATCCGGTATGGTTTCTGCTTTCCAGGCACGTCATCCCCAAGACAGCATGACAACGGCGTACCTGGCACGTCGAATAGCCTAGGGGGAGCTGGGGGTGCACAGGTGTGGAGGAGGAGGACCCAGCAGCAGAGGACGAAGAAGAGTAAGAAGACGAGGTAGAGAGCGAAGGAGGAGTAGAGGTGGTGGCAGAACCGCGTGCAATCCGTGGCGGTGACACCAACTCCACTATTGTTGTTGAGCCACACATTCCCTGCTTCCCAGCCATTACCAAGTTCACCCAGTGGGCAGTGTAGGTGACATACCTGCCCTGACCATGCTTGGAGGACCATGCGTCAGTAGTCATATGGACCTTTGGCCCAACACTAAGTGACAGAGATGCGGTGACTTGGCTCTGCACATGGTGGTACAGGTGTGGTATTCCCTTTTTTGAAAAAAAATTGCGGCTGGGTACCTTCCACTGCGGTGTCCCAATTGCTACAAATTTGCGGAAGGCCTCAGAGTCCACCAGCTGGTATGGTAAAAGCTGGCGGGCTAAGAGTGCGGACAAGCCAGCTGTCAGACGCCGGGCAAGGGGGTGACTCGCAGACATTGGCTTCTTACGCTCAAACATGGCCCTCACAGAAACTTGGCTGGGGGCAGATGACTGGGAATGGGAACTGGTGGTCAAGGTGGAAGGCGGAGTGGAGGGTGGTTCAGACGGGTCAAGGACAGCAGAGGTAGAGCAGTAAGATGCTGGACCAGAAGGAGGGTGGCTTTTAGTTTGCCTGTTGCCTTTGAGGTGTTGCTCCCAAAGTGCTTTGTGCTTGCCGTTCATGTGCCTTCGCATAGAAGTTGTACCTATGTGGCTGTTGGGCTTCCCAAGACTCAGTTTCTGACTGCACTCATTGCAAATTACAACGCTTTTGTCAGAGGCACACACATTAAAAAAATCCCACACTGCTGACCTTTTTGAAGCTGGCAATCTGGCGGTAACAGTAGAAGTTGGCAGCGTTGGCGGCAATGGCGGGTGCGTTGGCCGGCTGACCACAGGTGCCGATACATGTTGTTGCCCTACTGTTCCCTGCGAGCTGTCCTCCCTGCTTCTTCTAAGTCTTATTCTCCTCCTGCCTCTCTGACTCTCCGTCTCTCCATCTGAACTATCCTCCTCTTGCTCTCTTCTACTGGGCACCCACAAAACATCAATCTCCTCATCCTCATTCTCCTCAGATGCATCAATTTCTTCTGACAGCTCACAGAAGGAAGCAGCAGCGGGGACCTCCTCATCACTCATTATGTCCATCTCTGTTGTGTTCTCTGCCAGAATTAAATCTGGTGTAACGTCCTCATCTCCTTCATCTTCTTCTGCCAATAATGGTTGCGCATCACTCAGTTCAAGAAACTCATGTGAAAATAACTCCTCTGACTCCAGTGAAGAAGGGGCGCCGGTGGTGGAGGAAGTGTTACGTGGGGTGCCCATAGCAGTGGAGGATGAGGATGTTGTGGTAAAGTTAGAAACGGTAGAGGATGGGGTGTGCTGTGTAAGCCAGTCAACTACCTCTTCAGCATTTTGGGAGTTCAGGGTCATTGCCTTTTTAAAACTGGGCAATTTCCTAGGGCCACAGGATAGCATAGCAGCACGGCCCCTAGTGCCTCTGCGTGGCGGCCTGCCTTTGCCTGGCATTATTTTTAAAACAACAACAACAACTCAGGTGGTGTTTCTGGAGACGGTATTATTATTGATATTTAGACAGAATGTGAACAAGCTCACACAGCTATATGGCAGTTGTTTGAAAATGAAGAACACACTGGGCAAACAAGGCCTACAAGGTCAACGTATACACTACTACAGCAGTGGATACGGAATATATTATTGCTGCCTGAAAAACGTCACTCGGGTGGTGTTTCTGGAGACGGTATTATTATTGATATTTAGACAGAATGTGAACAAGCTCACACAGCTAGATGGGAGTTGTTTGAAAATGAAGAACACACTGGGCAAACAAGGCCTACAAGGTCAACGTATACACTACTACAGCAGTGGATACGGAATATATTATTGCTGCCTGAAAAACGTTACTCGGGTGGTGTTTCTGGAGACGGTATTATTATTGATATTTAGACAGAATGTGAACAAGCTCACACAGCTAGATGGGAGTTGTTTGAAAATGAAGAACACACTGGGCAAACAAGGCCTACAAGGTCAACGTATACACTACTACAGCAGTGGATACGGAATATATTATTGCTGCCTGAAAAACGTCACTCGGGTGGTGTTTCTGGAGACGGTATTATTATTGATATTTAGACAGAATGTGAACAAGCTCACACAGCTAGATGGGAGTTGTTTGAAAATGAAGAACACACTGGGCAAACAAGGCCTACAAGGTCAACGTATACACTACTACAGCAGTGGATACGGAATATATTATTGCTGCCTGAAAAACGTTACTCGGGTGGTGTTTCTGGAGACGGTATTATTATTGATATTTAGACAGAATGTGAACAAGCTCACACAGCTATATGGCAGTTGTTTGAAAATGAAGAACACACTGGGCAAACAAGGCCTACAAGGTCAACGTATACACTACTACAGCAGTGGATACGGAATATATTATTGCTGCCTGAAAAACGTCACTCGGGTGGTGTTTCTGGAGACGGTATTATTATTGATATTTAGACAGAATGTGAACAAGCTCACACAGCTAGATGGGAGTTGTTTGAAAATGAAGAACACACTGGGCAAACAAGGCCTACAAGGTCAACGTATACACTACTACAGCAGTGGATACGGAATATATTATTGCTGCCTGAAAAACGTTACTCGGGTGGTGTTTCTGGAGACGGTATTATTATTGATATTTAGACAGAATGTGAACAAGCTCACACAGCTAGATGGGAGTTGTTTGAAAATGAAGAACACACTGGGCAAACAAGGCCTACAAGGTCAACGTATACACTACTACAGCAGTGGATACGGAATATATTATTGCTGCCTGAAAAACGTCACTCGGGTGGTGTTTCTGGAGACGGTATTATTATTGATATTTAGACAGAATGTGAACAAGCTCACACAGCTAGATGGGAGTTGTTTGAAAATGAAGAACACACTGGGCAAACAAGGCCTACAAGGTCAACGTATACACTACTACAGCAGTGGATACGGAATATATTATTGCTGCCTGAAAAACGTTACTCGGGTGGTGTTTCTGGAGACGGTATTATTATTGATATTTAGACAGAATGTGAACAAGCTCACACAGCTAGATGGGAGTTGTTTGAAAATGAAGAACACACTGGGCAAACAAGGCCTACAAGGTCAACGTATACACTACTACAGCAGTGGATACGGAATATATTATTGCTGCCTGAAAAACGTCACTCGGGTGGTGTTTCTGGAAACGGTATTATTATTGATATTTAGACAGAATGTGAACAAGCGCACACAGCTAGATGGTTGTTGTTTGAAGAACACACTGGGCAAATAATGCCTGCAAGTGCACTAATATTGGTGCACTACTATGAAGAACAGCAACAGCACTGTACACGTTAAAGAACAGTAAGATAAGTAAAAGAAAAAAAAATATATGTATATTAAAAAAAAAAATTTTCTCGGGTTGCTGCTGCTGAACTACTAGGAGCAGCACAGCAGCACAGCAGTCCCACTCCCCAACACAGCTAGACTAATAGCACTGGGCTGTTATAGTAGCAAAGTAAAACAACAAAAAAGAAAATAAAAGCAGTCCTTACAAGGACTATTGGGTTATTACAGCAGTCAGCAGATGAGATCAGAAGAGATCAGTGCCCACAGCAGGCAGCTACATACAGAGCACTGCAGTAGAAGGTAGATTACTAGCCAGCAAAGCTACCCTAAAATGTCCCTCAAATCCCTGCAGACTTCTGTCCCTCCAATACAGAGCAGTATCAAGTAGATTACTAGCCAGCAAACTTACTATCAACTGTCCCTCAAAGAAATCAGTGAAATCAGTAACAGCTCTCTCCCTACACTAGCTCTTGCAAGCACACACAGGCAGAATGAAAAAACGCTGCAGGGCTTCAGTTTATATATGGAAGGGGAGTGGTCCAGGGGGTGTGGGGGTGGTCCAGGAGGGAGAGCTTCCTGATTGGCTGCCATGTATCTGCTGGTCTGGGGTGAGAGGTCAAAAAAAAGCGCCAGGTAAGGCGAACCCAAAATGGCGAACGTCGCGCGACGTTCGCGAACATTCGGCGAGCGCGAACAGTCGCTGTTCGCGCGAACAAGTTCGCCGGCGAACAGTCCGCGACATCCCTACCCAGGGGCATTATATCTGCTTCTTCTATAGTCGTTAGAAATCCCCCTTCCCCAGCTGCTAATACTTAAGCTGGCCATAGATGCAAAGGTATAGTCTTCTTAAGGGTTTTTAGATTGTGTATGGAGTATCCCTTCATTTTTCATGCCATGGTGATCGGTCATTCAGTCGATCAGACAGGTTAAATGATTTATATCGGCTTCCGATAATATCTCTATTTGTCAGACATAAATTTCCTATGGTTGTTGTCTGTGATTTAATGGCCAGAACATTGTCTGATTTGTTCTTTTTACTTCATTAAATCTGAATGGCAATGTCCGATCATTCGTCGGACATAAGGATATATCTGTACGTCTATGGCCAGCTTTACACCGGTGAAATCGGAAATGGAGCAAGGGACATGATGCAGCATAGGGGTGGGGGCGGGTGGGGATCAGCGGGTACTACTTTCTGTCTCTGGATCAGGCCAGTTTGATTCAATGTGAATATCTGTTCGTATGACATCCCAGGAACATTCAATAGATGCCTCTCAGATGTATACAAATGAGCTGTTAGTCTTCCACTTATCAATGGGTGGCTTGGTGAAAACTTTGAGGTTGGGGGCCATTGTGAGGCAGTGGTGCCCTTTAAGTCCTTTACTGTATGTGTTTATAATCGATCCTTTTTAAGTGGTTTGCAGGCGAATAGAATAAAGGGAATAAAGGGTCTCTCTGTTCTCTATAGCCAGCCACTAAGGTCTGTAGACTACGCAAGAATGCTATCCGAGACAGTCATAAGTTACTGGCCAACATGGATAAGTTGAAAGCTTTCCGGTGGTTGAATGAGGAGCCAATCTTTCCGGCTGAAGAATTTTCAACAGCCTAATCTAAGGGATAAAATTTGGGAAGGGAGATGATGTGGGCAAAATTTGGAAGGAAAGTTAGATCCCAGAAATGTTAAAGTACAGAGAAGGAAGCAGTGTAAGCTGTCCTACAGAGAATGGGTGAAGCTTGTGACGACTTAGCTGGTCCCTATTTTTTACGTGTATCCAATGCCTGATGTTCTCTATGCTCTGATCCACAGCTTGTTCTTCCAGTTAATCTGGGTAAACAGGCTGAATCAAGTAAAAAGGGGCATTACTTACCTGCAGAGGAAAGAGGGATGGTTGGGCATGTTGTGTCCAGTTGTCTTCTTTGGATCCATCTTCTTAAAGTTCAACCTTGGGAGCCTGGGCCAAAGAACTGACTCCCTGTGGGAATGTTGCATCAGATATTGGGTATTGCCTCTGCTGGGAGACTGGGTGCTTGGCGATAATGTGAAGTAAGTCGTGGTTGTCATCTCCCTCCACATCTTTAATTGGGGCTGAAATTGTTGAAGAAGTGGAATGTTGGAACTGGGTTTTGTTCCAAGAAAGCAAATTTATTGGAGGATCCTGGAAACCTATTTTGTTGTCCCCTTGACATTCAAGGGGACATTCTTTCTCATAGTCACCTGTGGCTCAATGACAGAAGGCTGCCCCCAAATATTTTGATCTTAACTGCTCTTCAGGGAAGGCTTTTTGTTCGGAGCAATCTGAGCTACCTAAACATGGCTGAGAGGCAATGCCCGTGGGGCTGTTCCACTGATGAAACCCAGGAACATTTGCTATTTGATTGTCCTGTGACAAAAACTGTGCAGTATCAGTTGGCAGATGCTCTCAAATAAGTTTTTATTTACACCTGAAAACTGTCAAATGGTTAAAGGGAATGTAAACCCAAAAGTATATATCTCTTTAATGAAAGGAAGTATCACTATTAGACAAGCAGATCCTTCCCAATATACATTCATATCATTGCTTTTTATAATTAAGTGTAAATGTTATTACAACTGAAAGTATCTGTTTTCTATAAGTTGCAGGTTCTTGCACTTAAAACAATGTAGCAGAAGCCAGCTAATTAATATGAATTAATTACTAATTAATAGGTAACTTACAGCAAAATATTTATTTTTTGTGCAATGAAAGAAAATCTAAGCAACTCCCCAATATACATTAGAGGGTCAGTACCCTTATAGACAAGTTGCAGCTGTATTATTTTTACTTTTATTTTGCTACTTTTCAAATTCAGTAGAATTGTAGCCTCACGGAATTTCATGGCTGTCACGAGCCCCCATTTGAAAGCTGGAAAATATATTAAAGAAATAAAAAATGAATAAAAATGCTGCCCAGAATATGTCATTCAATAACATGATACAAGTTAGGGCAAATATTGCAGTAATACTAATAATAATATTATGGTTCTAAAGTTATGTGTAAATGTCATTGCCAGGGTCAGACTGGGCCGGCGGGACACCGGGAAAAAACACGGTGGACCCCGACCCTCATGGGCCCCGCCGGCCCAGACCCGAACCCCGCTGGCACTACCTTAGGCCACTGGTCTGTGACCACCAGTCCAACCCTGGTCATTGCCATTGAGAGCAGTGTCTGTCTAGCTGTTTATATTGTCTGCACTGCTGGTTCTGACTCCTGAAACAATATAGCAGTTGATTAACAAACCTGGAGGAGAAGTGATTTCTGCTATATTGAAACAGAAGAATAGTGCAGAGAATATAAATAGCCAGACAGATATATATATATATATATATATGTATTGTTTATTCTGGAGGGCTGTAAGATAAGAAAATATAAAGAGAAACTATAACCACAATGCTTTGGTTTCTATTTCCTCTGCTTCTCCGCTCAGTTCTGTTGCTTTATGGGACGGAAGAGATGGAGCCGAGCAGAGCAGCGTCAGGAGATACTTTTTGCATCAGTAACATAAACAAATGTTTAATGCAGAAGTGCTCAGTTCATCAGTATGAGCAGTTGTTATACTAGGGGTTATGTGTCCCTTTTAAATTACCTAGGAGATAAATTGTAACAGTGCGGTATCACAGAACAACAAGTTGCACGGCTCCTGTTATAGTTGGCTCTCATGCTCTTACTGGTCGACCTGGCCAACTAAGCAGATGTCTGAGTGTATGGTGAGATCTAGGCCTAAGGAGCTGACAGTTGAGGGTGTTGGCTGGGGGGGGAGGAGACATACATTTTCACATAATGTCACTTGTATTACTGATAAGTAATGGAAAGACTTCTGTGCTAATGAGTCGCCTTCCACCCATCGTAGGTCTTTTGTCGGACAAATGAGCAACTAATGTCTCATAACAAGGTGGAACATCAGGGCCGGGCGGCACACGGCTTATTCACTTGCAATGAACTTGCTGAAAAGCAGATGTTTTCCAAACAACACAACAGGCGGGGGGTCCTCCCAAAGGTAAAAGAAAGTGCATGGATGGATGGGAGAATAATATTCCCCAACAAGGGCTCTGGGGTTCTTTGTATAGTTCTGCTGCTTCACCCAAAACTTCATTAGGGCTTTTAGTCACCTTGAGTGTGCCGACCCCATCAATCCTATACCCACCTAGTGAAGTCTGGGTCTCCTCTTTCTATAGGAGTTACAACTGTATGAGAATATTGACGACTCTGGGTTTTACTTATGAAGCATGGAATGGGGTGTAAAGGGCAAAATTGATACAAAGATTCCTTGCCCACTGTTAGCACCTTTTTCCATGAATACAGTCAGTTTCTTGGTGGGCCCCATGGAAGGTGGGTCCGGGTGCATTTGGACCCCTTACCCCCATGGAATCTACAACATTGGATAAGCAACTGAGGAAGAGCTAATGGGCACCTGGTGATACATGAACATTAAAACCAGGGCTGCATTGTGCCTGACTGTGCCATGCTCTTTAACTTATAATGGAGCAGGGTAAAGAGCTCAGGCTGCAGAAGCCATTTCCCCAGGTGCTGCAGGTAAGTGCATGGGCCCTACAAGATACATTAAGTGGCCCTAATGGCTTCCAGCATGATATAGTGATAATATCACATTATTAATAACATATTACGGCTAAGATAGAGCAATGACACCTTATAATGGAGCAGGGTACAGAGCTCAGGCTGCAGAAGCCATTTCCCCAGGTGCTGCAGGTAAGTGCATGGGTCTTACAGGATGCAATAAGGGGCCCTAATAGATATAATAGCACTTTATTAATTTCACATTAAGGCTAAGTTAGATCAATGACAGATAAAGTAATAAGCCAATTAAAGGTAAAACAGCCTGCACTGATCCACCTGCCATTACCCTATGACGCCTAATCCCATCCTGGCACCCTGTTATTGAAATGTGTGAGGGTCTCTGGAGCCCCCCTGCCTGCCCTTTTGTTCCCGAACCATCTTCCATTCAATGGGCTCGTTGCAAATGAAAAGAGCTTGTGCCCAGGCAGGGAAAGTGCTTGGGCGGGGGTGGGGGGGTTCAGAGTTGCTCCACCTTGTTATGAAACATTAGCTGGTCATTTGCCATACAAAGGGGCCCCAATGCAAATGAAAGGGACACGATTACCAAGTGAATGGGACCGACCTGCCTCTGAAGCCATTAGCAGTTATAGTGAGTCAAGTCATTTAGTCCCATAACAAAAACCCATCCATGTTCACACAATGTTATCCTATAGGAATGTTTGGGACCCGGGCTTTTCCAGATAATGGATCTTTCTGAAATTTGGATCTCCATACCTTAAGTGTACTAAAATAAAAACATTTAAAAATTAAATAAACCCAATAGACTTGTTTTGCCCCCAATTAATTATATCTTAGTTGGGATCAAGTACAAGGTACTGTTTTATTATTATAGAGAAAAAGGAAATCATTTTTAAAAATTTGAATTATTTGGATAAAATGGAGTCTATGGGAGATGGACTTTCCATAATTAATTACAAAATTAAATAAACCCAATAGACTTGTTTTGCCCCCCCCCAATTAATTATATCTTAGTTGGGATCAAGTACAAGCTACTGTTTTATTAATATAGAGAAAAAGGAAATCATTTTTAAAAATTTGAATTATTTGGATAAAATGGAGTCTATGGGAGACGGCATTTCCATAATTTGAAGCTCCCTGGATAACAGATCCCATACCTGTATGTATGTATGTGTATACATATATATATATATATATAAAGATATGGGATCTGTTATCAAGAAACCCCTTATCCAGACTCCGAATTACTGAAAGGCCGTCTCCCATAGACTCCATTTTATCCAAATAATCCCAATTTTTAAAAATGATTTCCTTTTTCTGTGTAATAATAAAACAGTCGCTTGTACTTGATCCCAACTAAGATATAATTAATACTTATTGGAAGCAAATAGTCTGCCTTTTTAGCCACAATACAAAATAAATTAGACCAGCTGCAAAATTGTCTAAGAATACCGTTATCTGCATCAATAATTGGTGCCCTGGGTTTATTGCTGTTGGACTATAACTCCCAGCAGCCTATGATAGCTGAAGGCCATTTTGGAGTCTGTTGGCTTCCCATTGCATCACTATTACACCTGAGAATGACTTGTATGATATTATTGGTAAGAGAATGGGGGCAATACATGGAGAAAGCTAGGGCTGCCAGTATTATAGTTTCCCAGTAGCTGAAGCTGAATAAACACACGTCTGTCATATTCAGCCGTTGCTCAATTAATTTATAATTTAGGGTGCAGACTGTATGACAGTCACTGGGGCCCGAGTCCTGGTGTGTAGGTAATTAGTGAGGCCGGGCTGATTATTCCCCCTTCTCTTCTCTTAAATTGGATCCCTCCCTCTCGCCTGGAAACCTCTAATTCCCTTCTGCTGGTGACTCACTGCTTGTTTACCCCCTGCCTCTCAGGCACTGCCCCTTCCCAGAGCAACTATTGTTCCCTCGTACCCACCTGCCAGGCCTCCCTCTCCCATTCATGTGGAAAATCTGCCCTCCTGCCTCCTGGCCAGACCTCACATACGTTTCTGCCTCAGTGGCCCAAACCTAATCCCTCAATGGCATAATCTGTTTGATGTCTGTGCAATTTTCCCTCCATTGCTTCCCCCCTTAGTAGCCCCTTCCCTCTGATTCCCTTCTGCAACTGCCAGTTGTACCACAACTGACTTATTCCATAGGGCAATCGAAATAAATGGAATAAAGCTACAGACTGATTCCTGAAAGACTACTAAGCCTTCCCTCTATCTATCTATCTATCTATCTATCTATCTATCTATCTATCTATCTATCTATCTATCTATCTGTCTGTCTGTCTGTCTGTCTGTCTGTCTGTCTGTCTGTCTGTCTGTCTGTCTGTCTGTCTGTCTGTCTGTCTGTCTGTCTGTCTATCTATCTAATTCTATCTATCTATCTATCTATCTATCTATCTATCTATCTATCTATCTATCTATCTATCTATCTATCTATCTATCTATCTATCTATCTCTCTATCCATCCATCCATCTATCTATCTATCTATCTATCTATCTATCTATCTATCTATCTATCTATCTATCTATCTATCTATCTATCTATCTATCTATCTATCTATCTATCTATCTATCTATCTATCTCTCTATCTCTCTCTCTCTCTATCTATCTATCTATCTATCTATCTATCTATCTATCTATCTATCTATCTATCTATCTATCTATCTATCTATCTATCTATCTCTCTATCTATCTATCTATCTATCTATCTATCTTTCTATCTATTATCTAACTACCTATCTGTCTATCACTATCGATCAATCTATCGCTTCATTTTCAGATCATCACTCAGTTGCATAGAGGAGCCAGTGGTTGTTTGGGGGATCGAGGATGTTATTACTGCACAGTAGTCTGTAGGTGGCACCTGGTAATGACTATTTAGGCCTATTTAGGCCTAATAAGGTAATTAGGGTGAGGGACTTTGCAGATGATAGATAGATAGATAGATAGATAGATAGATAGATAGATAGATAGATAGATAGATAGATAGATAGATAGATAGATAGATACATAGATAGATGATAGATGGATAGAGAGAGAGATAGATAGATAGATAGATAGATAGATAGATAGATGATAGATAGATAGATAGATAGATAGATAGATAGATAGATAGAAAGATAGATAGATAGATAGATAGATAGATAGATAGATAGATAATAGATAGATAGATAGATAGATAGACAGAGCAAAGATATCAGATAGATAGAAGAGACAGATATAGATATATATATTTAGTAGATATGATCGAGGCATAGCAAATGGTATCAATTGTATCCTCATCATCCTCAATGTTGCAATATGAAGTGTTACAATATTTTATTTCACACTAGGGATCAGATGATTTAAAGAGCGTGCACACAAGAGCTTACAATCAAAGTGATGTATCAGTAGCGTTTAGCTGCCAACATGTTGCAGGGAGGATTTGTTGGAGGAATCTTTTATCTCTGGAATCCTTATTCCCTAATGCCCAGCTAAATACCCTTATATCCCACTTCTGGCTCCTGCTCTAAACAGGATTTGCCTCTTGGAATATTTGCATTTGGATACCAAGGAGTCAAAAGTTAAAAGGTGGAACATGCCTCAGTTCCATTGTCCACCCCTCTAAGCCCACCATAAAGGGGTTTCATTTGGGTTTATCCTCTTAATCCGTTTTATCTGTGGGGCCCTTTATGCTCCTCTGATTCTGCTCCTGAAGGATTTCAAATCTTGTCTCCCTTTTTGCCCAGCAGCTTCTTAAATATTCAAGGCTCCTTAATTCCAATTTCCCCCTCTAAAGAGAGTCAATCACTTGGGTTTAGGGATCCATAGAAACAGCAGATTACAAACCCCCAAGAAGGAAGTGCCCCTTGGCCTGGTCTCATCCGAGTGACTTTCTCCATCTCCAACGTGAATGTCCCAAGAGAAGGAAATATTTGCACTGGTGACATGGGAAGTCACAGGACATTCCTTCTCTAAGTATTTTTTAGCTTGGAGATTATTGTCCAAAGAGCAGAGGTTCTCACACTGATTGGGTTCACCCCTCTTTGAGGTCAGGGACCACTGTATCTCTTAGTGAGGCTACAGCTATATCAATGGAGTATTGCATCAGTTATCTCTGGTTCCAAGAATATCTGTGCTGATAAAACATAGGTAGAGAATAATGAAGGCTTAGTTCCCCCCAAAAGGCCAACTGCTATATATTCATACATAATTATATGTTGTATGGTGGAAAGTCTTATGATGTTGATCTCCCCAAACAAAATTGCACCCTCCATCCTTTATTCCAGCATTTGACTCATTTGGATCCCATTTGCTCATAACAAGATTACAAATAAGCACTCACCCCAAATCTCCCCCTAACTGACCTTCAGACTGGGCCCCCTTAGCTCATAACAAGGTTACAGATATATAGAAACATTGGGGTAACAGTCACCCTGCTATAGTTCCAGGGGTACCCAGGGCACAAATAAGCACTCACCCCAAATCTCCCCCTAACTGACCTTCAGGCTGGGCCCCCTTAGCTCATAACAAGGTTACAGATATATAGAAACATCGGGGTAACAGTCACCCTGCTATAGTTCCAGGGGTACCCAGGTTACAAATAAGCACTCACCCCAAATCTCCCCCTAACTGACCTTCAGACTGGGCCCCCTTAGCTCATAACAAGGTTACAGATATATAGAAACATTTGGGTGTCACCCTGCTATAGTTCCAGGGGTACCCAGGGTACAAATAAGCATGGACCCCAAATCTCCCCCTAACTGACCTTCAGGCTGGGCCCCCTTAGCTCATAACAAGGTTACAGATATATAGAAACATTGGGGTGTCACCCTGCTATAGTTCCAGGGGTACCCAGGGTAATAAGCACTCACCCCAAATCTCATGCTAAGTTCAATATATGGAATGGAACAATTATACTTTGGGTGGCAGATGGATCATACAATCAATACAAGGAAACTTTATGCAGGAACATTAGCTGACAGGCAGAAAACCTAATGGGGTCCCTTGTGGGTAAATGACAACAAACTGGAAGAGAAAGGATATATATAGATATATATATATATATATGTTTGTGTGTGTACAATATATTGCTTTATTGATACATCATCATCATTAATGAATAAAGCACAAGCCAGTTCTGCGGCACTTTACAAACATTTTTTGCTGCAGTGACATTTGTATAAGTGAAAAGTAATGTGTGTAAATTATTTGCCCATTAGCCTAGAGCCAGGGGGGGCTGTTGTGATGCACAGGGGTTAATTTGAATACTTACCCCCCCCGACATTCAGAGTCCTTTGTAAATTAATCCATTCAGCCAACAGCCCATGCCTCATGCTAAATGCAAATAAGGTTTGGTAAATAGGGAAGGTGACTCCTCCCTGATTGGCTGCGGATGAAAGGCTGCTCTCTTATTATTGGCTCCCCATCCACCTTTGTGCTGCCCTCTTTCTCTCTATATAAGTGTGCTGTGTGTCAGCAGTCAATCACATTCCTGTACAGAGGGGACAAGTTCTTCCCTAGAGCATCTTCTTCTTCATCATCGTCATCATCATCTTACCATGAAGGGAACAAGTGAAGTCAAACCCATGGAAGCTCATAGAAAGGTAAATACCCGCTCATTATACAATGATAGAGACAGACAGCTTGGCACATACATAATTGACAGGGCATTTTTGACTGCCACATTTTCTGACTGCCACCTTGCACTGAGCTGCATTGGTAAAAGGCCACATTATCTGCTTTATTTGCAGCCGTTTCACGAGCGAAACCACGAGGATGGTCTTTCCTACATTTCTTAGATCCGTCTAATGTATCTACCATTGGATAATGTTGATTATTGTCAAACTGACATTTAATTAACACAATTTTTGTTTTTATTTCGCAGCTATTAAAGCCGTTGGTGGAGAAAAGGCGGAGGGAGAGGATAAATAACAGCCTGGAGAAGCTGAGAATTTTCCTATTTCAAACCCTGAAAAGTGAGGTGAGGATCTGCTTGGGATCATCTGTGTGCCCTAGACCCCTAGTATTTATTCAATAGTTAAAGGTGAAATAAAGCTGTGTTGTTTGAATTACTCTTACGGAAATGGGCTGCTTCACTGCCTCTAACTGTCAGCAGTCTGACTGGGTTTTCATTGCATACTCCTTCCACCATAACTTTTTCTTTCCCAATGAGAATACTTATGGTTTAAAGGGGGACTCCATCCAAAAAGTTACTTCTAATTGTACTTCTTGGTTGAATACAGGATATGTTTTTTTCCATTTCTGTTTGTTTATAATATCTGCACTGCTGCTTCTGACTGCTGAAGCAATGTAGTCCATTTGCTGCAGCATCGCTTTTAGAGTCAGAGCCAAGGAAAGAAGAAAGTATGGGGACTAGAACCCGTAATAAAATAATAGTCTGTATAACAATATAAAGTGCAATTAAGCCTCAGCTGTAAATGGGGTTCAATCATTATTAATCTCTCCGACAATCATTTTTATAAACCTATTTACATTGGTTTCATGGTATAAACATGGTGGAGAATTCTTTGTTATAGATACAGTGTGTAATTCCACTTGAGGGATAAGCTCATCTATTGGGTGGGGTCTATATTAGATGTATGGGAGATAAAGAACTGGGCCGGCACAATGTGTATTGATGGGCAGATCCTTCTGGAATGCGCATTTTTTTTGATTAATTTGCATATCTAATGTCCTGATCTGGCAGTGACGGGGGGCAAACCACAAAGGGGGCTGATCATGGATATTGAATAGCGTTGATCATTTTTATTAAATATGTTTTCCTTGTTTTTTGGCAGAAACTAAAGAATCCAAAAGTGGAGAAGGCTGAGATTCTGGAGTGCACGGTCCAGTTTCTCCAGTCCAGGAAACTTCTCCCACTGGATAGGGAAGCAGTGGATAAAGAATACCAATCGGGGTTCCAGCATTGCCTGGAGACAACCTTGCATTTCATGAACTCCAAACCTGACATGAATGGTGCGACCAAGGAGCTGCTCTCCCACCAGATGTCCTCCTGTAAGCCACCTTCTGACGCCTGGAGTCCCACCTGTGCTCCATTGACAAAACACGTACCTTCCCTTAGCTACCAAGACTCAGCACCGCATTTAGTGTCCAACAGCATCTCCATCAGCCCTACAAAGACTCTGGTTGACAGTCATTTCACTTACCAAACCTTCAAGACCTGGAGACCCTGGGTATGATGACTTTTCACCTATGAAGGGTGCAAGAAGAGCCACCAGGCTAGAATTATGGGTTCCCCAAGGTGTTCAGGCCCCTTGAATGCTATGGAAGGGACATTTTGTCTATGGCAGGAAAATCTGCAGAACTATGTAGCAGAACCCAAAGCTCTTGAGATACAACGTATCTGTGCATGTATATACAGTGTAAATATAAGAGTTTGGACCTGGACTTTTATTTTACTGAAGCACCATTTGAGCACATTCCATACATGTACATAGGAGACTTCCATGTCCCTCAGTATATCATGTATATAATGTATAGGATTATGGAGTATTTTGGATCTGTAGCTTGTATCACGCAGGCACAGAGTGGAAGGAGTCCTGAAAAGGAGCAGTTATGCCCAAATTATGCATTTTACATAAAAACTTCTGAGAATGGGATCAGCGTTTCTTACACTTTATGTATATAGTATATGTATATTTATTCCTATCTCACTATCCTTACAATATTGTTTTCCTCCTGTAAATAAAACTTTACTTGAATCAGTGTCTGTACCATTTAATCTTTTATCTACTGCTTGTATGGCCAATGTGCACCTTCCTCTGTCTCAGTGGGAGCAAAGGCATCAACTTGGTGCAGCTCATTATTTTGGTCAAATACAAGTTTACAATATCCTAAAAATCTTTATTTATTCAATAAACAGACAACCCAATCTTTTATTCAGGAATAATATAGTGTATATTGCTGGGAAATCTAAGGGTCTGTATATATATATATATATATATATATATATATATATATATATATATATATATATATTGCTAAATGATAAAAAAGGTTATTATCCTCACTGCTTCTAGTCACTCTGTAATGGCTATACCTGCTATCCTACATCAATAGTGCCTTCCCTAAGATTATTATGCCATTGTTACTATAGACACCATCTTTCCCTACTATACCTGCTATCCCACAGTCACACTCCCTTCCCAGAGATTATTATCCACTGTTACTATAGGCACCATCCCTCCCTACTATACCTGCTATCCCACAGTCACACTCCCTTCCCAGAGACTATTACCCGACTGTTACTATAGGCACCATCTCTCCCTACTATACCTGCTATCCCACAGTCACACTCCCTTCCCAGAGACTATTACCCGACTGTTACTATAGGCACCATCTCTCCCTACTATACCTGCTATCCCACAGTCACACTCCCTTCCCAGAGACTATTATCCCACTGTTACTATAGGCACCATCTCTCCCTACTATACCTGCTATCCCACAGTCACACTCCCTTCCCAGAGACTATTATCCACTGTTACTATAGGCACCATCTCTCCCTACTATACCTGCTATCCCACAGTCACACTCCCTTCCCAGAGACTATTATCCACTGTTACTATAGACACCATCTCTCCCTACTATACCTGCTATCCCACAGTCACCCTCCCTTCCCAGAGACTATTATCCATTGTTACTATAGGCACCATCTCTCCCTACTATACCTGCTATCCCACAGTCACACTCCCTTCCCAGAGACTATTATCCATTGTTACTATAGGCACCATCTCTCCCTACTATACCTGCTCTCCCACAGTCACACTCCCTTCCCAGAGACTATTATCCACTGTTACTATAGCCACCATCTCTCCCTACTATAGCTGTAGATACCTCATAGAAAGAAAAACTTAGCGACGAGGATGGGATTCGAACCCACGCGTGCAGAGCACAATGGATTAGCAGTCCATCGCCTTAACCACTCGGCCACCTCGTCTCCCTTAAGGAACTTTTTTAACATCTATATCACAGGGCTGCTCACAAGTTATCTGGTGGTTAATAAAAGTTACAAAGTGTATGTATTTTACTACAGCCCTCCCACACCTGTATATATATAACTTGATCTGGTTTACCTGAGCCTTGGCAGTTTGGCACATGCACTTGTCAGGAACTTGGGGAGTAGGGCTACGAGGTGATACTGGGTCTTAGTTACAGGACAAGGGGCTTTTGATGCTCGTTTTTTGGACCATTTAGAAATACATATCGTGCAGTGTCTACAAGTCATTTGGAAGTCTTAGGGAGGTCCTGTAATTAAGACCAACTATCACCTTGTAGCATTGCTGCTCCCATCTAGAACTGCCATTCCTGAGGTCACACTGACAACTTCCTCACAATGTGGCAGATCTGATAGGATGCACTAACCAAGGATCAGCCTCCCTTGATCTCTTTTCAACACTAGGCTCTCTAACTGCCAGTCATCTAACTGCCTCGTTACCCAGTGCCTCGAAATGGGATTTCAACAATGGCCTAGCATTAAGTGAATCTTGCATTAATGCTATTATTAACACCATGCACAATGGCATGCAGATAGTGACTCCATAACCAACAAAATCAAATATTGGAACAGTGAAAAAAAAGGCACTGCTGAGATTCGAACTCAGGATCTCCTGTTTACTAGACAGGCGCTTTAACCATCTAAGCCACAGCACCAAATGCTGAGTGCATTTCAATTCAACTTTTCCTTTATTTCTCTAAAATACTGAATCCACCACAAAGTATTTTGTGGTATCCCAAGACCTTCACTGACACTAATTTGCCTATTGTTGGGGAATTTGGTTATGTGGGATTCAGTTACATTCTCTAGGTACTTGAATTTATTCAATAATAAGTACAGAATAGTAAATAGGCATAAACAAGTAACCAAAATAAACAGCTTAGATCTGACCTCGGGTTATTCTGACGAGGTGGGTATACTAATTGGAAATGTTCTCTGCAGATATGTAACAAACAAGTTTATTTTTTTTTCCACTGTGTGAAAAACCTTTTCTTATTTCCATTACCCACAATGAACAAAGTGGATACTATTAATAGTAAAGGAAATTGCAACTTTTTTGCCTATACTAACAGCTTTAGGGTGCCCTCGTTTCTGCTGTTGATTCCAAACGTATGTCTTCACCTAAAATAGGCACTTAACCCCTGACTAAGAGCCCATAAGTAATATAAGTTGATTAAATGTATAAAAAGTATTACTATTCAAAACCATGCCTCTGTTCATAATTAAAACCATAAAGGAGTACTCATGTGTAAGCTCTTAACCAAAGGCACTGCTGAGATTCGAACTCAGGATCTCCTGTTTACAAGACAGGCGCTTTAACCAACTAAGCTACAGCGCCTACCACTGGCTGGCAGGTAGACAATTCTCCCAACTTGTCCTTCTCAAAGATATCTTTGGTTAGATCTTACAATGGAAAGATTAGGTAAAGGTCCCCATACACAGGCAGATATAAGCTGCCAGCAGATTAAGTCTGTAGTTTATTGGGCAGTGTATGGGGCCAGATATCAATCGGCAGGGTTAAAAATCTCCTCAGGACTGCACCAGTTTGTTGACGCAGCCCTCGATCCAACTGCCTGTATTCTCCATGTTGGGATCCAATCATTCGGCCCTTGGGCCCAATATTGTCCATCTCAATTTGGGTGATGTTGGGGAGAGACCGCTTGTTTGTATAAAGGCTAAATTATGTTTCTTGAATTCATGTATCTTGTTTGTTAGATAGACGTTTTAATCAACTAAGCCACAGCTACAACCATGTAGTACGAGCTGAAGTGGAAGAAAATAAGTCAACTCTCCAGTGAGCTCTAACTAAAAGTGAGTCTGGCCACTTTGGAATGCATCACTCTGCAGGGTCTTTTCTTCGCACATGGGGGCAGATTTACTAAAGGGCGAATTGTCCCCAGCGACCGCTTAACACAACTCGTACCACTTTGCCAGGCGCAAATTCGCTACCACCATGTGAAGTTGCTCCCTGGGTGACGAACGCTGGCGACTTTTTGCTAGCGTTACTTCGGCAGTGCGAGCATTTCATAGCAAAGATGCGCTAGCGTTAGTTTGTGCCTAGCAAAAATTTGCAAGTGATCTTGCGCTTAAGTCAATTTGCATATGGCGGGCAATTTAAAGTTGTATGGACGTCTTTATTATAATTGTTGGTGCAAATGCTTGAAATAACCATTTTTTCAAATACATGTCATGTCCTACACACGAGCCCACTGTAATATGAATGTTCCATATGTTATGAAATGTCTGGAGAAATCCAGTTACCCAAAGAAAGTTCAAGTCAGGACTTTTGCAGGAAATTCCGCTTCAGCGTTTTTTGAACTTGGATACATTTTCGGCACACAGGATATGATGTAAGTGACAGAAGATCGAGGAAGATCTACCTTCTTTTAAGCACTTCACCTGGTCTGAGGTGGTGAAGTCAACTGTGGCGAAAGAGTTAACGTTCAGTAAAATCTGAATTTGGGAAGTAACCATCATTCGCCAGAGAGAAAAGTTGCATGGCGATAGAGTGTGATAAACGCTAGCGACGGTCTTGTTGACTAGCGAATTGGCGCCTGTGCCTGTTAGTGAATTGGCAGGTGGCAATGCTGGTGAAAAGTCGCTAGCGTTAGCCACTTCGCTCTTTAGTAAATCTGCCCCATGAAGAGAAGCCATAGGTCTTTATTACTTTGGTTCATTGCATGGACAATGTAGCTGTTTTAGGTTTGTCCAGAGGTCATTCACTTATCTTCCAAAGGTTCTTCAATCTCAAAATACACAATAAAATCACCTAAATAAATTATTATGTAAGTACCCATTGTGATCAGTGCTAGTTATACCTGGCAAAAAAAAAACTTTAAAGGCAAATGCCCTACAGTACACTGAGTGGACAAAAGTGTCTGGAAGTAAGTGTGTTTGAATGTAGAGAGCATGTGAGATACAGAGGCCACCAAAGGCCCTAGATGCAACTGTTGGTACACTATGACCTCAGGCAAAAGAAAAAGGGCTCTATCTTATTTGACTGGGAAATAAGAAATGAATAGCTGCCAGAAAAAACTTTCTGCAAACACAATATGAACAAGTAAGGCTGCAAACACACCAAAAAAAGAAAAACACATGAATTTATTTGAAATGGAAGAATACGTTATTTGCATATTGTGATGTCTTTAAAATCCCCTGGTTTTGAACAACGGACCTCCAGCACCCAAAGCAAGGCAGCATTCTAGTACCCATTGGGACCATGTTGGCGGGGCCCCTAGACAAAGTGTTGCTGGCTACTGACACACCAAGTATTTAGGAAAATAAGGGCATACAGGCACATAGAAAGGAAAGGGGCAGACAAGGTAAGAGATTGAGAGGGATGAAATAGGGGCACATAATAGGGGCACACAGGGTAAAAGAGAGAGGGAGGAAATAGGAGAGTGGACTGCGCCAATAAGTTTGGGGCAGGCTGGGCTGATTCAGCTTGGGAGCAGGCTTGGTTGGATTGGGGACAGGCAGGGCATATCAAGGTTGGAGGAAAGCTGGGCCTATGAGAGTTGCGGGCAGGCTAGACCTATGGAGTTGGGGGATAGGCTGGCTTATCAGAGTTGGGGGTGGGCTGGACCTATGGATTTGGGGATGGGCTGGACTCTCAAAGTTGGGGGCAGGCCAGGCAGCATCATGTGCTGAGGGAAATATTATCTGTGCTGCCCTGTGGTGCGGGGCCCCCAGAGGTGCGGGGCCCTATTGGGCCCAATTGGTCCAATAGGCCTAAGGCCGGCCCTGCTTGCCACCTTCGGAAGGATATGTTTCCTCACCAACCCACTGCCACAAGTTCACTAGATGTGCCAAATAAAGCTAAAAACGTCTCTTGTGATTCCTTCGATCAGCGCCGTATAGCGGGGTAAATCTGTGCATTATAGTTACCTCTTGAACGAGGTGAGGAGGATCCCGCGAGAGCTGCTATCGAGGGGAGAGACGCTCCGCGATCAAGAAGGGTGAGCTCCGATACATTTGCTATACCTATCCCTGTGCTTATTTAATACAATTCTTGATCACACCTAAAGGAGGATCTTTTTAGTGAGACAAATATTTAACCAGAATTGTTAAAAGGAAGGAAGGCAATAAAATAAATTATTTATGTAAGAATGAAAGGTTATAATTGTTTCATGAAATTTCATTTCCACATATTAATCCTGCTCAATTGTAGACTTTTAATTTAAAAATGCAATTCAAGACATCCTGGACACTGTTAAATCCTTAAAAAAAGACTAATATATAATAAATAACATATAAAATAATAAAGATGTAAGGCCATCCTCATCACTTAGACAAATTTCCCTGATTAACCAAGATATACATAATTTAACCAAAATTCTGGCAACAGTTCAAGTGAAATATAATGTTGTTTTTAAAAAAATGAACTATCTTAGCAGTAATTGCATTTGCCAGAAAGCACATAGTCCCTTCTATTTTAATTAGCATAGATGCAGGAAAAAACTTTGATTATTATGGGGCAAATTAAATAACAGCTTAGATGCATTTGAATCTAAAGGCCCTTTTATAAAATGAATCACACATTTATACAGTGCTTCCACAACTTAAATGAGATGGCTGGTGAAATTTCTACCACTTTTCATATTTTCAAAGGAAGCAGACTAGGTTGCCCCCTTTCCCCCCGGCTATTTAACATCTCCCTCTAGAGACTTTTATTTGAACGTCAAAATCATCAGATATTCAAATATAAAATCATCAATGCTGATTTTCCAAAACTTTTGTATCATTTGATTACTCTCCCTTTACTAGATGAAAACTTTAAACCTTAAAATAAAAATGTTAAAAATCTCCACTTGCCAATATTCCTAACCATAAAATATTCACGTTATGCTCTAAAGGTACTGGGATTCATAATGTGCTGTACAGAAGAGGGTACAATTTATGGATACTTGAAAATGTACTGCTGATGTCCCTCTTCAGGACACATTATATATTTATTTGGCCTCAAATATAACTTATATGAATAAAACATTCTCCTAAGAAGGTAAAATCCCTATCATGGCATCCCGTGAAGTGGATAGCATACAAAATCCTACTGCTAATATTCAAAGCCTTTCATTCTCCTGCTTCTCACTTAATTTCCTCACTTGTCCCCCCATATGTTCCTGTGTATCCCAGTAGCACTATATAAAAAGTTATATTCAATAGAACCCCCATTTTAAGTTTTTCATAGGATCAGAAAAAATAGTGTAAAATCCAGGAAAATGTAAAATCAGGGAAATGTATTATGCATAATATAAGTGGGACCACAAAACAACAATGTAAAATGAGGGGTAACCTAAAATCAGGGGATGGAAAATTGAGGTTCCACTGTATACATACATACATACACTATGAACTCAGGATCTTCACTTTATGATACAGACACTTTACCCATCTAAGGCCCCTTATTGTATCCTTTTTTGTTTTGCCTTTTGGAAAGAAGAAAAAACATTCTAGCAGAAAATAATACAATATGAAGAGTCTATACTTCAGTAAAGTAATTAAGCCCTTAAGATGCAAAATGTAAAACATGTGGCTGTGATGGCCGAGTGGTTAAGGCGTTGGACTCGAAATCCAATGGGGTTTCCCTGCACAGGTTCGAATCCTGTTCACAGCGGCAAACTTTTTAAAACTTGCATCAGAGCAGTGTAACATTCTCAATATAAAGCATGTTATTTTTCATAGTACACTTTGAGAGCCATATTATATTAAAATGTATGCAAAGAAGTATATGGATAAATTATGTAGGGCCATATCTGACCTACAGGTCTCCCGTTGGACAGCACTACTTTAGGAATCCAAGGGGATAAAGAGGTGATATCCATCATCTCTTTGAAATAAACAGAAATGCATGGAGGGGTTGTTTATACAGAGCTCTTTGGGCACTGACTCTTTTCCATGACAATGTATAAACTCTTGCAAAGAAAACTTCGACGAGGATGGGATTCGAACCCACGCGTGCAGAGCACAATGGATTAGCAGTCCATCGCCTTAACCACTCGGCCACCTCGTCTACAGTTACAATGGTTTGTGACACTGACATCATGCTGTAACATAGTTGATCCAGAGGAAGGCAAAAAAAAAAAACCCATCTGAAGCCTCTCCAATTTGCCTCAGAGGGGGAAAAAATTCCTTCCTGACACCAAAATGGCAATGGGACCAGTCCCTGGATCAACTTGTACTATGAGCTATCTCCCATATCCCTGTATTCCCTCACTTGCTAAACACCATCCAAACCCTTCTTAAAGCTATCTAATGTATCTAATGCTGTCATCCACTAATTTAGCTGATGGCTAATCAAAGTCACAAGGATAAGTCTCAAAGGCTAAGTATTTTAATAAAGATCACCCAAATCTGTGTATGCATATTCTGCTCTAGTCTAGTTTACCTGGACCCTGGCAATTTGGCACAAATACTTGTCAGGAGATTTCAATATGTCTATGGAGGCTTTTATAACCACTGTTTCTGCTGTACTTTCTTTCCCACAGTCAAAGCCAGGGAGGTCATCAGGGTGACGCAAGGGGGGGGACAGTCATCCCAGGCCTAAGCATTTCCACTTTTAAGGGTTCCCCGGCTGTGCTGCACTTGTCTGATTAGCCAGGCCCCCTTTACCCCCTAACCCCTCATCCCCCACCCCTGGTGGTCAGTAGCTAACCTGGATGTTTGCATACTGTGTGTATATAAGACATCAGTACTCAAGGGAACAACCCTTTAAAAATGGCTGTGGTCATGACTATACCTGCATTATATCCACAATATTTGAGTTGCTCCTTATCAACTTTCTTTCAGTGTGTCCATCTACAAACTCTTCTACTCAATGGACTCTTTGTGTAGAAAGAAAGAAAGAACAAGCACATCGTAAGCCTGTTAATAAGGAGAAACAGTTGTTTTGTTAAGGTTATTTGTGCCTGGGTAATGGAAATATTGGGTGGAGAATATGACGACTGAGCAACGTTCCTCAAGTTCACTTGGCCTATTTATTGGAAGATCTAACAAACAGTAAACCAAAGGGAAGATTGTTTCTTCTTATAGGTTGTCATTGTCATCTAAAGGTTCTTACATCTTACACGGGTTGAGTTGGCGGCTTATTGGACCGTGTGTGACCATCCGACAGGCGTCCTCGATTGATATCTGGCCAAAAGTCGGCTAGATGCAGATCAGGCAGGGTAAAAAAATCACGTCAGATTGTGGCCGCATCTTTTCGTTGATGCCGTTCCAGTGTCTGACCGCCTGTATGGCCTCCATTCTGATCCGATCATTGGGCCCTAGGGCTCACTATTGGATCAGCCCTATATCGCCCACCTCAATGTGGGCATATCGGGGAGAGATCCACTCGTTTGGCTCAAAAAAGTCCAGACATCCCTAGACTGGTTCTAATTATTATACTTGGTAACCATGAACATGCCTAGGCTTGGATCACTCTGAATTAAAGTGCTGCAGGGTTTGATTTTTAATTCATCCCCCAGATTTGATGACATAGTTTATCTAGTTGGGTTTTTACTAGCCAACCACTTGACAATGTACTTACCTATGAATATCTAAAGAAAATCAGAGGCATCTTGCAATTTTTAAAAAGAAAAAATTAAACCTTGGGCTCTTTGGGATTTGAACCCGGGACCTCTCGCACCCAAAGCGAGAATCATACCCCTAGACCAACGAGCCCAACGAGAATATGACGACTGAGCAACGTTCCTCAAGTTCACTTGGCCTATTTATTGGAAGATCTAACAAACAGTAAACCAAAGGGAAGATTGTTTCTTCTTATAGGTTGTCATTGTCATCTAAAGGTTCTTACATCTTACACGGGTTGAGTTGGCGGCTTATTGGACCGTGTGTGACCATCCGACAGGCGTCCTCGATTGATATCTGGCCAAAAGTCGGCTAGATGCAGATCAGGCAGGGTAAAAAAATCACGTCAGATTGTGGCCGCATCTTTTCGTTGATGCCGTTCCAGTGTCTGACCGCCTGTATGGCCTCCATTCTGATCCAAACATTGGGCCCTAGGGCTCACGAACGGATCAGCCCTATATCGCCCACCTCAATGTGGGCATATCGGGGAGAGATCCACTCGTTTGGCTCAAAAAAGTCCGACATCCCTAGACTGGTTCTAATTATTATACTTGGTAACCATGAACATGCTTAGGCTTGGATCACTCTGAATTAAAGTGCTGCAGGGTTTGATTTTTAATTCATCTCCCAGATTTGATGACATAGTTTATCTAGTTGGGTTTTTACTAGCCAACCACTTGACAATGTACTTACCTATGAATATCTAAAGAAAATCAGAGGCATCTTGCAATTTTTAAAAAGAAAAAATAAAGTCTTGGGCTCGTCCGGGATTTGAACCCGGGACCTCTCGCACCCAAAGCGAGAATCATACCCCTAGACCAACGAGCCAGCTGGAATACGTTTACAAATATATTATTATTGTACAAAAAATAGTCAATGTGTGTATAGTGAAAGATAAAACAAATCCAACTGCAGAATCCATCCTTTTCCAGCTTTATGGGCATCAACAACTCTTTTTCTGAGGTCCTCAGACACCAACATTGTTCGAGCCATGATACACATCCACAAATGTGTTTTATGTGTGATCTGGTTTTGCTGGAGCCAAGTTCTTTGAATAAAACAGGGTCTCTCACTTACACCTCATTGCTATCCCGTTGACTGAAAACATCTTACTCTGATGTCACCTTCAAATTATATGATAATCCTAAGGATTCACTTACTTTCGCCATGCACAGATATATTATTGGATCATATTTTTCAATAAATACATGACTAAATATAATCATTTTTTTTTTATTTGTTAAACTAGGTTTTCTTCATTTACTCCTAGGACTTGATAATCAGAGGATGTTTTAGTTCTGTATAGAGCCAAAAGTGTTTTTACATATATTGTGCTTCTTCTGGTGAACCCACCTTGTCCCGCTCTTACCGATAGAAGATGGCAAACATTCCCCATTTGATAATTGACATGCAACGACTTGAATTTTGTTTGGGCTCCTGTGAATGCACCCGAACATTGGCAAATGTTAGTGCTGAATCATCAGATACAGGTAGAATCAGGGTTGCCATCAGGGGTTACAACTGTACCGAGCCCAGGCCCAGGATTGGACTGTGCCAGCGGGGCACCGGGAAAAAACCCGGTGGGTCCTCGGCTCTTGTGGGGACAACCAAGGGTGCCGCGCACACAGACACGGCACATACGCCGGCGTGGCAGGGGGGCTTGAGGAGGGCCCTGGAGGGGGGCCCTAGGGCTGCAGCCCGGGTGGGCCCCGGGCCCTCCAGTCTGACCCTGTCCAGGCCTAAAGGGGGGGCTGGCTGTGCTGCACTTTTCAAAAGAGCCGCAAAGCCCTTCCAAAATCCCAAAAAGCCAAAGCGGCGAAAAGACCCAAAGTCACGAAAACAGACCAAAAGTCCTGAAGTGGCAAAATGACCTGAAGTCACGAAAGGAGATGAAGTTCAAGTCCTGAGGCCATGAGTTTGATTCTACTAAACACCAATGGCCACCAATGTATGTTTTAATACTCTATAGGCCCCTGCCACCAATGTTTTTTAAATATTCTCCGGTGCCCCGATTATTTTTTAACTTGTAAGGGAAGCCCTGGCGCCAATGTTTTTTTTTTTTTTAACTTATAGTGGCGCCCTGGTCACCAATTATCTTTTTTAACTTGTAACGAGCCCTGACCACCAGTTACCAGTTTAGGGACTGGGGTGGACCCAGGGGGCCCCAAAAATGTTGTTGTATAGGGCCCCATGATTTCTAATGGCGGCCATGGGTAGAATTATATTGTTTCTACCTGTATATCTGACCATTCAGCTCTACACGTGTGTATTGAAACAAATGATCTATCTTGGAAACATCTTTTCCAGGAAAGGTCGTAATTGTAATGTCTATGGTGAACTTTAGATTGCGGGATGTACAAATTCATGGAATTATAAAAAAAGGTGGTAATGAGAATGGAGTTTAAATCGCCCATGAGATTAAAATCTCCCCCAAAGCCAAGTCCCCCTTCATTGGCCTGCCTCCACACACTGCAATCTGATTCACCTGAACATGGTCTATTAAGATCCAGTTCAACAATTAGGATCCAAAGTGGTACAAGATGGCACCTGTCAACCCCACAGAGTAGAATTTTTATAGTACACTAAAAAATTTTTTTTTTGACTGTAATATGCAATGAGAAGAAAGGGGAGGATGCAGGGATAAAACCACCCAACTCTTTTGAGTTAATTACTTGGTCTTTTAATTGAAAGAACTAACCAACACTTGGGATATGCTTTGTAGCAATGCCAATATAGGCAACTGGATGTCACGTCTGGTTAAAAAGATTTATTACAGCAGGCTGCTGATGGGATTCACCTTTGTAGCAATGTACATGCCTAGAATTCAATTGCCCTGTATTCAAGTCATGCTGGGCCTGATGTCATATTTAGTTGATTTTGTTGTATTGGCCAAGCATGTGGCAATGTACGCACAAGAATATGAGGAAAACTGCAGTTATTCTAAAATAAAATTGTACTTGCCTGGGATTTCAAGCGGGAATCATACCCCTAGACCAACAAGCCATTTGCAACAAGCATAAATTATTGGAAACCACCTGTACTACTTGTCTGTATAAAACTGGGCATGCAGAAGGAAACAGTAGTTTATCTGAAAGCAATTCCATTGTGAAGTACTGTCTCGTTCTGAAAGTACAGGATCAAGCACAATCACCAGAAATGGCTGCCTACACAACAATATTTTTACTAAAAAATACATTTATTGGTTCAAGAGTAGCATTTTAAATGGTAGAATGAATTACTTTTAATAGATAGTGTAATTTAGTAACAAAAATATACCATAAAAATCATGACAGAATCCCTTTAAAACATTGCCATGCCTAGAATTTAGGAATCCATTCTGCATTCAAGTGGTGCCAGATTTGTCTTTTGTTTTTTCTCAGATTAAGTTGCACAGTTTAATCAATTCTTTTATGATCAATATCAGTAGAAAGATCATTATGACCATTCAGGGCACACCGAACTTACGATAATTCTGCAATTTTATCGAATCGCACTGAACTTCGTCATTAATGTAGAAAATGAATTATGTGTATGGCCAGCTTTAGTCTGCCAATGCAGATAAAATTGATTTTTAATTCCAGCACCCATAGCTTTTAGGCATCATGGGAGTGGTTTGTTGGCTTTACACCTACATGAATTCCTATAGAGTTGTTGTGGCCTGTTTAAAATGCAGAGGGCTCATTGGGGACTTGAACCCTGGACAGCTTGCACCCAAAATCATAACCCTAAAACAGGCATCCCCAACACATTTAAATTTAAAAAGAGTTGGGGACTAAAGGCCCCCATACATAGGCCGATAAAAACAGACCGAGTCAGCAGCTTATTGGCCCAAGTATGGAGCCCTCCAACTGACTTCCCTGATGGATATGTGGGTGGATATCTGTTCATTGATGCGTTCCTGCGATCCGACCGCCCCTTTTACCTCCATTATGATCCAAACATTGGGCCCTAGGGCCCACGATCAGATCAGCCCGATATCGCCCACCTCAATATGTTCATATCGGGGAGAGATCCGCTTGTTTGACAATGTCGCCAAACGAGCAAATCTCCCTGTGTATGGACACCTTTAATGAATTTGGCTCAAAAAAGTCCAGACATGTCCCATAGGGATCTCTGTGTGTATGACCACCTTTACACAAACATGAAAATAGTTACAGGGGTGCTAAATTAGGCCTGTAATTGCCTATTTGGTATATCGACTGAGCCTACAGGAGGCTCTGTTTGACACTACACTTATGCAGCCAAACCTTGCCTCCAAACCAGGAATTTAATGCGAAAAACTTGTTTTGGGCCCACTAGAAGCAAAATCCAAGGGGTTGAGAAGCAACATGTTGCTCAACAGATATCGATCGAGGAAGCCCATGGGAGGGCCCCATAGATGGCCCGTTAAGATGCTAACTTGGTCTGTTGGCAGCTTTTATCACCCCATGTATGGCCAGCTTAAGTGATAGGAGACTGGCCTGCATTGTCCATTTGATTCTTCATGCTATGCAAGCAAACTTGATTTTGAGAAACCTTGCTTGAGTATTGTTTAGTAAAATTCAGGCTGCCCAAATTCATGCAGCCAGAGATGAAAATGAGATTTGAGCTCACGCATTCAGAGCAGTTCATTGCCTTGTCTACTTGACTACCTCAGCTACAACTGGGCAGTTATTTGGTCAGATGAGATGTATAGGACATCGTTAAAGGAAGAAGTACTCAAGGGTCTGTTAAAGGGGAACTATTGTGAAAATGAAAATGTAATATAAGCTTTAGCATACTGAAATAAGAAATTTTCTAAATACAATCAATTAAATATTCTGCATCACTTCTGAAATAATCAAGTTTATTTTCCCTATCCCTCTCTCAGCATCTGGTTCTCTGTCTTCTGTCTTCATGCAGCAGTTGGGTGTCAGATAATAATAGACATATTTAGAAACGGTACAGAATTTTTAATTGATTATAATTAGAAGACTTCTTATTTCAGTGTGCTGAAGCTTATATAAACTTTTCATCTTCGCAATAGTTCCCCTTGTGGACGGTGGATTTGTTCAAAGTGCCAAATTAAACTGGGCATAGATGTAAATTGTAGGATTTAGTAGAAAAAAATAACAAAGACAATGTTCTGGCCACTAATTGACAGGCAGGAATCGTTCAAAAAGTCCGGGGAATTTAGTAGAAGTCACCCATGGATATCTATGGTTATAGACAACACATGCAAAGATTTTATCAGATCTCCATGGTAGGAAAACAATTGGATTGATTATTTCTATTCCACACAAGGTCTAGAAATCATATAAAATGTTGTTTCCTATGAATATACTATATCTGCACATCTATGGCCAGCTTAAGTCTACCAATGCAGATACTGGTGTAACCACTCAGAGGTCTAGCACCCCCTGCATCATGGGGGCTCTTTGTTGGCTTTATTCCTTCATTGTTCCATGTGGAACTTGAGAAAAACACAAAGTAGTGCTACATACACACACTCTCACCGCTCTTTGCAGCGTCGGGTGCCGTCTATGACCCTGTCTGCCCAGGTCTGGTTCACGTACAAGAAAATACTTCAGCAGCACTCCGATTATGGTGAAAAAATTGGTACTTTATTCGTGCCTCAAGCTAAGCGACGTTTCAAGCTTTCCCAGCCCTTTATTAAGCTTGATAAAGGGCTGGAAAAGCTCGAAACGTCGCTTAGCTTGAGGCACGAATAAAGTACCAATTTTTTCACCATAATCGGAGTGCTGCTGAAGTATTTTCTTGTGTGGAACTTGAGAGAGATTAGGCTCATTTGGAGACTTCTTGCACCCAAAGCAAAAATCATACCCCTTGACCAATGCTAGCCTATAGTAGGCACCACTCATCAAATTTCCATTGGGTCTTTTAACATATCATCAACTGGAGTGGTACTTCTGCATGCGGCCTGGTGATGGGTGCACCTGAGGAAACATCTTTTATAATTTTCCTTTAAAGGGATGTGTTTTCTCTATACGAGTTTTTGTAAAGTCCTTTAGTAGGAGTATGTCTGCTTGTATGACTGTATGACTGACATGCATTGTCCATTTCATTCTACATGTTATGCAAACCAATGTCACTTTGAGAAACCAGCATCGGCCACTGTTTCAGCAATCAGAGAGCAATTTGCGCAAAGCCATAGAATTATAAAGCAAGTGCCAAGGATGGGATTCCAACTGACACTTGCAAAGAACAATGGATAAGCAGTTCATCACCTAAGGGCACACAATTCTATTTGAGGGCGATTAGTCACCTCGGACAATCTTCTTTGGGCGACTAACCTTCCCACAATCCCTTCCTGACGGCTAGAATCCAAATCACTGGTGGGATGGAACTCGGAGCACTTTGTTTTCTGAAGTCGCCTGAAGTTGTCTGAGCAACTTTGAAAAACTAAGCACTCCGAGTCTAAATGGCCGGCAGGAAGTCTTTTCTGGGAGATTAGTCGCCCGAATCTTAATGTGTGCCCTTACCCTTAACCACTCAGTTACCTTATCTTTCGGGGCTAAGCATGTTATTCCTACTTTGAGTGTGAGGATTAAAAAAAATGCAACATCTCTTCCTGAAAGTCCAAATCCAACAAAC
The DNA here is from genome assembly GCA_038501925.1 of Xenopus petersii. Classification (NCBI taxonomy): domain Eukaryota; kingdom Metazoa; phylum Chordata; class Amphibia; order Anura; family Pipidae; genus Xenopus; species Xenopus petersii. Next base: position 151,832,552 of record CM076676.1, read on the forward strand.
CACTCCCATTATCCCCACCACTAAAAGCTTCTAGAATTAAAAATAAGGTTTAATGTCTGAACCCCAATTCAATTAGAGTACAGAAAGGTTTTTTAACTTTAGCCCTGCAGTCCAGCAGTACCACCAAAACTGAGACTGAATGAAACTCAGCACTTCCTGAATACACGGCTACAAAGCATAATAATTAGAATTGATGAACTGGAAAACATTTTAAATGATAAAAATCTTCCCTTTATTATAAACTGGATACATTTCGTTTTATCCACAAGTGGGGGCCAGTTACTGTGATGTAAGTCAGTGTTTGTCTACAAAAAAGTGCCCTGCAGTTGGCGCTGTGGCTTAGTTGGTTAAAGCGCCTGTCTAGTAAACAGGAGATCCTGAGTTCGAATCTCAGCAGTGCCTAATTTTGTGATGGTAATTGTACAAATCTTATAACCCAGAACAATACTGTTTATACTGTAAAGGTGGCCATAGACGCTCCAATAATATCATACCAATCATTTCCGTGCGATTTTTGGTGCATGTATGGAGGAGACAAGCCAACTGATATTGGCAGAAGCATTGTATATTGTCGGCCATTGTTGTTGCTGAATCATTAGATAAGATGGTCATAAATGTAACAGTTACAATCTTTCTTGGAAGATCGTTTGTTTCAATACACACGTGTAGAGCTGAATCATCAGATATACTGATAGAAACAATAGAGTTCTACCTGTCTATAATAATTCAGCCGATGTGTGGGTGCCTTCAAAATTTTCCATTCTGTACCTTGTAATTTTTCTTTTTACTTTTCTTAAAACCAATAAAAATTACTTTAAAAAAAAAAACATTCTATTGTTTCTACCTGTATATCTGACGATTCAACTCTACATGTGTGTATTGAAATGAACGCTCTATCTTGGATCTTTTACAGGAAAAATCTGAATTGTAAGGTCTATGGCCATCTAAAATGTGCATAGATCTGTTTTATACATCAGCTTCCTGATTGGTAGGCAGGTCCCACTGGGTGAACATAATTAGAACCAGCATAAGAAGATGTCATTGAGGTCCAATGCCATTTAGGAAAATTCAACCCCACCCCAAACCGCAGTCCCCCTCCATCAGCCCATCTCCCTGCACTGCTCAGGTCTGTGACCAGTTTCAACTGCGTACGACCCCGCAAGCTCTGTGTCACCAAACTGACAAAGTGGCAAAAGAAGGGGCCTATCAAAACCACAAGGTAGAATTGTTTAAATGAAATACATTCAAAGGGGCACTTTTTACTGTAATAGGCAGTGTGGGGAGGGAGGCTGATGGAGGGGGCTGGGATTTGGATTCTCCTTTAATATGGTATCCACAATATTCAAAATAAAAAATATTCCTTTGCTTCTTACCAGCTTCCTTTCCAGTGTGTCCATCAAACAAATCCTTCCACTACTCAATGGACAGTAGCTAAGACTTTTTGTGTAGAAAGAAGGAAAACAAACACATCTTAAGCCTGTTAATAAGGAGAAACAATTGTTAGAATCCAACTCAGTCAGCACAGGTGCCTGGGTAATGGAAATATTGGGTGGAGAATATGATGACCGAGCAACGTTCCTTGAGTTGTTTGCAAATCCAATGAACTGTTAAGTACCTGGGAAGAGTTACAGCTTACATTGGACTGACAGTTTATTGTTATGTAGATTCTAACTTTTACCTTGGAGACAGTGAACAAAGACTACAGTGAGAAAATTACCCAACTCTTATAAAGTTGTGATTTTTTTGAAAGGTCTAACCAACCATTTAACCAAAGAGGAAATTATTTGTTTTAAAATGTCATTATCATAAAGGCATTGGGCTCCAAGAAGCAGGGACATGTCGTTAGAACTGGTTTTAATTATTATACTTTGTAACATGGACATGTCAGTGGTTCAACTCTGTATTCAGATGGTCTGTGGTTTGATTTCCTCTCATTCCCAGATCAGCTGATTTTCCAATTTCCGAGGAAAAGTGCAGTTAGTATATTTAAAAACTATGGGCTCGTCCGGGATTTGAACCCGGGACCTCTCGCACCCAAAGCGAGAATCATACCCCTAGACCAACGAGCCAGATAGCATGCAGCTTTTGTGAACTTGCCCTAAGATGCACGGGCCAGTGATATGATAGAAATGGCAAGTCTGCACTGTTGTCAACCTGAGTCTTGTCTTCTTCCCATTGGTTCTTTTTATCCTTCAGCCACTGGAATGATACTTGTGCATAATACCCTGGTGATGGATACATCTGCTCCTTGAGTAAACTTTTTTATTATCTTTTTAATAGATATATTTATATACTATATATTTTTTTCATAAATCAGTTTTTGTAGCAGCCCTTTAGTAGGAGTAAGTCCACTTATGAGAACTTGGCCAAAGTCTTTCTTCAGGTACTGACCAACCACTTGGGTTCATATGGGATTTGAGCCTTGGCCCTTTCGCACCCAAAGTGAGACTCATTCTCCTAGATCAGCGCTGTCCAACTGGCACCCTGTGACCCCACCTCATGTGGCCCCCTCACGTGAAAGTATTTCTGGAGTGATGTCTTAGTTTTAAAAGGTATCACTACAGAGATGAACTGGCCCCTGCTTGTTTACACCTGTACCCCCCTGCATTGATCACACCCCTCAAGCCCTGTACTGTTCACACTCACTGCCTCTATGTTCCCTGTGTGTGTCATACTCTGCCTGCCCTATGATCCCTGTGTTTCATACTCAAGAAGGATTTGGCAAAATCCCAAAATAGTGGACTCTATGCATCTCTAGTTACAAGTGGGGTCAAGTTACTGTGGCATAAGTCAGTATTTGTCTATTTAAAAGGAAGCGCAGTTGGTGCTGTGGCTTAGTTGGTTAAAGCGCCTGTCTAGTAAACAGGAGATCCTGAGTTCGAATCTCAGCAGTGCCTACTTTGTTTTTTCTTGTTAATTGCACATATCTTAAGATGGCTATAAATGTGTTTTATATACAGTATCAACCTCAATGGTATTCAGCTAAAATATTTGGTTATTTTGAGCTTGACTTGTGGCTCCTCTAGCATTCACATCTAGATGTAGCTGTACTAGATTTACATCTACCAACACTCCATCCATGTGACAGTACAATCCAGCACCTCTTGTAAACATAGTTACTTAATAGTTCAATGCAGTGTCAGACTGGGATGCCAGGGGCCCACCAGAAAACCTTAGGCTGAGGGCCCACAGTTTCCAAACTATTATACCTCCTCTGCTCACTCAACCTTTTTATTCTCCTAGTCTCTTTTCTCTACATACTATACTCTATTCTTTATTAAGCCTCTTTGTTTCCATAAAGAAACAGGGAATGACCATGAAAAAGGCAAAATGCTTAGAAGCAAGAGGCCCACTGACACCTGGGATTTTTCCTGGGATCCCAGTGGGCCAGTCCGACATCCTTCCCCCAAACCCTAGTGCCCGTTCATCGGCCTGCCTCCCTGCCCTGCCTACGTCTGTGATCAACTTCTACTGCACATGGTCCTATAATCTCTATGTCACCAAAATGACAGAAGAGTATCTAAAGTGGCACAAGGTGACTCCTATCAACCCCACAAGGTATATTGTTTATAGTAGGTAAACACAAAAGGGGCACTTTTAAATGTAATACACAGTGTAGGGAGGAACAAGTCCAATGGTGGGGGTTGGATTTGGGGGAGGATTGAATTCTCTTAATAGGAGATTAAGATTTGACATTAAAAACCATTCCTTTGCTCCTTACTGGCTTCCTTCCAGTGTGTCCATCAAACAAATCTACTCAATGTTTTTGTCTAGAAAGAAAGAAAAGGAGCACATCCTAATCTTGTTAAGGGGAAAACAGTTGAATCCAACTCAGTCAGCACAGGTGCCCGTATAATGGAAATATTGGGTGGAGAATATGATGACTGAGCAACGTTCCTCGAGTTGTCTCCAAATCCATTGCCTGATTAAGTACCTGGATACAGTTTCTGTAGATTGGACTGGCAATCTGCCCCGGTTCACTTCGCTAAACAAATTGCAAAACTGCTGAAACATTCACTAAATGGCAAAGAATTCACAAAATTCTTTAATGTCTATGGGTGGCTTTTTTGTTTGCACTGTTATTTTTGTCCCAGCAACTTTTTTGTAGTAAAATATATAATAGTCTATGGCTGACTTTTTTCTCACTCCGGTTACATTAAAGCCAATGGACATGTTTTTCTCAAGGTTTTTTTGACTCAAAATGCATTAAAGTCAATGGGCATTTTTTGTTATGTTTTTTTTCTCTGCGAAAATATATGAATTTATACATTGGGGAAACAAATCGCTTATCACTAGCAATGTATTGTTATGTTGATCCCCACTTTGTTTTGAAGCAAGTAATCAAGGATTACAGTGAAATGACTGTTGTGATTTACTTGGCCTTTAAATTGAAAGATCTAACCAACAGTTCACCAAAGAGAAAGTTATTTCTTTTAACATGTTGTCATTATCATTTAGAGACATTTGCTTCCAAAACGCAGGGAAATGTCCCTAGATCAGTTCTAAGATAGCGCTCCTTGAGGGCAAAGCACTGTACAGCAAAACAATAAATTAGAAGTAACAAACAAGGGGTCATTGGAATAAAAAGTAACAATAAGTGTATTATTAGAAATACAATTCACATGAATATAAAATATAATTACAATACAGATTAAGTGCTCAGTGTCAAGGAAACAAAAGGCTAGAGGACCCTGCCCCGTAGAGCTTACAGTCTAAATGGGAGGGTAACATACAGACACAATTCAGAGGTGCCAGTTCAGGTGTTATCCAGGTGCTCCCAGAGAGAGTCTTTGAGTTTTGTTTCAAAAACACTGAAGTAGGATTCTCTCCCGAGAGATTCAGGAATGACATTCTAAATATAAGGAGTCGCAAGAGAGAAGGGTTTGATACGGTAAACCAAGAAACAGCAGTAGTAGTGGGGGGTACAACCAAGCGGTTATAAAAACATATAGAGAGACAAGAGAGATGTAGTTAGGTGCAGAGGAATGAAGGGATTTGAAGGTTATGATGAGGAGTTTATAAGTTATTCTTTGTTTTATAGGAAGCCATGATAAGGACTTCAGCAGCGGAGGGGCCTGTACCATTTGGATGAGAGGAGGATAATTCTGGCAGCAGTGTTTAATACAGACTGTAGAGCAGAGAAATGGCAGTTAGGGAGGCCAGTTAGTAGAAGTTACAGTAATCTAGTCGGGATAGGATGAGAGCATGCATGAGCGTCTTGGCCGTAGCAGGAGAAAGGAAGGGACGGATTTTGGCAATATTGTGTAAGAAAAAGTGACAGGTTTTGACAGTGGTGTTAATGTGATCAGAGGAGAGAGGAGTCAAATATTACCCCCAGACAGTGAGCTGAGTTGACAGGATTAATGAGCCATCAATAGAGATAGTAAATAGGTGAGTAGGACCAGGCTTAGGTGGAAAGATGATAAGTTCAGTGTTAGGTTGAGTTTGAGGTGACGCTGGTTGAGATCACCAGGAGGCAGTTAGAGATCTGAGCCTCTGTCTCAGCTGTTAATAAAGGGGTGGATGAATATATTTGGGTACATCAGCATACAGATGATAATTAAAGCAAAATGAATGGATGAGATCTCCCAAAGACAGAGAGTACAGGGAGAACAACAGCGGCCCAAGTACAGAGCCTTGCGGCACCCCCACATTAAGTGGAACTGGAGATGAGATTTTGTTATCATAGGAGACAGTGGGGGTAATTTATCAACACTGGCCAAATTTGCCTATGGGCAGTCACCCATGGCAACCAATCAGATTGCTGCATTCATTGTTCTACTTGCAGCTGGCTTTAAAAAGCTATTGGTTGCTATAGGTAACAGCCCATGGGCAAATTTGCCCAGTGTTAATAAATGAGCCCCACTGAATGATCGGTTAGAGAGGGAAGAAGAGAGCCAAGATGCAGTCTGGTTATGGATGCCAAGCGAATACAGATAAGATTATGCTTTGTAAACACGTACATGCCTAGAATTCTGTTTTCAAGTGGTGCGGGGTTTGATTTATATTCATTCCCAGATCAGCTGAATTTGTACTGGACAATGACAATGTTCATACAAACTTATAAGTAAAATTGAAGTTTGTTTTTTCTAAAAAACATGGGCTCGTCCGGGATTTGAACCCGGGACCTCTCGCACCCAAAGCGAGAATCATACCCCTAGACCAACAAGCCAACTGGATGCCAACTGTTTTTGAAAACTTCAAGTCTGTGGGGACAGAAGCTGCATTTACTGAATATAAACTCTAAAATAAATGTTGTAAAACAGAAATTCCAGAAGGCAAAGAATTGAAATGAGGGGTGCATTACGAATGAGGCTAGGACTAAAGTTTTTTTTAGTATAGTAATAGTAAAAAGATGTGGGTTGTGAGTGTTGCTCCTTTAAACAATGGAACCAGTATGGCTGTACCAGATACAGAAAAGGCAAATGTGCTAAATCAGTTCTTTTTTTCATTGTATACAATAGAGGAGTCTGAGTCCCCAGGCTCACTTTATAACTGCACTAATGGCTCAGCTTAATTTAGTCAGTGGCTGACTCAGGATATGATTCATAAAGCTTTAATAAGAATTAAAGGACCAATAACATCAACATTATTATTTTTTTTAAATTTGTTTACAATGAAGCCATCCTTTGTTAGTTTACAATGCAACCAGCTTTTTCATGGAGCTGGGGATGTTAGAGCTGTGGAAATCCACAAGTGGTGTGAGTAGGCCTAGCCCCACAGCGATGAGACACTGCCACAGTCCTGCTCTGTGCCAACAGCTAAGGCGAAGCAGCGAGCCTGCCCTGATCCACAGAAAGCTCATTCTTGAAGAGCTGCTGCACTTTGTAGCCGTGTACTGGAACGGCCCACCTACTCCTCCATGAACACAGGCCAGAACCAAGCCTGCTGCTGCACAGGCACAGGAAAGCACAGAGTTGCGAGAGCAAGAAAACATTAGGCTGGTCTCCCCACAGCCTCTCTCTCCTAAAGTTTAATGTGTCTTTTTTAAATTTTTGATGTTACTGGTCCTTTAATGTAATTAAAGTTTCAAGGCCAGATGGCAGACACCCCCAGGTTCTAATAGATCTTAGTTCTCAGTTTTCACAAAAAAAAGCTCCTATCTCCAGATCCATGATAGTCCCTAGAAGAATATGGTCTAGTTTAGACGTCTCCCCTTCTTATCCTGTGTATTTGTAATTTAGTCCAATCTGCTTGTCTCCCATTCAAGTGTTTTAAAAAGTGAATATGTGTGTGTGTGTACTTTGCATTGTTTAACATCAAATAGGATTTAGTCATTTTATTATTTGGAGATTTTGATTATGTCTTAAATGATCCTGACAGATATGGTCTGGGTACCAAACACACTGATAGGTCAGTAGCCAATCTTTTAAGGGATATTATAAGTCCGTATTGCGCAGAATATGACACACACAGGTTGACTAAGGCTAGATACTGCGCACTCAATATGTAATATAAAGACTGCGACGAGGATGGGATTCAAACCCACGCGCACAGAGCACAATGGATTAGCCGTCCATCGCCTTAACCACTCGGCCACCTCGTCACCTGTAATGTCTGTTTGTCAGGTTTGCCTCGCATATAAGGTAAGTCTATAATCTTTTCTGTTCTCAAGTCTGTACTTTTCTTTACTTTCCATATACTTCTTATTTCCTTAAGAAGTAAATGTAAAAGCACCAAGAACCACCCTATGTGGCTTAATATAGAAATAAAGAAGTGAATATGAATAAAGAGAAATGTATTTGAAAACTGCAAGTCTGGAGAGAAGCTGCATTTAGTGAATATAAACACTATAATAAATGTTGTAAAACAGCAATCTCGAAGGCAAAGATGGGAAATGAGGAATGCATTGCAACAGAGGCTAAGTCTAACCCCTTAAAGGTTATAAAGTATATTAATAGTAAAAAGATGCTGGTTGAGAGTGTTGCTCATTTAAATAATGTTACCAGTATGGTTGTAACTGATACAGAAAAGGCAAATGTGCTAAATCGGTTCTATTCTTCAGTGTATACAATAGAGGAGACAGAGTTCCCAGTCCCACCTCACTGATGGTTCAGCTCAATCTAGTCAGTAGCTGATTCAGGATATGGGTCATAAAGCTTTACTAAAAATTAATGGGAAAAAGAATTCAGGGCTTTGTCAGTATTTTTTTTTAGTATTTTAGCAGTGGAGGGACAGAGGAAGGGATGTAGTTTTACCATATCTTGGTGAGTAAAAAAGTAAAAGTAGCCCATCACCCTAGCTACTAGGCCAGCTCTTCTCCCGAGCCCTATGCCTTCTAAACCACGCCCTCCACACACCACCTGTTACTGTCAAAAGTCTTCTTACCTGCTATAAAAGCTCAAACAGAAGCGGTTTTGAAACAGTGCAAAATGGCGTCTGTCAGCCCGGAAAGCCATCTTGGACTGTCCATCTGTAAAATAATCTCATTGTAGGAGATGATGTTATTGGGGCACATGATTATAATATATACAATTTAAAATTCTGAAGGTGCTTTTATAATGTTGTACAGTACCCAATACTACATAGATGCAATACAAAGTAAACAACTGGATGGCTGGAATTTGATGTTCACTGTCATAATCTCACTCATATTTTCATTATCCAGGCAGCTGTGAATCAGTTGATCTCACCTCTACTAACTGCTTTTAGTTCCTCGTCTTTCCTCTTTCTGCTAATTCATTCTAATCTCATTTCTGTCAGGCGGATGAATGTTTAAAATACAATGGAGAAATCTCTAATATTTCACTAGTTTATTTACATAACAACACCATACAGAGTAGAAGATATAGGTATATGAACTTAAAGAAAGACACTGCTGAGAGTTGAACTCAGGATCTCCTGTTTATGAGATAGGCGCTTTTAACAAATAAGCCACAGCGCCAATCCATTGTAATGTGTTTTGCTTTATGGAGGAAAAAAATTATGATATGAGACTGGCCACACAGAGAAGTTAGGAAAGTAATGCCGTAGGATCTGCAATACATTGTCTGTATGATTTTATGTAAAGCTTTACCATATTTGGAAACAAGTGAACGAACATCACTCAAGCTTCATATGCAGTTCTGTAATAAATAAAGTAGAACAAATTTATTAAATGAAAACTGCTGTCAAAAAAGTACGGGATACAAACCCACTCATGCAGAGCACAATGGATTAGTCCATCAGTACTTCCTATTGAGTATATTGATGATGATTCCATAGAATAGAAGAGAAGCCCATCTATTTAACATTGGTGGTGGTGGCGGCATACAGTATTATGTAGAATTTTCTCTCCTTGGAATTTCCAGAACCCCACCCTGAGGGTAGGTTACAGCAAAATTTAGAGTTATTTGATGTCCTAAGCAGGGCCGCCATCAGAAATCACAGGGCCCCATAAAACAAAATTTTGTGGGCCCCCTGATCCCTGCCAATGCCAGATCTCTCCCCCAAGCCACATCCCAGATCCCTCCCAACCCCCACAGTAAAAAGTCCACACCAGCGCTAAAAGCGGTAAACCCCCTCACTCACAAGTTATAAATAGCCATCGGTGGTCAGGGCCCCCTTATAATTTAAAAAAAAAACTGGCGGCCGCGGTCCCATATAAAAGTTTTAAAAAAAACATTGTTGGGCAGAGCCCCCTGCTAAAAATATATATAAAAACACAACGACATTCAAGGAAATGCCAAAGAGCTACATTGGTGGCCAGGGGTTGCAAAATAAAAAAAAAACCCAGTGGTGGCCAGGCCCCTCTGCAAGTCAAGGTCCCACATGGAGCGGCAGGGGCTCACAGGGAGAGGCAGGGACCCACAGGGAGGGTCAGGGGCCCTCATTGGTGGTCAGTGTCTTTCAGAGAGGCCTGGCCACCAGTGTATTTTTTTTTCTTTGTAACCCCTGGCCACCAATTTAGCTCTTTGGCATCACCCTGAATGGGCCAGGGGCTCGCATGGTGGGTTCAGGGGCCCACATGGGGGGTTCAGGGGCCCGCATTGGTGGTCAGTGGCCCTCATTGGTTGTCAGTGGCCTGCAGTGGTGGTCAGTGGCACTTACCTGCAACTCGGGGTCTCTCTTCCAAGGCCTCAGATGGCAACTTCTTCTCCAGTGAAGACTTCTTCTTCTTCTCCTGTGGGGTCTTCTCCTTCCTCCTGCACAAGGCCAGATTTACATAGCGGGCACCCCTAGGCCCACTGTTGTTTGTTGCCCCGTCCCCTTCCCTTTATTCATGCAAATTTTCATGGAGATTGTATCTCCTGTGCATCCCCAGTGTTTTTGAACCAATGTGAGTGCGGTTGGGCAGCATGCCGCCCCCCTAAAATCCTGCCGCCCTAGGCTTGGGCCTAGGTGGCCTTCCCACAAATCCAGGCCTGCTCCTGCAGGGTCTTCCGCATCTTCACTGTCTCCAGGAAGTAGCGCCATCTACATGAAGCAGCTCCTTCTTCTGTCTTCTTCATGTAGGTGGCAGGCTGCGTGCAGTTTAAGTAGAGTTGCGCCTGTGTGTACTGACGTCATACATACACATGGAATGCAGCCAATAGAAATAGCCACTGACACCAATGAAAATGTCAGCAGGTCCTATTTCTCTGTGTAAAGGGGCCCAGCAAATAAGTTAAGTGCAGCATGACCGGGCCCCCCTTATAGCTGAAAATCCTCCTGGCCTGGAAGGACTGTCCTCCCTGTGACTCCCTGATGGTGGCGCTGGTCCTAAGAATTAATAACTACAAGGCTGATAAACCAACTTTAAGAATTTACCCAGGTGGGCAATAAGGTAGACATACTTTTCACAAAAAGACCAGAAACACTTGAATTTTATAATGACCAAGTGTAATAAATAAGTGCCTACAGCCAACAGCTCATTTGAAAAGTGCCACATTCAGCCAGCAGATCACCAAATGCACAACCGTGGTTTAGATTAGTACTGTGTAACTCTGTGGTACCTTTCACTTTTTGTACAATTGGCGCTGTGGCTTAGTTGGTTAAAGCGCCTGTCTAGTAAACAGGAGATCCTGAGTTCGAATCTCAGCAGTGCCTTTGTTATTGTCAAATTTGTCTAGGCAATTCAATACTTGTACTTCTGTTCAGGGCCACCATCAGGGGGCACAGGGGGTACAAATGCACCCCCTTTGTTGGCCTTCATATTTAAAGAAGAAGAAAACATTTATTCTGACAAACAAAATGCAGAGCTTACACTAGATTTGGTCATATATGCCGAGGTTTGTGTGGGCAGGAGGGACATAGTGTGATATCTGAGCTGTGATGGCCAAGTGGTTAAGGTGTTGGATTTGAAATCCAATGGGGTCTAATATGTCTTAAATGATACTGACAGATATGGTCTGGGTACCAACACACTGATAGGTCAGTAGCCAATCTTTTAAGGAATATTATAAGTCCGTATTGCGCAGAATATGACACACACAGGTTGACTAAAGGTGGCCATACACGGATAGATCCGCTCGTTTGGCGATGTCGCCAAACGAGCGGATCTCCCTACGATATGCCCACCTTGAAGGTGGGCAATATCGGGCAGATCCGATCGTGGGCCCTAGGGCCCAACGATCGGATCCAGCTCTCACAAACGGGCGGTCGGATCGCGGGACCGCATCAACGAACAGATGCGGCCGCGATCCGACAGGATTTTTAACCCCATCCGATCGAGATCTGGCCGACTTTCGGCCAGATCTCGATCGGGGAAGTCCGTCAGGGGCCCCCATACACGGGCCAATAAGCTGCCGACACGGTCTGTCGGCAGCTTTTATCGGCCCGTGTATGGCCACCTTAAGGCTAGATACTGCGCACTCAATATGTAATATAAAGACTGCGACGAGGATGGGATTCGAACCCACGCGTGCAGAGCACAATGGATTAGCAGTCCATCGCCTTAACCACTCGGCCACCTCGTCTCCTGTAACGTTGTTTCTTTGTCAGGCTTGCTTGGCATATAAGATAAGTATATAATCTTTTCTGCTCTCAAGTCTGTACTTTTCTTTACTTTCCATATACTTCTTATTCCCTTAAGAAGTAAATGTAAAAGCACCAAGAACCACCCTATGTGACTCAATATAGAAGTAAAGAAGTGAATAGGAATAAAAAGAAATGTATTTGAAAACTACAAGTCTGGAGAGAAGCTGCATTTAGTGAATATAAACACTATAATAAATGTTGTAAAACAGCAATCTCGAAGGCAAAGATGGGAAATGAGGAATGCATTGCAACAGAGGCTAAGTCTAACCCCTTAAAGGTTTTAAAGTATATTAATAGTAAAAAGATGCTGGTTGAGAGTGTTGCTCATTTAAATAATGTTACCAGTATGGTTGTAACTGATACAGAAAAGGCAAATGTGCTAAATCGGTTCTATTCTTCAGTGTATACAATAGAGGAGACAGAGTTCCCAGACCCACCTCACTGATGGTTCAGCTCAATCTAGTCAGTAGCTGATTCAGGATATGGGTCATAAAGCTTTACTAAAAATTAATGGGAAAAAGAATTCAGGGCTTTGTCAGTATTTTTTTTTAGTATTTTAGCAGTGGAGGGACAGAGGAAGGGATGTAGTTTTACCATATCTTGGTGAGTAAAAAAGTAAAAGTTACCCATCACCCTAGCTACTAGGCCATCTCTTCTCCCGAGCCCTATGCCTTCTAACCCACGCCCTCCACACACCACCTGTTACTGCCAAAAGTCTTCTTAACTCTGTACCTGCTATAAAAATCTGAAAAGCTCAAACTGAAGCGTTTTAGAAACAGTGCAAAATGGCGTCTGTCAGCCCAGAAAGCAACTCTGCCATCTTGGACTGTCCATCTGTAAAATAATTTCATTGCAGGAGATGATGTTTTTGTGGCACATGACTATAATATATACAATTTAAAATTCTGAAGATACTTTTATAATGTTGTACAGTACCCAATACTACATATATGGAATACATAGTAAACAACTGGATGGCTGGAATTTGATGTTCACTGTCATAATCTCACTGATATTTCCATTATCCAGGCAGCTGTGAATCAGTTGATCTCACCTCTACTAACTGCTTTTAGTTCCTCGTCTTTCCTCTTTCTGCTAATTCATTCTAATCTCATTTCTTTCAGGCGGATGATTGTTTAAAATACAATTGAGAAATCTCTAATATTTCACGAGTTTATTTACGTAACAACACCATACAGAGTAGAAGATATAGGTATATGAATTTAAAGAAAGACACTGCTGAGAGTTGAACTCTGGATTTCCTATTTACGAGACAGGCGCTTTAACCAACTAAGCCTCAGCGCCAAAACGTTGCAATGCATTTTGCATTATGGAGGAAAAAAATTATGATATCAGGCTGGCCACACTAAGAAGTTAGGGAAGTAATGCCATAGGATCTGCAATACATTGTCTGTATGATTTTATGCAAAGCTTTACCATATTTGGAAACAATTGAAAGAACATCACTCAAGCTTCATATGCAGTTTCTGTAATAAAGAAAGTAGAACAAATTTATTAAATGAAAACTGCTGTCAAAAAGGGACGGGATACAAACCCACTAATGCAGAGCACAATGGATTAGTCCATCAGTACTTCCTATTGAGTATATTGATGATGATTCCATAGAATAGAAGAGAAGCCCATCTATTTAACATTGGTGGTGGCGACATTATGTAGAATTTTCTCTCCTTGGAATTTCTGGAACCCCACCCTGAGGGTAGGTTACAGCAAAATTTAGAGTTATTTGATGTCCTAAGCAGGGCCGCCAGCCCATCAGAAATCACAGGGCCCCGTAAAACAAAATTTTCTGGGCCCCCTGGTCCCCCCCAATGCCAGCTCTCACCCCCAAGCCACACCCCAGATCCCCCCCACCCCACACCGTAAAAAGTCCACACCAGCGCTAAAAGCGGTAAACCCCCTCACTCACAAGGTATAAATAGCCATCGGTGGTCAGGGCCCCCTTATAATTAAAAGAAAATTGGCGGCCGCGGTCCCACATAAAAGTTTTAAAAAAAACATTGTTTGGCAGAGCCCCCTACTAAAAATATATATAAAACCACAACGCCTTCAAGGAGATGCCAAAGAGCTACATTGGTGGCCAGGGGTTGCAAAAAAAAACAAACCCACTGGTGGCCAGGCCCCTCTGCAAGTCACGGTCCCACATGGAGGGGCAGGGGTTCACAGGGAGAGGCAGGGACCCACAGGGAGGGTCAGGGGCCCTCATTGGTGGTCAGTGTCTTGCAGAGAGGCCCGGCCACCAGTGTATTTTATTTTCTTTGTAACCCCTGGCCACCAATTTAGCTCTTTGGCATCTCCCTGAATGGGGCAGGGGCTCGAATGGTGGGTTCAAGGGCCCACATGGGGGATTCAGGGGCCCGCATTGGTGGTCAGTGGCCCTCATTGGTTGTCAATGGCCTGCAGTGGTGGTCAGTGGCACTTACCTGCAACTCGGGGTCTCTCTTCCAAGGCCTCACATGGCAACTTCTTCTCCAGTGAAGACTTCTGCTTCTTCTCCTGTGGGGACTTCTCCTTCCTCCTGCACAAGGCCATATTTACATAGCAGGCACCCCTAGGCCCACTGTCGTTTGTTGCCCCTGTCCCCTCCCCTTTATTCATGCAAATTTTCATGGAGATTGTATCTCCTGTGCATCCCCAGTGTTTTTGAACCAATGTGAGTGTGGTTGGGCAGCATGCCGCCCCCCTAAAATCCTGCCGCCCTAGGCTTGGGCCTAGGTGGCCTTCTTACAAATCTGCTCCTGCTGGGTCTTCCGCATCTTCACTGTCTCCAGGAAGTAGCGCCATCTACATGAAGCTGCTCCTTCTTCTGTCTTCTTCATGAAGCAGCCCTATTTCTCTGTGTAAAGGGGCCCAGCAAATAAGTTAAGTGCGGCATGACCGGGCCCCCCTTACAGCTTAAAATCCTCCTGGCCTGGAAGGACTGTCCTCCCTGTGACCCCCTGATGGTGGCACTGGTCCTAAGTATTAATAACTACAAGGCTGATAAACCAACTTTAAGATTTCACCCAGGTGGGCAGTAAGGTAGACATACTTTTCACAAAAAGACCAGCAACACTTGAATTTTATAATGACCAAGTGTAATAAATAAGTGCCTACAGCCAACACCTCATTTGAAAAGTGCCACATTCAGCCAGCAGATCACCAAATGCACAACCGTGGTTTAGATTAGTACTGTGTAACTCTGTGGTACCTTCCATTTTCTGAACAGTTGGCGCTGTGGCTTAGTTGGTTAAAGCGCCTGTCTAGTAAACAGGAGATCCTGAGTTCGAATCTCAGCAGTGCCTCTGTTTTTGTCAAATTTGTTTAGGCAATTCAATACTTGTACTTCTGTTCAGGGCCACCATCAGGGGGCACAAGGGGTACAAATGCACCCCCTTTGTTGGCCTTCATATTTAAAAAAGAAGAAAACATTTATTCTGACAAACAAAATGCAGAGCTTATACTAGATTTGGTCATATATGCCGAGGTTTGTGTGGGCAGGAGGGACATAGTGTCATTTCTGAGCTGTGATGGCCGAGTGGTTAAGGCGTTGCACTTGTAATTCAATGGGGTCTCCCCGCACCTGTTCAATCCTGTTCACAGCGAAAAAGTGAAAGCTTCGTTGTTTATATAAATGGTTGGCGAAAATGATGTCTAATACTTCATGTTTGAAGGCTGGATTATTTAAAAAGGGGTGGATAAATATATTTGGGTACATCAGCATACAGATGATAATTAAAGCCAAATGATCGGATGAGATCTCCCAAAGACAGAGAGTACAGGGAGAACAACAGCGGCCCAAGTACAGAGCCTTGCGGCACCCCCACATTAAGTGGAACTGGAGTTTTTGTTATCATAGGAGACAGTGGGGGTAATTTATCAACACTGGCCAAATTTGCCTATGGGCAGTTACCCATGGCAACCAATCTGCATTCATTGTTTTACTTGCAGCTGGCTTTAAAAAGCTAATCGCTGATTGGTTGCTATAGGTAACAGCCCATGGGCAAATTTGCTCAGTGTTGATAAATGAGCCCCACTGAATGATCGGTTAGAGAGGGAAGAAGAGAGCCAAGATGCAGTCTGGTTACGGATGCCAAGCGAATACAGATAAGATTATGCTTTGTAAACACGTACATGCCTAGAATTCTGTTTTCAAGTGGTGCGGGGTTTGATTTTCATTCATTCCCAGATCAGCTGAATTTGTACTGGACAATGACAATGTTCATACGAACTTATAAGTGAAATTGCAGTTTGTTTTTTCTAAAAAACTTGGGCTCGTCCGGGATTTGAACCCGGGACCTCTCGCACCCAAAGCGAGAATCATACCCCTAGACCAACGAGCCAACTGGATGCCTCCATTTTTGAAAACCTCAAGTCTGTGGGGACAGAAGCTGCATTTACTGAATATAAACTCTAAAATAAATGTTGTAAAACAGAAATTCCAGAAGGCAAAGATTTGAAATGAGGGGTGCATTGCGACTGAGGCTAGGACTAAAGTTTTTTTAGTATATTAATAGTAAAAAGATGTGGGTTGTTGCTCCTTAAACAATGGAACGAGTATGGCTGTACCAGATACAGAAAAGGCAAATGTGCTAAATCAGTTAGTTTCTTCATTGTATACAATAGAGGAGTCTGAGTGCCCGGCTCACTTTATAGCTGCACTGTTGGCTTAATTTAGTCAATGGCTGACTCAGGATATGATTCATAAAGCTTTAATAAGAATTAAAGGACCAATAACATCAACATTATTATTTTTTTTTAATTTGTTAGTTTACAATGAAGCCATTGTTAGTTTACAATGCAACCAGCTTTTTCATGGAGCTGGGGATGTTAGAGCCGTGGAAATCCACAAGTGGTGTGAGTAGGCCTAGCCCCACAGCGAGGAGACACTGCCACAGTCCTGCTCTGTGCCAGCGGCTAAGCCTGCCCTGATCCACAGAAAGCTCATTCTTGAAGGGCTGCTGCACTTTGTAGCCGTGTACTGGAACAGCCCACCTACTCCTCCATGAACACAGGCCAGAACCAAGCCTGCTGCTGCACAGGCACAGGAAAGCAAAGAGTTGCGAGAGCAAGAAAACATTAGGCTGGTCTCCCCACAGCCTCTCTCTCGTAAACCCACAGTAGCACAGAATGTGGGAGCTAAAGGATCCAGCAGCAGATAGCCAGGGAAGAGAAATCATTTGCCTTTTCTGAAGAGGAGCAGAAGCAGAGTTTTGGTATGTTATTTCTTAATAAAGACTTTGCGATTTTAAAGTTTATAATGTCTTTTTTAAATTTTTGATGTTACTGGTCCTTTAATGTAATCAAAGTTTCAAGGCCAGATGGCAGACACCCGCAGGTTCTAATAGATCTTAGTTCTCAGTCTTCACAAAAACAACCTCCTATCTCCAGATCCATGATAGTCCCTAGAAGAATATGGTCTAATTAAGACATAGTAAGTAAGGTTGAAAAAAGACACATGTCCATCGAGTTCACCCTTTTTTTTATTTTTTATTAACTACCTATCTGCCAGTTGATCCAGAGGAAGGCAAAAAAACCATCTGAAGCGTCTCCAATTTGCCTTAGAGGGGGAAAAATTCCTTCCTGACTCAAAAATGGCCGGACCAGTCCCTGGATCAACTTGGACTATGAGCTATTTCCCATAACCCTGTATTCCCTTACTTGCTAAAAAGCCATCCAACCCCTTCTTATACCTATCTAATGTATCAGCCTGTACCACTGATTCAGGGAGAGAATTCCACATCTGTAAAAAACCCCTTCCGAATATTTAGGCGGAACCTCTTTTCTTCTAATCGGAATGGGTGACCTCGTGTCAGCTGGAAAGACCTACTAGTAAATAAATCATTAGCGAGATTATTATATGATCCCCTTATATATTTATACATAGTCATCATATCACCCCTTAAGCGCCTCTTCTCCAGTGTGAACATCTCCAATTTGGCCAGTCTTTCCTCATAGCTGAGATTTTCCCTTTACCAGCTTAGTTGCCCTTCTCTGTACCCTCTCTAATACAATAATGTCCTGTTTGAGTGATGGAGACCAAAACTGTACGGCATATTCTAGATGGGGCCTTACAAGTGCTCTATACAGTGGAAGAATGACCCCCTCCTCCCGTGACTCTCTGCCCCATTTAATACAACTCAAGACCTTATTTGCCCTTGATGCTGCTGACTGGCATTTCTTGCTACAGACAAGTTTATCATCTACAAGGACTCCAAGGTCCTTTTCCATAATGGATTTGCCTAGTGCAGTCCCATTAAGGGTATAAGTGGCTTGGATATTTTTACATCCCAGGTGCAGGACTTTACATTTATCAACATTGAATCTCATTTGCCACTTAGTTGCCCAGATTGCCAGTTTGTCAAGATCCTGTTGCAAGTGCCACATCCTGGATGGAATTAATTGGGCTGGATAATTTTGTGTCATCTGCAAACACTGATACATTACTTACAACACCCTCCCCTAAGTCATTAATGAACAAGTTAAATAAAAGTGGACCCAATACTGAGCCCTGGGGGACCCCACTAAGAACCTTACTCCAAGTAGAGAATGTCCCATTAACAACCCCCCTCTGTACCCAATCCTGTAGCCAGTTTCCTATCCATGTGCAAACAACTTCATTAAGCCCAACAGACCTTAGTTTAGAAAGCAGTCGTTTGTGGGGCACAGTATCAAACGCTTTGGCAAAATCCAAATAGATCACATCTACTGCCCCCCCACTGTCCAGAATCTTACTTACCACATCATAAAATGCAATCAAATTCATCTGACATGACCTATCCTTCATAAAGCCTTGCTGATTGTTGCTCATAATGCCATTCATTAGGACAAAATTTTGAATGTGATCCCTTAACAAGCCTTCAAATAATTTGCCCACCACAGATGTCAAGCTTACTGGCCTATAATTGCCAGGCTGAGATCGTAATCCCTTTTTAAATATTGGAATAACATCAGCTTTTCTCCAATCCATAGGCACCATACCAGATGACAGTGAATCTGAGAAAATCAGAAATAAGGGCTGGTCTAAAACTGAACTAAGCTCTCTTAGAACTAGGGATGCACCGAATCCCCTTTTTTGGATTCGGCCGAACCCCCGAATCCTTTGTGAAAGATTCGGCTGAATACCAAACCGAATCCGAACCCTAATTTGCATATGCAAATTAGGGGTGGGAAGGGAAAACATTTTTTACTTCCTTGTTTTCTGAGAAAAAGTCACGTGATTTCCCTCCCCATCCCTAATTTGCATATGCAAATTAGGATTCGGATTCGGTTAGGCCAGGCAGAAGGATTCGGCCGAATCCGAATCCTGCTGAAAAAGGCCGAATCCTGGCCGAATCCCGAACCGAATCCTGGATTCGGTGCATCCCTACTTAGAACCCGGGGGTGTATGCCATCAGGCCCTGGAGCCTTGTTTACATTAATTTGTATTAAAGCTTTTTCAATCATATCCTGAGTCAGCCACTGACTAGATTGAGCTGAACCATTCATGTAGTTATTAAGTGAGCCTGTGAACCCAGACTCCTCTATTGTATACACTGAAGAAAAGAACTGATTTAACACATTTGCCTTATCTGTATCTGTTACAACCATACTGGTACCATTATTTAATGGAGCAACACTCTCAACCTGCATCTTTTTACTATTAATATATTTAAAAAACTTTTTAGGGTTAGTTTTCACCTCCACCGCAATTAACTCTACATTTCTTTTCTTAGCCTTCCGGATTTCTGATTTACAACATTTATTACAGTGTTTATATTCATTAAATGCAGCTTCTGTCCCTACAGATTTGTAGTTTTTAAATGCCTTTCTCTTCTTTCCCATTAACTTCTTTACTTCTGTATTAAGCCACACAGGATGATTCTTAGAGCTTCTACGTTTAGTCCTTAAGGGAATAAATTAAGAACAGTAATGATTTAATATCATTTTAAAGGACAACCATTTCTGTTCTGTGTTTTTAGCTGAAAACCTAATGCCCCAATCAATGCTCTGTAGGGCAGCCCTCAAGGCACTAAAATTAGCTTTTCCAAAATTCATGTTTTTTGTTGCCCCAGTATATTTTTGTTTTTTGCACCAGACATGAAAAGATATAACCTTATGGTCACTATTACCCAGGGGTTCAATAACTTGCACATTTGCTATAAGTTCTGGGTCATTTGAGATCACTAAATCAAGAATAGCATTTTTTCTGGTAGGCTCCTCAACAACCTGTGCTAAAAAATTGTCATGCAATAAGTTTATAAACTTGTTCCCATTAACTGATCTAGCAGTACCGTTGCTCCAGTCAATATCTGGGTAATTAAAATCCCCCATTATCATTACTAGATGTCTCTCCTTCTTATCCTGTGTATTTGTACTTTAGTCCAATCTGCTTGTCTCCCATTCAAGTGTTTTAAAAAGTGAGTATGTGTGTGTGTACTTTGCATTGTTTAACATAAAATAGGATTTAGTCATTTTATTATTTGGAGATTTTGATTATGTCTTAAATGATACTGACAGATATGGTCTGGGTACCAAACACACTGATAGGTCAGTAGCCAATCTTTTAAGGGATATTATAAGTCTGTATTGCGCAGAGTATGACACACACAGGTTGACTTAGGCTAGATACTGCGCACTCAATATGTAATATAAAGACTGCGACGAGGATGGGATTCGAACCCACGCGTGCAGAGCACAATGGATTAGCAGTCCATCGCCTTAACGACTCGGCCACCTCGTCTCCTGTAATGTTGGTCCTTTGTCAGGCTTGCTTCGCATATAAGATAAGTATATAATCTTTTCTTCTCTCAAGTCTGTACTTTTCTTTACTTTCCATATACTTCTTATTCCCTTAAGAAATAAATGTAAAAGCACCAAGAACCACCCTATGTGACTCAATATAGAAGTAAAGAAGTGAATAGGAATAAAAAGAAATGTATTTGAAAACTACAAGTCTGGAGAGAAGCTGCATTTAGTGAATATAAACACTATAATAAATGTTGTAAAACAGCAATCTCGAAGGCAAAGATGGGAAATGAGGAATGCATTGCAACAGAGGCTAAGTCTAACCCCTTAAAGGTTTTAAAGTATATTAATAGTAAAAAGATGCTGGTTGAGAGTGTTGCTCATTTAAATAATGTTACCAGTATGGTTGTAACTGATACAGAAAAGGCAAATGTGCTAAATCGGTTCTATTCTTCAGTGTATACAATAGAGGAGACAGAGTTCCCAGACCCACCTCACTGATGGTTCAGCTCAATCTAGTCAGTAGCTGACTCAGGATATGGGTCATAAAGCTTTACTAATAATTAATGGGAAAAAGAATTCAGGGCTTTGTCAGTATTTTTTTTTAGTATTTTAGCAGTGGAGGGACAGAGGAAGGGATGTAGTTTTACCATATCTTGGTGAGTAAAAAAGTAAAAGTAGCCCATCACCCTAGCTACTAGGCCATCTCTTCTCCCGAGCCCTATGCCTTCTAACCCACGCCCTCCACACACCACCTGTTACTGCCAAAAGTCTTCTTACCTGCTATAAAAGCTCAAACAGAAGCGGTTTAGAAACAGTGCAAAATGGCGTCTGTCAGCCCAGAAAGCAACTCTGCCATCTTGGACTGTCCATCTGTAAAATAATCTCATTGCAGGAGATGATGTTATTGGGGCACATGACTATAATATATATAATTTAAAATTCTGAAGGTGCTTTTATAATGTTGTACAGTACCCAATACTACATATATGTAATACAAAGTAAACAACTGGATGGCTGGAATTTGATGTTCACTGTCATAATCTCCCCCATATTTCCATTCTCCAGGCAGCTGTGAATCAGTTGATCTCATCTCTACTAACTGCTTCTTTCCTCTTTCTGCTAATTCATTCTAATCTCATTTCTGTCAGGCGGATGAATGTTTAAAATACAATGGAGAAATCTCTAAAAAAAATGTAAATATTAAAATATTTAAATAACAACACCATATAGAGTAGAAGATATAGGTATATGAACTTAAAGAAAGGCACTGCTGAGAGTTGAACTCAGGATCTCCTGTTTACGAGACAGGCACTTTAACCCACTAAGCCACAGCGCCAACACATTGCAAAGTGTTCTGTTTTATGGAGGAAAAAAATGATGATATGAGACTGGCCACACTGAGACATAGGGGAAGTAATGCCATAGGATCTGCAATACATTGCCTGTATGATTTTATGCAAAGCTTTACCATATTTGGAAACAATTGAAAGAACATCACTCAAGCTTCATATGCAGTTTCTGTAATAAAGAAAGTAGAACAAATTTATTAAATGAAAACTGCTGTCAAAAAGGGACGGGATACAAACCCACTCATGCAGAGCACAATGGATTAGTCCATCAGTACTTTCTATTGAGTATATTGATGATGATTCCATAGAATAGAAGAGAAGCCCATCTATTTAACATTGGTGGTGGTGGCAACATACAGTATTATGTAGAATTTTCTCTCCTTGGAATTTCTGGAACCCCACCCTGAGGGTAGGTTACAGCAAAATTTAGAGTTATTTGATGTCCTAAGCAGGGCCGCCATCAGAAATCACAGGGCCCCATACAACAAAATTTCCTGGGCCCCCTGGTCCCCGCCAATGCCAGAACTCACCCCCAAGCCACACCCCAGATCCCCCCCACCACACACAGTAAAAAGTCCACACCAGCGCTAAAAGCGGTAAAACCCCTCACTTTCGGTGGTCATGGCCCCCTTATAATTAAAAAAAAGATTGGCGGCTGCGGTCCCACATAAAAGTTTTAAAAAAAACATTGTTGGGTAGAGCTCCCTACTAAAAATATTATGAAAACACAACGCCATTCAAGGAGATGCCAAAGAGCTACATTGGTGGCCAGGTTTTGCAAAAAAAAAAAAAAAACCCACTGGTGGCCAGGCCCCTCTGCAAGTCAGGGTTCCACATGGAGGGGCTCACAGGGAGAGGCAGGGACCCACAGGGAGGGTCAGGGGCCCTCATTGATAGTCAGTGTCTTGCAGAAAGGCCTGGCCACCAGTGTTTTTTTTTTCTTTGTAACCCCTGGCCACCAATTTAGCTCTTTGGCATCTCCCTGAAGGGGCCAGGGGCTTGCATGGTGGGTTCAGGGGCCCACATGGGGGGTTCAGGGGCCCGCATTGGTGTTCAGTGACCCTCATTGGTTGTCAGTGGCCTGCAGTGGTGGTCAGTGGCTAGGGATGCACCGAATCCACTATTTTGGATTCGGCCGAACCCCCGAATCCTTCGTGAAAGATTCTGCCGAATACCGAACCGAATCCGAACCCTAATTTGTATATGCAAATTAGGGGTTGAAAGGGGAAAATATTTTTTACTTCCTTGTTTTGTGACAAAAAGTCACGTGATTTCCCTCCCGCCCCTAATTTGCATATGCAAATTAGGATTCGGATTCGGTTCAGCCGGGCAGAAGGATTCGGCCGAATCCGAATCCTGCTGAAAAAGGCCGAATCCTGGCCGAATCCCGAACCGAATCCTGGATTCGGTGCATCCCTATCAGTGGCACTTACCTGCAACTCGGGGTCTCTCTTCCAAGGCCTCAGATGGCAAATTCTTCTCCAGTGGAGACTTCTTCTTCTTCTCCTGTGGGGTCTTCTCCTTCCTCCTGCACAAGGCCAGATTTACATAGCGGGCACCCCTAGGCCCACTGTCGTTTGTTGCCCCTGTCCCCTCCCCTTTATTCATGCAAATTTTCATGGAGATTGTATCTCCTGTGCATCCCCAGTGTTTTTGAACCAATGTGAGTGTGGTTGGGCAGCATGCCGCCCCCCTAAAATCCTGCCGCCCTAGGCTTGGGCCTAGATGGCCTTCCCACAAATCCAGGCCTGCTCCTGCAGGGTCTTCCGCATCTTCACTGTCTCCAGGAAGTACCGCCGTCCAATTGTAATAAATATGTGCCTACAGCCAACAGCTCATTTGAAAAGTGCCACATTCAGCCAGCAGATCACCAGATGCACAACTGTGGTTTAGATCAGTACTCTGTAACTCTGTGGCACCTAGGAGATAGTTTGGCGCTGTGGCTTAGTTGGTTAAAGCGCCTGTCTAGTAAACAGGAGATCCTGAGTTCGAATCTCAGCAGTGCCTTTGTTTTTGTCATATTTGTCTAGGCAATTCAATACTTGTACTTCTGTTCAGGGCCACCATCAGGGGGCACAGGGGGTACAAATGCACCAGGCCCGGGCCTGAAGGGGGGCCCGGGTGTGCTAGACTTTTCTAAATAGCCGAAATGTATTGTATTCATTAAGGTTACAGAGCCCCCTTTGTTGGCCTTCATATTTAAAAAAGAAGAAAACATTTATTCTGACAAACAAAATGCAGAGTTTACACTAGATCTGGTCATATATGCCGAGGTTTGTGTGGGCAGGAGGGACATAATGTGTTATCTGAGCTGTGATGGCCGAGTGGTTAAGGCGTTGGACTTGAAATCCAATGGGGTCTCCCCGCACAGGTTCAAATCCTGTTCACAGCGAAAAGTTTTTTGAAAGCTTCATTGTTTAAATAAATGTTTGGGGAAAATGATTTCTAATACTTCATGTTTGAAGACTGGATTATTTTAAAAAGATGATGTATACAAAGAATTCTACTGATCCCTTGAGCAGGGCCATAATCGGTCTGGAGGCCTCTAGTTGGACAGCCATGGTTTAGGTAACAAAGTTCTAATGGTGAGTGGTATTTAATAAACAATGGATCCTCTCACCCATATTAATTTATTAAGGATGTTTGCTACAAGAAGCTTTTAGGAAAGCACTCACCAAACAGAGGAAGGGATATAGTTTTGCCATATCTTGTTCAGAAAAAATATAGTATCCCATTACCCTAACTACTAGGCCACCTCTTCTCCCGAGCCCTAGGCCTTCTTACCCACACCCTCCACACACCACCTGTTACTGCCAAAAGTCTTCTACAAAGTAAACAACTGGATGGCTGGAATTTGATGTCCACTGTCATAATATCACCCATATTTCCATTTTCCAGGCAGCTGTGAATCAGTTGATCTCACCATTTCCCCTCTCTGATCACAATATTCTCACATTTCAACTCTCACTAACTCCCTCCTCACCCCCTGCTATTCCCCAAACACGTACTTACCGTGACTTGCAAGCTGTAGACGTGTCACATCTCTCTTCTTCCTTTGACTCTCTTCACTCTAATATCTCAGCCAGGTCTGGACTGAGAATTAAAATAGGCCCTGGCATTTTAGATACACAGAGGCCCAATCAGCCCACACAGAGGCCCAAACAACCCCCACCAGACCACTAAATACTGACTTTCTATGGCACCAATTAGCAGCCCCTCTGGCATTTGCCAGAACCCACAGATTGCCAGATCTCAGCCATCTCTTGTCCTAATGTGGCTACCTCTGTTTACTATAGTACTCTCACCACTGCCCTAAATGAGCTTGCTCCTATAAAAACTAAATGTTCTAGACCCAAACCACTTCAACCTTGGCATACTGCTCATACAAAAGCGCTCCAAAGACACTCACATGCACTTGAGCGTCGCTGGCGCAAATCCCGTTCAGAATCAGACTTTTGGAGCTACAAATCTGCTCTGCGCTCCTATAACACCAGCCTCTTCCAAGCCAAACAAACATACTTTACTTCACTCATTAACTCCCTTTCTAAAAAACCAGCACAACTTTTCTCCACCTTTAACCCTCTCCTTTCCCCTTCTCCACCCCCTCCATGCACATCTGTCTCTGCTCAAGATATTGCTGAGCACTTCAAAAACTAAATTGACACAATCAGAAGGGACATTACACTATTCAACCCCCCTAGACTTCCACCACCCTCCCTCCACACTCCCCAGACTCTCCTGTGCTCCTTCACCCCTGTCACTGATGAGGAATCTCAAAGCTTCTGGCCTCTTCTCACCTTACCACCTGCCGCTTGATCCAATTCCCTCAAAACTTCTCTGCAATACCAATCCTGGTCTAATCAAAGCCTTAACTCACCTATTTAATCTTTCCCTCTCAACTGGACTGTTTCCTTCTCAACTAAAACATGCTCTTGTCACCCCCATTCTGAAAAACCCCTCTCTTGATCCCTCCAATCTTCACAGAAATAAACGATGTTTCTGTATCCCTCAGAGAGGAGGGGGGAGATAACAGAAAGTTTATAGAGTGTAGTAATTTCAATATTAAGTAAAACACACCCGCAGTGTCCTCTAAAACTTACTAAAACACATTTTTACTGTGATGCAGAAAGAACATACACTTGTGTGTTAAGTTAACTTATTCACCATGTGTGTTCATTTATAACTTTTCACCCTTATTTTAAACAGGAAGAAAAGAGAACAGGCAGGGGTGGGTATGTCCATAACTAAGGGATAGTGAGGTTAGCAACACAAATCCGGATTGTTGCTCTCCGGTGGTATTATATACTCACAAGAAGTGAGTTTCAAGTAATGTGAAACACAAACAGGATGGTCTCTCATCTAGGCTCCCTCTTCCTGAATCTCTTGATGGGGAGATAAAACAGATATCTTGTGCAAAGGCGCTTTTAAAACATTTTAATAAAAAAGTAAAAGCACACTCGCAAACACACTCTGGTACAGCACATTGAAATGTCCTTGTAAAGTCCTTCTGGCACTTAGGTTTCCTCGGCGTCCCTTGGAACTTTGTGCTGCTTTTTTTTTTTTTTTTGGGAGGACAACCTCCAACCTATCGCTCTGCTACCTTTCATCTCTAAACTACAACTAATACCAGTAACATCCCGGAAGTATCCATCATAGCTAACAATTCCACTATCACCCCCTCTCCCCAGGCCCGGTGCCTTGGGGTTATCCTAGATTCTGCCCTGTCATTCACTCCTCATATCCAGTCACTTATTAAATCATGTCACTTCCACCTAAGGAACATATCCAAAATACGATCATTTATCACCCAAAATGCTGCCAAAATTCTTATTCACTCTCTCATCATATCACGTCTAGACTACTGTAACTCTCTTTTAATTGGCCTCCCCCTCTAGAGACTGTCACCTCTCCAGTCCATAATGAACACTGCTGCGAGGCTCATACACCTCAGCAACCGCTCCTCCTCTGCCTCGCCATTCTGTCAATCCCTGCACTGGCTTCCGCTACCTTTCAGAATGAAATTCAAATTAATGACCCTGACATTCAAAGCACTTCATAACTCTGCCCCACCCTACATCTCTGAACTCATCTCTATATACTCACCCAACCGCTTACTACTCTCCTCTACTGACCTGCTACTCAACTCTTCTCTCATTACCTCCTCACATGCTCACATTCAAGACTTTGCAAGGGCTGCACCCCTCCTCTGGAACTCTCTCCCACGCTCTGTCCGACTTTCTCCCAACCTTTCTGCTTTCAATAAATCTCTGAAAACGCACTTCTTTCGAGAAGCCTCCCCTCACTCTGCTTAACTACCAAACGCAACACCACATACAGTACCACATTTCTCACCCACTTAATTTAATCTTGCCCACATCTTGTATTACTACCTTCCTTTTAGCGTGTATGCCTATACATAGGGCCTTACTCACCTTTTTGTACTTGTATTGATTGTGATGTATGTAACTCCATATGTTCTATGTATATAATTGATGTGATTTAGTGCTACGCAATATGTCAGCGCTATATAAATACATGTTAATAATAATAAAAATAATTATTAATAATCTCACCTCTACTAACTGCTTTTAGCTCCTCGTTTTTCCTGCTAATGCATTCTTATCTAATTTCTGTCAGGTGGATGAATGTTTATAATACAATGGTGAAATGTCTAATATTTCACTAGTTTATTTATATAACAACTCCATACAGAGTAGAACATATAGGTATGTAAATTTAAAGAAAGGCACTGCTGAGAGTCGAACTCAGGATCTCCTGTTTACGAAA
This sequence comes from Xenopus petersii, assembly GCA_038501925.1. Lineage (NCBI taxonomy): Eukaryota > Metazoa > Chordata > Amphibia > Anura > Pipidae > Xenopus > Xenopus petersii. The sequence goes on from CM076676.1 coordinate 151,860,352, forward strand.
CTGCAATACATTGTCTGTATGATTTTATGCAAAGCTTTACCATATTTGGAAACAATTGAAAGAACATAACTCAAGCTTCATATGCAGTTTCTGTAATAAAGAAAGTAGAACAAATTTATTAAATGAAAACTGCTGTCAAAAAATGACGGGATACAAACCCACTCATGCAGAGCACAATGGATTAGTCCATCAGTACTTCCTATTGAGTATATTGATGATGATTCCATAGAATAGAAGAGAAGCCCATCTATTTAACATTGGTGGTGGTGGCGGCATACAGTATTTATGTAGAATTTTCTCTCCTTGGTGTTTCCGGAACCCCCACCCTGAAGGTAGGTTAGAGCAAGATTTAGAATTATTTAATGTGTTAATCTGGGCCGCCATCAGAAATCAGAACCCCATACCGCAAAATTTTCTGTACCCCCTGGTCCCCGCCAATGCCAGATCTCGCTCCCAAGCCCCACCCCAGATCCCGCCCACCCACACAGTAAAAAGTCCACACCAGCGCTAAAATTGGTAAACCTCATCACTCACAAGTTATAAAAAGCCATTGGTGGTCAAGGTCCTTTATAATTTAAAACAATTGGTGGCCAGGGTCCCACATAAAATTTTAAAAAAACATTGGTGGCCAGAGTCCCTGACTAAAAATGTATATATAAGGGGGATTCAAGAGCTACATTGGTGACCAGGGGTTACAAAAAAAAAAAACACTCTCGGCCAGGCCATAGGGAGGGTCAGGGGCTTGCACAGAAGGTCAGGGGCCCTCATTGGTGGTCAGTGACTTGCAGAGGGGCCTGGCCACCAGTGTTTTTTTTTTCTTTGTAACCCCTGGCCACCAATGTAGCTCTTTGGCATCTCCCTGAACAGGTCAGGGGCTCACATGGGGGGGGGGTCAGGGGACCAGATGGGGGTTCAGGGGCCCACATTGGTGGACAGTAGCACTTACCTGCAACTGGGGTCTCTCTTCCACGGCCTCAGATGGCAGCTTCTTATACAGTGGCGACTTCTTCTTCTTCTCCTGTGGGATCTTTTCCTTCCTCTTGCAGGGTCTTCGTCATCTTCGCTGTCTCCAGGAAGCAGCTCCTTCTCCAGACGCGACGCGTGCATGCTGCCGGCAGTTTAAGTAGAGTTGCGCCTGTGCATTGTGATGTTATGCATACACATGAGATGCAGCCAATAGAAATAGACGCTGACACCAAAAATTTTTAGCGGCCCTATTTCTCTGTGTAAAGGGGCCCAGAAAATCAGTTAAGTGGCTGGGCCCCCCTTACAGCTGAAAATCCTCCTGGCCTAGAAGGACTGTCCTCCCTGTGACCCCCTGATGGCGGCGCTGGTCCTAAGTATTAATAAAACTATAACTACTAGGCTGATAAACCAACTTAAAGATTTCACCCAGGAGGGCAGTAAGGTAGACATACTTTTCACAAAAAGACCAGCAACACCTGAATTTTTTAATGACCAAGTGTAATAAATAAGTGCCTACAGCCAACAGCTCATTTGAAAAGTGCCACATTCAGCCAGCAGACCACCAGATGCACAATCGTGGTTTAGATTAGTACTGTGTAACTCTGTGGTACTAATGAGCTGGTTGGTGCTGTGGCTTAGTTGGTTAAAGCGCCTGTCTAGTAAACAGGAGATCCTGAGTTCGAATCTCAGCAGTGCCTTTGTTTTTGTCATATTCATCTATGCAATTCAATACTTGTACTTCTGTTCAGGGCCGCAATCAGTGGGCAAAGGGGGTACAAGTGCACTGGGCCTGAAGGGGGGACCCAGCTGTGGTGGACTTTTTGAAATAGCCGAAATGTATTGTATTCATTAAGGTTACCACACCCCCTTTGTTGTGTCTTTTTAAAAAAGAAGAAAACATTTATTCAGGCAAATTAGATGCAACGTTTACACTAGATTTGGTCATATATGCCCATATTTGTGCGGTCAGATGTAAATACTGATATATCTGAGCTGTGATGGCCGAGTGGTTAAGGCGTTGGACTTGAAATCCAATGGGGTCTCCCCGCACAGGTTCAAATCCTGTTCACAGCGAGAAATTTTTGAAATCTTCATTGTTTAAATAAATGCTCTCTAAATGGTTGGGGGAAATGATTTCTAATACTAGGGGGCCGATTCACGAATTTCGGGTGAAGGATTCGAATAAAAAAAATTCGAATTTCGAAGTATTTTTTGGGTACTTCGACCATCGAATTGGTTAAATTCGATCGAATTCGATCGAATTCGATCGAATTCGAACGATTAGAAGTAAAAATTGTTCGACTATTCGACCATTCGATAGTCGAAGTACTGTCCCTTTAAAAAAAACTTCGACCCCCTACTTCGGCAGCTAAAAGCTACCGAAGTCAATGTTAGCCTATGGGGAAGGTCCCCATAGACTTGCCTGTGATTTTTTGATCGAAGGATTTTCGTTCGATCGTTGGATTAAAATCCTTCGAATCGAACGATTCGAAGGATTTAATCGTTCGATCGAACGAAAAATCCTTCGATCGATCGATCGCAGGATTTGCGCAAAATCGTTCGACTTCGATATTCGAAGTCGTACGATTTTAATTCCCAGTCGAATATCGAGGGTTAATTAACCCTCGATATTCGACCCTTCGTGAATCGGCCTTCGGTCCAGTTTGAAGGCTGGACTATATTGAAAAGAACATGTATACAAAGAAGTCTACTGATCCCTTGAGCAGGGCCATAATTGGTCTGGAGGTCTCTAGTTGGACAGCCTTGGTTTAGTTAACAAAGTTCTAATGGTGTGTGGGATTTAATGAAAAATGGATCCTCCCACCCATATTTATTGATTAAGGACATTAAGAAGCTGCAAATAGTTTTATGGAAAGTACCCACCAAACAGAGGAAGGGATAGAGTTTTGCCATATCTTGTCTGATCACATTAGCTACTAGGCCATCTCTTCTCCCCAGCCCTAGGCCTTCCTACCCACGCCCACCACACACCACCTGTTACTGATAAAATCTTCCTAACTCTCTACCTGCTCTAAAATGCTAACAAGTTCAGACAGAAGCAGTTTAGAAATGGTGCAAAATGGCGCCTGTCAGCCCCACAAAAGCAACTCTGCCATCTTGGATAGGGATGTAGCGAACTGCCAATTTGATGTTCGCGAACGCCGTTCGCGAACACCGGCAAAAAATGCGAACGTTCGCGGACAGTTCGCGAACTTCGAACACCCGCTAAAATCGTTCGATTCGAACGATCGAAGGATTTTAATCATTCAATCGAAGGATTTTCATTCGAATCGAACGATCTAAACCATTCGATCGAATGCTTTTCATTCGATCGAATGCTTACAATCGTTCGAACGAATGGAAATCGTTCGATTTTTAGCGGTCGAAGGAATTCGAATGGTCGAACGAATCGAACGCGAACCCAAATTGGCGAACGTCGCGCGACGTTCGCGAACATTCGGCGGACGCGAACGGTCGAAGTTCGCGCGAACAAGTTTGCTGGCGAACAGTTCGCTACATCCCTAATCTTGGACTGTCCATCTGTAAAATAATCTCATTGCAGGAGATGATGTTATTGGGGCACATGAATATAATATATATTCAATTTAAAATTCTGAAGGTGCTTTTATAATGTTGTACAGTACCCAATACTACATAGATGCAATACAAAGTAAACAACTGGCTGACTAGAATTTGCCCTTGACTTGAATGCATATGGCCTAAATAACTCACATTCATTTTTTCCACTTTTATCAGAGTGCTACTGGTTTTATTTTACATGGAATACAAGACCTGAAGGGCAGGCAAAGGTCATCCAGTTTGAGCACCTGACACCATCTTGGGTGTATAATTCAGGGTTTGAGTATACCATAAATAACAAGTAAGGTTTGAGCTGTGATGGCCAAGTGGTTAAGGTGTTGGACTTGAAATCCAATGGGCTCTCTCTGCACATGTTCTAATCCTGTTGAATGTGAAAAGTTTTTTGAAAGCTTCATTGTTTAAATAAATACAGTCTAACATTCTACATAGAGTAAGGAACGTGATTTCTAATGCGTCATGTTTGAAGACAGGATTATATAAAAAATAGCCAAAGGATTCTACTGATCCCTTAAGCAGGGCCATAATTGGCCTGGAGGTCTCTAGTTGGACAGCCCTGGTTTGGGTAACAAAGTTCTAATGGTGAGTGGTATTTAATGAAAAATGGATCCTCCCGTCCATATTAATTGCTTAAGGACATTAAGACGTTTGCTGCATGAAACTTTTAGGAAAGTGCTCACCAAACAAAGGAAGGGATAACGTTTTGACATATCTTTTTCAGCAAAAATATAGTAGCCCATCACCCTGCCCTCACTAAAAACCTTAGATGACCTTTGGTCATCATGAAGCAGTCAGCTAGTTAGAATCGAGTGCCATAGTTCCACTTCTATACACTTGCTACAGATCCACCATGGAGTTTAAAATCTTGTTTTATTTGGAAAGATGGAAATATTAACATATTTCACTCAGATGGGAAGTAAGGTAGACATATATTTCACAAAAAGACCAGCAACACCAGAATTTTATAAATGACCAAGTGTAAAAGTGTAACCTTGGCCTACAGCCAGCAGCTCATTTGAAAAGAGCCATATTCAGCCAGCAGACCACCAGATGAACAGCCATGGTTTAGAGCAGTGATCCCCAACCCTTTTTTACCCATGAGCGACATTCAAATGTCAAAAAAAGAGCAACATAAGAGTGAAAAAAGCCAAATATGGGCTATGATTGACTATCGGTGGTCCCTATGTGGACTGGCAGATTACAGGAGACTCTGTTTGGTGGCAGTGCATCTGGTTTTTATGTAACCAAAACTTGCTTCCAAGCCTGGAATTCAAAAATAAGCAACTGCTTTGAGGCCACTGGGAGCAACGTTCAAGGGGTTGGTGAGCAACAAGTTGCTCACAAGCCACTTGTTAGGGATCACTGGTTTTGAGTAAAACTGTGTAATTTATGTGGTAGCAAGGGCCTTGGTGCCAAAGTTATAGCAGTTGGTGCTGTGGCTTAGTTGGTTAAAGCACCTGTCTAGAAAACTGGAGATCCTGAGTTCGACTCTCATCAGTGCCTTTGTTTTTATCCTACTCATCTTCGCATTTTCCGGGGAACTTCATAAGTTACGAAAACTACATACCAATGACTCGGCCATGTCCTCCTTGCTGTAACCAGTTCCAGGCCTATCTGGCCAGCTCACCAACTTACCAGGGCACGCTCTAATCAACATCATAATAATGTGTCTGTAGATGATCTTACCCTCTTTGTGCCCTTCCATTGCTTTGACCACCTCATCTTTTGTTGGCTGGAAAACTTGCAGCCTAAACCAATGTCAGGAATGTACCTGTTCTTGAGACATTTGGCTATACTGGATTCAGGTAGTCAAAGATAAAAATGTAATATGGCAATATGTAACAAGCAATATTCTTTTGTGCCTTTGTAAAAAAAAGAAGGAAAAATTATGACAGCAAAATATATCATTTGTGGAGTCAACACCAGCACCTAAGCTCACTGTGATGGCCAAGTGGCTACAAGGGGAAAAGGCAACCACAGGTAGAGTCAAACAGGTGTCAAATGTAGCCAATCCCATTGTCCTTTGTCAGCATGTGCACTTTCCATAGTTAGCACATAAGATCACTGTGTACATAATGTGTACAGTATAGGACAATACATGTATGTAAAGGTAAGGATTTTCTGTTGAGGAGTAATGGATCCAAGAATAATCTTCATTTTATCAGACTTGTACTTTATTCATTAAAGTTCCACCGCCCCCTTTGTTGGCCTTAGTATTGTCTTTTTAAAAATGAAGAAAACATTTATTAAATGCAGAGTTTACACTAGATTTGGTCATATATGTGCAGGTTTGTGTGGGCAGGATGGACATACTAACATGGCTGAGTTGTGATGGCCGAGTGGTTAAGGCGTTGGACTCGAAATCCAATGGGGTCTCTCCGCACAGATTCAAATCCTGTTCACAGCGTTAAGAAATATGAATGTTGTTTGTTTAAATAAATATAACATTCTGCATTGAGTGGGAAAATAATTTCTAATACTTCATGTTTGAAGGCTGGATATTCAAAAGATGATGTATACAAAGAATTCTACTGATCCCTTGAGCAGGGCCATAATCGGTTTGGAGGCCTCTAGTGGGTGGTGTGGTATTTAATGAAAAATGGATCCTTCCATCCATATTAATTGATTAGGGACATTAAGATGTTTGCTGCATGAAACTTTTAGGAAAGTACTCACCAAAAAGAGGAAGGGATAAAGTTTTGCCATGTCTTGTTCAAAAATGTAGTAGCCCATCACCCTGCCCTCACTATCAACCTTAGGATGGGCTTATCTTTGGTCATCAAGCTAATGAAGCAGTAAGCTGGTTAGAATCGAGTGCCATAGTTCCACTTCTATACACTTGCTACAGAGCCCCCATGGGGGTGTATAAATTTGTTTATTTTTGGAAAGATGGAAATATTATTACAGCAAAATATATCACTGGTGGAGTCAACACCAGCACCTAAGCTCACTGTGATGGACAAGTGGCTACAAGGGGAAAAAGGCAACCACAGGTTGAGATGAATTCATGTAGAATGAAGAAAACTGGAGAGCCTTCCAAAGTGAATTAATGTCGTTTTTTTTTATTGAAGCACTACATGTTTCAGATCTCAAGGATCCTTCCTCTGGTTTAATTTCCTCTAAACTTGCACCAGAGGAAGGATCCTTGAGATCCGAAACATGTAGTGCTTCAATAAAAAAACTACATCAATTCAGTTTGGAAGGTCTCATGTTTTCTTCAATCTATGGCGACTCCAATAATCTGTTAATGAGTATGAATGAAAACTTTACTGGGAGGATCATCTGGGAAATCACTGAATATAGAGTTCAATTCAATATAAATTTCTGAAGGTACTTTTATAATATTGTACAATACCCAATACTACATATATGTAATACAAAGTAAACAACTGGATGGCTGGAATTTGATGTTCACTGTCATACTCTCACCCATATTTCCATTATGCAGGCAGCTGTGAATCAGTTGGTCTCACCTCTACTAACTGCTTTTAGTTCCTCGTATTTCCTCTAATTCATTCTAACCTCGTTTCTGTAAGGCAGATGAATGTTTGGGGAAATCTCTAATATTTCACTAGTTTATTTACGTAACAACACCATACAGAGTAGAAGATATAGGTATATGAATTTAAAGAAAGGCACTGCTGAGAGTTGAGTATGAAAGTTATAGCAATTTCACATTAAATAAGTAAATGGAGAAACAATGTCACATTCAGCCAGCAGCCACATTCAGCCAGCAGACCACCGGATGGACAGCCATGGTTTAGAGCAGTGATCCCCAACCCTTTTTTATCCATGAGCGACATTCAAATGTCAGAAAACATTGCGAGCAACAAAACCATGAAAAAAGTGCCTTGGGTGCCAATTATGGGCTATGATTGCTATGTGGACTGGCAGCCTACTGGAGGTTCTGTTTGGCAGTACCACTGGTTTGTATGTAATCAAAACTTGTCTCCAAGCCTGGACTTCAAAAGTAAGCACCTGCTTTGAGGCCACTGGAAGCAACGTTCAATGGGTTGGTGAGCAACATGTTGCTCACGAGCCAATAGTTAGGGATACCTTGATACGAGTAAAACTGTGTAACTTATGTGGTACCAAGGGTCTGTTTTCCTGCATCGTACCAGCTGGCGCTGTGGCTTAGATGGTTAAAGCGCCTGTCTAGTAAACAGGAGATCCTGAGTTCGAATCTCAGCAGTGCCTTTGTTTTTATCATATTCATCTTCCCATTTTCCGGGGGAATATCATCATTTACCTACGAAGACTACATACCAATGAGTCAGCCTTGTCCTCCTTGCTGTAACCAGTTCCAGGTCTAGCTGGCCTTAGTATTATGACTGTGAAGTTTTTCATTCATCCAGGTCATGGTATATGTAGTATAGGTAAATCTACAAACAAATATTGGATAAAGAAGACCGCTAGTTTCAACGAGGTGTGAAAGAGGCGATTCATGTCAAGGTGGAGAAACTATCCTTGAACAGAGGCCTTCGACACCACCTGTCTGCTATATACAATGCTGTTCTAACATCTGTACCCCGGCGGTTTCAGAACACTTCACACGTCCATTCATGCAACTCTCACAAGTAACACCTCATTCTAGGAGTTGCATGACACATTAGATAATCCTATCACAGTAACTACACAGAATCTACACCTCTGTGAATTTCTTCAGATGTCACCTCTTTGAAGAGTTACTATGTGCAATTATGATTGGATTAGTGGAAGAGTTTATATGTTGAGAACTTCCCACACCAGTCAGTTGTACTGAACAATCTGCTTGGATGAGTAGTGAAACGTCTTCATTGATTACTCAGCTAGTCCACTTGTTTTTAGATTTACCTATACTAGATATGGCCTTAGTATTGTCTTTTTAAAAAGGAAAAAAACATTCATTAAATGCAGAGTTTACACTAGATTTGGTCACATATGTCCAGGTTTGTGAGGGTAGGATGGACATAAGAACACGGCTGAGCTGTGATGGCCAAGTGGTTAAGGCGTTATACTCGAAATCCAATGGGGTCTCCCTGCACAGGTTCAAACCCTGTTCACAGCGGTAAGATTTATGAAAGCTTTGTTGTTTAAACAGATATAACATTCTATGTTCTAACATTCTGCATAGAGTGGGAAAATAATTTCTAATGCTTCATGTTTGAAGGCTGAATATTCAAAAGATCATGTATACAAAGAATTCTACTGATCCCTTGAGCAGGGGAATAATCACTTTGGAGGCCTCTAGTTGGTGGGTGGTATTAAATGAAAAATGGATCCTCAAATCCATATTAATTGATTAAAGACATTAAGACGTTTGTTGCATGAAACTTTTAGGAAAGTCCTCACCAAACAAAGGAAGGAATAATGTTTTGCCACATCTTGTTCAAAAATGTAGTAGCCCATCACCCTGCCCTCACTAATAACCTTAGGATGGGCTTATCTTTGGTCATCAAGCTAATGAAGCAGTAAGATAGTTAGAATCGATTACCATAATTCCACTTCTATACACTTGTATATATATATATATATTTTTTTGAAAGATGGAAATATTATTACAGCAAAATATATCATTTGTGTCAACACCAGCACCTAAGCACACTGTGATGGACAAGTGGCTACAAGGGGAAAAGGCAACCACAGGTAGAGATCAATTCATGTAGAATGAAGAAAACTGGAGAGCCTTCCAAAGTAAATTAATGTAATTTTTTTATTGAAGCACTACATGTTTCAGATCTCAAGGATCCCTCCTCTGGTGCAAGTTCCTCTAAACGTGCATCAGAGGAGGGATCCTTGAGATCCGAAACATGTAGTGCTTCAATAAAGAAACTACATTAATTCAGTTTGGAAGGCTCTCCAGTTTTCTTCAATACATGTGATATTGCTGTGGAGATGGCGACTCCAATAATCTGTTGATGAGCTTGAATGAAAACTTTACTGGGAGGATTATCTGGGAAATCACTGAATATAGAGTTCAATTCAATTTAAAATTCTGAAGATACTTTAACACCTATTTGGGCTGCATAGCACACAAATAAACTGTCCAGCTAGCAGTAGAAGCATGGGTTACATGCGACTTCACACAACAGGGTCAGGGCCTTCGCCAAGTGGAAGTGTTCCCTCTATGGTGTAGTGCAACTACATCCCCCAGGCTACTGTGCATACAACAAACAAATTGGGCGCCAGGAGGTTCTTGCAGTAAAACAGAAACGGTTTATTTAACTATGCACAAGGCAAGTGACCACAGGTTTAGTACTCACACAGGAGCTGAGGCAATAGCACATTTCTCTCACAGAGCTGCAGGCATTAGGCATTTCTCACAGAGGAAAGGTCTTCATTAGGCATTTGCAGTATTTACACACATTCCCTCCTGGAAGTTGTCAGGAAAGCAGCTTCTACCCTACAGTCCCACATCACTGAGGTCACTGACTGGAGGCAACACATAAAGCCTCTGGGAAGCTACTCCCTTACTGCAAATCCTCATTGGAGCTTCAGCTGCTCTTTCTCTCTCACCTCTCTGTCTTTCTCTCCTAGAGAGACTATGACAAGTCTGCCCTAGTGTAACTATTCCTCATTCACGGGGTTACCTGGTCCCCGACTTCTTCTCCAAAGCACATGGGCCTTTCTGGGCCTAGCTGTGCCCAGGCTCCCCTGAGCACACCCAGCTGGATCACCATCCACAGGCCAAAAAGGAAGTGGCCACTGCCTACACACACTATATAGCAGTGTAGCAGGGGAGTGTCATTCTCTCCTGGCAGATCACTCTAAGAAAAAAGGTGGGGGCCTTAAAGCTGCAGGGCAGATTAACCCATACCCATAGGGGCCCCTACATACACCCGGGGGAAAAACCCATTTTGTCCCGACAATGGTTTAAACATCCCCAACATATATCAACTTACAGTACCATCACATCCACTTCTGGTATCCTCTCCTAAGGCATACCTGCTAACAATGGTCACTGTAAAGGAAACACAGCATGCACAATACTGTATGAAACATTTTCAATTGCATAATAAACAGTTGCAGTTGGTCAACTTTATTACACATCTGCAAAAATACTTCTCCCCCTCCCAAGGGTCCACACAGGCCAATTCTTGGGTGCAGAAACACTACTCAGTGAGTAGGTGAAGGCAGAAGAGTTGTGGTGGAGAGCAATAATCTTTTGTTAGAACCCACTTAGTCCACAGTCCTTCAAGCCACAAATAGCAGCTGTACTCTAGGCATCTCAAACTCTGAAGTGAGTCCGTAGAGAAGCTGTAGAAATCAGAAGAATCCATCCTCCAGGTCCTTCTCTCACATCAGGGGCACAAATGAACAGGGAGTGGTCCCAGCAGAGACATCCATCTTCCTCCCATCCATTCCAACTGACATCCGCAGGCCTTCGTGAAATTCAGGGCGAACCTCCAAGCCCGAACCCACGGCCAAATACTTCAAAGGAAATTCGTACGATTCATTCGTACACTCCGACAAATTCGTACATCCATTCGTACGATTCGAACAAAACAATGCACAGCCTGGTTTTAGGGAATCGAGCCCCACGTTGGGCGCCAAATGTAACACCTATTTGGGCTGCATAGCACACAAATAAACTGTCCAGCTAGCAGTAGAAGCATGGGTTACATGCGACTTCACACAACAGGGTCAGGGCCTTCACCAAGTGGAAGTGTTCCCTCTATGGTGTAGTGCAACTACATCCCCCAGGCTACTGTGCATACAACAAACAAATTGGGCGCCAGGAGGTTCTTGCAGTAAAACAGAAACGGTTTATTTAACTATGCATAAAGAGTTACTTGATGTCCTTGGTATTAATAAAACTATAACTACAAGGCTGATAAAGCAACGTTTGGAAGCAAACTAAGGTCTGTTTTCCTGCATTGTACCAGTTGGCGCTGTGGCTTAGATGGTTAAAGCGCCTGTCTAGTAAACAGGAGATCCTGAGTTCGAATCTCAGCAGTGCCTTTGTTTTTATCATATTCATCTTCTCATTTTCCGGGGGAATATCATCATTTACCTACGAAGACTACATACCAATGAGTAAAACAGAAACGGTTTATTTAACTATGCACAAGGCAAGTGACCACAGGTTTAGTACTCACACAGGAGCTGAGGCAATAGCACATTTCTCACACAGAGCTGCAGGCATTAGGCATTTCTCACAGAGGAAAGGTCTCCATTAGGCATTTGCAGTATTTACACACATTCCCTCCTGGAAGTTGTCAGGAAAGCAGCTTCTACCCTACAGTCCCTCATCACTGAGGTCCCTGACTGCAGGCAACACATAAAGCCTCTGGGAAGCTACTCCCTTACTGCAAATCCTCATTGGAGCTTCAGCTGCTCTTTCTCTCTCACCTCTCTGTCTTTCTCTCCTAGAGAGACTATGACAAGTCTGCCCTAGTGTAACTATTCCTCATTCACGGGGTTACCTGGTCCCCGACTTCTTCTCCAAAGCACATGGGCCTTTCTTGGCCTAGCTGTGCCCAGGCTCCCCTGAGCACACCCAGCTGGATCACCATCCACAGGCCAAAGAGGAAGTGGCCACTCCCTACACACACTATATAGCAGTGTAGCAGGGGAGTGTCATTCTCTCCTGGCAGATCACTCTAAGAAAAAAGGTGGGGGCCTTAAAGCTGCAGGGCAGATTAACCCATACCCATAGGGGCCCCTACAATACTTTTATAATGTTGTACAGTACCCAATACTACATATATGCAATACAAAGTAAACAACTGGATGGCTGGAATTTGATGTTCACTGTCATACTCTCACCCATATTTCCATTATCCAAGCAGCTGTGAATCAGTTGATCTCATCTCTACTAACTGCTTTTAGTTCCTGGTCTTTCCTCTTTCTGCTAATTCATTCTAACATTGTTTCTGTCAGGCAGATGAATGTTTAGAATATAATGAGGAAATCTCTAATATTTCACTAGTTTATTTACGTAACAACACCATACCGAGTAGCAGGTCCGGACTGGCAATCTGTGGGTTCTGACAAATGCCAGAGGGGCTGCTATAAAGTGCCATAGAAAGTCAGTATTTAGTGGGCTAGTGGGGGCTGTTTGGGCCTCTGTGTAGGCTGATTGGGCCTCTTTGTACCTGAAATCCAGGGTCAGTCCATCCCTGCCGAGTAGAAGATTTAGGTATATGAATTTAAAGAAAGGCACTGCTGAGAGTCGAACTCAGGATCTCACGAATGTTAGAACATAGAATGTTATATCTGTTTAAACAACAAAGCTTTCATAAATCTTACCGCCATGAACAGGGTTTGAACCAGTGCGGGGAGACCCCATTGGGTTTCGAGTCCAACGCCTTAACCACTCGGCCATCACAGCTCAGACATGTTCTTTCATCCATCCCGCCTTCGCAAACCTGGGCATATATGACCAAATCTAGTGTAAACTCTGCATTTAATGAATAATCCTATCACAGTAACTGCACAGAATCTACACCTCTGTGAATTTCTTCAGATGTCACCTCTTTGAAGAGTTACTATGTGCAATTATGATTGGATTAGTGGAAGAGTTTATATGTTGAGAACTTCCCACACTAGTCAGTTGTACTGAACAATCTGCTTGGATGAGTAGTGAAACGTCTTCATTGATTACTCAGCAAGTCCACTTGTTTTTAGATTTACCTATACTAGATATGGCCTTAGTATTGTCTTTTTAAAAAAGAAAAAAACATTCATTAAATGCAGAGTTTACACTAGATTTGGTCACATATGTCCGGGTTTGTGAGGGTAGGATGGACATAAGAACATAAGAACACGGCTGAGCTGTGATGGCCGAGTGGTTAAGACGCTGGACTTGAAATCCAATGGGGTCTCCCCGCACAGGTTCAAATCCTGTTCACAGCGGTAAGATTTATGAAAGCTTTGTTGTTTAAACAGATATAACATTCTATGTTCTAACATTCTGCATAGAGTGGGAAAATAATTTCTAATGCTTCATGTTTGAAGGCTGAATATTCAAAAGATCATGTATACAAAGAATTGTACTGATCCCTTGAGCAGGGGCTTAATCACTTTGGAGGCCTCTAGTTGGTGTGTGGTATTTAATGAAAAATGGATCCTCAAATCCATATTAATTGATTAAAGACATTAAGAACTTTGTTGCATGAAACTTTTAGGAAAGTACTCACCAAACAGAGGAAGGAATAACGTTTTGCCACATCTTGTTCAAAAATGTAGTAGCCCATCACCCTGCCCTCACTAATAACCTTAGGATGGGCTTATCTTTGGTCATCAAGCTAATGAAGCAGTAAGCTAGTTAGAATCGAGTACCATAGTTCCACTTCTTTACACTTGTATAATTTTTTTTTTTTGAAAGATGGAAATATTATTACAGCAAAATATATAATTTGTGGAGTCAACACCAGCACCTAAGCACACTGTGATGGACAAGTGGCTACAAGGGGAAAAGGCAACCACAGGTAGAGATCAATTCATGTAGAATGAATAAAACTGGAGAGCCTTCCAAAGTGAATTAATGTCATTTTTTTATTGAAGCAGTACATGTTTCAGATCTCAAGGATCCCTCCTCTGGTGCAAGTTCCTCTAAACTTGCACCAGAGGAGGGATCCTTGAGATCCGAAACATGTAGTGCTTCAATAAAGAAACTACATTAATTCAGTTTGGAAGGCTCTCCAGTTTTCTTCAATCCATGTGATATTGCTGTGGAGATGGCGACTCCAATAATCTGTTGATGAGCTTGAATGAAAACTTTACTGGGAGGATTATCTGGGAAATCACTGAATATAGAGTTCAATTCAATTTAAAATTCTGAAGATACTTTTATAATGTTGTACAGTACCCAATACTACATATATGCAATACAAAGTAAACAACTGGGTGGCTGGAATTTAATGTTCACTGTCATACTCTCACCCATATTTCCATTATCCAGGCAGCTGTGAATCAGTTGATCTCATCTATTTCACTAGTTTATTTACGTAACAACACCATATCGAGTAGAAGATATAGGTATATGAATTTAAAGAAAGGCACTGCTGAGAGTCGAACTCAGGATCTCCTGTTTACGAGACAGGCGCTTTAACCAACTAAGCCACAGCACCAATACACTGCTATGAGCCTTTGCATTCTTGAAAAAGTTTTAAATAATATTAAACTAGTCTGGTCACACTGGGAAGGCCCCAGTGTTTGAGAAGCAATGCCATAGGATCTGCAATACATTGCTTGTACGATTTTATGCAAAACTTTGCCATATTTGGAAACAACTTAAAGAACATCACTCAACACAACCCTGAAGGTAGTTTAGAGAAAGATTTTTTTTTTTAAAGTATATTTTTATTTGAGTTTTCAACAAAAAGGGGAGGGGAACAGAAAGAAAAAGGGAGAAAAACACATACATACACAATAAACAAAGGTTATACAGTAGTCTGCAATAGTTACACCAAACATATCAATACAGCTATCTGTGGGTACACAAGCCTAACACCGAAGCCAATATAAACATTATTGTCAATGTTGGGGGGTATGAGGTAGGAAAGAGAGGGGGTCATGCTCAGGGTGTACATCAAGCCATGGGGACCATACTTTTTCGAATTTAGACGGGCAGCCACGAGCCTCGTAGGTCAGTTTAATGAGAGGAAGTCCCTTATTAACTAGTGATAGCCATTGTTGCCTAGTAGGGGGTTGGGGAGACATCCATCGCATCACTACAGATTTCTTGGCATAATACAAAGCAGTCTTAACGAGAATTCTTGATTTGGACAAGGGGAGGAAGTCTTCTACCAAACCCAACAGGCACATCTCAGGGGTAGCAGTACCAGGGAAGGCCAAGTGTTCTTTTAGGTGGTCAATCACCACAGTCCAAAACCGGAAGACTAAATGGCATTCCCAGACCAGGTGGTGAAAGTTAGCCTCTGGCTGACGGCATTTGGGACATCTGGCCTCGGGGGATCTGCCGAGTTTATGTAGCTTAACAGGTGTTGTATAAAGCTGATGGATAACTTTAAATTGAATGAGGCGGTCCCTAGTCGATATAAGAAAGCTATATAGTCCCTCGGTAGCCTGGTCCCAATCTTCCGAACTCAGAGTGGGGAGGCCTACCTGCCATTTCTGAAAGGCTTTGTCAAAGGGGTCTGGAGTACAGAGAAGCAACACCTTATAAAGTCTAGAGATCAATTTGACATCCCTTCCATCCCAGAGAATGTCCTCAAAGCCTAGAGGGGAGTATACCAGTTCAAGGGAGGAAAATTGCGTTTTGAAGGCCGCCCGGAGTTGAAAGTACCTAAACCATTGAATCTCTTGCTGGCCGGTTTTGTCTCTAAGCTGAGCCATGGAGGGGAAAACTGAGTCGACTAATAGGTCGTCCAGGCACTTAACCCGAAGCTGGGGCCAATACTGAAGGTCTGGGAGCACCTGTAGATGTGGGAGGTTGCCATTCCTCCAGAGGGGTAAGTGTGGAGATCTAAGAGGGGGTGACACCTTAAATAGCTTGCAGGCAAAGCCCCAAGCATGGTGGGGAGTAGTAACAGTCATGGGCAGCCTATCATAGTCCCTTAACTTCCTATAAGGAACATTGCGAAGCGCCTCAAGGGACCCCAACAACGTGCCCAGCAAAATACTATTAGGGTTATCATCAGCCGGGTGAAACCAAGAGTGGATATGGTAAAGTTGCCCAGCAATATAATATAGGTATAAATGAGGAAGACCCAGGCCACCTCTGTCTATAGGAGCTACTAGGACCTTCCAGGAGAGTCTCGGTGGTTTATTGTCCCACAAGAAGGGAATAAGCAAGGAGGTGACCTTCTGGAAAAAAAGGGGTGAAATCTTCACTGGTGAGTTTAACAATACATATAGGAGTTTCAGTAGGTATATCATCTTATAGATATTCACCCGTCCCCAGAGTGTGATGGGTAGTTTAGACCACGTTGTGAGGGCCTGTTTAAAACGAACCAGGATCGGGTCCAGGTTATTCACTGGGAAGGAGGAATAATCCTTACTAATGATAATACCGAGGTATTTAAATTGGGGCACACAACGTAATCCCTGGATAGTGGCAGTTTGGACAGGAAGCGGGTCCAGGGGCATAAGCACAGATTTGTCTCTATTAATAGTCAGGCCAGAGAAAGCACTAAAGTCATCCAGAATTTGCATGGCTACAGATAACGATTGGTTGGGATCAGCGAGAAAGAGAAGGAGATCGTCGGCATAGAGGGCCAGTTTTTCTTCTAGGGCACCCAGGCGGAATCCCTGCACCGTGTTAGTTTGACGGAGTTTAAGGGCCAGGGGCTCAATAGCTAAGGCAAAAAGCAGGGGGGAGAGAGGGCAGCCCTGACGGGTACCCCGTGATAGAGGGAAAGGTTTGGAGCTTACATTATTGACCCTAATTTGGGCAGATGGGGCCTTATACAACAACTGGACCCATTTAATAAAGGTAGGGCCAAATCCAAATTTGTGCATGACAGCCCAAAGATATTGCCATTCAACAGAGTCGAATGCCTTTGCCGAATCTATGGACACAACTACTCTGGAGCCTACATTATCATGGGCAATTTGGAGATGGGTATGGAGCCGCCTGAGATTAATAGCAGTAGATTTTTGGGGCATAAAGCCCGATTGGTCGGGGTGGATTATAGCAGTGATAACTTTTGCTAGGCGAGTAGCCAGTAGCTTGGCAAGGATTTTAGTATCGGTATTTATCAGCGAAATAGGGCGAGTCCCATTTTTCCGGGTCCTTCCCTTCCTTGTGAATTAATATTATAAGGGCTGAATAAAAGGAGGGCGGTAAGGTGCCCATTTCCATTGCATCCGCCAATGTGGTACCCAAATTAGTAAGTAGAGCGCTACCTTGGGCCTTATACCAGCTAGGTGGAAGACCATCAGGTCCTGGGGTTTTACTGGAGGATAGTCCCATTAGCGCTTCTTGCACTTCCAAGGCAGTGATAGGGCTATCCAGAAAGGCCGACTCCTGTGGTGTGAGGGTAGGAAAGTCAATTAGCGAAAAGAATTGCTCAAGTTGCTGAGGAGAAGCAGTAGTACGTGAGGTATATAAAGCAAAGTAGTAATCACCCATTGTATCTGCAATGTCATTTGGATTGGTAATGATCTCTCCCAAGGGGCCCAGTAAGTTTAGAGAAAGATTTTGGATAAAGAGTTACTTGATGTCCTTGGTATTAATAAAACTATAACTACAAGGCTGATAAAGCAACGTTTGGAAGCAAACTAAGGTCTGTTTTCCTGCATTGTAGCAGTTGGAGCTGTGGCTTAGATGGTTAAAGCGCCTGTCTAGTAAACAGGAGATCCTGAGTTCGAATCTCAGCAGTGCCTTTGTTTTTACCATATTCATCTTCGCATTTTCCAGGGGAATATCATCATTTACCTACGAAGACTACATACCAATGAGTCAGCCTTGTCCTCCTTGCTGTAACCAGTTCCAGGCCTAGCTGGCCTTAGTATTATGACTATGAAGATTTTCATTCATCCAGGTCATGGTATATCTATTATAGGTAAATCTGCAAACAAATATTGGATAAAGAAGACCGCTAGTTTGAACGAGGAGATTCATGTCAAGGTGGAGAAACTATCCTTGAACAGAGGCCTTCGACACCACCTGTCTGCTATATACAATGCTGTTCTAACATCTGTACCCCGGCGGTTTCAGAACACTTCACATGTCCATTCATGCAACTCTCACAAGTAACACCTCTTTCTAGGAGTTGCATGACACATTAGATAATCCTATCACAGTAACTACACAGAATCTACACCTCTGTGAATTTCTTCAGATGTCACCTCTTTGAACAGTTACAATGTGCCATTGTGATTGGATTAGTTGAAGAGTTTATATGTTGAGAACTTCCCACACCAGTCAGTTGAACTGAAGAAACTGCTCGGATGAGTAGTGAAACGTCTTCATTGATTACTCAGCAAGTCCACTTGTTTTTAGATTTACCTATACTAGATGTGGCCTTAGTATTGTCTTTTTAAAAAAGGAAAAACATTCATTAAATGCAGAGTTTACACTAGATTTGGTCATATATGCCCAGGTTTGCGAGGGCAGGATGGATGAAAGAACGTGTCTGAGCTGTGATGGCCGAGTGGTTAAGGCGTTGGACTCGAAATCCAATGGGGTCTCCCCGCACAGGTTCAAATCCTGTTCACAGCGGTAAGATTTATGAAAGCTTTGTTGTTTAAACAGATATAACATTCTATGTTCTAACATTCTGCATAGAGTGGGAAAATCATTTCTAATGCTTCATGTTTGAAGGCTGAATATTCAAAAGATCATGTATACAAAGAATTCTACTGATCCCTTGAGCAGGGGCATAATCACTTTGGAGGCCTCTAGTTGGAGTGTGGTATTTAATGAAAAATGTATCCTCAAATCCATATTAATTGATTAAAGACATTAAGACGTTTGTTGCATGAAACTTTTAGGAAAGTACTCACCAAACAAAGGAAGGAATAACGTTTTGCCACATCTTGTTCAAAAATGTAGTAGACCATCACCCTGCCCTCACTAATAACCTTAGGATGGGCTTATCTTTGGTCATCAAGCTAATGAAGCAGTAAGATAGTTAGAATCGATTACCATAGTTCCACTTCTATACACTTGTATATATTTTTTTTTTTTTTTTGAAAGATGGAAATATTATTACAGCAAAATATATCATTTGTGTCAACACCAGCACCTAAGCACACTGTGATGGACAAGTGGCTACAAGGGGAAAAGGCAACCACAGGTAGAGATCAATTCATGTAGAATGAAGAAAACTGGAGAGCCTTCCAAAGTAAATTAATGTAATTTTTTTATTGAAGCACTACATGTTTCAGATCTCAAGGATCCCTCCTCTGGTGCAAGTTCCTCTAAACGTGCACCAGAGGAGGGATCCTTGAGATCCGAAACATGCAGTGCTTCAATAAAGAAACTACATTAATTCAGTTTGGAAGGCTCTCCAGTTTTCTTCAATCCATGTGATATTGCTGTGGAGATGGCTACTCCAATAATCTGTTGATGAGCTTGAATGAAAACTTTACTGGGAGGATTATCTTGGAAATCACTGAATATAGAGTTCAATTCAATTTAAAATTCTGAAGATACTTTTATAATGTTGTACAGTACCCAATACTACATAGATGCAATACAAAGTAAACAACTGGATGGCTGGAATTTGATGTTCACTGTCATACTCTCACCCATATTTCCATTATCCAGGCAGCTGTGAATCAGTTGATCTCATCTCTACTAACTGCTTTTAGATCCTGGTCTTTCCTCTTTCTCATAATTCATTCTAACATTGTTTCTGTCAGGCAGATGAATGTTTAGAATATAATGAGGAAATCTCTAATATTTCACTAGTTTATTTACGTAAAAACACCATATCGAGTAGAAGATATAGGTATATGAATTTAAAGAAAGGCACTGCTGAGAGTCGAACTCAGGATCTCCTGTTTACGAGACAGGCGCTTTAACCAACTAAGCCACAGCACCAATATACTGCTATGAGCCTTTGCATTCTTGAAAAAGTTTTAAATAATATTAAACTAGTCTGGTCACACTGGGAAGGCCCCAGTGTTTGAGAAGCAATGCCATAGGATCTGCAATACATTGCCTGTACGATTTTATGCAAAACTTTGCCATATTTGGAAACAACTTAAAGAACATCACTCAACACAACCCTGAAGGTAGTTTAGAGAAAGATTTTGGATAAAGAGTTACTTGATGTCCTTGATATTAATAAAACTATAACTACAAGGCTGATAAAGCAACGTTTGGAAGCAAACTAAGGTCTGTTTTCCTGCATTGTACTAGCTGGTGCTGTGGCTTAGATGGTTAAAGCGCCTGTCTAGTAAACAGGAGATCCTGAGTTCAAATCTCAGCAGTGCCTTTGTTTTTATCATATTCATCTTCTCATTTTCCGGGGGAATATCATCATTTACCTACGAAGACTACATACCAATGAGTCAGCCTTGTCCTCCTTGCTGTAACCAGTTCCAGGCCTAGCTGGCCTTAGTATTATGACTATGAAGTTTTTCATTCATCCAGGTCATGGTATATCTAGTATAGGTAAATCTACAAACAAATATTGGATAAAGAAGACTGCATGTTTGAACGAGGTGTGAAAGAGGCGATTCATGTCAAGGTGGAGAAACTATCCTTGAACAGAGGCCTTCGACACCACCTGTCTGCTATATACAATGCTTTTCTAACATCTGTACCCCGGCGGTTTCAGAACACTTCACATGTCCATTCATGCAACTCTCACAAGTAACATCTCTTTCTAGGAGTTGCATGACACATTAGATAATCCTATCACAGTAACTACACAGAATCTACACCTCTATGAATTTCTTCAGATGTCACCTCTTTGAAGAGTTACTATGTGCAATTATGATTGGATTAGTGGAAGAGTTTATATGTTGAGAACTTCCCACACCAGTCAGTTGAACTGAACAATCTGCTTGGATGAGTAGTGAAACGTCTTCATTGATTACTCAGCAAGTCCACTTGTTTTTAGATTTACCTATACTAGATATGGCCTTAGTATTGTCTTTTTAAAAAAGAAAAAAACATTCATTAAATGCAGAGTTTACACTAGATTTGGTCACATATGTCCAGGTTTGTGATGGTAGGATGGACATAAGAGCACGGTTGAGCTGTGATGGCCGAGTGGTTAAGGCGTTGGACTCGAAATCCAATGGGGTCTCCCCGCACAGGTTCAAACCCTGTTCACAGCGGTAAGATTTATGAAAGCTTTGTTGTTTAAACAGATATAACATTCTATGTTGTAACATTCTGCATAGAGTGGGGAAATAATTTCTAATGCTTCATGTTTGAAGGCTGAATATTCAAAAGATCATGTATACAAAGAATTCTACTGATCCCTTGAGCAGGGGCATAATCACTTTGGAGGCCTCTAGTTGGTGTGTGGTATTTAATGAAAAATGGATCCTCAAATCCATATTAATTGATTAAAGACATTAAGACGTTTGTTGCATGAAACTTTTAGGAAAGTACTCACCAAACAAAGGAAGGAATAACGTTTTGCCACATCTTGTTCAAAAATGTAGCAGCCCATCACCCTGCCCTCACTAATAACCTTAGGATGGGCTTATCTTTGGTCATCAAGCTAATGAAGCAGTAAGATTGTTAGAATCGATTACCATAGTTCCACTTCTATACACTTGTAAAAATTTTTCTTTTTTTGAAACATGGAAATATTATTACAGCAAAATATATAATTTGTGTCAACACCAGCACCTAAGCACACTGTGATGGACAAGTGGCTACAAGGGGAAAAGGCAACCACAGGTAGAGATCAATTCATGTAGAACGAAGAAAACTGGAGAGCCTTCCAAAGTGAATTAATGTCATTTTTTTATTGAAGCAGTACATGTTTCAGATCTCAAGGATCCCTCCTCTGGTGCAAGTTCCTCTAAACGTGCAACAGAGGAGGGATCCTTGAGATCCGAAACATGTAGTGCTTCAATAAAGAAACTACATTAATTCAGTTTGGAAGGCTCTCCAGTTTTCTTCAATCTACGTGATATTGCTGTGGAGATGGCTACTCCAATAATCTGTCGATGAGCCTGAAAATATTTTATTTGATTTTCATGATAAACAGATAATAACAGTATGACAGCAAATTTTATGCAGATGAAAGACAAGTTATAATTGATACAATGGCATAAAATTATTAAAAACTAAATACGATTTAATGAGACTGACAACAACTAACTAAATGTTGATGAGCCTGAATGAAAACTTTACGAGGAGGATCATCTGGGAAATAACTGAAAATAGAGGTCAATTCAATTTAAAATTCTGAAGGTGCTTTTGTAATGTTGTACAGTACCCAATACTACATATATGTAATACAAAGTAAACAACTGGATGGCTGGAATTTGATGTTCACTGTCATAATCTCACCCATATTTCCATTATCCAGGGAGCTGTGAATCAGTTGATCTCACCTCTACTAACTGCTTTTAGTTCCTCGTCTTTCCGCTAATTCATTCTAACCTTGTTTCTGTCAGGCAGATGAGTGTTTAGAATATTATGGGGAAATCTCTAATATTTCACTAGTTTATTTAGATAACAACACCATACAGAGTAGAAGATATAGGTATATGAACTTAAAGAAAGGCACTGCTGAGAGTCAAACTCAGGATCTCCTGTTTACGAGACCGGCGCTTTATCCAACTAAGCCACAGCGCCAATACCTTGCTAACATTCTTTGCTTTCTTGAAAATGTTTTAAATAATATTATAGTAGTCTGGATACACTGGGAAGGCCCCAGTGTTCGAGAAGCAATGCCATAGGATCTGTAATATATTGACTGCATGATTTTTTTTTTTTTGTAACTTAGATTTTTATCAATAATCACAATGTTACTTGACAGTATAGAACACAAGTATACTATTACGTTTGTAGCATAATATGCAGAGTCTATGCCAAGTGCATAATTCAGTTTGCCTGTATGATTTTATGCAAAACGTTGCCATGTTTGGAAACAACTGAAAGAACATCACTCAACACCACCCTGAAGATCGGTTAGAGAAAAATTTTGGATGAAGAGGTACTTGATGTCCTTAGTATTAATAAAACTATAACTACAAGGCTGATAAAGCAATGGTTGGAAACAACTGTAACCTTGTAATGAAAATATTTCCCTTTAAGCATCTAAGCTTCATTACCCCCTAGTACTCATCTTGACTAATATATATATAACATATATACATTCAAAGGGGGCATGCCACGCAAAATTTCACCCAGGTGGGCAGTAAGGTAGACCTTGGCCAACAGCCAACAGCTCCTTTGAAAAGAGCCACATTCAGCCAGCAGACCACCGGATGGACAGCCATGGTTTAGAGCAGTGATCTCCAACCCTTTTTTATCCATGAGCGACTTTCAAATGTCAGAAAACATTGCGATCAACAAGAGCATGAAAAAAGTCCCTTGGGTGCCAATTATGGGCTATGATTGACTATCAGTGGTCCCTATGTGGACTGGCAGCCTACTGGAGGTTCTGTTTGGCAGTACACCTGGTTTTTATGTAACCAAAACTTGTCTCCAAGCCTGGACTTCAAAAGTAAGCACCTGCTTTGAGGCCACTGGGAGCAACGTTCAAGGGTTTGGTGAGCAACTTGTTCCTCATGAGCCACTAGTTAGGGATCACTGGTTTCAAGTAAAACTGTGTAACTTATGTGGTACCAAGGTTCTGTCCTACTCTATTGTACCAGTTGGTGCTGTGTCTTAGTTGGTTAAAGTGCCTGTCAAATAAACAGGAGATCTTGAGTTCGAATCTCAGCAGTGCCTTTGTTTTTATCATACTCATCTTTGCATTTTCTGGGGGAATTTCATCATTTACCTACGAAGACTACATACCAATGAGTCAGCCTTGTCCTCCTTGCTGTAACAAGTTCCAGGCCTTGCTGGCCTTGGTCATGGTATATCTAGTATAGGTAAATCTTAAAACAAATATTGGATAAAGAAGACCGCTAGTTAGAATCGAGTGCCATAGTTCCACTTCTATACACTTGCTACAGAGCCCCCATGGGGGTGTATAAATTTGTTTTTTTTGGAAAGATGGAAATATTATTACAGCAAAATATATCATTTGTGGAGTCAACACAAAACTGGGCAGCAAACTGGAAAATGAGGTTCAATGTTGATAAATGCAGGTTATGCACTTTGGCAAAAATAATATAAATGCAAGTTATACACTAAATGGCAGTGTGTTGGGAGTTTCCTTAAATGAAAAGGATCTAGGGGTCTTTGTAGATAACACGTTGTCTAATTCTGGGCAGTGCCATTCTGTGGCTACTAAAGCAAATAAAGTTCTTGTATAAAAAAGGGCATTAACTCAAGGGATGAAAACATAATTCTGTCTCTTTATAGGTCCCTGGTGAGGCCTCATCTGGAGTATGGGGGCAGTTTTGGACTCCAGTCCTTAAGAGGGATATAAATGAGCTGGAGAGAGTGCAGAGACTAAGTGCAACTAAATTGGTTAGAGGGAGGGAAGACTTAAATTATGAGGGTAGACTGTCAAGTTTGGGGTTGTTTTCTCTGGAAAAAAGGCGCTTGCGAGGGAACATGATTACACTTTACAAGTACATTAGAGGACATTATAGACAAATGGCAGGGGACCTTTTTACCCATAAAGTGGATCACCGTACCAGAGGCCTCCCCTTCAGACTAGAAGAAAGGAACTTTCATTTGAAGCAACGTAGGGGGTTAATCACAAGATAATGGTAAAGAACTGATGTTGTGATGCTGATTCAGTTAATGCCTTTAAGAATGGCTTGGATGATTTTTTGGACAGACATAATATCAAAGGCTATTGTGATACTAAGCTCTATAGTTAGTATAGGTATGGGTATATAGAATTTAATTAAAAGTAGGGATGTGTGTATGTATGGATGCTGGGTTTCCATTTGGAGGGGTTGAACTTGATGGACTTTGTCTTTTTCAACCCAATTTAACTATGTAACTATGTAACACCAGCACCTAAGCTCACTGTGATGGACAAGTGGCTACAAGGGGAAAAGGCAACCACAGGTAGAGATCAATTCATGTAGAATGAAGAAAACTGGAGAGCCTTCCAAAGTGAATTAATGTAATTTTTTTATTGAAGCACTACATGTTTCAGATCTCAAGGATCCCTCCTCTGGTGCAAGTTCCTCTAAACGTGCATCAGAGGAGGGATCCTTGAGATCCGAAACATGTAGTGCTTCAATAAAGAAACTACATTAATTCAGTTTGTAAGGTCTCCAGTTTTCTTCAATCTACATGATATTGCTGTGGAGATGGCTACTCCAATAATCTGTTGATGAGCCTGAATGAAAACTTTACTGGGAGGATCAGATGGGAAATCACTGAATATAGAGTTCAATTCAATTTAAGATTCTGAAGGTACTTTTATAATGTTGTACAGTACCCAATACTACATATATGTAATACAAAGTAAACAACTGGATGGCTGGAATTTGATGTTCACTGTCATACTCTCACCCATATTTACATTATCCAGGCAGATGTGAATCAGTTGATCTCATCTCTACTAACTGCTTTTAGTTCCTCGTCTTTCCTCTTTCTGCTAATTCATTCTAACATTGTTTCTGTCAGGCAGATGAATGTTTAGAATATAAAGGGGAAATCTCTAATATTTCACTAGTTTATTTATGTAACAACACCATACAGAGTAGAAGATAAAGGTATATGAATTTAAAGAAAGAAACTGCTGAGAGTTGAATCTCCTGTTTACGAGACAGGTGCTTTATCCAACTAAGCCACAGCGCCAATACCTTGCTAACGGCCTTTGCTTTCTTGAAAAAGTTTAAAATAATATTATAGTAGTCTGGATACACTGGGAAGGCCCCAGTGTTTGAGAAGCAATGCCATATGATCTGTAATATATTGAGTGCATGATTTTTTTTTTTTGTAATTTAGATTTTTATTAATAATCACAATGTTACTTGACAGTATAGAATACAAGTATACTATTATGTTTGTAGCATAATATGCAGAGTCTATGCCAAGTGCATAATTCAGTTTGCCTGTATGATTTTATGCAAAACTTTGCCATGTTTGGAAACAACTGAAAGAACATCACTCAACACCACCCTGAAGATCGGTTAGAGAAAAATTTTGGATGAAGAGGTACTTGATGTCCTTAGTATTAAGAAAACTATAACTACAAGGCTGATAAAGCAACGGTTGGAAACAACTGTAACCTTGTAATGAAAACATTTCCCTTTAAGCATCTAAGCTTCATTACCCCCTAGTACTCATCTTGACAAATATATATATAACATATACACATTCAAAGAGGGCATGCCACGCAAAATTTCCCCCAGGTGGGCAGTAAGGTAGAGCTTGGCCTACAGCTAACAGCTCATTTGATAAGAGCCACATTCAGCCAGCAGACCACCGGATGGACAGCCATGGTTTAGAGCAGTGATCTCCAACCCTTTTTTATCCATGAGCGACTTTCAAATGTCAGAAAACATTGCGAGCAACAAAAGGGTGAAAAAAGTCCCTTGGGTGCCAATTATGGGCTATGATCGACTATCAGTGGTCCCTATGTGGACTGGCAGCCTACTGGAGGTTCTGTTTGGCAGTACACCTGGTTTTTATGTAACTAAAACTTGTCTCCAAGCCTGGACTTCAAAAGTAAGCACCTGCTTTGAGGCCACTGGGAGCAACGTTCAAGGGGTTGGTGAGCAACATGTTGCTCATGAGCCACTAGTTAGGGATCACTGGTTTCGAGTAAAACTGTGTAAATTATGTGGTACCAAGGGTCTAGTTTACAGTATGGTATCAGTTGGCACTGTGGCTTAGTTGGTTAAAGCGCCTGTCTAGAAAACAGGAGATCCTGAGTTTGAATCTAAGCAGTGCCTTTGTTTTTATCATCTTCGCATTTTCCGGGGGAACTTCATCATTTACCTACGAAAACTACATACCAATGACTCAGCCTTGTCCTCCTTGCTTTAACCAGTTCCAGGCCATAGCTGGCCAGCTCACCAATCTACCAGGGCAGACACTTCATAATCAACATCATAATAATGTGTCTGTAGATGATCTTACCCTCTTTGTGCCCTTCCATTGCTTTGACCACCTCATCTTTTGTTGGCCAAAAAACTTGCAGCTTTAACTAATGTCAGGAATGTACCTGTTCTTGAGACATTTGGCTATACTGGATTCAGGTAGTCGAAGATAAAAATGTAATATGACAATATGTAACAAGCAATATTCTTTTGTGACTTTGTAAAAAAAGAAAGAAAAATGATGACAGCAAAAGATATCATTTGTGGAGTCAACACCAGCACCTAAGCTCACTGTGATGCCCAAGTGGCTACAAGGGGAAAAGGCAACACAGGTAGAGTCAAACAGGTGTCAAATGTAGCCAATCCCATTGTCCTTTGTCAGCATGTGTACTTTCCATAGTTAGTACATAAGATCACTGTGTACATAATGTGTATAGTATAGGATAATACATGTATGTAAAGGTAAGGATTTTCTGTTGAGAATTGATCTATCCAAAATGATCTTACATTTATCAGACTTGTACTTTATTTATTAAGGTTACAGCGCCCCCTTTGTTGGCCTTAGTAGTGTCTTTTTAAAAAAGAAGAAAACATTTATTCTCGCAAATGAAATGCAGCGTTTACACTAGATTTGGTCATACATACCTAGGTTTGTGTGGGCAGGATGGGCTCTGTGAGATATTTGACTTGTGATGGCCAAGTGAATGAGGCATACTACTTGAAATACAATGGGTTCCCCCTGCACAGGTTCAAATCCTGTTCACAACGAAAAGATTTTGAAAGCTTCATTGTTTAACTTCTGCATTAAGTGGGGAACATCATTTTAAATACTTCCCCTTTGAAGCCTGGATTATATTAAAGAGATGATGTATACAAAGAAGTCTACTGTACAAAGTCTACTGATCCCTTGAGCAGGGCCATAATCGGTCTATAGGTCTCTAGTTGGACAGCCCTGGTTTAGATAACAAAGTTCTAATGGTGTGTGGTATTTAATGAAAAATGGATCCTCCCAACCATATTAATTTATTAAGAACATTAAGATGTTTGCTGCAAGAAGCTTTTAGGAAAGTACTCACCAAACAAAGCTCTTAAAAATATGCCCTCCCCTAAAAAAATATATTGTCTTGTATTGTATATAACAAATACGTTTTTTCATTAAAATCTATAGCATTTAGTTATATCTTACCTGATATCCATGAGACCAATGAAATCCCTCCCTGGTTAATTTTTCTGCTGAGGTAGGTTTCATGGATGACCACATAGATGAACATACCAATGACTCGGCCATGTTCTCCTTGCTGTAACCACGGCCGGGCCTAGCTGGCCAGCTCACCAACCCACCAGGTGCACTCTTGTCTGAGAACAACATCATAATAATGTGTCTGTAGACTCAAGATGATCTTACCCCCTTTGTGCCCTTCCATTGCCTTGACCACCTCATGTTTTGGTGGCTGATACACTTGCAGCCCAAACTAGGAAGTTACTTGTTTTTGAGACGTTTGGCTACACTGGATTCTGGTAGTCTAAGATTACAATGTAATATGGCAATATGTAACAAGCAATATTCTTTTTAACATATAAGAAATATAAAAAAGGGTTTATGCAGCGAGAGACAACATGATCAAGACCTTCTCCGTCCTCCAATATGCTCAACGGCATAAAATCCCACTTATACTACTATCAACGGATGCCTTTGATCGGATAAGTTGGAAATTCCTCCGGGAATCTCTCCTACAGGCTGGACTGGGGCAATTATTTATATCTAAAATTATGGCATTATATACGGTTCCAACGGCCAGGATTAGGATAAATGGAACTCTGTCAGAAGCCTTCTGTCTTATGGATGGAACGCGCCAAGGGTGCCCCTTTTCCCCCCTGCTTTATATATTGACAATGGAAAATTTAATAACTGCAATCAGGAATAATAACTTAATACAAGGTGTGAAAATAGGTGAACGAGAGGTTAAAGCAGCTGCATTTACAGATGACTTATTGATCTATGTGAAATCCCCATTTCTATCAATCCCACCACTCATGCAAGAATTAGAGAGATTCGGCCTCTATAGTAATTTAAAAATTAATATGACCAAATCTGAGGCGCTAAATGTATCTCTGTCCAAGACTGATGTACTAAGATTACAGCAAAATTTTCCGTTTGCATGGCAGTCTACTTCCCTGAAATACCTAGGGATTTTGGTCCCACAAGACAGCTCCATTGCTGCAACACTCAATTACTCCAAATTGTTATGCCAAATTAAAGCAGACCTGCAAAGGATTGAACATTCATAAATCACTTGGTTTGGGAGGATTAACTTTTTTAAAAATGGTAGTCCTCCCAAAATTCCTATACCTTTTCCGACCCTCCCCATGCCACCTAAAATTAACATCTTGCAGAAAGCTAACAGGCTCCTCACGCAATTCATTTGGGCTAATAAGTCATTTCGAATCAAAACGTCAACCTTACACAGGTGCAAACAGAATGGGGGAGCAGGATTACCTGATTTATACACTTATTGGCAAGCGGCAACCTGCACTAGATTGATAGACTGTTTCCATCATCAGGATCAAAAAGAATGGATTCAGATAGAGCAGTTTCAGGTGAAGCAGCTATTGGCTTGGATAAGCCCCAAAGATAGACAAGACACTTCAACGTTACCCATAACTATACATAATATATTATTTACATGGGATAAGCTTCTACGACAAGTACCTTTATCAATTAGGGCAGGCCAATGACTGGGAATCCAGCATTTCCACCGGGTATGCTTAGTAAGGGCTTTTTGGCTAAATGACAGAGGGAGAATTACCCCTTTATAACGGTGAGAAGTTTAACAGGAGTGGCCCCTCTAGAAAATATCTTAGAGACCTCCACGCATCCCTTTGCCCAGCAGTTTATGCACCATCAATTAACCCATTGGTTTCGAGCAAACCCAGAGAAAAACTTGTTATTGGCAGAAAGCACAGCTTATGATGAACTCTGTTTAGCTAAAATGAAACCTACTCAAACCTACTTGTACTCCCTACTCTTGGACGTGAAAGGTACTCAAGAATTTAAATTTAAAGCACAATGGGAGAAGGACCTTACTATTTCTTTTAGTGTCAAAGACTGGGAGCAGTCCCCCCATCCTGCATACTATTTACCACTGGGTTTCAGATATATGCTGGCGCTGTAACACGGAGAAAGGTGATATGAAACATATTTGGTCGGATTGCCAGATATTACAACCCTTTTGGGTTTCAGTCTTTCAGTTAATCTCCAAAGTCATGGGGATAGATATTCCACCTGACCCCTCTTTAGCATTGCTAACAATACCATCCCCTAATGTACCATTGAAAATTGTACCTAAGGGCTTTGTAGCATTTGCAATTGAAGCAGCCAGAACTATAATTCCCAGATCATGGAAATATACTAGGCCTCCTGCAGTGTCTGAATGGGTAACAGAAACTACGGTACTACGTATGGAAGAGCTACTCTCATACACAAATAAATTCCCCAATCACTATATAAAAACCTGGACGTCCTTGGCCTTATTCAAATCATCCCTGGATTATACCTGTTGTTTAGCTGCTATATGATGTTTCTTGGTGGGAAGGGTAGTATCAAACTATGTGAATTCCTAAGAGCTGGAAGATAGATTGCGATGTTATTATTATGTTAGATTGTGATGTGCTGATCCACCTTTTACAAGGGGAAAATGCAACTACAAGGAGAGATCAATTCATGTAGAATGAAGAAAACTGGAGAGCCTTCCAAAGTGAATTAATGTAGTTTTTTTTTTTTTTTAAACACTACATGTTTCAGATCTCAAGGATCCTTCCTCTGGGGCAAGTTCCTCTAAACTTGCACCAGAGGAAGGATCCTTGAGATCCGAAACTACAACTACATTAATTCAGTTTGGAAGGCTCTCCAGTTTTCTTCAATCCATGTGATATTGCTGTGGAGATGGCTACTCCAATAATCTGTTGATGAGCCTGAATGAAAACTTTACTGGGAGGATCATCTTGGAAATCATTGAATATAGAGTTCAATACAATTTAAAATTCTGAAGGTACGTTTATAATGTTGTACAGTACCCAATACTACATAGATGCAATACAAAGTAAACAACTGGATGGCTGGAATTTGATGTTCACTGTCATACTCTCACCCATATTTCCATTATCCAGGGAGCTGTGAATCAGTTGATCTCACCTCTACTAACTGCTTTTAGTTCCTGGTCTTTCCTCTTTCTGCTAATTCATTCTAATCTTGTTTCTGTCAGGCAGATGAATGTTTAGAATATTATGGGGAAATCTCTAATATTTCACTAGTTTATTTACATAACACCACCATACCGAGTAGAAGATATAGGTATATGAATTTAAAGAAAGGCACTGCTGAGAATCGAACTCAGGATCTCTTGTTTACAAGACATGCGCTTTAACCAACTAAGCCACAGCACCAATACACAGCTAAGAGCCTTTGCATACTTGAAAAAGTTTTAAATAATATTAAACTAGTCTGGTCAAACTGGGAAGGCCCCAGTGTTTGAGAAGCAATGCCATAGGATCTGCAATACATTGCCTGTACGATTTTATGCAAAACTTTGCCATATTTGGAAACAACTTAAAGAACATCACTCAACACAACCCTGAAGGTAGTTTAGAGAAAGATTTTGAATAAAGAGTTACTTGATGTCCTTGGTATTAATAAAACTATAACTACAAGGCTGATAAAGCAACGTTTGGAAGCAAACTAAGGTCTGTTTTCCTGCATTGTACCAGTTGGCGCTGTGGCTTAGATGGTTAAAGCGCCTGTCTAGTAAACAGGAGATCCTGAGTTCAAATCTCAGCAGTGCATTTATTTTTATCATATTCATCTTCGCATTTTCCGGGGGAATATCATCATTTATCTAAGAAGACTACATACCAATGAGTCAGCCTTGTCCTCCTTGCTGTAACCAGTTCCAGGCCTAGCTGGCCTTAGTATTAAGACTATGAAGTTTTTCATTCATCCAGGTCATGGTATATATAGTATAAGTAAATCTACAAACAAATATTGGATAAAGAAGACCTCTAGTTTGAACGAAGTGTGAAAGAGGCGATTCATGTCAAGGTGGAGAAACTATCCTTGAACAGAGGCCTTCAAAACCACCTGTCTGCTATATACAATGCTGTTCTAACATCTGTACCCCGGCGGTTTCAGAACACTTCACATGTCCATTCATGCAACTCTCACAAGTAACACCGCTTTCTAGGAGTTGCATGACACATTAGATAATCCTATCACAGTAACTACACAGAATCTAGACCTCTGTGAATATCTTCAGATGTCACCTCTTTGAAGAGTTATGTGCAATTATGATTGGATTAGTGGAAGAGTTTATATGTTGAGAACTTCCCACACCGGTCAGTTGAACTGAAGAAGCTGCTCGGATGAGTAGTGAAACGTCTTCATTGATTACTCAGCAAGTCCACTTGTTTTTAGATTTACCTATACTAGATATGGCCTTAGTATTGTCTTTTTAAAAAAGGAAAAAACATTCATTAAATGTAGAGTTTACACTAGATTTGGTCATATATGCCCAGGTTTGCGAGGGCAGGATGGACATAAGCGCATGGCTGAGCTGTGATGGCCGAGTGGTTAAGGCGTTGGACTCGAAATCCAATGGGGTCTCCCCGCGCAGGTTCAAACCCTGTTCACAGCGGTAAGATTTATGAAAGCTTTGTTGTTTAAACAGATATAACATCTATGTTCTAACATTCTGCATAGAGTGGGAAAATAATTTCTAATGCTTCATGTTTGAAGGCTGCATATTCAAAAGATCATGTATACAAAAAATTCTACTGATCTCTTGAGCAGGGCCATAATCACTTTGGAGGCCTCTAGTTGGTGTGTGGTATTTGATGAAAAATGGATCCTCAAATCCATATTAATTGATTAAAGACATTAAGACGTTTGTTACATGAAACTTTTAGGAAAGTACTCACCAAACAAAGGAAGGAATAACGTTTTGCCACATCTTGTTCAAAAATGTAGTAGCCCATCACCCTGCCCTCACTAATAACCTTAGGATGGGCTTATCTTTGGTCATCAAGCTAATGAAGCAGTAAGTAGGGATGTAGCGAACGTCGGAAAAAAAGTTCGCGAACATATTCGCAAACTTGCGCAAAAATGCGAGCGGTTCGCGAACCCCATAGACTTCAATGGGAAGGCGAACTTTAACATCTAAAAAAGACATTTCTGGCCAGAAAAATGATTTTAAAGTTGTTTAAAGGGTGCAACGACCTGGACAGTGGCATGCCAGAGGGGGATCAAGGGCAAAAATGTATCTGAAAAATCTGCCTGTGTGTGCTTGGAAGAGATAGTGTAGGGGGAGAGCTGTTAGTGATTTCAGGGACAGATGATAGTAAGTTTGCTGGCTAGTAATCTGCTTGATACTGCTCTGTATTGGAGGGACAGAAGTCTGCAGGGATTTGAGGGACATTTTAGCTTAGGTAGCTTTGCTGGCTAGTAATCTACTGTTCTCTTTAAACAACTGCCATACGTTGACCTTGTAGGCATTGTTTGCCCAGTTTTTTTGGACGCAGCCACTGAAGCACAGTTGCCAGAAAAAATATGCCATATAAATGCTGAAAATAGTCATTTTTCGCCATACGTTGACCTTGTAGGCATTGTTTGCCCAGTTTTTTTGGCCGCAGCCACTGAAGCACAGAGGCCAGAAAAAATATGCCATATAAATGCTGAAAATAGTCATTTTTTTGGTCGCAGCCACTGAAGCACAGTTGCCAGAAAAATTATGCCATATAAATGCTGAAAATATAAATTTTTTTGGTTGCAGCCACTGAAGCACAGAGGCCAGAAAAATTATGCCATATAAATGCAGAAAATATGCATTTTTTTGGTCGCAGCCACTGAAGCACAGTTGACAGAAAAATTATGCCATATAAATGCAGAAAATATGCATTTTTTTGGTTGCAGCCACTGAAGCACAGAGGCCAGAAAAATTATGCCATATAAATGCAGAAAATATGCATTTTTTTGGACGCAGCCACTGAAGCACAGTTGCCAGAAAAAATATGCCATATAAATGCTGAAAATAGTCATTTTTCGCCATACGTTGACCTTGTAGACATTGTTTGCCCAGTTTTTTTGGTTGCAGCCACTGAAGCACAGAGGCCAGAAAAAATTAAACCAGTAGGGTTTGCACCCTAGTTTGTAACGGTGGCGGAGGGAGGAGGACGCTAAAGGACAGCTGTGTGTGGAGTCATGAGGCTTGAAGAGAAGGACAGCTGCATAGAAGTCAGAACAAGTCTTCCGGCGTGCAGTAACCCTCCGAGATCCACCCCTCATTCATTTTAATAAAGGTCAGGTAATCGACACTTTTGTGACCTAGGCGAGTTCTCTTCTCAGTTACAATCCCTCCTGCTGCACTGAAGGTCCTTTCTGAGAGCACACTTGAGGCTGGGCAAGACAAGAGGTTCATGGCAAATTGTGACAGCTCTGGCCACAGATCAAGCCTGCGCACCCAGTAGTCCAGGGGTTCATCGCTCCTCAGAGTGTCGATATCTGCAGTTAATGCCAGGTAGTCCGCTACCTGCCGGTCGAGGCGTTCTTTGAGGGTGGATCCAGAAGGGTTGTGGCGCTGCCTTGGACAGAAAAACATTTGCATGTCTGACGTTACAGACCGGCCAAAGGGCTTTGTCCTTGCAGGTGTGCTCGTGGCAGGATTACTGGCACCTCTGCCCCTGGAATGTTGATGAGTTCCTGAAGTGACATCACCCTTAAAAGCATTGTACAACATGTTTTGCAGGCTGGTTTGTAAATGCCGCATCTTTTCGGACTTGTGGTATGTTGGTAACATTTCTGACACTTTATGCTTGTACCGAGGGTCTAGTAGCGTTGCGACCCAGTACAGGTCCTTCTCCTTAAGCCTCTTGATACGGGGGTCCTTCAACAGGCATGACAGCATGAAAGACCCCATTCTCACAAGGTTGGATGCAGAGCTATCCATCTCCGCTTCCTCATTATCAAGGACTGCATCATCCACGGTCTCCTCCCCCCAGCCACGTACAAGACCAGGGGTCCCCAAAAGGTCACCACTAGCCCCCTGGGAAGCCTGCTCCTGTTGGTCCTCCTCCTCCTCCTCCACAAAGCCACCTTCCTCCTCTGACTCCACTTCTGGCACCTCTCCCTGCGTTGCAGCAGGTGCCTGGGTTCATTCTGGTGATTCCGACCATAAATCGTGCGCTTCCAGCTCCTCGTCACGCTGATCTACAGCCTCATCTGTCACTCGTCGCACGGCACGCTCCAGGAAGAAAGCGAAGGGTATTAGGTCGCTGATGGTGCCTTCGGTGCGACTGACCATATTTGTCACCTCTTCAAAAGGTCGCATGAGCCTGCAGGCATCGCGCATAAGCACCCAGTAACGGGGGAAAAAAATCCCCAGCTCTGCAGATCCAGTCCTACCACCCAGTTCAAAAAGGTACTCGTTGACGGCCCTTTGTTGTTGCAGCAGACGTTCCAACATAAGGAGCGTTGAATTCCAGCGAGTCTGGCTGTCAGAAATCAAACGCCTGACTGGCATGTTGTAGCGCTGCTGAATGTCAGCAAGGCGTGCCATGGCTGTGTAGGAACGTCTGAAATGGGCCGACACCTTTCTGGACTGGGTGAGAACGTCCTGGAATCCTGGGTACTTGGAGACAAAACGTTGGACTATTAAATTTAACACATGTGCCATGCAGGGCACATGTGTTAAATTGCCCAGTCTCAACGCTGCCAACAGATTGCTTCCATTGTCACACACCACTTTTCCGATCTGCAGTTGGTGTGGGGTCAGCCACCGATCGGCCTGTGACTGCAAAGATGACAGGAGTACAGATCCGGTATGGTTTTTGCTTTCCAGGCACGTCATCCCCAAGACAGCGTGACAACGGCGTACCTGGCACGTCGAATAGCCTAGGGGGAGCTGGGGGTGCACAGGTGTGGAGGAGGAGAAGGAGGACCCAGCAGCAGAGTAAGAAGAAGAAGAGGAAGAAGACGAGGTAGAGAGCGATGGAGGAGTAGAGGTGGTGGCAGAACCGCGTGCAATCCGTGGCGGTGACACCAACTCCACTGTTGTTGTTGTTGAGCTACCCATTCCCTGCTTCCCAGCCATTACCAAGTTCACCCAGTGGGCAGTGTAGGTGACATACCTGCCCTGACCATGCTTGGAGGACCATGCGTCAGTAGTCATATGGACCTTTGGCCCAACACTAAGTGACAGAGATGCGGTAACTTGGCTCTGCACATGTTGGTACAGGTGTGGTATTCCCTTTTTAGAAAAAAAATTGCGGCTGGGTACCTTCCACTGCGGTGTCCCAATTGCTACAAATTTGCGGAAGGCCTCAGAGTCCACCAGCTGGTATGGTAAAAGCTGGCGGGCTAAGAGTGCAGACAAGCCAGCTGTCAGACGCCGGGCAAGGGGGTGACAGTCAGACATTGGCTTCTTACGCTCAAACATGGCCTTCACAGAAACTTGGCTGGTGGCAGATGACTGGGAATGGGAACAGGTGGTCAAGGTGGAAGGCGGAGTGGAGGGTGGTTCAGACGGGTCAAGGAGAGCAGAGGTAGAGCAGTAAGATGCTGGACCAGAAGGAGTGTGGCTTTTAGTTTGCCTGTTGCCTTTGAGGTGTTGCTCCCAAAGTGCTTTGTGCTTGCCGCTCATGTGCCTTCGCATAGAAGTTGTACCTATGTGGCTGTTGGGCTTACCAAGGCTCAGTTTCTGACTGCACTCATTGCAAATTACAATGCTTTTGTCAGAGGCACACACATTAAAAAAATCCCACACTGCTGACTTTTTGGAAGTGTGCGATCTGGCGGTAACAGTAGAAGTTGGCGGCATTGGCGGCAATGGCGGGTGCGTTGGCCGGCTGAACACAGGTGCCGATACATGTTGTTGCCCTACTGATCCCTGCGGGCTGTCCTCCCTGCTTCTTCTAAGTCTTATTCTCCTACTGCCTCTCTGACTCTCCGTCTCTCCATCTGAACTACCCTCCTCTTGCTCTCTTCTACTAGGCACCCACAAAACATCAATCTCCTCATCATCATTCTCCTCAGATGCATCAATTTCTTCTGACACATCACAGAAGGAAGCAGCAGCGGGGACCTCCTCCTCATCACTCATCATTATGTCCATCTCTGTCGTGTTCTCTGCCAGAATTAAATCTGGTGTAACGTCCTCATCTCCTTCATCTTCTTCTGGCAATAATGGTTGCGCATTACTCAGTTCAAGAAACTCATGGGAAAATAACTCCTCTGACTCCAGTGAAGAAGGGGCACCGGTGGTGGAGGAAGTGTTACGTGGGGTGGCCATAGCAGTGGAGGATGAGGAGGATGTTGTGGTAAAGTTAGAAACGGTAGAGGATGGGGTGTGCTGTGTAAGCCAGTCAACTACCTCTTCAGCATTTTGGGAGTTCAGGGTCATTGGCTTTTTAAAACTGGGCAATTTGCTAGGGCCACAGGATTGCATAGCAGCACGGCCCCTAGCACGGCCTCTGCGTGGCGGCCTGCCTTTGCCTGGCATTATTTTTAAAAAAACAACAACAACAAAAACTCAGTTGGTTTTTCTGGAAACGATAATACACACAGCTAGATGGCAGTTTGAAGAAAACAGTGTGCAAATAATGCCTACAAGATCAACGTATACACTACTACAGCGGTGGATACGGATTACGTAAAATATATGAATGCTGCTTGAAAAAAAGTAACTCAAGTGGTTTTTCTAGAGACGATAATATTATCAATATTTAGACAAAATGTGAACAAGCTCACACAGCTAGATGGCGGTTTGAAGAAAACAGTGTGCAAATAATGCCTACAAGGTCAACGTATACACAGCGGTGGATACGGATTACGTAAAATATATGAATGCTGCTTGAAAAAAAGTAACTCAAGTGGTTTTTCTAGAGACGATAATATTATCAATATTTAGACAAAATGTGAACAAGCTCACACAGCTAGATGGCGGTTTGAAGAAAACACTGTGCAAATACTGCCCACAAGATCAACGTATACACTACTACAGCGGTGGATACGGATCTCGTAAAATTTATTATGGCTGCTTGAAAAAAGTCACTCCGGTGTTTTTTCTGGAGACGGTAATATTATGGATATTTAGACAGAATGTGAACAAGGTCACACAGCTAGATGGCAGTTGGTTGAATAACACACTGGGCAAAAAATGCCTACAGGGCAAATAATGCCTAAAAGGTCAACTTATACACTACTACAGCGATGGATACGGATTACGTAAAATATATTATGGCTGCTTGAAAAAAGTCACTCCGGTGTTTTTTCTGGAGACGGTAATATTATGAATATTTAGACAGAATGTGAACAAGGTCACACAGCTAGATGGCAGTTGGTTGAATAACACACTGGGCAAAAAATGCCTACAGGGTAAATAATGCCTAAAAGGTCAACTTATACACTACTACAGCGATGGATACAGATTACGTAAAATATGTTATGGCTGCTTGAAAAAAGTCACTCCGGTGTTTTTTCTGGAGACGGTAATATTATGGATATTTAGACAGAATGTGAACAAGGTCACACAGCTAGATGGCAGTTGGTTGAATAACACACTGGGCAAAAAATGCCTACAGGGCAAATAATGCCTAAAAGGTCAACTTATACACTACTACAGCGATGGATACAGATTACGTAAAATATGTTATGGCTGCTTGAAAAAAGTCACTCCGGTGTTTTTTCTGGAGACGGTAATATTATGGATATTTAGACAGAATGTGAACAAGATCACACAGCTAGATGGCAGTTGGTTGAATAACACACTGGGCAAAAAATGCCTACAGGGCAAATAATGCCTAAAAGGTCAACTTATACACTACTACAGCGATGGATACGGATTACGTAAAATATATTATGGCTGCTTGAAAAAAGTCACTCCGGTGTTTTTTCTGGAGACGGTAATATTATGGATATTTAGACAGAATGTGAACAAGGTCACACAGCTAGATGGCAGTTGGTTGAATAACACACTGGGCAAAAAATGCCTACAGGGCAAATAATGCCTAAAAGGTCAACTTATACACTACTACAGCGATGGATACGGATTACGTAAAATATATTATGGCTGCTTGAAAAAAGTCACTCCGGTGTTTTTTCTGGAGACGGTAATATTATGGATATTTAGACAGAATGTGAACAAGGTCACACAGCTAGATGGCAGTTGGTTGAATAACACACTGGGCAAAAAATGCCTACAGGGCAAATAATGCCTAAAAGGTCAACTTATACACTACTACAGCGGTAGTAAAATAAAAAAAAGTAAAATAAAAAAAAAATGAATATTAAAAAAAAAAAAATTAAAGTTGGTGCTGCTGAACTACTAGGAGCAGCAGATTAGCACACCAGTCCCACTCCCCAACACTGCTAGACTAATAGCACTGGGCTCTTATAGTAGTAGTAGTAGTAGTAGTAGTAGTAGTAGTAAAACAACAAAAAAATAAATAAAAGCAGTCCTTACAAGGACTATTGCTATTGCAGCAGTCAGCAGATGAGATCAGAAGCAGGACAGCTGCCCACTGCAGCTACATACAGAGCACTGCAGTAGAAGGTAGATTACTAGCCAGCAAAGCTACCTAAGCTTAAATGTCCCTCAAACCCCTGCAGACTTCTGTCCCTCCAATAACAGAGCAGTATCAACACGATTACTAGCCAGCAAACTTTCAACTGTCCCTGAAATCACTAACAGGCAGCAGCTCTCTCCCTACACTATCTCTTCAGCACACACAGGCAGAGTGAAAAAACGCTGCAGGGCTTCGGTTTTTATAGGGAAGGGGAGTGGTCCAGGGGAGAGCTTCCTGATTGGCTGCCATGTACCTGCTGGTCTGGGGTGAGAGGGCAAAAAAAAAGCGCCAACAATGGCGAACCCAAAATGGCGAACGTCGCGCGACGTTCGCGAACTTCCGGCGAGCGCGAACACCCGATGTTCGCGCGAACAAGTTCGCCGGCGAACAGTTCGCGCCATCCCTAGCAGTAAGATAGTTAGAATCGATTACCATAGTTCCACTTCTATACACTTGTATATATATTTCTTTTTTTTGAAAGATGGAAATATTATTACAGCAAAATATATAATTTGTGTCAACACCAGCACCTAAGCACACTGTGATGGACAAGTGGCTACAAGGGGAAAAGGCAACCACAGGTAGAGATCAATTCATGTAGAATGAAGAAAACTGGAGAGCCTTCCAAAGTGAATTAATGTAATTTTTTTATTGAAGCACTACATGTTTCAGATCTCAAGGATCCCTCCTCTGGTGCAAGTTCCTCTAAACTTGCACCAGAGGAGGGATCCTTGAGATCCGAAACATGTAGTGCTTGAAAAAGTTTTATTATTATTATTATTATTATATTATATTATGGCAAAGTTATTATGCAAAACTTTGCCATGTTTGGAAACAACTGAAAGAACATCACTCAACACCCCCCTGAAGATCGGTTAGAGAATAAAACTATAACTACAAGGCTGATAAAGCAACGGTTGGAAACAACTGTAACCTTGTAATGAAAATATTTCCCTTTAAGCATCTAAGCTTCATTACCCCCTAGTACTCATCTTGACTAATATATATTTCTCTGTAATCATAGGGGGACACAGGGACCATGGGGTTAAGCTCCACCCTCCAGGAGGCAGGACACTTACTACTAAATTTGTGGGTGTGCCTATCTGGCTTAACCCCACACTCTGACCTTATACAATCAGTTTTTAAAGTGTCCTGCTACCAGGAGGTTGGACTCCAGCGTTTTTTCTCAGTCATTCGTGACTGATAACTATTACTTAAAGAATACATCTATACTTAAGCAGGAATTGTCTACAGCCTTGTAAAATACACCTGACTCTTAGCAGCACCGGGGTCATTTCTAGCCTTGTAAGCTATAACGACCACCCAGACGTTCCTGTGAATTATTCAAATACAGATGGTCTGGCCGGTGCGCACGAGGTGAGTATCTGCTATTAAGCATTAGGGATGTAGCGAACGTCGGAAAAAAAGTTCGCGAACATATTCGCGAACTTGCGCAAAAATGCGAGCGGTTCGCGAACGGTTCGCGAACCCCATAGACTTCAATGGGAAGGCGAACTTTAACATCTAAAAAAGACATTTCTGGCCAGAAAAATGATTTTAAAGTTGTTTAAAGGGTGCAACGACCTGGACAGTGGCATGCCAGAGGGGGATCAAGGGCAAAAATGTATCTGAAAAATCTGCCTGTGTGTGCTTGGAAGAGATAGTGTAGGGGGAGAGCTGTTAGTGATGCTAGATGGCAGTTGGTTGAATAACACACTGGGCAAAAAATGCCTACAGGGCAAATAATGCCTAAAAGGTCAACTTATACACTACTACAGCGGTAGTAAAATAAAAAAAAAATGAATATTAAAAAAAAAAAATTAAAGTTGGTGCTGCTGAACTACTAGGAGCAGCAGATTAGCACACCAGTCCCACTCCCCAACACTGCTAGACTAATAGCACTGGGCTCTTATAGTAGTAGTAGTAGTAGTAGTAGTAGTAGTAAAACAACAAAAAAATAAATAAAAGCAGTCCTTACAAGGACTACTGTTATTGCAGCAGTCAGCAGATGAGATCAGAAGCAGGACAGCTGCCCACTGCAGCTACATACAGAGCACTGCAGTAGAAGGTAGATTACTAGCCAGCAAAGCTACCTAAGCTTAAATGTCCCTCAAACCCCTGCAGACTTCTGTCCCTCCAATAACAGAGCAGTATCAAAACGATTACTAGCCAGCAAACTTTCAACTGCCCCTGAAATCACTAACAGGCAGCAGCTCTCTCCCTACACTATCTCTTCAGCACACACAGGCAGAGTGAAAAAAACGCTGCAGGGCTTCGGTTTTTATAGGGAAGGGGAGTGGTCCAGGGGAGAGCTTCCTGATTGGCTGCCATGTACCTGCTGGTCTGGGGTGAGAGGGCAAAAAAAAGCGCCAACAATGGCGAACCCAAAATGGCGAACGTCGCGCGACGTTCGCGAACTTCCGGCGAGCGCGAACACCCGATGTTCGCGCGAACAAGTTCGCCGGCGAACAGTTCGCGCCATCCCTATTAAGCATAACAACTCACCTCGCTTACTTGGTCGGCAGCTCACCTCCCCTTGGTTTTACTGCTCGTTCCTGCAGTTCTGTAACAGTGGGAGGTTTGGTGCGGCGTGCACCTTCCTCTCCCCCCTCTCTCTGTTTGCTGCCGGACCGCTACTTCTGTCAGTGCGAGACATTTTTCACTGAGGTAGGAGAGGGGAAGAATCGGCGCATGCCGCAGTGGAACGCAACGCACTTCCATGTTCCGGCGGCCATTTTGTGCGCTCTCTCTCTCTTCACTGCGGCGCTCCAGCAACAGCTCCAAACACGGGAGCAGAGATAGGAGCCCTGAATAGAGCCTCCAGTGATTAGTTCCTGTGGCCACCCCTCACTCTCTCCTTCTACAACACATGGCAGAAGGTAGACCAGGGTTATTTACCAGGGCGGGGAGGAGGGCTGCCAGAACAGCGCAGGCTACCTTTTTTACCTGCACTACTTGCCAAATTAAACTGCCTGGTGGACAAGGGGACCCACTTTGCAGGTCTTGTTCAGAGGGGCAGGGATTAGCACCCGGTCCAGCTGTGGTCACGAGTCCAGCAGCAGCTATATCTGAGAACTCTGCTATGGAAGGTACTTCCCAGGAACATGGGTCCAGTACTAATTCTGACATACCAGCACCATTGTGGGCCATTAAGCTGACTCAGTCACTTGCTTCACTGCAGGGACTTCCCTCCATTGCTGACAACCTGGGCAGAGTTCTGGCCAAGTTAGACCATAAAAATGGCGGAAAACGTAAGCGGGCAGATAGTGCCAAAGCTGTTACAGCTACACACACCCTGTCAGAATCTTCAGCTGACCAGGCCTCTTCTCAATCAGAAGGGGAGCTTCCTCTATCGGATTTTTCATCAGGTGAAGAGGAGGAAGAATTAGAGGATCGCAGAAACCGTGATACTCAACATGACGTGGAGAGTATTATTAAGGGTGTTCTAGAAGTGTTAAATATCTCTCAAACACCTAAATCAGAGGAGGATTCTGGTTTGTTCAAGAGGAAGCATAAGTCTGAAATCTGTTTTCCTTCTCACAAACATCTTCTAAACATAATTCAGGAGGAGTGGAGTTCTCCAGAACGAAAATTTCAGGCGACCATCCGCCAGACGCGGAAAATTTTTTCGTGGCTCAAGTGGACGTTACACAAGAAGAAACAATTCACCACAGCGTTCACACTTTCGGGCTAAAACAAATGACAAACATCGTTCACACTGGAAATCCAACCGTCCCAATAACAAGCCCAATACAGACAAGTCTACGTCAGCCTGACGGACCACCCCCTCCGGAGTCGGGGGAGCATATTGGGGGCAGGTTGCTTCGATTCCGGGATGTGTGGAACAGCCACTGTTCAGATGCGTGGGTAAAAGAAATCATATCCGAGGGATACCACCTGGATTTTTCGGCAAAACCCCCCAAAGGATTCATCATGTCCAGAGTACCCTCAGAACCCAAAAAGGAAACTGCCTTCTTAGAATGCATCACCAATCTGGAACAAGCCGGGGTAATTATTCCAGTACCATATTCGGAGAGATTCTCCGGATTCTATTCCAACATCTTCATAGTGCCAAAGAAAAACCGTTCATTCAGACCTGTGTTGGATCTCAAGCAGCTAAACAAGTTTATCAGGTCAGTCCGGTTCAAAATGGAAACCTTGAGGTCGGTACATTGCCTGTACGATTTTATGCAAAACTTTGCCATATTTGGAAACAACTTAAAGAACATCACTCAACACAACCCTGAAGGTAGTTTAGAGAAAGATTTTGGATAAAGAGTTACTTGATGTCCTTGGTATTAATAAAACTATAACTACAAGGCTGATAAAGCAACGTTTGGAAGCAAACTAAGGTCTGTTTTCCTGCATTGTGCCAGTTGGCGCTGTGGCTTAGATGGTTAAAGCGCCTGTCTAGTAAACAGGAGATCCTGAGTTCGAATCTCAGCAGTGCCTTTGTTTTTATCATATTCATCTTCGCATTTTCCGGGGGAATATCATCATTTACCTACGAAGACTACATACCAATGAGTCAGCCTTGTCCTCCTTGCTGTAACCAGTTCCAGGCCTAGCTGGCCTTAGTATTATGACTATGAAGTTTTTCATTCATCCAGGTCATGGTATATCTAGTATAGGTAAATCTACAAACAAATATTGGATAAAGAAGACCGCTAGTTTGAACGAGGTGTGAAAGAGGCGATTCATGTCAAGGTGGAGAAACTATCCTTGAACAAAGGCCTTCGACACCACCTGTCTGCTATATACAATGCTGTTCTAACATCTGTACCCCGGCAGTTTCAGAACAATTCACATGTCCATTCATGCAACTCTCACAAGTAACACCTCTTTCTAGGAGTTGCATGACACATTAGATAATCCTATGACAGTAACTACACAGAATCTACACCTCTGT
Organism: Xenopus petersii; assembly: GCA_038501925.1. Classification (NCBI taxonomy): domain Eukaryota; kingdom Metazoa; phylum Chordata; class Amphibia; order Anura; family Pipidae; genus Xenopus; species Xenopus petersii. The sequence continues at coordinate 151,904,930 of CM076676.1, forward strand.
GAATTTCTTCAGATGTCACCTCTTTGAAGAGTTACAATGTGCCATTGTGATTGGATTAGTTGAAGAGTTTATATGTTGAGAACTTCCCACACCGGTCAGTTGAACTGAAGAAGCTGCTCGGATGAGTAGTGAAACGTCTTCATTGATTACTCAGCAAGTCCACTTGTTTTTAGATTTACCTATACTAGATATGGCCTTAGTATTGTCTTTTTAAAAAAGGAAAAAACATTCATTAAATGCAGAGTTTACACTAGATTTGGTCATATATGCCCAGGTTTGTGAGGGCAGGATGGACATAAGCGCATGGCTGAGCTGTGATGGCCGTGTGGTTAAGGCGTTGGACTCGAAATCCAATGGGGTCTCCCTGCACAGGTTCAATTGCTGTTCACAGCGGTAAGATTTATGAAAGCTTTGTTGTTTAAACAGATATAACATCTATGTTCTAACATTCTGCATAGAGTGGGAAAATAATTTCTAATGCTTCATGTTTGAAGGCTGAATATTCAAAAGATCATGTATACAAATAATTCTACTGATCCCTTGAGCAGGGGCATAATCACTTTGGAGGCCTCTAGTTGGTGTGTGGTATTTAATGAAAAATGGATCCTCAAATCCATATTAATTGATTAAAGACATTAATACGTTTGTTGCATGAAACTTTTAGGAAAGTACTCACCAAACAAAGGAAGGAATAACGTTTTGCCACATCTTGTTCAAAAATGTAGTAGCCCATCACCCTGCCCTCACTAATAACCTTAGGATGGGCTTATCTTTGGTCATCAAGCTAATGAAGCAGTAAGATAGTTAGAATCGATTACCATAGTTCCACTTCTATACACTTGTATATTTTTTTTTTTTTTTTGAAAGATGGAAATATTATTACAGCAAAATATATCATTTGTGTCAACACCAGCACCAAAGCACACTGTGATGGACAAGTGGCTACAAGGGGAAAAGGCAACCACAGGTAGAGATCAATTCATGTAGAATGAAGAAAACTGGAGAGCCTTCTAAAGTGAATTAATGTAATTTTTTTATTGAAGCGCTACATGTTTCAGATCTCAAGGATCCCTCCTCTGGTGCAAGTTCCTCTAAACGTGCATCAGAGGAGGGATCCTTGAGATCCGAAACATGTAGTGCTTCAATAAAGAAACTACATTAATTCAGTTTGGAAGGCTCTCCAGTTTTCTTCAATCCATGTGATATTGCTGTGGAGATGGCTACTCCAATAATCTGTTGATGAGCTTGAATGAAAACTTTACTGGGAGGATTATCTGGGAAATCACTGAATATAGAGTTCAATTCAATTTAAAATTCTGAAGATACTTTTATAATGTTGTACAGTACCCAATACTACATATATGCAATACAAAGTAAACAACTGGATGGCTGGAATTTGATGTTCACTGTCATACTCTCACCCATATTTCCATTATCCAGGCAGCTGTGAATCAGTTGATCTCATCTCTACTAACTGCTTTTAGTTCCTGGTCTTTCCTCTTTCTGCTAATTCATTCTAACATTGTTTCTGTCAGGCAGATGAATGTTTAGAATATAATGGGGAAATCTCTAATATTTCACTAGTTTATTTACGTAACAACACCATACCGAGTAGAAGATAAAGGTATATGAATTTAAAGAAAGGCACTGCTGAGAGTCGACTCAGGATCCCCTGTTTACGAGACAGGCGCTTTAACCAACTAAGCCACAGCACCAATACACTGCTATTAGCCTTTGCATTCTTGAAAAAGTTTTAAACAATATTAAACTAGTCTGGTCACACTGGGAAGGCCCCAGTGTTTGAGAAGCAATGCCATAGGATCTGCAATACATTGCCTGTACGATTTTATGCAAAACTTTGCCATATTTGGAAACAACTTAAAGAACATCACTCAACACAACCCTGAAGGTAGTTTAGAGAAAGATTTTGGATAAAGAGTTACTTGATGTCCTTGGTATTAATAAAACTATAACTACAAGGCTGATAAAGCAACGTTTGGAAGCAAAATTTCACCCAGGTGGGCAGTAATGTAGACCTTGGCCAACAGCCAACAGCTCATTTGAAAAGAGCTACATTCAGCCAGCCGACCACCGGATGGACAGCCATGGTTTAGAGCAGTGATCCCCAACCCATTTTTATCCATGAGCGACTTTCAAATGTCAGAAAACATTGCGAGCAACAAAAGCATGAAAAAGGTCCCGTGGGTGCCAATTATGGGCTATGATTGACTATCAGTGGTCCCTATGTGGACTGGCAGCCTACTGGAGGTTCTGTTTGGCAGTACACCTGGTTTTTATGTAACCAAAACTTGTCTCCAAGCCTGGACTTCAAAAGTAAGCACCTGCTTTGAGGCCACTGGGAGCAACGTTCAAGGGTTTGGTGAGCAACTTGTTCCTCATGAGCCACTAGTTAGGGATTACTGGTTTTGCGTAAAACTGTGTAATTTATGTGGTACCAAGGGTCTGTCCTACTGTATTGTCCCAATTTGTGCTGTGGCTAAGTTGGTTAACGTGCTTGTCAAGTAAACAGGAGATCTTGAGTTCGATTCTCAGCAGTGCTTTTGTTTTTATCATACTCATCTTCGCATTTTCCGGGGGAATTTCATCATTTACCTACGAAGACTACATACAAATGAGTCAGCCTTGTCCTCCTTGCTGTAACAAGTTCCGGGCCTTGCTGGCCTTGGTCATGGTATATGTAGTATAGGTAAATCTAAAAACAAATATTGGATAAAGAAGACCGCTAGTTTGAACGAGGTGTGAAAGAGGTGATTCATGTCAAGGTGGAGAAACCATCCTTGAACAGGAGGGGGGCTTCAACACCACCTTTCTGCTACATACAATGCTGTTCTAACATCTGTACCCCGGCGGTTTCAGAACACTTCCCATGTCCATTCATGCAACTCTCACAAGTACCACCACTTTATAGGAGTTGCATGACACATTAGATAATCCTATCACAGTAACTACACAGAATCTACACCTCTGTGAATTTCTTCAGATGTCACCTCTTTGAAGAGTTACAATGTGCCATTGTGATTGGATTAGTTGAAGAGTTTATATGTTGAGAACTTCCCACACCAGTCAGTTGAACTGAAGAAGCTGCTCGGATGAGTAGTGAAACATCTTCATTGTTTACTCAGCAAGTCCACTTGTTTTTAGATTTACCTATATTAGATATGGCCTTAGTATTGTCTTTTTAAAAAAGGAAAAAACATTCATTAAATGCAGAGTTTACACTAGATTTGGTCATATATGCCCAGGTTTGCGAGGGCAGGATGGATGAAAGAACTTGTCTGAGCTGTGATGGCCGAGTGGTTAAGGCTAGGGATGTAGCGAACTGTTCGCCGGCGAACTAGTTCGCGCGAACTTCGACTGTTCGCGTCCGCCGAATGTTCGCGAACGTCGCGCGACGTTCGCCAATACGAGTTCGCGTTCGATTTGAACAAAAATCGTTCGACCATTCGACCATTCGATTCCTTCGACCGCTAAAATCGAAGGATTTTCGTTCGAATCGAACGATCGAAGCCATTCGATCGAATGAAATCATTCGATCGAATTGCTTCGATCGTTCGATTCGAACGAAAATCCTTCGATCGAACGATTAAAATCCTTCGATCGTTCGAATCGAACGATTTTGCGGATGTTCGAAGTTCGCGAACTGTTCGCGAACTGTTCGCATTTTTGCCGGTGTTCGCGAACGGCGTTCGCGAACACATAAACGGCAGTTCGCTACATCCCTAGTTAAGGCTTTGGACTCGAAATCCAATGGGGTCTCCCCGCACAAGTTCAAACCCTGTTCACAGCGGTAAGATTTATGAAAGCTTTGTTGTTTAAACAGATATAACTTTCTATGTTCTAACATTCTGCATAGAGTGGGAAAATAATTTCTAATGCTTCATGTTTGAAGGCTGAATATTCAAAAGATCATGTATACAAAGAATTCTACTGATCCCTTGAGCAGGGGCATAATCACTTTGGAGGCCTCTAGTTGGTGTGTGGTATTTAATGAAAAATGGATCCTCAAATCCATATTAATTGATTAAAGACATTAAGACGTTTGTTGCATGAAACTTTTAGGAAAGTACTCACCAAACAAAGGAAGGAATAATGTTTTGCCACATCTTGTTCAAAAATGTAGTAGCCCATCACCCTGCCTCACTAATAACCTTAGGATGGGCTTATCTTTGGTCATCAAGCTAATGAAGCAGTAAGATAGTTAGAATCGATTACCATAGTTCCACTTCTAAACACTTGTATAATTTTTTTTGAAAGATGGAAATATTATTACAGCAAAATATATCATTTGTGTCAACACCAGCACCTAAGCACACTGTGATGGACAAGTGGCTACAAGGGGAAAAGGCAACCACAGGTAGAGATCAATTCATGTAGAATGAAGAAAACTGGAGAGCCTTCCAAAGGGAATTAATGTTGTTTTTTTATTGAAGCACTACATGTTTCAGATCTCAAGGATCCCTCCTCTGGTGCAAGTTCCTCTAAACATGCAACAGAGGAGGGATCCTTGAGATCCGAAACATGTAGTGCTTCAATAAAGAAACTACATTAATTCAGTTTGGAAGGCTCTCCAGTTTCCTTCAATCCATGTGATATTGCTGTGGAGATGGCTATTCCAATAATCTGTTGATGAGCTTGAATGAAAACTTTACTGGGAGGATTATCTGGGAAATCACTGAATATAGAGTTCAATTCAATTTAAAATTCTGAAGATACTTTTATAATGTTGTACAGTACCCAATACTACATATATGCAATACAAAGTAAACAACTGGATGGCTGGAATTTGATGTTCACTGTCATACTCTCACCCATATTTCCATTATCCAGGCAGCTGTGAATCAGTTGATCTCATCTCTACTAACTGCTTTTAGTTCCTGGTCTTTCCTCTTTCTGCTAATTCATTCTAACATTGTTTCTGTCAGGCAGATGAATGTTTAGAATATAATGGGGAAATCTCTAATATTTCACTAGTTTATTTACGTAACAACACCATACCGAGTAGAAGATAAAGGTATATGAATTTAAAGAAAGGCACTGCTGAGAGTCGAACTCAGGATCCCCTGTTTACGAGACAGGCGCTTTAACCAACTAAGCCACAGCACCAATACACTGCTATTATCCTTTGCATTCTTGAAAAAGTTTTAAACAATATTAAACTAGTCTGGTCACACTGGGAAGGCCCCAGTGTTTGAGAAGCAATGCCATAGGATCTGCAATACATTGCCTGTACGATTTTATGCAAAACTTTGCCATATTTGGAAACAACTTAAAGAACATCACTCAACACAACCCTGAAGGTAGTTTAGAGAAAGATTTTGGATAAAGAGTTACTTGATGTCCTTGGTATTAATAAAACTATAACTACAAGGCTGATAAAGCAACGTTTGGAAGCAAAATTTCACCCAGGTGGGCAGTAATGTAGACCTTGGCCAACAGCCAACAGCTCATTTGAAAAGAGCTACATTCAGCCAGCCGACCACCGGATGGACAGCCATGGTTTAGAGCAGTGATCCCCAACCCATTTTTATCCATGAGCGACTTTCAAATGTCAGAAAACATTGCGAGCAACAAAAGCATGAAAAAAGTCCCGTGGGTGCCAATTATGGGCTATGATTGACTATCAGTGGTCCCTATGTGGACTGGCAGCCTACTGGAGGTTCTGTTTGGCAGTACACCTGGTTTTTATGTAACCAAAACTTGTCTCCAAGCCTGGACTTCAAAAGTAAGCACCTGCTTTGAGGCCACTGGGAGCAACGTTCAAGGGTTTGGTGAGCAACTTGTTCCTCATGAGCCACTAGTTAGGGATTACTGGTTTTGCGTAAAACTGTGTAATTTATGTGGTACCAAGGGTCTGTCCTACTGTATTGTCCCAATTTGTGCTGTGGCTAAGTTGGTTAACGTGCTTGTCAAGTAAACAGGAGATCTTGAGTTCGATTCTCAGCAGTGCTTTTGTTTTTATCATACTCATCTTCGCATTTTCCGGGGGAATTTCATCATTTACCTACGAAGACTACATACAAATGAGTCAGCCTTGTCCTCCTTGCTGTAACAAGTTCCGGGCCTTGCTGGCCTTGGTCATGGTATATGTAGTATAGGTAAATCTAAAAACAAATATTGGATAAAGAAGACCGCTAGTTTGAACGAGGTGTGAAAGAGGTGATTCATGTCAAGGTGGAGAAACCATCCTTGAACAGGAGGGGGGCTTCAACACCACCTTTCTGCTACATACAATGCTGTTCTAACATCTGTACCCCGGCGGTTTCAGAACACTTCCCATGTCCATTCATGCAACTCTCACAAGTACCACCACTTTATAGGAGTTGCATGACACATTAGATAATCCTATCACAGTAACTACACAGAATCTACACCTCTGTGAATTTCTTCAGATGTCACCTCTTTGAAGAGTTACAATGTGCCATTGTGATTGGATTAGTTGAAGAGTTTATATGTTGAGAACTTCCCACACCAGTCAGTTGAACTGAAGAAGCTGCTCGGATGAGTAGTGAAACATCTTCATTGTTTACTCAGCAAGTCCACTTGTTTTTAGATTTACCTATATTAGATATGGCCTTAGTATTGTCTTTTTAAAAAAGGAAAAAACATTCATTAAATGCAGAGTTTACACTAGATTTGGTCATATATGCCCAGGTTTGCGAGGGCAGGATGGATGAAAGAACTTGTCTGAGCTGTGATGGCCGAGTGGTTAAGGCGTTGGACTCGAAATCCAATGGGGTCTCCCCGCACAAGTTCAAACCCTGTTCACAGCGGTAAGATTTATGAAAGCTTTGTTGTTTAAACAGATATAACATTCTATGTTCTAACATTCTGCATAGAGTGGGAAAATAATTTCTAATGCTTCATGTTTGAAGGCTGAATATTCAAAAGATCATGTATACAAAGAATTCTACTGATCCCTTGAGCAGGGGCATAATCACTTTGGAGGCCTCTAGTTGGTGTGTGGTATTTAATGAAAAATGGATCCTCAAATCCATATTAATTGATTAAAGACATTAAGACGTTTGTTGCATGAAACTTTTAGGAAAGTACTCACCAAACAAAGGAAGGAATAATGTTTTGCCACATCTTGTTCAAAAATGTAGTAGCCCATCACCCTGCCTCACTAATAACCTTAGGATGGGCTTATCTTTGGTCATCAAGCTAATGAAGCAGTAAGATAGTTAGAATCGATTACCATAGTTCCACTTCTAAACACTTGTATAATTTTTTTTGAAAGATGGAAATATTATTACAGCAAAATATATCATTTGTGTCAACACCAGCACCTAAGCACACTGTGATGGACAAGTGGCTACAAGGGGAAAAGGCAACCACAGGTAGAGATCAATTCATGTAGAATGAAGAAAACTGGAGAGCCTTCCAAAGGGAATTAATGTTGTTTTTTTATTGAAGCACTACATGTTTCAGATCTCAAGGATCCCTCCTCTGGTGCAAGTTCCTCTAAACGTGCAACAGAGGAGGGATCCTTGAGATCCGAAACATGTAGTGCTTCAATAAAGAAACTACATTAATTCAGTTTGGAAGGCTCTCCAGTTTCCTTTAATCCATGTGATATTGCTGTGGAGATGGCTATTCCAATAATCTGTTGATGAGCTTGAATGAAAACTTTACTGGGAGATCACTGAATATAGAGTTCAATTCAATTTAAAATTCTGAAGATACTTTTATAATGTTGTACAGTACCCAATACTACATATATGCAATACAAAGTAAACAACTGGATGGCTGGAATTTGATGTTCACTGTCATACTCTCACCCATATTTCCATTATCCAGGCAGCTGTGAATCAGTTGATCTCATCTCTACTAACTGCTTTTAGTTCCTGGTCTTTCCTCTTTCTGCTAATTCATTCTAACATTGTTTCTGTCAGGCAGATGAATGTTTAGAATATAATGGGGAGATCTCTAATATTTCACTAGTTTATTTACGTCACAACACCATACCGAGTAGAAGATATAGGAATATGAATTTAAAGAAAGGCACTGCTGAGAGTCGAACTCAGGATCTCCTGTTTCCGAGCCAGGCGCTGTAACCAACTAAGCCACAGCACCAATTCACTGCTATGAATTACCTTACTAACGTTCTTTGCTTTCTTGAAAAAGTTTTAAATAATATTATAGTAGTCTGGATACACTGGGAAGGCCCCAGTGTTTGAGAAGCAATGCCATAGGATCTGCAATATATTGACTGCATGATTTTTTTTTTTTTTGTAACTTAGATTTTTATTAATAATCACAATGTTACTTGACAGTATAGAATACAAGTATACTATTACGTATGTAGCATAATATGCAGAGTCTATGCCAAGTGCATAATTCAGTTTGCCTGTATGATTTTATGCAAAACTTTGCCATGTTTGGAAACAACTGAAAGAACATCACTCAACACCCCCCTGAAGATCGGTTAGAGAAAAATTTTGGATGAAGAGGTACTTGATGTCCTTAGTATTAATAAAACTATAACTACAAGGCTGATAAAGCAACGGTTGGAAACAACCGTAACCTTGTAATGAAAATATTTCCCTTTAAGCATCTAAGCTTCATTACCCCCTAGTACTCATCTTGACTAATATATATATAACATATACACATTCAAAGGGGGCATGCCAAGCAAAATTTCACCCAGGTGGGCAGTAAGGTAGACCTTGGCCAACAGCCAACAGCTCATTTGAAAAGAGCCACATTCAGCCAGCAGACGACCGGATGGACAGCCATGGTTCAGAGCAGTGATCCCCAACCCTTTTTTATCCATGAGCGACTTTCAAATGTCAGAAAACATTGCGAGCAACAAGAGCATGAAAAAAGTCCCAACCTCAAGGTTGGGGTTGTTTTCTCTGGAAAAAAGGCGCTTGCGAGGGAACATGATTACACTTTACAAGTACATTAGAGGACATTATAGACAAATAGCAGGGGACCTTTTTACCCATAAAGTGGATCACCGTACCAGAGGCCTACCCTTTAGACTAGAAGAAAAGAACTTTCATTTGAAGCGACATAGGGGGTTAATCACAAGATAACGGTAAAGAACTGATGTTGTGATGCTGATTCAGTTAATGCCTTTAAGAGTGGCTTGGATGATTTTTTGGACAGACATAATATCAAAGGCTATTGTGATACTAAGCTCTATAGTTAGTATAGGTATGGGTATATAGAATTTAATTAAAAGTAGAGAGGGGTGTGTGTATGGATGCTGGGTTTCCATTTGGAGGGGCTGAACTTGATGGACTTTGTCTTTTTCAACCCAATTTAACTATGTAACTATGTAACACCAGCACCTAAGCACACTGTGATGGACAAGTGGCTACAAGGGGAAAAGGCAACCACAGGTAGAGATCAATTCATGTAGAATGAAGAAAACTGGAGAGCCTTCCAAAGTGAATTAATGTAGTTTCTTTATGGAAGCACTACATGTTTCAGATCTCAAGGATCCCTCCTCTGGTGCAAGTTCCTCTAAACGTGCAACAGAGGAGGGATCCTTGAGATCCGAAACATGTAGTGCTTCAATAAAGAAACTACATTAATTCAGTTTGGAAGGCTCTCCAGTTTTCTTCAATCTACGTGATATTGCTGTGGAGATGGCTACTCCAATAATCTGTCGATGAGCCTGAAAATATTTTATTTGATTTTCATGATAAACAAATAATAACAGTATGACAGCAAATTTTATGCAGATGAAAGACAAGTTATAATTGATACAATGGCATAAAATTATTAAAAACTAAATACGATTTAATGAGACTGACAACAACTAACTAAATGTTGATGAGCCTGAATGAAAACTTTACGAGGAGGATCATCTGGGAAATAACTGAAAATAGAGGTCAATTCAATTTAAAATTCTGAAGGTGCTTTTATAATGTTGTACAGTACCCAATACTACATATATGTAATACAAAGTAAACAACTGGATGGCTGGAATTTGATGTTCACTGTAATAATCTCACCCATATTTCCATTATCCAGGCAGATGTGAATCAGTTGATCTCACCTCTACTAACTGCTTTTAGTTCCTCGTCTTTCCGCTTTCTGCTAATTCAGTCTAACCTCATTTCTGTCAGGCAGATGAATGTTTCGCAAAATCTCTAATATTTCACTAGTTTATTTACGTAACAACACCATACAGAGTAGAAGATATAGGTATATGAATTTAAAAAAAAGGCACTGCTGAGAGTCAATCTCAGGATCTTCTGTTTACTAGATAGGCACTTTAAGCAACTACGCCACAGCGCCAATACCTTACTAAAAATCTTTGCTTTCTTGAAAAAGTTTTAAATAATATTAAACTAGTCTGGTCACACTGGGAAGGCCCCAGTGTTTGAGAAGCAATGCCATAGGATCTGCAATACATTGCCTGTATGATTTTATGCAAAACTTTGCCATATTTGGAAACAACTTAAAGAACATCACTCAACACCACCCTGAAGGTAGGTTAGAGAAAGATTTTGGATAAAGAGTTGCTTGATATCCTTAGTATTAATGAAACTATAACTACAACGGTTGGAAACAACTTTAACCTTGTAATGAAAACCTTTCCCTTTAACCATCTAAGCTTCATTACCCCCTAGTACTCATCTTGAATAATATATATATAACATATGCACATTCAAAGAGGGCATGCCACGCAAAATTTCACCCAGGAGGGCAGTAAGATAGACCTTGGCCTACAGTCAACAGCTCATTTGATAAGAGCCACATTCAGCCAGCAGACCACCGGATGGACAGCCATGGTTTAGAGCAGTGATCCCCAAACCTTTTTTATCCATGAGCGACTTTCAAATGTCAGAAAACATTGTGAGCAACAAAAGCGTGAAAAAAGTCCCTTGGGGTGCTACTTATGGGCTATGATTGATCAGTGGTCCCTATGAGGACTGGCAGCCTACAGGAGGTTCTGTTTGGCAGTACACCTGGTTTTTATGTAACCAAAACTTGTCTCCAAGCCTGGACTTCAAAAATAAGCACCTGCTTTGAGGCCACTGGAAGCAACGTTTAAGGGGTTTGTGAGCAACATGTTGCTCATGAGCCACTAGTTAGGGATCACTGGTTTCCAGTAGAACTGTGTAACTTATGTGGTACCAAGGGTCTAGGTTCCAGTATTCTACCAGTTGGTGCTGTGGCTTAGTTGGTTAAAGCGCCTGTCTAGTAAACAGGAGATCCTGAGTTTGAATCTCAGCAGTGCCTTTGTTTTTATCATATTCATCTTCGCATTTTCTGGGGGAACTTCATCATTTACCTATGAAAACTACATACCAATGAGTCAGCCTTGTCCTCCTTGCTGTAACCAGTTCCAGGCCTAGCTGGCCAGCTCACCAATCTACCAGGGCACTCTCTTCATAATCAACATCATAATAATGTGTCTGTGGATGATCTTACCTTCTATGTGCCCTTCCATTGCTTTGACCACCTCATCTTTTGTTGGCTGAAAAACTTGCAGCCTAAACTGATGTCAGGAATTTACCTGTTGATGAGACATTTGGCTATACTGGATTCAGGCAGTCTAAAGCTCCCCATAGACACGTCGATTCTTCTTGCCGAACGACCAATTTTAGGGAAGTCCGACCAATCCTTCTAAATTATCATGCGGTTAGTGGAATTTGAACGATTGTACATCTTACGATTTTTCGGCCGACATCTGTCAAGAAATTGATCGGCCAGGTCAAAAAATCTTTGTCGGTCCCAGTGCAATCTATCTATGTTTGCAGGGCCAAGCAGCTCCCCTTTGTTTTCCTGCCAAATTGGTCTTTTTAGTTGATGGTAAATTCGTAGGATCGTACGATCGTTCCGAGAAAATCGTGGTCTCACGATGAGGATGTGATCTTTTAAAAATCTCAACATCTATAGCCAGCTTAAGATAAAATAAAAATGTATATATAAGTCGCTGGTTCCAGCGTGTAAATTCCGGAGGTATATCGATGTAAATTCCAAGGAGCCTGTGTCACACTCCCAAAAGTAATAGGATAATGTATAAAATCAAGTACAACCCGAAACATGTAGTGTTTTGCACTGCTAATAAAAGAAACACATGCAGTTTGAAGCTGTTTTTTCCGACTTTATACATTATCCTAAAAATGTAATATGGCAATATGTAACAAGCAATTTTCTTTTGTGCCTTTGTAAAAAAAAGAAAGAAAAATGATGACAGCAAAAGATATCATTTGTGGAGTCAACACCAGCACCTAAGCTCACTGTGATGGCCAAGTGGCTACAAGGGGAAAAGGCAACCACAGGTAGAGTCAAACAGGTGTCAAATGTAGCCAATCCCATTGTCCTTTGTCAGCATGTGCACTTTCCATAGTTAGTACATAAGATCACTGTGTATATAATGTGTACAGTATAGGATAATACATGTATGTAAAGGTAAGGATTTTCTGTTGAGGAGTAATGGATCCAAGAATAATCTTCATTTTATCAGACTTGTACTTTATTCATTACGGTTACTTCGCCCCCTTTGTTTGACTTAGTATTGTCTTAAATGCAGAGTTTACACGAGATTTGGTCATATGTGCCCAGGTGTGTGTGAGCAGGATGGACACAATGAGAAACCTGAGCTGTGGGTGGTTAAGGCGTTGGACTTGATATATAATTGGGTCTCCCCACACAGGTTCAAATCCTGTTCACAGGGAAAAGTTTTTGAAAGCTTCATTGTTTAAATCCTGCATTGAGTGGGTATAATTATTTTGAATACTTCCTGTTTGAAGGCTGAATTATATTAAAAAGATGATGTATAGAAAGAATTCTACTGAACCCTTGAGCGGGGCCATAATCCGTCTGGAGGCCTCAAGTTGGTGTGTGGTATTTAATGAAAAATGGATCCTCCCACCCATATTAATTGATTAAAGACATTAAGACATTTGCTACAAGAAGCTTTTAGGAAAGTACTCACCAAACAAAGCTCTTAAAAATAGACACTTCCCTTTAAACAAAAAAAAGATATTGCCTTGTATTGTATATAACAAATAAGTTTTTTTCATTAAAATCTATAGCATTTAATTAAGTCTTTCCTGATATCCATGAGACCAATGAAATCCCTCCCAATTTAATGAATCTGCTGAGGTAGGTTTCATGGATGACCACAGCATCTGATTTGACCTGTCAGACAACTGACCAGTTGATCGGTTTGTAGCCCCTTAAGCAAAATGTTATATGGGATCTACAAAATGAACATGTCAGCTTCACTGGAGCGGGAATTGATGTGAGTGATGTAAGATGTCTGAAAAGCACCATGGAATATGTCAGCGCTATATAAATAGAGTAGTAAACAAGGAATAATAATTTCAGAAAATGAAGGCACTGCTGAGATTTGAACTCAAGATCTTCTGTTTTCATGACAGGTAGTGATGGGCGAATTTGGGGCGTTTTGCTTCGCCGAAAAATTTGCGAATTTCCAGAGAAATTCGTAAAACAGCGGAAAATTTGCGAAACGGCACCAGTGTCTCGTTTTTGACGCCGGCGTCCATTTTTTATTTGATGCCGACAAATTTTCATTGGCGAATTTTCTCAGCGGTTTTGCAAATTTATTCACCAGCGGGGAATTGCGGGAATTCGCCACAAATTCACGCCTGGTGAATATATTCGCCCATCACTAATGACAGGCACTTTAACCAACTAAGCCACAGCGCCACCTTTATCACTCCAGTGTTGGGTTGTGAAAATTTTGGCACTCTAGAGGTATTTTCTGGGGGGGACTGTTATTTACCTAAGAAAACTACATACATACCAATGACTCGGCCATGTCCTCCTTGCTGTAACCAGGGCCGGGCCTAGCTGGCCAGCTCACCAACCCACCAAGGCACTCTTGTCTGAGAACGACATTACAATAATGTGATCCAAGAGGATCTTACCCTCTTTTTGCTGTTCCATTGTCTTGACCACCTCATTTTTTGGTGGCTGATAGTTCCAATACATTTTCAGCCTAAATTAATGGCAGGAATTTACCTGTTTTTGAGACGTTTGGCTACACTGGATTCTGGTAGTCTAAGATAAAAATGTAATATGGCAATATGTAACAAGCACGATTCTTTATTGCCATAAAACACCTTCCCATATCTCCATTATCCAAGCTCCTATGATAACTGACTTGGATTCTAGTAGCTTAAAAAACAACTATGTTGCCTTAGAATGTTCTTATCTTTGGACATCAAGCCAATGAAGCAGTGAGCTAGTTAGAATCTAGTTCCATAGTTCCACTACTATACACTTGCTACAGAGACCTTATGGTGTTTTGTTTTTGGAAAGAAAGAAAAATTATGACAGCAAAATATATAATTTGTGGAGTCAACACCAGCACCTAAACTCACAGTGATGGCCAAGTGGCTACCACAGAGTCAAACAGGTGTCCAATGTAGCCAATCCCTTTGTCCTTTGTCACTTACAGAAGGGGGAAACCTGATTCACAAGTGGATGTTTGGGTCATGCAGAAGAAAAATTGGAAGAATGAAGGTAAAGGGGTGGGCACAATGGGGGGGGGGAGGGGTAATGGGCAAAAGGGAAAGCAGGTGAAGCAGAAAGAAGGGGCAAGGGGAGAGAAATGAATGACACAAGAATCGCTGACGAGGATGTTATTCTTGCACTTTACAGAGAATTAAAAGAAAGGGTACAGAATTAGTCTTAACTAACTGTCACTTTTATTTACAGGAGTATATTCACAAGATGCTAATTGCAACCTTTTTACACACAGGACCAAAAAATGGGGGACAATTAAGGTTTCTTTCCCCGTTGATAAGAATTAAATGATCACACCCTAGTGACATACTATGACATACTATTAATAGCTAACAGACATATTAAAACCTAGAAGACAAAAGAGGTCATTTATTAGAATATGCAACTGCCACATCAACAATGGTGCTCCAACCAATGCCTCTGGATACTTAAAAATCCTGCTGAGCTTTTATATGATAGATTTATATCTAGGGGCCCATATACTTAGCTCAAGTGAAGGAATAGAATAAAAAAAACTTAGAATTTTGAATGATTTTTTTGGCTACTTCGACCATTGAATTGTCTAATTCGACCTTCGACTACTACTTCGACTTCAAATCGAATGATTTGAACTAAAAATCGTTTGAATATTCGACCATTTGATAATCGAAGTACTGTCTCTTTAAAAAAACTTCGACCCCCTACTTCGCCACCTAAAACCTACCGAACCTCAACGTTAGCCTATGGGGAAGGTCCCCATAGGCTTTCTAAGGTTTTTTTGGTCATAGAAAAATTGTTCGATCGATTAATTAAAATCCTTCAAATCGTTAAATTCGAAGGATTTAATCGTTTGATCGAACGATTTTTCGTTAGATCGAACTATGCGGTAAATCCTGCGACTTCAATATTCAAAGTCGAAGGATTTACATTCGGCAGTCGAAAATCGAGGGTTAATTAACTCTCAATATTCGACCCTATGTAAATGTGCCCCCAAGTGTAGTGTTTGGCTACATGATGGCAACTTTGAGGATAAAAAATGCTCAGAATACAGTGATTAATGGCCAAAATAAGATTTTTCCCATAAATCCTTCTTGATAAATGACCTCCAATCATCTCCAAAAAAGGACCAACATAATTAAATTTCCCCAACCATCACTACATTTTGTGAAGATCGTCTTTCAAAGATCCCATTTGCCAAACATGCCACCATTATTTTTTCTCTGATACATACTTTCATTCAGTGACTCAGAATCTATGAGAGTGGGACATTCTTTAGTAAGACATCTGTCCACTTGTGAGACAACACTCCAGCAAATGCATAAGCTAAAAAGGAGGGTACGAGAGAGGAGATCCCATTATACAGTTGTCTTCTCTTCCCTCAGCGTGACTTCAAGAGGGATGTCTTGGAAGACCTTTCACAAACAATTGGAAGTTCTAGGTCAAAGATCTGGCCATTGATGGTAAGCAGAGGTTCCCAGTATGGCCTCTGACTCTCATGGGGAGCACTGTCTCCTGTGGTACTCATATGACTTATGGTACCAGGACATCATATATAAAAAAAAATTTGGGGGGGGGGAAAGTGGCAATGTTCTGGCTGAGACTACCTAAAAGACATTCAATGACCAAAGATGAACTTCCTACATTTCCTCTTTCCATTGGTCCAGACTGCATTAAGTCCAGTGCTATGTCTGCTTCCTTGTCCGGGATCTCCCTAGATCTTTAGAAATTGAAAGAGGCACAATCACCTCATTTTTTTTTCTTCTGGTCACCCTTGTCAAGTCTCTTACGCCTTTCTGCTGGAATCTCATCCAAGCTGATGCCGTGGTTACTGGCACTGTAGAGAACAGAGACAAGGAATCAGATAAATAAACTCATATATGCAGAGACATGAGTCAATGTCCTATTTTATGGCTCATTATCAACCATGTGCAAAGTGCAAGATTGGAATGCAGCCCTATTTGTTTTTTTTACCCACAATTCAGCATTATTTCCCAGAATTATGCTGTCCACAAAATTGGGTTAACCAGAACTTTTTTGCAGTTTACGAAAGTGGACTCTAATTTGTGTTAATAGTAGTAAATAGTTTTTTGTTGTTCCAGTGCTCAATTTCAGATGTGAAGTGGTGTGTGGGTGCAATTCAAAGGGAACTCTCTAGAAGTATTATCTTCTCCCAGCAGGTATTGATGCCATGCTCCCTAGCTTCTGTTCCACTTGTGTTTTGCATAAGGCAAGGCACCTCATTCAGCAAAATGGGAGTAACATTAAAGGCAGAGACACACGCTGCTATTTCGGAGATTAGTCGTCCGTCGACAAATCGATTCTTCTTCGGGCGACTAATCTCCCCGAACTGCCTTCCCGTTGGCTAGAATGTAAATCAGCAGCGGGATGGCATTCAGAATACTTTGTTTTATAAAATCATGGACAACATCTGATTTTCTATCCAGTAATGCTGTTTTGCATATTCAAAATAGGTCTTTGCTCACAGTGTCTGTTTTCCATAAGATACATAAGCTGTTTGTGAAATATATTGAGGTGTACAATTTGTTGATGTAAAAACCAACAGCATCATGACCCACCATCAAAAATTTCTGATGGGTTATAAAGAAAAGATATATCCAATGACAGTCCTTACCCAGGAAGAAGATCGGGCGGTGTTGGGAGAGGTTTAGTAAATCCTTCCTTTCCTACAAGCCAGTAAGTGTCTTCTATACCTTTACCCTACAAAGAGAAATTGTATAAACTCACAGTAGGAAACACACAGAAGAAGAAACAGAAGAAAAATAGAGTCACAGGTTATATCCGCTATGGACAACATTGGGCCTACCTTGAGCTCAGTCTTGCCCCTGACTTCAAACCGGTAGCCCTCTTTCAAAGACTGTAAAATAGTCACTGTACTGAGATTTACATGAACTCGATATGCTAAAAAGAGAGCAGAAACCTTGTGTCATAATAATCAGCCAAGTGTCACTTTATCTCTAATTAATACCTAGTTCAGACCTCAGGCTTGCTGAGAGTCATTGAATTTTTTAGTAGGTTTTTTAGTAGGCCACATCTAGCAAACGTGCCTCCAGCTGGACAGGCCTGACAAGCTCATTTATGAAATTTATGGAATGTTAAAAGCTACTTACGAAGTCCTGTGGACTCCATACGGGAAGCTGTGTTTACAGTGTCACCAAAGAGGCAGTATCGAGGCATTGTGAGCCCAACCACACCAGCAACACATGGGCCTATAAGTAAATAATGAAAAAGATACTGAAATTAAAAAAAATGGAAAGAGCAGAATTATCTCCATGAGTTGTTTCCGAGATATTTGGAAGGGTCTTATGTGTATAGTCCTTCTTACCAGAATGGAGTCCAATCCGAATCCGGACTGGAACATCAGGCATATGCCTCATCTTGAAGGACCCCACTGTACTGAGAATGTCCAAGGACATGTTGGCAATCTCTGCTGCATGACGATTACCATTTGTTTTTGGAAGACCAGAGGCCACCATGTAGGCATCACCAATAGTCTCCACCTAGACAAGGTAGCCAAAAAGACCTTAGAATGACCAACATGTTGAGGGACAGGGGTTCTATTGAAAAGGGATAAAGAAAGCTATCTCTCACCTTGTAGACATCATGGGATCCAATAATGGCATCAAAAAGTGTATAAAGGTCATTGAGGAGGTCAACAACTTCAATGGGGTCACTAAGAGAGGAGATGGTGGTGAACCCAACAATATCACTGAAATATATAGTGACTTCATCAAAATATTCCGGCTCCACTGGAGTACCTGTCTTCAGAGCTTCTGCTACTGATCTGCAAGAGCAAAGACAAAAATAGAAGGTTAGAGAGAATACAGCAGGCTAAGAAGGGCAGACTAAAAAAATAAAGGGACCCAACAGAAAAATGACCCATCAATTATAAAACAAATAAGAACAATAAAACATTCTGTTCAAGTCCATCACTCACGGTGGGAGCATCTGTGTAAGGAGTTTATCAGTTTTTTGCTTTTCCACCTCCAGCTCCTCTGTCCTCTCTCGAATCAGGTCTTCGAGGTTACTGGAATACTGCTCCAGCATCCTTAGCATTGAATCAATAATATTTGTCTTGCGTCCACGGTTTATATTTTTAAACTTGTTAAAAAAAAAAAAAAAAAACAGGAAGAAAAGGGCCATGGTCAGGGGGGAAATATAAAGGAAAAACAGGGGCCAGGATGTGGGACAAAGAAGGAGAAAGAGAGAAGTCATGTCATTAAAAAGAATCCTCCAAAATCCATTTTATTCATTATTTAAAAAATATATAAATAACCATATACATTCCCTACGGGCTGGTAGAATATTTCTGCCATGGTGGAACAACCTGCTTTATACTTTATACATGGCTCCAATAGAGAAGAATCAAACAGAGAATATATATATATATATATATATATATATATATATATACACATACGTATATGTATAGGGCAGTTTTTCACCAAATTAAAGGTCAGCTATTCTGTCATCTATTATTTTCACTAACAATTTTTCCAATGGATGTATTAAACATATTTCTACTGCTGAAGCTACT
Organism: Xenopus petersii; assembly: GCA_038501925.1. Lineage (NCBI taxonomy): Eukaryota > Metazoa > Chordata > Amphibia > Anura > Pipidae > Xenopus > Xenopus petersii. The sequence goes on from CM076676.1 coordinate 151,923,945, forward strand.
CTGAGTGGGTTTTAGTTTTGCCATTGTCCCCTTTTAGGGCATTCCCCTATCCTAAACACAGGGTAGAAGGAACAGCACCACCTCACTTTACAGCCTGAATGGTATAAAAATAGAGAAAACCAAAATAGAGTGGTCCCTAGAGTTAATCTAGGCAGACTGGCAAGGATTAAGTTGTTCTTGTAACAACCTGGTCAAATATTTGATCTATTGTGGGTCTTCTCTCAGGCTGCTCACTCCAACAGAGCTTCATTAGTTGGATACATTCAGGGGGGGCCTGGTCCAGAGAGACTGATGGGCGACATAAAGGTGGAGGACGCAAAACTTTCCGTATTATTTCTGGGAAGAGAAAAGAAAGAGTACTAATGAAAGCCAAGTAGACAAAAGTGAGAAGAGGAAATGATGGCTATGGAGATACAAAGGGTAAGGTCCAGCTCACTTGGAGATTTGCAGGTAAATATCTAAAGAGCTGAGACAAAAACTATAGGCGGTTGCAAGAAGAAGAAAGGGAATGGGTGCAAAAAGGTACCCTGATGAGAGAGACAAAGGAATGAGATGTAACGTACCATCAGCTGTGGCTTCCAGCATACAGTATGGAGACCCTCGTACAATAACTTCTTGCATTATTATGGCAAAACTGTAGATATCTCCTCTGTAGGTGCCTCTTTGGCAGAGTGTAGCATCTCGGAGGAGTTCAGGGGCCGTCCAGAACAGGTCTGAAAGGACAGATCTCTGTCAGAATAAACATGGCTTTGTACACATGTCATGGTGCAGTAACATACGTATATGTGTTTGTCTGGAAGGAAGACTGGCACTAGTACTACTGCTACTACTACATATAGTACACCGCTGCTGGTTTACCCTCAGGCTGGAGTTGAGTTGAGGGCAGTCTCTGAGCATCATAGAGCTCGTTCATGCCAAAATCAGTTACTTTAAGGACAAATCTTCCATCTACAACACAGTTGCGTGACTTAAGGCGGCCATGAGAAATTTCACGATGATGGAGGAATTTGAGGCCCTGTGCAGGCGAAAAAAAAGAACCCATTCCAGTAATTGTCAGGTTATTAACTCTTACAAGTAACATTATTATTATTATCATTGCTATCCATAAAGATATCAAACTTCTTAAGGGTCTTGGGTTGAAAAGCCTTGTTTTAGAGCTACAGCCCTCTTCTAGTGAGCCTAGTACAGAACTCTAACTATTTCTGGATCTTGATTCAACAGCTAGATGTTTTCAACTCTGTTTGTCTAGTGAGCACTAGATGTAGACTTTGTATCTATGTTGCAGCAACATTCAGAGAGCAACATTGCCGACCAAGGAAAATGAATACTTCCTTGCTCCCTCAAATGCCTTTATTTGAAGTCTTAGCTTCACTCATGTCCATGCATGTACTTATTTGCAGCCTTCTTACCTTGATGAGATCAAGCAGAAGGGAGGATTTGAACATCCAGTCCAACTTCATGTCCTGGTTCTGGATGAGGTCCTCCAAGCTGCCTCGAGAGCAGTGTTCTGACACTACACCTATTACTCCAATGTCATCGAAGAGACCAAGGTACAGGTTTACATTCTCATGTCGGAGCTCACGGAACTGAGTGGTACAAGACATGGAGGAAGACCAAGTTACTTTTGACGCTCCCTTGTTGTTCTTGCAAGAAGAAAATTACACTTGACTGGCCCTATGTTGTTCTTGCAAGAAGAAATGCAATGCTTGACTGTAAAGCCATCAGGTATTTCTGTACCTCGGGAATGTCAACATCTCTTTAAAGGCAGTTCATTCACTTACCTTGCAGAAGACATTTTTTGTAGCTGGTCGGAGGTCTCCATGTTTCTCACCAGGGAATTTTTTCAGCCAAACCCAGTCCCCCTGTGGACAGTGTCAGCATATTCAGTTGGAACCCTCCATGGTAAACACTTTAAAATCAGACTATATAATGGATATCAATAATGCTTCCTTTACTTATGTTATCTACTTGATCTACTTGGGGTGTTTTTTAACCTCAACGCTAACAGATAAAAAATCAGTTGTACCTCAAACACCCCAATGTTTGTGTTGTGCGGCGTAGCAGCTGCAATGCTCTTCCCTGATAGCGAATGCCGAGGTGTCCGCATGTCACTGACGCTCCTCCCCAACAGGCTCGATCTGCTGTCTTCCACCACTTTCTAAGGAGGGAGACATTTCTTATTACTTTGTTCTTATTGCATTGTGCCATTACCACACAACAAATGGTATCGTTATTACCTTTCTGCTATGTGAATGAATAAAAGACAGGTCGTCCATCTTAAGAAAAATTTTATTGGGCCCCCTTCCAAGTTTTGCATAGTGAATGCGACGCCTACAGAACAAAAGGCAGACAGAGTCAACAATGAAGATATCTAAGTACAGTGGGACAAAATACACATATATGCCCAAACACTGACCCCAGACATTATCCCATAGGTATCTTACGTTGTACCTGATATACCATGTAAAAAATCCTCCAATGAGTATACAGCTGAAGAGAAGGATGAAGATCAGGAATACATAGGCGGGATCCACCCCTGCAGAGAAATGATGCACCATGAGAGTCCATGTCATAAGAGGAATGTTACTCCGTGTTCAGTTTTTTAAAGAAAGGTTTGGCACAAGGGTTTGTGGGTTATATGATTCAACATAGCACAGGGGCCTACTGCCATGATCTCCATTGGCATGAATGTCCCTCTTTGCCAGTCATTGCCTGTTTATAGTCTGTTAATAAAACCAAAGGTACCAAAAATGTGGGTTTACCTACTTCTAGGTAGACCCATGACAGTGGATGGGGGGCAGTCTGAATCTGAATGAAGAAATGACTGTAGCTATAAGGGTTGACTTCAATGACATATTGATATATCTGTATATTTAATTTTAAGGGGAGCTAACAAAATTGCTGGAGCAATGGAGCAAATTAAGGCTTGCCTAATCTATATTTTTTGGAAAGTTTATTTTTATTTTGTTTTAACAGGGGAGGGAGGGGAGGGGATAGGGGATTGGGAGTGTCCAACTAAAAAACAAAGTAAAAATACACATTACAGTCTGCCTGTAGTATTACATTGGCATTTTTATAGTACAAAGTTATTCTACCATATATCAGGAGGGTTCACCGGGGGTTTGAAAGTGGGGGATATGGGGTTCATGCTCTGGGTGCGCTTCCAGCCAGGGGGACCATATTTTTTCAAATTGATTGGGGCATCCTCTGCCTTCATATGTCAATTTTATATTTACCAGACTCTTATTTATTAGAGACAGACAGTGTTGCATTGTGGGTGGTTGAAGGGACATCCACTGATTCTTAGCATAGAACAGGATAGTTTTAACAGAGATTCTACAGGCACATTTCTAGTGTACATGCCCCAGGGAATGCCAGATGCTCATGCAAGTGGCCTATTACTTTGGACAAGAACCAGGAGATCAGAGGGCACTTCCAGACCATATGATAAAAAGTGGCTTCAGGTTGTGGGCATTTGGGGCATCTAGCTTCAGGAGATCTACTTTTTAGTTTAACTGGTGTGATATATAACTGATGGGTGAACTTGAACTGGATGAGCTGTCCCTGGTCGAAATCGGGAAATTGTAAAGGCCCTCAGTGGTCTCATCCCAGTCATCTGGGTCTAGTGATGGGATTTCTGACAGTCATTTTTGTTGGGCTCTGTCAAATGGGGCAGGGATAGGGTTGCCACCTACCTAGCTGGTAAAAATGATGGTTGATCCCAATGTTATAAATAGGGAAAAAAGATAAATATATCGAAGGTCTGTATTTTTTTCCAGAAAAGGTGGCAACCCTAGGCAGGGATGCAGACTATTAGCAATCTATAGAGCCTAGAGACCCCTTTACACTTATTATCATCCCATAGGGATTCCTTAAACCTGGGGAAATCATATGTAATCTGAGGGGAGGAGAATAGCGTTCGGAATGCCTCTCTGAACTGGAGGTATCTAAACCACTGGATCATTTGTTGGTTGGTTTGTTGTTTAAGCTGGTCCATAGTGAGCCCAGCAGTGTGCCTAACAGTATGCTGTTGTGGTAGTCCTCTTCAGGGTGGAACCAGGAGATAATATGGTATAATTGGCCTGCTATATAGTATAGGAATAGATGGGGAAGCCCTAGTCCCCCCTGTCAATGGGAGCTGTTAAAGGGCACCTATCACAGCCAAAATCAAACACATATTAACAATCTGACCAGTACAAGCTAAACACGTTTACTCAAACTACATATATATTTTTTTGAAAAAACTGCAGGTTTTAAAAAAATCCCTTACTTTGTCAAATGGGTTCTTTCACTGAGGGAGGCCATACTGTGACTATAACAGAGACTCTAATGTGCAAATTTCAGGAGCATGCTCAGATTGTAACACTGCTTTGAGTATTCTACCCAGAATGCCTTGTTTTAGTAAACTCCTCCACTAGAAGTGCTGCCACCTGCTAACTTCCAGCAGGGGGCAGCACTACTGAACAGCAGCTAACACACAGGTTTGGCTGATTTGAAAATAGCTTAGAAGGGTTGATAAGCAAACAAGGAATTTCAACTGAGCATGTGCGAGATTTCAGTGCTACAGTTGGCTGGGAAGATATAGGTAGGAGGAGTCAGTGAAATCCAAGATGGCTGCCTCAGCTAGAACTGCAGTGGACATAGGGGAGATCTTGCAGAAGGAATAGTGAGCTGGTCATTTACATTATACAAACAATTCTAACTGTTTTAAAAATCGTATTTCTTGAACTTTCATATAGTGTATTTACTTAGTAAATGATTTTGGTCATGATTGGTGCCTTTTAAGGAAATCCACAAGAGTCTGGGTGGCTTATTGGCCCAAAGGAAGGGGATAAGTAGAGAGGGGCGAAATTTGAACCTGTGAGTAATGCTTGCTTTATCTATATTCGAGTTGTAAAGTCTATATATATATTTGCCCAGGTTCCATTCCAAAAAACTTTAAAAACTTTGTAAGAACATTTATAAAAACATTTCTATACCAAAAAAAATTTGACTTTATAATCCTATCCAAACAGATGGACCTTTTGTAGAGCTAAGTGACATCATAGGCAGACCCATGTGGTGATATAGATGGCAGTGCAACTATAATGGTTATTCCTGGGGTAAAATATCTACCATTCCGTCTTATAGTCCAAAGCGACCCAAACTGTGACTCCTCCCTAGCAATGCATTATAATAATTCATGTTTATATGGTTACAGAACCTCTCAGGCTGAGTTATAAAGGGATGTGAGTATCACTCATGTATTACAAGGTAATACTTTAAAGGGATCCTGTCATCGGAAAACATGTTTTTTTCAAAACCCATCAGTTAATAGTGCTGCTCCAGCACAATTCTGCACTGAAATCCATTTCTCAAAAGAGCAAACAGATTTTTTTGTATTCAATTTTGAAATCTGACATGGGGCTAGACATTTTGTCAATATCCCAGCTCCCCCAGTCATGTGACTTGTGCCTGCACTTTAGGAGAGAAATGCTTTCTGGCCGGCTGCTGTTTTTCCTTCTCAATGTAACTGAATGTGTCTCAGTGGGACATGGGTTTTTACTATTGAGTGTTGTTCTTAGATCTACCAGGCAGCTGTTATCTTGTGTTAGGGAGTTGTTATCTGGTTACCTTCCCATTGTTCGGTTGTTTGGCTGCTGGGGGGGGAAGGGAGGGGGGTGATATCACTCCAACTTGCAGTACAGCAGTAAGTGACTGAAGTTTATCAGAGCACAAGTCACATGACTTGGGGCAGCTGGGAAATTGACAAAATGTCTAGCCCCATGTCAGATTTCAAAATTGAATACAAAAAAATCTGTTTGCTCTTTTGAGAAATGGATTTCAGTGCAGAATTCTGCTGGAGTAGCACTATTTACTGATTCATTTTGAAAAATATTTTTTTTCCCATGACAGTATCTCTTTAAGCTGTGGGCAGTAACATAACTAGAGGAGGTAGGGCCCTGAGGGGGTGCGGGCCCTGGCCCAATTGCACCCCCTGCTCCCCCAGTAGTTACGCCACTGGCTGTGGGCTAATCAGAACATATAGGGGCTGGAACATGCAGTCCTTACAGGTACAGTAAGTCTGTAACTAAGGCTGTGGGCTGGACTAGAACCTTGTGATGGCAGATTACATAGGGAAGATCACAAAGGCTTTAATGTAAGCAGTGGACTAAACTAGAATACACTGGTCAAAGATTACATGAGGAACAGAAAGAAGTCATTAACTAAAGCAGTTGGTTAGACTAGAACAAGTAGAAATAGCTTATGGCGAGATTAGGGAGTCTTTAACGCAAGTAGGTTGGACAAGAACACACAGATGGCAGAATAAAGTGTGGAGCAATAGTTAACATTCAATTTTGCCCTCGTACAACAGCTTAGGGGGAGGCAAAGAAAGTCTTGGACAGTTAGGGGCAGATTAATTAAGGTTCGAGTTGTGTTTTCCCACAAAAAATTGGGTTTTCGAGTTTTTTGGGTCAAAATTCACATTTTTGGGTTTAAAATAAAAAACTAGAATTTTTCAGATTTATTATACCCCCACCATGGAAATACTGTAGCTCAAATCCAAAAATACAGCATCTAGGGAGTATATTTATCAAAAAGTGAAGTTAGACATCACCACAGTCCACTAGCGTGAAATACCGCCACTCTCCATTCATTTCTATGGGATTTTTAAAGGCATATTTCACCATTTGAAAAATACGCCTTTAAGAATCCCATACAAATGAATGGAGAGTGGCGGAATTTCACTCTAGTGGACTGTGGTGATCTCTAAGTTCACTCTTTGATAAATATACCCCTAGGAGTCAATGGCAGAGGTCCCTTGAACCATTGGAAAATTAGCCTGCATGATGTTCAAGTTTTTTTTCAGAGGGTTCCGAGGACATTTCGTTTGTTTGTTTTCGCCAAAAGCTCGATTAATTTGAGTTTTTGGGTTTTGCAACTCGAACTCACAGAATTGAGTTTTATACATTCTAGTTTTGTTCTTAAACAAAATACCATTCGAGTTCATACATCGAGTTTATTTGAGGTCTAAAAAACTCTAACATTCGACCTTTGATAAATAACCCCCTTAATAATTAAAAAGTAGTAGGACTTGTGAGTCACATTCAAACGTAAAAAGAGGTGGGGAGCAACACAAGCATGAAAAAAGTTCCTGAGGTGCCAAATAGGAGTTATGATTGGCTACTTGGTAGCCCTATATGGATTGGCAACCTACAGGAAGCTCTGTTTGGCCATAAACCTGTTTTTTATGCAACCAAAACTTGCATCGAAGTCTGGAATTCAAAAATAAGCACCTGCCTTGAGGCCACTGGGAGCAACATCCAAGGGGTTGCTCACGAGTCACTGTTTGGCCACCATTTCTCTAGGGTAGTGGCTTCTAGCCCGTAAGCCTTACCTCCAGTACAGATTGTACTCCGGTCAAACCAGCAGTCAGAGTCAGTTCCAATTCGATATGAATAGGGGAAATGAATATCCTGAAGAAAGGTGAGATCCCCCGTGGCTGACTGTAAAGTATACACAGGGAAAAGTCTTTTACTATCCCCATCTGTGTCCAGGATGACAAAGTTGGTCTGTGAGTCTCCATCCTCATCCAGGTTAACTGGGTACCCAAAGCCTCCCAACTGGATGTTTTTAGCATGACGTGTGATGGAAGAGGATGTCACTCGTTTTGTAGATCGGTATGAGCTGTCGGCTGCGGCACCAAGCAAGTAGATTGAATTGTATATTGTGGCAAATAGAGGGGACACCTAGGGATGGAAGAAGAACATAGAATTAAAATCTGGATACAGAAGAAACTTTTGGATCCAGGTATATTTATAAAGGTACAGTTAAGAATGGTCTTTAATGACAAAGTAAACCAGTCGCCCATATGTATAAAATGATCTAAAATTCTGGTGTAAAAAAGAGGTATTAAATGTTAAAAAAAAAAATTCCACCTAAAACACATTCAGACAGTGCCATGAGTGTCCTTGAGGGTTTACACAGAGATACAGACAGTAGAAGGAGGGAATCTACTCTTTCCATCCAAAGGAACTCTGTCCCTCCTCTGCAGAGCTAACACGAATTGTAGGAGTTAGGACTATGCCCTTCCCCTGACCAATGACACAGTGACACACAAACAGAACCTATAACATTTCCCATAGAGAGTCACAGCAGAAAAAGGGGCTCTCAAAAACGATATTCGTTGTACCTCTTCAGGGTCAATATCTTGTGGAACCTCGTTTCTGTCTTTTGCATTCTCAAAGGTATCGTAAAAGTTTCCATGTTCAGAGGAGGCAGTGATGGTAAGGACGGCATCATATGCTCGCCGGAGCTTGGTGTTGTTAGTGAACACAGGGAACAAGTGATCGTATGGAAGACTAAACTGCAGAGTATCATAAGGGATAAAGATCACTGAGCCATCTGTCATCCTCATGTCATGGGCCTCCTCCAGTAGGCGGCGCTGGTCTTCACCACCGATTAAAACCGAATGCATGCACATAACCGCAACTATAGTGAAGAATAAACAGAGATGAGTAAGAGAATCAAAGGAGATGAGATATAATAAAAGGACAAGAAGAGGATTAGGCTGCTAGCACTTACATGAAAGTAACTATTGCAAATTTAAGAAAGGTAGTGAACGAAGCTAAAAATGTCAATCAAGGTAGATTCCTCACCTTTCACTCTTTGTCTCCGTTTTATTCTTTTTAGTGCTTCCTTTGCCCCTTCTGCCCCTTCTTCCATGATGATTACAGGTCCCACTGGAATACCCCAGCCTCGGAGTCCATCAGCAAGCTCCATGCCAGCTCCAATCCATAGATCCTGAGGGCCAGTGACTACAGCTACGCCAGCCCAGCGGAAGAACTTGAACACAGCATACAGAACATCTACAGGATAAGGTAGTGGGCTCAGGACCCCTGTGCAGGACCAGGAAACCATTGGTTTATTCCAGCCTTTTGAAAGCAGGCTTGCAGATGAGCAATATCCAGGGTTGGCTGGGCCAACAAAGGCAGTTGCGGAATTTTCCATATGACTGAAGGCAGCTAGTGCAATGGGTGAAGAACATTCTTGAGTCAATAATAAGTAATCAAACCAAAGTCCAGAGGATAGGGAAGGATCTTTGTTGAGGTCAGAAATAGCCAGCTGAGCTGCCACTTTAGGAAGAGCTTTGGCCAAGAAGGGATCACATGTCCAGGGACCTACAAGTCCAATACGCAAGGTGGCCGTCCAAGCTATCTTTGGTAAAAGAAGGACAAAAATGCAATAGAGCAAGTAGGAACATGATGAAGTCCACCTGGGGTGGTTAGAGAGAAAAAGTAGGGAGTTCGAATGATGCATGACATCGATAAAACTCCAGAGCTTAATAGTGGATGGAGATCATGGCTTGGATGGTTAGAAACCAATGAAGTCAGCTGGTCAGAAGAGAGATCAAAATGATAAATGATTCATGGATATATTAATAAACATGGCTGAAGGTAAGTTAGTAAAGGATAGAGATTAAGAATAAGAGACCAAGTCTGAACATGTTCAAGGAGAAATTCTTTAGCTGTAGTTGTACTCCTAATAAACTAGAACCAACATCAAAAGCCAGATATGGCTTCTATAAAGTACGCCATAAAGACCCTTTTCCTGACCACGTTTTTTCACAGCCTCTGGAATAAAGGGATTGCAGGAGAGTTGGGTAACACATATACACAAATGCAGGGGTTTTCAGTTAATGTTCTCTTTGTTGTTCAGAATTTTTGGTCAGGACACCCTGACATTTCCTCATAATAAAGCATTAGTCTTCCTTCTCTAGATCCAAGAATATATAGAACACAAAAAGTGTTCAACCCAAATCTCACCCTGCCTGACTTTTAGGATGGGCAGACCATCTACTGCCTAGGACAACTAGCTCCACCATTTAGGAAACTCTGCCCTAACAAGCAAAGAAAATATAACCTTAGAGTTCATAAAGGACATAACTGGAAAGGTGTCACCAAGCACGATACACTTCTTAAAGAATCCCTGTAAAGGTCAAACAGGATTTCGGCATCTGCATAATGGACATGTCTGTCACTTGGGCTTAGGAACAAGAATCCTTCTGTGACACAACTCGTTAAGAGTCACAATCCTAAATATAGCACTAGGGAATGAGGAAAAAAAAAGATTGAAGGGATTGTACTGGCAAAGGGAAGGATCCATAATTCCTCATGTCTCCACCCCACCAGTGAATGGGAGACTGGAACATTCTTAGGACAGGTGATAAAATGGGTTACTACTCATAAAGCAATGGAAGTTAGCAAATGAACGCCATCATTTTATTGTTGAGCTGCTTTATCTATTAATGAATGACCATCATCAAATCTTTGTGATGGAATATTGATGGCCATTGCTATCTTAGCCTCCAGAAATATGACATACTCTCCAATTAAGGACCCTTGTGGATTTGACTTTCACCCTACCAATGAACACAACGTACAGTGCTCTTGCCTAAAACCTTCCTTTGCCCCAGGGCAGGCCTACATAGTATCATGTAGGACTTTAACTACTCCTCTGTACACCCGAAGTAAACTACAAATAACCTCTTGAATCAAAGTAAGCAACCTGCAACAATCCAGATATCTTCAGCTCCCAGCACCCAAAAGGCGACACAAAGCTTCAATGCAACCTCTTCCTAGCCCTCAGAATATGCTTGTGCTAACTCTATCCCAACCCATCAGGAAACCAAACAAACAAACAAAAATACCATAAAATGATATACCTACCAAGCCTCCAGTTCCATCAGGGCTGGACTTGTTTTTGAAGTGGTGCTCCCTCCTAAAGGTCCTGGTGTAATATGGCCGATTCCTAGAGAGATCCTTAAGGCTCTGCCCATGACAGAGGGGATAGAGCGCTCAGACAAGACACCTAATCCTGATCTTTAATCTGCTTTTTTCCTCTCTCAGACTTACTCCTGTTCCCTCTCTAATCTCTTTTCTTACCATTCTCTTGTTCTTTTATGCTGGCATTCTTCCTTTTCTTTTTACACACCCTTTATTTTCTTGTGTCTTATCCTTTAATTGCACAAATCTTCATCTCTTTCCTCAATTCCTACCTTTTTTCCATTTTTCTTCATTCCTCCACTGTTTTCCCCAGTTCCTTACAGTGGTACAGTGATAAGTTCACTCCAACTTTCCTGTCTTAATTAAGTCTGTTCTCTTAGCTGCCTTTCCCAGTTAGACATGTAGATGTTCCATTGGCTCATGAAGTGTGTTATTGGGCAAACTTTCATTTCTCTCTTATAAAGATGATCAGCTTCTCTCCTTGGTACTCTCCCCCTCTACCTCTCACTCTGACATTCTGCTGATTCTTTCTGCCTCCTGTTGTTAGCCCCCTCCCCTCATTAAGCTGATTAGCCAAAGCTCAGGAGGGGTTGTGGGTCATCTCTCACCTCAACTCCATTTGTCTGCAGCCACTGGGTAATAGCTGTGTATTTTATAGTGAGAGGGACAGCGTGAGAGATAGCTGTGTATCATATAAGAGAATGAGATAGCTGTGTATCTTATATATATATATAGAGAGAGAGAGAGAGAGAGAGAGAGAGAGAGAGAGGGGGAGAGATAGCTGTGTATCTCATAGAGAGTGAGGGTACAGAGTGAGTGATAGAAACTTTTCTAGTGCTGAGCTTTTTCGCTAGTGAATTGTCCATTTCACCATTTAGTAAATTGTTGATGTCCCTGTGAACTGTAATTTTGGCAAATTTTCCATAAAAAAAGTCAACTTCACCCTTTAGTAAATCTGCCCCGCAGTTGTTATATACAGACAGAGGCATAGAATGTACATTTATGACTGTAATGTATATGGGAATGGAGAACATGTGGAGGCTATTCAGGTAGGTACTTGTTATTCAGGTGGTGCCAATACATCTGTAGTTGTCTGACAGTTTTAAGAAAAGTCTTCTTTCAGGTCCAGCCTTTGGTCAGAGGCCCCTCAGCGAATAACAGATATAGGGAAAATTTGGTTTATCAGTCATTCAGACAAGAAGTGGTCACCACTAACCTCACAGTAATTGTCAGTGGTGTAACCAGAGTGCGCTGAGCCCCCCTGCAAAAATATCTTCAGATGGGCCCGACCCTCTCCAATCCCCATCCTCCCGCCAACTTCATGCCCTTCCTCTGTCCACTCCCTCGACTTGTGTCCCCCTTCCCCACCACAGGTAAGAGACTGGCTGGGCGGAGTGGGTTTTCTTATTAGCTAAAGCAGACCCCACAGTCTGGGCCCTCCTCGACTGTGGGGTCTGCTCCCATTAAAGTTGCACCACTGGTAATGGCTCTTTAAGATGGGTTAGAGAAGTATCTAGGATGACAAAAAGGAATATATCACAAATTTCACTCAAAGTAGACTCGACTGAACCCCTGTCCCAGGGAACAAATTGCAAGCTGACAGTTTGCAGACCAGCCTTCAAACCCGTCCTTTCCCAACTAAACCACTGCTATTCATTTATATATGCCCACACTCAAGTCACCCATCTCCTTCATAACAGGAGGGTCTATAAATGTTAATGAGAGAAGAGTTTGAATCATAGAAGTCCATGAGCAGGACTTAGCGACCCTGTGTACCAATGTTCCAGGCACAAACTTGTAGGTTGGGAGTTGGGACTCGGGTAGGTCCAGAGTGAGATTCAAAACAGACCCTGGAATTTCAGGTATATGGAGGCCCAAACACCCCCAATCAGTAGTGACTGTCTCTGGGAATTTAGAGCAGCCCCTCTGGTATTTGGCAGAATCTAGAGATTGCCAGTCCAAGGCTGGACTTCGGTGGGATTAGCAATAGTGACATGCGGGCCAGTCCAAAACCCATGGGTTGGGCGGGTTCAGGCCGACCTCGCACTCCTCTTCGTGGGTGGCATTGCAGTGCAGGCTTCCGACTTCTTCTTTTATAGACGCTGCGCCTGCTCACCCTGCCCCTTTTGTGACATCTTCGGCAGGGCTGGTTGGCGCAGGTCTATAAAAGGAACCCAGAAGTCGGGCTTGGGTACCTGTAGAGGGAACACTTGCTTTCCTTTATATAGCGCTACTTGTATATGCAGCACTGAACATATTGCACGGCGTTGGAATACAGAAATGAAGTGGGGAGACAGCCAAAATACTGCTCCAGTGGAGAAGCAAGTTGGGTGAAGCTGGGCTGTTGGAGAAGGGAGTGGGGGTTAACCTAAGCTTCTGGGCTCAAGTTGGCAGAAGAGCAGAACAAGCTGATGACCTTGAGGCGATGGGACGTGCAACCTACAACTGGTCTAGAGGGAATGTCAGCATATGGGGTGGTGGGGAACATTTGTCCTGGAATAACCAGGTAGAAATGCATCAATGGGAAATGGTTTGTAGAAGGACCACATCATCAGCCCTCCTTCCAATGGCTTCATAAGTTCTTGACAGCCTTGATCTGTGACCTCATTGTCTCTGACCCTCAAACATGGAGATCAAATGCCTTCCTGCATGTCAAGTACTAAAATTCTACAGAACATTCAACGTCACAGTTTTATGTCAAGGTAAAAAAAGGTTTTTAATATATAAATAAGTAAAAAATAAATAAAACAAAGACTCGGTATGAAAACCCACATACTGCCTAGTACCTCTATAATAATCTGCCCTACAACTGCAATAATAGCGTCACAGAATGTTACAGTCTAGGACTGCTGTAACAAGGCCACAGTATGTGTTAGCGACCAAGGGAGCAATTAAACAGTTTAACTTCAAAGGGGAACAAAACCTTCTGTAAGAACCTAGGAACCCTCCTACATATTGAACCCTTTGCTGACCATGTGCAGTTGAGGCTGTGGCCAGATTTGCTTCATCTACGCTTACTCTTGGTGCATAATCTCTTTGCAAATGATGTGAAGCAGTTTAAAGGTGCCGATCCGTACCCCAACCAGTGCTTATGAACAGGTATGGCAAACAAGGGAGTATTCGAGTTCTACAGCAGTGAGGTTCTGTTGTTATTAAAAGATTGTATTCTATTTAAGTGAATGTTTGCTGATTGTTCTAAATGTCTTTTATAAGCTTTGACCCCGGCAAAAAGATGGCTGTTCCCATATAGGAACCGGTGAGAAGTGGTGGCAAAACCTTCCTTGGTGGTCTTATCGCCTTCAGCTTGCTCAGCAATTCACAGTGCAGGAAAATGGCTTGGTTCAACAGGAGAGACCTTAGGTTGGTTCAACAGGAAAGGCCCTACGTTGGTTCAACAGGAGAGACCTTATGTTGGTTCAACAGGAGAGACCTTAGGTTGTTCCTGCTGAAATTCCAGCATTTAAATGTGATTGGCTGCCCATAGCTATGTGCCGTCAGCCTGGAATTCATGTGTTGTTTTAAGTCAGTTTTCTTCCAGCAGAAAAACTGCCCCCCTATGACAGCAGCAATGCATTGTACCAGCACTCTGAGTGCTCTAGTCAGATTCTGCATCCAAGGTCTCCTTACACAAGATGTTCTACAAACTGAAGTAACTGTGCCTTAACCTTATGGCCTTGAAGGTTGTAGAATAGGGTCATGTCTTTTTGGGGCTGTCTGTCTAGGTGCCGGTGTGTGTCCTCACTATGTTTCTCCATTGCTCCCATGCAACCGCTGGATTAACGTTCGCACAATACAAGTGGCAGTTGGACTAACCCATCAGAATGCCTGGCAGTTAGCGTGGTCAGCTGTAAGCCTATACAATGTGTAGATGATGTTATGTTTTTCTACCCAGTTTTGCTATAAACACATATAGATCATAGCCACAGAAGAATATTTACAGCAGATAAACTGACAGTTGAGTTTTTGGAGTGTCCCTGCTGGTCTATCGCCATATTCCCCCACGTCCTCCCCTCGACGTCACTCTCTTCACGCCCCTAGAAGGAGCTGCACGTCGCTGAGTTGGTAACATCTAGGAACATGGGAGAGATGTGAAACCTTTAGCTTAGGAGGACATGGGATATGTAGATTTAATAAATTGGCCTTTGTTACCTCTTTCTTAACCACCTCTGGGTTTTTTGAAGGCTTGCCTGGTATCCTGGGCACATCTACTGTAGAGCTGTGGGACAGGGAGAGGGGAGTCATTGGACACAGCACTTGTGTATATGGAAAGCACCTACAAGAGGAGACACTTACCTCTGCAGTTGCTGGTTGGGCCGACTTTGGCCGTACTGCGACATGGAGGGATGAATATTTAGGAGACGAGATAGGTCAGACATCTCTGAAATAGGCAAGAAAAAATTCACTAAATGTGCCTCCCCTGCCGCCCAGTCATTCCAACCTCATCAGATACTGAAGCCTAAATACTGTCTCCGTCCCAACCATGATGCTCACCCTCTGCTTTTCCTACAGTAATCACACTTGCTTGACCAACTGCAACACCACTAATTTCTGCACTGACCAATCACAGGTCTGAAAGCCAAAAAGGATGTCCTGCCGCTCTGGTACCCTAGAAGCTCTCACCTATGTTTGGGTGTGGGGGTTCTTTGTCGGTGTCATCATTAAGTGGATCCCCAGGGGCGCGGTCTAACAGCTGAAAAGGAGCAAAGAGAAGTGATTGGATGAAGCCATATTCTTCCTAGGAGAGCCCAGGTGCACCCCAAGTGAAGCTGGCCCTGAATGGAAACTTGCATTTGTTTGGCCAAATCATCAAATAAATGGAACCTCATGATGGATCAGTTTGGGCTGATCTTAATGACTGGGTTTCAGACCAGCCAAGTATCTGCTATTCAAAGCCTGAGGGAATCAGTGTGTACAGGTCAGTGACATTCAACAGACACCAGCCTTCAGATCTAGAACATAGATGCAAGATGCTAAGTAGCCCCAGGGAGTTCCCTCAGTGCCAACATGTTGCACTTTAGTTTCCGCACAGCTGTTTCCCAGCACCCCCTTATGGTCTACAGGAGGCAGTTGCTGTTTCTTGGTGTTTTGGACAAAGGAGCAAGTCTCAATCAATCTCAAGTGGATATCTTATGGCACAGATGGACAACCGATGGCCCAGATATTGTTGAACTACTCTTGCCCTTGGGAGTTACAGTTTAAAGGGATTCTGATTTTTATGATGTATTTTTTAATTTCTAAATTGCACAGTTTACACTGCAAATAATTCACTCTACAATATAAAATTTCATTTCTGAACCAGCAAGTGTATTTAGTTGTAATATTGGTGTGTAGGTGCATCTCAGGTCATTTTGCCTGGTCATGTGATTTCAGAAAGAGCCAGCACTTTAGGATGGAACTGCTTTCTGGCAGGCTGTTGTTTCTCCTACTCAATGTAACTGAATGTGTCTCAGTGGGACCTGGATTTTACTATTGAGTGCTGTTCTTAGATCTACCAGGCAGCTGTTATCTTGTGTTAGGGAGCTGCTATCTGGTTATTTTCCCACTGTTCTGTTAGGCTGCTGGGGAAGGGAGTGGGTGATATCACTCCAACTTGCAGTAAAGCAGTAAAGAGTGATTGAAGTTTATCAGAGCACAAGTCACATGACTGGGAAACTGACAATATGTCTAGTCTCATGTCAGATTTCAAAATTGAATATAAAAAAATCTGTTTGCCCTTTTGAGAATTGAATTTCAGTGCAGAATTCTGCTGGAGCAGCACTATTAACTGATGTGTTTTGATGACAGTGACAGTATCCTTTTAAAAATAATTTGGCAGTCACTATTAGAGACCTTAGGGAGAATGGGTGTACTTGTGTCTCACCATGCGTATATAGTACTGCAGTTGGGTGTTTGAGGGCACATCTTCCCTATTTGGCTCCCAATTTGGGGTGGTATCCAGGGTGTTCGGTTTCGTTGGCCCAAACATCAGCGATGGCTCCTCTGGGTGGGACTGTTTTGCCGAGATTTGTAGGAGGCTTTCTGAGGCTGAAACAGACAGTCGGAAGGTGTAAGATACATAGAGATATAGATAGATATGAATGAACATGGCTCTCAGATCTGACCCCCTGCGGACACAGTAACACCCCCCTGCAAGAATTGTCCTGCTCTTGTGCTCATTAGCGCTGCCCCCCTGCCAACCTTCCATTAATAAATGATTACTGCTAAGGCATGTGAGAAGATTAACCAGCTCAGTGCCACACACTGGGAGCCCCTCTTTACACATATATCATTCGGATTTCCGTGTGAGCATAGAGCTTCCTGAGAAAATGATTCAATAAAGTGAATACACAAGCACAAGAAATTTCCAACAAGAGCTTACAGTCTACAGCAGCGCCCGGTGTAAATGTTATATAACGGTGGTGCCCATACAGGCTCAGTAATCCTGCACTCAGTCCAGGCATGGGAATGCTCACAGATAGATTATTGTGATACATACAATATGCCTTTGTGTACTGGAGCCATTTGAATTTCAGATTTAGTGGCCTTTTAAAGCATTTTCAAAGCCTCTATCAAGCCCCCCCAGTGGTGCAGGGTCTCGGAAGCTACACAAAGGAGCCTGGGGTGGGGGATCGATCGGTGGATTAGTCATAGTCGCTGCTGACTGAACTGGCGTGGAGAGTGCAGGAACACACACATGTAGACACACATGCCAGCAATAACAGGAATATTCCAGCCATTAAACATGGCATAGTCTTCCCAAATCCAAGAAAATGTATAAGCTTCATCATACTGAAATAATAAACTTTCTAAATACAATCAATTAAAAATTCTGCATCGTTTCTGAAGTAATCAAGTTTATCTTCACTATCCCTCCCTCAGCATCTGTTTCTCTTCATTCTCTCTTCATGCAGCAGTTGGGTGTCAGATATTCATTGACAGTTAGATCCAATATATCTTATAGGGGAGGCTCCTTTTGCCTAGAAGATGTATTAGAGCTCACTCTATTAAATCACCAGACATCATGTCTCTCTACATGCAGGATTTGTGCAAAGGGCAGTTATTTTGTTAGATTTTGTTTGTACTGGAATCAGTTATTTGAGTGAGCTCTAATACATCTGCTAGGAAAGGAGCCCCCCTATAAGATATATTGGATCTAACTGTCAATGAATATCTGACACCCAACTGCTGCATGAAGAGAGAATGAAGAGAAACAGATGCTGAGAGAGGGATAGTGAAGATAAACTTGATTATTTCAGAAACGATGCAGAATTTTTATTTAATTGTATTAAGAAAGTTTCTTATTTCAGTATGCTGAAGCTTATATTCAATTTTCATTTTCGCGACAGTTCCCCTTTAAGCAGACTCTATTCATAATGTAACTGTCCTCTAGGAGCTACCCCTGTTTAGGGGGAATTACAAGCACCCCAGTGAGGGTTATAGTTCGGCTATATAGGACTCACCCCTGTCCAGTGTGGTCCGATCCTGCTGTGGCTCTAGAGAGTAGAAGCCTGGGTGACTGCTGAAGCTGTGACTCAGTTCTTCCATTTGCAGTGGGTAGAAGCTCTCGTCTGCCTCCCTGTAACTGGGCAGGTAAAACGCCTCTGCTGGTTGGTAGTTCGGATGGTGTCGGGACTCCTGCCCGGGGCCACTCTCGGATAGAGAAACAGGACGGAAACTGGGCTGAGAGGTCGGAACATTGCCTGTAACTGTTTGGTGACCATCACTATCATGTTGTCCAGTGAGACCTTTAATATACTGGTGTCTGGAATCTACAGCCTCATGGCTACCCAAGAACGTAGAATGGCCACCAGTGTGCATGAGTTGGCTTCTGCTGGCAGTATCATGGCCCCTCGCCTCCAGCAGTTCCACATTCAAGTGACTTTTGCTGATTACAGGCTGGCGGCGAGAGTCTTTGAACAAACTGTCGGCAAAAGTATTTTGCCTACTTGTGTCAATGGTTACCAACGGTTGGCTACAAAAGAGGCTACCATCTGCTATCACTGGCTGGTTTCTGGGATCTCTTATGCTCTTTGCTTGGCTGTCACTCTGCTGGCTGATTAACTGGCCTCCGTGTCCCATTAACCACTGGCTATCACTGAGGCTTAGCGAAGCCTTTGGATGACTTGATTGACCACCATCACCCATTAATTGGCTGTTTGCAACCTGCATTTGGCTAGTGCTATAAATGTGGCCGCTGTTCTGCATATGTTGATTGAAATCTGTGTGACTTTTCTCTGCTATGATCGGTTTGAAGTTATCCTTCAGCTTGCTGCTTTCCATTACGTCTGAGATTTCCCCGGGCCCAAGTGAGTTTGTGCTTCTCTTTAGGGGCAGCTCTTCCCCTTGGTCTTGGCTCGGCCCTCCAGCTGCCTCTCTGCTCCCGCTCCATGGCAACTTTGGGGCTCCTGGCAGGAGAGGGGCTTCTAGTGACGATTCAGAGGCCTGAAAGAAACAAACATTATGGTTTGTAATAGGGGGACATGAAGCAGAAACAGACTTAAAGGAACAGTTCAGTATAAAAATAAAAACTGGGTAAATAGGCTGTGCAACATAAAAAATGTTTCTAATATAGTTAGTTAGCCAAAAAACAGGATTTTTTGATACTCACCGTTAAATCTGTTTCTCTGTAGTCATAAGGGGGACACAGGGACCGATGGGGTTAAGCTCCACCCTCCAGGAGGCAGGACACTTGGTAACAATTAATTAAGGGGCGTGCCGTGCTTGGCTTAACCCCGCACACAGTGCTCAACACTCAGTTTGTTCCAAAAAAAAAAATATTAACCAGTATAACTGAACTATAACGTATGACAGAATGAAAGCCAGGGATTATCCTGGACACGACCATCAGGTCAACGGCTCGTCCTAGGGCGGGAAGCCCTGTGTCCCCCTTATGACTACAGAGAAACAGATTTAACGGTGAGTATCAAAAAATCCTGTTTTCTGTCGTCTTAGGGGGACACAGGGACCGATGGGGACTTAACAAAGCAGTCCCAAAAACAGCAGGGTGGGACGAGCCAATTTAACGGATTTAGTGGAAGATAGACTGCAACACCTTGCGACCGAGGGAGGCCTCAGCCGACGAAGTTTTGTCGAGTCTGTAGAATTTAGTAAATGTATGAACAGAGGACCAGGTAGCTGCTTTGCAGATCTGATCCAATGAGGCAGCATTGCGCCATGCCGATGAGGCTCCCATTGCCCGCGTGGAATGAGCCTTGACACCTTGAGGTGGTGTTCTACCTTTTGACAGGTAGGCTTGGCAGATGGTCTGTTTGATCCATCTGGCGATGGTAGTCTTTGATGCTGGTAAACCTTTACGAGGTCTGGAAGGAATAACAAAAAGAGTTTGAGATCTCCGAAAGGGCTTCGACCGTTGAAGGTACCACCGAAGTGCTCTGACTACGTCTAGATTGTGAAGACGTCGTTCCTTGTCATTATTTGGATCTGGACATAGAGACGGAACTATGATTTCCTGATTGATGTGGAAGGAAGACACAACTTTGGGTAGAAACGAAGGAACTGTCCGTAAAACTGCCTTGTCTTTGTGGAACACCAGAAAGGACGGATCACAGGATAGTGCACTCAGTTCAGACACCCGTCTGGTTGACGAAATTGCCACTAGAAACACAGTCTTGTAAATGAGCCATGTGTCGGAAATAGAACTCATGGGTTCGAATGGAGGGTCAAGTAGAGCCTCGAGCACGAGATTAAGGTCCCAACCCGCGACGGGCGGTTGAAATGGAGGAATGACGTGAGCCACTCCTTGCAGAAAAGTCCGTATGGAGTCCTCTGTTGCAAGACGATGTTGAAAAAGAACAGACAATGCAGATACTTGTACTTTTAATGAACTGAGCTTTAGACCTAACTGCAGACCACGCTGTAAAAAGGACAACACTCTAGGAATGCGGAGTTCTAGAGGGGACAGGATGAGCTCTTCACACCAACTGTAATAGGAACGCCACACTCTGTGGTAAGACTTGGAAGACGTGGGTTTACGTGCTTTTAGCATAGTTGAAATAACTTCTTCTGCTATCCCTTTTCTTCGCCAGATGGATGCTTCAATAGCCATCCCGTCAAAGCCAACAGTCCGGGATTGGGATGTGTCACTGGACCCTGACTGAGCAGATCTGGTCTGTGTTGTAGTCGGAGCGGCTGTTCTATGGACATCTCTTGCAGATCGGAGAACCATGTTCTTCGAGGCCAATAGGGAGCTACCACAATTACTGTGATGGTTGATCTCCTGATCTTCTTGAGGACTCGAGGCAACATCGGAAGAGGAGGAAAGACGTATGCCAGGTCGAACGACCAAGACTGAGTCATGGCGTCCACTCCCTCCGCCATTGTGTCTCGGGAACGAGCGAAGAACCTGCGAACCTTTCGATTGGCTCTGGATGCCATGAGGTCGATCTGTGGGGAGCCCCAGAGGTTTACTAGCTCCATGAATGCCGCCGGATGAAGTTCCCATTCGCCCGGATGTACGTGATTTCGTCTGAGAAAGTCTGCTTTTATGTTGGCCACCCCTGGGATGTGAATGGCCGACAATTGTACTTGGTTGGATTCCGCCCAACCCAGTATTGCCTGTGCTTCCTTTAGTGCAGCTTTGCTGCGTGTTCCTCCCTGTCGATTGATGTACGCCACTGTTGTGACGTTGTCGCTTTGGATGCGAACTGGTTTTTGGTGCAGGCGTTATGACCAATGGAATAGGGCTAGTCTTACTGCTCGCAATTCTAGTACGTTAATGTGAAGTTTGGACTCCTCGGGAGACCATTGACCTTGTTCAGAGAGGTTGTTCCACGTGGCCCCCCAGCCCTTGAGGCTTGCATCCGTGGAAATCACACTCCACTCTGGGCTCGCCCAGGATTGGCCCATGGCCAGGTTGTCCATCCTCAACCACCACAGAAGAGTCTCCCTTGTCGCATGGGAGAGGTTGATCACTCGCGACAGAGGACCTCCTTTCCAGGATGACAAAATGTTCGCTTGTAAGTCCCGTAGGTGGATTTGAGCAAAGGGAACTGCTTCGATGGTTGACACCATGAGTCCCAGCACTTTCATTGCCATGTGGACGGTTGGTCTCTGGTGAGATAGGAGTGACTGTACTTGATCCCTGATCTTGTGCTGCTTTTCTCGTGGAAGACAAACCATCTGTGTCATTGTGTTGAATTCCAGACCCAAGAATATCATCTGGTGGCTGGGCTGTAGGTTGGACTTGGACCAGTTGATGGTCCAGCCGAAACTCTGCAATAGACGAGTCGTCTTGCATAGGTCCTCTTTTGCCTTTTCTTCTGATCTGGCCTTCAGGAGAAGATCGTCCAAATATGGAGTCACTGAAATGCCCTGGAGTCGTAACGTTGCTGCCGTTACTGCCATAAGCTTGGTAAACACCCGTGGTGCTGACGAAAGCCCGAACGGAAGTGCCACAAATTGGAAGTGTTGATTCGCGAATGCAAATCGCAGGTATTTCTGATGGTGGATCCAAATTGGTACATGAAGATATGCGTCCTTGATGTCTAGGGACATCATGAGCTGTTCGTGCTCCATGCCTCGTATCACTGATCGGAGTGTTTCCATCTTGAAACGAATGGATCTGATAAACTTGTTGAGCAGTTTGAGATCTAAAATTGGTCGGAAGGATCCGTCCTTCTTTGGCACTATGAACAGATTGGAGTAGAACCCTGAGAATCTCTCCGGCTGTGGTACTGGTACAATTACTCCAGTGTGTTCCAGTTTGGAAATGCATTGTAAGTATGCTCGTGCTTTTGTGGGGTGTGATGGAACCCTGGACATAAGGAATTTTCGAGGGGGTGGGTTGGTGAAGTCGAGATGATAACCTTCCGTGACTATCTCGTTGACCCAAGCATCTGAAGAGTGATGGATCCATACCTCCCGGAATCGAAGTAACTTGCCCCCTATTTGTTCTAGTGATTCCGGAGGGGGTGCCCGG
Source organism: Xenopus petersii (assembly GCA_038501925.1). NCBI lineage: Eukaryota > Metazoa > Chordata > Amphibia > Anura > Pipidae > Xenopus > Xenopus petersii. Next base: position 151,946,628 of record CM076676.1, read on the forward strand.
TCAGGCTGAGGTAGACTTATCTCCTGCGGGCTTCGTGAAGGTCTTGTTGGACTTCCATGGGGTGCGAGTTTTATCGTTGGTCTTGTTACGAAAGTGTGAACGTCGTGGTGGACTGTATTTGATTTGCGTGTGTAACGTCCGCTTTGGCCACGAAAAAACTTTCCGCGTCTAGCAGTCCCCATAGACCTACTCTTTGCCTGAGGAAGGAAGGTGCTCTTTCCCCCTGTTGCTTGTGAAATGATTTTCTCAAGTTCTTCACCAAATAACCGTTGACCTTTAAAGGGCAGTGAGGTTAAGGATTTCTTGGAACTCAGGTCAGCTGACCAGTTTTTAAGCCATAAAGTCCTCCGTGCCGCTATGGATAGAGCTGATGTGCGGGCTGTAATCTGTGAAATATCTAGGGTGGTATCACAGAGGTAGGCGGACGCCTCTGCAATTGTTTGCGCAGAGGACAATAGGTCAGTTCTGGGCACACCTTCTTGAATGTCTGTGACTAAAGATTCTGCCCATGCTTGAATAGCTCTGGATACCCAGGCTGAAGCGAGACAGGGTCTCAGGGTTGATCCGGAAGACGTGTACATAGCTCTTAGGAAACCCTCCAACCGTCTATCCGACGGATCTTTAAAGGCCGCTGCGTCAGTTACTGGCAATGTGGTAGATTTCGATAATCTGGACACAGGAGCATCCACCATTGGAGGATTGGTCCACTTATCCACCAGTTCCTTGGGAAAAGGGTAGGACTTAGAAAATTTCTTTGTAGCTTGGAATTTTCGTTCTGGATTGTTCCATTCATCTTGTATCATGTCCGTCAGCTGGTCATGCGATGGAAAAACTGTAGTGGACTTGTGTTGTCTCTTGAACAACCTAGATGTTTCAGCTTGTTTTTGTGCTTGAGAAATATTAAAGTACTTCGAGCACCTTTTTAATTATGCCCTCCACATCATGTTGGGAATCGCGATCTATCTCACCATCATGATCTTCCTCTTCTTCCCCAGAAGACTCGTCTGAAAGCGGTAGTTCGCCCTCAGATTGAGAGGAATTTTGTTCTGCCGACAACTCGTCGGAAGATACATGTGCTAAGGAATCGGCCTTAGAGTCATGAGAACGTTTGCGTTTTCCACTTGGTCTGTGACTAAACTTAGCCAAGGCTTTTCCCAGGGTATTAGCAATGGCTGGTAATCCTTGTAAGGATGCTAAGGACTGAGACAGTTGAATAGCCCAGGAAGGAGCTGGTATATCTTGTACTCGGCTGGGCCCCGGCTGTAGAGAAGGGCTTTCTGACTCAGAATTTTCTGTCTGTGTCTCTGTTGGAACAGGGTTGTTGGAAGAAGCACTTTGAGCCCCCTGCCCCATTGAACAAGATCTGCACAGTGGCTCGTTCTGACCCCCAGGAATTTTAGATTGACACTTTGTACAGGCAAAGTAAGTCACCATTGCTGTTGTGGGTACTCTCCCCCCCGCCCTAGTGAATAATCCCACTGGCCTACCTTCTGCCATTGGATATCACCTGAGTGGGAAGCAGTGTGCGAGAGCTGAGTCAAGGTCCAGCTGTTGCAACTGTAGTTATGGAGTGTGGATAGTTCCAGACTACTCCGCTTGTGCCACCACTGAGCTTTTAACAAGGAGGATGTCTTGTAAAGCTGTTTCAGACTCTCTCCTGTGTGTTCCGCGCAGCCTGTCAGTCCTCTCCGTTGAGTGAGCGGGGACAAGATGGCCGCTGGAACGCGCGAGCGTGATCCAAAATGGCGACGCGCGCCAAAAAGAACAGAGCTCTGCAGGCGCCGGACTCCCCGCCCCTCCTCCATGTTAGTGCGGATCAGATGCAAGAGACTCCCTCTCCCTGCCGTCTGACTCGGTCCTACACAATGCGCAGAATGCGCAGTACAAGGAGGGGAGCCAGCGTGTCAGTGCCTGCTCTCCCTTGCTCGGCTGCAGGGAGAGAATGACGCAAGGTCTGTTTTTCCACTCCAGTTCCCTCACTGAAGGTACCGGGGGGGGCCACAAGCACAGAAGGGGAGGAGAGAGGTATTGAGGGGGGGGGCGGGGGGGTTAACAGCTGGTGCCACCGTAGCAGGGAGGTTACAGGCAGGTGCCAGCTTACTTACCCAATGGTAGGTTCACAACGGCCAGACCCTCTGCCAACCGAATGGAAGCCAGGCACTGTCTGGGTGGTCGATATAGCCCTCAGGCTAGGTAATGACCCCGGTGAACATGAAATGGTGGGGGCTAACCAAAAAGGATACAGGCAGCCCTGTTCCTGGTATCACCCCGGGTGCCAGCCTCAGCTAGCCGAAGAATCTTTCCTCATAGGGAAAATCCAACCTCCTGGTAGCAGGACACTTGAAAAACTGAGTGTTGAGCACTGTGTGCGGGGTTAAGCCAAGCACGGCACGCCCCTTAATTAATTGTTACCAAGTGTCCTGCCTCCTGGAGGGTGGAGCTTAACCCCATCGGTCCCTGTGTCCCCCTAAGACGACAGAGAAATGTAATGTATAAAGGCTGGAGTGACTGGATGTGTAACATAATAGCCAGAACACTACTTTCTGCTTTTCAGCTCTCTAACTCTGAGTTAGTCAGTGACTATAAGGGGGGCCACATGGGACATAACTGTTCAGTGAGTTTGCAATTGATCCTCAGCATTCAGCTCAGATTCAAAAGCAACAGATATGACCCATGTGGCCACCCTCAAGTCACTGATTTCAGTGGAAAGCAAGAGAGCTGAAAAGCAGGAAGTAGTGTTCTGGTTATTATGTTACACATCCAGTCACTCCAGCCTTTATACATTACATTTATGGCTAACTAACTCTATTAGATATATTTTTTATTTTGCACAGCCTATTTACTCACTTTTTATTTTCACACTTAACTGTTCCTATAATTTCAGTTACACCATGTGACATAGAATGAAGGGTCAAAGTGCGGTATCTTCACATCAAGAACAGACTACACCTATAGAGGTTGGCAATGATGAGAGCCTGGCATCTGTCCGTTGCCCATTACGGTTTCCCTGACCTTTGAGGTTAGAACCCTCAGCGCTTGGCTCCAATGGCTCTTCATGACGTCCTGCAGCTGTGTCAGCATCTCCGCTCTCTCGTTCTCCAGCCGACGGAGTGCCAGAGACAGCTCCCGAGTCTTCTCCTCCAAATGAGACAGTCTGTGAGATGGGACAGACCATCAGAGGAGTTATTTCACAGCCTCACATGTGTATAGACACTATCCCCCATACCCCCCCACACACACAGACAGAAAAAGATGGAAGTCTATCCCGCAAAGCAGAACTGCAATCCTCTCCTTCCTTACAGAGGTTATTGCTGACACATAAGCACAATCATTAGAGAGTTCTGTCTCACTACTTACTTATGCTCATACTCAATGGTGACATCTCGGTGGCGCCTCTCGCGGTCCTGCAGTTCTGACTTAAACTGAGAGAGCTGGGTGGAGAGTTCAGTCTCATGCTGCGAGGTGAGGTCTAACAGCTGCCTCCTGGGGAAGGACAGCGTTTGGTAAAACCACAAGCAAAGGAGACCTGCTGCACGGCAACGGTGCCTTAAATTGGTTTTGTGTGCTGCACCCTTGTGGGCTCTGCCTATTTGCCATAAGCCTTTTGTAGCCTCTATTCATACCTGTGCTGCTCTCTCACAGCACTCAGATGCTGGGCACTCTCCTCATGAACAACGCTAAGTCTCTCCATGACGGCCTCTTCCAACCGCACTTTATGTTCGCTTTCCAGACGCACCCTCTCTGACTCGCCACGGGCCTGTAGGTGGAGCAAAGGCATAAGACATAAGGGGGCTCATTTATAAACTTTGCACAGGGCAGATTGGTTCGCACAGTGAATATATTTGCTCTGCATGAGGGTTTACAAGGGATGCACCGATTGGATTCAGCCGAATATTGAACCGAATCCAACCCCTTATTTGCATATGCATGCAGCTAAATTTTTTTTTACTTCCTTGCTTTGTGACAAAAAGTCACATGATTTTAAGGATTCTAATTCGGTTTGGCCAGGCACGAGGATTCGGCCTAATCCAAATCCTGCTGAAAAAAAGCACAAATCCGAACTAGAACTGGATTTGGTGCATCCCTAGTGTTTACTAAATACGTGGACAACATAGGTCCTCCTCAAGCTCATTCCCCCTTCTCCATGATGTCCATAACCACCCTGCACAGCAGCCCCACTTCCCCATATGACTTTTCTGTTTTTAACCCCATCTCTTGGTAACTTACCACTGGAACGTGGATGATTAGCCACTTCTTGGCAGTGAGGCTCAAGGGCACAGATTTAATGGGCCTCCAAATCCCCTAGCTACTTCTATTATGTCTCTTTCCTTTCCCTGGCTCAGCTACACTCTCTTATATCCAACCTGTTACATAGCCCACTACATTTTCCTCCTCCTCTCATATGCTTCCTGATTGGCTCTCACCTTCTCAAGGTTAAGCTCCATCTGCAGAGTGTCCCTCTCCCTGTGTGAGGCCTGTAAATCTCTCTCCAGACGAAGAACCTCTCCCTGCAGAGAAGCGAGGACAAGTTGCTGCTGTTGGGACTTCTGGGATTCTTGCTGAACCAGCGCCTTAAAAAAAGTGGACCAGTGAAATCATAAGCCCAAGCTAGTATGGAAAAGTTTCTCTTTGATTGTCGTTACCTTTATTATGTTATCACTAGACAAAAATTGGGCCAGAAACCACATTCTCTGCACTTGTGTTTCTGACTGCAACAATTTAGGAAAAGGCAGCTGCTTAAAGGAACACTATACCCCTCAAACAATGTAGGTTTCTATGAAAATATATTGAAAACAAAGCAAACAAATTATACAGGTAAGGTCACATGAGCCAATTAACAGGCAGAGTTCTGGCTTTTACATAGTTAGTTACATAGTTAAATTGGGTTGAAAAAAGACAAAGTCCATCAAGTTCAACCCCTCCAAATGAAAACCCAGCATCCATACATACACCCCTCTACTTTTAATTAAATTGTATATACCCATACTAACTATAGAGCTTAGTATCACAATAGCCTTTGATATTATGTCTGTCCAAAAAATCATCCAAGCCATTCTTAAAGGCATTAACTGAATCAGCATCACAACATCACCCGGCAGTGCATTCCACAACCTCACTGTCCTGACTGTGAAGAACCCCCTACGTTGCTTCAAATGAAAGTTCTTTTCTTCTAGTCTAAACGGGTGGCCTCTGGTACGGTGATCCACTTTATGGGTAAAAAGGTCCCCTGCCATTTGTCTATAATGTCCTCTAATGTATTTGTAAAGTGTAATCATGTCCCCTCGCAAGCGCCTTTTTTCCAGAGAAAACAACCCCAACCTTGACAGTCTACCCTCATAATTTAAGTCTTCCGTCCCTCTAACCAATTTAGTTGCACGTCTCTGCACTCTCTCCAGCTCATTTATATCCCTCTTAAGGACTGGAGTCCAAAACTGCCCCCATACTCCAGATGAGGCCTTACCAGGGACCTATAAAGAGGCATAATTATGTTTTCATCCCTTGAGTTAATGCCCTTTTTTATGCAAGACAGAACTTTATTTGCTTTAGTAGTCACAGAATGACACTGCCCAGAATTAGACAACGTGTTATCTACAAAGACCCCTAGATCCTTCTCATTTAAGGAAACTCCCAATACACTGCCATTTAGTGTATAACTTGCATTTATATTATTTTTGCCAAAGTGCATAACCTGCATTTATCAACATTGAACCTCATTTTCCAGTTTTCTGCCCAGTTTTCCAGTTTAGACAAATCACTCTGCAAAGTGGCAGCATCCTGCATGGAACCTATAGTTCTGCACAATTTAGTATCATCTGCAAAAATAGAAACATTACTTTCAATGCCCACCTCCAGGTCATTAATAAACAAGTTGAAAAGCAAGGGACCTAGTACAGAGCCCTGTGGTACTCCACTAACAACATTGGTCCAATTAGAAAATGTTCCATTTACCACCACTCTTTGTAGTCTATCTTTTAGCCAGTTCTCTATCCAGGTACAAATACTATGTTCCAGGCCAACATTCCTTAATTTAACCAGTAACCTTTTGTGTGGCACTGTATCAAATGCTTTAGCAAAATCTAAGTAAATCACATCCACTGCCATCCCAGAATCGAGGTGTCTACTTACATTCTCATAAAAAGAAATTAAGTTAGTCTGGCAAGATCTATTACGCATAAAACCATGCTGGCACACACTCATAGTATTATGATTTGCTATGAAGTCCAGTATCTTATCCTTTATTAACCCTTCGAAAAGCTTTCCTACCACTGACGTCAGACTAACTGGCCTACAGTTTTGAGGCTGAGAACGGGATCCTTTTTTGAATAGAGGCACCACATTAGCAATTCGCCAGTCTCTCGGCACTATGCCAGATCTCAATGAATCCTGAAAAATTAAGTAAAGAGGTTTGGCAATCACAGAGCTAAGCTCGCTAATTACCCTGGGATGAATACCATCTGGCCCTGGACCTTTGTTAATCTTAACATGTTCTAGTCTCTTTTGAATTTCATCATGTGTGAACCATGCATCATTAGTTGTATTACTAGAATTGGGACTGTTAAGAAGGAAACCTTCACTTACTGATTCCTCATTTGTGTAGACAGATGAAAAATATGAATTCAGAATCTGTGCTTTTAATTTGTTTTCATCAACCAGCTGACCCCCCTCTGATAGTAAGGGACCCACCCCTTCCTGCTTCATTTTTTTACTATTAACATATTTAAAAAATAATTTTGGATTTTTTTTACTGCTTACTGCAATATCCTTTTCTATAGCAATTTTAGCTTGCCTTATAGCTTCTTTGCATGATTTATTGGCCTCCTTGTACCTTATAAATGATTCGGCTGTACCAGCTAACTTGAAAGTTTTAAAAGCAGGTCTTTTCTTACCCACCTCAACACCAACGCTTCTATTGAACAAAAAAGGTTTTGCTTTGCAACGACGTTCCTTGCTTACAAGTGGAATATACTGACAAGTATATTTATTAAGCAGCATTTTAAAGACTTCCCATTTTTGTTCTGTGTTTAACCCTGAGAAAAGCATTTCCCACTTAATATGTTGCAGAGATGCCCTTATACTGTCAAAGTTTGCACGTCTGAAATTTAGTGTTTTAGTTACTCCCTTATAGAATTGCTTCTGCAACAGAATCTCAAAGGAGACCATGTTATGATCACTATTCCCTAAATGCCCCTCACCCACACAAATGTTAGAGATGAGTTCAGTATTGTTAGTTATTACAAGGTCCAAAAGAGAGTTATTCCTAGTAGGTTCTTGAACGAGCTGGAATACAAAGTTGTCCTTCAGCATATTTACAAACCTACTAGCTTTTTCTGTCTTAGCAACCCCATTACCCCAGTCAATGTCTGGATAATTGAAGTCACCCATAGCAACAACTTGACCCAGCTGTGAAGCCGCTTGTATCTGCAAGAGTAGCTCGGCTTCATACTCGACACTTATACGAGGTGGTTTATAGCATACACCAATGATAATTCTTTTTGATACCTTTTGCCCAGTCGAAATCTCTACCCAGAGTGATTCTACACCCTCACCAGTGCCAGCTATTTTTATTTCTTTAGTGCATGGCTTTAATTCAGGCTTTACATACAAACACACTCCTCCACCCTTTTTAATCCCTCTATCCCTCCTAAAAAGGGTGTAACCATTTAAATTCACAATCCAGTCACATGTTTCATCCCACCAGGTCTCAGTGATACCAATTATATCATAATTTTTAGAGCATGCAATTAATTCTAGGTCTCCCATTTTACCTGACAAACTCCGTGCATTTGCCAGCATACAGCGGAGGTTATTACTTTTACTTTTGAAATGTGCATTACTTGGTAAAGAATTATACGTTAAGTTAGTATTATTCTGTTTTCCTTGTAACAGAGGGACCTCCTTAGCTGGTAAACTGTATGCCCCCCTCACTCCTCCCCCATGACCCCTTACTAACCCCACTGCCCCGTCTACACTAGCTTCCCCAAAATCCTTTCTCTCACCCACACTTGCTTCCACACTTCTTCCTGTTACAGTTAGAGCTGCAGTATTTCTGGTCAGGTGATCACTTCCTGTTACAGTTAGAGCTGCAGTATTTCTGGTCAGGTGATCTCTTCCTGTTACAGTTAGAGATGTAGTATTTCTAGTCAGGTGATCTCTTCCTGTTACAGTTAGAGCTGCAGTATTTCTGGTCAGGTGATCTCTTCCTGTTACAGTTAGAGCTGCAGTATTTCTGGTCAGGTGATCTCTTCCTGTTACAGTTAGAGCTGCAGTATTTCTGGTCAGGTGATCTCTTCCTGTTACAGTTAGAGCTGCAGTATTTCTGGTCAGGTGATCTCTTCCTGTTACAGTTAGAGCTGCAGTATTTCTGGTCAGGTGATCTCTTCCTGTTACAGTTAGAGCTGCAGTATTTCTGGTCAGGTGATCTCTTCCTGTTACAGTTAGAGCTGCAGTATTTCTGGTCAGGTGATCTCTTCCTGTTACAGTTAGAGCTGCAGTATTTCTGGTCAGGTGATCTCTTCCTGTTACAGTTAGAGCTGCAGTATTTCTGGTCAGGTGATCTCTTCCTGTTACAGTTAGAGCTGCAGTATTTCTGGTCAGGTGATCTCTTCCTGTTTCTGTTAGAGCTGCTGTATTTCTGGTCAGGTGATCTCTGAGGCAGCACCATCACGAAATGGTGGTTCAAGGCAAGAGATGTAAAAGGGCAATATTTACTTAAATATATATTCCAGTTTGATGACATTCTTTAATATGCCACTTAACTTGCTATAAACTGTTGCTCAAGTATTCATTTTGGGGGTATAGTTTTCCTTTAACAGGCCTTTTGTGGCTGGAGGAGGAGGATGAGGAATTCTGCTCCACTGTATCAAGAGGCAGAAAACAGAAAGGGATATAGAATGACTGCTTTCAAGTCCAATTTGGCTTCCAATGGAAAATGGGCACAAGTTTGGGGTTTATATCCCCTTTAATAGTGACCGAAATTTGCGTTTGATGGAGGATCTAGTGAGTGGACATGAACAGTAGAGGACTCCTGCAATATGTTACCAAAGCTATGGGGTCTTACCCGCTCACTCTCCACCTCTCTCCTCTTCTCCTCCTGCAGTCTCTCGCACTGTCCCTGCAACTGTCTCTCCCGTTCCAGCCATTCGCTCTGCTGTTCCTGGATCTGACTCTTTAGAGTTTCCAGCTCCCTTTGTTCTTCGGCGTGAATGTCTCGCTCTCTTTCTTGCTCAGCCTGAAACCGGGTAACCAGAGTCTCCTTCTCCTCTACCTGCAACACACAGAGGGGTCACTAGACAGTAGGTCAATGTTGAGAGGTGCACAGTAAGTTTTACATGGACACAAGGAGCAAAAGCTTCTCATATAATGATGTCCATACAGCACTCATAATGTGTTCAATTTACCCTCCTGGAAATGGAATGTTCCCCGTGTAATACAAAGCCTGGCTATAGAAAGCAGGGTAAAACAGTAGGGCTGGAAGGCATCAGACTCTGGAAGATGGAGTTGAAGTTGGGTCTGGGTGGACTTGAGCTGCACATGCTCCTAAAGTGGCATCCACCAACCTGCTGCGCTGCACTTCTATTCAGAACCAGGTACAACAAACAGGACAGTAGGTTCCCAGAGGTGTTGTTTAAGAGGCTCTGAAAGGGGCTTAAAGGGATACTGTCATGGGAAAACATGTTTTTTTCAAAACACATCAGTTAATAGTGCTGCTCCAGCAGAATTCTGCACTGATTTTTTATATTTAATTTTGAAATCTGACATGGGGCTAGACATATTGTCAGATTCCCAGCTGCCCCCAGTCATGTGACTTGTGCTCTGATAAACTTCAGTTACTGCAAGTTGGAGTCCTAAGACCCGACCCAAACCCGCAACCTGCGACCCACATATTTACCGACTTTGAACCGCTACCCCACCAGCAATCCGTCAACCACCATCAAATCTGAAGTGATGTTTCTGCAAACCGGAAGTGACATCATCAGACGTGGCTGATAGTCGAGAGGGACAGAAGCGCGCCATGTGATGTAAGAGAGCTGTGCCGGAAGTCAGATGGGAGGGGGAGATGAGTGGAGGGAAAGCTGTAAGGAGAGAGCTGCAGCAGGAAGAGACGCGCAACCCGACCTGCGTCCCTCATCTCTGCAGACCCGCATCTATACCTGCACCTGAAAAGCCTACCCTCATTCCGCGGGGTACCCGCTTTTTTTTGCAGTGACCCACCAATACCCAACCCGCTGCAGGACTCTACTGCAAGTTGGACTGATATCACCCCCTCCCTCTCCCCAGCAGCCTAACAACAGAACAATGGGAAGGTAACCAGATAGCAGCTCCCTAACACAAGATAACAGCTGCCTGGTAGATCTAAGAACAGCACTCAATAGTAAAATCCAGGTCCCACTCAGACACATTCAGTTACATTGAGTAGGAGAAACAACAGCCTGCCAGAAAGCAGTTCCATCCTAAAGTGCTGGCTCTTTCTGAAAGCACATGACCAGGCAAAATGACCTGAGATGCACCTACACACCAATATTACAACTAAATACACTTGTTCGTTCAGGAATGAAATTTTATATTGTAGAGTGAATTATTTGCAGTGTAAACAGTGTCATTTAGAAATAAAAACAACATCATAAAAATCATGGTAGAATCCCTTTAAGGTTTTAAACAATCTTCTGTTCTCTCCGAATACCCTCCCTAAGCCCCTGTAAGGTTAGAATGGCAAACCGATTAGGGCCCAGCCATGCCGCCGTGCTTCTGTAACCTTATTCACATCTTATGGGAGCTTAGCCAAAGTTGGGCAGTTAAAGGGGTCATAAAACTGCTAGTTTAAAGGAGCAGTGGCATGTCAGAGCCAAGGGATGGAATTAACAGCAGCACTAGATATAGTACAGTCAGGAAAAAAGGACATAATAAAATAATATTATTATTATTATTATTATATCACTCAGGGCAGAGATGCTTATTAGGATGACCCAAGTCTCATCTGTTGCAGAGTAAACGTGAGCAATTGGAGGGCGGGACATAAGCAGCATTGCACTTGTGATATAACAGAGCACTGGATAATCACAGGGGAATCTCTTTAGTGAGGAGATTACAGGAGACGAGCAAATTATTGGATTAGCCACACAGGCCCAAATGTAATATATATTCATTCAAATGTATTAGGGAGCATCCCCCGGGCACAATGACGGTGCTTATGTTAAAGGAATATTCAGGCAAATCCCTACGGAGCGTTAGAAGGAATCCCTAAAAGAAGGAACCCTAAAGGGGAAATAGCTCCCCGTCTTCTCTTCTACTGATTAACAGCACATGCTCTGGGCTACTGACTAACCTGAGGTTAGGGACCCACTCACCCTATTATAAAATATAAGGATATTATAAATTAGAGGAGTTACATGATTGTATAAAAACACAAGGCCGAGTGTTTCTATCCAGGTCCTGGAAGTCCAAGGTGACTTCGGATATACTTTATTTATTAGAATACACAAGTTTCAGTGAGTCATGTGACAGAAATGACATCACTAAACTCCAATTATAACCGATGACATCACTAAGCACCTAAGGAAATCATGGCTCTTGTGTATTACACACACTTCACAATTAGGGATGCATCGAACACAGGATTCTGTTTGGGATTCAACCCTTTTCAGCAGGTTTTGGCCGAATCCTTGTGCCTGGCCAAACTGAAATCTGAATTTGCATATGTAAATTAGGGACAGGAAGGGAAATCACATGACTTTTGTTCACAAAACAAGAAAAGTTAAAAAAGTTTTTTCCCTTTCCTGCCACTAATTTGAATATGCAAATCAGGATTTAGATTCAGTTTGGTTTTCTCCCGTTTGCGGAGGGTTCGGGCGTTGCACCCGGGCCACCTAACAGGAGCGGTGAGTGACCCATGTTTTTATTTTTTTCTAACTGTCAAGCGGAGGGTTAGGGGCAAAAGCCTCGGTGGTGAGCGGATTTTAAATATAAAGTTTACCCCTACGAAAATCTGTTTTAATTGATTATACGTCAGGGAGGTTGGAGCGCCCCTTTTTTTAGACACATCTTTCACAAATGATTCAGGGATTCGGCCAAATACTAAATAATGGATTCGGTGCAACCCCAGTCACAGAATAAGGCTGATTAGGAGGAGCCTCTGAGGAACCGATTGGATCGGCGAAACGCGTCAGGCGGGAGTAACGTCATCACAAGCTGCAGGGAAAGCCACAAGGAGAAGCTAAGTTGCCGGCAAAACCATCATTCTCTATACTCCGAACGCCAAACCTGCATAAGTGACTATATGTGACTTCATTGTATATGTGTAAAACTTTTTTTTTATTAAATAGAATTATACTATGGAATCTTTATGTTCCCTTTGGAGCCAAAGGTACATTGTGAGGAGGGTCCACACCGGGGAAATAATATATGCGCTACCCCCAGATTGGCTCTTGCATTTCTGCTAAATTGGTGAAGGCTGCTGGAGGGAAGCGCTGTTGTCAGATTTAAAGGGGAAAAGAACAGTTGACTTTAATAATTGCACAAATAGGAGCTACATATATCTACACAGGGTGTTATATAACCTAATTGGAATATACAGTACAACATCATATTGTATTTTTCATCTCTCAGGCGCTGGTCCACGCTTGTGATTCTGATTAGGAATTTGAATTCAGATTCACATTACACGGCAGCTCAGAAACTAGGGATGCACCGAATCCAGGATTCGGTTCGGTATTCGCCCATTTTCAGCAGGATTCGGCCGAATCCTTGAACCTGGCCGAACCAAATCCTTAAAATGATGTGACTTTTCGTCACAAAACATGGAAGTAAAAAGGCACTATTTTTACCTCCTCCTCGCTGATTTGCATATGCAAATTGGGGTTGGGATTCGGTTCAGAATTCGGCCGAATCTTTCACGAAAGATTCGGGGGTTCGGCAGAATCCAAAAAAGTGGATTTGGTGCATCCCTATCAGAAACCAATGCATTCTGCATCAGAATTAATTAATAATCAGCCCTGTAGCACCAGCTCATTTTCTGGTTTGATAATTTTCCAGAACCCCTAAGCTTAGATTCTCAGCAGCAGCCCAGAGCCAACTGAGCATGTGCAGTGCCACTGACACACAATAGATGTCTAACAAGATGCGGAGCTGCTGGGGACGACTGGGAAGGCCTGGATCATAACTGTTATAGGGCTGCTGGACCTCTCGGCTGGCACAGTAAGTTCACTATAGAAGCCATATTTGTTATAGGCTTTACCTTTCATTTAAAATAAAGAAATATATTTTCCATTAAAGGGCCACTATACTGTTACTTTTACAAGCAGAGTTGTGATTAGTACAGAGGGATCTCTCTGCTGGAATAAATTCATTTCTTATTGGAGGTAATGAGAAATCCTCGGGAGTGGTCACTGCTCTAGAAAGTGCCAGTTAGTTCCAAAGGAAGTTTGTGGCCACCTGCCACCGAGACAATGGCGGCTTAAAGGGACACTGTCATGGGAAAACATATTATTTTCAAAATGCATCAGTTAGTTGTGCTGCTCCAGCAGAATTCTGCACTGAAATCCAATTCTCAAAAGAGCAAACAGATTTTTTTTTTATATTGAATTTTAAAATCTGACATAGGGCTAGACATTCAGTTTCCCAGCTGCCCCCAGCCATGTGACTTGTGCCTGCACTTTAGGATGGAACTGCTTTCTGGCAGGCTGTTATTTCTCCTACTTTATGTAACTGAATCAGTCTCAGTGGGACCTGGATTTTACTATTGAGTGTTGTTCTTAGATCTACCAGGGAGCGGTTACCTTGTGTTAGGGAGCTGCTATCTGGTTACCTTCCCATTGTTCTGTTAGGCTGCTGGGGGGAGTGAGGGGGTGATATCACTCCAACTTGCAGTACAGCAGTAAAGAGTGACTGAGCACAAGTCACATGACTGGGGGCAGCTGGAAACTGACAATATGTCTAGCCCCATGTCAGATTTCAAAATTGAATATAAAAAAATCAATTTGCTCTTTTGAGAAACAGATTTCAGTGCAGAATTCTACTGGAGCAGCACTATTAACTGATGTGTTTTGAAAAAAACATGTTTTCCCATGGCAGTATCCCTTTAAGGTTGAAACTGTGGCTAAAAATGTCCTATTTTATATAGTGAACTTATTGCACGAGGCTAAAGTTTGAGCTTGTCAATAGCAGCAATGATCCAGGACTTCAAACTTGTCACAGGGGGTCACCATCTTGGAAAGTGTCTGTGACACTCACATGCTCAGTGGGCTCTGATTGGCTGTTCAGAAGCTAAGCTTAGGGCTCATCACTAATTATCCAGCAGAAAATGAGCTTCCCTGGCTGTAATATAAGCTGATGCTACAGGTTTGCTGATTATTAAATTCTGATGCTAATTGCACTGGTTTCTGTGCTGCCATGTAGTAATTATGTGTATTAATTACTAATCAGCCTTATATTGTGACATTTCTATTCTATGTGTACTGTATATTGTGAGTGGCTCCCTAAGCTCAGTAAGTGACAGCAGCACAGAGCATGTGCAGTGAATCAGCAGAAAAGAAGATGGGGAGCTCAGGGTCGGACTGGGGGGCCCGGAGCCCACTGCTGCCACCCACCTGACCCCCAGCTCCAGCGCAGCTCGTGTGTATGCATGCGCTGGCGCTTCGAGTGTGTGCGCATGCGCCGCCACGCAATGCTTTTCTGGCATTAAGAAGCCTTTCTATCGTGGATGTGGGTGCGGTTCTGGGTTGGCAGGGCCCACAAAAGCCGGGGCCCACCTGGTTTTTTCCCGGTGACCCGACGGCCCAGTCCGACCTTGGGGGAGCTACTGGGGCATCTTTTGAGACACAGATCTTTACTGCTAAAGGGCTGTGGTTGCCTTGGGCTGGTACAGAAGCACAAAACATCATGTACAACATTTCTACCTACTTATTTAGTTAGGCTTTAGTTCTCCTTAAAGCTCCATGTGAGAGGACACCCTGTTCTGGATTGTTCCCAATCACCTACCAGTTTGTGGGCCTCCTCCTTTGCCTCGGCTGAGATCTGCTTCTCTTTGGCAAGAGCCTCTTGTGCCTGGCAGAGCTCCTGGC
Source organism: Xenopus petersii (assembly GCA_038501925.1). NCBI lineage: Eukaryota > Metazoa > Chordata > Amphibia > Anura > Pipidae > Xenopus > Xenopus petersii. Next base: position 151,961,684 of record CM076676.1, read on the forward strand.
GCACCTGAGTCAATACCTGAAAGGATGAGAAGTCACATTAGAGACAGAGAATGGTGAATAGATGTCATGGGTGGGGCCGAGGGGCGTAGTCTCCATTTGACCCACCTCCATGTCCTTGGCTCGGGCCTGCTCAGCCTTTTCTTTTTGCCTGCACAGCTGGTGCAGAGTCTCCTCTTTCTTCTGCTCCTGCTGCTTCCATCCTCCCACCACCAGCGCTAAGGTCTGGGGATAAAGGGGAAGTTCTCATTGTAATTTAATGCCCAATGGCCAGTAATATTCTTCTATCTACAGCTATTTGCACATAATCTGAAGGGCATGGGCACAACGTATATTGACAACACCATGGGAACTCAAGATGGTCACGTGACACACTAATACATTAATGGGACAGTTCACTTTTACGGGGCTGGTTGATAAAATTTGAATTGGAGCTTAAACAAAACTTAAAGGGGTGGTTCACCTTTAAGTTAAACTTTTAGTATGTCATAGAATGTCCTATGCCTAGCAACTTTTCGATTGGCCTTCATTTTTTCTTTTTTGTAGTTTTTGAATTATTTGCCTTCTTCTTCTGACGCTTTCCAGTTTTCACCTGACCCCATCTAAAAAAACAAATACTCTGTAAGGCTATAAATGTACTGTTATTGCTACCTTTTATTACTCTTCTTTCTATTCAGGCCTCTCTTATTCCTATTCAAATCGATGCATGGTTGCTAGGGTAATTTGAATCCTAGCAACCAGACAGCTGAAATCACAAACTGGAGAGCTGCTGAATAAAAAGCTAAAAAAACTCAAAAACCACAAATAATAAGAAATGAAAACCAATCGCAAATTGTCTCACAATATCACTCTCTACGTCATACTAACAGTTAATTTAAAGGGGAACAACCCCCTTTAAGAAAAAAAATCCAACTTTTTTAAATAAAATGCCACTTATTTACAAAAACTCTAGAGTTTCTGCTAGTTTGTGTTGATCTTCTCCAGGCAGGTGCCCAGTAGTTTGCACCTCATTCTTATTCTTGTGTGCAAGGATTTAACTGCTGGTACTGGCATTAGAATAAGTGCAGAAGCAATATTGTACTTTGTGTTAGTAAATGAGCCCCAGAGAGAGTAACAGTACAGGTAACATCACCTGGTCCAGCTGTTGGATCATAGTGTCCTTCCTGCTGTCGGCCGTCAGGGTGACAGTTAGTCTCTGCTGTAACTCCAGCATCTCGTTCTGCAGGTTCTGAATGTGCCGCTCCAGGTGCTAAAGAGAGAGGGAGGTGTCCTTAATATTCCACTAAAGTTGGCCATAGACGCAAAGATCCAATCGTATGAATCAACGTGCGATTGCACTTTCGCATCTCCTGACCCTCCACTAACCAGTCAGATTAGTTAAAGAACAGATCAGCAATGTTCTGCCCCTGACAGCAATCGTACGATATCTATGTCCAACCAAAACTAGTGACAGTCTCCCACTGAAAATCGTACGATCGGCAATACACGCAGAGATATTATCGGCAGCCGACAGAAATTTTCTAACCTGTCCGATCGACCAAATGACCGATCTCTGCCGGACAAAAAATGTCGGGACTCTCCACACACGGTCCGAAAATCGTATAAATCCAAGATTCGTACGATCGGATCGTAGCGTCTATGGCCAGCTTAGAGCTGGGGACTGACCCCAACTAAAGGGGTATACCTTGTTACAAGGGATCGGGGGTAATTAGCACACGGCTGAGCAGGTTTAATTAAAGCCGGCACCACGTGATCCATTAACGAGATTACAGCACAGCGGCTTAACAGCTGATCCACAGTCCTGACAGATGACTGAAAGGTGGAGAAACCAACAGGGAGGGGGGAATGGGAGAAAGTACCAGCGGCTCAGACAAATGGACAGCCCATCTGTGCTTGCTCCGTAACAAAGGGTGGTTCACTTTTAAGGAAACTTTTAGTATGTTATACAATTCTAAGCAACTTTTCAATATTTATTTTTTTATAGTTTTTGAATTATTTGTCTTTCTTTGCAGTTTTCAAATGGGCATCACCAACCTCATCTAAAAACAAATACTCTGTAAGGCTACAAATGTATTGTTATTGTTACTTTTTATTACTCCTCTTTCTATTCAGGCCTCTCCTATTCATATTCCAGTCTCTTATTCAAATCAGTGCATGGTTGCTAGGGGAATTTGGATCCTAGCAACCAGATTGCTTAAGATGCAAACTGGAGAGCTGCTGAATAAAAAGCGAAATAACTCAAAAACCACGAATAATAAATAATGAAAACCAATTGCAAATTGTCTCAAAATATCAGTCTCTACATCATACTAACAGTTAATGCAAAGGTTAACCCCTTTAAAGGGGTTGTTCACCTGAAATAAAGACTTTTCCCTAATTATTTTCTATGTGTGACCTTTCTTCTAATATTAAAGTGTAAGAATATTGCATTTTTCAACTCTGAAGGGAGGGGGGTTGCAGACTTTTTAACTGTTCTAAATCTATACATTTAGTTGATACATTTGTTAACTTTTTCCCTTCTGAGCAGAATCCCGGAGTTTCATTAAAGGGGAACTTCGGTTTCCAAACCAAAATCTGATAAAAAGGCCCACATAACACAGAAACCCCTAATATACCCATCACAGTTACCTGTTTCTTCAGAAACTATGAATAAATGCCATTTTCTATGCTGAAATCCAGCTGTGTAACAGCTGGATTTCTGCATCATTTAAAATCCTGGCAGGGAAGGAGGGACTAAACACTGATGTTACAAATTGTAACAACTTCTCCACAGCTTACAGACAGCATGCAGCAACTACATAACCCACAATGCATTGCACTGGGATGTTCCTTTCCTTATTGAAATCACGTGTGCAGGGAATTGTGGGGTTTGGAGGATACAAGCTGACGACTGATGGCTGTTGATACAAAGTAACAGTAGTCAGTCAGCTCAGCAAAGTAGTCAGACAGCTCAGCAGAAGAGCAGGGGACTAGGCTTAGGGAACTAATTATGAAAAGGCTGCATATTTTTTAATTGATGTTTATGAAATTATGTTTACTTTTCAAAAAACTTAAAGGGGTTGATCACCTTTGAGATAACTTTTAGTATGACATAGAGAGTGATATTCTGAGCCAATTTGCAATTGGTTTTCATTTTTTATTATTTAAGGCTTTTGAGTTATTTAGCTTTTTATTCAGCAGCTTTTCAATTTGCATTTTAAGCATTCTGGGACCAAATTCCCCTAGCAACCATGCACTGATTTGAATAAAAGTCTGGAATAATAATAGGAGAGGCCCGAATAGAAGGATTAGTAATAAAAAGTATTAATAACAATACATTTGTAGCCTTACAGAGCATTTGTTTTTTAGATGGGGTCAGTGACATTTGTTTTTTTAGAAAAGAGCTGCAAAGAGTCAGAAGGAAAAGGCAAATAACTATAAAACTATAAAAAAAAAAAATAATTAAAACCAATTGAAAAGTTGCTTAGAATTGGCCATTGTTTAACATAATAAAAGAGTTACCTTAAAGGCAAACCACCCCTTTAAGTTATGTTTGTATTGAGTTCTCCTTTAACAGTTCTAAATTGATACATTTAGTTGATACATTTCTTATCTTTGTCCCTGCTGAGCAGGCAACTGTTTGAATTGATACAATAGTTGCTAATACTCCCCATAGATACTACTGAGAAATGTATTGGACTAATTGTATCAACTAAATGAATCCACTAAATGTTGCAAAATTATAACGGCTCAGAATCTGCACCTGAATTACTGAGTTGCCAGACTCAAACATTCAACTTTAAACTTAGATTTTAAAAAAAATTTGTAAAAAAAAAAAAAATAGAAATTAATTGTAAAAGGTCTTGATTTCTGGTGAACAGTCTGAAATCAACGGAATTAAAAAAAGGAAAGTGTTGAAAGGCGAACCACCCCTTTTAACTGTCTAAAACCGCCCCCCTATTCTCAGGTGGCCATACACGCGCAGATAAAAGCTGCAGACAGGCTGAGGCCCAAATTCACTAAGAATCGAAGTTGCGGCAGACTTCGCCGCACTTCGCCAGGCGTATTTTCGCCAGCGCTCCGCAAATTCACTAAAATCTGAAGTTGCGCACAGGGGTAGCGTAAGTTTGCGAAGTTGCGCTAGCGTTAATTCACCAAGCGAAGCGAAGTTTCGCTAGCGATGGTTCATTTGCATACGGCGCCAAATTCAAATTTCAATGGAGGAACACGTATCTGCACTACAAATGCCTAGAAAACCTTCAAATCAGCAAATAAAAATGTTATTTTGCCCTACACATGTGCCCACTGTCTAGGTAAGTTGCCATGAGTCAGGAAATGTAGGGGGGAAGGAGGGGAGCCCCAAAAATATTTTCGATCTTTTTCAGCCTATCACCCATCATGTAGAAAACACGCCAGCGTTTTTTGGACTTAGAAAAAAATGTGACTTTTTTTGAAACAATCCCTATCTACTCTATTGCGCTTCGCCAGGTCTGAGGTGGCGAAGGAAGTCTAGCGTAAAAGGTAGCGTTCAGTACACTGTGCAAGTTAGTGAATTTGCGTAGTTACGTTGCTAGCGAAAATTCGCCTGGCGTAAGGGTGCGAAGTAACACTAGCGAAACTACGCCAGCGTTCGTTAGTGAATTTGCGAAGTACCGAAAATGGCAAACGCTAGCGAATTGATGCTAGCGTTCGTCGCTTAGTGAATTTGCGCCCGAGTCGGCAGCTTATTGGCCCGTGTATGGGGGCCCTCCGACAGGCTTCCCCGATCGATATCGACTAAAAATCCCGTTGGATCGAGGCCACATCTGTTCATTGATGCTGTCCCGCGATCCGACCGCCCGTTACCCATCGTTAGGATCCGATTGTTAGGCCCTAGGGCCCACGATCGGATCAGCCCAATATTGCCCACCTCAAGGTGGGCATATCGGGGAGAGCTCCGCTCGTTTGGCGACATTGCTAATCAAGTGGATCTCTCCATGTATGGCCACCTTTAGTCTTGTACAATACCCAGTAGGTATATCTAGTATAGGTCAATCTAAAAACAACTGGACTTGCTGAGTAATCAATGAAGACGTTTCACTACTCATCCGAGCAGCTTCTTCAGTTCAGGCTGCTCGGATGAGTAGTGAAACGTCTTCATTGATTACTCAGCAAGTCCAGTTGTTTTTAGATTGACCTATACTAGATATACCATGATCTGGATGAATGAAAATCTTCATAGTCAATATCCAGTAGGGTTGCACCCATTCAACTCTAGGCTTCTCCATTAGGAAGCAAGGGAAACAGAAAAGCAAGACACAGATAGAGAAACAGCAGCAGGGATTGTATTGAGACAGGGACAAAGGTGCAGTTAAGAAGGGGAAATAAGTGCCAAACAGTGGGATGTATTAGCAGAAGCTTGAACCACCGTTCCCTGAACTACAATGTTTTGTCCCTTGTTGTATATAGTAGCCATACTATATTACTATACTATATAGCCATACTATATTACTATACTATACTATACAGCCATACTATATTACTATACTATACTATACAGCCATACTATATTACTATACTATACTATATAGCCATACTATATTACTATACTATACTATATAGCCATACTATATTACTATACTATACTATATTACTATACTATACTATATAACTATACTATACTATACAGCCATACTATATTACTATACTATACTATATAGCCATACTATATTACTATACTATACTATATTACTATACTATACTATATAGCCATACTATATATTACTATACTATACTATACAGCCATACTATATTACTATACTATACTATATAGCCATACTATATTACTATACTATACTATATAGCCATACTATATTACTATACTATACTATATAGCCATACTATATTACTATACTATATAGCCATACTATGGGTAACGGAAGCGCTGGCACTGCTGCACATATAACCAATACCTTCCGTCGCGTGGTCTCTCTCTCCAAGGCGTCTCTCAGCTGCAGGTCAGGGAAAGCAGGAGCGGCTTTATACAGAGATGTGTAGTGAGGAAACAGTCCTTCCAAACCAGACAGGGAACGAGTGGGAGACACTGGCCGGGCACTGGGAATGACAAAATATAGAAATATGATGTGCAGTTAAAATGATACCGACACGTTCCTATAAAAATAGCAATGTGTCTGTATCAGTGAAAAGAAGCTGCAGAAGAAATATAAGCAGCTAAAAGCACCCCAAAGACGCCCCCAGCCCAGCAAACCTTAGTAAAGGCTAGGGATGCACCAAATCCACTATTTTGGATTTGGCCGAACCCCGGAATCCTTCGTGAAAGATTCGGCCGAATACCGAACCGAATTCTAATTTGCATATGCAAATTAGGGGTTGGAACGGGAAACATTTTTACTTCTTGTTTTGTTACAAAAAGTCATGCGATTTCCCTTCCCGCCACTAATTTGCATTAGGGATGCACATAATCCAGGATTCGGTTCGGGATTCTGCCTTTTTCAACAGGATTCGGCCGAATCCTTCTGCCCGGCAAACTGAATCCTAATTTGCATATGCAAATTGACTTTTTGTCACAAAACAAGGAAGTAAAAATGTTTTCTCCTTCCCACCCCTAATTTGCATATGCAAATTAGGATTCGGTTCGGTATTCGGCCGAATCTTTCACAAAGGATTCGGCCGAATCCAAAATAGTGGATTCTGTGCATCCCTAATGTGCATATGAATAAGGATTTGGTTCAGCTAGACAGAAGGATTCAGCCAATCCGAATCCTGCTGAAAAGGCCAAATCCTGCATTCGGTGCATCCCTAGTAAAGGCGACCCTCCGACCCAGTTAAATCATCTTCCTTTAGTCATACTGGGCTGGAGACAGCGTGGTCCCTCCATAGGCTGGAGTCATGTTTTCATTTGTAACAAGCCTATGGAGGGATCGTGCTGCCCAGCATGACTGAAACAACTCAGGAAGATGATTTAAAGGACCAGTAACATCAAAAAAATTTGTTAGTGTACACTGAAAAAAAAAATACACAAATAAAAATTAAACAAATTAATAGGGATGCACCAAATCCACTTTTTTGGATTCGGGCGAAACCCGGAAGCCAATGTGAAAGATTCGGGCGAATACCGAACCGAATCCGAACCCTAATTTGCATATGCAAATTAGGGGTGGGAAGGGGAAAACATTTTTTACTTCCTTGTTTTCTGACAAAAAGTTACGCATTTTCCCTCCCCACCCCTAATTTGCATATGCAAATCAGGATTCGGTTTGGCCAGACAGAAGAATTCGGCCGAATCCTGCTGAAAAAGGCAGAATCCTAGATTCGGTACATCCCTACAAATTAAACTTTAAAATCACAAAGTCTTTATTAATAAATAACTTACCAAAAATCCACTCTCCTCTTCAGAAAAGGCGGCAAGGTGACGATACATTATGCGGTGCTCGATTTCTCCTCGCTGGCTATCTCCTATAAAGAAGGCAGGGAGGAGAAACCGAGTGCCGCACAATGGATCTCCCGATCGTTTTCTGAAGAGGAGAGCAAGCAAGAGTTTGAGTAAGTTATTTCTTAATAAAGACTTTGCGATTTTAATGTTTAATTTGTCTTGGTGTTTTTTTTTTCAATGTATACTAACGAGTTTTTTTAAAAACAAAATTTGAGGTTACTGGTCCTTTAACGGCGTCTGAGGGTCACCTTTACTAAGGTTCGCTGGGCTGGGGGCAGCTTTTAGCTGCTTATATTTATCGTGCAGCTTCTTTTCACCGATACCGACATGTTCCTTTTTTAATACGAACGTCAGTATCACTTTAATACAACAACGAATACACCGACAAGTACAAGACTGAATAAGGCACTGGGACCAGGCCTGGGCCGGTAATCTGTGAGTTCTGGCAAATGCCAGAGAAGCGGCTGTAAGATGCCATAGACACTCATTATGTATCAGGCTGCTGGGGGCTGTTTGGGTCTCTGTGTAGCTGAAATGCCAGGGCCTATTTTGAATCCCAGGTCCGACTGGGACCAACACCACTGCTACCAGTTATTAACCTCTAGCTACCAAATGTCCGACTTCATTGTATTTTGGACTGGTCAGTTCCATACTCAATCTGCTCTATACCTTAAAGGGGAACTATCGTGAAAATTAAAAATGTAATACAAAAAATGTAATACAAGCTTAATCAATTAAATATTCTGCATCTGAAATAATCAAGTTCATCTTCACTATTCCTCTCTCAGCATCTGTTTCTCTTCATTCTGTCTTCATGCAGCAGTTGGGCGTCAGATATTCATGACAGTTACATCCAATATATCTTATAGGGGGGCTCCTTTTGCCTAGAAGATGTATTAGAGGTCACTCTATTAAACTCACCAGACATCATGTCTCTCTACATGCAGGATTTGTGCAAAAGGCAGTTATTTTGTTACATTTTGTTTGTACTGGAATCAGTTATTTGAGTGAGCTCTAATACATCTGCTAGGAAAGGAGCCCCCCTATAAGATATATTGGATCTAACTGTCAATGAATATCTGACACCCAACTGCTGAATGAAGACAGGATGAAGAGAAACAGATGCTGAGAGAGGAATAGTGAATTGGGATGGGTGAATTTGACCCGTTTCGTTTTGCCAAAAGTTTGCAGCCGGCAAAATGTCGCCGACGCCCATTAAAGTCTAAGGGCGACAAAAAAAAAAACTGTCGTGTTGCGAAATTTTTTGACGCGCGTCTTTTTTTTTTTTTTACGCACGTCATACAAGTCTTCGTGGCGAAAAAATTCGCCCATCCCTAATAGTGAATAAAAATTTGATTATTTCAGAAATGATGCAGAATATTTAATTGGTCGTATTTAGAAAGTTTCTTATTTCAGTATGATGAAGCTTTTATTAAATTTTCATTTTCGCGATAGTTCCCCTTTAACTGTCAGAATATGCAGATTAACATGACCAAGTGTCTTCAGCATTCTCACTGCCACCTGGCTAGATAACCAAGGTGATGCCTTCAAGGAAAATTGCCATATTCTCTTTTTTTGGGCAGTTCTGGGAGAAATAATGCCAAACAAGGCAAAGCAAATCTTGACATTTTTTTTCCATTTTTTTGCACTGGGGAGATATTGTATAAAAAGGATTTTATATAGAAAAGTGGTATCAGCGCCCTCTAGTGTCTAATGAGTAAAAACAAGATCTATAACAATTGTATTGTATCCTCAACATGAGATGTACTGGGCCGTAGAGCCAACACACTTTATAATTATTCACGGTTTCTTTTCAACGACTTAAAGGGATTGTTCACCTTTAAATTAACTATTAGTATGATGTAGAGAGGAATATTCTGAGACAATTTGCGATTGGTTTTCAGTTTTTGTGTGTGTGTTTTTCTAGTTATTTCGCTTTTTATTCAGCAGCTCTCCAGGCTGCAATGTCAGCAATCTGGTTGCTAGGGTCCAAATTCCCCTAGCAACCATGCACTGATTTGAATAAGAGACTGGAATATGAATAGGAGAGGCCTGAATAGAAAAATGATGAATAACAAGTTGCAATAACAACATATTTGTAGCCTTACAGAGCATTTGTTTTTAGATGGAGTCAGTGACCACGATTTGAAAGCTGGAAAGACTCCGAAGAAGAAGGCAAATCATTCAAAAAAACAATAAAAAATAAATAATGAAGACAAATTTAAAAGTTACTAAGAATTAGCCATTCTACAACATACTAAAAGTTAAATTAAAGTTGAGCTTTACAGTTTGGAATATAACAGTGTAGGGTTCCACTTACCTTTGCAAGCAATGACTGGAATGACCATAAATGGCAACATCATAATAAAAGGTAACACTAACTCAACCTTCCCATGCAAGCCCATGAATATAGCTTGATAAAACTACAATTCGGCCCTTTTCGTAGGATTCGGCTGAATCCTTAAAAGGACATGGAAAGTTAAACTAAAGAAGTAGCTAGAAATGTTGTACATGATGTTTTGTGCTTCTGTACCAGCCCAAGGCAACCACAGCCCTTTAGCAGTAAAGATCTGTGTCTCCAAAGATGCCCCAGTAGCTCTCCATCTTCTTTTCTGCTGATTCACTGCACATGCTCTGTGCTGCTGTCACTTACTGAGCTTAGGGAGCCAATCACAATATACAGTACACATAGAATAGAAATGTCACAATATAAGGCTGATTAGTAATTAATACACATAATTACTACATGGCAGCACAGAAACCAGTGCAATTAGCATCAGAATTTAATGATCAGCAAACCTGTAGCATCAGCTTATATTACAGCCAGGGAAGCTGATTTTCTGCTGGATAATTAGTGACGAGCCCTAAGCTTAGCTTCTCAACAGCCAATCAGATCCCACTGAGCATGTGAGTGTCACAGACACTTTCCAAAATGGTGACCCCCTGTGACAAGTCCTGGATCATTGCTGCTATTGACAAGCTGAAGATTTGGGCTGGTGCAATAAGTTCATTATAGAAAATGCCATTTTTAACCCTATTCATTTTTATGGTTTAGTTTAAAATCATCTCTTTTTCCCTCTTCCCTCACTGATTCGCATATGCAAATTAGGGGATGGATTTGGTTCGGCATTCAGCCAAAACAATAATTGGATTCAGTGCATCTCTAAATTAAAAGCGCAGTTCCAGTGACTGGCATATCAAATTACTGGCCAGAGAGACCAACCTGACCCCAGACTTACTTCAGCAGTGTGGTTGTGGCATCACTCTGCTCTTCATCCTTATCACTGACATGGCCTGTGGGGAGAAGGAAATGTCACTTTCTAGTTTCCCAATGCACTCTGCACTCCCTCTTCCCTTACAATTAACTTTGTTCACTCACGGGACTGCTGGGTGATGCTGTGGTTGAAACTCAGCATGTTCTGCAAGTAGGAGCGAAGAGACTCCATCTGAGAGATATAAGAGACCCCCTGCAAAAAGAAGACATCCGTCAGTAACGCAGAGATAGAGAGTTAGATAGTTATATATTGAATACCTACATGATAACATCTGAATAATACTTTTGTTCAGGCCTCTCCTGAGCCCATAACAAGGACAGAGATATATAGTGAATAAAGTACCCCCTCTTGTAAAATATAAGGATATTATAAGTTACAGAGAAGTTTCATGACCATATAAAAGTATGAGGCCAAAGGCTGAGTGTTTTTATACAGGTCATGGATCTCCGAGGTAACTTCTAATATCCTCATATTTTACAACTGGGGGTACTTTATTTATTATAATACACAAATTTCAGTGAGTCATGTGACAGAAATGACATCAGAACTCACCGTTTATAACTGATGACATCAGAACTCACCGTTTATAAGGATATCATTTACAAGATATTCATGGCTTCTGTGTATTATAAATAAATATAAACATTTCGGTCAGTCTGCTATAGTCAAGCCTATCTAGATGAGAAGTATCAGAATGCAGGATGGGCAGAGGCACAGGTCACTTGGTAACCCCAACTGTAGGCCGTCATAGAACTGGAGATGCAAGGACTTCACCCTGAAGCAGAGCAGCAGGAATTTGATTCTTTTTGGTGTTACTGTTCCTTTAAATCAAAGTGCCAGAACATAAATTAAAATATAATGTACTGCTGCCCTTGACTTGTAAAGGTTCTGTGTTTGCTCCAGAAACACTACTATTGTTATATATCAGGGGTGTCCAAAAAGTGGATCTCAAGACACTGTCAACAAACAGCTCGACTAAATTACCCTTCTTTTTTATTCTTTTCATTCAGATCCTTATTCTGTTTAGGTCACATGAGAAATAGTTTTTTTTTTTTTTACAGTAATATAAATTCTTTTATAAACAAATATAATAATTTAAGTAATATTTTCCATGGAACAGAATTCTAACCGTGATATTAATGGGACATCATCATTAAAAGTAAACCTTGCATTAGTAAAGTATGGGCACTCCTGTTATATATTTATACAAACAAGCTGCTGTGTAGTCATGGGGGCAGCCATTAAAGAGATAAAATAACCTCAGAAAATAACCTTTTTTATTACCGATCATAACATTGTGTTTGAATGCTATTTATAATTTTGCCATAAAAGTATTTGCCTGATGCTTTTACATTACCTTTCTTACTACCCTGTTCCTGTATGAGGGGGCGGCCATATTTGAGCAGCAGGAGTCCATTTGCATTAGAAACTTTAACTGACAAGTTGAGAAGGGACAGCCAGGTCCGCAAAACAGTCAGGTTTAGGAACTTCAAGTAACAATTACTTACAAAAGCAGAACCAGTGGAAAAACAATCAACATGACCTATAGGTAACTTTTACTGTAGATTGATATTTTGAAAAGAAAATGTTTAGTGTCAGCATCACTTTAAACACAGTAGATAATAGATAAGTTCTGAAGAATCCCATTGTATACTACAGAGTTTATCTGTTATGTGCTATGTAACCTGTGCCTTTTCTCCAGCTTGAATAGCTGCCCCATAGCTATCTATCTATCTATCTATCTATCTATCTATCTATCTATCTATCTATCTATCTATCTATCTATCTATATGTGTTTATTAAAAGGGTAAGGTAACTTTTAACTTTTATTATGTCATATAACAGCCAATTCTAAGCAACTTTTTCAATTGGTTTTCATGATTAATTTTTTTTATAGTTATTTGCCTTTTTCTTCTGACTCTTTGCAGCTTTCAAATGGGCGTTGTGGACTCCCTTCTAAAAAAAAAACGAGAGCTCTGTAAGGCTACACATGTATTGTTATTGTTACTTTTAATTAGTGATCGTTCTAGTCAGGTCTCTCTATTCATATTCCATTCTCTTATTCAAATTAGGGTATGGTTGCTACGGTAATTTGGACCCTAGTTACCAGATTGGTTAAGATGCAAATTGAAGAGCTGCTGAATAAAAAGCTAAATAATAACTCAAAACCCATAATAAAAAAAATTAAAACCAATTGCAAATTGTCTCAGAATATCCCCCTCTACATCAGACTAAAATGTATCTCAAAGATGAACAACCCCTTTAAACAAACACAGTGCAGGGCAGCAGTAAATTATATTTTAATTTCTTTTAGGCGCTTTTATTTTTTGGTGTTACTGTTCACTAAAAGCTTTATGCATGTGGAACGTTCTATGACAATCCTGTACCCCAGCAGTGTGTCGCACAGAAAGTTCTATTCACCTTTGCACTCGAAGCCGCTACACCTTCCTGTAACTTATGGGACATCTCATCCGCCAGCTCGTCCATGTCAGTCACGTGAGTGGGACTGCGGGAAGCAGCGAAATTCCCCAGTAAGTATTCCGTGTCCTGACTCTCCGCCTCCAGTTCCTTGCTGCGTCGCAGGGATGAATACAGCTGGGTGGTCACCTCAGAAAAGGCTGCGCGTCTGACACTGGCGGCGGATGGGAAGGAGAGGGCCGGTGTAGGAGAGGGGCTGCGAGAGACATGATGGAGAGGAGACGTCGGAGAAGAGAGAGGAAGAGGTTCAATGCCACTGAGAAGTGAGGAATCCTTGGGGTTGTAGTGATGGGGAAGCGCCATGGAAACAGCACGAGTAGCTTTGAGAAAAAGAAATGTGAGAGATGTTATTTATTATTTATCTTTATAAAGAAACTTCCCATATACATTCACTAAACATTCCCACTGCTTATATATAAATGGAATTGCTTTTGAAGGGGTTATCCCTTTTCTCTTCTCTTGTACTGATCATTGAAACCAGAAGTCACTTCTCCTTCATTCAAACCAATAGCCCCTAGCAACCATGCACCGATTTGAATAAGGGACTGGAATATGAATAGGAGAGGCCTGAATAGAAAGAGGAGTAATAAAAAGTAGCAACAACAATACATTTGTAGCCTTACAGAGCATTTGTTTTTTAGATGGGGTCAGTGACCCCAATTGGAAAGCTAGAAAGAGTCAGAAGACAAATAATTAAAAAAACTATAGACAATAAATAATGAAGACCAATTGAAAAGTTGCTTAGAATTGGCCATTCTATAATATAATAGAAGTTAAAGCAGAACTACAATTCCCAGGCCAGCATCAGTCTCATGTGCATCTCCCTGTAGCCTGTGCCTACAATTCCCAGCATCCTCTGACAGCAGGAGAGGCGCAGGGTAACGTGAAGGCCTTTGATATATTCACACAGGGGGTTAAGGGGTTCAGGAGTAACCCCATGCTGAATAGAAGGTGTCATACTCACCCTGCCACGAACAATTCCAGTTTCCAGTCCCGAACCCAACGCCTTCCTTGTTTAAAACCCGCTTCACCAGCCGCCCCGTGACGTCATCTCTCCGCAGCTGCGCGTCCCTCTGGTTTCACCATAGCAACAGACAATCGCACAGCGTTCCGCACGCTCTCTGACGCCATCTTGCTACACCGTTAAATCAGCCGTTGGAAAGTGTCTCGCGGACACCTTTGTACACCCACGTAGCTGGAGGCGCTTTGAGGACTGAGTGAAATGGACCTGCTGGTTTCTACGAAGGCCTGCACAGTACTGTTAGTTGCGTTTATAAGTGTTTTGAGCGTGTGCTGATTGAATCATAACAGCGGACGAGGAAATGTGCGTCAGGCCAACGCGCCGCCATCTTTATTGCGGGCGATGTAGTTGACTTGTGAGGCTCGAAATGGCGGAAGGGAAGTTGACAGTTACAATTAGGAGGAAGTAGCGGGCGGGCCCGGAAGTGCTAATAGTGAAATAGACATTGCAGGGTGAGTAGATTTTATTATGTCGAAATATATTATTATTGGGGCCTGTCAGGCTGATTTGGATTCTGCAGGGCGGGGTTATCAGCTTAATGTGTGGCACTGCCAAATTGGCTTTCCGTTTATTTTTGACTATTTCACTGGCGAATGGCTAGGCCAGAGCCTCTACCCAATTCCCCTATCTGGACTTTAATGACTGCCAAATGCTGTCATTCAGGGGAGCTGGTTAAGACGAGCAATTAATATTATTCTGACTGCACCACAGCAGGAAAGCGAATTGTGCATTTAAAGTGCATATAGATTAGTGGGAGGCCTGTCAGCACTTCATTAGCCGGCCCTAGATTGTTATTCGTGCTTGCCCAGTATAGTTTGTGGTTGACCAGTATAATTTGCGGTTGCCCAGTATAATTTGTGGTTGCCCAGTATAGTTTGCGGTTGCCCAGTATAGTTTGCGGTTGCCCATGAGGTGGGTTTGCAATTCCTCTGAGGCCTTGGCTGTGTTCTTCTCCATCATGGGCCCCAAACACAGATGAACCAGGGTTAGTTCTGAGAGATTTATCTTCTCTTTTATTTCCCTCTCTAGATGACCATCCACAACTTGTACATATTCGACCGGAACGGCATCTGTCTGCACTACAGTGAATGGAACCGGCGGAAACAGGCCGGCATCAACAAAGACGAGGTGATAAACCCCAAGAAGACGGGGGGGGGGGGCTTATATAACTCCTCACACCACTACCATTTGATTCTGCCCTGTGTCCTGTTTTTCTCTGTCCCTGTCCCTGTGATTTTAGGGGTTCCTAGACCCCATCTCTTTCCCATTCTACCCACTGCCTCCCCCTCTCACCATTCTTCTTTCCCTGCAGGAGTGTAAGCTCATGTACGGCATGCTCTTCTCCATCCGATCCTTTGTCAGCAAGATGAGCCCGGTGGACATGTATCCTTCGCTCACGTGCAAAATGGACTGAGCCGAGCCAATATTGTGCAGGGAAAGAATTTGTATAAGAGACAATAATGTGCAGGGAAAGAATTTGTATAAGGAGCCAATAATGTGCAGGGAAAGAATTTGTATAAGAAACCAATATTGTGCAGGGAAAGCATTTGTACAAGGAGCTTATCATTGCTGTCATCTGTCCAGCCTAGTTATTCTAAGTACAGGGAGATCCCTCATAATTGTGACTGAAGTGCTTGCCAGGAAGACACTATAAAGGTGAACACTTATTAAATATACAAGGAACCAAGCGGTCCACAGTACAACACAGATATATTTAGCGGTTATTAGAATGGGCTGAGCTTGTATCCAACCACGGAACACCCCTCCTTTACTGTATCCTTATTAGCCTCTCTGTTAGAGGCAGCAGAGTTTATTAGTGCTGGAAGGTGCTGCTTGGGAGATATAGAAGGCAGTTTGCACATAGTTATCACAGTAGAGTTCCTGGCCACCATTATGTCTTCCCAAACAATCTCTATAACTAAAGGTGCCCATAGACGAAACAATTTTGACCTTTCTTGGAAAAGATGTTTCCAAGAAAGATTGTTCGTTTTAATACACACGTGTAGAGCTGAATAGTCAGATATACAGATAGAAACAATAGATTTCTACCTGTATCTGATGATTCAGCACTAACAATGGCTGATGTTTGGGTGCCTTCAAAAGCACCCGATCAAAATTTCCCGTCCAGCCTGATCACCGGTCGGTCGGCTCTTTTTCCACCATACACACGCCGAATATCGTAGGAAAATTTGTTTAGTACGATATTATCTGTGCGTCTATAGCCACCTTAACACAGTGACCTACAATTACCCACAACTGTCCATGAAGCAGAATTGCCCATCATCAAGGGCGTACTACAGCAGGGGGCCCAGGAGGTATAGGGGCCCCATAAGGCTCTAATACATATACAATTTCAATATATATTGGTAAAACAGGTCAAACTCTAAACATTTTGTTGGCCAACAGTTTTTTTTTGCCCTGAAATTGTCTAAAATAGAGGAAAGTCACTGAAAAATTCGAGAATGGGACGGGAGACTGGGGTACAGAGCCCAAAATCTGGTAACGCCTGACTTCTACACAAGGCAGTTGCATTGCATGCTGGATATTGTAGTCTTACATTAATCTTGGCAAATTGTTAAACAAAAACTACATTACCCAACATACATTGGGAGGCACAGGCTTGACACATTAGGGAAAGAAAAAAATTTGGGCTGATTTCCAAAGTACAAACCAGCCCAAAAAGTATCCTTAGTTTGGCTAACCTGCATGGGCTTTATATTAGGGATGCACTGAATCCAGGATTCGGTTCGGGATTCGGCCAGGATTCGGCCTTTTTCAGCAGGATTCGGATTCGGCCGAATCCTTCTGCCCGGCCGAACCAAATCCTAATTTGCATATGCAAATTAGGGGCAGGGAGGGAAATTGCTTGACTTTTTGTCAGAAAACAAGGAAGTAAAAAAATGTTTCCCCCCTTCACACCCCTAATTTGCATATGCAAATTAGGGTTTGGTTCGGTATTCGGCCGAAACCTTTGTGAAGGATTCGGGGGTTCGGCCAAATCCAAAAAAGTGGATTTGGTGCATCCCTACTTTAAATTAGTAGGCTGGAAAACCGCCAACCTGGCAACTCTGACGTTGTGTCAGATTGGGTGTCATATTCAACCTGTTTCAATCATATTCAACCTTTTATTAGAGCCCAGCCGGTGTATGTCCCTTTAACTAAACCCATTCAGGAAAGATGGTTTCCTCTCTTTCCAAACCAGCAAGTACAAGCTGCATTACTACGAGACACCCAGCGGCCTGAAGATGGTCATGAACACAGACCTGAGTGTGGGGAGCACACGGGAAATCCTGCACCAGATATACAGTACGGTGAGTGACAAGGGACATTCCTGCCTATAGATAAGGAACTGAATTAGAGGTGTAGCTGTTATGGGTTGGGGTGTTTCTGCTCTGTTTGTATAAGGCAGCCTAAAGGGATTCTGTCATGATTTTTATGGTGTTGTTTTTATTCCTAATTGACACTGTTTCCACTGCAAATAATTCACTCTACAATATAAAATTTCATTCCTGAACCAGCAAGTATATTTAGTGGTGTGTAGGTGCATCTTAGCTCATTTTGCCTGGTCATGTGCTTTCAGAAAAAGCCAGCACTTTAGGATGGAACTGCTTTCTGACAGGCTGTTGTTTCTCCTACTCAATGTAACTGAATGTATCTCAGTGGGACCTGGATTTTACTATTGAGTGCTGTTGTTAGATCTACCAGGCAGCTGTTATATTGTGTTAGGGAGCTGTTATCTGGTTACCTTCCCATTGTTCTGTTGTTAGGCTGCTGGAGAAGAAAGGGAGGGGTGTGATATCACTCCAACTTGCAGTTAGGGTTGCCACCTGGTAAAAATGATGGTTGAACCCAATGTTTTTAATAGGGAAAAAATATATAGGAAGGCCGGTATTTTTTTCCAGAAAAGGTGGCAACCCTACTTGCAGTACAGCAATAAAGAGTTTATTAGAGCAAAAGTAACATGACTGGGGGCAGCTGGGAAACTGACAACATGTCTAGATTTCAAAATTAAATATAAAAAAATCTGTTTGCTCTTTTGAGAAACAGATTTCAGGGTAGAATTCTGCTGGAGCAGCCCTATTAACTGATGCATTTTGAAAAAATCTTTTTTCCCATGATCCCTTTAAAGGATCAGTAACATCAATTTTTTTAATTAAAAAATTTGTTAGTGTAGAACAAAAAAAACCCACAAAGACATTAAACATTTAAATAGCTAAGTCTTTATTAAGAAATAACTTACCGAAACTCCGCTTGCTCTCCTCTTCAGAAAAGGTGATCCATCGTTCGGCGCTCGATTTCTCCTCCCTGCCTTCCTTAGAGGAGATAGCCAGGGAGGAGAAATTGAGCGCCGCATGATGGATCGTCGCAAGTGGAGTTTCAGTAAGTTACTGGTCCTTTAAGTTGTGTGCTTGCAGGGGTGGGAGTATATGTTGTGTATATATAAATATATATGTTTGTGTGTATTTAGCATGGCTCCTGCCGAGTCTATTGACTGTTGGATTAAGGCCCTTCTCTCTGTTCCCCTCAGATTTATGTAGAATATGTGGTGAAGAATTCCCTCTGTTCTCTCAATGAGCCGATTCAAAGTGAACTCTTTAAAACCAAACTGGACACTTTCATCCGCAGTCTCCCTTTCTTCTCTGCCCGGGCGGGATAATCACAATTGCACCAGCACAGTGCCCCCTACTGCCCATTCTTCAACCAATTCCATGTTTTGTCTGCGTCTGACCAATCAGCTGTGGCTGCAGAAGTTGCATCGATGGTCATGTAGCAAATACCCAGACCTTTGTTCCGTGGGTCTGTCTGTGCTCTCTGTATATCTGTCAGGTTTCCTGCAGCCGGACACTAACGAGGGATTTCTGAATTCGTGTTATTTTGTTCTCATACTCCGTTTCGGGGACAAATACCGGGGACAAGTGATTTCATATCAATACGACACTGCAAAATATCTGACTGAAATGCCCAAAGGGTGTTGTGAACAACCAATCGGATTAATTTACAGAATACTCTTCAGATTTTCTTGTTGACTCCATTTTAATGTTCTGATTGGCTGCAGGCTTTTTTTTTTCCTACTCTGCTCTTGGTACCACTACCATCAAGCCTCACTGAATGTCTCCTGGTTTTGCTGTTTGTTTATTACAAATTGAAATGCCCAAATGCCCAGGCCATGTAAAATAAAGCAGAAAAATGTTGGTGCTTTGTGTCTTTTGAGAGTCACAGTTACTGTATGAGCAGAGATCTACATGATAACAGGAACAGGAATACTAAAACAGTAGCATTAAAGGGCTGCTGCACATTTATATTTTCTACAGGACTGTGCTTAGTACAGAGGAATACCTATGCTGCCATAGTTTTATGGGATCTCTCTGTACAGACTATGAGCAAACTTAGGGGACTGTTCCTGCTGAATTGTGCTTAGTACAGGGAATACCTATGCTGCCATAGTTTTATGGGATCTCTCTGTACAGACTATGAGCAAACTTAGGGGACTGTTCCTGCTGAATTGTGCTTAGTACAGGGAATACCTATGCTGCCATAGTTTTATGGGATCTCTCTGTACAGACTATGAGCAGACGTAGGGGGCTGTTCCTGCTGAATTGTGGAGAGAAAGAAGACGTTAATATGTCCTTTATATGGTGCAAGATGGGGCCCAGACAATGTTCCATTAAGTGACGCTGGATTCTCAATACAAGACGTTGGATCTGGGGCAAATACAGTTTGATGGCTGACTGTGGCAGGTGGCTGCTGATTCCTGGCAGAAGATAAAGTGTCAGACGGTACATCAACTGTCACCCTTATGTGTGCTGCCGCCAGTGCATAGCTCTGTACCCCCTGTGCTTCTTGCTGGAGGTCAGACGCAAAGTCTCTTCCTGTTTCTTTGTGGAAAGATTCCACGACTACACAGACATTGTCCCTGTGATTATTTTTGGTTATGTTTCCCTTTGTTCTACTGTACATGTGCGCAACTAAAATTATAATCCATGTAAGTCTATGGGGTAATGCACACAGGAAGCCCCCGATCCATTCAGCAGATGTTAAAGGGGCAGTTCCCCTGTGTTGGGATAATGGAGCCATTGGCAGTGATATTGTGATCTGCACGCTTATGTGGAGAGGGAGGAGTGCTAAATTCATTCATAAATCTGGATATTTTTCCCCAAAAAATGAATCCCTGTGTCATAAATCATATTTTATATCTACTGACACCCCCCCCCCCCGAGATCTGTGCCCGTCTATGTCATTAAGGGAAGCGCAATGCTCTGCAGACCATCTGTCTGGCTGGATGTGAACTGCTAATCGCTCTGCTAATCTGCTGGGCCAGGGCTCGGGGTGGGGGGGAGCTGAGTGACAGTCACTTGGACGGACGAGAGACGCCGGAGAGAGGAGACAGTTGCAGGTGTGACTTGGGGAGGTGGAAAGAGACAGTTGCAGGTGTGACTGGGGGAGGTGGAAAGAGACAGTTGCAGGTGTGACTGGGGGAGGTGGAAAGAGACAGTTGCAGGTGTGACTGGGGGAGATGGAAAGAGACAGTTGCAGGTGTGACTGGGGGAGGTGGAAAGAGACAGTTGCAGGTGTGACTGGGGGAGATGGAAAGAGACAGTTGCAGGTGTGACTGGGGGAGATGGAAAGAGACAGTTGCAGGTGTGACTGGGGGAGATGGAGGGAGGCAGATTGTAGGTGAGGTGGGGGGGGAGAAGTGGGAGAAGCAATGGGGGGGTTAGAGATATTTATAATGAAGTTGCCCCAAAACATTTACTTTAATGTACTTGTTGCTCTGGGTGTTTCACAGATCTCTCTGTCTCACCTCTGCACCCCCATTATCCTCCTTACAGACCCCCCCCCAATATCTTCTTTTATTTACTTTCTTCTTCCACCCCCGCTCCTTGTCCTTCTCCCCCTCTCTGAGCTACTGGAATCCCCGCAGCAGCCGCCATGTTCCCTGGTAACCCCCGCAGCAGCCTGAGACGCTCGGGCAGGTTCAGTGTGGATGAGGTGTATGGGCTGAACCATTCCATGAAGGTGAGACCTCGAGTGGAGCTGAAAAGAAGAGGAGAAAATGGCTCCGTCACAGCCCAGCTCCAGCCCAACGGCCGGGGCAAGGAAATCCAGACTGGCCAGTGCCAGGGCAACCAAAGTGGCATGACATATAGGTGAGTTTATTGGGCACTAGAGCTCACACTCATTGCACTCGCTCTATGGAACTGTCTCCCCAATCAGCCCCTTCTCTTCTGCCAAGCTCCCCTATTTGTTACAATGGGGGAGTCCAATTAGTCAGTCTGCAGTTATAAGTGGTATAAAACTGCTGCGTGTGGGAAGTATACAGCAACCCTGGAATATGGATCATTGTACTGTAGTACTGGGAGCTGCCATATTGATTTCCTTAGTACATACATAGGGCTCCTGTAAACCTCACATGTGCACCAGTCTTTGTAACGGTCACCAGTGCTCAGCCTGTGCAGCGGGTTGGCCACGTTTGGCCATGGCACTTCCATTCTCAGGTGATGCAGAGTAGTGGGACTGGACTGGAGTCGGCAGCTGAGACTGACAGTTGCGGTTGATAAAGGGGAAGTCATTAGAGCCCGGGAACTCGGCTCTTCCCAAAGAAACCCAATAGTTGTGGAAACTCCTGGATATTCCTCTGACATTTCCTCTCCTCCCCCCACTCCCTGTGTCTCAGCTGTGACCCCTCAGGCACCAGACACGGGGGGGGGGGGCAGTCACACTCCATCTATTACTGAGTCCTGTCAAGTGGAACTAACATGGCATCACTCGGGTGCACGGGCAGACTTAGTGCCCTCTCCTGTGCCATCACCTTCTACTCCTTATCCCTCAGCTTCTCTCCATTTTTCTCTTTTTTTCTGTCGCTTCTCTACTATTTCCCTCCACATTCTCTCTCCTCGCTGCTGAGATTTCCCTGCTCCTCTCCATTGCTCTTCTCTCTTCACCCTTGAGATTTCCCTGCTCCTCTCCATTTTTTTCCATTTCTATTCTCTCTCCTGAGATATTACTGCTTCTCTCTTTCCCAGACTACTCTCTTATCTCTCACTAGTTACCTGTGTACTTCTATCTCCCAGCATCACACTGCCTTTCTCTGCCTATTCTTGCTTCTCCCTCCTATTTTCCCTATCTATCCCACTGCTTCTCTCTTTCTCTTGTCACTATTATTCTCTCTATCTATCCCACTGCTTCTCTCTTTCTCTTGTCACTATTATTCTCTCTATCTATCCCACTGCTTCTCTCTTTCTCTTGTCACTATTATTCTCCCTATCTATCCCACTGCTTCTCTCTTTCTCTTGTCACTATTATTCTCCCTATCTATCCCACTGCTTCTCTCTTTCTCTTGTCACTATTATTCTCCCTATCTATCCCACTGCTTCTCTCTTTCTCTTGTCACTATTATTCTCCCTATCTATCCCACTGCTTCTCTCCTGTCACTATTATTCTCCCTATCTATCCCACTGCTTCTCTCCTGTCACTATTATTCTCCCTATCTATCCCACTGCTTCTCTCTTTCTCTGACTATTCTCTGATCAGCCCTCTGACACATTTGAAAGTCTGAACCCCTGCTTTTCTCTCTCATTTCACTCAATCAATCACCCATCTCCTCACTCTATCACCCCCCCTCAATGAATGGCTACAAGTCTCCTCGCTGGGACCTATTTGGGAGCCCCGTGTGCAAGACTGGGGGATGGAAGAGGAGGACTTTGGGTGCTGGACTAGGGGAGTCACTATCTTCTCCCCATCAGTGTATGACCCATGGGCAGCGAGACTGTGGGTTGGAGACTTTTCTGAAGACACATGAGCTGTCCCTGCTGGAGATGTCTATGAGATACAGGTAATGGGGGGACTTGTTTGAGACACAGAGACCTCTGGGTTTGGGGAAATACTTTTATTTACACAAACAAAAGACTTTTCTGAGATTTATAGTTCAGCTCGAGGCTGCATGACCCCCGTACTGCCACCGTTTTATACTATGTCTCCGTACATTGCGGAAGATTATGACCAATCACAAATGACAACAGACCCCTTGTCTGCTAGGGCTGCTATACACTAATAAGCTATACAGCTGCCTTCTGTAGCCGGGGAGACTATGGGGCAAATTCACTAACCTCCGATAATTCGCCAGCGACGGCTTCGCTCACATCGCCAGGCAAAAATTCACTGGGACAACGCTAATTCACTAAAATGCACCGAACGATGGTGAAGTTTCGCTAGCGTTAATTCATCAAGCAAAGCGAAGTTGCGCTAGCGTTGGCTAATTTGCATACGGCGGGAAGTTAAAGTACAATGGACGTATATGTTGCAGCAAATACATTACACTACACAAGCCCAGGGAACCTTAATAAAATGTTATATTGCCCTACACATGAGCCCTGTGTATAGTTTATGTGCCATATGTTAGGAAATGTGGGGGGGGGGGGCTGGGTACCCTAAAAAAAGAAATTATGATCTTTTGTAGCCTATCACCCTGAAAAATTGAAAAGTCGCCAGCGTTTTTTGAGACTTAGAAAAATGTTACATTTTTTTTTAGGAAGTCCAATCTACTCTATTGCACTTCCCCTGGTCTGAGGTGGTGAAGGCAAGTCTGGCGCAAGAGGTGACGTTCAGTAAAATCCACATCTTAGTGAATTTGCGTAGTTACGTCCATTCGCCAGAGCGCAAATTCGCCTGCCATTAGAATGCGAAGTCTATCTACTGCGCTATCGAATTTACGCCAGTGCCCGTTAGTAAATCGGCAAAGTCCTGAAATGACGTCACACGAATTTTCGCCAGCGTTAGTCACTTTGCCCCAATGCGTTTACTGCATGTATGTTATAGTAACATAGTAACATAGTAAGTAAGGTTGAAAAAAGACACATGTCCATCGAGTTCAACCTTTTTATTGTATATAGTGAATGTTATAATGTATGGTATAATGAATGTTATAATGTATGTTAGGTTATGTTATAATGAATGTTTAGTGGCCTATGTGGTCCCGAAATGACGTCACATGAATTTTGTAAATTTTAGTAAATTTGTCCCTATGCGTCTACTGCATGTATGTTATAATGTATGTTATAATGTATGTTATAATGTATGGTATAATGTATGGTATAATGAATGTTATAATGTATGTTATGTTATAATGAATGTTATAATGTATGTTATGTTATAATGAATCTTATAATGTATGTTATGATGAATGTTATGATGAATGTTATAATGTATGTTATAATGAATCTTATAATGTATGTTATGATGAATGTTATGATGAATGTTATAATGTATGTTATTTAATATAGCACAGGGGTGCTATATGGGGTGTTTATTAGACTTCCAGGAGCACTAGGGAAGCCTTGGATACTATTGAATGGCAAGTACAGGAACAGCCCAATCAGCTGGTAGCGTGGCCGAGCGGTCTAAGGCGCTGGATTAAGGCTCCAGTCTCTTCGGGGGCGTGGGTTCGAATCCCACCGCTGCCAATATTTTCTTTGTTGGTTAAAGAGACACATGTTCCTATTATGTTTATTTGATATAACCATGAGACAGAAAGGGTGTAATTATTTCTCTCTGAGTTAATGAGTCAGCTTGCAGTTTCAGCCTTGCCTAAGCCTCCCCTGTAGTCAGACATGCTGACCCCCAAACGTCCACTATTCCATTATAACCCCCCTATCATGCTACTTAATTTATCCTGCAGCAGTGGCAGCCGATTGACATCAAGCAATGATCCATCTAGTGTAAGTTCAAAAAATAAAAAGCAAAAATGTGATTGATTGCACTAGATCAGTTTAGCACTGACATTACTGTACATATATACAAAATGGTATATTTGCCACCTAGTGGTCATGTTGCCCAACTGCACCAGGCTGCTACTGCTGTGTTGCTGGAAAATGTGACAGTTAGAGGCAAATTGCTGCCCCCTAGTGGCCAGCTGCAGCCTGTATACAATCCACTCCCACATACAATGCGCTGACAGGGGCCCCATTCATTCTTCTTTCATGAACCCATGGGCACAGCAAATGCAAAGAAAAACCCATCTGCCCTGCCAATCACACACTAATGCCGTTATTGCATGAGGATAATTCAATTTAGCCTTCTATTCAGGATCTATTAATGTTCATAATATATTTCACTGACTGCCCCTTTAATTCATTTATGGTTAAAGGTTTTTAAAACTGTTATTTTATGTATATAATAAATGGGGTGGATAATATCATTAGGGTAGAGCTGCCTTTTAAAGAAGTGCCTTTTTTATTAGGGATGCAATCAATCCGCAATTTTAGGATTCGGTCTAAATCCCAAATCCTTTGTGAAAGATTTGTCCGAATCCTGAACGGAATTTGAACACTAATTTGCATATGTAAATTAGGGGGAAAGGGGGAATCCAAATTAGTTTTCAGATTCGGTTCAGTATTCGGCCAAATCTTTCATGAAGGATTCAGGGATTTACCCGAATCCCAAATAGTGAATTCGGTGCATCCCTACTTCTAGTATCCTTATCATTTTTATTTATACATTATCCCTTATAATACATGAGTGATACTCAGAGTTCCCTGTATAACTCAGCCTGCAGTCTTGTGCCTTTATATGGTCACAGAACCCCTCAGTGACTTCTAATATCCTTATCATTTACAGTAGGGGGTACATTATCCCTTATAATACATGAGTGATACTCAGAGTTCCCTGTATAACTCAGCCTGCAGCCTTGTGCCTTTATATGGTCACAGAACAACCCCTCAGTGACTTCTAATATCCTTATCATTTACAGTAGGGGGTACATTATCCCTTATAATACATGAGTGATACTCAGAGTTCCCTGTATAACTCAGCCTGTAGCCTTGTGCCTTTATATGGTCACAGAACAACCCCTCAGTGACTTCTAATATCCTTATCATTTACAGTAGGGGGTACATTATCCCTTATAATACATGAGTGATACTCAGAGTTCCCTGTATAACTCAGCCTGCAGCCTTGTGTCTTTATATGGTCACAGAACAACCCCTCAGTAGGGATGTAGCGAACGTCGGAAAAAAAGTTCGCGAACATATTCGCGAACTTGCGCAAAAATGCGAGCGGTTCGCGAACCCCATAGACTTCAATGGGAAGGCGAACTTTAACATCTAAAAAAGACATTTCTGGCCAGAAAAATGATTTTAAAGTTGTTTAAAGGGTGCAACGACCTGGACAGTGGCATGCCAGAGGGGGATCAAGGGCAAAAATGTATCTGAAAAATCTGCCTGTGTGTGCTTGGAAGAGATAGTGTAGGGGGAGAGCTGTTAGTGATTTCAGGGACAGATGATAGTAAGTTTGCTGGCTAGTAATCTGCTTGATACTGCTCTGTATTGGAGGGACAGAAGTCTGCAGGGATTTGAGGGACATTTTAGCTTAGGTAGCTTTGCTGGCTAGTAATCTACTGTTCTCTTTAAACAACTGCCATACGTTGCCCTTGTAGGCATTGTTTGCCCAGTTTTTTTGGACGCAGCCACTGAAGCACAGTTGCCAGAAAAAATATGCCATATAAATGCTGAAAATAGTCATTTTTCGCCATACGTTGACCTTGTAGACATTGTTTGCCCAGTTTTTTTTGGACGCAGCCACTGAAGCACAGTTGCCAGAAAAAATATGCCATATAAATGCTGAAAATAGTAATTTTTCGCCATACGTTGACCTTGTAGACATTGTTTGCCCAGTTTTTTTGGACGCAGCCACTGAAGCACAGTTGCCAGAAAAAATATGCCATATAAATGCTGAAAATAGTAATTTTTCGCCATACGTTGACCTTGTAGACATTGTTTGCCCAGTTTTTTTGGACGCAGCCACTGAAGCACAGTTGCCAGAAAAAATATGCCATATAAATGCTGAAAATAGTCATTTTTTGCCATATACGTTGAGTCAACGTATGGCAAAAAATGACTATTTTCAGCATTTATGTGGCATATTTTTTCTGGCCTCTGTGCTTCAGTGGCTGCGGCCAAAAAAACTGGGCAAACAATGCCTACAAGGTCAACGTCGTTGACCTTGTAGGCATTGTTTGCCCAGTTTTTTTGGCCGCAGCCACTGAAGCACAGAGGCCAGAAAAAATATGCCATATAAATGCTGAAAATAGTCATTTTTTTGGTCGCAGCCACTGAAGCACAGTTGCCAGAAAAATTATGCCATATAAATGCTGAAAATATAAATTTTTTTGGTTGCAGCCACTGAAGCACAGAGGCCAGAAAAATTATGCCATATAAATGGAGAAAATATGCATTTTTTTGGTTGCAGCCACTGAAGCACAGAGGCTAGAAAAATTATGCCATATAAATGGAGAAAATATGCATTTTTTTGGTTGCAGCCACTGAAGCACAGAGGCTAGAAAAATTATGCCATATAAATGGAGAAAATATGCATTTTTTTGGTTGCAGCCACTGAAGCACAGAGGCCAGAAAAATTATGCCATATAAATGGACAAAATATGCATTTTTTTGGTTGCAGCCACTGAAGCACAGAGGCTAGAAAAATTATGCCATATAAATGGACAAAATATGCATTTTTTTGGTTGCAGCCACTGAAGCACAGAGGCCAGAAAAATTATGCCATATAAATGCAGAAAATATGCATTTTTTTGGTTGCAGCCACTGAAGCACAGAGGCCAGAAAAATTATGCCATATAAATGCAGAAAATATGCATTTTTTTGGACGCAGCCACTGAAGCACAGTTGCCAGAAAAAATATGCCATTTAAATGCTGAAAATAGTAATTTTTCGCCATACGTTGACCTTGTAGACATTGTTTGCCCCGTTTTTTTGGACGCAGCCACTGAAGCACAGAGGCCAGAAAAAATTAAACCAGTAGGGTTTGCACCCTAGTTTGTAACGGTGGCGGAGGGAGGAGGACGCTAAAGGACAGCTGTGTGTGGAGTCATGAGGCTTGAAGAGAAGGACAGCTGCATAGAAGTCAGAACAAGTCTTCCGGCGTGCAGTAACCCTCCGAGATCCACCCCTCATTCATTTTAATAAAGGTCAGGTAATCGACACTTTTGTGACCTAGGCGAGTTCTCTTCTCAGTTACAATCCCTCCTGCTGCACTGAAGGTCCTTTCTGAGAGCACACTTGAGGCTGGGCAAGACAAGAGGTTCATGGCAAATTGTGACAGCTCTGGCCACAGATCAAGCCTGCGCACCCAGTAGTCCAGGGGTTCATCGCTCCTCAGAGTGTCGATATCTGCAGTTAATGCCAGGTAGTCCGCTACCTGCCGGTCGAGGCGTTCTTTGAGGGTGGATCCAGAAGGGTTGTGGCGCTGCCTTGGACAGAAAAACATTTGCATGTCTGATGTTACAGACCGGCCAAAGGGCTTTGTCCTTGCAGGTGTGCTCGTGGCAGGATTACTGGCACCTCTGCCCCTGGAATGTTGATGAGTTCCTGAAGTGACATCACCCTTAAAAGCATTGTACAACATGTTTTGCAGGCTGGTTTGTAAATGCCGCATCTTTTCGGACTTGTGGTATGTTGGTAACATTTCTGACACTTTATGCTTGTACCGAGGGTCTAGTAGCGTTGCGACCCAGTACAGGTCCTTCTCCTTAAGCCTCTTGATACGGGGGTCCTTCAACAGGCATGACAGCATGAAAGACCCCATTCTCACAAGGTTGGATGCAGAGCTATCCATCTCCGCTTCCTCATTATCAAGGACTGCATCATCCACGGTCTCCTCCCCCCAGCCACGTACAAGACCAGGGGTCCCCAAAAGGTCACCACTAGCCCCCTGGGAAGCCTGCTCCTGTTGGTCCTCCTCCTCCTCCTCCACAAAGCCACCTTCCTCCTCTGACTCCACTTCTGGCACCTCTCCCTGCGTTGCAGCAGGTGCCTGGGTTCGTTCTGGTGATTCCGACCATAAATCGTGCGCTTCCAGCTCCTCGTCACGCTGGTCTACAGCCTCATCTGTCACTCGTCGCACGGCACGCTCCAGGAAGAAAGCGAAGGGTATTAGGTCGCTGATGGTGCCTTCGGTGCGACTGACCATATTTGTCACCTCTTCAAAAGGTCGCATGAGCCTGCAGGCATCGCGCATAAGCACCCAGTAACGGGGGAAAAAAATCCCCAGCTCTGCAGATCCAGTCCTACCACCCAGTTCAAAAAGGTACTCGTTGACGGCCCTTTGTTGTTGCAGCAGACGTTCCAACATAAGGAGCGTTGAATTCCAGCGAGTCTGGCTGTCAGAAATCAAACGCCTGACTGGCATGTTGTAGCGCTGCTGAATGTCAGCAAGGCGTGCCATGGCTGTGTAGGAACGTCTGAAATGGGCCGACACCTTTCTGGACTGGGTGAGAACGTCCTGGAATCCTGGGTACTTGGAGACAAAACGTTGGACTATTAAATTTAACACATGTGCCATGCAGGGCACATGTGTTAAATTTCCCAGTCTCAACGCTGCCAACAGATTGCTTCCATTGTCACACACCACTTTTCCGATCTGCAGTTGGTGTGGGGTCAGCCACCGATCGGCCTGTGACTGCAGAGATGACAGGAGTACAGATCCGGTATGGTTTTTGCTTTCCAGGCACGTCATCCCCAAGACAGCGTGACAACGGCGTACCTGGCACGTCGAATAGCCTAGGGGGAGCTGGGGGTGCACAGGTGTGGAGGAGGAGAAGGAGGACCCAGCAGCAGAGTAAGAAGAAGAAGAGGAAGAAGACGAGGTAGAGAGCGATGGAGGAGTAGAGGTGGTGGCAGAACCGCGTGCAATCCGTGGCGGTGACACCAACTCCACTGTTGTTGTTGTTGTTGAGCTACCCATTCCCTGCTTCCCATTCCCAGCCATTACCAAGTTCACCCAGTGGGCAGTGTAGGTGACATACCTGCCCTGACCATGCTTGGAGGACCATGCGTCAGTAGTCATATGGACCTTTGGCCCAACACTAAGTGACAGAGATGCGGTAACTTGGCTCTGCACATGTTGGTACAGGTGTGGTATTCCCTTTTTAGAAAAAAAATTGCGGCTGGGTACCTTCCACTGCGGTGTCCCAATTGCTACAAATTTGCGGAAGGCCTCAGAGTCCACCAGCTGGTATGGTAAAAGCTGGCGGGCTAAGAGTGCAGACAAGCCAGCTGTCAGACGCCGGGCAAGGGGGTGACAGTCAGACATTGGCTTCTTACGCTCAAACATGGCCTTCACAGAAACTTGGCTGGTGGCAGATGACTGGGAATGGGAACAGGTGGTCAAGGTGGAAGGCGGAGTGGAGGGTGGTTCAGATGGGTCAAGGAGAGCAGAGGTAGAGCAGTAAGATGCTGGACCAGAAGGAGTGTGGCTTTTAGTTTGCCTGTTGCCTTTGAGGTGTTGCTCCCAAAGTGCTTTGTGCTTGCCGCTCATGTGCCTTCGCATAGAAGTTGTACCTATGTGGCTGTTGGGCTTACCAAGGCTCAGTTTCTGACTGCACTCATTGCAAATTACAATGCTTTTGTCAGAGGCACACACATTAAAAAAATCCCACACTGCTGACTTTTTGGAAGTCTGCGATCTGGCGGTAACAGTAGAAATTGGCGGCAATGGCGGGTGCGTTGGCCGGCTGAACACAGGTGCCGATACATGTTGTTGCCCTACTGATCCCTGCGGGCTGGCCTCCCTGCTTCTTCTAAGTCTTATTCTCCTACTGCCTCTCTGACTCTCCGTCTCTCCATCTGAACTACCCTCCTCTTGCTCTCTTCTACTAGGCACCCACAAAACATCAATCTCCTCATCATCATTCTCCTCAGATGCATCAATTTCTTCTGAGACATCACAGAAGGAAGCAGCAGCGGGGACCTCCTCCTCCTCCTCATCACTCATCATTATGTCCATCTCTGTCGTGTTCTCTGCCAGAATTAAATCTGGTGTAACGTCCTCATCTCCTTCATCTTCTTCTGCCAATAATGGTTGCGCATTACTCAGTTCAAGAAACTCATGGGAAAATAACTCCTCTGACTCCAGTGAAGAAGGGGCACCGGTGGTGGAGGAAGTGTTACGTGGGGTGGCCATAGCAGTGGAGGATGAGGAGGATGTTGTGGTAAAGTTAGAAACGGTAGAGGATGGGGTGTGCTGTGTAAGCCAGTCAACTACCTCTTCAGCATTTTGGGAGTTCAGGGTCATTGGCTTTTTAAAACTGGGCAATTTGCTAGGGCCACAGGATTGCATAGCAGCACGGCCCCTAGCACGGCCTCTGCGTGGCGGCCTGCCTTTGCCTGGCATTATTTTTAAAAAAACAACAACAACAAAAACTCAGTTGGTTTTTCTGGAAACGATAATACACACAGCTAGATGGCAGTTTGAAGAAAACAGTGTGCAAATAATGCCTACAAGATCAACGTATACACTACTACAGCGGTGGATACGGATTACGTAAAATATATGAATGCTGCTTGAAAAAAAGTAACTCAAGTGGTTTTTCTAGAGACGATAATATTATCAATATTTAGACAAAATGTGAACAAGCTCACACAGCTAGATGGCGGTTTGAAGAAAACACTGTGCAAATAATGCCTACAAGGTCAACGTATACACAGCGGTGGATACGGATTACGTAAAATATAAGAATGCTGCTTGAAAAAAAGTCACTCCGGTGTTTTTTCTGGAGACGGTAATATTATGGATATTTAGACAGAATGAGAACACGGTCACACAGCTAGATAGCAGTTGGTTGAATAACACACTGGGCAAAAAATGCCTACAGGGCAAATAATGCCTACAAGGTCAACGTATACACAGCGGTGGATACGGATTACGTAAAATATAAGAATGCTGCTTGAAAAAAAGTCACTCCGGTGTTTTTTCTGGAGACGGTAATATTATGGATATTTAGACAGAATGAGAACACGGTCACACAGCTAGATAGCAGTTGGTTGAATAACACACTGGGCAAAAAATGCCTACAGGGCAAATAATGCCTACAAGGTCAACGTATACACAGCGGTGGATACGGATTACGTAAAATATAAGAATGCTGCTTGAAAAAAAGTAATTCCGGTGTTTTTTCTGGAGACGGTAATATTATGGATATTTAGACAGAATGAGAACACGGTCACACAGCTAGATAGCAGTTGGTTGAATAACACACTGGGCAAAAAATGCCTACAAGGTCAACGTATACACAGCGGTGGATACGGATTACGTAAAATATAAGAATGCTGCTTGAAAAAAAGTCACTCCGGTGTTTTTTCTGGAGACGGTAATATTATGGATATTTAGACAGAATGTGAACACGGGCACACAGCTAGATAGCAGTTGGTTGAATAACACACTGGGCAAAAAATGCCTACAGGGCAAATAATGCCTACAAGGTCAACGTATACACAGCGGTGGATACGGATTACGTAAAATATAAGAATGCTGCTTGAAAAAAAGTCACTCCGGTGTTTTTTCTGGAGACGGTAATATTATGGATATTTAGACAGAATGTGAACACGGTCACACAGCTAGATAGCAGTTGGTTGAATAACACACTGGGCAAAAAATGCCTACAGGGCAAATAATGCCTACAAGGTCAACGTATACACAGCGGTGGATACGGATTACGTAAAATATAAGAATGCTGCTTGAAAAAAAGTCACTCCGGTGTTTTTTCTGGAGACGGTAATATTATGGATATTTAGACAGAATGTGAACACGGGCACACAGCTAGATAGCAGTTGGTTGAATAACACACTGGGCAAAAAATGCCTACAGGGCAAATAATGCCTAAAAGGTCAATTTATACACTACTACAGCGATGGATACGGATTACGTAAAATTTATTATGGCTGCTTGAAAAAAGTCACTCCGGTGTTTTTTCTGGAGACGGTAATATTATGGATATTTAGACAGAATGTGAACACGGTCACACAGCTAGATAGCAGTTGGTTGAATAACACACTGGGCAAAAAATGCCTACAGGGCAAATAATGCCTACAAGGTCAACGTATACACAGCGGTGGATACGGATTACGTAAAATATAAGAATGCTGCTTGAAAAAAAGTCACTCCGGTGTTTTTTCTGGAGACGGTAATATTATGGATATTTAGACAGAATGTGAACACGGTCACACAGCTAGATAGCAGTTGGTTGAATAACACACTGGGCAAAAAATGCCTACAGGGCAAATAATGCCTACAAGGTCAACGTATACACAGCGGTGGATACGGATTACGTAAAATATAAGAATGCTGCTTGAAAAAAAGTCACTCCGGTGTTTTTTCTGGAGACGGTAATATTATGGATATTTAGACAGAATGTGAACACGGGCACACAGCTAGATAGCAGTTGGTTGAATAACACACTGGGCAAAAAATGCCTACAGGGCAAATAATGCCTAAAAGGTCAACTTATACACTAC
The DNA here is from genome assembly GCA_038501925.1 of Xenopus petersii. Lineage (NCBI taxonomy): Eukaryota > Metazoa > Chordata > Amphibia > Anura > Pipidae > Xenopus > Xenopus petersii. Next base: position 151,995,167 of record CM076676.1, read on the forward strand.
TACAGCGATGGATACGGATTACGTAAAATTTATTATGGCTGCTTGAAAAAAGTCACTCCGGTGTTTTTTCTGGAGACGGTAATATTATGGATATTTAGACAGAATGTGAACACGGTCACACAGCTAGATAGCAGTTGGTTGAATAACACACTGGGCAAAAAATGCCTACAGGGCAAATAATGCCTAAAAGGTCAACTTATACACTACTACAGCGATGGATACGGATTACGTAAAATTTATTATGGCTGCTTGAAAAAAGTCACTCCGGTGTTTTTTCTGGAGACGGTAATATTATGGATATTTAGACAGAATGTGAACACGGGCACACAGCTAGATAGCAGTTGGTTGAATAACACACTGGGCAAAAAATGCCTACAGGGCAAATAATGCCTAAAAGGTCAACTTATACACTACTACAGCGATGGATACGGATTACGTAAAATTTATTATGGCTGCTTGAAAAAAGTCACTCCGGTGTTTTTTCTGGAGACGGTAATATTATGGATATTTAGACAGAATGTGAACACGGTCACACAGCTAGATAGCAGTTGGTTGAATAACACACTGGGCAAAAAATGCCTACAGGGCAAATAATGCCTAAAAGGTCAACTTATACACTACTACAGCGATGGATACGGATTACGTAAAATTTATTATGGCTGCTTGAAAAAAGTCACTCCGGTGTTTTTTCTGGAGACGGTAATATTATGGATATTTAGACAGAATGTGAACACGGTCACACAGCTAGATAGCAGTTGGTTGAATAACACACTGGGCAAAAAATGCCTACAGGGCAAATAATGCCTAAAAGGTCAACTTATACACTACTACAGCGGTAGTAAAATAAAAAAAAGTTAAATAAAAAAAGAATGAATATTAAAAAAAAAAAAATTAAAGTTGGTGCTGCTGAACTACTAGGAGCAGCAGATTAGCACACCAGTCCCACTCCCCAACACTGCTAGACTAATAGCACTGGGCTCTTATAGTAGTAGTAGTAGTAGTAGTAGTAGTAGTAAAACAACAAAAAAATAAATAAAAGCAGTCCTTACAAGGACTACTGTTATTGCAGCAGTCAGCAGATGAGATCAGAAGCAGGACAGCTGCCCACTGCAGCTACATACAGAGCACTGCAGTAGAAGGTAGATTACTAGCCAGCAAAGCTACCTAAGCTTAAATGTCCCTCAAACCCCTGCAGACTTCTGTCCCTCCAATAACAGAGCAGTATCAAAACGATTACTAGCCAGCAAACTTTCAACTGTCCCTGAAATCACTAACAGGCAGCAGCTCTCTCCCTACACTATCTCTTCAGCACACACAGGCAGAGTGAAAAAAAGCTGCAGGGCTTCGGTTTTTATAGGGAAGGGGAGTGGTCCAGGGGAGAGCTTCCTGATTGGCTGCCATGTACCTGCTGGTCTGGGGTGAGAGGGCAAAAAAAAAGCGCCAACAATGGCGAACCCAAAATGGCGAACGTCGCGCGACGTTCGCGAACTTCCGGCGAGCGCGAACACCCGATGTTCGCGCGAACAAGTTCGCCGGCGAACAGTTCGCGCCATCTCTACCCCTCAGTGACTTCTAATATCCTTATCATTTACAGTCAGGGCCGCTCCGGTCATGAGGCAAGGTGAGAATCTTGCCTCAGGCGGCACGGAGCGGCCAGTTACCAGGGGTGGCAAAAAGCCGCCTCTGGTAACTTTAAGAGCCGAATTTCCGTTTTTTAAAATGGAAATTCGGCTCTTCTAGGGCAGCGAGCGCAATAGCGCTCACTGCTCTAGCGATGCGGCCCCTCCTCCACCCGCTCCTACGCTGTCAGTTAGAAGAGCGGAGCAGGAGGAGGGGCGGCATTGGGGCTGCTGCCTCAGGCGGCAGCAGCCCCTGAAACGTGCCTGTTTACAGTAGAGGGTACATTATCCCTTATAATACATGAGTGATACTCAGAGTTCCCTGTATAACTCAGCCTGCAGCCTTGTGCCTTTATATGGTCACAGAACAATCCCTCAGTGACTTCTAATATCCTTATCATTTACAGTAGGGGGTACATTATCCCTTATAATACATGAGTGATACTCAGAGTTCCCTGTATAACTCAGCCTGCAGCCTTGTGCCTTTATATGGTCACAGAACAACCCCTCAGTGACTTCTAATATCCTTATCATTTACAGTAGGGGGTACATTATCCCTTATAATACATGAGTGATACTCAGAGTTCCCTGTATAACTCAGCCTGCAGCCTTGTGCCTTTATATGGTCACAGAACAATCCCTCAGTGACTTCTAATATCCTTATCATTTACAGTAGGGGGTACATTATCCCTTATAATACATGAGTGATACTCAGAGTTCCCTGTATAACTCAGCCTGCAGCCTTGTGCCTTTATATGGTCACAGAACAACCCCTCAGTGACTTGTAATATCCTTATCATTTACAGTAGGGGGTACATTATCCCTTATAATACATGAGTGATACTCAGAGTTCCCTGTATAACTCAGCCTGCAGCCTTGTGCCTTTATATGGTCACAGAACAACCCCTCAGTGACTTCTAATATCCTTATCATTTACAGTAGGGGGTACATTATCCCTTATAATACATGATTGATACTCAGAGTTCCCTGTATACTGTAACTCTTTTCAATGAGAGATGATTACGTGGGGTCTGCACACAATATTGTCACACGTAGAAGTGAGACACAAACATTAATGATGTGAGGTTGGTAATTATGTAGAGCTAAACATAAGCAGATTACAGAGTTGGAGGCTCAGATTTGCTGCTTTATAATCATTTGAGGAACAGTGAGCAGTGGTAACATTCTCCTGTCTATATACTGTATATATATATATATATATATATACATGTTCCGTCTCACTGTTCTGTGTATTGACCTAAGAACTATCAATTATTTGCCCTTTCCTTCTCAGAAGGTTTCAGCTTAGACTAACCTGCCATTGGCTCCTTGATTTGAAATTCGTTTTTTGTTTTATTAGTTGTAACATTAAACCAGCAACACAACGTTTATTGCAGATTCCACAAATCTACTAGTATAGCAATAAATTATAACAATACAGGTATGGGACCTGTTATCCAGAATGCTCGGGACCTGGGGTTTTCCGGATAACGGATCTTTCCGTAATTTGGATTTTCAAACTTTAAATCTGCTAGAAAATCATGTAAACGTTAATTAAACCCAATAGGCTGGTTTTGCTTCCAATAAGGATTAATTATATCTTAGTTGGGATCAAGTACAAGCGACTGTTTTATTATTACAGAGAAAAAGGAAACCATTTTTAAAATTTTAGATTATTTGGATAAAATGGAGTCTATCGGAGACGACCTTACTGTAATCCGGAGCTTTCTGGATAACGGGATTCGGGATAACGCATTCCATACCTGTACATTCTCTAACGAACGGACATTTTCCTTGATCCAATATAAACAGATTGCCTTGCGAGTTACTTAAAGGAAAACTATACCCCCAAAATGAATACTTAAGCAACAGATTTTCTATTTATGATTACCCAATGGCACATACTACTAAAAAAGTATATTATTATGATAATGGTTCATTTACATGAAGCAGGGTTTTACACATGAGCTGTTTTACTCAGTATCTTTTAATAGAGACCTACATTGTTTGGGGGGTATAGTTTTCCTTTAATAAGGAACAGAAATTCAACATTTCATCTGGAAAGAGAATTCTTTTGTCTATTGAAGCAAATAGATTTAATTCTATATTCCCTTTAGTTGTATCTCTGATAAATAGCTCAGTTTTATTCCAAAGCATTCTTACGATCAGGCAAGACCAATAGTAATGAAAAATGTTTTGCTCTTTGCATTTTGGCCAAAATAAACAGTAAGAGAGTCTCTGACGTCTTTACCTCCTCCCTCATAAATGATCATTAAATCCTTTTTCGTTTATTCATTTATTGTTCTGCTGTACAGTGTTACATACATAAGTAGTTACATTTGCAGCATAGGTATTCCCCTTTACTGTGCACAATTCAGCAGGAACAGTCCCTAAGTTTGCTCATAGTCTGTACAGAGAGATCCCATACAACTATGGCAGCATAGGTATTCCCTGTATTAAGCACAATTCAGTAGGAACAGCCCCCTAAGTTTGCTCATAGTCTGTACAGAGAGATCCCATAAAACTACAGATATATACCCCCACCATAATATAATGACCATTGCATAGTTTCAGTACAGGATACAGGAGCCTTTAATTGAGCCTGTACAGAGTCTCTGTTCCTCATTCCAGCTAATCATAATTGTTCCACGTTCCCTTACTTTGCTCTCATTTCTATTCAGGCCATTTATTCCCATTGCACTGGCTCCCTAAGGCTTTGAGCCGCTTGGTTGATCCATCCCAAATCAATATACCTTCATTTCCTTAAAGGCTCCATCCCCAGTGACAGGCAGTCCCTGCAGGAACCTCCTCATTATCCTAATTCATCTCATTAACCTTAAAGCTCCTGTTCCGCATGCCTAATAACTGTGCCTGTTACTGACTCACCCACCGTGCCACTAGCCTTGCACATGCCGGCTAAAGCTAAGGTATTGGTTGCCTTAAGACTCTGGCCCTCCCACTGTAACCACCGGAGCACCAATCAGAGTCTGTCACACTGTACTCGCCTACAGGGACTGCAATTTGCAGAGGGAGGAGCTTTGCGCCTATAATTGAAGATGAGTGGGACTAGAACCCAATGGGTATCACTAATGTCAATGGAAGGAGTATTTAAGGCTTCTGGGTAATTCTAAGTGGTAATGGGCATTTGCTAATGATAACTCAGTAAAGATGGACATGAAGCTGACTAGTCATGGTAATGAGGCAGTGTCCATTACTGACAATTGGTACCGGTTCATCAGTGGTGGGCACTGGGGCACAATGAATTCTGGGATAGGCTGGCAGATGCAGAGATTGATTGGTTCCATGCAGCGTCATTTTGGACTGTCCCTATGGGCACCAGTGAGAGGGTCTTTACTAATGAGCAGAAATCATTAATTATATAATTTCTAATAAAGGGACATTAATAAAGAGAATGAGCAAAGATAGAGAATATGGGAAAGGATTGGGAATGTGTCATTGATCAGTATGCCCTTTAACACTTCATAATCTGATTGACTGCAGGTTGTTCCATCTCCATGAATGTTGTTATGACCTGATTGGCTGCAGGTTGCTCTATCCCCATGAAGGTTCTTAGGTCCTGATTGGCTGCAGGTTACTCAATCTCCATGAAGGTTCTTAGGTCCTGATTGGCTGCAGGTTAACCCATCTCCACAAATGTTCTCAGATCCTGATTGGCTGCAGGTTGCTCCATCTCCATGAAAGTTCTTAGGTCCTGATTGACTGCAGGTTACTCCATCTCCATGAAGGTTCTTAAGTCCTGATTGGCTGGAGGTTGCTCCATCTCCATGAAGGTTCTTAGGTCCTGATTGGCTGCAGGTTGCTCTATCTCCACAAAGGTTCTAAGGTCCTGATTGGCTGCAGGTTGCTCCATCTCCATGAAGGTTCTTAAGCCCTAATTGGCTGCAGGTGGCTCCATCTCCATGAAGGTTCTTAAGCCCTAATTGACTGCAGGTTGCTCCATCTTTACAAAGGTTCTTAGGTCCTGATTGGCTGCAGATTGCTCCATCTCCATGAAGGTTCTTAAGCCCTGATTGGCTGCAGGTTGCTCCATCTTTACAAAGGTTCTTAGGTCCTGATTGGCTGCAGGTTGCTCCATCACCATGAAGGTTCTTAGGTCCTGATTGCTGCAAGTTAACCCATCTCCACGAATGTTTTCAGATCCTGATTGGCTGCAGGTTGCTCCATCTCCATGAAGGTTCTTAGGTCCTGATTGGCTGCAGGTTGCTCCATCTCCATGAAGGTTCTTAGGTCCTGATTGACTGCTGGTTGCTCCATCTCCATGAAGGTTCTTAGGTCCTGATTGACTGCAGGTTGCTCTATCTCCATGAAGGTTCTTAGGTCTTGATTGGCTGCAGGTTGCTCAATCTCCATTAAGGTTCTTAGGTCCTGATTGGCTGCAGGTTAACCCATCTAAACAAATGTTCTCAGATCCTGATTGGCTGCAGGTTGCTTTATCTCCATGAAGGTTCTTAGGTCCTGATTGACTGCAGGTTGCTCCATCTCCATGAAGTTTCTTAAGTCCTGATTGACTGCAGGTTGCTTTATCTCCATGAAGGTTCTTAGGTCCTGATTGACTGCAGGTTGCTTCATCTCCACAAAGGTTCTTAGGTCCTGATTGGCTGCAGGTTGCTCCATCTCCATGAAGTTTCTTAAGTCCTGATTGGCTGCAGGTTGCTCCATCTTCACAAAGGTTCTTAGGTCCTGATTGGCTGCAGGTTGCTCCATCTCCACGAAGGTTCTTAAGTCCTGATTGGCTGCAGGTTGGTGTTACACAGATGGAAGAGTCTAAAGTCCAAGCTACAGATATAAGCTGATGACTCAAGGACATACAGAGCATGTGCTAAATACCAGGGTTCACATAGTAGCTGCTGACATTTGCCCCCTACAAGTGGGTGATGGATGCAGTGCATTGTGGGTTTCTGTATCAGAAGTGCCTTTATTAGTTCATGTAATGCTGATGGCAGTGGCGCAGTACGTGGTTGTGTGGGTAAGAGCTGAGCTGGGGGGGATTAAGTAGGATTCACAGTTATATTTCTATTTCCTCTATATGGAGATGAGAAAACATAGGCCCCTCTTTTCTCTTCCTCCTTCCAGAGAATCCACATCTGCGTCTTCTTCTTCCCTTTGTCTCTTCCTCCCAAATCTCTGTCCCCCCCCCCCTCTCTCTGGTTCTCCATGCGTCACTACTTGCTGACTCAGACTATTTGCCGTGTAGCAGCGACTGGTTCTGCAGTTTTCTTGCTGCTGCATTAAATCCCTCAGCACGTCCCTCTCCCTCCATCAGCCCAGGCTCAAAGTTTTGCCCCTCCTGTGACACTGTTACCCTGCAATGGCACCCACTTAACCCCTACTCTCCCAAATACAGAGACTGTTATTATCTAAACATTGGTGCTACTGCAACACCTGCCTGGGGCCCCTGCAGAACACTACCCCCCCGCTATTAACCCTTCCACTGCCATATCTCTATACTGCTTGTCCCTAATTCTCTGCAGAGCATCAACCTTTAACCCCTTTGCTACCATGCAAGAGATCTGCAGAACACTGCGCTTTTTACCCATTCACCTGCCATGGATTGGTGTTGATTTGCACCCCGGGCCCCTCACTTGCTGAAGCTAATGGAACATTGATATATTAACCCATTATGCTGAGGAGTGACACCACATCGCTCCATTAATCCTGCTTGTTATACAGAGCCGCAGGGCATCATTCCCATTCCTACTGCACAACATCACCCAGCTTAATGCCCCGCGACTCAATGTGACTGCGGCTCTACATGTGTGTGTGTATGTGTGTAATGGGGTGTGTGTATATGTATATATGAGTTATATCTCACTACTTGTATACCCAGCCTGTGTACATTCAGACTATACAGTCATTGGACAGGCAGGGACTAGTACAGAACTATAATGAATACAAAAATAAATTTACATTCAAGGTCAGACGCTAAATGGGAAGAAAGAGGGGAGGGGTCCCTGCCCCAGAGAGCTTACAGTTTGTATGTATGGGTATTTCTATATGTATGTGTGTGTATAAATATGAATTTACGTAGGAGTGCATGTATTTGTGTATGTCTATATGTATGTGTATGGTTGCATGTATGTATCTATGTATGGGTACATGTATGTGTATGGGTGCATGTATGTGCATATAGGTACATGTATGTGTATATGTGTATGGGTGCATGTATGTGCATATAGGGGCATATGTGTATGGGTGCATGTATGTGCATATGTGTATGGGTGCATGTATGTGCATATAGGTGCATGCATGTATGTATGTGTATGTATGTATGTATGTGCATATGAGTGCATGTATGTGCATATAGGTGCATATGTATGTGTATGTATGTATGTATGTGTATGTATGGAGGTGCGTGTGTGAGTGGTGGGTGGGAGGGGTTGGTGCATCAGTGCAGATTGAGGGGAAGGAGGAGGGAGAGGGATGTATGAAGTGTTACCCTTGATAACTGCAGAGCTGTCCCACCAGTAGTCGTAGCTCCTCTCTCCCTCTATCACTGTCTCTCTCTCTCTCTCTCTCCTCCATTCATACCTTTCTAGGCCTGGTGGGAATTATTCTCTATTTAGCTCTTTGCTTTGTCTTATTCCAACACTCTCCTATTCACCTCTGTCTGTTTGTCTCTCATTCTGTCCTATTCCTTTGTGTCTCTCTCACTGCTGTCTCATTCATTAGCTGTTTCTCACTACTGTACCCCCAGTCTCTGTCTGACCTGCTCCTTCTGTACCCCCACTCTTTGCTTTACCTGCTCATTCTGTAACCGACTCTCTGTCTTACCTGCTCCTTCTCTGACTCTTTCTTTCCATCTCCTGGCTGTGTCACCCCTATATCCCCAGTCCCAGTCTCACCTTTCCCCCTTTCTCCTCTGCCCTGTGTTGTATCTGTATCTGTCTCTGTACCCTCTATCTCTCCCCCTTTTGCTCCCTTCCCTCCTGTTTCACCCCCTCTCCTCTCTCTTTTGCTTTTTGGCTTCACTTTTTGTGTCTCTCTGGACTGGAACCCTCCCCCTCCCTCTGTCTTTCATCTGTCTCTCTCCATCCCCCCTTGTCTCGCTGTCTCTCTCCTTACACACCTGCTAATGCACTCTCTTTCCCATCCAGCTCTTTCCCTATTGCTCACGGTGCAGCTCTCCATCCCCTTGTCCCTGGCAGACTCCCTCTTCGGGCGTCTCTTTCACCCTCCTCGTTGCTCCCCTCCTCCCCTGCCCCTCACTTTCTTATGCTCATCCATTCTGCAGTGCTTTTCCTCTGCAATACTTTGCCTTTCCACCCTCTCTCCTGCCTCCCTGCCTGATCTCCCCTCATCTCTCACCCCCACCCATTAGCTCTGTACCTTCTCCTCTCTCAGGACCCTCTTCCCTTCCAATATGCAAGTTTCTTTTGCCTGCACTGAGCAGACACTAAGAAGTAGGACCAGCGAAGATAGGCTGTGTCCCAGTCGCCCCTCAGGGGGGCAAAATGGGGTCAGCATGGCGCAGACCAAACAACGGACACCCCCTATGGGGGCAAAAAATCATAACCAAGTCCTTCCCCTTCTGTCTCATATCCTCCGTGAGTCCACCGTCAAGTCTACTGGCATGAAATACAGGTAAGGGGATCTTTTGTCATTTTCCATAGAGATGTAGTGTATCAGGATTCAGAACTTTCATAGGGTCCATTGCTAACTTCATGGGATGAGAGGGAGTCCGTGGGGCCCGGCTGGTCCTGTAGAAAGATGCAGGGCTGAGTTGTAACTGGGAGCAGTGAAAAGTATCACTACCTGCATCTTGCACATGATGTGCGCCAAATGCAGCATAGAAACCTCCTGCAGCGCTTCCTTCTACTGCTTCCTTCTGCTGCACGGCTCGTGTTCCTCCTGTCTATGTTCATTGTATTTCCACCCAAATACTGTTGTAGAGTGACTGTGTGTGTGCAGGTAGGCTCCTTTAATGTATCCTATAGAGTAGGGTTTACTCAACTCTCATGTCATTTCTTGAGGCTATGGACCTTTCAATAACTGACTGATCTTGCCAAGAAATGAATGTCTGACATTCGCACAGTTCAGAAGTTCTTGGTCCATAACATGAGAACGGAATATACTGAATTATATCCCCTCGACCCACTGTACAATACATGGCTATTAGTTGTCACCAAGGAGTTCCAAGACTAGAGACCATCGAGTACTTCTACTCACATCATGGAACTCCAAGGTGCCTTCTCATATCTCCATACTTTACAATAGGAGATACATTATTTTCATAATAATCATATTCAGAGATCATGTAGAACAATGAAATAATTAAAAACATTGAAATCCAAATCCATTCCTTCAACCCAAGAATTCCGAATTGAAATCTTGGAAAAAGCTTTAGGAATAGGCCAAAGCAAAGCCCCGGCTCCGAGCAGTGTCCGAACAAACAATAGGGCAGATCCCACCCATAAAGGAATGTGATAAAATCTGAATAACTACACTGTATATTTATATTCTGATAGATTAACATAAGTGTATTTGTTTGCAATTTTATTTGCTGTTTTCTCAAGAAAGTGTGGTCCACAATTTATCTCAGACCCCAGTATGATTGTTTAGGGTAAGTGTCCATAGCAACCTTTTAGAAATGATGGTGCGTGGAAGAAGGAAGTACTCTATGCCCCTTATATAAAGATTCCTTATCCCAAAATCCAAACAAATGACTGCTTCCTAGCCCAAGACACACACACATAGGCCTGTGTGTAAAGTTACTGCATAATTAAAGATTGTTTTTATATGTAACTTCCCAAGGAGCATTAAATGGCTTGTCTATATGGCTGTTGTGCCACTTTATTGTTGTTGGCTGCCGTATCCTTCATTGATCCACTTAACGATTCTTATCACCTCCGCTCCTCTATATAAATGGCAGCTCTAGAGGCTCAGGCTTATTACAGTGATGTATGCAATGGGATGACTGACTGGGGTTTCCTCAGGGAGATCCATCAGCTCTTCAGATCTCTGTCAGTAAATCTCTCACACACAACCACAGACAGCAAGCTGAGTGTGAGTGTCTGCTTCTTAAAGTTGGCCAGAGAGGAAAATGATTGGCTGGATATTGGAACAAGAAACCCGATACACTAGTTTGGTGAGGTCTCCAAAAGAGAGGACCTGGGTATTATTTGGCCACCCAAGTGCTTGGCCAAATCAGACAGATGATACAGTGGGACCCATCAGATGAGAATCTGCACAAACACACCAATGTGCTCCTCAAACCTTCCCCATTCATATCTGGCCAAATCTGGAGGCAGATATTGGTTGGGCGGGTTGTTGGCAGGCCCCATACGAGGGACAAAGTCAACAGCTTTTATCAGTCCATCTACGGCCACCATAAAGGGAAGAGACGATTGGCTTGATATTATAACAAGATGGCCACACACTTTCTAAGGAGAAGAGATGATTGGCTACAAATCAGAATAAGATGGCACAGTGACTCCCAGCATTAAATGAGAACTTAACCCTAAAAATTAATGTGGCTAAAAATGCCATATTTTATATAGTGAACTTATTGCACGAGGCTAAAGTTTCAGCTTGTCAATAGCAGCAATGATCCAGGACTTCAAACTTGTCACAGGGGGTCACCATCTTGGAAAGTGTCTGTGACACTCACATGCTCAGTGGGCTCTGATTGGCTGTTGAGAAGCTAAGCTTAGGGCTCGTCACTAATTATCCATCAGAAAATGAGCTTCCCTGGCTGTAATATAAGCTGATGCTACAGGTTTGCTGATGCTAATTGCACTGGTTTCTGTGCTGCCATGTAGTAATTATGTGTATTAATTACTAATCAGCCTTATATTGTGCCATTTCTATTCTATGTGTATTGTATATTGTGAGTGGCTCCCTAAGCTCAGTAAGTGACAGCAGCACAGAGCATGTGCAGTGAATCAGCAGAAAAGAAGATGGGGAGCTACTGGGGCATCTTTGGAGACACAGATCTTTACTGCTAAAGGGCTATGGTTGCCTTGGGCTGGTACAGAAGTGCAAAAGATCATGTACAACATTTCTACCTACTTCTTTAGTTAGGCTTTAGTTCTCCTTTAAATGGCACAGTGACTTCTAACAACAAATGTTTTCTCCTTATAATTTCCTTTTCTGACTTTATTTTGCTTCTAGAATTTGTGTTATCCTCTCCATCAATTTCTCTTCTGCCTTCCCCATATCTTCACCACTCTACTCTACTCTACTCTTCTCTTCTTCTTGTGTGTCTCTGCTGTTCAAGCTTCTTTTTTCCTTTTCTGTCATTTTTTTGGTGCCTTTACCTTCTTCTCCAGCTGTTATTCATATTTTGCTCACCCCATTCAATTTCTGGCCCTTCATTATAATACATATATTGTGAGATAGACGGATTTGAATCTGCTTGTATCCTGGGACCGAAGTTCTCCCTGAGGAAAATGAGCACAATAGGGATCATGTCAGGCTGAATGTGAAAGAAGGAGGTGATGGCACCACCATGATCCTGCACTTGGCTAGACACTTTTACAGAATCTAATGATCTAAAGAACTGTTTGCTCATCTACTCCCAGTCATTGGTTGGCAAAATCACACTTCACTGTTGCTGGGAATTTAGGGAGTAGTTCACCCTTTTGCGTATTACCATACACATGACCATGGCATCATCCCTTGGCCCATCAGTGGATATGACCATCTTCTCCCTGTAAGACTGTATCACAGCCAACCCACTTATTGAGTATCATATTGACCCCACCCCCTGTTCCAATCGAATCCATTGCTTGAATTACTGACTGCCTGTTCCACCCCCTGTACTGTACCATCACAGTATGGCACTGGCATCTGATCGTGATACACACTGGAAGACTGGCATGTCCTCCTATTTGTTGACTTTCTGGCACCCCAGGTCCCTCTGTGAATGACTCATGGTGTGGCGTCATGACATCAGCACATACTTTGATGCAGTGCTGTGATGTCAGCAAGGTCTTGACGCACATTGGCTCCATTTTCTCTTCTAATCTACAGCTCCTAATACTGATCTAAACAAACACATGGGAGTATGAGCTCGTACAGGAGCACAGTCCCCATTATTGACTGGGATATTGGAGGATAATAATCTGTAAAGACTGTTTGTCCATTTAATCCCACTCATTGGGAAGGAAAGGTCAGACGTCATTATAGAAGGGGCTCAGGGAATTGTGTAATAAGCCATGGCCACTTTTCTCAAGGCCGCTGCACTTTCCCCAGCCCTTAATATCCAATCCTTGCTCCCCCTGATAATATCTGCCTGCTAAATCCACAAGATGACCTTGTTTTTCTGTTTTCTCATGAAAAAGAGTGAGACGGTGAGATGGGCCCTCATGTGCCAAAGAGTAGAGCCGACGTCAGCAACAGCCTACAGTGTTGGCTCAGGGCCTGCGGCAATGCACTGGCTGCTTAAATATTGGATCTGAATGTTGTGAAACCTCTTGATAAATATAATTTCACCCCCTACCTTTTCCCCATCGGAGCTCTGCTTAATAAGGTCGTATAAATGAGAGGATTGACTGGGACTATATATCCAGCGATCGCTGCAGTCAGGAGCCATGCATGCTCCTCATCCCGGGAATTGCCTGCAAAATTGTCTTTTATTTATATGGGGAGAAAAAAAGAATCACATTTACTGTTTAGCTGCTGTGTTGGCTTCAAATGCCAGGTGTACGGCAACCAGGGCTGAAAAAATGTGTTTTACCAAAAGTGATATGAAATCTGCTGTATTGTTAAAATGTATGGTTTTTTTTTTTTTTTTAAAACACATCACCGATTTTTTTCACCCCATTGTTTCCCAATAGAACCTCAGTTTGACAGATTTCTGATTGTTTTGGGCTGCACTGAGCATGTTCCTGGACTGTTACAATTTGATACATTAGTTGCTGGCATTTCTCTGATGCTGCTGAGAAACATATTAACTAATGCATGGGGGCGGGACTAGAGAAATCTAATGGCAGCGTACAGGATGGGCAAGATGTCATTAACTCAAGCAGTGGGCGGGGCTTCCACACTGACAGCAGTTTACAGGGGGGCAAGAAGGATTCTGCAGTCTAGATTAGAACAATTACAGGGGTAGGGACAGTTAGCCTTTAAACCATGTAGTGGGTTGGGCTAGATTGGCAGTTTCCGCGATGGAAGGCGGGGAGATTTTTATTCTCATTTTATTCCAGAAGAAATACATGGAGAGGAAACATTCTGGTAAATAACTGCTTTCTTTTTCCCCTTTACCAGGAATTTGGGAAAATCTGGATTAAGAGTTTCCTGCCTGGGACTGGGTATGTATGCGTCTACCTGTGTCAACATCTATGTGCAATAAATGGTGTGTTTTGTATTCATTGTGTGGCTTTTGTGGTCTTACTTACTGCTAGTGATGGGCGAATTTATTCGCCAGGTGTGAATTCACGGCGAATTTGCGTGATTCGCCGTCAGCGAATAAATTTGCGAAACGCCTATGAAGATTCGCGTCAAAAACAGGCACCGGCGTTTAGCGCCGTTTTGAGAATTTTTTGCCTTTTCGCGAATTTTCGGCGAAGCGAAACGGCGCAAATTCGACCATCACTACTTACTGCATTGCTCTATGGTATTTCACTCTGATTACTGAGCACTGGGTTTAGCCTAATGATAGTGGCCCTGTCTGAGCATTGTAGCCCCTTTATTGGCCACAGTGCATAGAGGGGATTATTTGCTATGGAAATGCAGAATTAGCTGCAGATCCCTAAAATAAAATATGTTTGTGGACCTCACTGTGTGTCTCTTCTCTTTGTGTTTCTGTAACTTCATGCTCCATCTTTATACTTTCCTTTAATAACCCTACAGGTACTTGGGTAACCTTTGGCTCCCAGATCTCTGATGAGGTAAGAGACACACTAGAGTAACATGCAAAAGCAATGGGATGTATTAGCAAAGGGAGATTAGTTTTTAAAGGGATACTGTCATTGGAAAACATGTTTTTTTCCAAACACATCAGTTAATAGTGCTGCTCCAGGAGAATTCTGCACTGAAATCCATTTCTCAAAAGAGCAAACAGATTTATTTATATTCAATTTTGAAATTTTACATGGGGCTAGACATATTGTCAGTTTGCCAGCTGTCCCCAGTCATGTGACTTGTGCTCTGATAAACTTCAGTCACTCTTTACTGCTGTACAGCAGGTTGGAATACTGCTGTACTACACCCCTCCCCTCCATCAGCCTAACAACAGAACAATGGGAAGGTAACCAGATAGCAGCTCCCTAACACAAGATAACAGCTCCCTGGTAGATCTAAGAACAGCACTCAATAGTAAAATCCAGGTCCCACTGAGACACATTCAGTTACATTATGTAGGAGAGATAACAGCCTGCCAGAAAGTAGTTCCATCCTAAAGTGCAGGCACAAGTCACATGACTCAGGGCAGCAGGGAAACTGACAATATGTCTAGCCCCATGTCAGATTGTATAAAAAAATGTGTTAGCTCTTTTACGAATTGGATTTCAGTGCAGAATTTTGCTGGAACAGCACTATTAACTGATGTGTTTTGAAAAAAACATGTTTTCCCATGACAGTACCCCTTTAAGTTTTTGATTCAACTACAATAAGGAAAGAAAGGGAAGATAATAAAATGCTGAGTGGACTGAAAAAGGAATGTTATTGGAAAGATAGAACTGGGAGAAGATGTAAGAGTTCATAGAGTTGAGAATGGAAGAGTGAGAGTCATTGTGATTTTAGAGTTTGGTTGTGGGAAGATGATTATGGAATATCAAAAAGATTATTTATTAAGAAATAAATCCCAAGGGTAATAGCAGATTGAGATTGAACTGTTCAAAGGCCGACCTGGAAAATAATTGAGTTGTGCATGTCGATGGGAAGAGTAGCTGAGATTGGAAAGCTCGTCCATGAAGTAAATGATGGTGGAATGGGAAAGGAGTCCACGTGGTGTGAAGAAGGAATGGTAGAAATACATTGGAGTGAGTATGTTTGGAGTGGGAGTGAACATGACATACTTCTGGAGACCGACTCAATTTAATTTTTCTGTGTTCTATACATTGTGTTTATACCTCCCCTGTAGGTAGCAGAAAACCTAATGACGGTGGCATATGAGCACGGAGTCAATCTGTTTGATACAGCAGAGGTTTATGCTGCTGGAAGGTAAGGGGAGCAGGAGATAAAGACCATGGAAGAGGAAGAGTGTGATATTTCATTGGGAGTGCATGGGGGGGGTGAGTCTAGACAGAAAATGAAGGAATTGGAGCAAAAGGCACACACTTACCCAAAATGATGAGATCTCATTACGCATTTTTATTACAGAGCAGAGAGGACGCTGGGAAAAATCCTTAAGAAGAAGGAATGGAGGTTAGAGTTCTATGTTGGCTATGCCCTTTCTCTGTTCATGTACCACTTTATGACCTTTTATGATACTTGCATGTTCTTTTATTGTTCTATGTCTGCCCCTTTACCACACAGGATTTTATTTACCCTATGCTGTAGCTCAGTAGACTTCACTCTATATTAAACACTTGGTTTCATGGCACATAGAACCAGTATGGGTATGGGATCTAATATAGCCACATCACTTCACATCACAGAATCTTATTTACACCAACAATTCATCCATCCATTATCTATCTATCTATCTATCTATCTATCTATCATCTAGCTATCTACTGTATCTGTCTATGTATCTACAGTATATATCTATGGAGCTGCGAAATATGTTGCTACAGGGCCGCGAAATATGTTGGCGCTATATAAATACATGTTAATAATAATATTAATAATAATATCTATTCATCATCTATGGCATCAAGCTTTTCATGTATTCATTCTCTAATGATATCTATAATTGGTGTCAATTCTAACAGGCGTTCCAGTTACGTGGTAACCACGAAAATCTACTGGGGAGGACAGTAAGTAACAGACAAGAAGCAAAGCCGACAAAGCACTGAATCTCCAGTTGTGCAGGTTAAATGAGCTCCATCTATTTGTGTCCCATTTCATTTGTTGTCCTAACCACTCTGGGCACTATGGCTGAATGGCTAAAGATATACAAGAGCCACTGCCTAATGCAGGTGGGGTCACTGGGCAACATAGCGACTTTTCCATACTGGACAATAATCCCTCAGATAGAAATAAGTCATATCTATCCCATAGTAATGCTCGTTTTGGAAGAACAAAGTAGGCTTGGGTTTGGGAGTCCCACTGGCCTACCAAACACTGATGTATGGGATGTGACTCAGTCTGAAGAGTTAAGATGGCCACACAATAAAACCTGCCAATTTCCATACTGAGTTGGCAGTTTATTGGCCCATGTATGGGGCCCTCAGAGGACCTCCCCAACCAATATATGGCTGAAAATTGGCAAGATATCTATCAAGCAGGTTTGATAATCCCATTTGGTGAGGGCTTCAATGTTATGTTGATGTATTCCTCACCCAACAGGTTCTCTTGCAGAATGGTCCGATCAATGGCCCTTCTGTCAAGTTGATTGTTCCAGAGTGGGGCCCCTAGATTTGTTTTTGGGGGCCAAGTCACCATATATCATTTCGTACTGACATATATCAACTTGAGTGTTCGTTGAGGTGTATTTTGTATAATTGAATGTGCTTTCTATTCCCAGAGCAGAAACAGAGAGGGGGCTGTCTCGGAAACACATCATTGAAGGTGAGTCTTAACTCTCTCAGGCAGACAGACCTGTCCCACCCCCACCCTTTTAACTTGCTCTCTCTTTGCATTATGTATTAATTGCCTCTCATAAGATAAACGATTCCCTGGCATGGCAGTATATATTGGATTGCTTGGCCCCATGGGGACAAATATCAAACATTTTCGTTTCCCTTTTACATTATGATTGTTTGCTGTGTGTTCCGCTCCATCCCTGCACCACAGCATCTTTGATTGCCTTTCACTTGCCCTCGCTGGATTCTGCCCTCCCCGTTCCCTTTTCTCATTCTGTGCTTCCTTATCTACATTGCCTCCTCCCCCTCTCTATTTCTTAGGTCTCCGTGGGTCTCTTGAACGTCTGCAGCTGGATTATGTTGATATAGTGTTTGCAAACAGAATGGATCCCAACAGTCCAATGGAAGGTGAGGCAGTCCCGTCTCCCTATACACAAATTTCAGCACCACAGAGAGCAGCCAAGATTCCTCATGTTGTCCTGCTGTTCCAAGGGCCCCATAGAATGATGGACATTATGGATGGGCCTGCCACAAATGCAATTATGAATGAGGACTCTGAGGGGATGCTGGATGTGATCTTTCTTATCATCTAACTGACTGCAGATTAAATAATCTTTCTATAATCCAAGCACCTTCATTTGATATCATAAACTAATCACTTGTTTCATTTTCTACACCCCCCCAGTTTATTGTGCCTTTTATTGTACCTATCCATTGTAATTGCAGGTAAAGTTGCTGTACCTACCTATCCATCAAATCCTTTATTCCTCTTCTCTCTGTAACCTCATTCAGTCACCTTTCATTTCCATCAGCTTCACTTCTTTCTGCTCCTCATTGTTCTTCCTCTATCCACCAGCAACTTTTTTCTGCTGATCTCAGCAAAACACAGGCTTGTTACCTCTTACACTGAGTCTGAAGGTCCTTCCTCAGCTGGGCACAGTAAGACTTTGTATAAATTGGTAATGCTATATTTATCTCTATATAACTGCAGGCAAGTAGTGATTTGCCCAGGCTGACATGGACAGGTAACACAAAGACTCTAATTAGTGCTGAACACTTCCTAGGGGATTTGTTTAGTACAGTGTTCCCTCTCTCTGTATATACAGGGGACAGACGGCTCATCCTTCCCTCTCTCTGTATATACAGGGGACAGACGGCTCATCCTTCCCTCTCTCTGTATATACAGGGGACAGACATCTCATCCTTCCCTCTCTCTGTATATACAGGGGACAGACGGCTCATCCTTCCCTCTCTCTGTATATACAGGGGACAGACATCTCATCCTTCCCTCTCTCTGTATATACAGGGGACAGACATCTCATCCTTCCCTCTCTCTGTATATACAGGGGACAGACGTCTCATCCTTCCCCCTCTCTGTATATACAGGGGACAGACGGCTCATCCTTCCCTCTCTCTGTATATACAGGGGACAGACGGCTCATCCTTCCCTCTCTCTGTATATACAGGGGACAGACATCTCATCCTTCCCTCTCTCTGTATATACAGGGGACAGACGGCTCATCCTTCCCTCTCTCTGTATATACAGGGGACAGACGGCTCATCCTTCCCTCTCTCTGTATATACAGGGGACAGACGGCTCATCCTTCCCTCTCTCTGTATATACAGGGGACAGACACCTCATCCTTCCCTCTCTCTGTATATACAGGGGACAGACACCTCATCCTTCCCTCTCTCTGTATATACAGGGGACAGACATCTCATCCTTCCCTCTCTCTGTATATACAGGGGACAGACGGCTCATCCTTCCCTCTCTCTGTATATACAGGGGACAGACATCTCATCCTTCCCTCTCTCTGTATATACAGGGGACAGACATCTCATCCTTCCCTCTCTCTGTATATACAGGGGACAGACGTCTCATCCTTCCCCCTCTCTGTATATACAGGGGACAGACGGCTCATCCTTCCCTCTCTCTGTATATACAGGGGACAGACGGCTCATCCTTCCCTCTCTCTGTATATACAGGGGACAGACATCTCATCCTTCCCTCTCTCTGTATATACAGGGGACAGACAGCTCATCCTTCCCTCTCTCTGTATATACAGGGGACAGACGGCTCATCCTTCCCTCTCTCTGTATATACAGGGGACAGACGGCTCATCCTTCCCTCTCTCTGTATATACAGGGGACAGACACCTCATCCTTCCCTCTCTCTGTATATACAGGGGACAGACACCTCATCCTTCCCTCTCTCTGTATATACAGGGGACAGACGTCTCATCCTTCCCTCTCTCAGTATATACAGGGGACAGACATCTCATCCTTCCCTCTCTCTGTATATACAGGGGACAGACATCTCATCCTTCCCTCTCTCTGTATATACAGGGGACAGACATCTCATCCTTCCCTCTCTCTGTATATACAGGGGACAGACATCTCATCCTTCCCTCTCTCTGTATATACAGGGGACAGACGGTTCATCCTTCCCTCTCTCTGTATATACAGGGGACAGACACCTCATCCTTCCCTCTCTCTGTATATACAGGGGACAGACATCTCATCCTTCCCTCGCTCTGTATATACAGGGGACAGACGGCTCATCCTTCCCTCTCTCTGTATATACAGGGGACAGACATCTCATCCTTCCCTCTCTCTGTATATACAGGGGACAGACATCTCATCCTTCCCTCTCTCTGTATATACAGGGGACAGACATCTCATCCTTCCCTCTCTCTGTATATACAGGGGACAGACATCTCATCCTTCCCTCGCTCTGTATATACAGGGGACAGACGGCTCATCCTTCCCTCTCTCTGTATATACAGGGGATAGGTAGGTCATGCCACCCCCTCTTTGTGAATACCCATAGAATGTTTGTTCTCTGATAGATCATTTGTGTGTTCCACATGGGTTCTCATTCATTGTCTTTTCTCCTCTGTACAGAAATTGTTAGAGCCATGACTTTTGTTATCAACCAGGGGATGGCAATGTACTGGGGGACATCACGCTGGAGTGCTATGGAAATCATGGTAGGTTTTTTGAGAGCTTAATGTCAGTCTGCTGCAGAAAGTCTGAAAGTGAAGAAGAAATTAAATGGACACTGCTTATTTAATAGAAGATTATTAGCCAAGTTTAAAGCATGGGTTAAAATATGGAAAATTGGTGTTTTGAAAATCGCCATCGCTGCCGATGATATCATTAAATCGTACTGCCAATTGTTAACATAGAAGTCAGTTGGGCTTGTCTTTTAAAAGAATGGAGGAAGAACACTTGGATGGGTTGAAATAAATAAGATATGATGCATTTACCAAATCCATCCGTCCATTGTAGAAAATTGTAAAGCTGTAGTAATTATGGTAAATACCTTCCCTATAATGATATTGGCTCGTGCCTTTAAGGGCAATATTTTGTTAGGAAGTGGGTCTCATGCTTCACCATAAAGAGCAGGTTTAATGGTCTCTCCGAGACGATGTTAAAAGCTAATTTGTGGGTCAGAAGATTCTGACTCAGGAGAGAAACTGAAATATCTGAGCAAATCCATTAAGGGCAACTTGTGGCTTCACAACTGAGAATATCAGAAACTTTTAAGTGCAGTCAGTTCCCTCCAATAGTAAAGAAGCCTACTTGCTAAATATATCCTGTCTCTTCTACAGTCATGGTGTGATTGGATCACTGGCATGTACTTACTGATGCATTGTGCATTAAAGGTTGTGCAAGTTCTTACATTTCATTGGGTGACCACCAGAAGGTGAAAGGTTTGGTAGACCATCTTGAGATTCCATTGTATCACAGTCATCTGTCATTTTATCCGCTGATGTTCCTTCTTGGAAAGGATAGTGTCTGAGAGGAATGGCAACTCCCTCTCATGGCATTGGCTTCAGTTCATGGATCGGCATGTCTATTGCCACCTTATTGTATGCAGTTAGCCCAAAGCTTGTCGGTGATTCCATCTCTCTCTCTCTCTCTGAGATGCAGAAGAGTGTCTCATCAGGCACCTGCTGTTTAGCTGACTTTACAGTTATCCAACAGCCCAGAAGATCTGAGCAAAACTCATTATGCTTTTTGGTAAATCAGCAACTCCGAGTGGGGTTTAAAGATAGACATTTTGCTATTTCGGGCTGGAACAATACAGTATGTGTTACTTTCTTAATAATTTTAAATGCAGTGAGGGAATAAAAAAGCAGAAGATTGTGTACAGGGCCCTCCCCTAAGGCCTGAGTAAGAAAAGCAGGGGTCTGGCAGTTTAGAAAGTGTGGAGAACCCCAACTGATAGGAGGAAGGTGATATCACTTAGGTAATGCATGGGCATTAGTAATGTCTATGGATAGTAATATCCAAAAAATATCTTCTAGAAATGGTTATAGTAATACCTTAAGCTATGTTTTCCCATCAGATGATCAAAGACAAAGCCTTCACTGCCCTACCCTGACCTTCTATTAAAAATGTAGGGCCTCAGTGATGGAAGAACCACTATACTTTGTGGTGTAGCCAATCGCAGAAATTTCAAGGACAGTCTGTTATGATGTCACAAGGCCTCATATTTTAACATAACCATCTACCAATCAGTAATTTTATCCTCACCAGGGCTAGGAATCCTGGGTGTCCTAAAGTCCTACTCCATTTGATGATGCCTACCCATGGTTTAGGCTCATGTTGGCATATGATGCACAGTGTTCCTTCATTTTTCTTGACAACCCTGCAATTTCCCTGTAGATTCCTAAAAAAATGACTGCTGGTATGGTAATTACACAACACCTTGCAGAGAAAGAAGATTAAGGTTGCTGAACGATGGGTGGCCATTAGCCTAGGGTGATACTATTCCTCGCCATTGCACAGAGAAACCATAACTTTCATCATAAATGAAAACAAATGGGAAATATCTCCATAATCAGCATGCAAATGAGGTCACTAACAACGACAACCGATAGGGAAGACTCAGCTGCCTGCAGCTCGGGTGCAACTTTTGGCCGATCAACCATCATATTTTCCGCCACTAGAGGTTGTTAGAGCCCAGGAATTGAACACAGTAGGATTGCGATTGGATCTGAATGACTGCTCTTATGTCTGAATAAAATTTACACTTCATTTGAACGGTGCTCAGAAATTAACTGAATCCCGTGCTCAAAACCAGGACATTGCATAATAAACACAAAACATTGTTGTACCCATGTTACCTAATGAGCAACCTATATAAAGAGTTAGTTTATTTAGTAGGGATATTCCTGGTGATTAAAGGATTGTATCTTGTATTTCTTGCAACCATCCTTCATTTCTGACTGCATCATACAATGATCAAACCAGAGGCAGTGGTGCTGTCCTATGGAAACGAGGAAAAACCAGTGACACATGGGGACGGCGAGTGACTGAACATGACAAAGATATGGGAGTCATGCATCTATAATAACTAGTGAACAATACATCTCCCATAAATGGCAGATCCCTAATTTGCTTCTCCTAATAGAGCTTTAGAACATATTGGTTGGGTGTATATCTCAAGAAGAAGCAAGATACATACTATGGCTGATTCCTACAGTGGTTCAGTTTTATGGGCAACTTTATCAAGATTTGAAGTGAAAATCTGGATTTTTGAGTTTTTTTATGGTCAAAACTGTGAAATTAGACTAGGCAATTGTTAAAATTAAATTTTTGTTAAAACAATTAATTTGATTATTGAGATTTATCATACACTGGCCCTTTTATAAACTTAAATTCGACTATTCGCCACCAAACTGCCGAATTGCTGTTTTAGCCCATGGAAGACGTCCAGTGATCAATTTGGAGTTGTTTGCAGCCTTCCTGACATTCGAGTTTTTTGCCCAAAAAAACTTGAATTGAATTTGATTTGAGCTATCGGGTCAATCCTATTCACCCGACCGGTCTTGAAGAGCTCTTTAGCCATAGATCTCTGGCCAGATAAATTATACTGTATATCATATCCCGAGTTCCAAAAGATGCCTGGTGGAGATGGCATCTAAGATTGAGAGTATTCGATTGGCCATTCCTGATTTGAGTAGGTTCTTTTTCTTTGGTTAAGTCAAGGCTTTCTTGAACTCCCCCTGGGAACCTCGGCACATAAACATTTATTCTTTGAGAGTTAATAAAAGAGAGAACTCTATATCAGATACTGGAGTCTCCTGAACTCCAGGACAATCAATTAGTAGTGTGGGGCATTTAGTTCATCTGCCATTAACTTTGAACTTTTCCATTCTGCAGGAAGCTTATTCTGTGGCACGCCAGTTCAACCTGATTCCCCCTGTGTGTGAACAGGCGGAGTATCACCTCTTCCAGCGTGAAAAGGTCGAGACTCAGTTACCTGAGCTATATCACAAGATAGGTGAGTAACACACCTAGAACATAGAACTGACACATCTACAATGTAGAACATGACATACCTAGAACATCTTATCATGGAAACCAGGCAATGGTGTCACCTAACCTCCTACTTTATCTCCTAGAATTCAGAATCAGCCCCACACACAAAATGAATAAATTGCATTGTTTCTTACATTTCTGGTTATTTTGTATCATAGCTGGAGTTTGCCCATTAGTTTCATTTATTTGTTTCTTTCATAAAGGATTCATCCAAAATTGGGATGCAAATTGTATTGTTGGCTGGAAAGATCTTTCTTTGCTCCATGTATTCGAAAATTCTCAGTTTTGCTTTATTGGTTTCCAAAAAACAATAGATTTTCACCACAAGATCGGACATCTTTTCCATTTCTCAATGCTTGGCGCACATTGTAGCCAAAAAATTTGGGAGTTCAAACCTTCCAACATTCATGAAAACCAACATGCACGTCAGCCTTTGAAATATTTCTTATTTTGTATCAAAAAACAAAGAATTTTCTCCCAGATTTCATTATATATCAATTTTTGCTGATGATTTTGTGCCAAAAAAAATCTGGAAGTTCAAACCTCCTGAAATCCATTTGAACAAATGGGCACATCTGTTTGATTATAATTGTTCTATCGCTCCATTTCCTTGAGAATTCTCAAGATGCTCCACCTTTATAGCCAATGTGACCCATACCTAAAGCTTTTCTTGAGACATCTTATTCTGAAAATTCACATACCAAAAAATATAAAATAAATAACTATAGAGAACAGAAAATACAGAGAGTACAAAGGCACTTGAAATGCTCTTTGAAATTTAAAACTACCCATTTTATTTGTTGAATATTCTCTTTGCTATGTTCTGCATTCCTCATACTTTTTGAAATTTCTCTTGTATATCAGAATAAATTTTACCCGTTCATTTTATTATCTAGGGGTTGGCTCTATGACATGGTCTCCTCTCGCATGTGGGCTTATTACTGGGAAATACACAGACACTGTTCCAGAAAAATCACGAGCATCTTTTAAGGTAAGTAATCTGGAGAATTAATAGGGAAATATCTTAAAATCAAAAAAACATAAGAGACATGAAAAAACAGTTTTGACCTCAATGGATGAGGTAGGAACTGAGTGAGACAGAATGGGGGAAACTGAGTTGGGAAGACATGGGGAATGAAAAATGGAATTGAGTGAAATAAAGGAGTAAGGGTGGGAGAGAGGAAAGTGAGAAGGTAGGAAAGACAAAAAAAACAGTAAATTTTTAAATCAAAATAAAGAAAAAGTCACAGAAATAGTCCCATGTACTCATTGCTTAACTGCGCAGAAAGAATTCTGGATGAGAAATAAAAAAGAAGAAGAAGAGGATAAAGGAGATGGAAAAGAGCAAAGAAAAGAGAACAGTCGGGATAAATATACAATAAGGGCAGACAAATGGAGAACTAAGAGAGAATTTAGTGGCCAATTTTGTTTGGTCATATCTCTAGATTTTTTTTTCAGGACACAAGAATAAATCAGTGAAAAGAAGTGGAATTGTATAATTTTATAATATATACGTTATTGTATATAATTAGAATTGGCCCGTTCATTGAATGGGGAGATCATTGTGCTAAATATTTTTAGATGGTTAAAGAGGGTATTTTATTTCATGTATGAAGTCTCAAATATAATCGTAAATATAATCGTAAATGGAAAAATAAAATAACACACCTCTTCAATTGAGAGGGAACTGACAGTTGGGAGAAAAACTGACATTATTGGACATACAGTAGGTGTAGAAGCTGTGACTGTATTTTACAGAGGAGATGTTCCAAGAAAAACAACTTTACAAAGGGGAGGAGACCACGGGGGAAGTGACACTGCTTGGTACGAAAGAGTCGGAAATGGAAGAGAGAACTCGTTTTTGGAGTGTGGGGTGTGAGTGTGACTTGGCACTGTGTGTGGATTTGTTCTTTGTGAGTGGAGGGAGGATTGTAATGTAGACAAGATGTGATGGAGGTGACTGTGTGGAGGCTACATTATCTTCATTTGTGCCATTTCCTGTTTTTTTCTGTTAACTTTTACATTTTCTGATGTTTCATTTCCTGTTGCCATTATCCTGTTTCGTTTTTCTCTCAGCTTGTGTCCTGTCTTCCACTAGTGGATTCTCCCATCCCTTTTTTGTTTTTGTTCACATTTATTCCACCCCACTCGTTTATCCAGGGAGGTCCTCCAGGTCAGAGTCTCATTTGGAGATGTTAATAGCCTTCCTGACATTCGATTTTTTTCTTGGAGAAAAACTAGATTCGTACAAATCAAATACAATTTGAATTTTCGTCTCGGAACCATTCGATCGAATATTAGACATTCACATTCAGTATATTCAAATTTAAAAAAAATTCACATGAATTCGAAATTCGACCTTTGATAAATGGGCCTCCCCGTATAGCTGACAAATGGTAGGGGTATTACACTGACCATTGGTTGATGTCCCGTTACACTAGAGTCTATGAATAACAGTTCATATTACCAGGGTAGAGGGAATTGGTATAGTAGCTCCCACATTTATTAATTAAGGCAGGAGAGCATAAACCATGGAAAATACTAGTAAATCCCATAAGTGAATAAAAAACGTATTCAAAAACAACGGTCATAGTGCAGGAACTCTGTTTAACTAGGAATGAAGAGGTGTGAGATAAATATAGCAGGCAATACATTGAGATAGTGTTACTGAAGTGTTCAGGAAAATAACAGATAAAAAACGTCTTGCACCCAGGGCTACCACTGGCTGAAGGAGAAAGCCATAAGCCAAGAGGGCAAAAAGCAGCATTCAAAGGTAAAAGAACTGCACCCAATTGCTGATCGTCTCAACTGCACAGTCACCCAACTCGCTATTGGTAAGAGGAGCCCCTAAACTCTAATTGACCCTCCCCTCCTGCCACTGCACTGCTTAACATGACTCCCTATCACTTCCAGCTTGGTGTCTGCGCAGTGAAGGGGTGAGCTCTGTACTTCTGGGGGTCTCCAACATTGAACAGTTACTGGAGAACCTGGGAGCCATTCAGGTAAGTCACACTTTCTGCATGTCACTCATACACCCATAAGGTATTCTATTCATACCACCCACACCCACCCACTACTTTGGTCTCCCTGAAGACTAAAGTCCATACTACAAGTGACATCAGTTACCAAGAGACATCTAGGAACAGAGAGAACAGATGATTGTATCCTTTAGTTCCAGCACCATCCTAGCTACAGAGTGCAGAGTATGTGGTTACAGGTAGGTTCTAGGCAGGGTTATGAGTTAAAATTACTGTGTCCAAGCGGAATGTGAGGGTCTCCAAAAAATACGAAAACAAAAGTAAAAAGTAGAAAACTTATTAGGACATGATACTAGGTATCATGTCCTAATAAGTTTTCTACTTTTTTACTTTTGTTTTCGTATTTTTTGGAGACCCTCACATTCCGTTTGGACACAGTAATTTTGACTTTGCACCTTGGGACTGAGGTGAACTGTGAGTGTTTTCTCCTTCATTCTTTACTTCAATTGGTATTTTTTGTTTTAATACTTTTTCTAAGTGGTACCACATTTATTTATTTTTATGTGGCAGTAGCACTAACCTTCGCTTCTATAGGGTTATGAGTTAACCATAAAAAGTTTTCATATTATGTTGCTGTACTAAAACCCATATATATCTATATGTGGAACAACTTGTGAGTAATAGTTTTCAGAATAGAAATTAGACCATCAAGTATGGAATCATTCTGTCCCCCACATTCTTTCAATCCTATCTAACACATTATCACCATTCTGTCCAACACATTCTTACAATTCTATCCTAATTGGTCTGGACCACGCTATAGGGAGGGTCTTTTAACTCCATACACTTATACCCAGTAAAGGGAGCCCTTGACCTTATGGCTTCCTTCTATCTGCATTCTGTCCCACACATTCATACAACTCTATCCTACACTTTCTAACGTTTCTGTCCCACACGTTCTTAAAATTCTATCCTACACTTCTAGCCATTCTGTCCCACACAGTCTTACAATTCTATCCAACACATTATCACCATTCTGTCCCACACATTCTTACAATCCTATCCAACACATTGTTACCATTCTGTCCCACACAGTCTTACAATTCTATCCTACACTTTCTAACTATTCTGTCCCACATATTCTTACAATTCTATCCTACACTTTCTAACCATTCTGCCCCACACATTCTTGCAATTCGATCCTACACTTTCTAACCATTCTGTCCAACAAATTTTTACAATTCTATCCTACGCTTTCTAACCATTCTGTCCCACACATTCTTATAGTCCTATCCAACACACTCTTACTATGCTGTTCCACACATCCTTACAATCCTAGGCGACACAATATCACCATTATGTCCCAAACATTCTTACAGTACTATCTAACACATTCTCACCTATTCAGTTTCGGACTGGCCCACCGGGATACCAGGAAAACTCCCGGTGGGCCCAGGTGTCAGTGGTCCTCTTGCTTCTAACCATTTAGCCTATTTCATGGTCATTCCCTATTTCTTTATGGGGAAAAAATGTGTAGTAATGGAAGAATAGAGTATAGTAAGTAGATATAAAAGACTAGGAGAATAAAGAGGTTGAATGAGGGGAGGAGGAATAATAGTTTGGAAAGCGGCCCCACGGTCTAAGTTTTTCTGTTGGGCCCCTGACATCCCAGTCCAACACTGCACCTTTTTGTACCAAACATTCTTACGATCCAATCTAAACACATTCTCACCATTAGGTTGCACATCTGCTTATTATTGTACCTCACACATTTTAAAAATTGTGTTCCATGGACTGTTTCTCGCCCATTCAATGCTGTACATTCTATAATCTTCTCATTCTATCCCACACATTAAGGGAGAAGGTCAGGAGCAGTATTTATTAAAAAAAAACTTTTTCCATCTTTACATACAGGTACTGCCACACCTGACGCCTCAGCTTGTAACTGAAATTGACCAGATTCTCGGAAACAAACCAAACTTAAAGAAAGATTCCCGAGCGTGAGAGCTTGTTCTCCACACTTTGGAACCTCAACAAGTCCCATTGCAGATGGGACAAATCACGCTAGCCTGGTGCATGGTTCCCCCCTCTGGCAGTGCTGAGAGAGCGGGAGGAGAAACTTTACCAGCAATAAGGGGGGAAAATCTGTTCCCTGCTTGTCACTACGGGGTCACACATGCATTTTATCATGTCACCCTGCAGAGGGAGAGGCATAACTC
Source organism: Xenopus petersii (assembly GCA_038501925.1). Classification (NCBI taxonomy): domain Eukaryota; kingdom Metazoa; phylum Chordata; class Amphibia; order Anura; family Pipidae; genus Xenopus; species Xenopus petersii. Next base: position 152,023,966 of record CM076676.1, read on the forward strand.
AAGATGACCTGGGACACACTATAGGGAGGGGCTTTTAGCTCCATACACTTATACCCAGTAAAGGGAGCATTTGATTCATGGCGGCCTTCTATCTGCACCTGCAGAGGTAGGGACAGACTCTTGACTGCCTTTTATCTCATGGAGCGGTCAGATTCACATCTTCCTTTTAGGTACAAGTTTCCTTCTGTTAAGGGTGAGGAGTCCACGTGTCATCATTTCTTTATGTTCCTGGCCCACCTGTGGCTACCGTAGCTAAAATGTGACCTATTTTACTCCAGCGCGTATCAAATACAAGACATCTCTTTAGAACACAGCTCTAGTCGTCGCTAATTCTGCATGTTCTAACCTGAAGCCACAATCCCTTTGTTGGATTAAAAGCTAATATGCCTGTGAACCAAACCTGGAATAACCTAATAACTATAAATGCAACTGACTGACTGATGGTGTCAAGAGTTTTATTACTTTTATTAACGTTGCTGTGGTCTCTAATGTGAGTTCTCCAACATATCGTGTAGACCTTGTAACCCTGATTTGACTATGTTCCTGCTTGATTCAAGGGTGACCCAAAACAGATATTGAAATCAATGGAATCCTTTAGATCTTTGCAGGAGGTTCAAACAGTTGTGGAATTCAAAGGTTAGATTTATCAAAGGCCAAATAGGAGGCAATCGATATTCCTTCTTTTCTGATACAGTACCAAAAAAAAGTGATTGGTGTTATATTAACTTATTAACTTAAATTATCAGGAATTGGGTCATACCATCTATTTACAGCTCTTGCTGTCTTTTTTAAACAAATACACACATTGCTAGATTCCTGCACAATAAGGTCAATGTACTTAGACTGCCTTTCCACTTACATCATCTATCCAATCAGCAACGTTAATAATTAGCAACTGATGTCTGATCTGTCACAGGGTCCTAAACAGCCTATGCAACTTCCTCTTCAATTTCTACCCCCTAGAAAATGATAAGGATATTAGAAGTCGCTGAGGGATTCTGTGACCATATAAAGGCACAAGGCTGCAGGCTGAGTTATACAGGGAACTCTGAGTATCACTCATGTATTATAAGGGATAATGTACCCCCTACTGTAAATGATAAGGATATTAGAAGTCACTGAGGGGTTGTTCTGTGACCATATAAAGGCACAAGGCTGCAGGCTGAGTTATACAGGGAACTCTGAGTATCACTCATGTATTATAAGGGATAATGTACCCCCTACTGTAAATGATAAGGATATTAGAAGTCACTGAGGGGTTGTTCTGTGACCATATAAAGGCACAAGGCTGCAGGCAGAGTTATACAGGGAACTCTGAGTATCACGCATGTATTATAAGAGATAATGTACCCCCTACTGTAAATGATAAGGATATTAGAAGTCACTGAGGGGTTGTTCTGTGACCATATAAAGGCACAAGGCACAAGGCTGAGTTATACAGGGAACTCTGAGTATCACTCATGTATTATAAGGGATAATGTACCCCCTACTGTAAATAATAAGGATATTAGAAGTCACTGAGTGGTTCTGTGACCATATAAAGGCACAAGGCTGCAGGCTGAGTTATACAGGGAACTCTGAGTATCACTCATGTATTATAAGGGGTTATGTACCCCCTACTGTAAATGATAAGGATATTAGAAGTCACTGAGGGGTTGTTCTGTGACCATATAAAGGCACAAGGCTGCAGGCTGAGTTATACAGGGAACTCTGAGTATCACTCATGTATTATAAGGGATAATGTACCCCCTACTGTAAATGATAAGGATATTAGAAGTCACTGAGGGGTTGTTCTGTGACCATATAAAGGCACAAGGCTGCAGGCTGAGTTATACAGGGAACTCTGAGTATCATTAATGTATTATAAGGGATAATGTACCCCCTACTGTAAATAATAAGGATATTAGAAGTCACTGAGTGGTTCTGTGACCATATAAAGGCACAAGGCTGCAGGCTGAGTTATACAGGGAACTCTGAGTATCACTCATGTATTATAAGGGATAATGTACCCCCTACTGTAAATGATAAGGATATTAGAAGTCACTGAGGGGTTGTTCTGTGACCATATAAAGGCACAAGGCTGCAGGCTGAGTTATACAGGGAACTCTGAGTATCACTCATGTATTATAAGGAATAATGTACCCCCTACTGTAAATGATAAGGATATTAGAAGTCACTGAGGGGTTGTTCTGTGACCATATAAAGGCACAAGGCTGCAGACTGATTATCACATTCTGATGCAGACTTAGATGCTGTGAATCTGAATTAATTACTAATCAGCCTTATATTGTGACATTTCTATCCTATATGTACTGTATAATGTGAGTGGGTCCCTAAGAATTATAATGATATATATACTTTATACTTTGTGACATGACTTTGTTCAGCTTGAGTTCTGCTTTGAAGGGAAAGTGAAGCTGTTCTCACACATAACACAAGTGTTTTCATTTCTTATTGCTTTCCACTCGTGTGATGAGTCACGTTCCCGCAGGCTGTTGAGCTGATCCCGACATACTTCAGTCATGTGTAATGGCCGGATGCCGAGTCGTATGACTAAGTGCTTTCCACAATGAAAACAAATAAGTCAAGTTTCCAGAGCAGACCCATTAAAGTAGAAGGAAAGTCACCCCCAAGTGATTCTATTTACTTACCTGACACCCGGGGTCGGTGCTCCTATCAGCAATCACTTGTGGGTGCCTTACTATTAGCAGCCCCAATCATAAAAGACCTTTCCTTCTCCTTTAACCATTTATATGAATGTGCCAACAAGGCAGTGGTGTAGCTGTATATAGTCCATGATCATATAAAGGGACGAGGCTGAAGGTCACGGGGACTTCTAATATCCTCAGGAGGTACTTTATCTATTATAATACACAAGTTTCAGTGAGTCATGTGACAGAAATGACATCAATAAGCTCCGATTATAACCGATGACATCACTAAGCATCGTTTATAAAGATTTACAGGCTATTGACGGCTCTTGTGTATTATATAGTGAATAAAGTAGCCCCTATCGTAGTGAGTAGTGATGTCACTTTTGTTACTACTCAGTTTATAACTGATGACATCACTACTCAGTGTTTATAACTGATGACATCACTAGCGTTATAAGGATATAATTTACAGGATATTCATGGCTTTTGTGTATTAAATATATATATATATAATACACAAAAGACATGAATATCCTGTAAATTATATCCTTATAAACGGTGAGTTCTGATGTCATCAGTTATAAACGGTCTGATGTCATTTCTGTCACATGACTCACTGAAATTTGTGTATTATAATAAATAAAGTACCCCCAGTTGCAAAATATGAGGATATTAGAAGTTAACTCGGAGTTCCATGACCTGTATAATAACACTCTGCCTTCAGCATTGTGTTTTTATTTGGTCATGAAATTCAGCGGTAACTTATAATATCCTTATATTTTACAAGAGGTGGTACTTTATTCACTATATAATGAATATCCTATGAATTATATCCTTATAAACAGTGCTTAGTGATGTCATCAGTTATAATCAGGAGCTTAGTGAGGTCATTTCTGTCACATGACCCACTGAAACTTGTGTATTATAATAAATAAAGTACCTCTTGTTAGAAAATATGAGGATATTAGAAGTTACCACATAGGGGCAAATTCGGTAACCTCCGGAAATTCGCCAGCGACGGCTTCGCTCACATCGCCACACTTCGCCAGGCGTAGATTCGCCAGGTCAACTCTAACTCACTAAAATGTGAAGTTGCGTTCCGGGCAACGAAGTTTCGCTAGCGTTAATGCGGCAAGCAAAGTGAAGTTGCGCTAGCATTGGCTAGGGCGGGAAGTTAAAGTTGAATGGACGTATATGTTGCAGCAAATACATTACACTACACAAGTCCAGGGAACCTTAATAAATAAAATAAAAGTTGTTATATTGCCCTACACATGAGCCCAGTGTAAAAAAACTACGCTCTTTTGCAGCCTATCACCCTGAAAAGTAAAAGTCGCCAGTGTTTTTTGGGACTTCGAAAAATTTTCAACTTTTTTTTGAGGAAGTCCTATCTACTCTATCTACTTCGCCTGGTCTGAGGTGGCGAAGGCAAATCTGGCGCAAGAGGTAACGTTCAGTAAAATCTGCATCTTAGTGAATTTGCGCAGTTACGTCCATTCGCCAGAGCAAAAATTCGCCTGCTGTTAGAGTGCGAAGTAGTGCTAGAGTCTATCTCCTTCGTTAGTGAAGTTACGCCATCGCCCGTTAGTAAATTGGCGAAGTCCTGAAATGATGTCATGCTGGCGAATTTTCACTAACATTAGTCACTTCGCCCTTTAGTAAATTTGCCCCATAATTCCATGACTTGGCCCTCGGCCTCGTACTTTTATAGGGTCATGGAACTCCTTGGTAATTTATAATATCCTTATCATTTACAACAGGGGGTACTTTATTCACTATATATGTATATACTGGGTGTATCTGCAGTAACTCATTTCTTCATGTGGAATCAACTTGTATTCACTATTCCTTTAAGGTCTGGTTGTAAGAATGAGAATAAGCCCTGCGGGGAATTCCTGGGTGAGGTGAAGACATGCGAGGAGGTGGGAGGGGGGGGGAATTCGGATGTAAGAAGGCAAAGTAAAAGTATACAAGGTGGGGGTGTAGGAGAAACCATAAGGGAAAAGAAGGCTGGTGCTGCAGGGGATATAGTTGGACTCTTGCCTTCCTGTAGTTATTGCTGGACTACAACTCCCATCAAACCTGGTGGGACATATCTGCTACCAGTCTCCCTGTCTCTCTCTATATTCTCTAGCCTTTGCCAGTGACATCAGAGCCAGATTATGATCTAGGTGCCCACTAAGGGCCCACCTGCTGTTAGGGGCCCAATGCTGGAAAGTGGAGGCAAGTGGGGGGGACCCAATAACTACTCTACCTAGGGCCCCGTTTTAGCTTAATCCAGTTGTTGGGTTAGATCAGGGTTGGCGGGGGGGGGAAGGATTTTTAATCAAATGCTTTCTCTTCCAATCCCCCCGGATAATGGCTACGACTACAGCAGATGTCTGACAGTGATACAGTAGCTGAGGCTGATGAACGAGACTCCGTGCTGAGCAGAACATCGCTCTGTGTCCTGCCCCAACCTGTCTCCTAAATGAGGATCAAAGAGAATGCTGGGAAATGCAGTTGCACGCGACTCTTAGTGAACCGTAGAGCCTGCTGGGTAACAGTTCCGCCCCAGTGCAGACGCAAGAATTTCATTAGCACAAAGATAACATTACGTGCTGACTGGCTCAGCCGCTTACCCTTTAACTAAGGCTGGTTAACAGGTTACTATGTACGAGCGCACATAGAAACACCCCCACGTATTTACTGACGTAACTGCAGGTGTGACTATTGTCAGTGCTCAGGTTCTTACGTGACTCTGTATATAAACGTCTCCTCGGTTCAGTTGTTAAAGGGCAAGTGCACAGCTATATTAACTTTTATCTATGTGACTCTTTGATGTGCCAGTTTATACTAGCCCAGGGCTTATGGCAACTGGAATGGCACAGCATAATGACACGGTTACAGTGGGTTAACTAGAACACACACCGCTGTGGGTCCAACATGCAGGCTCAGACACACCTATACAACTGAATGAGCCCTTTAGATTGTAAGCTATTTGGGCAACAAGCTCCTTTCTTCTTTCATTAATTGCAATGTCTGATATAAAGTGCACAGTGATATAAATATTGTGACATATAAATACGATACACAAATTGACAGGTTCCAGGAAAGCAGCAGTTTCTATTCCCCTGTCGCTCTCAGCTTATCTGTCTCTCGGTTCCTCTAGTTGGGCTGAAAAACGAGTTGGACTCCCCCCGCAGGTCTGTACGTGCGCTGCATCATCCCAAGCTCTGGGCAATGAGCTCAGCACTCCCCTATCTGTGACTCACTCTGACATCCCCTAACCTTCCTGCCACCTGACTGTGCCAACAGCCTGCACTCTATTAACCCCGACACTGCCAGTAACCAACATCTAGTCACCATGCCCCTCTCACTTCTTATGCAGGAGGGGAGGGATAGTCTGCAGGTGAGAGACAGGAGAGGGGTAAGGGAGGGATAGTCTGTAGGTGAGAGACAGGAGAGAGGTAAGGGAGGGATAGTCTGTAGGTGAGAGACAGGAGAGGGGTAAGGGAGGGATAGTCTGCAGGTGAGAGACAGGAGAGAGGTAAGGGAGGGATAGTCTGTAGGTGAGAGACAGGGGAGAGGTAAGGGAGGGATAGTCTGTAGGTGAGAGACAGGAGAGGGGTAAGGGAGGGATAGTCTGCAGGTGAGAGACAGGAGAGAGGTAAGGGAGGGATAGTCTGTAGGTGAGAGACAGGAGAGAGGGGTAAGGGAGGGATAGTCTGTAGGTGAGAGACAGGAGAGAGGTAAGGGAGGGATAGTCTGTAGGTGAGAGACAGGAGAGAGGTAAGGGAGGGATAGTCTGTAGGTGAGAGACAGGAGAGGGGTAAGGGAGGGATAGTCTGCAGGTGAGAGACAGGAGAGAGGTAAGGGAGGGATAGTCTGTAGGTGAGAGACAGGAGAGAGGGGTAAGGGAGGGATAGTCTGTAGGTGAGAGACAGGAGAGAGGGGTAAGGGAGGGATAGTCTGTAGGTGAGAGACAGGAGAGGGGTAAGGGAGGGATAGTCTGTAGGTGAGAGACAGGAGAGAGGGGTAAGGGAGGGATAGTCTGTAGGTGAGAGACAGGAGAGAGGTAAGGGAGGGATAGTCTGTAGGTGAGAGACAGGAGAGAGGTAAGGGAGGGATAGTCTGTAGGTGAGAGACAGGAGAGAGGTAAGGGAGGGATAGTCTGTAGGTGAGAGACAGGAGAGAGGTAAGGGAGGGATAGTCTGTAGGTGAGAGACAGGAGAGAGGTAAGGGAGGGATAGTCTGTAGGTGAGAGACAGGAGAGGGGTAAGGGAGGGATAGTCTGTAGGTGAGAGACAGGAGAGAGGGGTAAGGGAGGGATAGTCTGTAGGTGAGAGACAGGAGAGAGGGGTAAGGGAGGGATAGTCTGCAGGTGAGAGACAGGAGAGAGGTAAGGGAGGGATAGTCTGTAGGTGAGAGACAGGAGAGAGGGGTAAGGGAGGGATAGTCTGTAGGTGAGAGACAGGAGAGAGGGGTAAGGGAGGGATAGTCTGTAGGTGAGAGACAGGAGAGAGGGGTAAGGGAGGGATAGTCTGCAGGTGAGAGACAGGAGAGAGGTAAGGGAGGGATAGTCTGTAGGTGAGAGACAGGAGAGAGGGGTAAGGGAGGGATAGTCTGCAGGTGAGAGACAGGAGAGAGGTAAGGGAGGGATAGTCTGTAGGTGAGAGACAGGAGAGAGGTAAGGGAGGGATAGTCTGTAGGTGAGAGACAGGAGAGAGAGGTAAGGGAGGGATAGTCTGTAGGTGAGAGACAGGAGAGAGGTAAGGGAGGGATAGTCTGTAGGTGAGAGACAGGAGAGAGGTAAGGGAGGGATAGTCTGTAGGTGAGAGACAGGAGAGAGAGGTAAGGGAGGGATAGTCTGTAGGTGAGAGACAGGAGAGAGGTAAGGGAGGGATAGTCTGTAGGTGAGAGACAGGAGAGAGAGGTAAGGGAGGGATAGTCTGTAGGTGAGAGACAGGAGAGAGAGGTAAGGGAGGGATAGTCTGTAGGTGAGAGACAGGAGAGAGGTAAGGGAGGGATAGTCTGTAGGTGAGAGACAGGAGAGAGAGGTAAGGGAGGGATAGTCTGTAGGTGAGAGACAGGAGAGAGGTAAGGGAGGGATAGTCTGTAGGTGAGAGACAGGAGAGAGAGGTAAGGGAGGGATAGTCTGTAGGTGAGAGACAGGAGAGAGGGGTAAGGGAGGGATAGTCTGTAGGTGAGAGACAGGAGAGAGGTAAGGGAGGGATAGTCTGTAGGTGAGAGACAGGAGAGGGGTAAGGGAGGGATAGTCTGCAGGTGAGAGACAGGAGAGAGGTAAGGGAGGGATAGTCTGTAGGTGAGAGACAGGAGAGAGGGGTAAGGGAGGGATAGTCTGCAGGTGAGAGACAGGAGAGAGGTAAGGGAGGGATAGTCTGCAGGTGAGAGACAGGAGAGAGGTAAGGGAGGGATAGTCTGTAGGTGAGAGACAGGAGAGAGGTAAGGGAGGGATAGTCTGTAGGTGAGAGACAGGAGAGGGGTAAGGGAGGGATAGTCTGCATGTGAGTGGAAGGAGAGGGGTTAAATCGCAATACAGTGACGTAAGGCTGACGGGTTATCCCCGGATCATGAATGACAGGAATTACAATGACATAAGTGCCCCGCCTCTCTCTCTCCGGATTGGCTGCCTATGATATCACCGAGGTGTGGGCGTGTTCTGTGTGTATATGAGCGGGAAGCGAGGCTCAGGTTCCATTAATTCTCACACACACGGACAGACAGACGGATAAGGATCAGGCACCAGAGTTTCCCTCAGTAACAAACATGGAGGAATGCGGCATCTGTTACCTCGACTTCGGTGCGGGCAGGAAAGCGCAGTCGTTGGCTGCCTGTGGGCACGTGATGTGTACGAGCTGTTTGCAACACCTGCTGGGCAAGGGCAGCACCGTGACCTGTCCCTACTGCCGCGCTCCCTCCACGTTGCCTAGCGACGACGAGGACGGCTCCTCTGTGGGGTCAGAAAAGGGTCGAGGCCCCAGGAGCTGGTTTAAGAGATTGTACAAGAACTCCAGGCGTCGTCACCAAGGTAACCGAAATGCTCACTGCGATTGGCTGGGAAAGTAGTAACGCTTTACGCTTGTGCTTGAGTAGCTGTTACCAGGGCAACACCAGGGCGTGGCATCTACTTGATACTTTCGCTTTGTTGTGTTTCGTGACGTCAGACTGCCCCGCCCCCAGCAGGGCGGATATTGTGAATATTCTTGAGCTGCATTTATAGTTTTAGCTGTAATTCATTATAAAATGTGCAATGTTGGTGGATACACATTTATTTATAAGTAATGGGCTGGGGATATAAATCCTGTGTTGTTATTATTATCTGCTGTGGCTCATACTCTCCATTGCTCAGAGCCGGAACTATGGGGCAATGATGGAGGGGGGGCTGGGCAGGTACCTCTTAAAGGACCAGTAACATCAAAAAAATGTGTATACTACTCCTTTTCAGAAAGGGCACTCACGATCCATTGTGCTCAATTTCACCTCTCTGCCCTCCATATAGGAGATAGCCAGGGAGGAGGAATCGAGCGCCGCACGATGGATCGTGATTGCCCTTTCTGAAAAGGAGCGGAAGTTCTTTATTAAAGGGAAACTGTCATGGGAAAACATGATTTTTTTTTTTTTTTTTTTCAAAACACATCAGTTAATAGTGCTGCTCCCACAGAATTCTGCACTGAATCCATTTCTCAAAAGAGCAGATTTTTTTTTTTATATATTCAATTTTGAAATCTGACATGGGGCTAGACATATTGCTAGTTTACCAGCTGCCCCCAGTCATGTGACTTGTGCTTGCACTTTAGGATGGAACTACTTCCTGACAGGCTGTTGTTTCTCCTACGTAATGTAACTGAATGTGTCTCAGTGAGACCTGGATTTTAGTATTGAGTGTTGTTCTTAGATCTACCAGGCAGCTGTTATCTTGTGTTAGGGAGCTGCTATCTGGTTACCTTCCCATTGTTCTTTTGTTTGGCTGCTGGGGGGGGAAAGGGAGGGGGTTGATATCACTCCAACTTGCAGTACAGCAGTAAAGAGTGATTGAAGTTTATCAGAGCACAAGTCACATGACTGGGGTCAGCTGGGAAATTGACAATATGTCTAGCCCCATGTCCGATTTCAAAATTAAATATAAAAAAAATGTGTTTGCTCTTTTAAGAAACGGATTTCAGTGCAGAATTCTCCTGGAGCAGCACTATTAACTGATGTGTTTTGAAAAAAACATGTTTTCCAATGACGGTATCCCTTTAATAAAGATGTTGTCTTGTGTCACATGTTTGTTTGATGATGTCACTGATCTCATGTGGTTTCTTCCCTCAGACAGCCTTGCGCAGGATGACCTCAGACACTTGGCCATAATGAGCTCCTACTTCTTCTGAGAATATTCCAGACATGAGAAAAGTCCACTTTCCTTTCCGAGACCATGGAGACGGCACATTCCTGTTTGGGCCTTAATCTTCATCCACTGCTGGGACATGTGATTCCTAATGGTGGGAGGAGCCAAGTGATTACTTGGTGGCATCTCAGTAACATTCCAGTGGCCTCTGTAGGTCCATGCAGTGCATTCTGGGACAATGGGACCTTTACTTCCACCGCTGGCGGTGATTGGTTTATTTATATTATTAAGAAGCTCTGTCTGTTGTCACAATGCTATGTGCACATTCTTATTATTATTATTATTATTAGTGATAAGTGATTGTAATAAGATGTTATTATTGGCGAGCTTGAGAAATCGAGTGCAAGCCTGTGAGGTTGGACAGGGCACAGATCTAATGTACCTACACAAATACACTCGTCAATAGGCTTGAGTGAAATAAAGCTGTTTTGTATATGATCTGACATCTGTTTGGTTTTTTCTTTTGGTTCTTGAGTGATTTCCTACTCTGTTTCATTGGGGGCATTTATTATTATTATTATTATTATTATTAATAAAAAAAAAAATATCTATATATCTATCTCAAACACAAGAGTCCTCTGCACTCAACCCATTATCAATATATTTAAGACAGCGACATTTTGTGCATACTGCTACTAAAAAATGCCTTACCCTTTAAACAACACAGGGATTGTTTGTCCATATATTGCAATATATTTAAGCTGAACAACTACGTCAAAGTCATCCCATATCTGGCCAGTCCTACGCTTAATTTTCATCTGATTCATTAAGAATTCTATTGCTTCATTATACATTTTACAAAGGGACTAAGTTTTACCTGCAACTTACTTGCTGCTTTCAAAGTAAAACTCCCAAACTTGGCTGCCCTTTTATTGGACACCAGTGGGATCACCTGACTATAGCTGGGAAGGGTGGGAGCTACAACATGGAGCTGGTCACTGCTCCTGTATAACTATAACAAACAAGGGAAAGTTGTGCTCACCACTATTTTTTTAAAACCATTAGGCGGGGGTGCAATGAGGGTGTTTCAGTAGCAGTAGCACAAAATGTCTCTGTCTTAAATATATTGATAATGGGTTGAGTGCAGAGGACTCTTGTATTTGACTATATGTATTTTGTGGTCACACCCTCATTGCACCCCCGCCTAATGGTTTTAAAAACTAGTGGTGAGCACAACTTTCCCTTGTTTGAGAGAGAGAGAAAAGGTTGTGTGATGTGTGGCACACTGATTTTAGGAAGCCACTTCACACACCCGTACACGGGCAAAAAATACACAGTGAGGCAGCGGATGACTTGTATAACCACGATGGTTGTGTATATTATAAAATGCCCATGTGGGTTGCTCTATTGTGGTAAAACGATAAGACCGCTGAAAGAAAGGATAAGCATGCACAGATCAAGCATAAGGGCAGCCCTAGATCCTAACAGGAAGAAAGGTGTAAGTAAAATTGAGGGAAAGCAGGACATAGCGCTACAACCGGTGGCCAAGCATTGGGCTGAGGCCAAGCACAATGCCTCTTCTTTCAGGTGTATGCCCATCAAGCATTTGAGGACTCATCCAAGGGGAGGTGACACAGGGACAATGCTATTGAAGAGGGAGGCGTTTTGGATTTATGAGCTGAATTGCATAGCACCATAGGGTATGAATGGGCAGGTCAATTTAAGTTGTTTTTTAGATTGAATGTTTCCTGACATGAATAGAACAGATTTAGGTCAAGTAGATAAACTGTCTCGATATACCTCAGTAGTTGCTACAGTGCGTTAATCAAGGTTTTTTTTTTTAGTTTATCAGAGCACAAGTCACATGGTTGGGGGCACCTGGGAAATGGACATCATCTCTAGCCCCATGCCTAACTGCTAGCTGCTGAGAAAGCCAAATATACCTCATCTGAAATCTCTCTAATTTGCCTCAGATGGGAATAAAATCCTTCAGACTCCAAGAGGCAATCGGACCAGTCCCTGGATCAACTTTATACTAAGGACAATTTTCGATAACCTTGCAAAAAAGCCCACCCCTTCTATGGATCACCGGGGACCCTTGACTCCTTCAGAAGTTTAGTGAGGACTAAGAAGGAGGTTGAGCTGGGAAATCAGCAGTACTGATCCAAACAGGGACATTGTATTAAGGCAGTGATCCCCAACCAGTAGCTCGTGAGCAACATGTTGCTCTCCAACCCCTTGGATGTTGCTCTCAGTGTCCACAAAGCAGGGGCTTATTTTTAAATTCCAGGCTTGGAAGCAAGTTTTAATTACATAAAAACGAAGTATAGTGCCAAGTAGAGCCTCCTGTAGGCTGCCAGCCCACATAAGGGCTACCAAATAGCCAATCACAGCCCTTATTTGGCACCCAAGGGACTTTTTCATGCTTGTGTTGCTCCCCAACTATTTTTCATTTGAATGTGGATCATGGGTTAAAAAGGTTGGGGACCCCTGTATTAAGGCATAGACTGAACAAGGTAAGGTCCAAGGTACCTGCTTAGAGAGAGAACTTACTTTTATGGGTTAAGTTACTAATCCATTGTAGGAAAGCTCATGTATTTCAAAATTTAAATAGGGAGCAGAGCAAACTGTACCACTACAGAGTGGGCACTGGAACACTGGCTCATTAATTATATACAATGAAGAAAAGATCTAACTACATTTGCATAAAACTCATTTGGGGTTTTTAGGAATCACTACATCCAGTATATCACCCAAGTAACCCCCTAGCCATAAAACTAGGTTAAATAGGGAAGAGAAACTGGATCCTGCGATGGCAAATGTTCACTACTGGAAATCAGGGAAGCTCATTTTCTGCTGGATAATTAGTGACAAGCCCTAAGCTTTGCTTCTCAACAGCCAATCAAAGCCCACTGAGCATGTGAGTGTCACAGACACTTTCCAAGATGGTGACCCCCTGTGACAAGTTTGAAGTCCCGGATCATTGCTGCTATTGACAAGATGAAACTTTAGCCTTGTGCAATAAGTTCACTATATAAAATATGGCATTTTTAGTCATATTCATTTTTAGGGTTTAGTTCTCCTTTAAGAACATTGTTGGTACTTGCTCATAAAGTAGGAAAAATGAATTCTGATTTGTATGAAGTTTTGCTCATGCAAGCCCCAAAACGTCCATATTTATGTATTTTACCAAAGATTCATAAGAGTTTGGTTCAACCCCCTGGGAGACCTATTATATCTGCCACTAATTCTAATTCTACCCAACCAGTTGCTCAATATTTTGATTTTATGTTACGGCCCTTTGTTTTGCTCACGTCATTTGAATTTTTGGAAAAACTGAAATCTATTGATATCCTTAAAGGGGATGTCCTGGTTACTATGGATATAACAACCCTATTCACCGATCAGGGAAAGAAAGTTATTCATAAGATCCTTGATACCAATTTTCATGATCATGATCTAGTCGTGTTTTTGTATAGTATATTATGTTTTATGTTGCAGAGAAGCTATTTTAAATTCAAAGGTACCTTTTATAGACAAATACAAGGCACGGCGATGGGCAGTAATGTAACCTTTTCATGTCAGATTAAGAGACTACGTCTATTTATCAGTCTGAATTCATGGATAAAATTAAAGTATATTTTCGCAACTTCAATGACACTTTTCTTATTTGGCAGGGTGATGCCAGTTTGTCAGTTCCTTGAACAGCAGGGAAAGCACAATTCACATTGAGATTTCGTTTTTGGATGGGTTAGTGGGCAAACAACAAAGTACATTGAACACTAGAGTTTAGAGATTACAGATAGTAACACATTGTTACTTGCTAAGAGCTTCCATCCACCTGCATTTCTCAAAGCCCTCCCTACCTTTTTCACAATTACTTAAGGTCCGGAGAATGAAGCGGCCCTTACCCAAGGTCTGGATGACATGGCTATTTGTTTTATTTGTTTTATTGATAGACAGCTGTGGTGGTGGAGAAAGCTAAAACTAAGGTGGGAACATAGTCCCAAAATTTAGGGACACATACAGTAAGTCAGAGACCAGTTTTTGTATCCAGATATACTACTGCCAGTAGATATATTAAGCATATAATACAGAAACATTGGCCTGTCTTACAAGATTTTTTGTATCATCTTTGAGGTTGATGGGCATTGAGCAAATCCAAAATGGTGCCATTGGTTGGAATACCCTCTTGGTGTGCAAAGAAGCCAAATGGATGTTTCGGCTTCAAACTAGGTTTCCATTGGGTATTGATGATTTTAGTTTGGAATGCTTCTTGGATGATTAGATGATCATTTGATTATTGCTATGTGTTGGAGATTTAATGCTTTTTGAATTGATCATGGTGTGAGCCGATAAGACCCTTGGTAGGATGTTTAAATTAGGATGCACTGAATCCACTATTTTGGATTTGGCTAAATCCCTAGTGAAAGATTCGGCTGAATACAGAACCGAATACTAATTTGCATATGCTAATTAGGGGCGGCAATGGAAAAAGTGAAAATACATGTGGAATACTTGTGGTTTCCCTTTGTGATCCTAATTTGCATGGGGCTAGACATATTGTCAATTTCACAGCTGCCCCAAGTCGTATGACTTGTGCTCTGATAAACTTCAATCACTCTTTACTGCTGTACTACAAGTTGGAGTGATATCACCCCCTCCCTTTTCCCCTCCAGCAGCCAAACAAAAGAACAATGGGAAGGTAACCAGATAACATCTCCCTAACACAAGATAACAGCTGCCTGGTAGATCTAAGAACAACACTCAATAGTAAAATCCCATGTCCCACTGAGACACATTCAGTTACATTGAGAAGGAAAACAGCAGCCTGCCAGAAAGCATTTCTCTCCTAAAGTGCAGGCACAAGTCACATGACATGGGGCAGCTGGGAAGCTGACAATATGTCTAGCCCCATGTCAGATTTCAAAATTGAAATTGCTCTTTTGAGAAATGGATTTCAGTGCAGAATTCTGCTGGAGTTGCACTATTAACTGATGCATTTTTAAAAAAACATGTTTTGTGATGACAGGATCCCTTTAAAGTAGTATTTGCATTTCTTGGTGATTACAGGAAAAAATTGTATTCTGTCTACTTGTGCTTCTGTTCCTTTTCACCGTCCCCTGCTCCCCAGCACTGAGGTAGAAATGACTGCCAAGCCAAATACTAATTCCTGTATTCTTAGAGAAAGCTAGTCCTCGCTCTGTGTATGTGTATTTTTTTCAAAAGATGACACATCTTGACTCACATCTTTTACATTGAAAAAAAAAAATACTTCATACCAAAAACCCCGTCTTTCCTAAAAGTTACATTTCCATGGGGAGCATTTGCATTAAACACTATGACACATTCAACTCTAATCTGCCTGAATGTCTGGGGTATTCTCTCTTTAAAGGAGAACTAAACCCTAAAATTAATGTGGCTAAAAATGTCATATTTGATACAGTGAACTTATTGCACGAGGCTAAAGTTTCAGCTTGTCAATAGCAGCAATGATCCAGGACTTCAAACTTGTCACAGGGGGTCACCATCTTGGAAAGTGTCTGTGACACTCACATGCTCAGTGGGCTCTGATTGGCTGTTGAGAAGCTAAGCTTAGGGCTCGTCACTAATTATCCAGCAGAAAATGAGCTTCCCTGGCTGTAATATAAGATGATGCTACAGGTTTGCTGATTATTCAATTCTGATGCTAATTGCACTGGTTTCTGTGCTGCCATGTAGTAATTACGTGTATTAATTACTAATCAGCCTTATATTGTGACATTTCTATTCTATATGTACTGTATATTGTGAGTGGGTCCCTAAGCTCAGTAAGTGACAGCAGCACAGAGCATGTGCAGTGAATCAGCAGAAAAGAAGATGGGGAGCTACTGGGGCATCTTTGGAGACACAAATCTTTACTGCTAAAGGGCTGTGGTTGCCTTGGGCTGGTACAGAAGCACAAAACATCATGTACAACATTTCTAGCTACTTCTTTAGTTTAACTTTTCTTGTCCTTTAAGATGTAAGTCAGAGAGAGAGAAAGGGAGGGGGGCAAAGGAGAAGGTTAAGGAGGTCAAGAGATTTAGACGACCCCTGCAATTGTCCCTATTAACACTCCAATTCTGCATGAGACTGGAAGTCATTATCATCCCATGGACTGACACATCATTTCCTAAAGTCAGGGAATTTGTCCATGACATAGTCACACTGTCACTCCCCTCTATTAAATGAACAGTTTCTGCCTCTTTAAAGGTGTTTGACACATGTCCGATTCCATGAAAAGCCCAGTATAACATTTAGGAAGTAAGACTGTGTTGTCATGTATTAAACATTATTTACAATACTGTATATAACACAGGGAGAGCTATTTCTCTTTGCTGGATTGAATCTATAATAAATGCTTAAAAGTAGCACCTGCACATGCAGCCACCACTATGGTAAGTAAATCTGAGGGAATTTGTAAACAGTGGGGGGTTTCTCTATTTATTAATGCTATTTGTATAATAAATGTTGACAATTGATTGACTTGACTTGCAGCTATCCGAGTGCTGCCAGTAGAGACCGGGGTTCAGCAATGGAGGCAGGCTTGGCTGGATATCCACGGAAGCAGATATATAAACCATTTACATGGTAAAAATATTGTTTTATTAATATTTATATTTTAATACTGTAGGAATTTGATCAGCCCTAGAGCCTAGATTTAAATATTGTTGTTTCATTATCCCTTCCCGAGGCTGTAGAATTAAAGTAACACTATCTATTAAGGCACACAGTCCTATCAGTGTCCAGGGTTGTCAGAAAATTTATAAGAGCTGTGAAAAATACACGGTGTAGGGTTGGACTATATTTCTTAGACATTGCTGTTTAAGAGGATAAGCTGGGAAATTGTATTATGGCCCTGGCACTGATGCCGTATTTATATTTAGGTATTTGGGCAAATACTGTGCACTTTTTCCATTTTTTTTTTTGCCCTGCTATGCATCCTCTATGCACTAGCAGCATTTATAGGGCCTTACTAATGAGAGGGGGGCTGGGGAGGTTGGCATATTCCATAGCAAACATATCAGTGTATTGTGTAACTAAATCAGCTGATTTCTGCAGCAACTCTATGCAAGAGCATAAACATGTCAAGGAACTATCAGTGTGGATCTTAGTTTAAGGGGTAGATGGGATTCCAAAAGTAGGATGCTGGTAGCTTCCAACAGTCTCGTAAAGAATTAAGTTGCCTCATTATCTTTTGCTTGCATATGTGGACAACTGAATCTACCCTGGTCCTCTGTAGGATCTGCACTATGAGATACCAGCAATGGCACTTTTAAGTTGTCAAATACTTTTAAGTAGTCAAAAATATTATTCATAGTTTAAGGGGTAAATGGGATTCCAAAAGCAGGGTGCTGGAAGCTTCCAACAGTCTTGAAAGGCATTATGTTGCCCTCGCAGTTACTCAGTGACCACATATGGATCTGGTAATATCAAACATAACCATATGGTGGCGCTCACAGTAGAGGCTAGCTAGGGCTTTATTTCACAAAATGGTGGCTGCGCAGTGGGCGGGGAATGCTTTGTTGCAGTGGGCGTGGCTATATCAGATCCTGAAAACCAGCTCAAACTTTGACAGGTGCCATTGGGGGGCAAGGCACCTGTCAAAAAACCTATTTAGGTACTTACTACTGGTTCTGCTTGTCTTGCTAAGTGTATGCAATGATTCCTCTATCCAGAGCATTCATTACAAGGGAACTGCACCGGCATCATCTTTTGGGGGTAGGGGGCCCTTTGTGCTAAGTGAGCACGGGAGTTTCTGTAGTGTAGCACTTATCGCGTTCCCCTCACCCGTGAAAGGTCCCTGGTTCAGAACCAGAGCTTTGTTTATACCACAGGCTTTCTGTTAATCAACCCAAAGCGTAAATCAGAAAGATGCTGCACACTTCACTTTAGAATATAGATTTTGTACAAATATTTCAGCCCAATGTTTGGGAATAAGGGAAAATATTCACACATCTGAACAATACTAATTGCATCCAGACATTATCATAAACAAAAACAATAACCACACAATCTCTTACCTATTTAGACAGTATTTTGGGCCCTTGAGGTATGCAAATATATTCACTGTATTCGCATTCAGCATACTGCTCCCGGCACATAGATAGACACCAGGTAGGCTGCCTCCTACCTGGTGGGGGGTGTAGACCCAATTACTTAAAGGAGAAACAAACCCTGTAGTAAAAAAAACCCATACGCCCACCCCACGTAGACCGCCTGTCACGTTCGGCAAAATATATCCAGAACCAAAGCTAAGCTCCCTGGTCATGGCTCTCACCTCTGCCTATAACTGCCGCCTTTCACCTCGGGAGGATCCCTCGGCTAATTGGATGCCGCCAGGTCTTATTTGAGAGAGGAACAAAGCTAACGGTTCTGGACGAGCAAAAGGGCACAATTGTCTCACCAGGATACTGGAAGGAAGAACACCAGAACAAGCAGGCCGGGCCAGCACAAGCCGAGAATCATCAGAAAGGGCCAAAATCAGGATAGGAGAATGTAGAATAGTCAGTGGACAGACAAAGGTCAGATTGGAGAGGTAAGACAAGCAGGCAGGATCAGGATTGGAGAGGTCCGATAAATCAGGCAGGCATAGGTTAGGGTTAGAGGATCAGAATAGTCAAAAGGCAAGCAAGGATCATAACCAGTAATAATAGATAGAATCAGACACCTAGGAACTTTACAAATAGAACCTAACAACGGGCAATGTGTAATAATACAAAGCCTTGAATTTATTGCCATTGCGCCCGCGCACACCATAGGAGAACTGGCACTGAATAAAACAGGACCCACCGAAGTCATGGCAGGTGCCCCCGCATGCCAGATGGTACTCCACTGGAACACCAGGGTAAATGCTAATCATTACATTACCCCCCCCTCAAGGAGGGGCCACTGGACCCTCAAGCTTACCAGGAGACCTGAGATGGAACTGTCTCCTAAGGTGGTTAACCCTGGAATCAGATTTGACCAGACTTTTCACCAACACTGGAGGTGGACAAGATTCCTGGTGGACCTGAATGGCTGGTTTTAAAATAGAAACATGAAATAGGTTAGATAACTTAAACAAGTCATGTAACTGGAGACAGATAGAGGTTGGGTTCACAATTTCCAAAATAAGTTATGGATCTATAAATGGGCCCCTGCTTAAGAAATGGGATTTTAAGCTTGATATTCCCTGTGGATAGCCAAACCAAGTCCCCAACCTGAAATTTGGATACTTCCATATGAGTCTTATCGGCTGCTCTTTTCTGAGCGGACGTAGTTGCCGATAGGGAACTATGTACCCCAGAACGAGACTTAGAACAATGCTTAAAAGATCTTGCCAGAATAATATCATTGCCTTTTATAAGGGGCTGAGCAGGAACCTCGACTCGGGGATGGCAGTGGATGTGATCTACTCAGACTTTGCTATAGCATTTGATACAGTAACACACAGTAGGCTGCTGATAAAGGTAAGGAATATTGAAAAGTAATAATGAAAACTATTGGCAATAAGTATGTTTGGCTCGAGGTCTAGTCATTCAGCACATGTTGAAAAGGAGTGTATACTGTCCCTTTTGGACACTTGCATGCAGTTGCCTGGCTAGCTCAGTCGGTAAAGCACGAGACTCTTAATCTCAGGGTCGTGGGTTCGAGCCCCATGTTTGGTGGCTGCTTATCACAAAAAGACACATGGCCAAAGTCACACCGATAAAGTTGTACGAAATCAATGTTTGTACAATATTCCGTCCGTGTATGTAAGGAGATGAGCAACCAATATCGTCAGAAGACTTTGATATCGGTCGTCTAGTGGATTGGCCCAGACAGAAAATTTTCATCGGGCGCCTTTGAAGGCATACATAAGAGATACTCATGTACCCAATGGAGATTTGTCAGAATGAGTTATTTTCAAAAATGGACGGAACCCAGGGGTAAACCTGTTGTTTGAAAGAGGGATTTCGGCTTTGATGCCTAAAGTAGGCAGCTTTCTGGAGTGAAGATTTAAAAGTTTGGTAGCGCGCTGCTGGGAGTTTCTGTACAAGTCATAAAGCTCTAAAAAATTGTATGTGTCTGGCATCGGCACATTCATGATTCATGGGACTTTACAAATCAGCTGCATTTTAGGGTGCGGGATGCAACACATTTCCGACATATAACGCTACATTTTGAAAATATGATTTTTTGAAATTTGTTGGGAAGCCTATATCTTGTCCGGCAGATACCAGAGCATTTATTACAGGGGTGCTGTTTGATGGTCGCAGCACCGGCGTCATCTTACAGGGTAGGGGGGCCCCCCGTGGTAGTGTTGCGGTAATTACCTTCACATCATTATCATCATATTTGCCATGTGCGCAATTAGCATACTCCTATATGCTGTGAGTAAGGAACATACATATTGAATAGTTTTTAGGGGATTTGTCTCCTACCAGGGGAAGGATTGTAATCACTTAATCAAAGGCACTGCTGAGATTCGAACTCAGGATCTCCTGTTTACGAGACAGGCGCTTTAACCATCTAAGCCACAGCGCCCCTGGTGTTTTGTTTGGGCAGGTGGTACTCCTAAAATTAAATGTCACATGCCATATGCTAAACTACTAAACAAGCTTAGCCCTGTGATTGCCAAAGCTCCTTTCTTGATCTTTCAGGATTCCCTGAGGTCTGACATGGTGCCAGGAGACTTGCGAATTGCTAATGTGATGCCGCTATATAAAAATGGCATCCTGTTCTCAGCCTCAAAACTATAGGCAGGTTAGTCTGACGTCAGTGG
The DNA here is from genome assembly GCA_038501925.1 of Xenopus petersii. NCBI lineage: Eukaryota > Metazoa > Chordata > Amphibia > Anura > Pipidae > Xenopus > Xenopus petersii. The sequence goes on from CM076676.1 coordinate 152,044,718, forward strand.
TAGGAAAACTTTTCGAAGGGGTGTTAAAGGATAAGATAATTGACTTCCTTGAGTTTGGGCCAGAATGGTTTTATGCATAACTGATCTTGCCAGAATAATATCATTGCCTTTTATAAGGGGCTGAGCAGGAACCTCAACTCGGGGATGGCAGTGGATGTGATCTACTCAGACTTTACTATAGCATTTGATACAGTAACACACAGTAGGTTGCTGATAAAGGTAAGGAATATTGAAAAGTAATAATGAAAACTATTGTCAATAAGTATGTTTGGCTCGAGGCCTAGTCATTCAGCACATATTGAAAAGGAGTGTATACTGTCCCTTTTAGACATTTGCATACAGTTGCCCGGCTAGCTCAGTCGGTAGATCATGAGACTCTTAATCTCAGGGTCGTGAGTTTGAGCCCCATGTTTGGTGCTTGATTTTCGGTTACTCCAGTATCGCAAAGAGAAACACGTGGCCAAAGTTGCACCAATAATGTTATACAAAATGAATGTTCGTACAATATTCTGTCCGTGTATGTAAGGAGATGAGCAACCAATATCGTCAGGCCAAAGTGGCACCAATAATGTTGTACGAAATGAATGTTCGTACAATATTCCGTCCGTGTATGTAAGGAGATGAGCAACCAATATCGTCAGAAGACTTTGATATCGGTTGTCTAGTGGATCGGCCCAGACAGAAAATTTTCATCGGGCGCCTTTGAAGGCATACATAAGAGATACTCATGTACCCAATGGAGATTTGTCAGAATAAATTATTTTCAAAAATGGACGGAACCCAGGGGTAAACCTGTTGTTTGAAAGAGGGATTTCAGCCTTGATGCCTAAAGTAGGCAGCTTTCTGGAGTGAAGATTTAAAAGTTTGGTAGCGCACTGCTGGGAGTTTCTGTACAAGTCATCAAGCTCTACAAACTTGTATGTGTCTGGCATCGACACATTCATGATTCATGGGACTTTACAAATCAGTTGCATTTTAGGGTGCGGGATGCAACACATTTCCGATATATAACGCTACATTTTGAAAATATGATTTTTTTGAAATTTGTTGGGAAGCCTATATCTTGTCCGGCAGATACCAGAGCATTCATTACAGGGGTGCTGTTTGATGGTCGCAACACCGGCGTCATCTTTCAGGGTAGGGGGGCCCCCGTAGTAGTGTTGCGGTAATTACTGTCGCATCATCATCATATTTGCCATATGCGCAATTAGCATACTCCTATAGGCTGTGAGTAAGGAACATACCTATTAAATATTTTTTAGTAAGGTTTATCTCCTACCGGGGGGAGATTGTAGGTCTTATCACTTAAACAAAGGCTCTGCTGAGATTCGAACTCAGGACCTCCTGTTTACTAGACAGGCACTTTAACCTTCTAAGCCACAGCGCCCCTGGTGTTTTATCTGGGCTCCTAAAATGAAATGTCGCGTGCCATATGCTAAACTACTAAACAAGCTGAGCCCTGTGATTGCCAAAGCTCCTTTCTTGATCTTTCAGGATTCCCTGAGGTCTGACATGGTGCCAGGAGACTTGCAAATTGCTAATGTGATGCCGCTGTATAAAAATGGCATCCTGTTCTCGGCCTCAAAACTATAGGCAGGTTAGTCTGACGTCAGTGGTAGGAAAACTTTTCGAAGGGGTGTTAAAGGATAAGATAATTGACTTCCTTGAGTTTGTGCCAGAATGGTCTTATGCATAACTGATCTTGCCAGAATAATATCATTGCCTTTTATAAGGGGCTGAGCAGGAACCTCGACTCGGGGATGGCAGTGGATGTGATCTACTCAGACTTTGCTATAGCATTTGATACAGTAACACACAGTAGGCTGCTGATAAAGGTAAGGAATATTGAAAAGTAATAATGAAAACTATTGGCAATAAGTATGTTTGGCTCGAGGTCTAGTCATTCAGCACATGTTGAAAAGGAGTGTATACTGTCCCTTTTGGACGCTTGCATGCAGTTGCCTGGCTAGCTCAGTCGGTAGAGCATGAGACTCTTAATCTCAGGGTCGTGGGTTCAAGCCCCACGTTGGGCGCTTGTTTTTCGGTTACTCCAGTATCGCAATAAGACACACGTGGCCAAAGTCGCAGCAATAATGTTGTACGAAATGAATGTTCGTACAATATTCCGTCCGTGTATGTAAGGAGATGAGCGACCAATATCATCTGAAGACTTTGATATCGGTTGTCTAGTGGATCGGCCCAGACAGAAAATTTTCATCAGGCGCCTTTGAAGGCATACATAAGAGATACTCATGTACCCAATGGAGATTTGTCAGAATGAGTTATTTTCAAAAATTGACGGAACCCTGGGGTAAACCTGTTATTTGAAAAAGGGATTTCGGCCTTTATGCCTAAAGTAGGCAGCTCTCTGGAGTGAAGATTTAAAAGTTTGGTAGCGCACTGCTGGGAGTTTCTGTACAAGTCATAAAGCTCTACAAACTTGTATGTGTCTGGCATCGGCAGATTCATGATTCATGGGACTTTACAAATCAGTTGCATTTTAGTGTGCGGGATGCAACACATTTCCGACATATAACGCTACATTTTGAAAATATGATTTTTTGAAATTTGTTGGGAAGCCTATATCTTGTCCGGCAGATACCAGAGCATTTATTAAAGGGGTGCTGTTTGATGGTCGCAGCACCGGCGTCATCTTTCAGGGTAGGGGGGCCCCCGTGGTAGTGTTGCGGTAATAACCGTTGCATTATTATCATCATATTTGCCATGTGTGCAATTAGCATACTCCTATAGGCTGTGAGTAAGGAACATACATATTGAATATTTTTTCGGGGGTTTGTCTCCTACCAGGGGGAGATTGTAGGTCTAATCACTTAAACGAAGGCACTGCTGAGCTTCGAACTCAGGATCTCCTGTTTACTAGACAGGCGCTTTAACCATCTAAGCCACAGCGCCACTGGTGTTTTATCTGGGCAGGTGGTACTCCAAAAATGAAATGTTGCATGCCATATGCTAAACTACTAAACATGCTTAGCCCTGTGATTGCCAAAGCTCCTTTCTTGATCTTTCAAGATTCCCTGAGGTCTGACATGGTGCCAGGAGACTTGCAAATTGCTAATGTGATGCCGCTGTATAAAAATGGCATCCTGTTCTCGGCCTCAAAACTAAAGGCAGGTTAGTCTGACGTCAGTGGTAGGAAAACTTTTCGAAGGGGTGTTAAAGGATAAGATAATTGACTTCCTTGAGTTTGTGCCAGAATGGTCTTATGCATAACTGATCTTGCCAGAATAATATCATTGCCTTTTATAAGGGGCTGAGCAGGAACCTCGACTCGGGGATGGCAGTGGATGTGATCTACTCAGACTTTGCTATAGCATTTGATACAGTAACACACAGTAGGCTGCTGATAAAGGTAAGGAATATTGAAAAGTAATAATGAAAACTATTGGCAATAAGTATGTTTGGCTCGAGGTCTAGTCATTCAGCACATGTTGAAAAGGAGTGTATACTGTCCCTTTTGGACGCTTTCATGCAGTTGCCTGGCTAGCTCAGTCGGTAGAGCATGAGACTCTTAATCTCAGGGTCGTGGGTTCGAGCCCCACGTTGGGCGCTTGTTTTTCGGTTACTCCAGTATCGCAATAAGACACACGTGGCCAAAGTCGCAGCAATAATGTTGTACAAAATGAATGTTCGTACAATATTCCGTCCGTGTATGTAAGGAGATGAGCAACCAATATCGTCAGGCCAAAGTGGCACCAATAATGTTGTACGAAATGAACGTCGTACAATATTCCGTCCGTGTATGTAAGGAGATGAGCGACCAATATCATCAGAAGACTTTGATATCGGTTGTCTAGTGGATTGGCCCAGACAGAAAATTTTCATCGGGCGCCTTTGAAGGCATACATAAGAGATACTCATGTACCCAATGGAGATTTGTCAGAATGAGTTATTTTCAAAAATTGACGGAACCCTGGGGTAAACCTGTTGTTTGAAAAAGGGATTTCGGCCTTTATGCCTAAAGTAGGCAGCTCTCTGGAGTGTAGATTTAAAAGTTTGGTAGCGCACTGCTGGGAGTTTCTGTACAAGTCATAAAGCTCTACAAACTTGTATGTGTCTGGCATCGGCAGATTCATGATTCATGGGACTTTACAAATCAGTTGCATTTTAGTGTGCGGGATGCAACACATTTCCGACATATAACGCTACATTTTGAAAATATGATTTTTTGAAATTTGTTGGGAAGCCTATATCTTGTCCGGCAGATACCAGAGCATTTATTACAGGGGTGCTGTTTGATGGTCGCAGCACCGGCGTCATCTTTCAGGGTAGGGGGGCCCCGTGGTAGTGTTATGGTAATTACCGTTGCATCATTATCATCATATTTGCCATGTGTGCAATTAGCATACTCCTATAGGCTGTGAGTAAGGAACATACATATTGAATATTTTTTAGGGAGTTTGTCTCCTACCAGGGGGAGATTGTAGGTCTAATCACTTAAACAAAGGCACTGCTGAGATTCGAACTCAGGATCTCCTGTTTACTAGACAGGCGCTTTAACCATCTAAGCCACAGCGCCCCTGGTGTTTTGTCTGGGCAGGTGGTACTCCTAAAATGAAATGTTGCATGCCATATGCTAAACAACTAAACAAGCTTAGCCCTGTAATTGCCAAAGCTCCTTTCTTGATCTTTCAGGATTCCCTGAGGTCTGACATGGTGCCAGGAGACTTGCAAATTGCTAATGTGATGCCGCTATATAAAAATAGCATCCTGTTCTCGGCCTCAAAACTATAGGCAGGTTAGTCTGACGTCAGTGGTAGGAAAACTTTTCGAAGGGGTGTTAAAGGATAAGATAATTGACTTCCTTGAGTTTGTGCCAGAATGGTCTTATGCATAACTGATCTTGCCAGAATAATATCATTGCCTTTTATAAGGGGCTGAGCAGGAACCTCGACTCGGGGATGGCAGTGGATGTGATCTACTCAGACTTTGCTATAGCATTTGATACAGTAACACACAGTAGGCTGCTGATAAAGGTAAGGAATATTGAAAAGTAATAATGAAAACTATTGGCAATAAGTATGTTTGGCTCGAGGTCTAGTCATTCAGCACATGTTGAAAAGGAGTGTATACTGTCCCTTTTGGACGCTTTCATGCAGTTGCCTGGCTAGCTCAGTCGGTAGAGCATGAGACTCTTAATCTCAGGGTCGTGGGTTCGAGCCCCACGTTGGGCGCTTGTTTTTCGGTTACTCCAGTATCGCAATAAGACACACGTGGCCAAAGTCGCAGCAATAATGTTGTACAAAATGAATGTTCGTACAATATTCCGTCCGTGTATGTAAGGAGATGAGCAACCAATATCGTCAGGCCAAAGTGGCACCAATAATGTTGTACGAAATGAACGTCGTACAATATTCCGTCCGTGTATGTAAGGAGATGAGCGACCAATATCATCAGAAGACTTTGATATCGGTTGTCTAGTGGATCGGCCCAGACAGAAAATTTTCATCGGGCGCCTTTGAAGGCATACATAAGAGATACTCATGTACCCAATGGAGATTTGTCAGAATGAGTTATTTTCAAAAATTGACGGAACCCTGGGGTAAACCTGTTGTTTGAAAAAGGGATTTCGGCCTTTATGCCTAAAGTAGGCAGCTCTCTGGAGTGAAGATTTAAAAGTTTGGTAGCGCACTGCTGGGAGTTTCTGTACAAGTCATAAAGCTCTACAAACTTGTATGTGTCTGGCATCGGCAGATTCATGATTCATGGGACTTTACAAATCAGTTGCATTTTAGTGTGCGGGATGCAACACATTTCCGACATATAACGCTACATTTTGAAAATATGATTTTTTGAAATTTGTTGGGAAGCCTATATCTTGTCCGGCAGATACCAGAGCATTTATTACAGGGGTGCTGTTTGATGGTCGCAGCACCGGCGTCATCTTTCAGGGTAGGGGGGCCCCGTGGTAGTGTTGCGGTAATTACCGTCGCATCATTATCATCATATTTGCCATGTGCGCAATTAGCATACTCCTATAGGCTGTGAGTAAGGAACATACATATTGAATATTTTTTAGGGGGTTTGTCTCCTACCAGGGGGAGATTGTAAGTCTAATCACTTAAACAAAGGCACTGCTGAGATTCGAACTCAGGATCTCCTGTTTACGAGACAGGCGCTTTAACCATCTAAGCCACAGCACCCCTGGTAATTTGTCTGGGCAGGTGGTATTCTTAAAATGAAATGTTGCATGCCATATGCTAAACTACTAAACAAGCTTAGCCCTGTGATTGCCAAAGCTCCTTTCTTGATCTTTCAGGATTCCCTGAGGTCTGACATAGTGCCAGGAGACTTGCAAATTGCTAATGTGATGCCGCTATATAAAAATAGCATCCTGTTCTCGGCCTCAAAACTAAAGGCAGGTTAGTCTGACGTCAGTGGTAGGAAAACTTTTCGAAGGGGTGTTAAAGGATAAGATAATTGACTTCCTTGAGTTTGTGCCAGAATGGTCTTATGCATAACTGATCTTGCCAGAATAATATCATTGCCTTTTATAAGGGGCTGAGCAGGAACCTCGACTCGGGGATGGCAGTGGATGTGATCTACTCAGACTTTGCTATAGCATTTGATACAGTAACACACAGTAGGCTGCTGATAAAGGTAAGGAATATTGAAAAGTAATAATGAAAACTATTGGCAATAAGTATGTTTGGCTCGAGGTCTAGTCATTCAGCACATGTTGAAAAGGAGTGTATACTGTCCCTTTTGGACGCTTTCATGCAGTTGCCTGGCTAGCTCAGTCGGTAGAGCATGAGACTCTTAATCTCAGGGTCGTGGGTTCGAGCCCCACGTTGGGCGCTTGTTTTTCGGTTACTCCAGTATCGCAATAAGACACACGTGGCCAAAGTCGCAGCAATAATGTTGTACAAAATGAATGTTCGTACAATATTCCGTCCGTGTATGTAAGGAGATGAGCAACCAATATCGTCAGGCCAAAGTGGCACCAATAATGTTGTACGAAATGAACGTCGTACAATATTCCATCCGTGTATGTAAGGAGATGAGCGACCAATATCATCAGAAGACTTTGATATCGGTTGTCTAGTGGATTGGCCCAGACAGAAAATTTTCATCGGGCGCCTTTGAAGGCATACATAAGAGATACTCATGTACCCAATGGAGATTTGTCAGAATGAGTTATTTTCAAAAATTGACGGAACCGTGGGGTAAACCTGTTGTTTGAAAAAGGGATTTCGGCCTTTATGCCTAAAGTAGGCAGCTCTCTGGAGTGAAGATTTAAAAGTTTGGTAGCGCACTGCTGGGAGTTTCTGTACAAGTCATAAAGCTCTACAAACTTGTATGTGTCTGGCATCGGCACATTCATGATTCATGGAACTTTACAAATCAGTTGCATTTTAGTGTGCGGGATGCAACACATTTCCGACTTATAACGCTACGTTTTGAAAATATGATTTTTTGAAATTTGTTGGGAAGCCTATATCTTGTCCGGCAGATACCAGAGCATTCATTACTGGGGTGCGGTTTGATGGTCACAGCACCGGCATCATCTTTCAGGGTAGGGGGGCCCCGTGGTAGTGTTATGGTAATTACCGTTGCATCATTATCATCATATTTGCCATGTGTGCAATTAGCATACTCCTATAGGCTGTGAGTAAGGAACATACATATTGAATATTTTTTAGGGGGTTTGTCTCCTACCAGGGGGAGATTGTAGGTCTAATCACTTAAACAAAGGCACTGCTGAGATTCGAACTCAGGATCTCCTGTTTACTAGACAGGCGCTTTAACCATCTAAGCCACAGCGCCCCTGGTGTTTTGTCTGGGCAGGTGGTACTCCTAAAATGAAATGTTGCATGCCATATGCTAAACAACTAAACAAGCTTAGCCCTGTAATTGCCAAAGCTCCTTTCTTGATCTTTCAGGATTCCCTGAGGTCTGACATGGTGCCAGGAGACTTGCAAATTGCTAATGTGATGCCGCTATATAAAAATAGCATCCTGTTCTCGGCCTCAAAACTATAGGCAGGTTAGTCTGACGTCAGTGGTAGGAAAACTTTTCGAAGGGGTGTTAAAGGATAAGATAATTGACTTCCTTGAGTTTGTGCCAGAATGGTCTTATGCATAACTGATCTTGCCAGAATAATATCATTGCCTTTTATAAGGGGCTGAGCAGGAACCTCGACTCGGGGATGGCAGTGGATGTGATCTACTCAGACTTTGCTATAGCATTTGATACAGTAACACACAGTAGGCTGCTGATAAAGGTAAGGAATATTGAAAAGTAATAATGAAAACTATTGGCAATAAGTATGTTTGGCTCGAGGTCTAGTCATTCAGCACATGTTGAAAAGGAGTGTATACTGTCCCTTTTGGACGCTTTCATGCAGTTGCCTGGCTAGCTCAGTCGGTAGAGCATGAGACTCTTAATCTCAGGGTCGTGGGTTCGAGCCCCACGTTGGGCGCTTGTTTTTCGGTTACTCCAGTATCGCAATAAGACACACGGGGCCAAAGTCGCAGCAATAATGTTGTACAAAATGAATGTTCGTACAATATTCCGTCCGTGTATGTAAGGAGATGAGCAACCAATATCGTCAGGCCAAAGTGGCACCAATAATGTTGTACGAAATGAACGTCGTACAATATTCCGTCCGTGTATGTAAGGAGATGAGCGACCAATATCATCAGAAGACTTTGATATCGGTTGTCTAGTGGATCGGCCCAGACAGAAAATTTTCATCGGGCGCCTTTGAAGGCATACATAAGAGATACTCATGTACCCAATGGAGATTTGTCAGAATGAGTTATTTTCAAAAATTGACGGAACCCTGGGGTAAACCTGTTGTTTGAAAAAGGGATTTCGGCCTTTATGCCTAAAGTAGGCAGCTCTCTGGAGTGTAGATTTAAAAGTTTGGTAGCGCACTGCTGGGAGTTTCTGTACAAGTCATAAAGCTCTACAAACTTGTATGTGTCTGGCATCGGCAGATTCATGATTCATGGGACTTTACAAATCAGTTGCATTTTAGTGTGCGGGATGCAACACATTTCCGACATATAACGCTACATTTTGAAAATATGATTTTTTGAAATTTGTTGGGAAGCCTATATCTTGTCCGGCAGATACCAGAGCATTTATTACAGGGGTGCTGTTTGATGGTCGCAGCACCGGCGTCATCTTTCAGGGTAGGGGGGCCCCGTGGTAGTGTTGCGGTAATTACCGTCGCATCATTATCATCATATTTGCCATGTGCGCAATTAGCATACTCCTATAGGCTGTGAGTAAGGAACATACATATTGAATATTTTTTAGGGGGTTTGTCTCCTACCAGGGGGAGATTGTAGGTCTAATCACTTAAACAAAGGCACTGCTGAGATTCGAACTCAGGATCTCCTGTTTACTAGACAGGCGCTTTAACCATCTAAGCCACAGCGCCCCTGGTGTTTTGTCTGGGCAGGTGGTACTCCTAAAATGAAATGTTGCATGCCATATGCTAAACAACTAAACAAGCTTAGCCCTGTAATTGCCAAAGCTCCTTTCTTGATCTTTCAGTATTCCCTGAGGTCTGACATGGTGCCAGGAGACTTGCAAATTGCTAATGTGATGCCGCTATATAAAAATGGCATCCTGTTCTCGGCCTCAAAACTATAGGCAGGTTAGTCTGACGTCAGTGGTAGGAAAACTTTTCGAAGGGGTGTTAAAGGATAAGATAATTGACTTCCTTGAGTTTGTGCCAGAATGGTCTTATGCATAACTGATCTTGCCAGAATAATATCATTGCCTTTTATAAGGGGCTGAGCAGGAACCTCGACTCGGGGATGGCAGTGGATGTGATCTACTCAGACTTTGCTATAGCATTTGATACAGTAACACACAGTAGGCTGCTGATAAAGGTAAGGAATATTGAAAAGTAATAATGAAAACTATTGGCAATAAGTATGTTTGGCTCGAGGTCTAGTCATTCAGCACATGTTGAAAAGGAGTGTATACTGTCCCTTTTGGACGCTTTCATGCAGTTGCCTGGCTAGCTCAGTCGGTAGAGCATGAGACTCTTAATCTCAGGGTCGTGGGTTCGAGCCCCACGTTGGGCGCTTGTTTTTCGGTTACTCCAGTATCGCAATAAGACACACGGGGCCAAAGTCGCAGCAATAATGTTGTACAAAATGAATGTTCGTACAATATTCCGTCCGTGTATGTAAGGAGATGAGCAACCAATATCGTCAGGCCAAAGTGGCACCAATAATGTTGTACGAAATGAACGTCGTACAATATTCCGTCCGTGTATGTAAGGAGATGAGCGACCAATATCATCAGAAGACTTTGATATCGGTTGTCTAGTGGATCGGCCCAGACAGAAAATTTTCATCGGGCGCCTTTGAAGGCATACATAAGAGATACTCATGTACCCAATGGAGATTTGTCAGAATGAGTTATTTTCAAAAATTGACGGAACCCTGGGGTAAACCTGTTGTTTGAAAAAGGGATTTCGGCCTTTATGCCTAAAGTAGGCAGCTCTCTGGAGTGAAGATTTAAAAGTTTGGTAGCGCACTGCTGGGAGTTTCTGTACAAGTCATAAAGCTCTACAAACTTGTATGTGTCTGGCATCGGCAGATTCATGAGACTTTACAAATCAGTTGCATTTTAGTGTGCGGGATGCAACACATTTCCGACATATAACGCTACATTTTGAAAATATGATTTTTTGAAATTTGTTGGGAAGCCTATATCTTGTCCGGCAGATACCAGAGCATTTATTACATGGGTGCTGTTTGATGGTCGCAGCACCGGCGTCATCTTTCAGGGTAGGGGGGCCCCGTGGTAGTGTTGCGGTAATTACCGTCGCATCATTATCATCATATTTGCCATGTGCGCAATTAGCATACTCCTATAGGCTGTGAGTAAGGAACATACATATTGAATATTTTTTAGGGGGTTTGTCTCCTACCAGGGGGAGATTGTAAGTCTAATCACTTAAACAAAGGCACTGCTGAGATTCGAACTCAGGATCTCCTGTTTACGAGACAGGCGCTTTAACCATCTAAGCCACAGCACCCCTGGTATTTTGTCTGGGCAGGTGGTATTCTTAAAATGAAATGTTGCATGCCATATGCTAAACTACTAAACAAGCTTAGCCCTGTGATTGCCAAAGCTCCTTTCTTGATCTTTCAGGATTCCCTGAGGTCTGACATGGTGCCAGGAGACTTGCAAATTGCTAATGTGATGCCGCTGTATAAAAATGGCATCCTGTTCTCGGCCTCAAAACTAAAGGCAGGTTAGTCTGACGTCAGTGGTAGGAAAACTTTTCGAAGGGGTGTTAAAGGATAAGATAATTGACTTCCTTGAGTTTGTGCCAGAATGCTCTTATGCATAACTGATCTTGCCAGAATAATATCATTGCCTTTTATAAGGGGCTGAGCAGGAACCTCGACTCGGGGATGGCAGTGGATGTGATCTACTCAGACTTTGCTATAGCATTTGATACAGTAACACACAGTACGCTGCTGATAAATGTAAGGAATATTGAAAAGTAATAATGAAAACTATTGGCAATAAGTATGTTTGGCTCGAGGTCTAGTCATTCAGCACATGTTGAAAAGGAGTGTATACTGTCCCTTTTGGACACTTTCATGCAGTTGCCTGGCTAGCTCAGTCGGTAGAGCATGAGACTCTTAATCTCAGGGTCGTGGGTTCAAGCCCCACGTTGGGCGCTTGTTTTTCGGTTACTCCAGTATCGCAATAAGACACACGTGGCCAAAGTCGCAGCAATAATGTTGTACAAAATGAATGTTCGTACAATATTCCGTCCGTGTATGTAAGGAGATGAGCAACCAATATCGTCAGGCCAAAGTGGCACCAATAATGTTGTACAAAATGAACGTCGTACAATATTCCATCCGTGTATGTAAGGAGATGAGCGACCAATATCATCAGAAGACTTTGATATCGGTTGTCTAGTGGATTGGCCCAGACAGAAAATTTTCATCGGGCGCCTTTGAAGGCATACATAAGAGATACTCATGTACCCAATGGAGATTTGTCAGAATGAGTTATTTTCAAAAATTGACGGAACCGTGGGGTAAACCTGTTGTTTGAAAAAGGGATTTCGGCCTTTATGCCTAAAGTAGGCAGCTCTCTGGAGTGAAGATTTAAAAGTTTGGTAGCGCACTGCTGGGAGTTTCTGTACAAGTCATAAAGCTCTACAAACTTGTATGTGTCTGGCATCGGCACATTCATGATTCATGGAACTTTACAAATCAGTTGCATTTTAGTGTGCGGGATGCAACACATTTCCGACATATAACGCTACGTTTTGAAAATATGATTTTTTGAAATTTGTTGGGAAGCCTATATCTTGTCCGGCAGATACCAGAGCATTCATTACTGGGGTGCGGTTTGATGGTCACAGCACCGGCATCATCTTTCAGGGTAGGGGGGCCCCGTGGTAGTGTTATGGTAATTACCGTTGCATCATTATCATCATATTTGCCATGTGTGCAATTAGCATACTCCTATAGGCTGTGAGTAAGGAACATACATATTGAATATTTTTTAGGGGGTTTGTCTCCTACCAGGGGGAGATTGTAGGTCTAATCACTTAAACAAAGGCACTGCTGAGATTCAAACTCAGGATCTCCTGTTTACTAGACAGGCGCTTTAACCATCTAAGCCACAGCGCCCCTGGTGTTTTGTCTGGGCAGGTGGTACTCCTAAAATGAAATGTTGCATGCCATATGCTAAACAACTAAACAAGCTTAGCCCTGTAATTGCCAAAGCTCCTTTCTTGATCTTTCAGGATTCCCTGAGGTCTGACATGGTGCCAGGAGACTTGCAAATTGCTAATGTGATGCCGCTATATAAAAATAGCATCCTGTTCTCGGCCTCAAAACTATAGGCAGGTTAGTCTGACGTCAGTGGTAGGAAAACTTTTCGAAGGGGTGTTAAAGGATAAGATAATTGACTTCCTTGAGTTTGTGCCAGAATGGTCTTATGCATAACTGATCTTGCCAGAATAATATCATTGCCTTTTATAAGGGGCTGAGCAGGAACCTCGACTCGGGGATGGCAGTGGATGTGATCTACTCAGACTTTGCTATAGCATTTGATACAGTAACACACAGTAGGCTGCTGATAAAGGTAAGGAATATTGAAAAGTAATAATGAAAACTATTGGCAATAAGTATGTTTGGCTCGAGGTCTAGTCATTCAGCACATGTTGAAAAGGAGTGTATACTGTCCCTTTTGGACGCTTTCATGCAGTTGCCTGGCTAGCTCAGTCGGTAGAGCATGAGACTCTTAATCTCAGGGTCGTGGGTTCGAGCCCCACGTTGGGCGCTTGTTTTTCGGTTACTCCAGTATCGCAATAAGACACACGGGGCCAAAGTCGCAGCAATAATGTTGTACAAAATGAATGTTCGTACAATATTCCGTCCGTGTATGTAAGGAGATGAGCAACCAATATCGTCAGGCCAAAGTGGCACCAATAATGTTGTACGAAATGAACGTCGTACAATATTCCGTCCGTGTATGTAAGGAGATGAGCGACCAATATCATCAGAAGACTTTGATATCGGTTGTCTAGTGGATCGGCCCAGACAGAAAATTTTCATCGGGCGCCTTTGAAGGCATACATAAGAGATACTCATGTACCCAATGGAGATTTGTCAGAATGAGTTATTTTCAAAAATTGACGGAACCCTGGGGTAAACCTGTTGTTTGAAAAAGGGATTTCGGCCTTTATGCCTAAAGTAGGCAGCTCTCTGGAGTGAAGATTTAAAAGTTTGGTAGCGCACTGCTGGGAGTTTCTGTACAAGTCATAAAGCTCTACAAACTTGTATGTGTCTGGCATCGGCAGATTCATGATTCATGGGACTTTACAAATCAGTTGCATTTTAGTGTGCGGGATGCAACACATTTCCGACATATAACGCTACATTTTGAAAATATGATTTTTTGAAATTTGTTGGGAAGCCTATATCTTGTCCGGCAGATACCAGAGCATTTATTACAGGGGTGCTGTTTGATGGTCGCAGCACCGGCGTCATCTTTCAGGGTAGGGGGGCCCCGTGGTAGTGTTGCGGTAATTACCGTCGCATCATTATCATCATATTTGCCATGTGCGCAATTAGCATACTCCTATAGGCTGTGAGTAAGGAACATACATATTGAATATTTTTTAGGGGGTTTGTCTCCTACCAGGGGGAGATTGTAAGTCTAATCACTTAAACAAAGGCACTGCTGAGATTCGAACTCAGGATCTCCTGTTTACAAGACAGGCGCTTTAACCATCTAAGCCACAGCACCCCTGGTATTTTGTCTGGGCAGGTGGTATTCTTAAAATGAAATGTTGCATGCCATATGCTAAACTACTAAACAAGCTTAGCCCTGTGATTGCCAAAGCTCCTTTCTTGATCTTTCAGGATTCCCTGAGGTCTGACATGGTGCCAGGAGACTTGCAAATTGCTAATGTGATGCCGCTGTATAAAAATGGCATCCTGTTCTCGGCCTCAAAACTAAAGGCAGGTTAGTCTGACGTCAGTGGTAGGAAAACTTTTCGAAGGGGTGTTAAAGGATAAGATAATTGACTTCCTTGAGTTTGTGCCAGAATGGTCTTATGCATAACTGATCTTGCCAGAATAATATCATTGCCTTTTATAAGGGGCTGAGCAGGAACCTCGACTCGGGGATGGCAGTGGATGTGATCTACTCAGACTTTGCTATAGCATTTGATACAGTAACACACAGTAGGCTGCTGATAAAGGTAAGGAATATTGAAAAGTAATAATGAAAACTATTGGCAATAAGTATGTTTGGCTCGAGGTCTAGTCATTCAGCACATGTTGAAAAGGAGTGTATACTGTCCCTTTTGGACGCTTTCATGCAGTTGCCTGGCTAGCTCAGTCGGTAGAGCATGAGACTCTTAATCTCAGGGTCGTGGGTTCGAGCCCCACGTTGGGCGCTTGTTTTTCGGTTACTCCAGTATCGCAATAAGACACACGGGGCCAAAGTCGCAGCAATAATGTTGTACAAAATGAATGTTCGTACAATATTCCGTCCGTGTATGTAAGGAGATGAGCAACCAATATCGTCAGGCCAAAGTGGCACCAATAATGTTGTACGAAATGAACGTCGTACAATATTCCGTCCGTGTATGTAAGGAGATGAGTGACCAATATCATCAGAAGACTTTGATATCGGTTGTCTAGTGGATCGGCCCAGACAGAAAATTTTCATCGGGCGCCTTTGAAGGCATACATAAGAGATACTCATGTACCCAATGGAGATTTGTCAGAATGAGTTATTTTCAAAAATTGACGGAACCCTGGGGTAAACCTGTTGTTTGAAAAAGGGATTTCGGCCTTTATGCCTAAAGTAGGCAGCTCTCTGGAGTGAAGATTTAAAAGTTTGGTAGCGCACTGCTGGGAGTTTCTGTACAAGTCATAAAGCTCTACAAACTTGTATGTGTCTGGCATCGGCACATTCATGATTCATGGAACTTTACAAATCAGTTGCATTTTAGTGTGCGGGATGCAACACATTTCCGACATATAACGCTACGTTTTGAAAATATGATTTTTTGAAATTTGTTGGGAAGCCTATATCTTGTCCGGCAGATACCAGAGCATTTATTACAGGGGTGCTGTTTGATGGTCGCAGCACCGGCGTCATCTTTCAGGGTAGGGGGGCCCCGTGGTAGTGTTGCGGTAATTACCGTCGCATCATTATCATCATATTTGCCATGTGCGCAATTAGCATACTCCTATAGGCTGTGAGTAAGGAACATACATATTGAATATTTTTTAGGGGGTTTATCTCCTACCAGGGGGAGATTGTAGGTCTAATCACTTAAACAAAGGCACTGCTGAGATTCGAACTCAGGATCTCCTGTTTACTAGACAGGCGCTTTAACCATCTAAGCCACAGCGCCCCTGGTGTTTTGTCTGGGCAGGTGGTACTCCTAAAATGAAATGTTGCATGCCATATGCTAAACAACTAAACAAGCTTAGCCCTGTAATTGCCAAAGCTCCTTTCTTGATCTTTCAGTATTCCCTGAGGTCTGACATGGTGCCAGGAGACTTGCAAATTGCTAATGTGATGCCGCTATATAAAAATGGCATCCTGTTCTCGGCCTCAAAACTATAGGCAGGTTAGTCTGACGTCAGTGGTAGGAAAACTTTTCGAAGGGGTGTTAAAGGATAAGATAATTGACTTCCTTGAGTTTGTGCCAGAATGGTCTTATGCATAACTGATCTTGCCAGAATAATATCATTGCCTTTTATAAGGGGCTGAGCAGGAACCTCGACTCGGGGATGGCAGTGGATGTGATCTACTCAGACTTTGCTATAGCATTTGATACAGTAACACACAGTAGGCTGCTGATAAAGGTAAGGAATATTGAAAAGTAATAATGAAAACTATTGGCAATAAGTATGTTTGGCTCGAGGTCTAGTCATTCAGCACATGTTGAAAAGGAGTGTATACTGTCCCTTTTGGACGCTTTCATGCAGTTGCCTGGCTAGCTCAGTCGGTAGAGCATGAGACTCTTAATCTCAGGGTCGTGGGTTTGAGCCCCACGTTGGGCGCTTGTTTTTCGGTTACTCCAGTATCGCAATAAGACACACGGGGCCAAAGTCGCAGCAATAATGTTGTACAAAATGAATGTTCGTACAATATTCCGTCCGTGTATGTAAGGAGATGAGCAACCAATATCGTCAGGCCAAAGTGGCACCAATAATGTTGTACGAAATGAACGTCGTACAATATTCCGTCCGTGTATGTAAGGAGATGAGCGACCAATATCATCAGAAGACTTTGATATCGGTTGTCTAGTGGATCGGCCCAGACAGAAAATTTTCATCGGGCGCCTTTGAAGGCATACATAAGAGATACTCATGTACCCAATGGAGATTTGTCAGAATGAGTTATTTTCAAAAATTGACGGAACCCTGGGGTAAACCTGTTGTTTGAAAAAGGGATTTCGGCCTTTATGCCTAAAGTAGGCAGCTCTCTGGAGTGAAGATTTAAAAGTTTGGTAGCGCACTGCTGGGAGTTTCTGTACAAGTCATAAAGCTCTACAAACTTGTATGTGTCTGGCATCGGCAGATTCATGATTCATGGGACTTTACAAATCAGTTGCATTTTAGTGTGCGGGATGCAACACATTTCCGACATATAACGCTACATTTTGAAAATATGATTTTTTGAAATTTGTTGGGAAGCCTATATCTTGTCCGGCAGATACCAGAGCATTTATTACAGGGGTGCTGTTTGATGGTCGCAGCACCGGCGTCATCTTTCAGGGTAGGGGGGCCCCGTGGTAGTGTTGCGGTAATTACCGTCGCATCATTATCATCATATTTGCCATGTGCGCAATTAGCATACTCCTATAGGCTGTGAGTAAGGAACATACATATTGAATATTTTTTAGGGGGTTTGTCTCCTACCAGGGGGAGATTGTAAGTCTAATCACTTAAACAAAGGCACTGCTGAGATTCGAACTCAGGATCTCCTGTTTACAAGACAGGCGCTTTAACCATCTAAGCCACAGCACCCCTGGTATTTTGTCTGGGCAGGTGGTATTCTTAAAATGAAATGTTGCATGCCATATGCTAAACTACTAAACAAGCTTAGCCCTGTGATTGCCAAAGCTCCTTTCTTGATCTTTCAGGATTCCCTGAGGTCTGACATGGTGCCAGGAGACTTGCAAATTGCTAATGTGATGCCGCTGTATAAAAATGGCATCCTGTTCTCGGCCTCAAAACTAAAGGCAGGTTAGTCTGACGTCAGTGGTAGGAAAACTTTTCGAAGGGGTGTTAAAGGATAAGATAATTGACTTCCTTGAGTTTGTGCCAGAATGGTCTTATGCATAACTGATCTTGCCAGAATAATATCATTGCCTTTTATAAGGGGCTGAGCAGGAACCTCGACTCGGGGATGGCAGTGGATGTGATCTACTCAGACTTTGCTATAGCATTTGATACAGTAACACACAGTAGGCTGCTGATAAAGGTAAGGAATATTGAAAAGTAATAATGAAAACTATTGGCAATAAGTATGTTTGGCTCGAGGTCTAGTCATTCAGCACATGTTGAAAAGGAGTGTATACTGTCCCTTTTAGACGCTTTCATGCAGTTGCCTGGCTAGCTCAGTCGGTAGAGCATGAGACTCTTAATCTCAGGGTCGTGGGTTCGAGCCCCACGTTGGGCGCTTGTTTTTCGGTTACTCCAGTATCGCAATAAGACACACGGGGCCAAAGTCGCAGCAATAATGTTGTACAAAATGAATGTTCGTACAATATTCCGTCCGTGTATGTAAGGAGATGAGCAACCAATATCGTCAGGCCAAAGTGGCACCAATAATGTTGTACGAAGTGAACGTCGTACAATATTCCGTCCGTGTATGTAAGGAGATGAGCGACCAATATCATCAGAAGACTTTGATATCGGTTGTCTAGTGGATCGGCCCAGACAGAAAATTTTCATCGGGCGCCTTTGAAGGCATACATAAGAGATACTCATGTACCCAATGGAGATTTGTCAGAATGAGTTATTTTCAAAAATTGACGGAACCCTGGGGTAAACCTGTTGTTTGAAAAAGGGATTTCGGCCTTTATGCCTAAAGTAGGCAGCTCTCTGGAGTGAAGATTTAAAAGTTTGGTAGCGCACTGCTGGGAGTTTCTGTACAAGTCATAAAGCTCTACAAACTTGTATGTGTCTGGCATCGGCACATTCATGATTCATGGAACTTTACAAATCAGTTGCATTTTAGTGTGCGGGATGCAACACATTTCCGACATATAACGCTACGTTTTGAAAATATGATTTTTTGAAATTTGTTGGGAAGCCTATATCTTGTCCGGCAGATACCAGAGCATTTATTACAGGGGTGCTGTTTGATGGTCGCAGCACCGGCGTCATCTTTCAGGGTAGGGGGGCCCCGTGGTAGTGTTGCGGTAATTACCGTCGCATCATTATCATCATATTTGCCATGTGCGCAATTAGCATACTCCTATAGGCTGTGAGTAAGGAACATACATATTGAATATTTTTTAGGGGGTTTGTCTCCTACCAGGGGGAGATTGTAGGTCTAATCACTTAAACAAAGGCACTGCTGAGATTCGAACTCAGGATCTCCTGTTTACTAGACAGGCGCTTTAACCATCTAAGCCACAGCGCCCCTGGTGTTTTGTCTGGGCAGGTGGTACTCCTAAAATGAAATGTTGCATGCCATATGCTAAACAACTAAACAAGCTTAGCCCTGTAATTGCCAAAGCTCCTTTCTTGATCTTTCAGTATTCCCTGAGGTCTGACATGGTGCCAGGAGACTTGCAAATTGCTAATGTGATGCCGCTATATAAAAATGGCATCCTGTTCTCGGCCTCAAAACTATAGGCAGGTTAGTCTGACGTCAGTGGTAGGAAAACTTTTCGAAGGGGTGTTAAAGGATAAGATAATTGACTTCCTTGAGTTTGTGCCAGAATGGTCTTATGCATAACTGATCTTGCCAGAATAATATCATTGCCTTTTATAAGGGGCTGAGCAGGAACCTCGACTCGGGGATGGCAGTGGATGTGATCTACTCAGACTTTGCTATAGCATTTGATACAGTAACACACAGTAGGCTGCTGATAAAGGTAAGGAATATTGAAAAGTAATAATGAAAACTATTGGCAATAAGTATGTTTGGCTCGAGGTCTAGTCATTCAGCACATGTTGAAAAGGAGTGTATACTGTCCCTTTTGGACGCTTTCATGCAGTTGCCTGGCTAGCTCAGTCGGTAGAGCATGAGACTCTTAATCTCAGGGTCGTGGGTTTGAGCCCCACGTTGGGCGCTTGTTTTTCGGTTACTCCAGTATCGCAATAAGACACACGGGGCCAAAGTCGCAGCAATAATGTTGTACAAAATGAATGTTCGTACAATATTCCGTCCGTGTATGTAAGGAGATGAGCAACCAATATCGTCAGGCCAAAGTGGCACCAATAATGTTGTACGAAATGAACGTCGTACAATATTCCGTCCGTGTATGTAAGGAGATGAGCGACCAATATCATCAGAAGACTTTGATATCGGTTGTCTAGTGGATCGGCCCAGACAGAAAATTTTCATCGGGCGCCTTTGAAGGCATACATAAGAGATACTCATGTACCCAATGGAGATTTGTCAGAATGAGTTATTTTCAAAAATTGACGGAACCCTGGGGTAAACCTGTTGTTTGAAAAAGGGATTTCGGCCTTTATGCCTAAAGTAGGCAGCTCTCTGGAGTGAAGATTTAAAAGTTTGGTAGCGCACTGCTGGGAGTTTCTGTACAAGTCATAAAGCTCTACAAACTTGTATGTGTCTGGCATCGGCACATTCATGATTCATGGGACTTTACAAATCAGTTGCATTTTAGTGTGCGGGATGCAACACATTTCCGACATATAACGCTACATTTTGAAAATATGATTTCTTGAAATTTGTTGGGAAGCCTATATCTTGTCCGGCAGATACCAGAGCATTTATTACAGGGGTGCTGTTTGATGGTCGCAGCACCGGCGTCATCTTTCAGGGTAGGGGGGCCCCGTGGTAGTGTTGCGGTAATTACCGTCGCATCATTATCATCATATTTGCCATGTGCGCAATTAGCATACTCCTATAGGCTGTGAGTAAGGAACATACATATTGAATATTTTTTAGGGGGTTTGTCTCCTACCAGGGGGAGATTGTAAGTCTAATCACTTAAACAAAGGCACTGCTGAGATTCGAACTCAGGATCTCCTGTTTACAAGACAGGCGCTTTAACCATCTAAGCCACAGCACCCCTGGTATTTTGTCTGGGCAGGTGGTATTCTTAAAATGAAATGTTGCATGCCATATGCTAAACTACTAAACAAGCTTAGCCCTGTGATTGCCAAAGCTCCTTTCTTGATCTTTCAGGATTCCCTGAGGTCTGACATGGTGCCAGGAGACTTGCAAATTGCTAATGTGATGCCGCTGTATAAAAATGGCATCCTGTTCTCGGCCTCAAAACTAAAGGCAGGTTAGTCTGACGTCAGTGGTAGGAAAACTTTTCGAAGGGGTGTTAAAGGATAAGATAATTGACTTCCTTGAGTTTGTGCCAGAATGCTCTTATGCATAACTGATCTTGCCAGAATAATATCATTGCCTTTTATAAGGGGCTGAGCAGGAACCTCGACTCGGGGATGGCAGTGGATGTGATCTACTCAGACTTTGCTATAGCATTTGATACAGTAACACACAGTAGGCTGCTGATAAAGGTAAGGAATATTGAAAAGTAATAATGAAAACTATTGGCAATAAGTATGTTTGGCTCGAGGTCTAGTCATTCAGCACATGTTGAAAAGGAGTGTATACTGTCCCTTTTAGACGCTTTCATGCAGTTGCCTGGCTAGCTCAGTCGGTAGAGCATGAGACTCTTAATCTCAGGGTCGTGGGTTCGAGCCCCACGTTGGGCGCTTGTTTTTCGGTTACTCCAGTATCGCAATAAGACACACGGGGCCAAAGTCGCAGCAATAATGTTGTACAAAATGAATGTTCGTACAATATTCCGTCCGTGTATGTAAGGAGATGAGCAACCAATATCGTCAGGCCAAAGTGGCACCAATAATGTTGTACGAAATGAACGTCGTACAATATTCCGTCCGTGTATGTAAGGAGATGAGCGACCAATATCATCAGAAGACTTTGATATCGGTTGTCTAGTGGATCGGCCCAGACAGAAAATTTTCATCGGGCGCCTTTGAAGGCATACATAAGAGATACTCATGTACCCAATGGAGATTTGTCAGAATGAGTTATTTTCAAAAATTGACGGAACCCTGGGGTAAACCTGTTGTTTGAAAAAGGGATTTCGGCCTTTATGCCTAAAGTAGGCAGCTCTCTGGAGTGAAGATTTAAAAGTTTGGTAGCGCACTGCTGGGAGTTTCTGTACAAGTCATAAAGCTCTACAAACTTGTATGTGTCTGGCATCGGCACATTCATGATTCATGGAACTTTAGAAATCAGTTGCATTTTAGTGTGCGGGATGCAACACATTTCCGACATATAACGCTACGTTTTGAAAATATGATTTTTTGAAATTTGTTGGGAAGCCTATATCTTGTCCGGCAGATACCAGAGCATTTATTACAGGGGTGCTGTTTGATGGTCGCAGCACCGGCGTCATCTTTCAGGGTAGGGGGGCCCCGTGGTAG
Source organism: Xenopus petersii (assembly GCA_038501925.1). Taxonomy (NCBI): domain Eukaryota; kingdom Metazoa; phylum Chordata; class Amphibia; order Anura; family Pipidae; genus Xenopus; species Xenopus petersii. The sequence continues at coordinate 152,066,881 of CM076676.1, forward strand.
TGTTGCGGTAATTACCGTCGCATCATTATCATCATATTTGCCATGTGCGCAATTAGCATACTCCTATAGGCTGTGAGTAAGGAACATACATATTGAATATTTTTTAGGGGGTTTGTCTCCTACCAGGGGGAGATTGTAGGTCTAATCACTTAAACAAAGGCACTGCTGAGATTCGAACTCAGGATCTCCTGTTTACTAGACAGGCGCTTTAACCATCTAAGCCACAGCGCCCCTGGTGTTTTGTCTGGGCAGGTGGTACTCCTAAAATGAAATGTTGCATGCCATATGCTAAACAACTAAACAAGCTTAGCCCTGTAATTGCCAAAGCTCCTTTCTTGATCTTTCAGTATTCCCTGAGGTCTGACATGGTGCCAGGAGACTTGCAAATTGCTAATGTGATGCCGCTATATAAAAATGGCATCCTGTTCTCGGCCTCAAAACTATAGGCAGGTTAGTCTGACGTCAGTGGTAGGAAAACTTTTCGAAGGGGTGTTAAAGGATAAGATAATTGACTTCCTTGAGTTTGTGCCAGAATGGTCTTATGCATAACTGATCTTGCCAGAATAATATCATTGCCTTTTATAAGGGGCTGAGCAGGAACCTCGACTCGGGGATGGCAGTGGATGTGATCTACTCAGACTTTGCTATAGCATTTGATACAGTAACACACAGTAGGCTGCTGATAAAGGTAAGGAATATTGAAAAGTAATAATGAAAACTATTGGCAATAAGTATGTTTGGCTCGAGGTCTAGTCATTCAGCACATGTTGAAAAGGAGTGTATACTGTCCCTTTTGGACGCTTTCATGCAGTTGCCTGGCTAGCTCAGTCGGTAGAGCATGAGACTCTTAATCTCAGGGTCGTGGGTTCGAGCCCCACGTTGGGCGCTTGTTTTTCGGTTACTCCAGTATCGCAATAAGACACACGGGGCCAAAGTCGCAGCAATAATGTTGTACAAAATGAATGTTCGTACAATATTCCGTCCGTGTATGTAAGGAGATGAGCAACCAATATCGTCAGGCCAAAGTGGCACCAATAATGTTGTACGAAATGAACGTCGTACAATATTCCGTCCGTGTATGTAAGGAGATGAGCGACCAATATCATCAGAAGACTTTGATATCGGTTGTCTAGTGGATCGGCCCAGACAGAAAATTTTCATCGGGCGCCTTTGAAGGCATACATAAGAGATACTCATGTACCCAATGGAGATTTGTCAGAATGAGTTATTTTCAAAAATTGACGGAACCCTGGGGTAAACCTGTTGTTTGAAAAAGGGATTTCGGCCTTTATGCCTAAAGTAGGCAGCTCTCTGGAGTGAAGATTTAAAAGTTTGGTAGCGCACTGCTGGGAGTTTCTGTACAAGTCATAAAGCTCTACAAACTTGTATGTGTCTGGCATCGGCAGATTCATGATTCATGGGACTTTACAAATCAGTTGCATTTTAGTGTGCGGGATGCAACACATTTCCGACATATAACGCTACATTTTGAAAATATGATTTTTTGAAATTTGTTGGGAAGCCTATATCTTGTCCGGCAGATACCAGAGCATTTATTACAGGGGTGCTGTTTGATGGTCGCAGCACCGGCGTCATCTTTCAGGGTAGGGGGGCCCCGTGGTAGTGTTGCCGTAATTACCGTCGCATCATTATCATCATATTTGCCATGTGCGCAATTAGCATACTCCTATAGGCTGTGAGTAAGGAACATACATATTGAATATTTTTTAGGGGGTTTGTCTCCTACCAGGGGGAGATTGTAAGTCTAATCACTTAAACAAAGGCACTGCTGAGATTCGAACTCAGGATCTCCTGTTTACAAGACAGGCGCTTTAACCATCTAAGCCACAGCACCCCTGGTATTTTGTCTGGGCAGGTGGTATTCTTAAAATGAAATGTTGCATGCCATATGCTAAACTACTAAACAAGCTTAGCCCTGTGATTGCCAAAGCTCCTTTCTTGATCTTTCAGGATTCCCTGAGGTCTGACATGGTGCCAGGAGACTTGCAAATTGCTAATGTGATGCCGCTGTATAAAAATGGCATCCTGTTCTCGGCCTCAAAACTAAAGGCAGGTTAGTCTGACGTCAGTGGTAGGAAAACTTTTCGAAGGGGTGTTAAAGGATAAGATAATTGACTTCCTTGAGTTTGTGCCAGAATGGTCTTATGCATAACTGATCTTGCCAGAATAATATCATTGCCTTTTATAAGGGGCTGAGCAGGAACCTCGACTCGGGGATGGCAGTGGATGTGATCTACTCAGACTTTGCTATAGCATTTGATACAGTAACACACAGTAGGCTGCTGATAAAGGTAAGGAATATTGAAAAGTAATAATGAAAACTATTGGCAATAAGTATGTTTGGCTCGAGGTCTAGTCATTCAGCACATGTTGAAAAGGAGTGTATACTGTCCCTTTTGGACGCTTTCATGCAGTTGCCTGGCTAGCTCAGTCGGTAGAGCATGAGACTCTTAATCTCAGGGTCGTGGGTTCGAGCCCCACGTTGGGCGCTTGTTTTTCGGTTACTCCAGTATCGCAATAAGACACACGGGGCCAAAGTCGCAGCAATAATGTTGTACAAAATGAATGTTCGTACAATATTCCGTCCGTGTATGTAAGGAGATGAGCAACCAATATCGTCAGGCCAAAGTGGCACCAATAATGTTGTACGAAATGAACGTCGTACAATATTCCGTCCGTGTATGTAAGGAGATGAGCGACCAATATCATCAGAAGACTTTGATATCGGTTGTCTAGTGGATCGGCCCAGACAGAAAATTTTCATCGGGCGCCTTTGAAGGCATACATAAGAGATACTCATGTACCCAATGGAGATTTGTCAGAATGAGTTATTTTCAAAAATTGACGGAACCCTGGGGTAAACCTGTTGTTTGAAAAAGGGATTTCGGCCTTTATGCCTAAAGTAGGCAGCTCTCTGGAGTGAAGATTTAAAAGTTTGGTAGCGCACTGCTGGGAGTTTCTGTACAAGTCATAAAGCTCTACAAACTTGTATGTGTCTGGCATCGGCAGATTCATGATTCATGGGACTTTACAAATCAGTTGCATTTTAGTGTGCGGGATGCAACACATTTCCGACATATAACGCTACATTTTGAAAATATGATTTTTTGAAATTTGTTGGGAAGCCTATATCTTGTCCGGCAGATACCAGAGCATTTATTACAGGGGTGCTGTTTGATGGTCGCAGCACCGGCGTCATCTTTCAGGGTAGGGGGGCCCCGTGGTAGTGTTGCGGTAATTACCGTCGCATCATTATCATCATATTTGCCATGTGCGCAATTAGCATACTCCTATAGGCTGTGAGTAAGGAACATACATATTGAATATTTTTTAGGGGGTTTGTCTCCTACCAGGGGGAGATTGTAAGTCTAATCACTTAAACAAAGGCACTGCTGAGATTCGAACTCAGGATCTCCTGTTTACAAGACAGGCGCTTTAACCATCTAAGCCACAGCACCCCTGGTATTTTGTCTGGGCAGGTGGTATTCTTAAAATGAAATGTTGCATGCCATATGCTAAACTACTAAACAAGCTTAGCCCTGTGATTGCCAAAGCTCCTTTCTTGATCTTTCAGGATTCCCTGAGGTCTGACATGGTGCCAGGAGACTTGCAAATTGCTAATGTGATGCCGCTGTATAAAAATGGCATCCTGTTCTCGGCCTCAAAACTAAAGGCAGGTTAGTCTGACGTCAGTGGTAGGAAAACTTTTCGAAGGGGTGTTAAAGGATAAGATAATTGACTTCCTTGAGTTTGTGCCAGAATGGTCTTATGCATAACTGATCTTGCCAGAATAATATCATTGCCTTTTATAAGGGGCTGAGCAGGAACCTCGACTCGGGGATGGCAGTGGATGTGATCTACTCAGACTTTGCTATAGCATTTGATACAGTAACACACAGTAGGCTGCTGATAAAGGTAAGGAATATTGAAAAGTAATAATGAAAACTATTGGCAATAAGTATGTTTGGCTCGAGGTCTAGTCATTCAGCACATGTTGAAAAGGAGTGTATACTGTCCCTTTTGGACGCTTTCATGCAGTTGCCTGGCTAGCTCAGTCGGTAGAGCATGAGACTCTTAATCTCAGGGTCGTGGGTTCGAGCCCCACGTTGGGCGCTTGTTTTTCGGTTACTCCAGTATCGCAATAAGACACACGGGGCCAAAGTCGCAGCAATAATGTTGTACAAAATGAATGTTCGTACAATATTCCGTCCGTGTATGTAAGGAGATGAGCAACCAATATCGTCAGGCCAAAGTGGCACCAATAATGTTGTACGAAATGAACGTCGTACAATATTCCGTCCGTGTATGTAAGGAGATGAGCGACCAATATCATCAGAAGACTTTGATATCGGTTGTCTAGTGGATCGGCCCAGACAGAAAATTTTCATCGGGCGCCTTTGAAGGCATACATAAGAGATACTCATGTACCCAATGGAGATTTGTCAGAATGAGTTATTTTCAAAAATTGACGGAACCCTGGGGTAAACCTGTTGTTTGAAAAAGGGATTTCGGCCTTTATGCCTAAAGTAGGCAGCTCTCTGGAGTGAAGATTTAAAAGTTTGGTAGCGCACTGCTGGGAGTTTCTGTACAAGTCATAAAGCTCTACAAACTTGTATGTGTCTGGCATCGGCACATTCATGATTCATGGAACTTTACAAATCAGTTGCATTTTAGTGTGCGGGATGCAACACATTTCCGACATATAACGCTACGTTTTGAAAATATGATTTTTTGAAATTTGTTGGGAAGCCTATATCTTGTCCGGCAGATACCAGAGCATTTATTACAGGGGTGCTGTTTGATGGTCGCAGCACCGGCGTCATCTTTCAGGGTAGGGGGGCCCCGTGGTAGTGTTGCGGTAATTACCGTCGCATCATTATCATCATATTTGCCATGTGCGCAATTAGCATACTCCTATAGGCTGTGAGTAAGGAACATACATATTGAATATTTTTTAGGGGGTTTGTCTCCTACCAGGGGGAGATTGTAGGTCTAATCACTTAAACAAAGGCACTGCTGAGATTCGAACTCAGGATCTCCTGTTTACTAGACAGGCGCTTTAACCATCTAAGCCACAGCGCCCCTGGTGTTTTGTCTGGGCAGGTGGTACTCCTAAAATGAAATGTTGCATGCCATATGCTAAACAACTAAACAAGCTTAGCCCTGTAATTGCCAAAGCTCCTTTCTTGATCTTTCAGTATTCCCTGAGGTCTGACATGGTGCCAGGAGACTTGCAAATTGCTAATGTGATGCCGCTATATAAAAATGGCATCCTGTTCTCGGCCTCAAAACTATAGGCAGGTTAGTCTGACGTCAGTGGTAGGAAAACTTTTCGAAGGGGTGTTAAAGGATAAGATAATTGACTTCCTTGAGTTTGTGCCAGAATGGTCTTATGCATAACTGATCTTGCCAGAATAATATCATTGCCTTTTATAAGGGGCTGAGCAGGAACCTCGACTCGGGGATGGCAGTGGATGTGATCTACTCAGACTTTGCTATAGCATTTGATACAGTAACACACAGTAGGCTGCTGATAAAGGTAAGGAATATTGAAAAGTAATAATGAAAACTATTGGCAATAAGTATGTTTGGCTCGAGGTCTAGTCATTCAGCACATGTTGAAAAGGAGTGTATACTGTCCCTTTTGGACGCTTTCATGCAGTTGCCTGGCTAGCTCAGTCGGTAGAGCATGAGACTCTTAATCTCAGGGTCGTGGGTTCGAGCCCCACGTTGGGCGCTTGTTTTTCGGTTACTCCAGTATCGCAATAAGACACACGGGGCCAAAGTCGCAGCAATAATGTTGTACAAAATGAATGTTCGTACAATATTCCGTCCGTGTATGTAAGGAGATGAGCAACCAATATCGTCAGGCCAAAGTGGCACCAATAATGTTGTACGAAATGAACGTCGTACAATATTCCGTCCGTGTATGTAAGGAGATGAGCGACCAATATCATCAGAAGACTTTGATATCGGTTGTCTAGTGGATCGGCCCAGACAGAAAATTTTCATCGGGCGCCTTTGAAGGCATACATAAGAGATACTCATGTACCCAATGGAGATTTGTCAGAATGAGTTATTTTCAAAAATTGACGGAACCCTGGGGTAAACCTGTTGTTTGAAAAAGGGATTTCGGCCTTTATGCCTAAAGTAGGCAGCTCTCTGGAGTGAAGATTTAAAAGTTTGGTAGCGCACTGCTGGGAGTTTCTGTACAAGTCATAAAGCTCTACAAACTTGTATGTGTCTGGCATCGGCACATTCATGATTCATGGAACTTTACAAATCAGTTGCATTTTAGTGTGCGGGATGCAACACATTTCCGACATATAACGCTACGTTTTGAAAATATGATTTTTTGAAATTTGTTGGGAAGCCTATATCTTGTCCGGCAGATACCAGAGCATTCATTACTGGGGTGCGGTTTGATGGTCACAGCACCGGCATCATCTTTCAGGGTAGGGGGGCCCCGTGGTAGTGTTGCGGTAATTACCGTCGCATCATTATCATCATATTTGCCATGTGCGCAATTAGCATACTCCTATAGGCTGTGAGTAAGGAACATACATATTGAATATTTTTTAGGGGGTTTGTCTCCTACCAGGGGGAGATTGTAGGTCTAATCACTTAAACAAAGGCACTGCTGAGATTCGAACTCAGGATCTCCTGTTTACTAGACAGGCGCTTTAACCATCTAAGCCACAGCGCCCCTGGTGTTTTGTCTGGGCAGGTGGTACTCCTAAAATGAAATGTTGCATGCCATATGCTAAACAACTAAACAAGCTTAGCCCTGTAATTGCCAAAGCTCCTTTCTTGATCTTTCAGTATTCCCTGAGGTCTGACATGGTGCCAGGAGACTTGCAAATTGCTAATGTGATGCCGCTATATAAAAATGGCATCCTGTTCTCGGCCTCAAAACTATAGGCAGGTTAGTCTGACGTCAGTGGTAGGAAAACTTTTCGAAGGGGTGTTAAAGGATAAGATAATTGACTTCCTTGAGTTTGTGCCAGAATGGTCTTATGCATAACTGATCTTGCCAGAATAATATCATTGCCTTTTATAAGGGGCTGAGCAGGAACCTCGACTCGGGGATGGCAGTGGATGTGATCTACTCAGACTTTGCTATAGCATTTGATACAGTAACACACAGTAGGCTGCTGATAAAGGTAAGGAATATTGAAAAGTAATAATGAAAACTATTGGCAATAAGTATGTTTGGCTCGAGGTCTAGTCATTCAGCACATGTTGAAAAGGAGTGTATACTGTCCCTTTTGGACGCTTTCATGCAGTTGCCTGGCTAGCTCAGTCGGTAGAGCATGAGACTCTTAATCTCAGGGTCGTGGGTTCGAGCCCCACGTTGGGCGCTTGTTTTTCGGTTACTCCAGTATCGCAATAAGACACACGGGGCCAAAGTCGCAGCAATAATGTTGTACAAAATGAATGTTCGTACAATATTCCGTCCGTGTATGTAAGGAGATGAGCAACCAATATCGTCAGGCCAAAGTGGCACCAATAATGTTGTACGAAATGAACGTCGTACAATATTCCGTCCGTGTATGTAAGGAGATGAGCGACCAATATCATCAGAAGACTTTGATATCGGTTGTCTAGTGGATCGGCCCAGACAGAAAATTTTCATCGGGCGCCTTTGAAGGCATACATAAGAGATACTCATGTACCCAATGGAGATTTGTCAGAATGAGTTATTTTCAAAAATTGACGGAACCCTGGGGTAAACCTGTTGTTTGAAAAAGGGATTTCGGCCTTTATGCCTAAAGTAGGCAGCTCTCTGGAGTGAAGATTTAAAAGTTTGGTAGCGCACTGCTGGGAGTTTCTGTACAAGTCATAAAGCTCTACAAACTTGTATGTGTCTGGCATCGGCACATTCATGATTCATGGAACTTTACAAATCAGTTGCATTTTAGTGTGTGGGATGCAACACATTTCCGACATATAACGCTACGTTTTGAAAATATGATTTTTTGAAATTTGTTGGGAAGCCTATATCTTGTCCGGCAGATACCAGAGCATTCTTTACTGGGGTGCGGTTTGATGGTCACAGCACCGGCATCATCTTTCAGGGTAGGGGGGCCCGTGGTAGTGTTATGGTAATTACCTTTGCATCATTATCATCATATTTGCCATGTGTGCAATTAGCATACTCCTATAGGCTGTGAGTAAGGAACATACATATTGAATATTTTTTAGGGGGTTTGTCTCCTACCAGGGGGAGATTGTAGGTCTAATCACTTAAACAAAGGCACTGCTGAGATTCGAACTCAGGATCTCCTGTTTACTAGACAGGCGCTTTAACCATCTAAGCCACAGCGCCCCTGGTGTTTTGTCTGGGCAGGTGGTACTCCTAAAATGAAATGTTGCATGCCATATGCTAAACAACTAAACAAGCTTAGCCCTGTAATTGCCAAAGCTCCTTTCTTGATCTTTCAGGATTCCCTGAGGTCTGACATGGTGCCAGGAGACTTGCAAATTGCTAATGTGATGCCGCTATATAAAAATAGCATCCTGTTCTCGGCCTCAAAACTATAGGCAGGTTAGTCTGACGTCAGTGGTAGGAAAACTTTTCGAAGGGGTGTTAAAGGATAAGATAATTGACTTCCTTGAGTTTGTGCCAGAATGGTCTTATGCATAACTGATCTTGCCAGAATAATATCATTGCCTTTTATAAGGGGCTGAGCAGGAACCTCGACTCGGGGATGGCAGTGGATGTGATCTACTCAGACTTTGCTATAGCATTTGATACAGTAACACACAGTACGCTGCTGATAAATGTAAGGAATATTGAAAAGTAATAATGAAAACTATTGGCAATAAGTATGTTTGGCTCGAGGTCTAGTCATTCAGCACATGTTGAAAAGGAGTGTATACTGTCCCTTTTGGACACTTTCATGCAGTTGCCTGGCTAGCTCAGTCGGTAGAGCATGAGACTCTTAATCTCAGGGTCGTGGGTTCGAGCCCCACGTTGGGCGCTTGTTTTTCGGTTACTCCAGTATCGCAATAAGACACACGTGGCCAAAGTCGCAGCAATAATGTTGTACAAAATGAATGTTCGTACAATATTCCGTCCGTGTATGTAAGGAGATGAGCAACCAATATCGTCAGGCCAAAGTGGCACCAATAATGTTGTACGAAATGAACGTCGTACAATATTCCATCCGTGTATGTAAGGAGATGAGCGACCAATATCATCAGAAGACTTTGATATCGGTTGTCTAGTGGATTGGCCCAGACAGAAAATTTTCATCGGGCGCCTTTGAAGGCATACATAAGAGATACTCATGTACCCAATGGAGATTTGTCAGAATGAGTTATTTTCAAAAATTGACGGAACCCTGGGGTAAACCTGTTGTTTGAAAAAGGGATTTCGGCCTTTATGCCTAAAGTAGGCAGCTCTCTGGAGTGAAGATTTAAAAGTTTGGTAGCGCACTGCTGGGAGTTTCTGTACAAGTCATAAAGCTCTACAAACTTGTATGTGTCTGGCATCGGCACATTCATGATTCATGGAACTTTACAAATCAGTTGCATTTTAGTGTGCGGGATGCAACACATTTCCGACATATAACGCTACGTTTTGAAAATATGATTTTTTGAAATTTGTTGGGAAGCCTATATCTTGTCCGGCAGATACCAGAGCATTCATTACTGGGGTGCGGTTTGATGGTCACAGCACCGGCATCATCTTTCAGGGTAGGGGGGCCCCGTGGTAGTGTTATGGTAATTACCGTTGCATCATTATCATCATATTTGCCATGTGTGCAATTAGCATACTCCTATAGGCTGTGAGTAAGGAACATACATATTGAATATTTTTTAGGGGATTTGTCTCCTTCCAGGGGGAGATTGTAGGTCTAATCACTTAAACAAAGGCACTGCTGAGATTCGAACTCAGGATCTCCTGTTTACTAGACAGGCGCTTTAACCATCTAAGCCACAGCGCCCCTGGTGTTTTGTCTGGGCAGGTGGTACTCCTAAAATGAAATGTTGCATGCCATATGCTAAACAACTAAACAAGCTTAGCCCTGTAATTGCCAAAGCTCCTTTCTTGATCTTTCAGGATTCCCTGAGGTCTGACATGGTGCCAGGAGACTTGCAAATTGCTAATGTGATGCCGCTATATAAAAATAGCATCCTGTTCTCGGCCTCAAAACTATAGGCAGGTTAGTCTGACGTCAGTGGTAGGAAAACTTTTCGAAGGGGTGTTAAAGGATAAGATAATTGACTTCCTTGAGTTTGTGCCAGAATGGTCTTATGCATAACTGATCTTGCCAGAATAATATCATTGCCTTTTATAAGGGGCTGAGCAGGAACCTCGACTCGGGGATGGCAGTGGATGTGATCTACTCAGACTTTGCTATAGCATTTGATACAGTAACACACAGTACGCTGCTGATAAATGTAAGGAATATTGAAAAGTAATAATGAAAACTATTGGCAATAAGTATGTTTGGCTCGAGGTCTAGTCATTCAGCACATGTTGAAAAGGAGTGTATACTGTCCCTTTTGGACACTTTCATGCAGTTGCCTGGCTAGCTCAGTCGGTAGAGCATGAGACTCTTAATCTCAGGGTCGTGGGTTCGAGCCCCACGTTGGGCGCTTGTTTTTCGGTTACTCCAGTATCGCAATAAGACACACGTGGCCAAAGTCGCAGCAATAATGTTGTACAAAATGAATGTTCGTACAATATTCCGTCCGTGTATGTAAGGAGATGAGCAACCAATATCGTCAGGCCAAAGTGGCACCAATAATGTTGTACGAAATGAACGTCGTACAATATTCCGTCCGTGTATGTAAGGAGATGAGCGACCAATATCATCAGAAGACTTTGATATCGGTTGTCTAGTGGATTGGCCCAGACAGAAAATTTTCATCGGGCGCCTTTGAAGGCATACATAAGAGATACTCATGTACCCAATGGAGATTTGTCAGAATGAGTTATTTTCAAAAATTGACGGAACCCTGGGGTAAACCTGTTGTTTGAAAAAGGGATTTCGGCCTTTATGCCTAAAGTAGGCAGCTCTCTGGAGTGAAGATTTAAAAGTTTGGTAGCGCACTGCTGGGAGTTTCTGTACAAGTCATAAAGCTCTACAAACTTGTATGTGTCTGGCATCGGCACATTCATGATTCATGGAACTTTACAAATCAGTTGCATTTTAGTGTGCGGGATGCAACACATTTCCGACATATAACGCTACATTTTGAAAATATGATTTTTTGAAATTTGTTGGGAAGCCTATATCTTGTCCGGCAGATACCAGAGCATTTATTACAGGGGTGCTGTTTGATGGTCGCAGCACCGGCGTCATCTTTCAGGGTAGGGGGGCCCCGTGGTAGTGTTGCGGTAATTACCGTCGCATCATTATCATCATATTTGCCATGTGCGCAATTAGCATACTCCTATAGGCTGTGAGTAAGGAACATACATATTGAATATTTTTTAGGGGGTTTGTCTCCTACCAGGGGGAGATTGTAAGTCTAATCACTTAAACAAAGGCACTGCTGAGATTCGAACTCAGGATCTCCTGTTTACAAGACAGGCGCTTTAACCATCTAAGCCACAGCACCCCTGGTATTTTGTCTGGGCAGGTGGTATTCTTAAAATGAAATGTTGCATGCCATATGCTAAACTACTAAACAAGCTTAGCCCTGTGATTGCCAAAGCTCCTTTCTTGATCTTTCAGGATTCCCTGAGGTCTGACATGGTGCCAGGAGACTTGCAAATTGCTAATGTGATGCCGCTGTATAAAAATGGCATCCTGTTCTCGGCCTCAAAACTAAAGGCAGGTTAGTCTGACGTCAGTGGTAGGAAAACTTTTCGAAGGGGTGTTAAAGGATAAGATAATTGACTTCCTTGAGTTTGTGCCAGAATGGTCTTATGCATAACTGATCTTGCCAGAATAATATCATTGCCTTTTATAAGGGGCTGAGCAGGAACCTCGACTCGGGGATGGCAGTGGATGTGATCTACTCAGACTTTGCTATAGCATTTGATACAGTAACACACAGTAGGCTGCTGATAAAGGTAAGGAATATTGAAAAGTAATAATGAAAACTATTGGCAATAAGTATGTTTGGCTCGAGGTCTAGTCATTCAGCACATGTTGAAAAGGAGTGTATACTGTCCCTTTTGGACGCTTTCATGCAGTTGCCTGGCTAGCTCAGTCGGTAGAGCATGAGACTCTTAATCTCAGGGTCGTGGGTTCGAGCCCCACGTTGGGCGCTTGTTTTTCGGTTACTCCAGTATCGCAATAAGACACACGGGGCCAAAGTCGCAGCAATAATGTTGTACAAAATGAATGTTCGTACAATATTCCGTCCGTGTATGTAAGGAGATGAGCAACCAATATCGTCAGGCCAAAGTGGCACCAATAATGTTGTACGAAATGAACGTCGTACAATATTCCGTCCGTGTATGTAAGGAGATGAGCGACCAATATCATCAGAAGACTTTGATATCGGTTGTCTAGTGGATCGGCCCAGACAGAAAATTTTCATCGGGCGCCTTTGAAGGCATACATAAGAGATACTCATGTACCCAATGGAGATTTGTCAGAATGAGTTATTTTCAAAAATTGACGGAACCCTGGGGTAAACCTGTTGTTTGAAAAAGGGATTTCGGCCTTTATGCCTAAAGTAGGCAGCTCTCTGGAGTGAAGATTTAAAAGTTTGGTAGCGCACTGCTGGGAGTTTCTGTACAAGTCATAAAGCTCTACAAACTTGTATGTGTCTGGCATCGGCAGATTCATGATTCATGGGACTTTACAAATCAGTTGCATTTTAGTGTGCGGGATGCAACACATTTCCGACATATAACGCTACATTTTGAAAATATGATTTTTTGAAATTTGTTGGGAAGCCTATATCTTGTCCGGCAGATACCAGAGCATTTATTACAGGGGTGCTGTTTGATGGTCGCAGCACCGGCGTCATCTTTCAGGGTAGGGGGGCCCCGTGGTAGTGTTGCGGTAATTACCGTCGCATCATTATCATCATATTTGCCATGTGCGCAATTAGCATACTCCTATAGGCTGTGAGTAAGGAACATACATATTGAATATTTTTTAGGGGGTTTGTCTCCTACCAGGGGGAGATTGTAAGTCTAATCACTTAAACAAAGGCACTGCTGAGATTCGAACTCAGGATCTCCTGTTTACAAGACAGGCGCTTTAACCATCTAAGCCACAGCACCCCTGGTATTTTGTCTGGGCAGGTGGTATTCTTAAAATGAAATGTTGCATGCCATATGCTAAACTACTAAACAAGCTTAGCCCTGTGATTGCCAAAGCTCCTTTCTTGATCTTTCAGGATTCCCTGAGGTCTGACATGGTGCCAGGAGACTTGCAAATTGCTAATGTGATGCCGCTGTATAAAAATGGCATCCTGTTCTCGGCCTCAAAACTAAAGGCAGGTTAGTCTGACGTCAGTGGTAGGAAAACTTTTCGAAGGGGTGTTAAAGGATAAGATAATTGACTTCCTTGAGTTTGTGCCAGAATGGTCTTATGCATAACTGATCTTGCCAGAATAATATCATTGCCTTTTATAAGGGGCTGAGCAGGAACCTCGACTCGGGGATGGCAGTGGATGTGATCTACTCAGACTTTGCTATAGCATTTGATACAGTAACACACAGTAGGCTGCTGATAAAGGTAAGGAATATTGAAAAGTAATAATGAAAACTATTGGCAATAAGTATGTTTGGCTCGAGGTCTAGTCATTCAGCACATGTTGAAAAGGAGTGTATACTGTCCCTTTTGGACGCTTTCATGCAGTTGCCTGGCTAGCTCAGTCGGTAGAGCATGAGACTCTTAATCTCAGGGTCGTGGGTTCGAGCCCCACGTTGGGCGCTTGTTTTTCGGTTACTCCAGTATCGCAATAAGACACACGGGGCCAAAGTCGCAGCAATAATGTTGTACAAAATGAATGTTCGTACAATATTCCGTCCGTGTATGTAAGGAGATGAGCAACCAATATCGTCAGGCCAAAGTGGCACCAATAATGTTGTACGAAATGAACGTCGTACAATATTCCGTCCGTGTATGTAAGGAGATGAGCGACCAATATCATCAGAAGACTTTGATATCGGTTGTCTAGTGGATCGGCCCAGACAGAAAATTTTCATCGGGCGCCTTTGAAGGCATACATAAGAGATACTCATGTACCCAATGGAGATTTGTCAGAATGAGTTATTTTCAAAAATTGACGGAACCCTGGGGTAAACCTGTTGTTTGAAAAAGGGATTTCGGCCTTTATGCCTAAAGTAGGCAGCTCTCTGGAGTGAAGATTTAAAAGTTTGGTAGCGCACTGCTGGGAGTTTCTGTACAAGTCATAAAGCTCTACAAACTTGTATGTGTCTGGCATCGGCACATTCATGATTCATGGAACTTTACAAATCAGTTGCATTTTAGTGTGCGGGATGCAACACATTTCCGACATATAACGCTACGTTTTGAAAATATGATTTTTTGAAATTTGTTGGGAAGCCTATATCTTGTCCGGCAGATACCAGAGCATTTATTACAGGGGTGCTGTTTGATGGTCGCAGCACCGGCGTCATCTTTCAGGGTAGGGGGGCCCCGTGGTAGTGTTGCGGTAATTACCGTCGCATCATTATCATCATATTTGCCATGTGCGCAATTAGCATACTCCTATAGGCTGTGAGTAAGGAACATACATATTGAATATTTTTTAGGGGGTTTGTCTCCTACCAGGGGGAGATTGTAGGTCTAATCACTTAAACAAAGGCACTGCTGAGATTCGAACTCAGGATCTCCTGTTTACTAGACAGGCGCTTTAACCATCTAAGCCACAGCGCCCCTGGTGTTTTGTCTGGGCAGGTGGTACTCCTAAAATGAAATGTTGCATGCCATATGCTAAACAACTAAACAAGCTTAGCCCTGTAATTGCCAAAGCTCCTTTCTTGATCTTTCAGTATTCCCTGAGGTCTGACATGGTGCCAGGAGACTTGCAAATTGCTAATGTGATGCCGCTATATAAAAATGGCATCCTGTTCTCGGCCTCAAAACTATAGGCAGGTTAGTCTGACGTCAGTGGTAGGAAAACTTTTCGAAGGGGTGTTAAAGGATAAGATAATTGACTTCCTTGAGTTTGTGCCAGAATGGTCTTATGCATAACTGATCTTGCCAGAATAATATCATTGCCTTTTATAAGGGGCTGAGCAGGAACCTCGACTCGGGGATGGCAGTGGATGTGATCTACTCAGACTTTGCTATAGCATTTGATACAGTAACACACAGTAGGCTGCTGATAAAGGTAAGGAATATTGAAAAGTAATAATGAAAACTATTGGCAATAAGTATGTTTGGCTCGAGGTCTAGTCATTCAGCACATGTTGAAAAGGAGTGTATACTGTCCCTTTTGGACGCTTTCATGCAGTTGCCTGGCTAGCTCAGTCGGTAGAGCATGAGACTCTTAATCTCAGGGTCGTGGGTTCGAGCCCCACGTTGGGCGCTTGTTTTTCGGTTACTCCAGTATCGCAATAAGACACACGGGGCCAAAGTCGCAGCAATAATGTTGTACAAAATGAATGTTCGTACAATATTCCGTCCGTGTATGTAAGGAGATGAGCAACCAATATCGTCAGGCCAAAGTGGCACCAATAATGTTGTACGAAATGAACGTCGTACAATATTCCGTCCGTGTATGTAAGGAGATGAGCGACCAATATCATCAGAAGACTTTGATATCGGTTGTCTAGTGGATCGGCCCAGACAGAAAATTTTCATCGGGCGCCTTTGAAGGCATACATAAGAGATACTCATGTACCCAATGGAGATTTGTCAGAATGAGTTATTTTCAAAAATTGACGGAACCCTGGGGTAAACCTGTTGTTTGAAAAAGGGATTTCGGCCTTTATGCCTAAAGTAGGCAGCTCTCTGGAGTGAAGATTTAAAAGTTTGGTAGCGCACTGCTGGGAGTTTCTGTACAAGTCATAAAGCTCTACAAACTTGTATGTGTCTGGCATCGGCACATTCATGATTCATGGAACTTTACAAATCAGTTGCATTTTAGTGTGCGGGATGCAACACATTTCCGACATATAACGCTACGTTTTGAAAATATGATTTTTTGAAATTTGTTGGGAAGCCTATATCTTGTCCGGCAGATACCAGAGCATTCTTTACTGGGGTGCGGTTTGATGGTCACAGCACCGGCATCATCTTTCAGGGTAGGGGGGCCCGTGGTAGTGTTATGGTAATTACCGTCGCATCATTATCATCATATTTGCCATGTGCGCAATTAGCATACTCCTATAGGCTGTGAGTAAGGAACATACATATTGAATATTTTTTAGGGGGTTTGTCTCCTACCAGGGGGAGATTGTAGGTCTAATCACTTAAACAAAGGCACTGCTGAGATTCGAACTCAGGATCTCCTGTTTACTAGACAGGCGCTTTAACCATCTAAGCCACAGCGCCCCTGGTGTTTTGTCTGGGCAGGTGGTACTCCTAAAATGAAATGTTGCATGCCATATGCTAAACAACTAAACAAGCTTAGCCCTGTAATTGCCAAAGCTCCTTTCTTGATCTTTCAGGATTCCCTGAGGTCTGACATGGTGCCAGGAGACTTGCAAATTGCTAATGTGATGCCGCTATATAAAAATAGCATCCTGTTCTCGGCCTCAAAACTATAGGCAGGTTAGTCTGACGTCAGTGGTAGGAAAACTTTTCGAAGGGGTGTTAAAGGATAAGATAATTGACTTCCTTGAGTTTGTGCCAGAATGGTCTTATGCATAACTGATCTTGCCAGAATAATATCATTGCCTTTTATAAGGGGCTGAGCAGGAACCTCGACTCGGGGATGGCAGTGGATGTGATCTACTCAGACTTTGCTATAGCATTTGATACAGTAACACACAGTACGCTGCTGATAAATGTAAGGAATATTGAAAAGTAATAATGAAAACTATTGGCAATAAGTATGTTTGGCTCGAGGTCTAGTCATTCAGCACATGTTGAAAAGGAGTGTATACTGTCCCTTTTGGACACTTTCATGCAGTTGCCTGGCTAGCTCAGTCGGTAGAGCATGAGACTCTTAATCTCAGGGTCGTGGGTTCGAGCCCCACGTTGGGCGCTTGTTTTTCGGTTACTCCAGTATCGCAATAAGACACACGTGGCCAAAGTCGCAGCAATAATGTTGTACAAAATGAATGTTCGTACAATATTCCGTCCGTGTATGTAAGGAGATGAGCAACCAATATCGTCAGGCCAAAGTGGCACCAATAATGTTGTACGAAATGAACGTCGTACAATATTCCATCCGTGTATGTAAGGAGATGAGCGACCAATATCATCAGAAGACTTTGATATCGGTTGTCTAGTGGATTGGCCCAGACAGAAAATTTTCATCGGGCGCCTTTGAAGGCATACATAAGAGATACTCATGTACCCAATGGAGATTTGTCAGAATGAGTTATTTTCAAAAATTGACGGAACCCTGGGGTAAACCTGTTGTTTGAAAAAGGGATTTCGGCCTTTATGCCTAAAGTAGGCAGCTCTCTGGAGTGAAGATTTAAAAGTTTGGTAGCGCACTGCTGGGAGTTTCTGTACAAGTCATAAAGCTCTACAAACTTGTATGTGTCTGGCATCGGCACATTCATGATTCATGGAACTTTACAAATCAGTTGCATTTTAGTGTGCGGGATGCAACACATTTCCGACATATAACGCTACGTTTTGAAAATATGATTTTTTGAAATTTGTTGGGAAGCCTATATCTTGTCCGGCAGATACCAGAGCATTCATTACTGGGGTGCGGTTTGATGGTCACAGCACCGGCATCATCTTTCAGGGTAGGGGGGCCCCGTGGTAGTGTTATGGTAATTACCGTTGCATCATTATCATCATATTTGCCATGTGTGCAATTAGCATACTCCTATAGGCTGTGAGTAAGGAACATACATATTGAATATTTTTTAGGGGATTTGTCTCCTACCAGGGGGAGATTGTAGGTCTAATCACTTAAACAAAGGCACTGCTGAGATTCGAACTCAGGATCTCCTGTTTACTAGACAGGCGCTTTAACCATCTAAGCCACAGCGCCCCTGGTGTTTTGTCTGGGCAGGTGGTACTCCTAAAATGAAATGTTGCATGCCATATGCTAAACAACTAAACAAGCTTAGCCCTGTAATTGCCAAAGCTCCTTTCTTGATCTTTCAGGATTCCCTGAGGTCTGACATGGTGCCAGGAGACTTGCAAATTGCTAATGTGATGCCGCTATATAAAAATAGCATCCTGTTCTCGGCCTCAAAACTATAGGCAGGTTAGTCTGACGTCAGTGGTAGGAAAACTTTTCGAAGGGGTGTTAAAGGATAAGATAATTGACTTCCTTGAGTTTGTGCCAGAATGGTCTTATGCATAACTGATCTTGCCAGAATAATATCATTGCCTTTTATAAGGGGCTGAGCAGGAACCTCGACTCGGGGATGGCAGTGGATGTGATCTACTCAGACTTTGCTATAGCATTTGATACAGTAACACACAGTACGCTGCTGATAAATGTAAGGAATATTGAAAAGTAATAATGAAAACTATTGGCAATAAGTATGTTTGGCTCGAGGTCTAGTCATTCAGCACATGTTGAAAAGGAGTGTATACTGTCCCTTTTGGACACTTTCATGCAGTTGCCTGGCTAGCTCAGTCGGTAGAGCATGAGACTCTTAATCTCAGGGTCGTGGGTTCGAGCCCCACGTTGGGCGCTTGTTTTTCGGTTACTCCAGTATCGCAATAAGACACACGTGGCCAAAGTCGCAGCAATAATGTTGTACAAAATGAATGTTCGTACAATATTCCGTCCGTGTATGTAAGGAGATGAGCAACCAATATCGTCAGGCCAAAGTGGCACCAATAATGTTGTACGAAATGAACGTCGTACAATATTCCGTCCGTGTATGTAAGGAGATGAGCGACCAATATCATCAGAAGACTTTGATATCGGTTGTCTAGTGGATTGGCCCAGACAGAAAATTTTCATCGGGCGCCTTTGAAGGCATACATAAGAGATACTCATGTACCCAATGGAGATTTGTCAGAATGAGTTATTTTCAAAAATTGACGGAACCCTGGGGTAAACCTGTTGTTTGAAAAAGGGATTTCGGCCTTTATGCCTAAAGTAGGCAGCTCTCTGGAGTGAAGATTTAAAAGTTTGGTAGCGCACTGCTGGGAGTTTCTGTACAAGTCATAAAGCTCTACAAACTTGTATGTGTCTGGCATCGGCACATTCATGATTCATGGAACTTTACAAATCAGTTGCATTTTAGTGTGCGGGATGCAACACATTTCCGACATATAACGCTACGTTTTGAAAATATGATTTTTTGAAATTTGTTGGGAAGCCTATATCTTGTCCGGCAGATACCAGAGCATTCATTACTGGGGTGCGGTTTGATGGTCACAGCACCGGCATCATCTTTCAGGGTAGGGGGGCCCCGTGGTAGTGTTATGGTAATTACCGTTGCATCATTATCATCATATTTGCCATGTGTGCAATTAGCATACTCCTATAGGCTGTGAGTAAGGAACATACATATTGAATATTTTTTAGGGGGTTTGTCTCCTACCAGGGGGAGATTGTAGGTCTAATCACTTAAACAAAGGCACTGCTGAGATTCGAACTCAGGATCTCCTGTTTACTAGACAGGCGCTTTAACCATCTAAGCCACAGCGCCCCTGGTGTTTTGTCTGGGCAGGTGGTACTCCTAAAATGAAATGTTGCATGCCATATGCTAAACAACTAAACAAGCTTAGCCCTGTAATTGCCAAAGCTCCTTTCTTGATCTTTCAGGATTCCCTGAGGTCTGACATGGTGCCAGGAGACTTGCAAATTGCTAATGTGATGCCGCTATATAAAAATAGCATCCTGTTCTCGGCCTCAAAACTATAGGCAGGTTAGTCTGACGTCAGTGGTAGGAAAACTTTTCGAAGGGGTGTTAAAGGATAAGATAATTGACTTCCTTGAGTTTGTGCCAGAATGGTCTTATGCATAACTGATCTTGCCAGAATAATATCATTGCCTTTTATAAGGGGCTGAGCAGGAACCTCGACTCGGGGATGGCAGTGGATGTGATCTACTCAGACTTTGCTATAGCATTTGATACAGTAACACACAGTAGGCTGCTGATAAAGGTAAGGAATATTGAAAAGTAATAATGAAAACTATTGGCAATAAGTATGTTTGGCTCGAGGTCTAGTCATTCAGCACATGTTGAAAAGGAGTGTATACTGTCCCTTTTGGACGCTTTCATGCAGTTGCCTGGCTAGCTCAGTCGGTAGAGCATGAGACTCTTAATCTCAGGGTCGTGGGTTCGAGCCCCACGTTGGGCGCTTGTTTTTCGGTTACTCCAGTATCGCAATAAGACACACGGGGCCAAAGTCGCAGCAATAATGTTGTACAAAATGAATGTTCGTACAATATTCCGTCCGTGTATGTAAGGAGATGAGCAACCAATATCGTCAGGCCAAAGTGGCACCAATAATGTTGTACGAAATGAACGTCGTACAATATTCCGTCCGTGTATGTAAGGAGATGAGTGACCAATATCATCAGAAGACTTTGATATCGGTTGTCTAGTGGATCGGCCCAGACAGAAAATTTTCATCGGGCGCCTTTGAAGGCATACATAAGAGATACTCATGTACCCAATGGAGATTTGTCAGAATGAGTTATTTTCAAAAATTGACGGAACCCTGGGGTAAACCTGTTGTTTGAAAAAGGGATTTCGGCCTTTATGCCTAAAGTAGGCAGCTCTCTGGAGTGAAGATTTAAAAGTTTGGTAGCGCACTGCTGGGAGTTTCTGTACAAGTCATAAAGCTCTACAAACTTGTATGTGTCTGGCATCGGCAGATTCATGATTCATGGGACTTTACAAATCAGTTGCATTTTAGTGTGCGGGATGCAACACATTTCCGACATATAACGCTACATTTTGAAAATATGATTTTTTGAAATTTGTTGGGAAGCCTATATCTTGTCCGGCAGATACCAGAGCATTTATTACAGGGGTGCTGTTTGATGGTCGCAGCACCGGCGTCATCTTTCAGGGTAGGGGGGCCCCGTGGTAGTGTTGCGGTAATTACCGTCGCATCATTATCATCATATTTGCCATGTGCGCAATTAGCATACTCCTATAGGCTGTGAGTAAGGAACATACATATTGAATATTTTTTAGGGGGTTTGTCTCCTACCAGGGGGAGATTGTAAGTCTAATCACTTAAACAAAGGCACTGCTGAGATTCGAACTCAGGATCTCCTGTTTACGAGACAGGCGCTTTAACCATCTAAGCCACAGCACCCCTGGTATTTTGTCTGGGCAGGTGGTATTCTTAAAATTAAATGTTGCATGCCATATGCTAAACTACTAAACAAGCTTAGCCCTGTGATTGCCAAAGCTCCTTTCTTGATCTTTCAGGATTCCCTGAGGTCTGACATGGTGCCAGGAGACTTGCAAATTGCTAATGTGATGCCGCTGTATAAAAATGGCATCCTGTTCTCGGCCTCAAAACTATAGGCAGGTTAGTCTGACGTCAGTGGTAGGAAAACTTTTCGAAGGGGTGTTAAAGGATAAGATAATTGACTTCCTTGAGTTTGTGCCAGAATGGTCTTATGCATAACTGATCTTGCCAGAATAATATCATTGCCTTTTATAAGGGGCTGAGCAGGAACCTCGACTCGGGGATGGCAGTGGATGTGATCTACTCAGACTTTGCTATAGCATTTGATACAGTAACACACAGTAGGCTGCTGATAAAGGTAAGGAATATTGAAAAGTAATAATGAAAACTATTGTCAATAAGTATGTTTGGCTCGAGGTCTAGTCATTCAGCACATGTTGAAAAGGAGTGTATACTGTCTCTTTTGGACGATTGCATGCAGTTGCCTGGCTAGCTCAGTCAGTAGAGCATGAGACTCTTAATCTCAGGGTCGTGGGTTCGAGCCCCACGTTGGGTGCTTCTTTTTCGGTTACTCCAGTATCGCAATAAGACACACGTGGCCAAAGTCGCAGCAATAATGTTGTACGAAATGAATGTTCGTACAATATTCCGTCCGTGTATGTAAGGAGATGAGCAACCAATATCGTCAGGCCAAAGTGGCACCAATAATGTTGTACGAAATGAATGTTCGTTCAATATTCCGTCCGTGTATGTAAGGAGATGAGCGACCAATATCGTCAGAAGACTTTTATATCGGTTGTCTAGTGGATCGGCCCAGACAGAAAATTTTCATCGGGCGCCTTTGAAGGCATACATAAGAGATACTCATGTACCCAATGGAGATTTGTCAGAATGAGTTATTTTCAAAAATTGACAGAACCCTGGGGTAAACCTGTTGTTTGAAAAAGGGATTTCGGCCTTGATGCCTAAAGTAGGCAGCTCTCTGGAGTGAAGATTTAAAAGTTTGGTAGCGCACTGCTGGGAGTTTCTGTACAAGTCATAAAGCTCTACAAACTTGTATGTGTCTGGCATCGGCAGATTCATGATTCATGGGACTTTACAAATCAGTTGCATTTTAGTGTGCGGGATGCAACACATTTCCGACATATAACGCTACATTTTGAAAATATGATTTTTTGAAATTTGTTGGGAAGCCTATATCTTGTCCGGCAGATACCAGAGCATTCATTACAGGGGTGCTGTTTGATGGTCGCATCACCGGCGTCATCTTTCAGGGTAGGGTGGCCCCCGTGGTAGTGTTGCGGAAATTACCGTTGCATCATTATCATCATATTTGCCATGTGCGCAATTAGCATACTCCTATAGGCTGTGAGTAAGGAACATACATATTGAATATTTTTTAGGGGGTTTGTCTCCTACCAGGGCGAGATTGTAGGTCTAATCACTTAAACGAAGGCACTGCTGAGATTCGAACTCAGGATCTCCTGTTTACTAGACAGGCGCTTTAACCATCTAAGCCACAGCGCCCCTGGTGTTTTGTCTTGGAAGGTGGTACTCCTAAAATGAAATGCTGCATGCCATATGCTAAACTACTAAACAAGCTTAGCCCTGTGATTGCCAAAGCTCCTTTCTTGATCTTTCAGGATTCCCTGAGGTCTGACATGGTGCCAGGAGACTTGCAAATTGCTAATGTGATGCCGCTATATAAAAATAGCATCCTGTTCTCGGCCTCAAAACTATAGGCAGGTTAGTCTGACGTCAGTGGTAGGAAAACTTTTCGAAGGGGTGTTAAAGGATAAGATAATTGACTTCCTTGAGTTTGTGCCAGAATGGTCTTATGCATAACTGAACTTGCCAGAATAATATCATTGCCTTTTATAAGGGGCTGAGCAGGAACCTCGACTCGGGGATGGCAGTGGATGTGATCTACTCAGACTTTGCTATAGCATTTGATACAGTAACACACAGTAGGCTGCTGATAAAGGTAAGGAATATTGAAAAGTAATAATGAAAACTATTGGCAATAAGTATGTTTGGCTCGAGGTCTAGTCATTCAGCACATGTTGAAAAGGAGTGTATACTGTCCCTTTTGGACGCTTTCATGCAGTTGCCTGGCTAGCTCAGTCGGTAGAGCATGAGACTCTTAATCTCAGGGTCGTGGGTTCGAGCCCCACGTTGGGCGCTTGTTTTTCGGTTACTCCAGTATCGCAATAAGACACACGGGGCCAAAGTCGCAGCAATAATGTTGTACAAAATGAATGTTCGTACAATATTCCGTCCGTGTATGTAAGGAGATGAGCAACCAATATCGTCAGGCCAAAGTGGCACCAATAATGTTGTACGAAATGAACGTCGTACAATATTCCGTCCGTGTATGTAAGGAGATGAGCGACCAATATCATCAGAAGACTTTGATATCGGTTGTCTAGTGGATCGGCCCAGACAGAAAATTTTCATCGGGCGCCTTTGAAGGCATACATAAGAGATACTCATGTACCCAATGGAGATTTGTCAGAATGAGTTATTTTCAAAAATTGACGGAACCCTGGGGTAAACCTGTTGTTTGAAAAAGGGATTTCGGCCTTTATGCCTAAAGTAGGCAGCTCTCTGGAGTGAAGATTTAAAAGTTTGGTAGCGCACTGCTGGGAGTTTCTGTACAAGTCATAAAGCTCTACAAACTTGTATGTGTCTGGCATCGGCACATTCATGATTCATGGAACTTTACAAATCAGTTGCATTTTAGTGTGCGGGATGCAACACATTTCCGACATATAACGCTACGTTTTGAAAATATGATTTTTTGAAATTTGTTGGGAAGCCTATATCTTGTCCGGCAGATACCAGAGCATTCTTTACTGGGGTGCGGTTTGATGGTCACAGCACCGGCATCATCTTTCAGGGTAGGGGGGCCCGTGGTAGTGTTATGGTAATTACCTTTGCATCATTATCATCATATTTGCCATGTGTGCAATTAGCATACTCCTATAGGCTGTGAGTAAGGATCATACATATTGAATATTTTTTAGGGGGTTTGTCTCCTACCAGGGGGAGATTGTAGGTCTAATCACTTAAACAAAGGCACTGCTGAGATTCGAACTCAGGATCTCCTGTTTACTAGACAGGCGCTTTAACCATCTAAGCCACAGCGCCCCTGGTGTTTTGTCTGGGCAGGTGGTACTCCTAAAATGAAATGTTGCATGCCATATGCTAAACAACTAAACAAGCTTAGCCCTGTAATTGCCAAAGCTCCTTTCTTGATCTTTCAGGATTCCCTGAGGTCTGACATGGTGCCAGGAGACTTGCAAATTGCTAATGTGATGCCGCTATATAAAAATAGCATCCTGTTCTCGGCCTCAAAACTATAGGCAGGTTAGTCTGACGTCAGTGGTAGGAAAACTTTTCGAAGGGGTGTTAAAGGATAAGATAATTGACTTCCTTGAGTTTGTGCCAGAATGGTCTTATGCATAACTGATCTTGCCAGAATAATATCATTGCCTTTTATAAGGGGCTGAGCAGGAACCTCGACTCGGGGATGGCAGTGGATGTGATCTACTCAGACTTTGCTATAGCATTTGATACAGTAACACACAGTACGCTGCTGATAAATGTAAGGAATATTGAAAAGTAATAATGAAAACTATTGGCAATAAGTATGTTTGGCTCGAGGTCTAGTCATTCAGCACATGTTGAAAAGGAGTGTATACTGTCCCTTTTGGACACTTTCATGCAGTTGCCTGGCTAGCTCAGTCGGTAGAGCATGAGACTCTTAATCTCAGGGTCGTGGGTTCGAGCCCCACGTTGGGCGCTTGTTTTTCGGTTACTCCAGTATCGCAATAAGACACACGTGGCCAAAGTCGCAGCAATAATGTTGTACAAAATGAATGTTCGTACAATATTCCGTCCGTGTATGTAAGGAGATGAGCAACCAATATCGTCAGGCCAAAGTGGCACCAATAATGTTGTACGAAATGAACGTCGTACAATATTCCATCCGTGTATGTAAGGAGATGAGCGACCAATATCATCAGAAGACTTTGATATCGGTTGTCTAGTGGATTGGCCCAGACAGAAAATTTTCATCGGGCGCCTTTGAAGGCATACATAAGAGATACTCATGTACCCAATGGAGATTTGTCAGAATGAGTTATTTTCAAAAATTGACGGAACCCTGGGGTAAACCTGTTGTTTGAAAAAGGGATTTCGGCCTTTATGCCTAAAGTAGGCAGCTCTCTGGAGTGAAGATTTAAAAGTTTGGTAGCGCACTGCTGGGAGTTTCTGTACAAGTCATAAAGCTCTACAAACTTGTATGTGTCTGGCATCGGCACATTCATGATTCATGGAACTTTACAAATCAGTTGCATTTTAGTGTGCGGGATGCAACACATTTCCGACATATAACGCTACGTTTTGAAAATATGATTTTTTGAAATTTGTTGGGAAGCCTATATCTTGTCCGGCAGATACCAGAGCATTCATTACTGGGGTGCGGTTTGATGGTCACAGCACCGGCATCATCTTTCAGGGTAGGGGGGCCCCGTGGTAGTGTTGCGGTAATTACCGTCGCATCATTATCATCATATTTGCCATGTGCGCAATTAGCATACTCCTATAAGCTGTGAGTAAGGAACATACATATTGAATATTTTTTAGGGGGTTTGTCTCCTACCAGGGGGAGATTGTAGGTCTAATCACTTAAACAAAGGCACTGCTGAGATTCGAACTCAGGATCTCCTGTTTACTAGACAGGCGCTTTAACCATCTAAGCCACAGCGCCCCTGGTGTTTTGTCTGGGCAGGTGGTACTCCTAAAATGAAATGTTGCATGCCATATGCTAAACAACTAAACAAGCTTAGCCCTGTAATTGCCAAAGCTCCTTTCTTGATCTTTCAGTATTCCCTGAGGTCTGACATGGTGCCAGGAGACTTGCAAATTGCTAATGTGATGCCGCTATATAAAAATGGCATCCTGTTCTCGGCCTCAAAACTATAGGCAGGTTAGTCTGACGTCAGTGGTAGGAAAACTTTTCGAAGGGGTGTTAAAGGATAAGATAATTGACTTCCTTGAGTTTGTGCCAGAATGGTCTTATGCATAACTGATCTTGCCAGAATAATATCATTGCCTTTTATAAGGGGCTGAGCAGGAACCTCGACTCGGGGATGGCAGTGGATGTGATCTACTCAGACTTTGCTATAGCATTTGATACAGTAACACACAGTAGGCTGCTGATAAAGGTAAGGAATATTGAAAAGTAATAATGAAAACTATTGGCAATAAGTATGTTTGGCTCGAGGTCTAGTCATTCAGCACATGTTGAAAAGGAGTGTATACTGTCCCTTTTGGACGCTTTCATGCAGTTGCCTGGCTAGCTCAGTCGGTAGAGCATGAGACTCTTAATCTCAGGGTCGTGGGTTCGAGCCCCACGTTGGGCGCTTGTTTTTCGGTTACTCCAGTATCGCAATAAGACACACGGGGCCAAAGTCGCAGCAATAATGTTGTACAAAATGAATGTTCGTACAATATTCCGTCCGTGTATGTAAGGAGATGAGCAACCAATATCGTCAGGCCAAAGTGGCACCAATAATGTTGTACGAAATGAACGTCGTACAATATTCCGTCCGTGTATGTAAGGAGATGAGCGACCAATATCATCAGAAGACTTTGATATCGGTTGTCTAGTGGATCGGCCCAGACAGAAAATTTTCATCGGGCGCCTTTGAAGGCATACATAAGAGATACTCATGTACCCAATGGAGATTTGTCAGAATGAGTTATTTTCAAAAATTGACGGAACCCTGGGGTAAACCTGTTGTTTGAAAAAGGGATTTCGGCCTTTATGCCTAAAGTAGGCAGCTCTCTGGAGTGAAGATTTAAAAGTTTGGTAGCGCACTGCTGGGAGTTTCTGTACAAGTCATAAAGCTCTACAAACTTGTATGTGTCTGGCATCGGCACATTCATGATTCATGGAACTTTACAAATCAGTTGCATTTTAGTGTGCGGGATGCAACACATTTCCGACATATAACGCTACGTTTTGAAAATATGATTTTTTGAAATTTGTTGGGAAGCCTATATCTTGTCCGGCAGATACCAGAGCATTCTTTACTGGGGTGCGGTTTGATGGTCACAGCACCGGCATCATCTTTCAGGGTAGGGGGGCCCGTGGTAGTGTTATGGTAATTACCTTTGCATCATTATCATCATATTTGCCATGTGTGCAATTAGCATACTCCTATAGGCTGTGAGTAAGGAACATACATATTGAATATTTTTTAGGGGGTTTGTCTCCTACCAGGGGGAGATTGTAGGTCTAATCACTTAAACAAAGGCACTGCTGAGATTCGAACTCAGGATCTCCTGTTTACTAGACAGGCGCTTTAACCATCTAAGCCACAGCGCCCCTGGTGTTTTGTCTGGGCAGGTGGTACTCCTAAAATGAAATGTTGCATGCCATATGCTAAACAACTAAACAAGCTTAGCCCTGTAATTGCCAAAGCTCCTTTCTTGATCTTTCAGGATTCCCTGAGGTCTGACATGGTGCCAGGAGACTTGCAAATTGCTAATGTGATGCCGCTATATAAAAATAGCATCCTGTTCTCGGCCTCAAAACTATAGGCAGGTTAGTCTGACGTCAGTGGTAGGAAAACTTTTCGAAGGGGTGTTAAAGGATAAGATAATTGACTTCCTTGAGTTTGTGCCAGAATGGTCTTATGCATAACTGATCTTGCCAGAATAATATCATTGCCTTTTATAAGGGGCTGAGCAGGAACCTCGACTCGGGGATGGCAGTGGATGTGATCTACTCAGACTTTGCTATAGCATTTGATACAGTAACACACAGTACGCTGCTGATAAATGTAAGGAATATTGAAAAGTAATAATGAAAACTATTGGCAATAAGTATGTTTGGCTCGAGGTCTAGTCATTCAGCACATGTTGAAAAGGAGTGTATACTGTCCCTTTTGGACACTTTCATGCAGTTGCCTGGCTAGCTCAGTCGGTAGAGCATGAGACTCTTAATCTCAGGGTCGTGGGTTCGAGCCCCACGTTGGGCGCTTGTTTTTCGGTTACTCCAGTATCGCAATAAGACACACGTGGCCAAAGTCGCAGCAATAATGTTGTACAAAATGAATGTTCGTACAATATTCCGTCCGTGTATGTAAGGAGATGAGCAACCAATATCGTCAGGCCAAAGTGGCACCAATAATGTTGTACGAAATGAACGTCGTACAATATTCCATCCGTGTATGTAAGGAGATGAGCGACCAATATCATCAGAAGACTTTGATATCGGTTGTCTAGTGGATTGGCCCAGACAGAAAATTTTCATCGGGCGCCTTTGAAGGCATACATAAGAGATACTCATGTACCCAATGGAGATTTGTCAGAATGAGTTATTTTCAAAAATTGACGGAACCCTGGGGTAAACCTGTTGTTTGAAAAAGGGATTTCGGCCTTTATGCCTAAAGTAGGCAGCTCTCTGGAGTGAAGATTTAAAAGTTTGGTAGCGCACTGCTGGGAGTTTCTGTACAAGTCATAAAGCTCTACAAACTTGTATGTGTCTGGCATCGGCACATTCATGATTCATGGAACTTTACAAATCAGTTGCATTTTAGTGTGCGGGATGCAACACATTTCCGACATATAACGCTACGTTTTGAAAATATGATTTTTTGAAATTTGTTGGGAAGCCTATATCTTGTCCGGCAGATACCAGAGCATTCATTACTGGGGTGCGGTTTGATGGTCACAGCACCGGCATCATCTTTCAGGGTAGGGGGGCCCCGTGGTAGTGTTATG
Source organism: Xenopus petersii (assembly GCA_038501925.1). Lineage (NCBI taxonomy): Eukaryota > Metazoa > Chordata > Amphibia > Anura > Pipidae > Xenopus > Xenopus petersii. The sequence goes on from CM076676.1 coordinate 152,096,118, forward strand.
GTAATTACCGTTGCATCATTATCATCATATTTGCCATGTGTGCAATTAGCATACTCCTATAGGCTGTGAGTAAGGAACATACATATTGAATATTTTTTAGGGGATTTGTCTCCTACCAGGGGGAGATTGTAGGTCTAATCACTTAAACAAAGGCACTGCTGAGATTCGAACTCAGGATCTCCTGTTTACTAGACAGGCGCTTTAACCATCTAAGCCACAGCGCCCCTGGTGTTTTGTCTGGGCAGGTGGTACTCCTAAAATGAAATGTTGCATGCCATATGCTAAACAACTAAACAAGCTTAGCCCTGTAATTGCCAAAGCTCCTTTCTTGATCTTTCAGGATTCCCTGAGGTCTGACATGGTGCCAGGAGACTTGCAAATTGCTAATGTGATGCCGCTATATAAAAATAGCATCCTGTTCTCGGCCTCAAAACTATAGGCAGGTTAGTCTGACGTCAGTGGTAGGAAAACTTTTCGAAGGGGTGTTAAAGGATAAGATAATTGACTTCCTTGAGTTTGTGCCAGAATGGTCTTATGCATAACTGATCTTGCCAGAATAATATCATTGCCTTTTATAAGGGGCTGAGCAGGAACCTCGACTCGGGGATGGCAGTGGATGTGATCTACTCAGACTTTGCTATAGCATTTGATACAGTAACACACAGTACGCTGCTGATAAATGTAAGGAATATTGAAAAGTAATAATGAAAACTATTGGCAATAAGTATGTTTGGCTCGAGGTCTAGTCATTCAGCACATGTTGAAAAGGAGTGTATACTGTCCCTTTTGGACACTTTCATGCAGTTGCCTGGCTAGCTCAGTCGGTAGAGCATGAGACTCTTAATCTCAGGGTCGTGGGTTCGAGCCCCACGTTGGGCGCTTGTTTTTCGGTTACTCCAGTATCGCAATAAGACACACGTGGCCAAAGTCGCAGCAATAATGTTGTACAAAATGAATGTTCGTACAATATTCCGTCCGTGTATGTAAGGAGATGAGCAACCAATATCGTCAGGCCAAAGTGGCACCAATAATGTTGTACGAAATGAACGTCGTACAATATTCCGTCCGTGTATGTAAGGAGATGAGCGACCAATATCATCAGAAGACTTTGATATCGGTTGTCTAGTGGATTGGCCCAGACAGAAAATTTTCATCGGGCGCCTTTGAAGGCATACATAAGAGATACTCATGTACCCAATGGAGATTTGTCAGAATGAGTTATTTTCAAAAATTGACGGAACCCTGGGGTAAACCTGTTGTTTGAAAAAGGGATTTCGGCCTTTATGCCTAAAGTAGGCAGCTCTCTGGAGTGAAGATTTAAAAGTTTGGTAGCGCACTGCTGGGAGTTTCTGTACAAGTCATAAAGCTCTACAAACTTGTATGTGTCTGGCATCGGCACATTCATGATTCATGGAACTTTACAAATCAGTTGCATTTTAGTGTGCGGGATGCAACACATTTCCGACATATAACGCTACGTTTTGAAAATATGATTTTTTGAAATTTGTTGGGAAGCCTATATCTTGTCCGGCAGATACCAGAGCATTCATTACTGGGGTGCGGTTTGATGGTCACAGCACCGGCATCATCTTTCAGGGTAGGGGGGCCCCGTGGTAGTGTTATGGTAATTACCGTTGCATCATTATCATCATATTTGCCATGTGTGCAATTAGCATACTCCTATAGGCTGTGAGTAAGGAACATACATATTGAATATTTTTTAGGGGGTTTGTCTCCTACCAGGGGGAGATTGTAGGTCTAATCACTTAAACAAAGGCACTGCTGAGATTCGAACTCAGGATCTCCTGTTTACTAGACAGGCGCTTTAACCATCTAAGCCACAGCGCCCCTGGTGTTTTGTCTGGGCAGGTGGTACTCCTAAAATGAAATGTTGCATGCCATATGCTAAACAACTAAACAAGCTTAGCCCTGTAATTGCCAAAGCTCCTTTCTTGATCTTTCAGGATTCCCTGAGGTCTGACATGGTGCCAGGAGACTTGCAAATTGCTAATGTGATGCCGCTATATAAAAATAGCATCCTGTTCTCGGCCTCAAAACTATAGGCAGGTTAGTCTGACGTCAGTGGTAGGAAAACTTTTCGAAGGGGTGTTAAAGGATAAGATAATTGACTTCCTTGAGTTTGTGCCAGAATGGTCTTATGCATAACTGATCTTGCCAGAATAATATCATTGCCTTTTATAAGGGGCTGAGCAGGAACCTCGACTCGGGGATGGCAGTGGATGTGATCTACTCAGACTTTGCTATAGCATTTGATACAGTAACACACAGTAGGCTGCTGATAAAGGTAAGGAATATTGAAAAGTAATAATGAAAACTATTGGCAATAAGTATGTTTGGCTCGAGGTCTAGTCATTCAGCACATGTTGAAAAGGAGTGTATACTGTCCCTTTTGGACGCTTTCATGCAGTTGCCTGGCTAGCTCAGTCGGTAGAGCATGAGACTCTTAATCTCAGGGTCGTGGGTTCGAGCCCCACGTTGGGCGCTTGTTTTTCGGTTACTCCAGTATCGCAATAAGACACACGGGGCCAAAGTCGCAGCAATAATGTTGTACAAAATGAATGTTCGTACAATATTCCGTCCGTGTATGTAAGGAGATGAGCAACCAATATCGTCAGGCCAAAGTGGCACCAATAATGTTGTACGAAATGAACGTCGTACAATATTCCGTCCGTGTATGTAAGGAGATGAGTGACCAATATCATCAGAAGACTTTGATATCGGTTGTCTAGTGGATCGGCCCAGACAGAAAATTTTCATCGGGCGCCTTTGAAGGCATACATAAGAGATACTCATGTACCCAATGGAGATTTGTCAGAATGAGTTATTTTCAAAAATTGACGGAACCCTGGGGTAAACCTGTTGTTTGAAAAAGGGATTTCGGCCTTTATGCCTAAAGTAGGCAGCTCTCTGGAGTGAAGATTTAAAAGTTTGGTAGCGCACTGCTGGGAGTTTCTGTACAAGTCATAAAGCTCTACAAACTTGTATGTGTCTGGCATCGGCAGATTCATGATTCATGGGACTTTACAAATCAGTTGCATTTTAGTGTGCGGGATGCAACACATTTCCGACATATAACGCTACATTTTGAAAATATGATTTTTTGAAATTTGTTGGGAAGCCTATATCTTGTCCGGCAGATACCAGAGCATTTATTACAGGGGTGCTGTTTGATGGTCGCAGCACCGGCGTCATCTTTCAGGGTAGGGGGGCCCCGTGGTAGTGTTGCGGTAATTACCGTCGCATCATTATCATCATATTTGCCATGTGCGCAATTAGCATACTCCTATAGGCTGTGAGTAAGGAACATACATATTGAATATTTTTTAGGGGGTTTGTCTCCTACCAGGGGGAGATTGTAAGTCTAATCACTTAAACAAAGGCACTGCTGAGATTCGAACTCAGGATCTCCTGTTTACGAGACAGGCGCTTTAACCATCTAAGCCACAGCACCCCTGGTATTTTGTCTGGGCAGGTGGTATTCTTAAAATTAAATGTTGCATGCCATATGCTAAACTACTAAACAAGCTTAGCCCTGTGATTGCCAAAGCTCCTTTCTTGATCTTTCAGGATTCCCTGAGGTCTGACATGGTGCCAGGAGACTTGCAAATTGCTAATGTGATGCCGCTGTATAAAAATGGCATCCTGTTCTCGGCCTCAAAACTATAGGCAGGTTAGTCTGACGTCAGTGGTAGGAAAACTTTTCGAAGGGGTGTTAAAGGATAAGATAATTGACTTCCTTGAGTTTGTGCCAGAATGGTCTTATGCATAACTGATCTTGCCAGAATAATATCATTGCCTTTTATAAGGGGCTGAGCAGGAACCTCGACTCGGGGATGGCAGTGGATGTGATCTACTCAGACTTTGCTATAGCATTTGATACAGTAACACACAGTAGGCTGCTGATAAAGGTAAGGAATATTGAAAAGTAATAATGAAAACTATTGTCAATAAGTATGTTTGGCTCGAGGTCTAGTCATTCAGCACATGTTGAAAAGGAGTGTATACTGTCCCTTTTGGACGATTGCATGCAGTTGCCTGGCTAGCTCAGTCGGTAGAGCATGAGACTCTTAATCTCAGGGTCGTGGGTTCGAGCCCCACGTTGGGTGCTTCTTTTTCGGTTACTCCAGTATCGCAATAAGACACACGTGGCCAAAGTCGCAGCAATAATGTTGTACGAAATGAATGTTCGTACAATATTCCGTCCGTGTATGTAAGGAGATGAGCAACCAATATCGTCAGGCCAAAGTGGCACCAATAATGTTGTACGAAATGAATGTTCGTTCAATATTCCGTCCGTGTATGTAAGGAGATGAGCGACCAATATCGTCAGAAGACTTTGATATCGGTTGTCTAGTGGATCGGCCCAGACAGAAAATTTTCATCGGGCGCCTTTGAAGGCATACATAAGAGATACTCATGTACCCAATGGAGATTTGTCAGAATGAGTTATTTTCAAAAATTGACAGAACCCTGGGGTAAACCTGTTGTTTGAAAAAGGGATTTCGGCCTTGATGCCTAAAGTAGGCAGCTCTCTGGAGTGAAGATTTAAAAGTTTGGTAGCGCACTGCTGGGAGTTTCTGTACAAGTCATAAAGCTCTACAAACTTGTATGTGTCTGGCATCGGCAGATTCATGATTCATGGGACTTTACAAATCAGTTGCATTTTAGTGTGCGGGATGCAACACATTTCCGACATATAACGCTACATTTTGAAAATATGATTTTTTGAAATTTGTTGGGAAGCCTATATCTTGTCCGGCAGATACCAGAGCATTCATTACAGGGGTGCTGTTTGATGGTCGCATCACCGGCGTCATCTTTCAGGGTAGGGTGGCCCCCGTGGTAGTGTTGCGGAAATTACCGTTGCATCATTATCATCATATTTGCCATGTGCGCAATTAGCATACTCCTATAGGCTGTGAGTAAGGAACATACATATTGAATATTTTTTAGGGGGTTTGTCTCCTACCAGGGCGAGATTGTAGGTCTAATCACTTAAACGAAGGCACTGCTGAGATTCGAACTCAGGATCTCCTGTTTACTAGACAGGCGCTTTAACCATCTAAGCCACAGCGCCCCTGGTGTTTTGTCTTGGAAGGTGGTACTCCTAAAATGAAATGCTGCATGCCATATGCTAAACTACTAAACAAGCTTAGCCCTGTGATTGCCAAAGCTCCTTTCTTGATCTTTCAGGATTCCCTGAGGTCTGACATGGTGCCAGGAGACTTGCAAATTGCTAATGTGATGCCGCTATATAAAAATAGCATCCTGTTCTCGGCCTCAAAACTATAGGCAGGTTAGTCTGACGTCAGTGGTAGGAAAACTTTTCGAAGGGGTGTTAAAGGATAAGATAATTGACTTCCTTGAGTTTGTGCCAGAATGGTCTTATGCATAACTGAACTTGCCAGAATAATATCATTGCCTTTTATAAGGGGCTGAGCAGGAACCTCGACTCGGGGATGGCAGTGGATGTGATCTACTCAGACTTTGCTATAGCATTTGATACAGTAACACACAGTAGGCTGCTGATAAAGGTAAGGAATATTGAAAAGTAATAATGAAAACTATTGGCAATAAGTATGTTTGGCTCGAGGTCTAGTCATTCAGCACATGTTGAAAAGGAGTGTATACTGTCCCTTTTGGAAGTTTGCGTGCAGTTGCCTGGCTAGCTCAGTCGGTAGAGCATGAGACTCTTAATCTCAGGGTCGTGGGTTCGAGCCCCACGTTGGGTGCTTTTTTTTCGGTTACTCCAGTATCGCAATAAGACACACGTGGCCAAAGTCGCAGCAATAATGTTGTACGAAATGAATGTTCGTACAATATTCCGTCCGTGTATGTAAGGAGATGAGCAACCAATATCGTCAGGCCAAAGTGGCACCAATAATGTTGTACGAAATTAATGTTCGTACAATATTCCGTCCGTGTATGTAAGGAGATGAGCGACCAATATCGTCAGAAGACTTTGATATCGGTTGTCTAGTGGATCGGCCCAGACAGAAAATTTTCATCGGGCGCCTTTGAAGGCATACATAAGAGATACTCATGTACCCAATGGAGATTTGTCAGAATGAGTTATTTTCAAAAATGGACGGAACCCTGGGGTAAACCTGTTGTTTGAAAGAGGGATTTCGGCCTTGATGCCTAAAGTAGGCAGCTTTCTAGAGTGAAGATTTAAAAGTTTGGTAGCGCACTGCTGTGAGTTTCTGTACAAGTCATAAAGCTCTACAAACTTGTATGTGTCTGGCATCGGCACATTCATGATTCATGGGACTTTACAAATCAGTTGCATTTTAGTGTGCGGGATGCAACACATTTCCGACATATAACGCTACATTTTGAAAATATGATTTTTTGAAATTTATTGGGAAGCCTATATCTTGTCCGGCAGATACCAGAGCATTCATTACAGGGGTGCTGTTTGATGGTCGCATCACCGGCGTCATCTTTCAGGGTAGGGTGGCCCCCGTGGTAGTGTTGCGGAAATTACCGTTGCATCATTATCATCATATTTGCCATGTGCGCAATTAGCATACTCCTATAGGCTGTGAGTAAGGAACATACATATTGAATATTTTTTAGGGGGTTTGTCTCCTACCAGGGCGAGATTGTAGGTCTAATCACTTAAACGAAGGCACTGCTGAGAGTCAAACTCAGGATCTCCTGTTTACTAGACAGGCGCTTTAACCATCTAAGCCACAGCGCACCTGGTGTTTTGTCTGGGAAGGTGGTACTCCTAAAATGAAATGCTGCATGCCATATGCTAAACTACTAAACAAGCTTAGCCCTGTGATTGCCAAAGCTCCTTTCTTGATCTTTCAGGATTCCCTGAGGTCTGACATGGTGCCAGGAGACTTGCAAATTGCTAATGTGATGCCGCTATATAAAAATAGCATCCTGTTCTCGGCCTCAAAACTATAGGCAGGTTAGTCTGACGTCAGTGGTAGGAAAACTTTTCGAAGGGGTGTTAAAGGATAAGATAATTGACTTCCTTGAGTTTGTGCCAGAATGGTCTTATGCATAACTGATCTTGCCAGAATAATATCATTGCCTTTTATAAGGGGCTGAGCAGGAACCTCGACTCGGGGATGGCAGTGGATGTGATCTACTCAGACTTTGCTATAGCATTTGATACAGTAACACACAGTAGGCTGCTGATAAAGGTAAGGAATATTGAAAAGTAATAATGAAAACTATTGGCAATAAGTATGTTTGGCTCGAGGTCTAGTCATTCAGCACATGTTGAAAAGGAGTGTATACCGTCCCTTTTGGAAGGTTGCATGCAGTTGCCTGGCTAGCTCAGTCGGTAGAGCATGAGACTCTTAATCTCAGGGTCGTGGGTTCGAGCCCCACGTTGGGCACTTGTTTTTCGGTTACTCCAGTATCGCAATAAGACATACGTGGCCAAAGTCGCAGCAATAATGTTGTACGAAATGAATGTTCGTACAATATTCCGTCCGTGTATGTAAGGAGATGAGCAACCAATATCGTCAGGCCAAAGTGGCACCAATAATGTTGTACGAAATGAATGTTCGTACAATATTCCGTCCGTGTATGTAAGGAGATGAGCGACCAATATCGTCAGAAGACTTTGATATCGGTTGTCTAGTGGATCGGCCCAGACAGAAAATTTTCATCGGGCGCTTTTGAAGGCATACATAAGAGATACTCATGTACCCAATGGAGATTTGTCAGAATGAGTTATTTTTAAAAATGGACGGAACCCTGGGGTAAACCTGTTGTTTGAAAGAGGGATTTCGGCCTTGATGCCTAAAGTAGGCAGCTATCTGGAGTGAAGATTTAAAAGTTTGGTAGCGCACTGCTGGGAGTTTCTGTACAAGTCATAAAGCCCTACAAACTTGTATGTGTCTGGCATAGGCACATTCATGATTCATGGAACTTTACAAATCAGTTGCATTTTAGGGTGCGGGATGCAACACATTTCCGACATATAACGCTACGTTTTGAAAATATGATTTTTTGAAATTTGTTGGGAAGCCTATATCTTGTCCGGCAGATACCAGAGCATTCATTACAGGGGTGCGGTTTGATGGTCGCAGCACCGGCATCATCTTTCAGGGTAGGGGGGCCCCGTGGTAGTGTTGTGGTAATTACCGTTGCATCATTATCATCATATTTGCCATGTGCGCAATTAGCAAACTCCTATAGGCTGTGAGTAAGGAACATACATATTGAATATTTTTTAGGGGGTTTGTCTCTTACCAGGGGGAGATTGTAGGTCTAATCACTTAAACAAAGGCACTGCTGAGATTCAAACTCAGGATCTCCTGTTTACTAGACAGGCGCTTTAACCATCTAAGCCACAGCGCCCCTGGTGTTTTGTCAGGGCAGGTGGTACTCCTAAAATGAAATGTTGCATGCCATATGCTAAACTACTAAACAAGCTTAGCCCTGTGATTGCCAAAGCTCCTTTCTTGATCTTTCAGGATTCCCTGAGGTCTGACATGGTGCCAGGAGACTTGCAAATTGCTAATGTGATGCCGCTGTATAAAAATGGCATCCTGTTCTCGGCCTCAAAACTATAGGCAGGTTAGTCTGACGTCAGTGGTAGGAAAACTTTTCGAAGGGGTGTTAAAGGATAAGATAATTGACTTCCTTGAGTTTGTGCCAGAATGGTCTTATGCATAACTGATCTTGCCAGAATAATATCATTGCCTTTTATAAGGGGCTGAGCAGGAACCTCAACTCGGGGATGGCAGTGGATGTGATCTACTCAGACTTTGCTATAGCATTTGATACAGTAACACACAGTAGGCTGCTGATAAAGGTAAGGAATATTGAAAAGTAATAATGAAAACTATTGGCAATAAGTATGTTTGGCTCGAGGTCTAGTCATTCAGCACATGTTGAAAAGGAGTGTATACTGTCCCTTTTGGACGCTCGCATGCAGTTGCCTGGCTAGCTCAGTCGGTAGAGCATGAGACTCTTAATCTCAGGGTCGTGGGTTCGAGCCCCACGTTGGGCGCTTGTTTTTCGGTTACTCCAGTATCGCAATAAGACACACGTGGCCAAAGTCGCAGCAATAATATTGTACGAAATGAATGTTCGTACAATATTCCGTCCGTGTATGTAAGGAGATGAGCAACCAATATCGTCAGGCCAAAGTGGCACCAATAATGTTATACGAAATGAATGTTCGTACAATATTCCGTCCGTGTATGTAAGGAGATGAGCGACCAATATCGTCAGAAGACTTTGATATCGGTTGTCTAGTGGATCGGCCCAGACAGAAAATTTTCATCGGGCGCCTTTGAAGGCATACATAAGAGATACTCATGTACCCAATGGAGATTTGTCAGAATGAGTTATTTTCAAAAATGGACGGAACCCTGGGGTAAACCTGTTGTTTGAAAGAGGGATTTCGGCCTTGATGCCTAAAGTAGGCAGCTTTCTGGAGTGAAGATTTAAAAGTTTGGTAGCGCACTGCTGGGAGTTTCTGTACAAGTCATAAAGCTCTACAAACTTGTATGTGTCTGGCATTGGCACATTCATGATTCATGGAATTTTACAAATCAGTTGCACTTTAGGGTGCGGGATGCAACACATTTCCGACATATAACGCTATGTTTTGAAAATATGATTTTTTGAAATTTGTTGGGAAGCCTATATCTTGACCGGCAGATACCAGAGCATTCATTACAGGGGTGCTGTTTGATGGTCACAGCACCGGCGTCATCTTTCAGGGTAGGGGGGCCCCGTGGTAGTGTTGCGGTAATTACCGTTGCATCATTATCATCATATTTGCCATGTGCGCAATTAGCATATAGGCTGCGAGTAAGGAACAGACATATTGAATATTTTTTAGGGGGTTTGTCTCCTACCAGGGGGAGATTGTAGGTCTAATCACTTAAACAAAGGCACTGCTGAGATTCGAACTCAGGATCTCCTGTTTACTAGACAGGCGCTTTAACCATCTAAGCCACAGCACCCCTGGTGTTTTGCTTGGGCAGGTGGTCCTCCTAAAATTAAATGTTGCATGCCATATGCTAAACTACTAAACAAGCTTAGCCCTGTGATTGCCAAAGCTCCTTTCTTGATCTTTCAGGATTCCCTGAGGTCTGACATGGTGCCAGGAGACTTGCAAATTGCTAATGTGATGCCGCTGTATAAACATGGCATCCTGTTCTCGGCCTCAAAACTATAGGCAGGTTAGTCTGACGTCAGTGGTAGGAAAACTTTTCGAAGGGGTGTTAAAGGATAAGATATTTGACTTCCTTGAGTTTGTGCCAGAATGGTCTTATGCATAACTGATCTTGCCAGAATAATATCATTGCCTTTTATAAGGGGCTGAGCAGGAACCTCAACTCGGGGATGGCAGTGGATGTGATCTACTCAGACTTTGCTATAGCATTTGATACAGTAACACACAGTAGGCTGCTGATAAAGGTAAGGAATATTGAAAAGTAATAATGAAAACTATTGGCAATAAGTATGTTTGGCTCGAGGTCTAGTCATTCAGCACATGTTGAAAAGGAGTGTATACTGTCCCTTTTGGACGCTCGCATGCAGTTGCCTGGCTAGCTCAGTCGGTAGAGCATGAGACTCTTAATCTCAGGGTCGTGGGTTCGAGCCCCACGTTGGGCGCTTGTTTTTCGGTTACTCCAGTATCGCAATAAGACACACGTGGCCAAAGTCGCAGCAATAATATTGTACGAAATGAATGTTCGTACAATATTCCGTCCGTGTATGTAAGGAGATGAGCAACCAATATCGTCAGGCCAAAGTGGCACCAATAATGTTGTACGAAATGAATGTTCGTACAATATTCCGTCCGTGTATGTAAGGAGATGAGCGACCAATATCGTCAGAAGACTTTGATATCGGTTGTCTAGTGGATCGGCCCAGACAGAAAATTTTCATCGGGCGCCTTTGAAGGCATACATAAGAGATACTCATGTACCCAATGGAGATTTGTCAGAATGAGTTATTTTCAAAAATGGACGGAACCCTGGGGTAAACCTGTTGTTTGAAAGAGGGATTTCGGCCTTGATGCCTAAAGTAGGCAGCTTTCTGGAGTGAAGATTTAAAAGTTTGGTAGCGCACTGCTGGGAGTTTCTGTACAAGTCATAAAGCTCTACAAACTTGTATGTGTCTGGCATCGGCACATTCATGATTCATGGAATTTTACAAATCAGTTGCACTTTAGGGTGCGGGATGCAACACATTTCCAACATATAACGCTATGTTTTGAAAATATGATTTTTTGAAATTTGTTGGGAAGCCTATATCTTGTCCGGCAGATACCAGAGCATTCATTACAGGGGTGCTGTTTGATGGTCACAGCACCGGCGTCATCTTTCAGGGTAGGGGGGCCCCGTGGTAGTGTTGCGGTAATTACCGTTGCATCATTATCATCATATTTGCCATGTGCGCAATTAGCATATAGGCTGTGAGTAAGGAACATACATATTGAATATTTTTTAGGGGGTTTGTCTCCTACCAGGGGGAGATTGTAGGTCTAATCACTTAAACAAAGCCACTGCTGAGATTCGAACTCAGGATCTCCTGTTTACTAGACAGGCGCTTTAACCATCTAAGCCACAGCACCCCTGGTGTTTTGTTTGGGCAGGTGGTACTCCTAAAATTAAATGTTGCATGCCATATGCTAAACTACTAAACAAGCTTAGCCCTGTGATTGCCAAAGCTCCTTTCTTGATCTTTCAGGATTCCCTGAGGTCTGACATGGCGCCAGGAGACTTGCAAATTGCTAATGTGATGCCGCTGTATAAAAATGGCATCCTGTTCTCGGCCTCAAAACTATAGGCAGGTTAGTCTGACGTCAGTGGTAGGAAAACTTTTCGAAGGGGTGTTAAAGGATAAGATATTTGACTTCCTTGAGTTTGTGCCAGAATGGTCTTATGCATAACTGATCTTGCCAGAATAATATCATTGCCTTTTATAAGGGGCTGAGCAGGAACCTCGACTCGGGGATGGCAGTGGATGTGATCTACTCAGACTTTGCTATAGCATTTGATACAGTAACACACAGTAGGCTGCTGATAAAGGTAAGGAATATTGAAAAGTAATAATGAAAACTATTGTCAATAAGTATGTTTGGCTCGAGGTCTAGTCATTCAGCACATGTTGAAAAGGAGTGTATACTGTCCCTTTTGGGCGATTGCATGCAGTTGCCTGGCTAGCTCAGTCGGTAGAGCATGAGACTCTTAATCTCAGGGTCGTGGGTTCGAGCCCCACGTTGGGCGCTTCTTTTTCGGTTACTCCAGTATCGCAATAAGACACACGTGGCCAAAGTCGCAGCAATAATGTTGTACGAAATGAATGTTCGTACAATATTCCGTCCGTGTATGTAAGGAGATGTGCAACCAATATCGTCAGGCCAAAGTGGTACCTATAATGTTGTACGAAATGAATGTTCGTAGAATATTCCGTCCGTGTATGTAAGGAGATGAGTGACCAATATCGTCAGAAGACTTTGATATTGGTTGTCTAGTGGATCGGCCCAGACAGAAAATTTTCATCGGGCGCCTTTGAAGGCATACATAAGAGATACTCATGTACCCAATGGAGATTTGTCAGAATGAGTTATTTTCAAAAATGGACGGAACCCTGGGGTAAACCTGTTGTTTGAAAGAGGGATTTCGGCCTTGATGCCTAAAGTAGGCAGCTTTCTGGAGTGAAGATTTAAAAGTTTGGTAGCGCACTGCTGGGAGTTTCTGTACAAGTCATAAAGCTCTACAAACTTGTATGTGTCTGGCATCGGCACATTCATGATTAATGGAACTTTACAAATCAGTTGCACTTTAGGGTGCGGGATGCAACACATTTCCGACATATAACGCTATGTTTTGAAAATATGATTTTTTGAAATTTGTTGGGAAGCCTATATCTTGTCCGGCAGATACCAGAGCATTCATTACAGGGGTGCTGTTTGATGGTCACAGCACCGGCGTCATCTTTCAGGGTAGGGGGGCCCCGTGGTAGTGTTGCGGTAATTACCGTTGCATCATTATCATCATATTTGCCATGTGCGCAATTAGCATATAGGCTGCGAGTAAGGAACATATATTTTGAATATTTTTTAGGGGGGTTGTCTCTTACCAGGGGGAGATTGTAGGTCTAATCACTTAAACAAAGGCACTGCTGAGATTCGAACTCAGGATCTCCTGTTTACTAGACAGGCGCTTTAACCATCTAAGCCACAGCGCCCCTGGTGTTTTGTCTGGGCAGGTGGTACTCCTAAAATGAAATGTTGCATGCCATATGCTAAACTACTAAACAAGCTTAGCCCTGTGATTGCCAAAGCTCCTTTCTTGATCTTTCAGGATTCCCTGAGGTCTGACATGGTGCCAGGAGACTTGCAAATTGCTAATGTGATGCCGCTGTATAAAAATGGCATCCTGTTCTCGGCCTCAAAACTATAGGCAGGTTAGTCTGACGTCAGTGGTAGGAAAACTTTTCGAAGGGGTGTTAAAGGATAAGATAATTGACTTCCTTGAGTTTGTGCCAGAATGGTCTTATGCATAACTGATCTTGCCAGAATAATATCATTGCCTTTTATAAGGGGCTGAGCAGGAACCTCGACTCGGGGATGGCAGTGGATGTGATCTACTCAGACTTTGCTATAGCATTTGATACAGTAACACACAGTAGGCTGCTGATAAAGGTAAGGAATATTGAAAAGTAATAATGAAAACTATTGGCAATAAGTATGTTTGGCTCGAGGTCTAGTCATTCAGCACATGTTGAAAAGGAGTGTATACTGTCCCTTTTGGATGCTCGCATGCAGTTGCCTGGCTAGCTCAGTCGGTAGAGCAAAAGACTCTTAATCTCAGGGTCGTGGGTTCGAGCTCCACGTTGGGCGCTTCTTTTTCGGTTACTCCAGTATCGCAATAAGACACACGTGGCCAAAGTCGCAGCAATAATGTTGTACGAAATGAATGTTCGTACAATATTCCGTCCATGTATGTAAGGAGATGAGCAACCAATATCGTCAGGCCAAAGTGGCACCAATAATGTTGTACGAAATGAATGTTCGTACAATATTCCGTCCGTGTATGTAAGGAGATGAGCGACCAATATCGTCAGAAGACTTTGATATCGGTTGTCTAGTGGATCGGCCCAGACAGAAAATTTTCATCGGGCGCCTTTGAAGGCATACATAAGAGATACTCATGTACCCAATGGAGATTTGTCAGAATGAGTTATTTTCAAAAATTAACGGAACCCTGGGGTAAACCTGTTGTTTGAAAAAGGGATTTCGGCCTTGATGCCTAAAGTAGGCAGCTCTCTGGAGTGAAGATTTAAAAGTTTGGTAGCGCACTGCTGGGAGTTTCTGTACAAGTCATAAAGCTCTACAAACTTGTATGTGTCTGGCATCGGCAGTTTCATGATTCATGGGACTTTACAAATCAGTTGCATTTTAGTGTGCGGGATGCAACACATTTCCGACATATAACGCTACATTTTGAAAATATGATTTTTTGAAATTTGTTGGGAAGCCTATATCTTGTCCGGCAGATACCAGAGCATTCATTACAGGGGTGCTGTTTGAAACAGCACCGGCGTCATCTTTCAGGGTAGGGGGGCCCCCGTGGTAGTGTTGCGGTAATTACCGTCGCATCATATTTGCCATGTGCGCAATTAGCATACTCCTATAGGCTGTGAGTAAGGAACATACATATTGAATATTTTTTAGGGGGTTTGTCTCCTACCAGGGCGAGATTGTAGGTCTAATCACTTAAACGAAGGCACTGCTGAGATTCGAACTCAGGATCTCCTGTTTACTAGACAGGCGCTTTAACCATCTAAGCCACAGCGCCCCTGGTGTTTTGTATGGGCAGGTGGTACTCCTAAAATGAAATGTTGCATGCCATATGCTAAACTACTAAACAAGCTTAGCCCTGTGATTGCCAAAGCTCCTTTCTTGATCTTTCAGGATTCCCTGAGGTCTGACATGGTGCCAGGAGACTTGCAAATTGCTAATGTGATGCCGCTGTACAAAAATGGCATCCTGTTCTCGGCCTCAAAACTATAGGCAGGTTAGTCTGACGTCAGTGGTAGGAAAACTTTTCGAAGGGGTGTTAAAGGATAAGATAATTGACTTCCTTGAGTTTGTGCCAGAATGGTCTTATGCATAACTGATCTTGCCAGAATAATATCATTGCCTTTTATAAGGGGCTGAGCAGGAACCTCGACTCGGGGATGGCAGTGGATGTGATCTACTCAGACTTTGCTATAGCATTTGATACAGTAACACACAGTAGGCTGCTGATAAAGGTAAGGAATATTGAAAAGTAATAATGAAAACTATTGGCAATAAGTATGTTTGGCTCGAGGTCTAGTCATTCAGCACATGTTGAAAAGGAGTGTATACTGTCCCTTATGGACACTTGCATGCAGTTGCCTGGCTAGCTCAGTCGGTAGAGCATGAGACTCTTAATCTCAGGGTCGTGGGTTCGAGCCCCACGTTGGGCGCTTCTTTTTCGGTTACTCCAGTATCGCAATAAGACACACGTGGCCAAAGTCGCAGCAATAATGTTGTACGAAATGAATGTTCGTACAATATTCCGTCCGTGTATGTAAGGAGATGTGCAACCAATATCGTCAGGCCAAAGTGGTACCTATAATGTTGTACGAAATGAATGTTCGTAGAATATTCCGTCCGTGTATGTAAGGAGATGAGTGACCAATATCGTCAGAAGACTTTGATATTGGTTGTCTAGTGGATCGGCCCAGACAGAAAATTTTCATCGGGCGCCTTTGAAGGCATACATAAGAGATACTCATGTACCCAATGGAGATTTGTCAGAATGAGTTATTTTCAAAAATGGACGGAACCCTGGGGTAAACCTGTTGTTTGAAAGAGGGATTTCGGCCTTGATGCCTAAAGTAGGCAGCTTTCTGGAGTGAAGATTTAAAAGTTTGGTAGCGCACTGCTGGGAGTTTCTGTACAAGTCATAAAGCTCTACAAACTTGTATGTGTCTGGCATCGGCACATTCATGATTAATGGAACTTTACAAATCAGTTGCACTTTAGGGTGCGGGATGCAACACATTTCCGACATATAACGCTATGTTTTGAAAATATGATTTTTTGAAATTTGTTGGGAAGCCTATATCTTGTCCGGCAGATACCAGAGCATTCATTACAGGGGTGCTGTTTGATGGTCACAGCACCGGCGTCATCTTTCAGGGTAGGGGGGCCCCGTGGTAGTGTTGCGGTAATTACCGTTGCATCATTATCATCATATTTGCCATGTGCGCAATTAGCATATAGGCTGCGAGTAAGGAACATATATTTTGAATATTTTTTAGGGGGGTTGTCTCTTACCAGGGGGAGATTGTAGGTCTAATCACTTAAACAAAGGCACTGCTGAGATTCGAACTCAGGATCTCCTGTTTACTAGACAGGCGCTTTAACCATCTAAGCCACAGCGCCCCTGGTGTTTTGTCTGGGCAGGTGGTACTCCTAAAATGAAATGTTGCATGCCATATGCTAAACTACTAAACAAGCTTAGCCCTGTGATTGCCAAAGCTCCTTTCTTGATCTTTCAGGATTCCCTGAGGTCTGACATGGTGCCAGGAGACTTGCAAATTGCTAATGTGATGCCGCTGTATAAAAATGGCATCCTGTTCTCGGCCTCAAAACTATAGGCAGGTTAGTCTGACGTCAGTGGTAGGAAAACTTTTCGAAGGGGTGTTAAAGGATAAGATAATTGACTTCCTTGAGTTTGTGCCAGAATGGTCTTATGCATAACTGATCTTGCCAGAATAATATCATTGCCTTTTATAAGGGGCTGAGCAGGAACCTCGACTCGGGGATGGCAGTGGATGTGATCTACTCAGACTTTGCTATAGCATTTGATACAGTAACACACAGTAGGCTGCTGATAAAGGTAAGGAATATTGAAAAGTAATAATGAAAACTATTGGCAATAAGTATGTTTGGCTCGAGGTCTAGTCATTCAGCACATGTTGAAAAGGAGTGTATACTGTCCCTTTTGGATGCTCGCATGCAGTTGCCTGGCTAGCTCAGTCGGTAGAGCAAAAGACTCTTAATCTCAGGGTCGTGGGTTCGAGCTCCACGTTGGGCGCTTCTTTTTCGGTTACTCCAGTATCGCAATAAGACACACGTGGCCAAAGTCGCAGCAATAATGTTGTACGAAATGAATGTTCGTACAATATTCCGTCCATGTATGTAAGGAGATGAGCAACCAATATCGTCAGGCCAAAGTGGCACCAATAATGTTGTACGAAATGAATGTTCGTACAATATTCCGTCCGTGTATGTAAGGAGATGAGCGACCAATATCGTCAGAAGACTTTGATATCGGTTG
Source organism: Xenopus petersii (assembly GCA_038501925.1). Taxonomy (NCBI): domain Eukaryota; kingdom Metazoa; phylum Chordata; class Amphibia; order Anura; family Pipidae; genus Xenopus; species Xenopus petersii. The sequence goes on from CM076676.1 coordinate 152,113,454, forward strand.
TCTAGTGGATCGGCCCAGACAGAAAATTTTCATCGGGCGCCTTTGAAGGCATACATAAGAGATACTCATGTACCCAATGGAGATTTGTCAGAATGAGTTATTTTCAAAAATTAACGGAACCCTGGGGTAAACCTGTTGTTTGAAAAAGGGATTTCGGCCTTGATGCCTAAAGTAGGCAGCTCTCTGGAGTGAAGATTTAAAAGTTTGGTAGCGCACTGCTGGGAGTTTCTGTACAAGTCATAAAGCTCTACAAACTTGTATGTGTCTGGCATCGGCAGTTTCATGATTCATGGGACTTTACAAATCAGTTGCATTTTAGTGTGCGGGATGCAACACATTTCCGACATATAACGCTACATTTTGAAAATATGATTTTTTGAAATTTGTTGGGAAGCCTATATCTTGTCCGGCAGATACCAGAGCATTCATTACAGGGGTGCTGTTTGAAACAGCACCGGCGTCATCTTTCAGGGTAGGGGGGCCCCCGTGGTAGTGTTGCGGTAATTACCGTCGCATCATATTTGCCATGTGCGCAATTAGCATACTCCTATAGGCTGTGAGTAAGGAACATACATATTGAATATTTTTTAGGGGGTTTGTCTCCTACCAGGGCGAGATTGTAGGTCTAATCACTTAAACGAAGGCACTGCTGAGATTCGAACTCAGGATCTCCTGTTTACTAGACAGGCGCTTTAACCATCTAAGCCACAGCGCCCCTGGTGTTTTGTATGGGCAGGTGGTACTCCTAAAATGAAATGTTGCATGCCATATGCTAAACTACTAAACAAGCTTAGCCCTGTGATTGCCAAAGCTCCTTTCTTGATCTTTCAGGATTCCCTGAGGTCTGACATGGTGCCAGGAGACTTGCAAATTGCTAATGTGATGCCGCTGTACAAAAATGGCATCCTGTTCTCGGCCTCAAAACTATAGGCAGGTTAGTCTGACGTCAGTGGTAGGAAAACTTTTCGAAGGGGTGTTAAAGGATAAGATAATTGACTTCCTTGAGTTTGTGCCAGAATGGTCTTATGCATAACTGATCTTGCCAGAATAATATCATTGCCTTTTATAAGGGGCTGAGCAGGAACCTCGACTCGGGGATGGCAGTGGATGTGATCTACTCAGACTTTGCTATAGCATTTGATACAGTAACACACAGTAGGCTGCTGATAAAGGTAAGGAATATTGAAAAGTAATAATGAAAACTATTGGCAATAAGTATGTTTGGCTCGAGGTCTAGTCATTCAGCACATGTTGAAAAGGAGTGTATACTGTCCCTTATGGACACTTGCATGCAGTTGCCTGGCTAGCTCAGTCGGTAGAGCATGAGACTCTTAATCTCAGGGTCGTGGGTTCGAGCCCCACGTTGGGCGCTTCTTTTTCGGTTACTCCAGTATCGCAATAAGACACACGTGGCCAAAGTCGCAGCAATAATGTTGTACAAAATGAATGTTCGTACAATATTCCGTCCATGTATGTAAGGAGATGAGCAACCAATATCGTCAGGCCAAAGTGGCACCAATAATGTTGTACGAAATGAATGTTCGTACAATATTCCGTCCGTGTATGTAAGGAGATGAGCGACCAATATCGTCAGAAGACTTTGATATCGGTTGTCTAGTGGATCGGCCCAGACAGAAAATTTTCATCGGGCGCCTTTGAAGGCATACATAAGAGATACTCATGTACCCAATGGAGATTTGTCAGAATGAGTTATTTTCAAAAATTGACAGAACCCTGGGGTAAACCTGTTGTTTGAAAAAGGGATTTCGGCCTTGATGCCTAAAGTAGGCAGCTCTCTGGAGTGAAGATTTAAAAGTTTGGTAGCGCACTGCTGGGAGTTTCTGTACAAGTCATAAAGCTCTACAAACTTGTATGTGTCTGGCATCGGCAGATTCATGATTCATGGGACTTTACAAATCAGTTGCATTTTAGTGTGCGGGATGCAACACATTTCCGACATATAACGCTACATTTTGAAAATATGATTTTTTGAAATTTGTTGGGAAGCCTATATCTTGTCCGGCAGATACCAGAGCATTCATTACAGGGGTGCTGTTTGAAACAGCACCGGCGTCATCTTTCAGGGTAGGGGGGCCCCCGTGGTAGTGTTGCGGTAATTACCGTCGCATCATTATCATCATATTTGCCATGTGCGCAATTAGCATACTCCTATAGGCTGTGAGTAAGGAACATACATATTGAATATTTTTTAGGGGGTTTGTCTCCTACCAGGGCGAGATTGTAGGTCTAATCACTTAAACGAAGGCACTGCTGAGATTCGAACTCAGGATCTCCTGTTTACTAGACAGGCGCTTTAACCATCTAAGCCACAGCGCCCCTGGTGTTTTGTCTGGGCAGGTGGTACTCCTAAAATGAAATGTTGCATGCCATATGCTAAACTGCTAAACAAGCTTAGCCCTGTGATTGCCAAAGCTCCTTTCTTGATCTTTCAGGATTCCCTGAAGTCTGGCATGGTGCCAGGAGACTTGCAAATTGCTAATGTGATGCCGCTGTATAAAAATGGCATCCTGTTCTCGGCCTCAAAACTATAGGCAGGTTAGTCTGACGTCAGTGGTAGGAAAACTTTTCGAAGGGGTGTTAAAGGATAAGATAATTGACTTCCTTGAGTTTGTGCCAGAATGGTCTTATGCATAACTGATCTTGCCAGAATAATATCATTGCCTTTTATAAGGGGCTGAGCAGGAACCTCGACTCGGGGATGGCAGTGGATGTGATCTACTCAGACTTTGCTATAGCATTTGATACAGTAACACACAGTAGGCTGCTGATAAAGGTAAGGAATATTGAAAAGTAATAATGAAAACTATTGGCAATAAGTATGTTTGGCTCGAGGTCTAGTCATTCAGCACATGTTGAAAAGGAGTGTATACTGTCCCTTTTGGACGCTTGCATGCAGTTGCCTGGCTAGCTCAGTCGGTAGAGCATGAGACTCTTAATCTCAGGGTCGTGGGTTCGAGCCCCACGTTGGGCGCTTGTTTTTCGGTTACTCCAGTATCGCAATAAGACACACGTGGCCAAAGTCGCAGCAATAATGTTGTACGAAATGAATGTTCGTACAATATTCCGTCCGTGTATGTAAGGAGATTAGGGATGTAGCGAACGTCGGGAAAAAGTTTGCGAACATATTCGCGAACTTGCTTCAAAAATGCGAACGGTTCGCGAACGTCGCGAACCCCATAGACTTCAATGGGAAGGCGAATTTTAAAAGCTAGAAAAGACATTTCTGGCCAGAAAAATGATTTTAAAGTTGTTTAAAGGGTGCAACGACCTGGACAGTGCCATGCCAGAGGGGGATCAAGGGCAAAAATGTTTCTAAAAAATCCATTGTTGACACAGCGCTGCGTTTTGTGCTGTAAAGGGCAGAAATCACACTACATTTCTAAACCTGTGTAATAAAATGCTTTAAAACGTCCGGCGTCTACATGCCAATCAAGTCGTGTAAAGGTTACAGCCTGTTCACACGCAAAGACGAAACGCGGTGCTTACTGCAACGCAAAAAGACGCAAAGAGCTTTAATGAATGATACCGTCAAGTGAGCAAATAATAGTTTTTAATTACTAGTTGCTTGTCACCTCCAGGATGTTCATCCTGTTGGTGGCAATATTTCTGTAGTGGTGTGTTTAGCAGTCACCGTGCTTGTGCGCACGTGCACGGTCAGGCAGAGGTAATTCAATGTACAGTGAAGTGAACCAAAAAACACTGATTCTGCAGTGAGGGCCCAGTTTTGGTCTACTTTATTGATCACCTGCGGTGACCATAAAAGATGCGATTTTGCCACTGTTGCAGAACCCTGAAAAATTAGGCATGTGTACTTTCCTGAAAAATTATCTTTTTTTTGTCGCAGCCACTGAAGCACAGAGGCCAGAAAAAATATGCCATATAAATGCTGAAAATATTAATTTTTTTTTGTCGCAGCCACTGCAGCACAGAGGCCAGAAAAAATATGCCATATAAATGCAAACAATATTAATTTTTTTTGGTCGCAGCCACTGCAGCACAGAGGCCAGGAAAAATATGCCATATAAATGCTAACAATTTAAATTTTTTTTGTCGCAGACACTGAAGCACAGAGGCCAGAAAAAATATGCCATATAAATGCTGAAAATATTCATTTTTTTTGGTCGCAGCCACTGAAGCACAGAGGCCAGAAAAAATATGCCATATAAATGCTGAAAATATTCATTTTTTTGTCACAGCCACTGAAGCACAGAGGCCAGAAAAAATATGCCATATAAATGCTGAAAATATTCTGTTTTTTTTGGTCGCAGCCACTGAAGCACAGAGGCCAGAAAAAATATGCCATATAAATGCTGAAAATATTCATTTTTTTGTAACAGCCACTGAAGCACAGAGGCCAGAAAAAATATGCCATATAAATGCTGAAAATATTCTGTTTTTTTTGGTCGCAGCCACTGAAGCACAGAGGCCAGAAAAAATATGCCATATAAATGCTGAAAATATTCATTTTTTTGTCACAGCCACTGAAGCACAGAGGCCAGAAAAAATATGCCATATAAATGCTGAAAATATTCTGTTTTTTTTGGTCGCAGCCACTGAAGCACAGAGGCCAGAAAAAATATGCCATATAAATGCTGAAAATATTCATTTTTTTGTCACAGCCACTGAAGCACAGAGGCCAGAAAAACTCAGGATTTACCTGGATTCAAATTAAACCAGTAGGGTTTGCACCCTAGTTTGTAACGGTGGTGGAGGGAGGAGGACGCTAAAGGACAGCTGTATGTGGAGTCATGAGGCGTGCAGAGAAGGACAGCTGCATGGGGAGTCAGAATCAGAAACTCAGCACAAGTCTTCCGGCGTGCAGTAACCCTCCGAGATCCACCCCTCATTCATTTTAATAAAGGTCAGGTAATCCACACTTTTGTGACCTAGGCGAGTTCTCTTCTCAGTTACAATCCCTCCTGCTGCACTGAAGGTCCTTTCTGAGAGGACACTTGAGGCGGGGCAAGACAAGAGGTTCATGGCAAATTGTGACAGCTCTGGCCACAGATCAAGCCTGCGCACCCAGTAGTCCAGGGGTTCATCGCTCCTCAGAGTGTCGATATCTGCAGTTAATGCCAGGTAGTCCGCTACCTGCCGGTCGAGGCGTTCTTTGAGGGTGGATCCCGAACGGTTCTGCCACTGCCTTGGACTGAAAAACATTTGCATGTCTGACGTTACAGAGTGGCCAAAGTGCTTTGTCCTTGCAGGTGCGCTCGTGGCAGGATTACTGGCACCTCTGCCCCTGGAATGTTGTTGAGTTCCTGAAGTGACATCACCCTTAAAAGCATTGTACAACATGTTTTGCAGGCTGGTTTCTAAATGCAGCATCCTTTCAGACTTGTGGTATGTTGGTAACATTTCTGCCACTTTATGCTTGTACCGAGGGTCTAGTAGAGTCGCGACCCAGTACAGGTCCTTCTCCTTAAGCCTCTTGATACGGGGGTCCTTCAACAGGCATGACAGCATGAAAGACCCCATTCTCACAAGGTTGGATGCAGAGGTATCCATCTCCGCTTCCTCGTTATCAAGGACTGCATCATCCACGGTCTCCTCCCCCCAGCCACGTACAAGACCAGGGGTCCCCAAAAGGTCACCACTAGCCCCCTGGGAAGCCTGCTCCTGTTGGTCCTCCTCCTCCACAAAGCCACCTTCCTCCTCTGACTCCACTTCTGACACCTCTCCCTGCGTTGCAGCAGGTGCCTGGGTTCGTTCTGGTGATTCCGACCAGAAATCGTGCGCTTCCTGCTCCTCGTCACGCTGGTCTACAGCCTCATCTGTCACTCGTCGCACGGCACGCTCCAGGAAGAAAGCAAAGTGTATTAGGTCGCTGATGGTGCCTTCGGTGCGACTGACCATATTTGTAACCTTCCTGGACTGCCTGAGAACGTCCTGGAATCCTGGGTACTTTGAGACAAAACGTTGTACTATTAAATTCAGAACATGTGCCATGCAGGGCACATGTGTTAAATTGCCCAGTCTCAGTGCTGCCAACAGATTGCTTCCATTGTCACACACCACTTTTCCGATCTTCAGTTGGTGTGGGGTCAGCCACCGATCGGCCTGTGACTGCAGAGATGACAGGAGTACAGATCCGGTATGGTTTTTGCTTTCCAGGCACGTCATCCCCAAGACAGCATGACAACGGCGTACCTGGCACGTCGAATAGCCTAGGGGGAGCTGGGGGTGCACAGGTGTGGAGGAGGAGGACCCAGCAGCAGAGGACGAAGAAGAGGAAGAAGACGAGGTAGAGAGTGAAGGAGGAGTAGAGGTGGTGGCAGAACCGCGTGCAATCCGTGGCGGTGACACCAACTCCACTGTCGTTGTTGAGCTACACATTCCCTGCTTCCCAGCCATTACCAAGTTCACCCAGTGGGCAGTGTAGGTGACATACCTGCCCTGACCATGCTTGGAGGACCATGCGTCAGTAGTCATATGGACCTTTGGCCCAACACTAAGTGACAGAGATGCGGTGACTTGGCTCTGCACATGGTGGTACAGGTGTGGTATTCCCTTTTTTGAAAAAAAATTGCGGCTGGGTACCTTCCACTGCGGTGTCCCAATTGCTACAAATTTGCGGAAGGCCTCAGAGTCCACCAGCTGGTATGGTAAAAGCTGGCGGGCTAAGAGTGCGGACAAGCCAGCTGTCAGACGCCGGGCAAGGGGGTGACTCGCAGACATTGGCTTCTTACGCTCAAACATGGCCCTCACAGAAACTTGGCTGGGGGCAGATGACTGGGAATGGGAACTGGTGGTCAAGGTGGAAGGCGGAGTGGAGGGTGGTTCAGACGGGTGAAGGACAGCAGAGGTAGAGCAGTAAGATGCTGGACCAGAAGGAGGGTGGCTTTTAGTTTGCCTGTTGCCTTTGAGGTGTTGCTCCCAAAGTGCTTTGTGCTTGCCGATCATGTGCCTTCGCATAGAAGTTGTACCTATGTGGCTGTTGGGCTTCCCAAGACTCAGTTTCTGACTGCACTCATTGCAAATGACAACGCTTTTGTCAGAGGCACACACATTAAAAAAATCCCACACTGCTGACCTTTTTGAGGCTGGCAATCTGGCGGTAACAGTAGAAGTCGGCGGCGTTGGCGGCAATGGCGGGTGCGTTGGCCGGCTGACCACAGGTGCCGATACATGTTGTTGCCCTACTGTTCCCTGCGAGCTGTCCTCCCTGCTTCTTCTAAGTCTTATTCTCCTCCTGCCTCTCTGACTCTCCGTCTCTCCATCTGAACTATCCTCCTCTTGCTCTCTTCTACTGGGCACCCATAAAACATCAATCTCCTCATCCTCATTCTCCTCAGATGCATCAATTTCTTCTACCAGCTCACAGAAGGAAGCAGCAGCGGGGACCTCCTCGTCATCACTCATTATGTCCATCTCTGTTGTGTTCTCTGCCAGAATTAAATCTGGTGTAACGTCCTCATCTCCTTCATCTTCTTCTGCCAATAATGGTTGCGCATCACTCAGTTCAAGAAACTCATGTGAAAATAACTCCTCTGACTCCAGTGAAGAAGGGGCGCCGGTGGTGGAGGAAGTGTTACGTGGGGTGCCCATAGCAGTGGAGGATGAGGATGTTGTGGTAAAGTTAGAAACGGTAGAGGATGGGGTGTGCTGTGTAAGCCAGTCAACTACCTCTTCAGCATTTTGGGAGTTCAGGGTCATTGCCTTTTTAAAACTGGGCAATTTCCTAGGGCCACAGGATAGCATAGCAGCACGGCCCCTAGTGCCTCTGCGTGGCGGCCTGCTTTTGCCTGGCATTATTTTTAAAACAACAACAACAACAACTCAGGTGGTGTTTCTAGAGACGGTATTATTATTGATATTTAGACAGAATGTGAACAAGCTCACACAGCTAAGTGGCAGTGGTTTGAAAATGAAGAAGAAGAACACACTGGGCAAACAAGGCCTACAAGGTCAACGTATACACTACTACAGCAGTGGATACGGAATATATTATTGCTGCCTGAAAAACGTCACTCGGGTGGTGTTTCTAGAGACGGAATTATTATTGATATTTAGACAGAATGTGAACAAGCTCACACAGCTAAGTGGCAGTGGTTTGAAAATGAAGAAGAAGAACACACTGGGCAAACAAGGCCTACAAGGTCAACGTATACACTACTACAGCAGTGGATACGGAATATATTATTGCTGCCTGAAAAACGTCACTTGGGTGGTGTTTCTAGAGACGGTACTATTATTGATATTTAGACAGAATGTGAACAAGCTCACACAGCTAGATGGTTGTTGTTTGAAAATGAAGAACACACTGAGCAAATAATGCCTACAAGGTTAACGTATACACTACTACAGCAGTGGATACGGAATATATTATTGCTGCCTGAAAAACGTCACTCGGGTGGTGTTTCTAGAGACGGTACTATTATTGATATTTAGACAGAATGTGAACAAGCTCACACAGCTAGATGGTTGTTGTTTGAAAATGAAGAACACACTGAGCAAATAATGCCTACAAGGTTAACGTATACACTACTACAGCAGTGGATACGGAATATATTATTGCTGCCTGAAAAACGTCACTCGGGTGGTGTTTCTAGAGACGGTACTATTATTGATATTTAGACAGAATGTGAACAAGCTCACACAGCTAGATGGTTGTTGTTTGAAAATGAAGAACACACTGAGCAAATAATGCCTACAAGGTTAACGTATACACTACTACAGCAGTGGATACGGAATATATTATTGCTGCCTGAAAAACGTCACTCGGGTGGTGTTTCTAGAGACGGTACTATTATTGATATTTAGACAGAATGTGAACAAGCTCACACAGCTAGATGGTTGTTGTTTGAAAATGAAGAACACACTGAGCAAATAATGCCTACAAGGTTAACGTATACACTACTACAGCAGTGGATACGGAATATATTATTGCTGCCTGAAAAACGTCACTCGGGTGGTGTTTCTAGAGACGGTACTATTATTGATATTTAGACAGAATGTGAACAAGCTCACACAGCTAGATGGTTGTTGTTTGAAAATGAAGAACACACTGAGCAAATAATGCCTACAAGGTTAACGTATACACTACTACAGCAGTGGATACGGAATATATTATTGCTGCCTGAAAAACGTCACTCGGGTGGTGTTTCTAGAGACGGTATTATTATTGATATTTAGACAGAATGTGAACAAGCTCACACAGCTAGATGGTTGTTGTTTGAAAATGAAGAACACACTGAGCAAATAATGCCTACAAGGTTAACGTATACACTACTACAGCAGTGGATACGGAATATATTATTGCTGCCTGAAAAACGTCACTCGGGTGGTGTTTCTAGAGACGGTACTATTATTGATATTTAGACAGAATGTGAACAAGCTCACACAGCTAGATGGTTGTTGTTTGAAAATGAAGAACACACTGAGCAAATAATGCATACAAGGTTAACGTATACACTACTACAGCAGTGGATACGGAATATATTATTGCTGCCTGAAAAACGTCACTCGGGTGGTGTTTCTAGAGACGGTATTATTATTGATATTTAGACAGAATGTGAACAAGCTCACACAGCTAGATGGTTGTTGTTTGAAAATGAAGAACACACTGAGCAAATAATGCCTACAAGGTTAACGTATACACTACTACAGCAGTGGATACGGAATATATTATTGCTGCCTGAAAAACGTCACTCGGGTGGTGTTTCTAGAGACGGTACTATTATTGATATTTAGACAGAATGTGAACAAGCTCACACAGCTACATGGTTGTTGTTTGAAAATGAAGAACACACTGAGCAAATAATGCCTACAAGGTTAACGTATACACTACTACAGCAGTGGATACGGAATATATTATTGCTGCCTGAAAAACGTCACTCGGGTGGTGTTTCTAGAGACGGTACTATTATTGATATTTAGACAGAATGTGAACAAGCTCACACAGCTAGATGGTTGTTGTTTGAAAATGAAGAACACACTGAGCAAATAATGCCTACAAGGTTAACGTATACACTACTACAGCAGTGGATACGGAATATATTATTGCTGCCTGAAAAACGTCACTCGGGTGGTGTTTCTAGAGACGGTACTATTATTGATATTTAGACAGAATGTGAACAAGCTCACACAGCTAGATGGTTGTTGTTTGAAAATGAAGAACACACTGAGCAAATAATGCCTACAAGGTTAACGTATACACTACTACAGCAGTGGATACGGAATATATTATTGCTGCCTGAAAAACGTCACTCGGGTGGTGTTTCTAGAGACGGTACTATTATTGATATTTAGACAGAATGTGAACAAGCTCACACAGCTAGATGGTTGTTGTTTGAAAATGAAGAACACACTGAGCAAATAATGCCTACAAGGTTAACGTATATACTACTACAGCAGTGGACATAGGCGGAGGGTGACTTTTGAGTTTGGGAAGGCTAATTAAAGATCGCCTATCACCAAAAACAATTTTTTTATCAGAGGTGCAGGCTAACAGTGCTTTCAGTGCAGATAGGTGAAACAATAGAATATTTTTTTAAGATAAGTCCCTTATAGAGTGCTATAGCCACCTCGTTCATTAAGCAAATATGTGTGCCCCAATGTGGTCGTCCACACCAGGAGAATCCCCCCCAGTGCAAAGGCCACAGTGCTTGATAGGGGTCTTTTCTTAAAACAGAACTGAACCCTAACAGTAAATAGTAATGATCTAGGACTTCAATGTTGTCACAGGAACTCCCTATCTTGGATTTGTTAAGAGTGGCATTAACACTCACATGCTCAGTGAGCTTTGAGCAGCTGTTTAGAAGCTAAGCTTAGGGGTAGTTGCAAATCAGAAAATAAGGTTGGCCTATTATATAAGCTGGTATTACAGGCCTGATGATTACATTCTGCTGCTAATTGTGCTGGTTTGTACCAATAATCTGAATTATGTACTGATCAGCCATAGATAAAAATATATATAAAGTGTCTGTCCCTAAGCCCAGAGCATGTGCAGTGAAGTAAATGATTGGGAGTTGCTGGAGATGGGGAGCTACTGGGGCATCTTTGGAGGCACAGATCTTTACTGCTAAATGGCTGTGGTTGCCTTGGGCTGGTACAGAAGCCAAAACATAATATACAACACTTCTAGCCTATTTATTTAGTTAGGCTTTAGTTCTCATTTAAAACAAATATTATTGCGTGCCCCATTTGGAATGTATCTCTGGTTGGTGAAACATTTTTTAGATTATAGATATCTAGATGTTTACTATAGATATCCTAAACAAAAGCTATGGTTAATAGTAACCATTCATGAATTCATTCTCTCTCTCATTCTCTCTCTCTCTCTCTCTCTCTCTCTCGCTTTTCTATAAAATCCAGTTAAAGCCGTGATCAAATAAACTACTTTCATGTATAGTGTATAATATCCCTGACAAACACTGAAAAATAAATGCAGCGTAAACATCAAGTATAGCATAGTATATGTCAGAAATTTCTTTTGTGAACCTAGTGGAAGCCTTCACCTAAAAATATATATATATTTTCCCCAAAATATAAAGTCATGTGATTACATGAAAAAGATACAGACTAAGGCTAGTGTCTCTAAACCCCCCCCCCCCCCAACAAACAGTGTTTCCTTGCTTTATTTCTCTTCACTGTCCTCCTCCCTGTACTCTAGTATTGGCACCAGATGTAACAAGCACATCTTGGCATGGAAGGGGTAAAAATGCAGCAAGCTGACTTTGATTAAATAAATTGTAACCATGGGATAAAGGAGTACAAAATACATAAATACATGATATACACACAGCAAATCATTATTCCATCTTCATCTTCAAGTGTCTGAATGTATGAGAAATGTTTCAGTGACATCATAAATAAATATAAATCAGAAACTGGCAGCCTGGTTTGTGGAATAAATAAATATCTATAACTACTCCCTTTGACTCACTGTAGTCCTGTAGATGCTGCACAAGTTGGCTAAACCTGAAGCTTAGTTTAGCATGCAGTGCTTCTTCCTGGGAGATCAGCTCTGAGCTCTGCCGGTCCCGCCCCCTCCCCTCCCGTTCCTCAGTCAGCTGATCTCTCAGCCTGCTGCCTGTGACAGACTACGGAGCTGCAAATGAAACAAAGTCACTGCTAAGTTTCTATTGCACAGTATGGACGTCTCAATCAGTCTTTCAAATCCCCCAGTTTAAAGGACATTTACCCTGCTGGTTTGGGGAGGCTTAGCCTCCCCAAGCCTTCATTAAAATCCGCCCATGGCAGTGGATACGGAATATATTATTGCTGCCTGAAAAACGTCACTCGGGTGGTGTTTCTAGAGACGGTACTATTATTGATATTTAGACAGAATGTGAACAAGCTCACACAGCTAGATGGTTGTTGTTTGAAAATGAAGAACACACTGAGCAAATAATGCCTACAAGGTTAACGTATACACTACTACAGCAGTGGATACGGAATATATTATTGCTGCCTGAAAAACGTCACTCGGGTGGTGTTTCTAGAGACGGTACTATTATTGATATTTAGACAGAATGTGAACAAGCTCACACAGCTACATGGTTGTTGTTTGAAAATGAAGAACACACTGAGCAAATAATGCCTACAAGGTTAACGTATACACTACTACAGCAGTGGATACGGAATATATTATTGCTGCCTGAAAAACGTCACTCGGGTGGTGTTTCTAGAGACGGTACTATTATTGATATTTAGACAGAATGTGAACAAGCTCACACAGCTAGATGGTTGTTGTTTGAAAATGAAGAACACACTGAGCAAATAATGCCTACAAGGTTAACGTATACACTACTACAGCAGTGGATACAGAATATATTATTGCTGCCTGAAAAACGTCACTCGGGTGGTGTTTCTAGAGACGGTACTATTATTGATATTTAGACAGAATGTGAACAAGCTCACACAGCTAGATGGTTGTTGTTTGAAAATGAAGAACACACTGAGCAAATAATGCCTACAAGGTTAACGTATACACTACTACAGCAGTGGATACGGAATATATTATTGCTGCCTGAAAAACGTCACTCGGGTGGTGTTTCTAGAGACGGTATTATTATTGATATTTAGACAGAATGTGAACAAGCTCACACAGCTAGATGGTTGTTGTTTGAAAATGAAGAACACACTGAGCAAATAATGCCTGCAAGTGCACTACTATTGGTGCACTACTATGAAGAACAGCAACAGCACTGTACACGTTAAAGAACAGTGAGATAAGTAAAAGAAAAAAAAAATATATGTATATTAAAAAAAATATTTTTCTCGGGTTGGTGCTGCTGAACTACTAGGAGCAGCACAGTAGCACACCAGTCCCACTCCCCAACACTGCTAGACTAATAGCACTGGGCTTATAGTAGCAACTAGCAAAGTAAAAAAACAAAAAAGAAAATAAAAGCAGTCCTTACAAGGACTATTGGGTTATTACAGCAGTCAGCAGATGAGATCAGAAGAGATCAGTGCCCACAGCAGGCAGCTACATACAGAGCACTGCAGTAGAAGGTAGATTACTAGCCAGCAAAGCTACCCTAAAATGTCCCTCAAATCCCTGCAGACTTCTGTCCCTCCAATACAGAGCAGTATCAAGTAGATTACTAGCCAGCAAACTTACTATCAACTGTCCCTCAAAGAAATCAGTGAAATCAGTAACAGCTCTCTCCCTACACTAGCTCTTGCAAGCACACACAGGCAGAATGAAAAAACGCTGCAGGGCTTCAGTTTATATATGGAAGGGGAGTGGTCCAGGGGGTGTGGGGGTGGTCCAGGAGGGAGAGCTTCCTGATTGGCTGCCATGTATCTGCTGGTCTGGGGTGAGAGGTCAAAAAAAAGCGCCAGGTAAGGCGAACCCAAAATGGCGAATGTCGCGCGACGTTCGCGAACTTGCGGCGGACGCGAACAGCCGATGTTCGCGCGAACAAGTTCGCCGCCGAACAGTCCGCGACATCTCTAAAGGAGATGAGCAACCAATATCGTCAGGCCAAAGTGGCACCAATAATGTTGTACGAAATGAATGTTCGTACAATATTCCGTCCGTGTATGTAAGGAGATGAGCGACCAATATCGTCAGAAGACTTTGATATCGGTTGTCTAGTGGATCGGCCCAGACAGAAAATTTTCATCGGGCGCCTTTGAAGGCATACATAAGAGATACTCATGTACCCAATGGAGATTTGTCAGAATGAGTTATTTTCAAAAATGGACGGAACCCTGGGGTAAACCTGTTGTTTGAAAGAGGGATTTCGGCCTTGATGCCTAAAGTAGGCAGCTTTCTGGAGTGAAGATTTAAAAGTTTGGTAGCGCACTGCTGGGAGTTTCTGTACAAGTCATAAAGCCCTACAAACTTGTATGTGTCTGGCATCGGCACATTCATGATTCATGGAACTTTACAAATCAGTTGCATTTTAGTGTGCGGGATGCAACACATTTCCGACATATAACGCTACGTTTTGAAAATATGATTTTTTTAAATTTGTTGGGAAACCTTTATCTTGTCCGGCAGATACCAGAGCATTCATTACAGGGGTGCTGTTTGATTGTCGCAGCACCGGCGTCATCTTTCAGGGTAGGGGGGCCCCGTGGTAGTGTTGCGGTAATTACCGTTGCATCATTATCATCATATTTGCCATGTGCGCAATTAGCATTCTCCTATAGGCTGTGAGTAAGGAACATACATATTGAATATTTTTTAGGGGGTTTGTCTCCTACCAGGGGGAGATTGTAGGTCTAATCACTTAAACAAAGGCACTGCTGAGAATCAAACTCATGATCTCCTGTTTACTAGACAGGCGCTTTAACCATCTAAGCCACAGCGCCCCTGGTGTTTTGTCTGGGCAGGTGGTACTCCTAAAATGAAATGTTGCATGACATATGCTAAACTACTAAACAAGCTTAGCCCTGTGATTGCCAAAGCTCCTTTCTTGATCTTTCAGGATTCCCTGAGGTCTGACATGGTGCCAGGAGACTTGCAAATTGCTAATGTGATGCCGCTGTATAAAAATGGCATCCTGTTCTCGGCCTCAAAACTATAGGCAGGTTAGTCTGACGTCAGTGGTAGGAAAACTTTTCGAAGGGGTGTTAAAGGATAAGATAATTGACTTCCTTGAGTTTGTGCCAGAATGGTCTTATGCATAACTGATCTTGCCAGAATAATATCATTGCCTTTTATAAGGGGCTGAGCAGGAACCTCGACTCGGGGATGGCAGTGGATGTGATCTACTCAGACTTTGCTATAGCATTTGATACAGTAACACACAGTAGGCTGCTGATAAAGGTAAGGAATATTGAAAAGTAATAATGAAAACTATTGGCAATAAGTATGTTTGGCTCGAGGTCTAGTCATTCAGCACATGTTGAAAAGGAGTGTATACTGTCCCTTTTGGATGCTTGCATGCAGTTGCCTGGCTAGCTCAGTCGGTAGAGCATGAGACTCTTAATCTCAGGGTCGTGGGTTCGAGCCCCACGTTGGGCGCATGTTTTTCGGTTACTCCAGTATCGCAATAAGACACACGTGGCCAAAGTCGCAGCAATAATGTTGTACAAAATGAATGTTCGTACAATATTCCGTCCATGTATGTAAGGAGATGAGCAACCAATATTGTCAGGCCAAAGTGGCACCAATAATGTTGTACGAAATGAATGTTCGTACAATATTCCATCCGTGTATGTAAGGAGATGAGCGACCAATATCGTCAGAAGACTTTGATATCGGTTGTCTAGTGGATCGGCCCAGACAGAAAATTTTCATCGGGCGCCTTTGAAGGCATACATAAGAGATACTCATGTACCCAATGGAGATTTGTCAGAATGAGTTATTTTCAAAAATTGACAGAACCCTGGGGTAAACCTGTTGTTTGAAAAAGGGATTTCGGCCTTGATGCCTAAAGTAGGCAGCTCTCTGGAGTGAAGATTTTAAAGTTTGGTAGCGCACTGCTGGGAGTTTCTGTACAAGTCATAAAGCTCTACAAACTTGTATGTGTCTGGCATCGGCAGATTCATGATTCATGGGACTTTACAAATCAGTTGCATTTTAGTGTGCGGGATGCAACACATTTCCGACATATAACGCTACATTTTGAAAATATGATTTTTTGAAATTTGTTGGGAAGCCTATATCTTGTCTGGCAGATACCAGAGCATTCATTACAGGGGTGCTGTTTGATGGTCGCATCACCGGCGTCATCTTTCAGGGTAGGGTGGCCCCCGTGGTAGTCTTGCGGAAATTACCGTTGCATCATTATCATCATATTTGCCATGTGCGCAATTAGCATACTCTTATAGGCTGTGAGTAAGGAACATACATATTGAATATTTTTTAGGGGGTTTGTCTCCTACCATGGGGAGATTGTAGGTCTAATCACTTAAACGAAGGCACTGCTGAGATTCGAACTCAGGATCTCCTGTTTACTAGACAGGCGCTTTAACCATCTAAGCCACAGCGCCCCTGGTGTTTTGTCTGGGAAGGTGGTACTCCTAAAATGAAATGCTGCATGCCATATGCTAATCTACGAAACAAGCTTAGCCCTGTGATTGCCAAAGCTCCTTTCTTGATCTTTCAGGATTCCCTGAGGTCTGACATGGTGCCAGGAGACTTGCAAATTGCTAATGTGATGCCGCTATATAAAAATAGCATCCTGTTCTCGGCCTCAAAACTATAGGCAGGTTAGTCTGACGTCAGTGGTAGGAAAACTTTTCGAAGGGGTGTTAAAGGATAAGATAATTGACTTCCTTGAGTTTGTGCCAGAATGGTCTTATGCATAACTGAACTTGCCAGAATAATATCATTGCCTTTTATAAGGGGCTGAGCAGGAACCTCGACTCGGGGATGGCAGTGGATGTGATCTACTCAGACTTTGCTATAGCATTTGATACAGTAACACACAGTAGGCTGCTGATAAAGGTAAGGAATATTGAAAAGTAATAATGAAAACTATTGGCAATAAGTATGTTTGGCTCGAGGTCTAGTCATTCAGCACATGTTGAAAAGGAGTGTATACTGTCCCTTTTGGAAGCTTGCATGCAGTTGCCTTGCTAGCTCATTCGGTAGAGCATGAGACTCTTAATCTCAGGGTCGTGGGTTCGAGCCCCACGTTGGGCGCTTGTTTTTCGGTTACTCCAGTATCGCAATAAGACACACGTGGCCAAAGTCGCAGCAATAATGTTGTACGAAATGAATGTTCGTACAATATTCCGTCCGTGTATGTAAGGAGATGAGCGACCAATATCGTCAGAAGACTTTTATATCGGTTGTCTAGTGGATTGGCCCAGACAGAAAATTTTCATCGGGCGCCTTTGAAGGCATACATAAGATATACTCATGTACCCAATGGAGATTTGTCAGAATGAGTTATTTTTAAAAATGGACGGAACCCTGGGGTAAACCTGTTGTTTGAAAGAGGGATTTCGGCCTTGATGCCTAAAGTAGGCAGCTATCTGGAGTGAAGATTTAAAAGTTTGGTAGCGCACTGCTGGGAGTTTCTGTACAAGTCATAAAGCCCTACAAACTTGTATGTGTCTGGCATCGGCACATTCATGATTCATGGAACTTTACAAATCAGTTGCATTTTAGTGTGCGGGATGCAACACATTTCCGACATATAACGCTACGTTTTGAAAATATGATTTTTTGAAATTTGTTGGGAAGCCTATATCTTGTCCAGCAGATACCAGAGCATTCATTACAGGGGTGCGGTTTGATGGTCGCAGCACCGGCATCATCTTTCAGGGTAGGGGGGCCCCGTGGTAGTGTTGTGGTAATTACCGTTGCATCATTATCATCATATTTGCCATGTGCGCAATTAGCATACTCCTATAGGCTGTGAGTAAGGAACATACATATTGAATATTTTTTAGGGGGTTTGTCTCTTACCAGGGGGAGATTGTAGGTCTAATCACTTAAACAAAGGCACTGCTGAGATTCGAACTCAGGATCTCCTGTTTACTAGACAGGCGCTTTAACCATCTAAGCCACAGCGCCCCTTGTGCTTTTTTTGGGCAGGTGGTACTCCTAAAATTAAATGTTGCATGCCATATGCTAAACTACTAAACAAGCTTAGCCCTGTGATTGCCAAAGCTCCTTTCTTGATCTTTCAGGATTCCCTGAGGTCTGACATGGTGCCAGGAGACTTGCAAATTGCTAATGTGATGCCGCTGTATAAAAATGGCATCCTGTTCTCGGCCTCAAAACTATAGGCAGGTTAGTCTGACGTCAGTGGTAGGAAAACTTTTCGAAGGGGTGTTAAAGGATAAGATAATTGACTTCCTTGAGTTTGTGCCAGAATGGTCTTATGCATAACTGAACTTGCCAGAATAATATCATTGCCTTTTATAAGGGGCTGAGCAGGAACCTCGACTCGGGGATGGCAGTGGATGTGATCTACTCAGACTTTGCTATAGCATTTGATACAGTAACACACAGTAGGCTGCTGATAAAGGTAAGGAATATTGAAAAGTAATAATGAAAACTATTGGCAATAAGTATGTTTGGCTCGAGGTCTAGTCATTCAGCACATGTTGAAAAGGAGTGTATACTGTCCCTTTTGGATACCTGCATGCAGTTGCCTGGTTAGCTCAGTCGGTAGAGCATGAGACTCTTAATCTCAGGGTCGTGGGTTCGAGCCCCACGTTGGGCGCTTCTTTTTCGGTTACTCCAGTATCGCAATAAGACACACGTGGCCAAAGTCGCAGCAATAATGTTGTACAAAATGAATGTTCGTACAATATTCCGTCCATGTATGTAAGGAGATGAGCAACCAATATCGTCAGGCCAAAGTGGCACCAATAATGTTGTACGAAATGAATGTTCGTACAATATTCCGTCCGTGTATGTAAGGAGATGAGCGACCAATATCGTCAGAAGACTTTGATATCGGTTGTCTAGTGGATCGGCCCAGACAGAAAATTTTCATCGGGCGCCTTTGAAGGCATACATAAGAGATACTCATGTACCCAATGGAGATTTGTCAGAATGAGTTATTTTCAAAAATTGACAGAACCCTGGGGTAAACCTGTTGTTTGAAAAAGGGATTTCGGCCTTGATGCCTAAAGTAGGCAGCTCTCTGGAGTAAAGATTTAAAAGTTTGGTAGCGCACTGCTGGGAGTTTCTGTACAAGTCATAAAGCTCTACAAACTTGTATGTGTCTGGCATCGGCAGATTCATGATTCATGGGACTTTACAAATCAGTTGCATTTTAGTGTGCGGGATGCAACACATTTCCGACATATAACGCTACATTTTGAAAATATGATTTTTTGAAATTTGTTGGGAAGCCTATATCTTGTCCGGCAGATACCAGAGCATTCATTACAGGGGTGCTGTTTGATGGTCGCATCACCGGCGTCATCTTTCAGGGTAGGGTGGCCCCCGTGGTAGTGTTGCGGAAATTACCGTTGCATCATTATCATCATATTTGCCATGTGCGCAATTAGCATATTCCTATAGGCTGTGAGTAAGGAACATACATATTGAATATTTTTTAGGGAGTTTGTCTCCTACCAGGGCGAGATTGTAGGTCTAATCACTTAAACGAAGGCACTGCTGAGATTCGAACTCAGGATCTCCTGTTTACTAGACAGGCGCTTTAACCATCTAAGCCACAGCGCCCCTGGTGTTTTGTCTGGGAAGGTGGTACTCCTAAAATGAAATGCTGCATGCCATATGCTAAACTACTAAACAAGCTTAGCCCTGTGATTGCCAATGCTCCTTTCTTGATCTTTCAGGATTCCCTGAGGTCTGACATGGTGCCAGGAGACTTGCAAATTGCTAATGTGATGCCGCTATATAAAAATAGCATCCTGTTCTCGGCCTCAAAACTATAGGCAGGTTAGTCTGACGTCAGTGGTAGGAAAACTTTTCGAAGGGGTGTTAAAGGATAAGATAATTGACTTCCTTGAGTTTGTGCCAGAATGGTCTTATGCATAACTGAACTTGCCAGAATAATATCATTGCCTTTTATAAGGGGCTGAGCAGGAACCTCGACTCGGGGATGGCAGTGGATGTGATCTACTCAGACTTTGCTATAGCATTTGATACAGTAACACACAGTAGGCTGCTGATAAAGGTAAGGAATATTGAAAAGTAATAATGAAAACTATTGGCAATAAGTATGTTTGGCTCGAGGTCTAGTCATTCAGCACATGTTGAAAAGGAGTGTATACTGTCCCTTTTGGAAGCTTGCTTGCAGTTGCCTGGCTAGCTCAGTCGGTAGAGCATGAGACTCTTAATCTCAGGGTCGTGGGTTCGAGCCCCACGTTGGGCGCTTGTTTTTCGGTTACTCCAGTATCGCAATAAGACACACGTGGCCAAAGTCGCAGCAATAATGTTGTACGAAATGAATGTTCGTACAATATTCCGTCCGTGTATGTAAGGAGATGAGCAACCAATATCGTCAGGCCAAAGTGGCACCAATAATGTTGTACGAAATGAATGTTCGTACAATATTCCGTCCGTGTATGTAAGGAGATGAGCGACCAATATCGTCAGAAGACTTTGATATCGGTTGTCTAGTGGATCGGCCCAGACAGAAAATTTTCATCGGGCGCCTTTGAAGGCATACATAAGAGATACTCATGTACCCAATGGAGATTTGTCAGAATGAGTTATTTTCAAAAATGGACGGAACCCTGGGGTAAACCTGTTGTTTGAAAGAGGGATTTCGGCCTTGATGCCTAAAGTAGGCAGCTTTCTGGAGTGAAGATTTAAAAGTTTGGTAGCGCACTGCTGGGAGTTTCTGTACAAGTCATAAAGCTCTACAAACTTGTATGTGTCTGGCATCGGCACATTCATGATTCATGGGACTTTACAAATCAGTTGCATTTTAGTGTGCGGGATGCAACACATTTCCGACATATAACGCTACATTTTGAAAATATGATTTTTTTAAATTTGTTGGGAAGCCTATATCTTGTCCGGCAGATACCAGAGCATTCATTACAGGGGTGCTGTTTGAAACAGCACCAGCGTCATCTTTCAGGGTAGGGGGGCCCCCGTGGTAGTGTTGCGGTAATTACCGTCGCATCATTATCATCATATTTGCCATGTGCGCAATTAGCATACTCCTATAGGCTGTGAGTAAGGAACATACATATTGAATATTTTTTAGGGGGTTTGTCTCCTACCAGGGCGAGATTGTAGGTCTAATCACTTAAACAAAGGCCCTGCTGAGATTCGAACTCAGGATCTCCTGTTTACGAGACAGGCGCTTTAACCATCTAAGCCACAGCGCCCCTGGTGTTTTGTCTGGGCAGGTGGTATTCTTAAAATGAAATGTCGCAAGCCATATGCTAAACTACTAAACAAGCTTAGCCCTGTGATTGCCAAAGCTCCTTTCTTGATCTTTCAGGATTCCCTGAGGTCTGACATGGTGCCAGGAGACTTGCAAATTGCTAATGTGATGCCGCTATATAAAAATAGCATCCTGTTCTCGGCCTCAAAACTATAGGCAGGTTAGTCTGTAATGGACAGAAGTCTGTCCTAAGAGTATCTGACCCTTCCGAATTATATGATAAGTAAATCCAACCGGCTGGCAGAAAGAAAACGACACTGACACGTCTGTTCAGTATGCAAACGTTTCTCACTCTGTGTTTATTGCAAAGTACAAAAAATTATAAAGGCAGAGCGGGGGGTGTGACACCCCCCTAAGCTTGCGGTTAAGCTATATAGCATCAAATGGAAAAATTGCAAACTACGAAAGTCTAAGTCAAATATCTTCAAATGGAAAGCAATAAGGTATAAAGTCTCTTATGCGGTTTAATTCAGCAGTCGTCTTCAGGAAACAGGTGCAGAGTGGCATAACCACAAACGTATGTGACCTCCTTAGCACGAGTCTGTTTCTATGAAGAGGTTCCTCTTGGTTACGGCCTAGCGAGATATCTGGGTTATAGAGACATCTGAGCAGGAAATATGTTTTGCAAAATAGCTTATGCAAGGAAATATATCAGACATGCATGCAGTAAGGCAGTAAAATAGACTTTTTAAATGATAGTAAACAGAATAGACTGACCAGTCCACCACAATCCCCCCTAAAAACGTCTATTTTTCTGTCCTTACCTAGATAGAAGTTAGCAAGTTGCTCCAGAGGGGGGTACACCCTAATGGTGGGTATGATGCTTCAGCGGGGTCTGGAGAGACCTGCACAAAATCAGTGACCAACCCTTCCAACTAAACTAACAGCACTGACCCTAACCTAAGCGAGGGAGGGGGTGGGAGTGGGTGGGGTCAGGGGAATGTATTGGGAGAGGACTGTGGTTGGAATATAATTGTATGAGAGTGCGCGAATGAGGTTAGGGTCCAGGTCAACCGGGGTATCATCATTGGTATCATCATTGGTATCATCATCGTCGGGAGTATCGTCTGAAGTGTTGATGTAGAAAGTGGGTGTGGAGAGGACAAAAGTGGGGTTCAATTCAGAGGCGAGGCAGAGTTTGCGAATGCAAGGAATGAAACAGCAAAATACAAAGGCACAGAAAACCAAAACTATAAGTAAAACAATACCTATCTCAGCAATGACTTTTTTCCATCCAGTCAGCCAGGTGAAGTACTGATCCCAGGGATCAGTAACTCCAGAGTTTCTTTTTAGTTCCTCAGATAGTTCTTCCAATTTCTTAATTGCAATGGTGACAGAGCCATCGGGGCCAGTGTTATCAGGGATATAGGTGCAACAGGTGGAGGATTTATCAAGGATTTTACAAACGCCACCTTTTTCGGCTAACAGCATATCTAGGGCCAGACGGTTTTGAAAGGTCATATGGGAGGTAGCATTTAGTTGCTCAGAGATGCCTCTTAGGGCATCTTTGGTGAAGTTAACAAACCGCTGTTGGTTATAGTAGATATAGTTAATCCAATCTACATTCTTATTGACTGTAACAAAAAGAAAGAGAGATTCGAAACCGGCAGCAACCTGGTCCCTAGCTTTAAATTCATTAGGAACTCCTCTGGGGACACCTATGGCATCGATGTATACATGGGGGTCGAGGCTGCCAAATGGGGAGACATCACGTTTGGAAACATGATGGGAGTGGTGATTATTGCGAGTGGCGGGGTGTAAAGGAGTCCATGGGATAATGTGAAGGGGAATAATGGCTTTACTTAAGGCACACTCACCAGACCAACTGTTGGGCAAGAGATGACGAATCTTCATATCACCACATATCCAAAAAATATCGCTTAAAGCTTGAGTTTGCTTTTGCAAGGTGGAGTAAGAAGTACTGTTCAGATACTCGGAGCAGTAACCGTCAGGGAAATTACCTAGAAGTCTTGCAGAGGTGGAAGAATTAGCAGTGAAACAGGAATAATTTCCAGGATATATAGTGATACCTGGAGGAGGTGGGGAGGTGGATGGTACAATGGGATAATTAAGCTTCCAGGATTCACAGTCGGAGTGATTGGAGGATGTATTGGAAAATAAGCTGAGGAGGAAACACTCCAGTTCCTCTGAGGGGATGTGTAACGGGACAGAGCCCAGATGGGGCCGAGCTGCTCCACAAACTAAACAGTTACTTTTGTTATGTTGGGCAGCCGTTTAGTGAATCCATTCTAGCCAGACATTGGAGTCGCTGAAACCAGTCTCAACAGCTAATGAATCGGTGAAGGTGGGGTTAGAAACGGCTAACATACCTGTGAGGCTGGATGAGGATATACGAGGACTGGACCGACTGGATGGTTGTGAGATCACTGGTAGATTAGATCCTTTATATGTGGACATGTCCTGTAACTTAAATCGTATGAGGAAATTAGGATAGTTGTGCCAATATAGACCAAAGACATATTCGTCGGAATCAACCGGACTGGGGTCCGTAATAGAGAGGGTAAATTGTGAACTACCGGGACCGGGGCGCAATGTCATACGTGTGAGAAGGGAGCGCTGATCAACACATTTTTTCTGAGCACTTTCTGGATAATAGCCCCAGTGGGAGTCCCCAGAATTCCAACCCACAGAACCCCAGTAAGAACAATCGCGCCCATAGTAAGTGTCAGTAACACAAATGTATCCATAAGCGGTTCTGATAAGGGGGGTGGTCAGACTAGGTGTGTAAAAATGCGCAAACTGTCTACCGAGAGTGATGGGAGAGAAAATGAAAGTGGCTACCTTGGTATTGGAGGAATTGAACCAGAAGGTACTGTCACCATCATTATTTTTAGTGATGGCCACTTGACCAGGGGAATTGTTATAAAGGACTGTCCGAATGACTAGTTGCCCCCCTCCCCCACAGACCAGAAAAAGGATATATAAGAACTTCATGGTAGGACGGGTGAAGAGGCGTCCGAAAGACCAGTTTCAGGGTCGTTGGCAGGAGTGGATGGAGGGGTAGTCTTTTTGCAGTGTGATGCGTGGATCCAGGTGTTTTTTCCGTCTAATTTCACAGAGGTGGCAGTTGTTAGGAGGACCAGGTAAGGGCCGTCAAATCTGGGTTCGAGAGAAGATTTGCGGAGGAACTTCTTGACGAAGACCCAGTCACCTGGTACCAGCGAATGGGAACCTTCCACAGAGGTAGGATCTGGAATAGAAGAGAACACCTGACCATGCACTTTAGATAATTCACTGGACAATTGGCATACATATTCGTTAAGAACATCAAACTGTAACTGTAGAGACTGAGGGAAATAGCACCCTAGTCTAGGGGCAGACCCAAACAGGATTTCAAAGGGAGAAAGGTTGTTAACCCCCCTTGGTGTATACCTAACACTGAATAGAGCTATAGGTAGACTGTCAGGCCTCAACATACCCGAATCCTGGGACATTTTTAACATTTTGGTTTTTAGAGTACCATTCATACGTTCAACTTTGCCACTACTCTGAGGGTGGTAGGGAGTATGGAAATGAAGGGTCACACCCAACGCTGTCCAAATGTCTTTAGTAACAGATGCCGTGAAAGCGGGGCCTTGATCGCTCTCGATCACCTCGGGGACTCCGTATCGGCAAACGATTTCAGAAAGTAGTTTCTTTGCGGTGGTTTTTGCAGTCATATTCGCCACTGGGAAAGCTTCTGGCCATCCTGAGAACATGTCGACGACGACCAACACATATTCGAACCTACCGCATTTTGGCATTTGGATATGGTCGATTTGTATACGCTGAAATGGATACAAAGGCTTAGCCAAATGTAAGGCTGGTGGTTTCTCCATGCGCCCTGGGTTGCACTTAGCACAGATTGTACAGGCTGCGGTATAATTCCTGGTAAGGGTGGTGATCCCTGGAGCAAAGTAAAGTTTAGAGATCAGATTGTTCATCAGATTCTTTGAAACATGTGTAGGTCCGTGGGCCCATTGAACTAGAGATGGATAAAGGTTCCTGGGAATACATGGTTTTTTGTTGCAGGAATATAACCCGTCTTTACAAATCGCTCCTTTGCTGATCCAGCCGTTGATTTCTTCAGTACTGGTTGAGGTTTGGCAGCTTTTGAGTTTATCGATGCTATCCAGGAATGTAACTTGGAGCAAAGGAGCGGGCGTCATAAGCGGTGGTGTATCGGGTAGAAATGCAACAGCAATTTCCTTAGCAGTGATGTCTGCTAAATGGTTTCCAATAGCTTCAGGAGAAGTGAGTCTGCCGTGAGCTTTCACTTTTAACACGGCTACTTGTTCAGGGAGTGTCAGTGCTTCCATTAGATCAGCCACAGATTTGCCATTCTTGATAGGGGAACCAGTGGCAGTGAGGTAGCCCCTCGTCTTCCAAATAGTGCCAAAGTCTAAAGCCACTCCCTGAGCGTATCTGGAGTCAGTGAAAATATTTGCCCGTTTTCCTGCTGCGAGTTTACACGCGGCCGTAAGGGCTTTTAGTTCCGCTTCCTGGGACGAACACGAGGCTGATAGAGATTGCGCCTCAAGGACAGAGTCAGTGGTCGTGACGGCATAGCCAGTATGGAATTTCCCCGAGTCATCAGAGAAACGGGACCCATCCACGAATAATGTTAAATCTGGGTTTTCCAGGGCGGCGTCACTGACGGTAGGAAGTTGAGCTGTTTCTTGCTTCATGAGTTCAAAACAATCGTGGGGGTCTGTGTTATGTTCCTCAATCCCCCCCTGGTCGGGTATCGGTAACAGTGTTGAGGGGTTCAGAATGGTGCACCGCTGTAGAGTCACATTGTCGGGCAGGAGTACGGCACATTGGAGCCGTAGGTGTCGGGCCGCAGACATGTGTTTTGGTTGAGTCTGATTCAATATGGCGGCAATATCATGAGGTGCTAGAAGGGTACACTCATGTCCCAAAACTAGATCAGCAGTCTTGTCCAACAAAAGCTGTGCTGCGTATACGGCACGCATGCAAGAAGGACTGCCCTTTGCCACATTATCGAGTTGTCTGGAGAAATATCCAATAGGCCGGATCCGTTGGCCGTATGATTGGGCCAATACTCCGAGGGCATGTCCTTGACGTTCAGAGACAAACAATTTGAAAGGTTTTGAATAGTCTGGTAGGCCCAGAGCAGGGGCTGAGGACAGAATGGACTTGAGTGTGTGGAAATTGTCCTCTGCAGCCGAAGTCATAGTGAAAGGGTCAGATTTCAGTATGTCATAAAGAGGTTGCATCAGAAGGGAAGCTTCGGGAATCCAGGAGCGGCAATAAGAAATGAGACAGAGAAAGGCGTGTAATGGCTTGTGGCCTCTCGGTAGTGGGATATCTCGAAGAGTCTGTATCCGGCCGTCAGTGATATGTCTTTTACCTTGGGAGATGCATTGTCCTAGGAATATCACGGTGGTTTTGCACCATTGCAGTTTTTCTTTAGATGCTTTACACCCTTGGTCGGCCAGAAAGCATAGGAGATCAGCAGACGATTCTTCGCATGTGGGTTGGTCAGGGGCACAAAGTAGTAAGTCGTCCACATACTGTAGTAGCGTAATTTCAGGGTGGGAAGATATCCATGAGTCCAGGATGGAGGTTAGAGCAAGTGAAAAATGGGTAGGAGAATTTTGTGCTCCCTGGGGTAGGACAGTCCAAACATACTGCTGTCGTTCATGGGTGAACGCAAAAAGGTATTGGCAGTCCTCCTGCAGTGCGATCGAATAGAAAGCATTGGCCAAATCGATCGCTGTAAAGTGAGTGGCCGAAGGGGGAATGCCGGACAGTATGGTATGAGGGTTTGACACCAAAGGGGTTTCTAGGACCGTTGCTTCATTGACAGCACGTAGATCTTGTACTAACCGGTACTTATCAGGTTCTCCCACCTTGCCTTTTTTCTTGACAGGAAAAAGCGGAGTATTGCAGGGGGATGATTGTCTCTTGATAGCTCCATTTGCCAAGAGTGTCTGTAGTTGCTTATTGATGGATTCAGATTGGGCTGGTTTAAGCGGATATTGAGGCTTCCTAGGTAGTACAGCGCCTTCCTTAAGACGAACCGCAACTGGAGGGACGCGCAGACGTCCAATGTCATCCGGACCCTGTGACCAGAGTGTTGGAGGAATGCGGGACAATACATGACCTGGGATGCTGGAATCGGATAACTCAGTTATATCTGTGGAGAGAAGAAGTGGTACAGAACAAAGAGAGGTTGCTTCAGCTTGGTCCAATGGGGTGGAAACAGTTATGGAGCCATCTGATAAGAAAGCAAGTTTAGCTTGCAGCCGGTAGAGCAAATCCGTTCCTAGAAGATTTAAAGGACAAGTAGATGAGACAACAAAATGAGCCAAAAGTCCAGAATAGGGTCCAACCTGTAATGGACAGGTCACTGGGTTGTCCCGTGGTTTGCCATCCACCCCTACACAGGAAACAGTGGTGTTAGATAGCGTTACTTGTTTGGGTAGATCCTGAGTCCTGATAACGCTTCTGGCTGCCCCTGTGTCTATCAGGAAGGTAGTAGGAGTACCCTGTATTGGCAAAGTCAATTTAGCTAAAGGTCCGGCTGGTTCAAGTGTGGTCATACTGGTCAATACAGGGGTGGAAGACACAGGGTAGCCCTCGTCCTATGGACGGTCTGTCGGGGTAACAGGAGGGGGTGGTGGTGGCCAATTGGCATCCTGATTTGATTTTTGGGACTGACGCCTAGGGGCTTTGCAATCCTTACTGAGATGGCCGGTCTTGTCACAGTTATAACATTTAGGATTTTTTTCTTTCTTTCTGCAATCCCTGATATCATGTCCTGTCCTCTTACAATAACGGCACCACACTACATCTTGTGGGTCTTTGTTAGGAGTACTATCTGCCATCATTAAGGGAGTGGATGTATGGGGCACATGCTGTGAAGATTCCAAACCCTTAGCAACGAGTGCCAATGTCTCAATAGGTAAGGTACGATATTCTGGTCTCGCTGTCATCAACCCCTTTTTTAAAGGTTCCTGTAATCCAGTCACAAAAGCAGAGGACAACATCTGTGTATGTGTTTTATTGTGACGGTCAAACCCCAGATCTATGAATACTTGTAACATACGGACCTGGTACTTCTCAACAGATTCGGATTTGTCCTGGGCCATGTCGTGAATGTTAATGGCCTGATCAGCCAGCCTACTCTGTGCCCACGCCTTAACCTGGTCACAGAATTCTAACCCTGACTCGTAATTATTGAGCGCCCTGGCTCTGCTGGGTTTAAATGCTGACATCATTACGGGCCAATAGGCATCACCCGCTTTTATTTCACACAGACTCTCTAAGTCCCTCCATGTAGCTGAGTAATTTTTCTGAATTCCTGACAACCTACGATAAAATTGCATGGGTTGGTGATCGGGGTCAGGTAGTTGGGCCAGGAGGGTGGACGCCTGGGATGGGGTAAACGTTACATATAATGGGGGGCCACTCATAGTTTGCATCGCGGAACTTCGGTAATTCCGTGAAGCAAAAGAGTCATCATCACTGGGATCGAAAGCTGGCATGGTATAAGGTGAAAGTGGACCCTGACTGTTGTCGGGTGGAGACTGTTTGCGACCTAACTGTTGGGGAGTACTTATGCGGGTGAATGCCTCAGATATATCATGCAATTGCCGTAAGTTGTCCTGTAACCCATCCCTTTGTAATTGGGTAATTCTCTTATGTTTCTGAGGGGCCCCAATGGTTTTGGGGATGGCTCCCGGAAACCCGGGAGTGGTTGAAGTAACCCGAGACCCCCCGTCATCTGTGCTGGTACAAATTCCCCCCACAGCCCCATCGGCTTCATCCCCAGACAACATAATGTGAGTCAAATGTGACACCGGTACATAATATGCCCCATCGGGGGTTAAAACTGGATATAATGGCGTTACCCCATTCTTAGCCAATTCATTGCTGGGCATGTGGGACTGTCCCCCTGAATCAGTACCCGTACTGGAACTGTTTGTAGGTGGGTTGGGGTTGGAATCCTTCTTATCAGCAGGATTCTCAGTCGGGGCGGTGGGTAGAGTAGTTGACCCATCTTTATAGGGTGGAGGGTCAGGAGTATTTACCATACAGTGAAAAGGGGGCTCTCTATGGTATAAATATTTGATGTTCCCATCTGATTGAATAACTCTTTGTTCTGACCACCCTTCCCTCTGTAGACCCTTGGCAACCCTAAACCACGCTTGTGCGCTGGATAACAGACCCTCGTCTTGGAGAACACCCTTTTTCTCCCTCACTACATTTTGCCAAGAATTCGGCTGTAGCCGAGGAGCGTTCGTGTTTATATCACATAATTTAGCCAATTTTTTGTAATCTTTGACTGGCTTCTTCCCTTCTCGGCTCTTGACTATTTCAAAAGCCGAAATCCCTTTTTGATCCCCCCCTGTTTTTGACTGCTCGTTCCCCATTATTTCTTTAATATTTCTTCCCAGAATTCGTCTGCGCTATGTAGAAGCAGTTTGGCCTTATCACTTCGTACACGTATAAAATCCAAAATCTCGGACTCTAAATAATCGGTATCTGGGTGTTGACTACAGACCATGGGACTGAGTCCGTGGTCGAAAGCAGATTTCCTTATATCAAATAGACTACGACCCCAACTGTTATCTAAATCAACGGGGAAATGCACATTAAGACGATACACATAAGATTCTTGACCCCCAAGGGGCGAGTCTGCCTCTGGAACGTTGGGATGTCTACCTAACTCTTCCTGTGTATAGCCTGTCATTTTTACACTGATCAATCGGTAACCTTTTTCACTTATTATAAACACAAGGCCACACAGACAATCTGGACAGGACATGAGGATTCAAGGTTGGTATAACAAGAAATTTTCAACCCTGGCTATTTCCTCAGCTTCACACTCCTCTAATCCAGCTGCTGGATGACTGTCACAGACACCTGGGAATTGGCCTGTGGAGAGTACTCTCGCCCTTATATCAAACAGACTGTCCCCTATATCAGTAGGACTCACAGGGAAATGGACGTTGAGACGGTATACCAAAAGGTCTGTAAACCCAGGAAGAATCGGTCCTAGACCTAGTCCACTAGCTGGATAACCCCCTGAGGTGATCTTTGTTAATCTCCACCCCACAGGAGTGATCACAAACAGTAAACCACACACACAATTAGGACATGACATTGAAACTCCACTTGAGATAAAATTTACAGAGATTCAATACA
Organism: Xenopus petersii; assembly: GCA_038501925.1. Taxonomy (NCBI): domain Eukaryota; kingdom Metazoa; phylum Chordata; class Amphibia; order Anura; family Pipidae; genus Xenopus; species Xenopus petersii. The sequence continues at coordinate 152,143,891 of CM076676.1, forward strand.
CAAAGGACCCTGATAACCTCGATACTGGTGGATATCTAGACTGTCCCCAAACCAGGTCAACAGGGAACCCTACTCCCACGTCTGGGAGATATCACCAATACGCTCCTCGGGATCGGCCAACCACTGAACAATGTTGCCGATGGAGAGATACACTATGGGCCGACTGACACGGCCGGTGCGCTGAAACTGATACCGCCACTCCTCGGGATCGGCCGACCACTACCGACTCAAACGGTCAGTGTCGCCGATGGGGAGTCACATTAGGGGCCGACTGGCACGGCCGGAGTGCTGCTGGACGGTACCAATTCCACGACTATTGGGTTGTTCCCTGTTATCAGATCCCTTTAAGATTACCTATGTCCCCATCCACCAGTAAAGAGTCAATGGATAACAAAACATAAAACATAAACCGGGCACAGATACTCTTTTACAGGTCGGGTAAATGGCACCAGGCAAGATGTTACCTGTCTTTGCTGGCTACTAAAAGTCGATATTGACAACAAACACCATCAGCAGTAGGCATAGGGATGACACAGGCAAGAAACTAATAACATAGGTCTTACCTGTGTCCCGGAGGTGATCAGTCTCCGTCCTTCCTCTACTGGGCATCTGTCGTCCGTGGCATCGGCTAGTGGTCAGCCAGAACCTGATGCCCCACGTTGGGCGCCAATTGTAATGGACAGAAGTCTGTCCTAAGAGTATCTGACCCTTCCGAATTATATGATAAGTAAATCCAACCGGCTGGCAGAAAGAAAACGACACTGACACGTCTGTTCAGTATGCAAACGTTTCTCACTCTGTGTTTATTGCAAAGTACAAAAAATTATAAAGGCAGAGCGGGGGGTGTGACACCCCCCTTAGCTTGCGGTTAAGCTATATAGCTTCAAATGGAAAAATTGCAAACTACGAAAGTCTAAGTCAAATATCTTCAAATGGAAAGCAATAAGGTATAAAGTCTCTTATGCGGTTTAATTCAGCAGTCGTCTTCAGGAAACAGGTGCAGAGTGGCATAACCACAAACGTATGTGACCTCCTTAGCACGAGTCTGTTTCTATGAAGAGGTTCCTCTTGGTTACGGCCTAGCGAGATATCTGGGTTATAGAGACATCTGAGCAGGAAATATGTTTTGCAAAATAGCTTATGCAAGGAAATATATCAGACATGCATGCAGTATGGCAGTAAAATAGACTTTTTAAATGATAGCAAACAGAATAGACTGACCAGTCCACCACAAGTCTGACGTCAGTGGTAGGAAAACTTTTCGAAGGGGTGTTAAAGGATAAGATAATTGACTTCCTTGAGTTTGTGCCAGAATGGTCTTATGCATAACTGAACTTGCCAGAATAATATCATTGCCTTTTATAAGGGGCTGAGCAGGAACCTCGACTCGGGGATGGCAGTGGATGTGATCTACTCAGACTTTGCTATAGCATTTGAAACAGTAACACACAGTAGGCTGCTGATAAAGGTAAGGAATATTGAAAAGTAATAATGAAAACTATTGGCAATAAGTATGTTTGGCTCGAGGTCTAGTCATTCAGCACATGTTGAAAAGGAGTGTATACTGTCCCTTTTGGAAACTTGCATGCAGTTGCCTGGCTAGCTCAGTCGGTAGAGCATGAGACTCTTAATCTCAGGGTCGTGGGTTCGAGCCCCACGTTGGGTGCTTGTTTTTCGGTTACTCCAGTATCGCAATAAGACACACGTGGCCAAAGTCGCAGCAATAATGTTGTACGAAATGAATGTTCGTACAATATTCCGTCCGTGTATGTAAGGAGATGAGCAACCAATATCGTCAGGCCAAAGTGGCACCAATAATGTTGTACGAAATGAATGTTCGTACAATATTCCGTCCATGTATGTAAGGAGATGAGCAACCAATATCGTCAGGCCAAAGTGGCACCAATAATGTTGTACGAAATGAATGTTCGTACAATATTCCGTCCGTGTATGTAAGGAGATGAGCGACCAATATCGTCAGAAGACTTTGATATCGGTTGTCTAGTGGATCGGCCCAGACAGAAAATTTTCATCGGGTGCCTTTGAAGGCATACATAAGAGATACTCATGTACCCAATGGAGATTTGTCAGAATGAGTTATTTTCAAAAATGGACGGAACCCTGGGGTAAACCTGTTGTTTGAAAGAGGGATTTCGGCCTTGATGCCTAAAGTAGGCAGCTTTCTGGAGTGAAGATTTAAAAGTTTGGTAGCGCACTGCTGGGAGTTTCTGTACAAGTCATAAAGCTCTACAAACTTGTATGTGTCTGGCATCGGCACATTCATGATTCATGGGACTTTACAAATCAGTTGCATTTTAGGGTGCGGGATGCAACACATTTCCTACATATAAAGCTACATTTTGAAAATATGATTTTTTGAAATTTGTTGGGAAGCCTATATCTTGTCCGGCAGATACCAGAGCATTTATTACAGGGGTGCGGTTTGATGGTCGCAGCACCGGCATCATCTTTCAGGGTAGGGGGGCCCCCGTGGTATTGTTGCGGTAATTACCGTCGCATCATTACCATCATATTTGCCATGTGTGCAATTAGCATACTCCTATAGGCTGTGAGTAAGGAACATACATATTGAATATTTTTTAGGGGGTTTGTCTCCTACCAGGGGGAGATTGTAAGTCTAATCACTTAAACAAAGGCACTGCTGAGATTCAAACTCAGGATCTCCTGTTTACTAGACAGGCGCTTTAACCATCTAAGCCACAGCGCCCCTGGAGTTTTGTCTGGGCAGGTGGTATTCCTAAAATTAAATGTCGCATGCCATATGCTAAACTACTAAACAAGCTTAGCCCTGTGATTGCCAAAGCTCCTTTCTTGATCTTTCAGGATTCCCTGAGGTCTGACATGGTGCCAGGAGACTTGCAAATTGCTAATGTGATGCCGCTGTATAAAAATGGCATCCTGTTCTCGGCCTCAAAACTATAGGCAGGTTAGTCTGACGTCAGTGGTAGGAAAACTTTTCGAAGGGGTGTTAAAGGATAAGATAATTGACTTCCTTGAGTTTGTGCCAGAATGGTCTTATGCATAACTGAACTTGCCAGAATAATATCATTGCCTTTTATAAGGGGCTGAGCAGGAACCTCGACTCGGGGATGGCAGTGGATGTGATCTACTCAGACTTTGCTATAGCATTTGATACAGTAACACACAGTAGGCTGCTGATAAAGGTAAGGAATATTGAAAAGTAATAATGAAAACTATTGGCAATAAGTATGTTTGGCTCGAGGTCTAGTCATTCAGCACATGTTGAAAAGGAGTGTATACTGTCCCTTTTGGACACTTGCATGCAGTTGCCTGGCTAGCTCAGTCGGTAGAGCATGAGACTCTTAATCTCAGGGTCGTGGGTTCGAGCCCCACGTTGGGCGCTTCTTTTTCGGTTACTCCAGTATCGCAATAAGACACACGTGGCCAAAGTCGCAGCAATAATGTTGTACAAAATGAATGTTCGTACAATATTCCGTCCGTGTATGTAAGGAGATGAGCAACCAATATCGTCAGGCCAAAGTGGCACCAATAATGTTGTACGAAATGAATGTTCGTACAATATTCCGTCCGTGTATGTAAGGAGATGAGCGACCAATATCGTCAGAAGACTTTGATATCGGTTGTCTAGTGGATCGGCCCAGACAGAAAATTTTCATCGGGCGCCTTTGAAGGCATACATAAGAGATACTCATGTACCCAATGGAGATTTGTCAGAATGAGTTATTTTCAAAAATTGACAGAACCCTGGGGTAAACCTGTTGTTTGAAAGAGGGATTTCGGCCTTGATGCCTAAAGGAGGCAGCTCTCTGGAGTGAAGATTTAAAAGTTTGGTAGCGCACTGCTGGGAGTTTCTGTACAAGTCATAAAGCTCTACAAACTTGTATGTGTCTGGCATCGGCAGATTCATGATTCATGGGACTTTACAAATCAGTTGCATTTTAGTGTGCGGGATGCAACACATTTCCGACATATAACGCTACATTTTGAAAATATGACTTTTTGAAATTTGTTGGGAAGCCTATATCTTGTCCGGCAGATACCAGAGCATTCATTACAGGGGTGCTGTTTGATGGTCGCATCACCGGCATCATCTTTCAGGGTAGGGTGGCCCCCGTGGTAGTGTTGCGGAAATTACCGTTGCATCATTATCATCATATTTGCCATGTGCGCAATTAGCATACTCCTATAGGCTGTGAGTAAGGAACATACATATTGAATATTTTTTAGGGGGTTTGTCTCCTACCAGGGCGAGATTGTAGGTCTAATCACTTAAACGAAGGCACTGCTGAGATTCAAACTCAGGATCTCCTGTTTACTAGACAGGCGCTTTAACCATCTAAGCCACAGCGCCCCTGGTTTTTTGTCTGGGAAGGTGGTACTCCTAAAATGAAATGCTGCATGCCATATGCTAAACTACTAAACAAGCTTAGCCCTGTGATTGCCAATGCTCCTTTCTTGATCTTTCAGGATTCCCTGAGGTCTGACATGGTGCCAGGAGACTTGCAAATTGCTAATGTGATGCCGCTATATAAAAATAGCATCCTGTTCTCGGCCTCAAAACTATAGGCAGGTTAGTCTGACGTCAGTGGTAGGAAAACTTTTCGAAGGGGTGTTAAAGGATAAGATAATTGACTTCCTTGAGTTTGTGCCAGAATGGTCTTATGCATAACTGAACTTGCCAGAATAATATCATTGCCTTTTATAAGGGGCTGAGCAGGAACCTCGACTCGGGGATGGCAGTGGATGTGATCTACTCAGACTTTGCTATAGCATTTGATACAGTAACACACAGTAGGCTGCTGATAAAGGTAAGGAATATTGAAAAGTAATAATGAAAACTATTGGCAATAAGTATGTTTGGCTCGAGGTCTAGTCATTCAGCACATGTTGAAAAGGAGTGTATACTGTCCCTTTTGGAAACTTGCATGCAGTTGCCTGGCTAGCTCAGTCGGTAGAGCATGAGACTCTTAATCTCAGGGTCGTGGGTTCGAGCCCCATGTTGGGTGCTTGTTTTTCGGTTACTCCAGTATCGCAATAAAACACACGTGGCCAAAGTCGCAGCAATAATGTTGTACGAAATGAATGTTCGTACAATATTCCGTCCGTGTATGTAAGGAGATGAGCAACCAATATCGTCAGGCCAAAGTGGCACCAATAATGTTGTACGAAATGAATGTTCGTACAATATTCCGTCCGTGTATGTAAGGAGATGAGCGACCAATATCGTCAGAAGACTTTGATATCGGTTGTCTAGTGGATCGGCCCAGACAGAAAATTTTCATCGGGCGCCTTTGAAGGCATACATAAGAGATACTCATGTACCCAATGGAGATTTGTCAGAATGAGTTATTTTCAAAAATGGACGGAACCCTGGGGTAAACCTGTTGTTTGAAAGAGGGATTTCGGCCTTGATGCCTAAAGTAGGCAGCTTTCTGGAGTGAAGATTTAAAAGTTTGGTAGCGCACTGCTGTGAGTTTCTGTACAAGTCATAAAGCTCTACAAACTTGTATGTGTCTGGCATCGGCACATTCATGATTCATGGGACTTTACAAATCAGTTGCATTTTAGTGTGCGGGATGCAACACATTTCCGACATATAACGCTACATTTTGAAAATATGATTTTTTTAAATTTGTTGGGAAGCCTATATCTTGTCCGGCAGATACCAGAGCATTCATTACAGGGGTGCTGTTTGATGGTCGCATCACCGGCGTCATCTTTCAGGGTAGGGTGGCCCCCGTGTTAGTGTTGCGGAAATTACCGTTGCATCATTATCATCATATTTGCCATGTGCGCAATTAGCATACTCCTATAGGCTGTGAGTAAGGAACATAGATATTGAATATTTTTTAGGGGGTTTGTCTCCTACCAGGGCGAGATTGTAGGTCTAATCACTTAAACGAAGGCACTGCTGAGAAAATGGAACTCAGGATATCCTGTTTACTAGACAGGCGCTTTAACCATCTAAGCCACAGCGCCCCTGGTTTTTTGTCTGGGAAGGTGGTACTCCTAAAATTAAATGTTGCATGCCATATGCTAAACTACTAAACAAGCTTAGCCCTGTGATTGCCAAAGCTCCTTTCTTGATCTTTCAGGATTCCCTGAGGTCTGACATGGTGCCAGGAGACTTGCAAATTGCTAATGTGATGCCGCTGTATAAAAATGGCATCCTGTTCTCGGCCTCAAAACTATAGGCAGGTTAGTCTGACGTCAGTGGTAGGAAAACTTTTCGAAGGGGTGTTAAAGGATAAGATAATTGACTTCCTTGAGTTTGTGCCAGAATGGTCTTATGCATAACTGAACTTGCCAGAATAATATCATTGCCTTTTATAAGGGGCTGAGCAGGAACCTCGACTCGGGGATGGCAGTGGATGTGATCTACTCAGACTTTGCTATAGCATTTGATACAGTAACACACAGTAGGCTGCTGATAAAGGTAAGGAATATTGAAAAGTAATAATGAAAACTATTGGCAATAAGTATGTTTGGCTCGAGGTCTAGTCATTCAGCACATGTTGAAAAGGAGTGTATACTGTCCCTTTTGGACACTTGCATGCAGTTGCCTGGCTAGCTCAGTCGGTAGAGCATGAGACTCTTAATCTCAGGGTCGTGGGTTCGAGCCCCACGTTGGGCGCTTCTTTTTCGGTTACTCCAGTATCGCAATAAGACACACGTGGCCAAAGTCGCAGCAATAATGTTGTACAAAATGAATGTTCGTACAATATTCCGTCCGTGTATGTAAGGAGATGAGCAACCAATATCGTCAGGCCAAAGTGGCACCAATAATGTTGTACGAAATGAATGTTCGTACAATATTCCGTCCGTGTATGTAAGGAGATGAGCGACCAATATCGTCAGAAGACTTTGATATCGGTTGTCTAGTGGATCGGCCCAGACAGAAAATTTTCATCGGGCGCCTTTGAAGGCATACATAAGAGATACTCATGTACCCAATGGAGATTTGTCAGAATGAGTTATTTTCAAAAATTGACAGAACCCTGGGGTAAACCTGTTGTTTGAAAGAGGGATTTCGGCCTTGATGCCTAAAGTAGGCAGCTCTCTGGAGTGAAGATTTAAAAGTTTGGTAGCGCACTGCTGGGAGTTTCTGTACAAGTCATAAAGCTCTACAAACTTGTATGTGTCTGGCATCGGCAGATTCATGATTCATGGGACTTTACAAATCAGTTGCATTTTAGTGTGCGGGATGCAACACATTTCCGACATATAACGCTACATTTTGAAAATATGATTTTTTGAAATTTGTTGGGAAGCCTATATCTTGTCCGGCAGATACCAGAGCATTCATTACAGGGGTGCTGTTTGATGGTCGCATCACCGGCGTCATCTTTCAGGGTAGGGTGGCCCCCGTGGTAGTGTTGCGGAAATTACCGTTGCATCATTATCATCATATTTGCCATGTGTGCAATTAGCATACTCCTACAGGCTGTGAGTAAGGAACATACATATTGAATATTTTTTAGGGGGTTTGTCTCCTACCAGGGCGAGATTGTAGGTCTAATCACTTAAACGAAGGCACTGCTGAGATTCGAACTCAGGATCTCCTGTTTACTAGACAGGCGCTTTAACCATCTAAGCCACAGCGCCCCTGGTTTTTTGTCTGGGAAGGTGGTACTCCTAAAATGAAATGCTGCATGCCATATGCTAAACTACTAAACAAGCTTAGCCCTGTGATTGCCAATGCTCCTTTCTTGATCTTTCAGGATTCCCTGAGGTCTGACATGGTGCCAGGAGACTTGCAAATTGCTAATGTGATGCCGCTATATAAAAATAGCATCCTGTTCTCGGCCTCAAAACTATAGGCAGGTTAGTCTGACGTCAGTGGTAGGAAAACTTTTCGAAGGGGTGTTAAAGGATAAGATAATTGACTTCCTTGAGTTTGTGCCAGAATGGTCTTATGCATAACTGAACTTGCCAGAATAATATCATTGCCTTTTATAAGGGGCTGAGCAGGAACCTCGACTCGGGGATGGCAGTGGATGTGATCTACTCAGACTTTGCTATAGCATTTGATACAGTAACACACAGTAGGCTGCTGATAAAGGTAAGGAATATTGAAAAGTAATAATGAAAACTATTGGCAATAAGTATGTTTGGCTCGAGGTCTAGTCATTCAGCACATGTTGAAAAGGAGTGTATACTGTCCCTTTTGGAAACTTGCATGCAGTTGCCTGGCTAGCTCAGTCGGTAGAGCATGAGACTCTTAATCTCAGGGTCGTGGGTTCGAGCCCCATGTTGGGTGCTTGTTTTTCGGTTACTCCAGTATCGCAATAAGACACACGTGGCCAAAGTGGCACCAATAATGTTGTACGAAATGAATGTTCGTACAATATTCCGTCCGTGTATGTAAGGAGATGAGCGACCAATATCGTCAGAAGACTTTGATATCGGTTGTCTAGTGGATCGGCCCAGACAGAAAATTTTCATCGGGCGCCTTTGAAGGCATACATAAGAGATACTCATGTACCCAATGGAGATTTGTCAGAATGAGTTATTTTCAAAAATGGACGGAACACTGGGGTAAACCTGTTGTTTGAAAGAGGGATTTCGGCCTTGATGCCTAAAGTAGGCAGCTTTCTGGAGTGAAGATTTAAAAGTTTGGTAGCGCACTGCTGTGAGTTTCTGTACAAGTCATAAAGCTCTACAAACTTGTATGTGTCTGGCATCGGCACATTCATGATTCATGGGACTTTACAAATCAGTTGCATTTTAGTGTGCGGGATGCAACACATTTCCGACATATAACGCTACATTTTGAAAATATGATTTTTTGAAATTTGTTGGGAAGCCTATATCTTGTCCGGCAGATACCAGAGCATTCATTACAGGGGTGCTGTTTGATGGTCGCATCACCGGCGTCATCTTTCAGGGTAGGGGTGGCCCCCGTGGTAGTGTTGCGGAAATTACCGTTGCATCATTATCATCATATTTGCCATGTGCGCAATTAGCATACTCCTACAGGCTGTGAGTAAGGAACATACATATTGAATATTTTTTAGGGGGTTTGTCTCCTACCAGGGCGAGATTGTAGGTCTAATCACTTAAACGAAGGCACTGCTGAGATTCGAACTCAGGATCTCCTGTTTACTAGACAGGCGCTTTAACCATCTAAGCCACAGCGCCCCTGGTTTTTTGTCTGGGAAGGTGGTACTCCTAAAATGAAATGCTGCATGCCATATGCTAAACTACTAAACAAGCTTAGCCCTGTGATTGCCAATGCTCCTTTCTTGATCTTTCAGGATTCCCTGAGGTCTGACATGGTGCCAGGAGACTTGCAAATTGCTAATGTGATGCCGCTATATAAAAATAGCATCCTGTTCTCGGCCTCAAAACTATAGGCAGGTTAGTCTGACGTCAGTGGTAGGAAAACTTTTCGAAGGGGTGTTAAAGGATAAGATAATTGACTTCCTTGAGTTTGTGCCAGAATGGTCTTATGCATAACTGAACTTGCCAGAATAATATCATTGCCTTTTATAAGGGGCTGAGCAGGAACCTCGACTCGGGGATGGCAGTGGATGTGATCTACTCAGACTTTGCTATAGCATTTGATACAGTAACACACAGTAGGCTGCTGATAAAGGTAAGGAATATTGAAAAGTAATAATGAAAACTATTGGCAATAAGTATGTTTGGCTCGAGGTCTAGTCATTCAGCACATGTTGAAAAGGAGTGTATACTGTCCCTTTTGGAAACTTGCATGCAGTTGCCTGGCTAGCTCAGTCGGTAGAGCATGAGACTCTTAATCTCAGGGTCGTGGGTTCGAGCCCCATGTTGGGTGCTTGTTTTTCGGTTACTCCAGTATCGCAATAAGACACACGTGGCCAAAGTCGCAGCAATAATGTTGTACGAAATGAATGTTCGTACAATATTCCGTCCGTGTATGTAAGGAGATGAGCAACCAATATCGTCAGGCCAAAGTGGCACCAATAATGTTGTACGAAATGAATGTTCGTACAATATTCCGTCCGTGTATGTAAGGAGATGAGCGACCAATATCGTCAGAAGACTTTGATATCGGTTGTCTAGTGGATCGGCCCAGACAGAAAATTTTCATCGGGCGCCTTTGAAGGCATACATAAGAGATACTCATGTACCCAATGGAGATTTGTCAGAATGAGTTATTTTCAAAAATGGACGGAACACTGGGGTAAACCTGTTGTTTGAAAGAGGGATTTCGGCCTTGATGCCTAAAGTAGGCAGCTTTCTGGAGTGAAGATTTAAAAGTTTGGTAGCGCACTGCTGTGAGTTTCTGTACAAGTCATAAAGCTCTACAAACTTGTATGTGTCTGGCATCGGCACATTCATGATTCATGGGACTTTACAAATCAGTTGCATTTTAGTGTGCGGGATGCAACACATTTCCGACATATAACGCTACATTTTGAAAATATGATTTTTTGAAATTTGTTGGGAAGCCTATATCTTGTCCGGCAGATACCAGAGCATTCATTACAGGGGTGCTGTTTGATGGTCGCATCACCGGCGTCATCTTTCAGGGTAGGGTGGCCCCCGTGGTAGTGTTGCGGAAATTACCATTGCATCATTATCATCATATTTGCCATGTGCGCAATTAGCATACTCCTACAGGCTGTGAGTAAGGAACATACATATTGAATATTTTTTAGGGGGTTTGTCTCCTACCAGGGCGAGATTGTAGGTCTAATCACTTAAACGAAGGCACTGCTGAGATTCGAACTCAGGATCTCCTGTTTACTAGACAGGCGCTTTAACCATCTAAGCCACAGCGCCCCTGGTTTTTTGTCTGGGAAGGTGGTACTCCTAAAATGAAATGCTGCATGCCATATGCTAAACTACTAAACAAGCTTAGCCCTGTGATTGCCAATGCTCCTTTCTTGATCTTTCAGGATTCCCTGAGGTCTGACATGGTGCCAGGAGACTTGCAAATTGCTAATGTGATGCCGCTATATAAAAATAGCATCCTGTTCTCGGCCTCAAAACTATAGGCAGGTTAGTCTGACGTCAGTGGTAGGAAAACTTTTCGAAGGGGTGTTAAAGGATAAGATAATTGACTTCCTTGAGTTTGTGCCAGAATGGTCTTATGCATAACTGAACTTGCCAGAATAATATCATTGCCTTTTATAAGGGGCTGAGCAGGAACCTCGACTCGGGGATGGCAGTGGATGTGATCTACTCAGACTTTGCTATAGCATTTGATACAGTAACACACAGTAGGCTGCTGATAAAGGTAAGGAATATTGAAAAGTAATAATGAAAACTATTGGCAATAAGTATGTTTGGCTCGAGGTCTAGTCATTCAGCACATGTTGAAAAGGAGTGTATACTGTCCCTTTTGGAAGCTTGCATGCAGTTGCCTGGCTAGCTCAGTCGGTAGAGCATGAGACTCTTAATCTCAGGGTCGTGGGTTCGAGCCCCATGTTGGGTGCTTGTTTTTCGGTTACTCCAGTATCGCAATAAGACACACGTGGCCAAAGTCGCAGCAATAATGTTGTACGAAATGAATGTTCGTACAATATTCCGTCCGTGTATGTAAGGAGATGAGCAACCAATATCGTCAGGCCAAAGTGGCACCAATAATGTTGTACGAAATGAATGTTCGTACAATATTCCGTCCGTGTATGTAAGGAGATGAGCGACCAATATCGTCAGAAGACTTTGATATCGGTTGTCTAGTGGATCGGCCCAGACAGAAAATTTTCATCGGGCGCCTTTGAAGGCATACATAAGAGATACTCATGTACCCAATGGAGATTTGTCAGAATGAGTTATTTTCAAAAATGGACGGAACCCTGGGGTAAACCTGTTGTTTGAAAGAGGGATTTCGGCCTTGATGCCTAAAGTAGGCAGCTTTCTGGAGTGAAGATTTAAAAGTTTGGTAGCGCACTGCTGTGAGTTTCTGTACAAGTCATAAAGCTCTACAAACTTGTATGTGTCTGGCATCGGCACATTCATGATTCATGGGACTTTACAAATCAGTTGCATTTTAGTGTGCGGGATGCAACACATTTCCGACATATAACGCTACATTTTGAAAATATGATTTTTTTAAATTTGTTGGGAAGCCTATATCTTGTCCGGCAGATACCAGAGCATTCATTACAGGGGTGCTGTTTGAAACAGTTTGAAACAGCACCGGCGTCATCTTTCAGGGTAGGGGGGCCCCATGGTAGTGTTGTGGTAATTACCGTTGCATCATTATCATCATATTTGCCATGTGTGCAATTAGCATACTCCTATAGGCTGTGAGTAAGGAACATACATATTGAATATTTTTTAGGGGGTTTGTCTCCTACCAGGGGGAGATTGTAGGTCTAATCACTTAAACAAAGGCACTGCTGAGATTCGAACTCAGGATCTCCTGTTTACTAGACAGGCGCTTTAACCATCTAAGCCACAGCTCCCCTGTTGCTTTGTATGGGCAGGTGGTACTCCTAAAATTAAATGTTGCATGCCATATGCTAAACTACTAAACAAGCTTAGCCCTGTGATTGCCAAAGCTCCTTTCTTGATCTTTCAGGATTCCCTGAGGTCTGACATGGTGCCAGGAGACTTGCAAATTGCTAATGTGATGCCGCTATATAAAAATAGCATCCTGTTCTCGGCCTCAAAACTATAGGCAGGTTAGTCTGACGTCAGTGGTAGGAAAACTTTTCGAAGGGGTGTTAAAGGATAAGATAATTGACTTCCTTGAGTTTGTGCCAGAATGGTCTTATGCATAACTGAACTTGCCAGAATAATATCATTGCCTTTTATAAGGGGCTGAGCAGGAACCTCGACTCGGGGATGGCAGTGGATGTGATCTACTCAGACTTTGCTATAGCATTTGATACAGTAACACACAGTAGGCTGCTGATAAAGGTAAGGAATATTGAAAAGTAATAATGAAAACTATTGGCTATAAGTATGTTTGGCTCGAGGTCTAGTCATTCAGCACATGTTGATAAGGAGTGTATACTGTCCCTTTTGGAAGCTTGCATGCAGTTGCCTGGCTAGCTCAGTCGGTAGAGCATGAGACTCTTAATCTCAGGGTCGTGGGTTCGAGCCCCACGTTGGGTGCTTGTTTTTCGGTTACTCCAGTATCGCAATAAGACACACGTGGCCAAAGTCGCAGCAATAATGTTGTACGAAATGAATGTTCGTACAATATTCCGTCCGTGTATGTAAGGAGATGAGCAACCAATATCGTCAGGCCAAAGTGGCACCAATAATGTTGTACGAAATGAATGTTCGTACAATATTCCCTCCGTGTATGTAAGGAGATGAGCGACCAATATCGTCAGAAGACTTTGATATCGGTTGTCTAGTGGATCGGCCCAGACAGAAAATTTTCATCGGGCGCCTTTGAAGGCATACATAAGAGATACTCATGTACCCAATGGAGATTTGTCAGAATGAGTTATTTTCAAAAATGGACGGAACCCTGGGGTAAACCTGTTGTTTGAAAGAGGGATTTCGGCCTTGATGCCTAAAGTAGGCAGCTTTCTGGAGTGAAGATTTAAAAGTTTGGTAGCGCACTGCTGGGAGTTTCTGTACAAGTCATAAAGCTCTACAAACTTGTATGTGTCTGGCATCGGCACATTCATGATTCATGGGACTTTACAAATCAGTTGCATTTTAGTGTGCGGGATGCAACACATTTCCGACATATAACGCTACATTTTGAAAATATGATTTTTTGAAATTTGTTGGGAAGCCTATATCTTGTCCGGCAGATACCAGAGCATTCATTACAGGGGTGCTGTTTGAAACAGCACCGGCGTCATCTTTCAGGGTAGGGGGGCCCCCGTGGTAGTGTTGCGGTAATTACCGTCGCATCATTATCATCATATTTGGCATGTGCGCAATTAGCATACTCCTATAGGCTGTGAGTAAGGAACATACATATTGAATATTTTTTAGGGGGTTTGTCTCCTACCAGGGCGAGATTGTAGGTCTAATCACTTAAACGAAGGCACTGCTGAGATTCGAACTCAGGATCTCCTGTTTACTAGACAGGCGCTTTAACCATCTAAGCCACAGCGCCCCTGGTGTTTTGTCTGGGAAGGTGGTACTCCTAAAATGAAATGCTGCATGCCATATGCTAAACTACTAAACAAGCTTAGCCCTGTGATTGCCAAAGCTCCTTTCTTGATCTTTCAGGATTCCCTGAGGTCTGACATGGTGCCAGGAGACTTGCAAATTGCTAATGTGATGCCGCTATATAAAAATAGCATCCTGTTCTCGGCCTCAAAACTATAGGCAGGTTAGTCTGACGTCAGTGGTAGGAAAACTTTTCGAAGGGGTGTTAAAGGATAAGATAATTGACTTCCTTGAGTTTGTGCCAGAATGGTCTTATGCATAACTGAACTTGCCAGAATAATATCATTGCCTTTTATAAGGGGCTGAGCAGGAACCTCGACTCGGGGATGGCAGTGGATGTGATCTACTCAGACTTTGCTATAGCATTTGATACAGTAACACACAGTAGGCTGCTGATAAAGGTAAGGAATATTGAAAAGTAATAATGAAAACTATTGGCTATAAGTATGTTTGGCTCGAGGTCTAGTCATACAGCACATGTTGATAAGGAGTGTATACTGTCCCTTTTGGAAGCTTGCATGCAGTTGCCTGGCTAGCTCAGTCGGTAGAGCATGAGACTCTTAATCTCAGGGTCGTGGGTTCGAGCCCCACGTTGGGTGCTTGTTTTTCGGTTACTCCAGTATCGCAATAAGACACACGTGGCCAAAGTCGCAGCAATAATGTTGTACGAAATGAATGTTCGTACAATATTCCGTCCGTGTATGTAAGGAGATGAGCAACCAATATCGTCAGGCCAAAGTGGCACCAATAATGTTGTACGAAATGAATGTTCGTACAATATTCCCTCCGTGTATGTAAGGAGATGAGCGACCAATATCGTCAGAAGACTTTGATATCGGTTGTCTAGTGGATCGGCCCAGACAGAAAATTTTCATCGGGCGCCTTTGAAGGCATACATAAGAGATACTCATGTACCCAATGGAGATTTGTCAGAATGAGTTATTTTCAAAAATGGACGGAACCCTGGGGTAAACCTGTTGTTTGAAAGAGGGATTTCGGCCTTGATGCCTAAAGTAGGCAGCTTTCTGGAGTGAAGATTTAAAAGTTTGGTAGCGCACTGCTGGGAGTTTCTGTACAAGTCATAAAGCTCTACAAACTTGTATGTGTCTGGCATCGGCACATTCATGATTCATGGGACTTTACAAATCAGTTGCATTTTAGTGTGCGGGATGCAACACATTTCCGACATATAACGCTACATTTTGAAAATATGATTTTTTGAAATTTGTTGGGAAGCCTATATCTTGTCCGGCAGATACCAGAGCATTCATTACAGGGGTGCTGTTTGAAACAGCACCGGCGTCATCTTTCAGGGTAGGGGGGCCCCCGTGGTAGTGTTGCGGTAATTACCGTCGCATCATTATCATCATATTTGGCATGTGCGCAATTAGCATACTCCTATAGGCTGTGAGTAAGGAACATACATATTGAATATTTTTTAGGGGGTTTGTCTCCTACCAGGGCGAGATTGTAGGTCTAATCACTTAAAAGAAGGCACTGCTGAGATTCGAACTCAGGATCTCCTGTTTACTAGACAGGCGCTTTAACCATCTAAGCCACAGCGCCCCTGGTGTTTTGTCTGGGAAGGTGGTACTCCTAAAATGAAATGCTGCATGCCATATGCTAAACTACTAAACAAGCTTAGCCCTGTGATTGCCAAAGCTCCTTTCTTGATCTTTCAGGATTCCCTGAGGTCTGACATGGTGCCAGGAGACTTGCAAATTGCTAATGTGATGCCGCTGTATAAAAATGGCATCCTGTTCTCGGCCTCAAAACTATAGGCAGGTTAGTCTGACGTCAGTGGTAGGAAAACTTTTCGAAGGGGTGTTAAAGGATAAGATAATTGACTTCCTTGAGTTTGTGCCAGAATGGTCTTATGCATAACTGAACTTGCCAGAATAATATCATTGCCTTTTATAAGGGGCTGAGCAGGAACCTCGACTCGGGGATGGCAGTGGATGTGATCTACTCAGACTTTGCTATAGCATTTGATACAGTAACACACAGTAGGCTGCTGATAAAGGTAAGGAATATTGAAAAGTAATAATGAAAACGATTGGCAATAAGTATGTTTAGCTCGAGGTCTAGTCATTCAGCACATGTTGAAAAGGAGTGTATACTGTCCCTTTTGGACACTTGCATGCAGTTGCCTGGCTAGCTCAGTCGGTAGAGCATGAGACTCTTAATCTCAGGCTCGTGGGTTCGAACCCCACGTTGGGCGCTTCTTTTTCGGTTACTCCAGTATCGCAATAAGACACACGTGGCCAAAGTCGCAGCAATAATGTTGTACAAAATGAATGTTCGTTCAATATTCCGTCCGTGTATGTAAGGAGATGAGCAACCAATATCGTCAGGCCAAAGTGGCACCAATAATGTTGTACGAAATGAATGTTCGTACAATATTCCGTCCGTGTATGTAAGGAGATGAGCGACCAATATCGTCAGAAGACTTTGATATCGGTTGTCTAGTGGATCGGCCCAGACAGAAAATTTTCATCGGGCGCCTTTGAAGGCATACATAAGAGATACTCATGTACCCAATGGAGATTTGTCAGAATGAGTTATTTTCAAAAATTGACAGAACCCTGGGGTAAACCTGTTGTTTGAAAGAGGGATTTCGGCCTTGATGCCTAAAGTAGGCAGCTCTCTGGAGTGAAGATTTAAAAGTTTGGTAGCGCACTGCTGGGCGTTTCTGTACAAGTCATAAAGCTCTACAAACTTGTATGTGTCTGGCATCGGCAGATTCATGATTCATGGGACTTTACAAATCAGTTGCATTTTAGTGTGCGGGATGCAACACATTTCCGACATATAACGCTACATTTTGAAAATATGATTTTTTGAAATTTGTTGGGAAGCCTATATCTTGTCCGGCAGATACCAGAGCATTCATTACAGGGGTGCTGTTTGATGGTCGCATCACCGGCGTCATCTTTCAGGGTAGGGTGGCCCCCGTGGTAGTGTTGCGGAAATTACCGTTGCATCATTATCATCATATTTGCCATGTGTGCAATTAGCATACTCCTACAGGCTGTGAGTAAGGAACATACATATTGAATATTTTTTAGGGGGTTTGTCTCCTACCAGGGCGAGATTGTAGGTCTAATCACTTAAACGAAGGCACTGCTGAGATTCGAACTCAGGATCTCCTGTTTACTAGACAGGCGCTTTAACCATCTAAGCCACAGCGCCCCTGGTTTTTTGTCTGGGAAGGTGGTACTCCTAAAATGAAATGCTGCATGCCATATGCTAAACTACTAAACAAGCTTAGCCCTGTGATTGCCAATGCTCCTTTCTTGATCTTTCAGGATTCCCTGAGGTCTGACATGGTGCCAGGAGACTTGCAAATTGCTAATGTGATGCCGCTATATAAAAATAGCATCCTGTTCTCGGCCTCAAAACTATAGGCAGGTTAGTCTGACGTCAGTGGTAGGAAAACTTTTCGAAGGGGTGTTAAAGGATAAGATAATTGACTTCCTTGAGTTTGTGCCAGAATGGTCTTATGCATAACTGAACTTGCCAGAATAATATCATTGCCTTTTATAAGGGGCTGAACAGGAACCTCGACTCGGGGATGGCAGTGGATGTGATCTACTCAGACTTTGCTATAGCATTTGATACAGTAACACACAGTAGGCTGCTGATAAAGGTAAGGAATATTGAAAAGTAATAATGAAAACTATTGGCAATAAGTATGTTTGGCTCGAGGTCTAGTCATTCAGCACATGTTGAAAAGGAGTGTATACTGTCCCTTTTGGAAGCTTGCATGCAGTTGCCTGGCTAGCTCAGTCGGTAGAGCATGAGACTCTTAATCTCAGGGTCGTGGGTTCGAGCCCCATGTTGGGTGCTTGTTTTTCGGTTACTCCAGTATCGCAATAAGACACACGTGGCCAAAGTCGCAGCAATAATGTTGTACGAAATGAATGTTCGTACAATATTCCGTCCGTGTATGTAAGGAGATGAGCAACCAATATCGTCAGGCCAAAGTGGCACCAATAATGTTGTACGAAATGAATGTTCGTACAATATTCCGTCCGTGTATGTAAGGAGATGAGCGACCAATATCGTCAGAAGACTTTGATATCGGTTGTCTAGTGGATCGGCCCAGACAGAAAATTTTCATCGGGCGCCTTTGAAGGCATACATAAGAGATACTCATGTACCCAATGGAGATTTGTCAGAATGAGTTATTTTCAAAAATGGACGGAACCCTGGGGTAAACCTGTTGTTTGAAAGAGGGATTTCGGCCTTGATGCCTAAAGTAGGCAGCTTTCTGGAGTGAAGATTTAAAAGTTTGGTAGCGCACTGCTGTGAGTTTCTGTACAAGTCATAAAGCTCTATAAACTTGTATGTGTCTGGCATCGGCACATTCATGATTCATGGGACTTTACAAATCAGTTGCATTTTAGTGTGCGGGATGCAACACATTTCCGACATATAACGCTACATTTTGAAAATATGATTTTTTTAAATTTGTTGGGAAGCCTATATCTTGTCCGGCAGATACCAGAGCATTCATTACAGGGGTGCTGTTTGATGGTCGCATCACCGGCGTCATCTTTCAGGGTAGGGTGGCCCCCGTGTTAGTGTTGCGGAAATTACCGTTGCATCATTATCATCATATTTGCCATGTGCGCAATTAGCATACTCCTATAGGCTGTGAGTAAGGAACATAGATATTGAATATTTTTTAGGGGGTTTGTCTCCTACCAGGGCGAGATTGTAGGTCTAATCACTTAAACGAAGGCACTGCTGAGATTCGAACTCAGGATATCCTGTTTACTAGACAGGCGCTTTAACCATCTAAGCCACAGCGCCCCTGGTTTTTTGTCTGGGAAGGTGGTACTCCTAAAATTAAATGTTGCATGCCATATGCTAAACTACTAAACAAGCTTAGCCCTGTGATTGCCAAAGCTCCTTTCTTGATCTTTCAGGATTCCCTGAGGTCTGACATGGTGCCAGGAGACTTGCAAATTGCTAATGTGATGCCGCTGTATAAAAATGGCATCCTGTTCTCGGCCTCAAAACTATAGGCAGGTTAGTCTGACGTCAGTGGTAGGAAAACTTTTCGAAGGGGTGTTAAAGGATAAGATAATTGACTTCCTTGAGTTTGTGCCAGAATGGTCTTATGCATAACTGAACTTGCCAGAATAATATCATTGCCTTTTATAAGGGGCTGAGCAGGAACCTCGACTCGGGGATGGCAGTGGATGTGATCTACTCAGACTTTGCTATAGCATTTGATACAGTAACACACAGTAGGCTGCTGATAAAGATAAGGAATATTGAAAAGTAATAATGAAAACTATTGGCAATAAGTATGTTTGGCTCGAGGTCTAGTCATTCAGCACATGCTGAAAAGGAGTGTATACTGTCCCTTTTGGACACTTGCATGCAGTTGCCTGGCTAGCTCAGTCGGTAGAGCATGAGACTCTTAATCTCAGGGTCGTGGGTTCGAGCCCCACGTTGGGCGCTTCTTTTTCGGTTACTCCAGTATCGCAATAAGACACACGTGGCCAAAGTCGCAGCAATAATGTTGTACAAAATGAATGTTCGTACAATATTCCGTCCGTGTATGTAAGGAGATGAGCAACCAATATCGTCAGGCCAAAGTGGCACCAATAATGTTGTACGAAATGAATGTTCGTACAATATTCCGTCCGTGTATGTAAGGAGATGAGCGACCAATATCGTCAGAAGACTTTGATATCGGTTGTCTAGTGGATCGGCCCAGACAGAAAATTTTCATCGGGCGCCTTTGAAGGCATACATAAGAGATACTCATGTACCCAATGGAGATTTGTCAGAATGAGTTATTTTCAAAAATTGACAGAACCCTGGGGTAAACCTGTTGTTTGAAAGAGGGATTTCGGCCTTGATGCCTAAAGTAGGCAGCTCTCTGGAGTGAAGATTTAAAAGTTTGGTAGCGCACTGCTGGGAGTTTCTGTACAAGTCATAAAGCTCTACAAACTTGTATGTGTCTGGCATCGGCAGATTCATGATTCATGGGACTTTACAAATCAGTTGCATTTTAGTGTGCGGGATGCAACACATTTCCGACATATAACGCTACATTTTGAAAATATGATTTTTTGAAATTTGTTGGGAAGCCTATATCTTGTCCGGCAGATACCAGAGCATTCATTACAGGGGTGCTGTTTGATGGTCGCATCACCGGCGTCATCTTTCAGGGTAGGGGGGCCCCGTGGTAGTGTTGCAGTAATTACCGTTGCATCATTATCATCATATTTGCCATGTGCGCAATTAGCATACTCCTATAGGCTGTGAGTAAGGAACATACATATTGAATATTTTTTAGAGGGTTTGTCTCCTACCAGGGGGAGATTGTAGGTCTAATCACTTAAACAAAGGCACTGCTGAGATTCGAACTCAGGATCTCCTGTTTACAAGACAGGCGCTTTAACCATCTAAGCCACAGCGCCCCTGGTGTTTTGTCTGGGCAGGTGGTACTCCTAAAATGAAATGTTGCATGCCATATGCTAAACTACTAAACAAGCTTAGCCCTGTGATTGCCAAAGCTCCTTTCTTGATCTTTCAGGATTCCCTGAGGTCTGACATGGTGCCAGGAGACTTGCAAATTGCTAATGTGATGCCGCTATATAAAAATAGCATCCTGTTCTCGGCCTCAAAACTATAGGCAGGTTAGTCTGACGTCAGTGGTAGGAAAACTTTTCGAAGGGGTGTTAAAGGATAAGATAATTGACTTCCTTGAGTTTGTGCCAGAATGGTCTTATGCATAACTGAACTTGCCAGAATAATATCATTGCCTTTTATAAGGGGCTGAGCAGGAACCTCGACTCGGGGATGGCAGTGGATGTGATCTACTCAGACTTTGCTATAGCATTTGATACAGTAACACACAGTAGGCTGCTGATAAAGGTAAGGAATATTGAAAAGTAATAATGAAAACTATTGGCAATAAGTATGTTTGGCTCAAGGTCTAGTCATTCAGCACATGTTGAAAAGGAGTGTATACTGTCCCTTTTGGAAGCTTGCATGCAGTTGCCTGGCTAGCTCAGTCGGTAGAGCATGAGACTCTTAATCTCAGGGTCGTGGGTTCGAGCCCCACGTTGGGTGCTTGTTTTTCGGTTACTCCAGTATCGCAATAAGACACACGTGGCCAAAGTCGCAGCAATAATGTTGTACGAAATGAATGTTCGTACAATATTCCGTCCGTGTATGTAAGGAGATGAGCAACCAATATCGTCAGGCCAAAGTGGCACCAATAATGTTGTACGAAATGAATGTTCGTACAATATTCCGTCCGTGTATGTAAGGAGATGAGCGACCAATATCGTCAGAAGACTTTGATATCGGTTGTCTAGTGGATCGGCCCAGACAGAAAATTTTCATCGGGCGCCTTTGAAGGCATACATAAGAGATACTCATGTACCCAATGGAGATTTGTCAGAATGAGTTATTTTCAAAAATGGACGGAACCCTGGGGTAAACCTGTTGTTTGAAAGAGGGATTTCGGCCTTGATGCCTAAAGTAGGCAGCTTTCTGGAGTGAAGATTTAAAAGTTTGGTAGCGCACTGCTGGGAGTTTCTGTACAAGTCATAAAGCTCTACAAACTTGTATGTGTCTGGCATCGGCACATTCATGATTCATGGGACTTTACAAATCAGTTGCATTTTAGTGTGCGGGATGCAACACATTTCCGACATATAACGCTACATTTTGAAAATATGATTTTTTTAAATTTGTTGGGAAGCCTATATCTTGTCCGGCAGATACCAGAGCATTCATTACAGGGGTGCTGTTTGAAACAGCACCGGCGTCATCTTTCAGGGAAGGGGGGCCCCCGTGGTAGTGTTGCGGTAATTACCGTCGCATCATTATCATCATATTTGCCATGTGCGCAATTAGCATACTCCTATAGGCTGTGAGTAAGGAACATACATATTGAATATTTTTTAGGGGGTTTGTCTCCTACCAGGGCGAGATTGTAGGTCTAATCACTTAAACGAAGGCACTGCTGAGATTCGAACTCAGGATCTCCTGTTTACTAGACAGGCGCTTTAACCATATAAGCCACAGCGCCCCTGGTGTTTTGTTTGGGAAGGTGGTACTCCTAAAATGAAATGCTGCATGCCATATGCTAAACTACTAAACAGGCTTAGCCCTGTGATTGCCAAAGCTCCTTTCTTGATCTTTCAGGATTCCCTGAGGTCTGACATGGTGCCAGGAGACTTGCAAATTGCTAATGTGATGCCGCTATATAAAAATCGCATCCTGTTCTCGGCCTCAAAACTATAGGCAGGTTAGTCTGATGTCAGTGGTAGGAAAACTTTTCGAAGGGGTGTTAAAGGATAAGATAATTGACTTCCTTGAGTTTGTGCCAGAATGGTCTTATGCATAACTGAACTTGCCAGAATAATATCATTGCCTTTTATAAGGGGCTGAGCAGGAACCTCGACTCGGGGATGGCAGTGGATGTGATCTACTCAGACTTTGCTATAGCATTTGATACAGTAACACACAGTAGGCTGCTGATAAAGGTAAGGAATATTGAAAAGTAATAATGAAAACTATTGGCAATAAGTATGTTTGGCTCGAGGTCTAGTCATTCAGCACATGTTGAAAAGGAGTGTATACTGTCCCTTTTGGACGCTTGCATGCAGTTGCCTGGCTAGCTCAGTCGGTAGAGCATGAGACTCTTAATCTCAGGGTCGTGGGTTCGAGCCCCACGTTGGGTGCTTGTTTTTCGGTTACTCCAGTATCGCAATAAGACACACGTGGCCAAAGTCGCAGCAATAATGTTGTACGAAATGAATGTTCGTACAATATTCCGTCCGTGTATGTAAGGAGATGAGCAACCAATATCGTCAGGCCAAAGTGGCACCAATAATGTTGTACGAAATGAATGTTCGTACAATATTCCGTCCGTGTATGTAAGGAGATGAGCGACCAATATCGTCAGAAGACTTTGATATCGGTTGTCTAGTGGATCGGCCCAGACAGAAAATTTTCATCGGGCGCCTTTGAAGGCATACATAAGAGATACTCATGTACCCAATGGAGATTTGTCAGAATGAGTTATTTTCAAAAATGGACGGAACCCTGGGGTAAACCTGTTGTTTGAAAGAGGGATTTCGGCCTTGATGCCTAAAGTAGGCAGCTTTCTGGAGTGAAGATTTAAAAGTTTGGTAGCGCACTGCTGGGAGTTTCTGTACAAGTCATAAAGCTCTACAAACTTGTATGTGTCTGGCATCGGCACATTCATGATTCATGGGACTTTACAAATCAGTTGCATTTTAGTGTGCGGGATGCAACACATTTCCGACATATAACGCTACATTTTGAAAATATGATTTTTTTAAATTTGTTGGGAAGCCTATATCTTGTCCGGCAAGATACCAGAGCATTCATTACAGGGGTGCTGTTTGAAACAGCACCGGCGTCATCTTTCAGGGTAGGGGGGCCCCTGTGGTAGTGTTGCGGTAATTACCGTCGCATCATTATCATCATATTTGCCATGTGCGCAATTAGCATACTCCTATAGGCTGTGAGTAAGGAACATACATATTGAATATTTTTTAGGGGGTTTGTGTCCTACCAGGGCGAGATTGTAGGTCTAATCACTTAAACAAAGGCACTGCTGAGATTCGAACTCAGGATCTCCTGTTTACGAGACAGGCGCTTTAACCATCTAAGCCACAGCGCCCCTGGTGTTTTGTCTGGGCAGGTGGTATTCTTAAAATGAAATGTCGCATGCCATATGCTAAACTACTAAACAAGCTTAGCCCTGTGATTGCCAAAGCTCCTTTCTTGATCTTTCAGGATTCCCTGAGGTCTGACATGGTGCCAGGAGACTTGCAAATTGCTAATGTGATGCCGCTGTATATAAATGGCATCCTGTTCTCGGCCTCAAAACTATAGGCAGGTTAGTCTGACGTCAGTGGTAGGAAAACTTTTCGAAGGGGTGTTAAAGGATAAGATAATTGACTTCCTTGAGTTTGTGCCAGAATGGTCTTATGCATAACTGAACTTGCCAGAATAATATCATTGCCTTTTATAAGGGGCTGAGCAGGAACCTCGACTCGGGGATGGCAGTGCATGTGATCTACTCAGACTTTGATATAGCATTTGATACAGTAACACACAGTAGGCTGCTGATAAAGGTAAGGAATATTGAAAAGTAATAATGAAAACTATTGGCAATAAGTATGTTTGGCTCAAGGTCTAGTCATTCAGCACATGTTGAAAAGGAGTGTATACTGTCCCTTTTGGAAGCTTGCATGCAGTTGCCTGGCTAGCTCAGTCGGTAGAGCATGAGACTCTTAATCTCAGGGTCGTGGGTTCGAGCCCCACGTTGGGTGCTTGTTTTTCGGTTACTCCAGTATCGCAATAAGACACACGTGGCCAAAGTCGCAGCAATAATGTTGTACGAAATGAATGTTCGTACAATATTCCGTCCGTGTATGTAAGGAGATGAGCAACCAATATCGTCAGGCCAAAGTGGCACCAATAATGTTGTACGAAATGAATGTTCGTACAATATTCCGTCCGTGTATGTAAGGAGATGAGCGACCAATATCGTCAGAAGACTTTGATATCGGTTGTCTAGTGGATCGGCCCAGACAGAAAATTTTCATCGGGCGCCTTTGAAGGCATACATAAGAGATACTCATGTACCCAATGGAGATATGTCAGAATGTGTTATTTTCAAAAATGGACGGAACCCTGGGGTAAACCTGTTGTTTGAAAGAGGGATTTCGGCCTTGATGCCTAAAGTAGGCAGCTTTCTGGAGTGAAGATTTAAAAGTTTGGTAGTGCACTGCTGTACAAGTCATAAAGCTCTACAAACTTGTATGTGTCTGGCATCGGCACATTCATGATTCATGGGACTTTACAAATCAGTTGCATTTTAGTGTGCGGGATGCAACACATTTCCGACATATAACGCTACATTTTGAAAATATGATTTTTTTAAATTTGTTGGGAAGCCTATATCTTGTCCGGCAGATACCAGAGCATTCATTACAGGGGTGCGGTTTGATGGTCACAGCACCGGCATCATCTTTCAGGGTAGGGGGGCCCCGTGGTAGTGTTGTGGTAATTACCGTTGCATCATTATCATCATATTTGCCATGTGCGCAATTAGCATACTCCTATAGGCTGTGAGTAAGGAACATACATATTGAATATTTTTTAGGGGGTTTGTCTCCTACCAGGGGGAGATTGTAGGTCTAATCACTTAAACAAAGGCACTGCTTAGATTCGAACTCAGGATTTCTTGTTTACTAGACAGGCGCTTTAACCATCTAAGCCACAGCGCCCCTGGTGCTTTGTTTGGCCAGGTGGTACTCCTAAAATTAAATGTTGCATGCCATATGCTAAACTACTAAACAAGCTTAGCCCTGTGATTGCCAAAGCTCCTTTCTTGATCTTTCAGGATTCCCTGAGGTCTGACATGGTGCCAGGAGACTTGCAAATTGCTAATGTGATGCCGCTGTATAAAAATGGCATCCTGTTCTCGGCCTCAAAACTATAGGCAGGTTAGTCTGATGTCAGTGGTAGGAAAACTTTTCGAAGGGGTGTTAAAGGATAAGATAATTGACTTCCTTGAGTTTGTGCCAGAATGGTCTTATGCATAACTGAACTTGCCAGAATAATATCATTGCCTTTTATAAGGGGCTGAGCAGGAACCTCGACTCGGGGATGGCAGTGGATGTGATCTACTCAGACTTTGCTATAGCATTTGATACAGTAACACACAGTAGGCTGCTGATAAAGGTAAGGAATATTGAAAAGTAATAATGAAAACTATTGGCAATAAGTATGTTTGGCTCGAGGTCTAGTCATTCAGCACATGTTGAAAAGGAGTGTATACTGTCCCTTTTGGACGCTTGCATGCAGTTGCCTGGCTAGCTCAGTCGGTAGAGCATGAGACTCTTAATCTCAGGGTCGTGGGTTCGAGCCCCACGTTGGGTGCTTGTTTTTCGGTTACTCCAGTATCGCAATAAGACACACGTGGCCAAAGTCGCAGCAATAATGTTGTACGAAATGAATGTTCGTACAATATTCCGTCCGTGTATGTAAGGAGATGAGCAACCAATATCGTCAGGCCAAAGTGGCACCAATAATGTTGTACGAAATGAATGTTCGTACAATATTCCGTCCGTGTATGTAAGGAGATGAGCGACCAATATCGTCAGAAGACTTTGATATCGGTTGTCTAGTGGATCGGCCCAGACAGAAAATTTTCATCGGGCGCCTTTGAAGGCATACATAAGAGATACTCATGTACCCAATGGAGATTTGTCAGAATGAGTTATTTTCAAAAATGGACGGAACCCTGGGGTAAACCTGTTGTTTGAAAGAGGGATTTCGGCCTTGATGCCTAAAGTAGGCAGCTTTCTGGAGTGAAGATTTAAAAGTTTGGTAGCGCACTGCTGGGAGTTTCTTTACAAGTCATAAAGCTCTACAAACTTGTATGTGTCTGGCATCGGCACATTCATGATTCATGGGACTTTACAAATCAGTTGCATTTTAGTGTGCGGGATGCAACACATTTCCGACATATAACGCTACATTTTGAAAATATGATTTTTTTAAATTTGTTGGGAAGCCTATATCTTGTCCGGCAAGATACCAGAGCATTCATTACAGGGGTGCTGTTTGAAACAGCACCGGCGTCATCTTTCAGGGTAGGGGGGCCCCTGTGGTAGTGTTGCGGTAATTACCGTCGCATCATTATCATCATATTTGCCATGTGCGCAATTAGCATACTCCTATAGGCTGTGAGTAAGGAACATACATATTGAATATTTTTTAGGGGGTTTGTGTCCTACCAGGGCGAGATTGTAGGTCTAATCACTTAAACAAAGGCACTGCTGAGATTCGAACTCAGGATCTCCTGTTTACGAGACAGGCGCTTTAACCATCTAAGCCACAGCGCCCCTGGTGTTTTGTCTGGGCAGGTGGTATTCTTAAAATGAAATGTCGCATGCCATATGCTAAACTACTAAACAAGCTTAGCCCTGTGATTGCCAAAGCTCCTTTCTTGATCTTTCAGGATTCCCTGAGGTCTGACATGGTGCCAGGAGACTTGCAAATTGCTAATGTGATGCCGCTGTATATAAATGGCATCCTGTTCTCGGCCTCAAAACTATAGGCAGGTTAGTCTGACGTCAGTGGTAGGAAAACTTTTCGAAGGGGTGTTAAAGGATAAGATAATTGACTTCCTTGAGTTTGTGCCAGAATGGTCTTATGCATAACTGAACTTGCCAGAATAATATCATTGCCTTTTATAAGGGGCTGAGCAGGAACCTCGACTCGGGGATGGCAGTGCATGTGATCTACTCAGACTTTGATATAGCATTTGATACAGTAACACACAGTAGGCTGCTGATAAAGGTAAGGAATATTGAAAAGTAATAATGAAAACTATTGGCAATAAGTATGTTTGGCTCAAGGTCTAGTCATTCAGCACATGTTGAAAAGGAGTGTATACTGTCCCTTTTGGAAGCTTGCATGCAGTTGCCTGGCTAGCTCAGTCGGTAGAGCATGAGACTCTTAATCTCAGGGTCGTGGGTTCGAGCCCCACGTTGGGTGCTTGTTTTTCGGTTACTCCAGTATCGCAATAAGACACACGTGGCCAAAGTCGCAGCAATAATGTTGTACGAAATGAATGTTCGTACAATATTCCGTCCGTGTATGTAAGGAGATGAGCAACCAATATCGTCAGGCCAAAGTGGCACCAATAATGTTGTACGAAATGAATGTTCGTACAATATTCCGTCCGTGTATGTAAGGAGATGAGCGACCAATATCGTCAGAAGACTTTGATATCGGTTGTCTAGTGGATCGGCCCAGACAGAAAATTTTCATCGGGCGCCTTTGAAGGCATACATAAGAGATACTCATGTACCCAATGGAGATATGTCAGAATGTGTTATTTTCAAAAATGGACGGAACCCTGGGGTAAACCTGTTGTTTGAAAGAGGGATTTCGGCCTTGATGCCTAAAGTAGGCAGCTTTCTGGAGTGAAGATTTAAAAGTTTGGTAGTGCACTGCTGTACAAGTCATAAAGCTCTACAAACTTGTATGTGTCTGGCATCGGCACATTCATGATTCATGGGACTTTACAAATCAGTTGCATTTTAGTGTGCGGGATGCAACACATTTCCGACATATAACGCTACATTTTGAAAATATGATTTTTTTAAATTTGTTGGGAAGCCTATATCTTGTCCGGCAGATACCAGAGCATTCATTACAGGGGTGCGGTTTGATGGTCACAGCACCGGCATCATCTTTCAGGGTAGGGGGGCCCCGTGGTAGTGTTGTGGTAATTACCGTTGCATCATTATCATCATATTTGCCATGTGCGCAATTAGCATACTCCTATAGGCTGTGAGTAAGGAACATACATATTGAATATTTTTTAGGGGGTTTGTCTCCTACCAGGGGGAGATTGTAGGTCTAATCACTTAAACAAAGGCACTGCTTAGATTCGAACTCAGGATTTCTTGTTTACTAGACAGGCGCTTTAACCATCTAAGCCACAGCGCCCCTGGTGCTTTGTTTGGCCAGGTGGTACTCCTAAAATTAAATGTTGCATGCCATATGCTAAACTACTAAACAAGCTTAGCCCTGTGATTGCCAAAGCTCCTTTCTTGATCTTTCAGGATTCCCTGAGGTCTGACATGGTGCCAGGAGACTTGCAAATTGCTAATGTGATGCCGCTGTATAAAAATGGCATCCTGTTCTCGGCCTCAAAACTATAGGCAGGTTAGTCTGATGTCAGTGGTAGGAAAACTTTTCGAAGGGGTGTTAAAGGATAAGATAATTGACTTCCTTGAGTTTGTGCCAGAATGGTCTTATGCATAACTGATCTTGCCAGAATAATATCATTGCTTTTTATAAGGGGCTGAGCAGGAACCTCGACTCGGGGATGGCAGTGGATGTGATCTACTCAGACTTTGCTATAGCATTTGATACAGTAACACACAGTAGGCTGCTGATAAAGGTAAGGAATATTGAAAAGTAATAATGAAAACTATTGGCAATAAGTATGTTTGGCTCGAGGTCTAGTCATTCAGCACATGTTGAAAAGAAGTGTATACTGTCCCTTTTGGACGATTGCATGCAGTTGCCTGGCTAGCTCAGTCGGTAGAGCATGAGACTCTTAATCTCAGGGTCGTGGGTTCGAGCCCCACGTTGGGCGCTTGTTTTTCGGTTACTCCAGTATCGCAATAAGACACACGTGGCCAAAGTCGCAGCAATAATGTTGTACAAAATGAATGTTCGTACAATATTCCGTCCGTGTATGTAAGGAGATGAGCAACCAATATCGTCAGGCCAAAGTGGCACCAATAATGTTGTACGAAATGAACGTTGTACAATATTCCGTCCGTGTATGTAAGGAGATGAGCGACCAATATCGTCAGAAGACTTTGATATCGGTTGTCTAGTGGATCGGCCCAGACAGAAAATTTTCATCGGGCGCCTTTGAAGGCATACATAAGAGATACTCATGTACCCAATGGAGATTTGTCAGAATGAGTTATTTTCAAAAATTGACGTAACCCTGGGGTAAACCTGTTGTTTGAAAAAGGGATTTCGGCCTTTATGCCTAAAGTAGGCAGCTCTCTGGAGTGAAGATTTAAAAGTTTGGTAGCGCACTGCTGGGAGTTTCTGTACAAGTCATAAAGCTCTACAAACTTGTATGTGTCTGGCATCGGCAGATTCATGATTCATGGGACTTTACAAATCAGATGCATTTTAGTGTGCGGGATGCAACACATTTCCGACATATAACGCTACATTTTGAAAATATGATTTTTTGAAATTTGTTGGGAAGCCTATATCTTGTCCGGCAGATACCAGAGCATTTATTACAGGGGTGCTGTTTGATGGTCGCAGCACCGGCGTCATCTTTCAGGGTAGGGGGGCCCCCGTGGTATTGTTGTGGTAATTACCGTCGCATCATTACCATCATATTTGCCATGTGTGCAATTAGCATACTCCTATAGGCTGTGAGTAAGGAACATACATATTGAATATTTTTTAGGGGGTTTGTCTCCTACCAGGGGGAGATTGTAAGTCGAATCACTTAAACAAAGGCACTGCTGAGATTCGAACTCAGGATCTCCTGTTTACTAGACAGGCGCTTTAACCATCTAAGCCACAGCGCCCCTGGTGTTTTGTCTGGGCAGGTGGTACTCCTAAAATGAAATGCTGCATGCCATATGCTAAACTACTAAACAAGCTTAGCCCTGTGATTGCCAAAGCTCCTTTCTTGATCTTTGAGGATTCCCTGAGGTCTGACATGGTGCCAGGAGACTTGCAAATTGCTAATGTGATGCCGCTGTATAAAAATGGCATCCTGTTCTCGGCCTCAAAACTAAAGGCAGGTTAGTCTGACGTCAGTGGTAGGAAAACTTTTCGAAGGGGTGTTAAAGGATGAGATAATTGACTTCCTTGAGTTTGTGCCAGAATGGTCTTATGCATAACTGATCTTGCCAGAATAATATCATTGCCTTTTATAAGGGGCTGAGCAGGAACCTCGACTCGGGGATGGCAGTGGATGTGATCTACTCAGACTTTGCTATAGCATTTGATACAGTAACACACAGTAGGCTGCTGATAAAGGTAAGGAATATTGAAAAGTAATAATGAAAACTATTGGCAATAAGTATGTTTGGCTCGAGGTCTAGTCATTCAGCACATGTTGAAAAGGAGTGTATACTGTCCCTTTTGGACGCTTTCATGCAGTTGCCTGGCTAGCTCAGTCGGTAGAGCATGAGACTCTTAATCTCAGGGTCGTGGGTTCGAGCCCCACGTTGGGCGCTTGTTTTTCGGTTACTCCAGTATCGCAATAAGACACACGTGGCCAAAGTCGCAGCAATAATGTTGTACAAAATGAATGTTCGTACAATATTCCGTCCGTTTATGTAAATAGATGAGCAACCAATATCGTCAGGCCAAAGTGGCACCAATAATGTTGTACGAAATGAACGTCGACAATATTCCGTCCGTGTATGTAAGGAGATGAGCGACCAATATCATCAGAAGACTTTGATATCGGTTGTCTAGTGGATCGGCCCAGACAGAAAATTTTCATCGGGCGCCTTTGAAGGCATATATAAGAGATACTCATGTACCCAATGGAGATTTGTCAGAATGAGTTATTTTCAAAAATGGACGGAACCCTGGGGTAAACCTGTTGTTTGAAAGAGGGATTTCGGCCTTGATGCCTAAAGTAGGCAGCTTTCTGGAGTGAAGATTTAAAAGTTTGGTAGCGCACTGCTGGGAGTTTCTGTACAAGTCATAAAGCTCTACAAACTTGTATGTGTCTGGCATCGGCACATTCATGATTCATGGGACTTTACAAATCAGTTGCATTTTAGGGTGCGGGATGCAACACATTTCCGACATATAACGCTACATTTTGAAAATATGATTTTTTTAAATTTGTTGGGAAGCCTATATCTTGTCCGGCAGATACCAGAGCATTCATTACAGGGGTGCTGTTTGAAACAGCACCGGCGTCATCTTTCAGGGTAGGGGGGCCCCCGTGGTAGTGTTGCGGTAATTACCGTCGCATCATTATCATCATATTTGCCATGTGCGCAATTAGCATACTCCTATAGGCTGTGAGTAAGGAACATACATATTGAATATTTTTTAAGGGGTTTGTCTCCTACCAGGGGGAGATTGTAGGTCTAATCACTTAAACTAAGGCACTGCTGAGATTCGAACTCAGGATCTCCTGTTTACTAGACAGGCGCTTTAACCATCTAAGCCACAGCGCCCCTGGTGTTTTGTCTGGGCAGGTGGTACTCCTAAAATGAAATGTTGCATGCCATATGCTAAACTACTAAACAAGCTTAGCCCTGTGATTGCCAAAGCTCCTTTCTTGATCTTTCAGGATTCCCTGAGGTCTGACATGGTGCCAGGAGACTTGCAAATTGCTAATGTGATGCCGCTGTATAAAAATGGCATCCTGTTCTCGGCCTCAAAACTATAGGCAGGTTAGTCTGACGTCAGTGGTAGGAAAACTTTTCAAAGGGGTGTTAAAGGATAAGATAATTGACTTCCTTGAGTTTGTGCCAGAATGGTCTTATGCATAACTGATCTTGCCAGAATAATATCATTGCCTTTTATAAGGGGCTGAGCAGGAACCTCGACTCGGGGATGGCAGTGGATGTGATCTACTCAGACTTTGCTATAGCATTTGATACAGTAACACACAGTAGGCTGCTGATAAAGGTAAGGAATATTGAAAAGTAATAATGAAAACTATTGTCAATAAGTATGTTTGGCTCGAGGTCTAGTCATTCAGCACATGTTGAAAAGGAGTGTATACTGTCCCTTTTGGACGATTGAATGCAGTTGCCTGGCTAGCTCAGTCTGTAGAGCATGAGACTCTTAATCTCAGGGTCGTGGATTCGAGCCCCACGTTGGGCGCTTGTTTTTCGGTTACTCCAGTATCGCAATAAGACACACGTGGCCAAAGTCGCAGTAACAATGTTGTACAAAATGAATGTTCGTACAATATTCCGTCCATGTATGTAAAGAGATGAGCAACCAATATCGTCAGGCCAAAGTGGCACCAATAATGTTGTACGAAATGAATGTTCGTACAATATTCCGTCCGTGTATGTAAGGAGATGAGCGACCAATATCGTCAGAAGACTTTGATATCGGTTGTCTAGTGGATCGGCCCAGACAGAAAATTTTCATCGGGCGCCTTTGAAGGCATACATAAGAGATACTCATGTACCCAATGGAGATTTGTCAGAAAGAGTTATTTTCAAAAATTGACGGAATTTGTTGGGAAGCCTATATCTTGTCCGGCAGATACCAGAGCATTCATTACAGGGGTGCTGTTTGATGGTCGCATCACCGGCGTCATCTTTCAGGGTAGGGGGGCCCCGTGGTAGTGTTGCAGTAATTACCGTTGCATCATTATCATCATATTTGCCATGTGCGCAATTAGCATACTCCTATAGGCTGTGAGTAAGGAACATACATATTGAATATTTTTTAGGGGGTTTGTCTCCTACCAGGGGGAGATTGTAGGTCTAATCACTTAAACAAAGGCACTGCTGAGATTCGAACTCAGGATCTCCTGTTTACAAGACAGGCGCTTTAACCATCTAAGCCACAGCGCCCCTGGTGTTTTGTCTGGGCAGGTGGTACTCCTAAAATGAAATGTTGCATGCCATATGCTAAACTACTAAACAAGCTTAGCCCTGTGATTGCCAAAGCTCCTTTCTTGATCTTTCAGGATTCCCTGAGGTCTGACATGGTGCCAGGAGACTTGCAAATTGCTAATGTGATGCCGCTGTATAAAAATGGCATCCTGTTCTCGGCCTCAAAACTATAGGCAGGTTAGTCTGACGTCAGTGGTAGGAAAACTTTTCAAAGGGGTGTTAAAGGATAAGATAATTGACTTCCTTGAGTTTGTGCCAGAATGGTCTTATGCATAACTGATCTTGCCAGAATAATATCATTGCCTTTTATAAGGGGCTGAGCAGGAACCTCGACTCGGGGATGGCAGTGGATGTGATCTACTCAGACTTTGCTATAGCATTTGATACAGTAACACACAGTAGGCTGCTGATAAAGGTAAGGAATATTGAAAAGTAATAATGAAAACTATTGTCAATAAGTATATTTGGCTCGAGGTCTAGTCATTCAGCACATGTTGAAAAGGAGTGTATACTGTCCCTTTTGGACGATTGAATGCAGTTGCCTGGCTAGCTCAGTCTGTAGAGCATGAGACTCTTAATCTCAGGGTCGTGGATTCGAGCCCCACGTTGGGCGCTTGTTTTTCGGTTACTCCAGTATCGCAATAAGACACACGTGGCCAAAGTCGCAGTAACAATGTTGTACAAAATGAATGTTCGTACAATATTCCGTCCATGTATGTAAAGAGATGAGCAACCAATATCGTCAGGCCAAAGTGGCACCAATAATGTTGTACGAAATGAATGTTCGTACAATATTCCGTCCGTGTATGTAAGGAGATGAGCGACCAATATCGTCAGAAGACTTTGATATCGGTTGTCTAGTGGATCGGCCCAGACAGAAAATTTTCATCGGGCGCCTTTGAAGGCATACATAAGAGATACTCATGTACCCAATGGAGATTTGTCAGAAAGAGTTATTTTCAAAAATTGACGGAATTTGTTGGGAAGCCTATATCTTGTCCGGCAGATACCAGAGCATTCATTACAGGGGTGCTGTTTGATGGTCGCATCACCGGCGTCATCTTTCAGGGTAGGGGGGCCCCGTGGTAGTGTTGCAGTAATTACCGTTGCATCATTATCATCATATTTGCCATGTGCGCAATTAGCATACTCCTATAGGCTGTGAGTAAGGAACATACATATTGAATATTTTTTAGGGGGTTTGTCTCCTACCAGGGGGAGATTGTAGGTCTAATCACTTAAACAAAGGCACTGCTGAGATTCGAACTCAGGATCTCCTGTTTACAAGACAGGCGCTTTAACCATCTAAGCCACAGCGCCCCTGGTGTTTTGTCTGGGCAGGTGGTACTCCTAAAATGAAATGTTGCATGCCATATGCTAAACTACTAAACAAGCTTAGCCCTGTGATTGCCAAAGCTCCTTTCTTGATCTTTCAGGATTCCCTGAGGTCTGACATGGTGCCAGGAGACTTGCAAATTGCTAATGTGATGCCGCTATATAAAAATAGCATCCTGTTCTCGGCCTCAAAACTATAGGCAGGTTAGTCTGACGTCAGTGGTAGGAAAACTTTTCGAAGGGGTGTTAAAGGATAAGATAATTGACTTCCTTGAGTTTGTGCCAGAATGGTCTTATGCATAACTGAACTTGCCAGAATAATATCATTGCCTTTTATAAGGGGCTGAGCAGGAACCTCGACTCGGGGATGGCAGTGGATGTGATCTACTCAGACTTTGCTATAGCATTTGATACAGTAACACACAGTAGGCTGCTGATAAAGGTAAGGAATATTGAAAAGTAATAATGAAAACTATTGGCAATAAGTATGTTTGGCTCAAGGTCTAGTCATTCAGCACATGTTGAAAAGGAGTGTATACTGTCCCTTTTGGAAGCTTGCATGCAGTTGCCTGGCTAGCTCAGTCGGTAGAGCATGAGACTCTTAATCTCAGGGTCGTGGGTTCGAGCCCCACGTTGGGTGCTTGTTTTTCGGTTACTCCAGTATCGCAATAAGACACACGTGGCCAAAGTCGCAGCAATAATGTTGTACGAAATGAATGTTCGTACAATATTCCGTCCGTGTATGTAAGGAGATGAGCAACCAATATCGTCAGGCCAAAGTGGCACCAATAATGTTGTACGAAATGAATGTTCGTACAATATTCCGTCCGTGTATGTAAGGAGATGAGCGACCAATATCGTCAGAAGACTTTGATATCGGTTGTCTAGTGGATCGGCCCAGACAGAAAATTTTCATCGGGCGCCTTTGAAGGCATACATAAGAGATACTCATGTACCCAATGGAGATTTGTCAGAATGAGTTATTTTCAAAAATGGACGGAACCCTGGGGTAAACCTGTTGTTTGAAAGAGGGATTTCGGCCTTGATGCCTAAAGTAGGCAGCTTTCTGGAGTGAAGATTTAAAAGTTTGGTAGCGCACTGCTGGGAGTTTCTGTACAAGTCATAAAGCTCTACAAACTTGTATGTGTCTGGCATCGGCACATTCATGATTCATGGGACTTTACAAATCAGTTGCATTTTAGTGTGCGGGATGCAACACATTTCCGACATATAACGCTACATTTTGAAAATATGATTTTTTTAAATTTGTTGGGAAGCCTATATCTTGTCCGGCAGATACCAGAGCATTCATTACAGGGGTGCTGTTTGAAACAGCACCGGCGTCATCTTTCAGGGTAGGGGGGCCCCCGTGGTAGTGTTGCGGTAATTACCGTCGCATCATTATCATCATATTTGCCATGTGCGCAATTAGCATACTCCTATAGGCTGTGAGTAAGGAACATACATATTGAATATTTTTTAGGGGGTTTGTCTCCTACCAGGGCGAGATTGTAGGTCTAATCACTTAAACGAAGGCACTGCTGAGATTCGAACTCAGGATCTCCTGTTTACTAGACAGGCGCTTTAACCATATAAGCCACAGCGCCCCTGGTGTTTTGTTTGGGAAGGTGGTACTCCTAAAATGAAATGCTGCATGCCATATGCTAAACTACTAAACAGGCTTAGCCCTGTGATTGCCAAAGCTCCTTTCTTGATCTTTCAGGATTCCCTGAGGTCTGACATGGTGCCAGGAGACTTGCAAATTGCTAATGTGATGCCGCTATATAAAAATCGCATCCTGTTCTCGGCCTCAAAACTATAGGCAGGTTAGTCTGATGTCAGTGGTAGGAAAACTTTTCGAAGGGGTGTTAAAGGATAAGATAATTGACTTCCTTGAGTTTGTGCCAGAATGGTCTTATGCATAACTGAACTTGCCAGAATAATATCATTGCCTTTTATAAGGGGCTGAGCAGGAACCTCGACTCGGGGATGGCAGTGGATGTGATCTACTCAGACTTTGCTATAGCATTTGATACAGTAACACACAGTAGGCTGCTGATAAAGGTAAGGAATATTGAAAAGTAATAATGAAAACTATTGGCAATAAGTATGTTTGGCTCGAGGTCTAGTCATTCAGCACATGTTGAAAAGGAGTGTATACTGTCCCTTTTGGACGCTTGCATGCAGTTGCCTGGCTAGCTCAGTCGGTAGAGCATGAGACTCTTAATCTCAGGGTCGTGGGTTCGAGCCCCACGTTGGGCGCTTGTTTTTCGGTTACTCCAGTATCGCAATAAGACACACGTGGCCAAAGTCGCAGTAACAATGTTGTACAAAATGAATGTTCGTACAATATTCCGTCCGTGTATGTAAGGAGATGAGCGACCAATATCGTCAGAAGACTTTGATATCGGTTGTCTAGTGGATCGGCCCAGACAGAAAATTTTCATCGGGCGCCTTTGAAGGCATACATAAGAGATACTCATGTACCCAATGGAGATTTGTCAGAAAGAGTTATTTTCAAAAATTGACGGAATTTGTTGGGAAGCCTATATCTTGTCCGGCAGATACCAGAGCATTCATTACAGGGGTGCTGTTTGATGGTCGCATCACCGGCGTCATCTTTCAGGGTAGGGGGGCCCCCGTGGTAGTGTTGCAGTAATTACCGTTGCATCATTATCATCATATTTGCCATGTGCGCAATTAGCATACTCCTATAGGCTGTGAGTAAGGAACATACATATTGAATATTTTTTAGGGGGTTTGTCTCCTACCAGGGGGAGATTGTAGGTCTAATCACTTAAACAAAGGCACTGCTGAGATTCGAACTCAGGATCTCCTGTTTACAAGACAGGCGCTTTAACCATCTAAGCCACAGCGCCCCTGGTGTTTTGTCTGGGCAGGTGGTACTCCTAAAATGAAATGTTGCATGCCATATGCTAAACTACTAAACAAGCTTAGCCCTGTGATTGCCAAAGCTCCTTTCTTGATCTTTCAGGATTCCCTGAGGTCTGACATGGTGCCAGGAGACTTGCAAATTGCTAATGTGATGCCGCTATATAAAAATCGCATCCTGTTCTCGGCCTCAAAACTATAGGCAGGTTAGTCTGATGTCAGTGGTAGGAAAACTTTTCGAAGGGGTGTTAAAGGATAAGATAATTGACTTCCTTGAGTTTGTGCCAGAATGGTCTTATGCATAACTGAACTTGCCAGAATAATATCATTGCCTTTTATAAGGGGCTGAGCAGGAACCTCGACTCGGGGATGGCAGTGGATGTGATCTACTCAGACTTTGCTATAGCATTTGATACAGTAACACAGAGTAGGCTGCTGATAAAGGTAAGGAATATTGAAAAGTAATAATGAAAACTATTGGCAATAAGTATGTTTGGCTCGAGGTCTAGTCATTCAGCACATGTTGAAAAGGAGTGTATACTGTCCCTTTTGGACGCTTGCATGCAGTTGCCTGGCTAGCTCAGTCGGTAGAGCATGAGACTCTTAATCTCAGGGTCGTGGGTTCGAGCCCCACGTTGGGCGCTTGTTTTTCGGTTACTCCAGTATCGCAATAAGACACACGTGGCCAAAGTCGCAGCAATAATGTTGTACGAAATGAATGTTCGTACAATATTCCGTCCGTGTATGTAAGGAGATGAGCAACCAATATCGTCAGGCCAAAGTGGCACCAATAATGTTGTACGAAATGAATGTTCGTACAATATTCCGTCCGTGTATGTAAGGAGATGAGCGACCAATATCGTCAGAAGACTTTGATATCGGTTGTCTAGTGGATCGGCCCAGACAGAAAATTTTCATCGGGCGCCTTTGAAGGCATACATAAGAGATACTCATGTACCCAATGGAGATTTGTCAGAAAGAGTTATTTTCAAAAATTGACGGAATTTGTTGGGAAGCCTATATCTTGTCCGGCAGATACCAGAGCATTCATTACAGGGGTGCTGTTTGATGGTCGCATCACCGGCGTCATCTTTCAGGGTAGGGGGGCCCCCGTGGTAGTGTTGCAGTAATTACCGTTGCATCATTATCATCATATTTGCCATGTGCGCAATTAGCATACTCCTATAGGCTGTGAGTAAGGAACATACATATTGAATATTTTTTAGGGGGTTTGTCTCCTACCAGGGGGAGATTGTAGGTCTAATCACTTAAACAAAGGCACTGCTGAGATTCGAACTCAGGATCTCCTGTTTACGAGACAGGCGCTTCAACCACCTAAGCCACAGCGCCCCTGGTGTTTTGTCTGGGCAGGTGGTACTCCTAAAATGAAATGTTGCATGCCATATGCTAAACTACTAAACAAGCTTAGCCCTGTGATTGCCAAAGCTCCTTTCTTGATCTTTCAGGATTCCCTGAGGTCTGACATGGTGCCAGGAGACTTGCAAATTGCTAATGTGATGCCGCTGTATAAAAATGGCATCCTGTTCTCGGCCTCAAAACTATAGGCAGGTTAGTCTGACGTCAGTGGTAGGAAAACTTTTCGAAGGGGTGTTAAAGGATAAGATAATTGACTTCCTTGAGTTTGGGCCAGAATGGTCTTATGCATAACTGATCTTGCCAGAATAATATCATTGCCTTTTATAAGGGGCTGAGCAGGAACCTCGACTCGGGGATGGCAGTGGATGTGATCTACTCAGACTTTGCTATAGCATTTGATACAGTAACACACAGTAGGCTGCTGATAAAGGTAAGGAATATTGAAAAGTAATAATGAAAACTATTGGCAATAAGTATGTTTGGCTCGAGGTCTAGTCATTCAGCACATGTTGAAAAGGAGTGTATACTGTCCCTTTTGGACGATTGCATGCAGTTGCCTGGCTAGCTCAGTCGGTAGAGCATGAGACTCTTAATCTCAGGGTCGTGGGTTCGAGCCCCACGTTGGGCGCTTGTTTTTCGGTTACTCCAGTATCGCAATAAGACACACGTGGCCAAAGTCGCAGCAATAATGTTGTACGAAATGAATGTTCGTACAATATTCCGTCCGTGTATGTAAGGAGATGTGCAACCAATATCGTCAGGCCAAAGTGGCACCTATAATGTTTTACGAAATGAATGTTCGTACAATATTCCGTCCGTGTATGTAAGGAGATGAGCGACCAATATCGTCAGAAGACTTTGATATCGGTTGTCTAGTGGATCGGCCCAGACAGAAAATTTTCATCGGGCGCCTTTGAAGGCATACATAAGAGATACTCATGTACCCAATGGAGATTTGGCAGAATGAGTTATTTTCAAAAATGGACGGAAGCCTGGGGTAAACCTGTTGTTTGAAAGAGGGATTTCGGCCTTGATGCCTAAAGTAGGCAGCTTTCTGGAGTGAAGATTTAAAAGTTTGGTAGCGCACTGCTGGGAGTTTCTGTACAAGTCATAAAGCTCTACAAACTTGTATGAGTCTGGCATCGGCACATTCATGATACATGGAACTTTACAAATCAGTTGCATTTTAGTGTGCGGGATGCAACACATTTCCGACATATAACGCTACATTTTGAAAATATGATTTTTTGAAATTTGTTGGGAAGCCTATATCTTGTCCGGCAGATACCAGAGCATTCATTACAGGGGTGCGGTTTGATGGTCGCAGCACCGGCGTCATCTTTCAGGGTAGGGGGGCCCCGTGGTAGTGTTGTGGTAATTACCGTTGCATCATTCAGCACTAGTCATTCAGCACATGTTGAAAAGGAGTGTATACTGTCCCTTTTGGACGATTGCATGCAGTTGCCTGGCTAGCTCAGTCGGTAGAGCATGAGACTCTTAATCTCAGGGTCGTGGGTTCGAGCCCCACGTTGGCGCTTGTTTTTCGGTTACTCCAGTATCGCAATAAGACACACGTGGCCAAAGTCGCAGCACTAATGTTGTACGAAATGAATGTTCGTACAATATTCCGTCCGTGTATGTAAGGAGATGAGCAACCAATATCGTCAGGCCAAAGTGGCACCAATAATGTTGTACGAAATGAACGTCGTACAATATTCCGTCCGTGTATGTAAGGAGATGAGCGACCAATATCGTCAGAAGACTTTGATATCGGTTGTCTAGTGGATCGGCCCAGACAGAAAATTTTCATCGGGCGCCTTTGAAGGCATACATAAGAGATACTCATGTACCCAATGGAGATTTGTCAGAATGAGTTATTTTCCAAAATTGACGTAACCCTGGGGTAAACCTGTTGTTTGAAAAAGGGATTTCGGCCTTTATGCCTAAAGTAGGCAGCTCTCTGGAGTGAAGATTTAAAAGTTTGGTAGCGCACTGCTGGGAGTTTCTGTACAAGTCATAAAGCTCTACAAACTTGTATGTGTCTGGCATCGGCAGATTCATGATTCATGGGACTTTACAAATCAGTTGCATTTTAGTGTGCGGGATGCAACACATTTCCGACATATAACGCTACATTTTGAAAATATGATTTTTTGAAATTTGTTGGGAAGCCTGTATCTTGTCCGGCAGATACCAGAGCATTTATTACAGGGGTGCTGTTTGATGGTCGCAGCACCGGCGTCATCTTTCAGGGTAGGGGGGCCCCGTGGTAGTGTTGCGGTAATTACCGTTGCATCATTATCATCATATTTGCCATGTGCGCAATTAGCATACTCCTATAGGCTGTGAGTAAGGAATATACATATTGAATATTTTTTAGGGGGTTTGTCTCCTACCAGGGGGAGATTGTAGGTCTAATCACTTAAACGAAGGCACTGCTGAGATTCGAACTCAGGATATCCTGTTTACTAGACAGGCGCTTTAACCATCTAAGCCACAGCGCCCCTGGTTTTTTGTCTGGGAAGGTGGTACTCCTAAAATTAAATGTTGCATGCCATATGCTAAACTACTAAACAAGCTTAGCCCTGTGATTGCCAAAGCTCCTTTCTTGATCTTTCAGGATTCCCTGAGGTCTGACATGGTGCCAGGAGACTTGCAAATTGCTAATGTGATGCCGCTGTATAAAAATGGCATCCTGTTCTCGGCCTCAAAACTATAGGCAGGTTAGTCTGACGTCAGTGGTAGGAAAACTTTTCGAAGGGGTGTTAAAGGATAAGATAATTGACTTCCTTGAGTTTGTGCCAGAATGGTCTTATGCATAACTGAACTTGCCAGAATAATATCATTGCCTTTTATAAGGGGCTGAGCAGGAACCTCGACTCGGGGATGGCAGTGGATGTGATCTACTCAGACTTTGCTATAGCATTTGATACAGTAACACACAGTAGGCTGCTGATAAAGGTAAGGAATATTGAAAAGTAATAATGAAAACTATTGGCAATAAGTATGTTTGGCTCGAGGTCTAGTCATTCAGCACATGTTGAAAAGGAGTGTATACTGTCCCTTTTGGACACTTGCATGCAGTTACCTGGCTAGCTCAGTCGGTAGAGCATGAGACTCTTAATCTCAGGGTCGTGGGTTCGAGCCCCACGTTGGGCGCTTCTTTTTCGGTTACTCCAGTATCGCAATAAGACACACGTGGCCAAAGTCGCAGCAATAATGTTGTACAAAATGAATGTTCGTACAATATTCCGTCCGTGTATGTAAGGAGATGAGCAACCAATATCGTCAGGCCAAAGTGGCACCAATAATGTTGTACGAAATGAATGTTCGTACAATATTCCGTCCGTGTATGTAAGGAGATGAGCGACCAATATCGTCAGAAGACTTTGATATCGGTTGTCTAGTGGATCGGCCCAGACAGAAAATTTTCATCGGGCGCCTTTGAAGGCATACATAAGAGATACTCATGTACCCAATGGAGATTTGTCAGAATGAGCTATTTTCAAAAATTGACAGAACCCTGGGGTAAACCTGTTGTTTGAAAGAGGGATTTCGGCCTTGATGCCTAAAGTAGGCAGCTCTCTGGAGTGAAGATTTAAAAGTTTGGTAGCGCACTGCTGGGAGTTTCTGTACAAGTCATAAAGCTCTACAAACTTGTATGTGTCTGGCATCGGCAGATTCATGATTCATGGGACTTTACAAATCAGTTGCATTTTAGTGTGCAGGATGCAACACATTTCCGACATATAACGCTACATTTTGAAAATATGATTTTTTGAAATTTGTTGGGAAGCCTATATCTTGTCCGGCAGATAACAGAGCATTCATTACAGGGGTGCTGTTTGATGGTCGCATCACCGGCGTCATCTTTCAGGGTAGGGTGGCCCCCGTGGTAGTGTTGCGGAAATTACCGTTGCATCATTATCATCATATTTGCCATGTGCGCAATTAGCATACTCCTATAGGCTGTGAGTAAGGAACATACATATTGAATATTTTTTAGGGGGTTTGTCTCCTACCAGGGCGAGATTGTAGGTCTAATCACTTAAACGAAGGCACTGCTGAGATTCGAACTCAGGATCTCCTGTTTACTAGACAGGCGCTTTAACCATCTAAGCCACAGCGCCCCTGGTTTTTTGTCTGGGAAGGTGGTACTCCTAAAATGAAATGCTGCATGCCATATGCTAAACTACTAAACAAGCTTAGCCCTGTGATTGCCAATGCTCCTTTCTTGATCTTTCAGGATTCCCTGAGGTCTGACATGGTGCCAGGAGACTTGCAAATTGCTAATGTGATGCCGCTATATAAAAATAGCATCCTGTTCTCGGCCTCAAAACTATAGGCAGGTTAGTCTGACGTCAGTGGTAGGAAAACTTTTCGAAGGGGTGTTAAAGGATAAGATAATTGACTTCCTTGAGTTTGTGCCAGAATGGTCTTATGCATAACTGAACTTGCCAGAATAATATCATTGCCTTTTATAAGGGGCTGAGCAGGAACCTCGACTCGGGGATGGCAGTGGATGTGATCTACTCAGACTTTGCTATAGCATTTGATACAGTAACACACAGTAGGCTGCTGATAAAGGTAAGGAATATTGAAAAGTAATAATGAAAACTATTGGCAATAAGTATGTTTGGCTCGAGGTCTAGTCATTCAGCACATGTTGAAAAGGAGTGTATACTGTCCCTTTTGGACGATTGCATGCAGTTGCCTGGCTAGCTCAGTCGGTAGAGCATGAGACTCTTAATCTCAGGGTCGTGGGTTCGAGCCCCACGTTGGGCGCTTGTTTTTCGGTTACTCCAGTATCGCAATAAGACACACGTGGCCAAAGTCGCAGCAATAACGTTGTACGAAATGAATGTTCGTTCAATATTCCGTCCGTGTATGTAAGGAGATGAGCAACCAATATCGTCAGGCCAAAGTGGCACCAATAATGTTGTACGAAATGAATGTTCGTACAATATTCCGTCCGTGTATGTAAGGAGATGAGCGACCAATATCGTCAGAAGACTTTGATATCGGTTGTCTAGTGGATCGGCCCAGACAGAAAATTTTCATCGGGCGCCTTTGAAGGCATACATAAGAGATACTCATGTACCCAATGGAGATTTGTCAGAATGAGTTAT
Organism: Xenopus petersii; assembly: GCA_038501925.1. Lineage (NCBI taxonomy): Eukaryota > Metazoa > Chordata > Amphibia > Anura > Pipidae > Xenopus > Xenopus petersii. The sequence goes on from CM076676.1 coordinate 152,187,893, forward strand.
TTTCAAAAATGGACGGAACCCTGGGGTAAACCTGTTGTTTGAAAGAGGGATTTCGGCCTTGATGCCTAAAGTAGGCAGCTTTCTGGAGTGAAGATTTAAAAGTTTGGTAGCGCACTGCTGTGAGTTTCTGTACAAGTCATAAAGCTCTACAAACTTGTATGTGTCTGGCATCGGCACATTCATGATTCATGGGACTTTACAAATCAGTTGCATTTTAGTGTGCGGGATGCAACACATTTCCGACATATAACGCTACATTTTGAAAATATGATTTTTTTAAATTTGTTGGGAAGCCTATATCTTGTCCGGCAGATACCAGAGCATTCATTAAAGGGGTGCTGTTTGAAACAGTTTGAAACAGCACCGGCGTCATCTTTCAGGGTAGGGGGGCCCCATGGTAGTGTTGTGGTAATTACCGTTGCATCATTATCATCATATTTGCCATGTGTGCAATTAGCATACTCCTATAGGCTGTGAGTAAGGAACATACATATTGAATATTTTTTAGGGGGTTTGTCTCCTACCAGGGGGAGATTGTAGGTCTAATCACTTAAACAAAGGCACTGCTGAGATTCGAACTCAGGATCTCCTGTTTACTAGACAGGCGCTTTAACCATCTAAGCCACAGCGCCCCTGTTGCTTTGTATGGGCAGGTGGTACTCCTAAAATTAAATGTTGCATGCCATATGCTAAACTACTAAACAAGCTTAGCCCTGTGATTGCCAAAGCTCCTTTCTTGATCTTTCAGGGTTCCCTGAGGTCTGACATGGTGCCAGGAGACTTGCAAATTGCTAATGTGATGCCGCTATATAAAAATAGCATCCTGTTCTCGGCCTCAAAACTATAGGCAGGTTAGTCTGACGTCAGTGGTAGGAAAACTTTTCGAAGGGGTGTTAAAGGATAAGATAATTGACTTCCTTGAGTTTGTGCCAGAATGGTCTTATGCATAACTGAACTTGCCAGAATAATATCATTGCCTTTTATAAGGGGCTGAGCAGGAACCTCGACTCGGGGATGGCAGTGGATGTGATCTACTCAGACTTTGCTATAGCATTTGATACAGTAACACACAGTAGGCTGCTGATAAAGGTAAGGAATATTGAAAAGTAATAATGAAAACTATTGGCTATAAGTATGTTTGGCTCGAGGTCTAGTCATTCAGCACATGTTGATAAGGAGTGTATACTGTCCCTTTTGGAAGCTTGCATGCAGTTGCCTGGCTAGCTCAGTCGGTAGAGCATGAGACTCTTAATCTCAGGGTCGTGGGTTCGAGCCCCACGTTGGGTGCTTGTTTTTCGGTTACTCCAGTATCGCAATAAGACACACGTGGCCAAAGTCGCAGCAATAATGTTGTACGAAATGAATGTTCGTACAATATTCCGTCCGTGTATGTAAGGAGATGAGCAACCAATATCGTCAGGCCAAAGTGGCACCAATAATGTTGTACGAAATGAATGTTCGTACAATATTCCGTCCGTGTATGTAAGGAGATGAGCGACCAATATCGTCAGAAGACTTTGATATCGGTTGTCTAGTGGATCGGCCCAGACAGAAAATTTTCATCGGGCGCCTTTGAAGGCATACATAAGAGATACTCATGTACCCAATGGAGATTTGTCAGAATGAGTTATTTTCAAAAATGGACGGAACCCTGGGGTAAACCTGTTGTTTGAAAGAGGGATTTCGGCCTTGATGCCTAAAGTAGGCAGCTTTCTGGAGTGAAGATTTAAAAGTTTGGTAGCGCACTGCTGGGAGTTTCTGTACAAGTCATAAAGCTCTACAAACTTGTATGTGTCTGGCATCGGCACATTCATGATTCATGGGACTTTACAAATCAGTTGCATTTTAGTGTGCGGGATGCAACACATTTCCGACATATAACGCTACATTTTGAAAATATGATTTTTTTAAATTTGTTGGGAAGCCTATATCTTGTCCGGCAGATACCAGAGCATTCATTACAGGGGTGCTGTTTGAAACAGCACCGGCGTCATCTTTCAGGGTAGGGGGGCCCCCGTGGTAGTGTTGCGGTAATTACCGTCGCATCATTATCATCATATTTGCCATGTGCGCAATTAGCATACTCCTATAGGCTGTGAGTAAGGAACATACATATTGAATATTTTTTAGGGGGTTTGTCTCCTACCAGGGCGAGATTGTAGGTCTAATCACTTAAACGAAGGCACTGCTGAGATTCGAACTCAGGATCTCCTGTTTACTAGACAGGCGCTTTAACCATATAAGCCACAGCGCCCCTGGTGTTTTGTTTGGGAAGGTGGTACTCCTAAAATGAAATGCTGCATGCCATATGCTAAACTACTAAACAGGCTTAGCCCTGTGATTGCCAAAGCTCCTTTCTTGATCTTTCAGGATTCCCTGAGGTCTGACATGGTGCCAGGAGACATGCAAATTGCTAATGTGATGCCGCTATATAAAAATAGCATCCTGTTCTCGGCCTCAAAACTATAGGCAGGTTAGTCTGACGTCAGTGGTAGGAAAACTTTTCGAAGGGGTGTTAAAGGATAAGATAATTGACTTCCTTGAGTTTGTGCCAGAATGGTCTTATGCATAACTGAACTTGCCAGAATAATATCATTGCCTTTTATAAGGGGCTGAGCAGGAACCTCGACTCGGGGATGGCAGTGGATGTGATCTACTCAGACTTTGCTATAGCATTTGATACAGTAACACACAGTAGGCTGCTGATAAAGGTAAGGAATATTGAAAAGTAATAATGAAAACTATTGGCAATAAGTATGTTTGGCTCAAGGTCTAGTCATTCAGCACATGTTGAAAAGGAGTGTATACTGTCCCTTTTGGAAGCTTGCATGCAGTTGCCCGGCTAGCTCAGTCGGTAGAGCATGAGACTCTTAATCTCAGGGTCGTGGGTTCGAGCCCCACGTTGGGTGCTTGTTTTTCGGTTACTCCAGTATCGCAATAAGACACACGTGGCCAAAGTCGCAGCAATAATGTTGTACGAAATGAATGTTCGTACAATATTCCGTCCGTGTATGTAAGGAGATGAGCAACCAATATCGTCAGGCCAAAGTGGCACCAATAATGTTGTACGAAATGAATGTTCGTACAATATTCCGTCCGTGTATGTAAGGAGATGAGCGACCAATATCGTCAGAAGACTTTGATATCGGTTGTCTAGTGGATCGGCCCAGACAGAAAATTTTCATCGGGCGCCTTTGAAGGCATACATAAGAGATACTCATGTACCCAATGGAGATTTGTCAGAATGAGTTATTTTCAAAAATGGACGGAACCCTGGGGTAAACCTGTTGTTTGAAAGAGGGATTTCGGCCTTGATGCCTAAAGTAGGCAGCTTTCTGGAGTGAAGATTTAAAAGTTTGGTAGCGCACTGCTGGGAGTTTCTGTACAAGTCATAAAGCTCTACAAACTTGTATGTGTCTGGCATCGGCACATTCATGATTCATGGGACTTTACAAATCAGTTGCATTTTAGTGTGCGGGATGCAACACATTTCCGACATATAACGCTACATTTTGAAAATATGATTTTTTTAAATTTGTTGGGAAGCCTATATCTTGTCCGGCAGATACCAGAGCATTCATTACAGGGGTGCTGTTTGAAACAGCACCGGCGTCATCTTTCAGGGTAGGGGGGCCCCCGTGGTAGTGTTGCGGTAATTACCGTCGCATCATTATCATCATATTTGCCATGTGCGCAATTAGCATACTCCTATAGGCTGTGAGTAAGGAACATACATATTGAATATTTTTTAGGGGGTTTGTCTCCTACCAGGGCGAGATTGTAGGTCTAATCACTTAAACGAAGGCACTGCTGAGATTCGAACTCAGGATCTCCTGTTTACTAGACAGGCGCTTTAACCATATAAGCCACAGCGCCCCTGGTGTTTTGTTTGGGAAGGTGGTACTCCTAAAATGAAATGCTGCATGCCATATGCTAAACTACTAAACAGGCTTAGCCCTGTGATTGCCAAAGCTCCTTTCTTGATCTTTCAGGATTCCCTGAGGTCTGACATGGTGCCAGGAGACTTGCAAATTGCTAATGTGATGCCGCTATATAAAAATCGCATCCTGTTCTCGGCCTCAAAACTATAGGCAGGTTAGTCTGATGTCAGTGGTAGGAAAACTTTTCGAAGGGGTGTTAAAGGATAAGATAATTGACTTCCTTGAGTTTGTGCCAGAATGGTCTTATGCATAACTGAACTTGCCAGAATAATATCATTGCCTTTTATAAGGGGCTGAGCAGGAACCTCGACTCGGGGATGGCAGTGGATGTGATCTACTCAGACTTTGCTATAGCATTTGATACAGTAACACACAGTAGGCTGCTGATAAAGGTAAGGAATATTGAAAAGTAATAATGAAAACTATTGGCAATAAGTATGTTTGGCTCGAGGTCTAGTCATTCAGCACATGTTGAAAAGGAGTGTATACTGTCCCTTTTGGACGCTTGCATGCAGTTGCCTGGCTAGCTCAGTCGGTAGAGCATGAGACTCTTAATCTCAGGGTCGTGGGTTCGAGCCCCACGTTGGGCGCTTGTTTTTCGGTTACTCCAGTATCGCAATAAGACACACGTGGCCAAAGTCGCAGTAACAATGTTGTACAAAATGAATGTTCGTACAATATTCCGTCCGTGTATGTAAGGAGATGAGCGACCAATATCGTCAGAAGACTTTGATATCGGTTGTCTAGTGGATCGGCCCAGACAGAAAATTTTCATCGGGCGCCTTTGAAGGCATACATAAGAGATACTCATGTACCCAATGGAGATTTGTCAGAAAGAGTTATTTTCAAAAATTGACGGAATTTGTTGGGAAGCCTATATCTTGTCCGGCAGATACCAGAGCATTCATTACAGGGGTGCTGTTTGATGGTCGCATCACCGGCATCATCTTTCAGGGTAGGGGGGCCCCCGTGGTAGTGTTGCAGTAATTACCGTTGCATCATTATCATCATATTTGCCATGTGCGCAATTAGCATACTCCTATAGGCTGTGAGTAAGGAACATACATATTGAATATTTTTTAGGGGGTTTGTCTCCTACCAGGGGGAGATTGTAGGTCTAATCACTTAAACAAAGGCACTGCTGAGATTCGAACTCAGGATCTCCTGTTTACAAGACAGGCGCTTTAACCATCTAAGCCACAGCGCCCCTGGTGTTTTGTCTGGGCAGGTGGTACTCCTAAAATGAAATGTTGCATGCCATATGCTAAACTACTAAACAAGCTTAGCCCTGTGATTGCCAAAGCTCCTTTCTTGATCTTTCAGGATTCCCTGAGGTCTGACATGGTGCCAGGAGACTTGCAAATTGCTAATGTGATGCCGCTATATAAAAATCGCATCCTGTTCTCGGCCTCAAAACTATAGGCAGGTTAGTCTGATGTCAGTGGTAGGAAAACTTTTCGAAGGGGTGTTAAAGGATAAGATAATTGACTTCCTTGAGTTTGTGCCAGAATGGTCTTATGCATAACTGAACTTGCCAGAATAATATCATTGCCTTTTATAAGGGGCTGAGCAGGAACCTCGACTCGGGGATGGCAGTGGATGTGATCTACTCAGACTTTGCTATAGCATTTGATACAGTAACACACAGTAGGCTGCTGATAAAGGTAAGGAATATTGAAAAGTAATAATGAAAACTATTGGCAATAAGTATGTTTGGCTCGAGGTCTAGTCATTCAGCACATGTTGAAAAGGAGTGTATACTGTCCCTTTTGGACGCTTGCATGCAGTTGCCTGGCTAGCTCAGTCGGTAGAGCATGAGACTCTTAATCTCAGGGTCGTGTGTTCGAGCCCCACGTTGGGCGCTTGTTTTTCGGTTACTCCAGTATCGCAATAAGACACACGTGGCCAAAGTCGCAGTAACAATGTTGTACAAAATGAATGTTCGTACAATATTCCGTCCATGTATGTAAGGAGATGAGCAACCAATATCGTCAGGCCAAAGTGGCACCAATAATGTTGTACGAAATGAATGTTCGTACAATATTCCGTCCGTGTATGTAAGGAGATGAGCGACCAATATCGTCAGAAGACTTTGATATCGGTTGTCTAGTGGATCGGCCCAGACAGAAAATTTTCATCGGGCGCCTTTGAAGGCATACATAAGAGATACTCATGTACCCAATGGAGATTTGTCAGAAAGAGTTATTTTCAAAAATTGACGGAATTTGTTGGGAAGCCTATATCTTGTCCGGCAGATACCAGAGCATTCATTACAGGGGTGCTGTTTGATGGTCGCATCACCGGCGTCATCTTTCAGGGTAGGGGGGCCCCCGTGGTAGTGTTGCAGTAATTACCGTTGCATCATTATCATCATATTTGCCATGTGCGCAATTAGCATACTCCTATAGGCTGTGAGTAAGGAACATACATATTGAATATTTTTTAGGGGGTTTGTCTCCTACCAGGGGGAGATTGTAGGTCTAATCACTTAAACAAAGGCACTGCTGAGATTCGAACTCAGGATCTCCTGTTTACAAGACAGGCGCTTTAACCATCTAAGCCACAGCGCCCCTGGTGTTTTGTCTGGGCAGGTGGTACTCCTAAAATGAAATGTTGCATGCCATATGCTAAACTACTAAACAAGCTTAGCCCTGTGATTTCCAAAGCTCCTTTCTTGATCTTTCAGGATTCCCTGAGGTCTGACATGGTGCCAGGAGACTTGCAAATTGCTAATGTGATGCCGCTGTATAAAAATGGCATCCTGTTCTCGGCCTCAAAACTATAGGCAGGTTAGTCTGACGTCATTGGTAGGAAAACTTTTCGAAGGGGTGTTAAAGGATAAGATAATTGACTTCCTTGAGTTTGGGCCAGAATGGTCTTATGCATAACTGATCTTGCCAGAATAATATCATTGCCTTTTATAAGGGGCTGAGCAGGAACCTCGACTCGGGGATGGCAGTGGATGTGATCTACTCAGACTTTGCTATAGCATTTGATACAGTAACACACAGTAGGATGCTGATAAAGGTAAGGAATATTGAAAAGTAATAATGAAAACTATTGGCAATAAGTATGTTTGGCTCGAGGTCTAGTCATTCAGCACATGTTGAAAAGGAGTGTATACTGTCCCTTTTAGACGCTTGCATGCAGTTGCCTGGCTAGCTCAGTCGGTAGAGCATGATACTCTTAGTCTCAGTGTCGTGGGTTCGAGCCCCACGTTGGGCGCTTGTTTTTCGGTTACTCCAGTATCGCAATAAGACACACGTGGCCAAAGTCGCAGCAATAATGTTGTACGAAATGAATGTTCGTACAATATTCCGTCCGTGTATGTAAGGAGATGAGCAACCAATATCGTCAGGCCAAAGTGGCACCAATAATGTTGTACGAAATGAATGTTCGTACAATATTCCGTCCGTGTATGTAAGGAGATGAGCGACCAATATCGTCAGAAGACTTTGATATCGGTTGTCTAGTGGATCGGCCCAGACAGAAAATTTTCATCGGGCGCCTTTGAAGGCATACATAAGAGATACTCATGTACCCAATGGAGATTTGTCAGAAAGAGTTATTTTCAAAAATTGACGGAATTTGTTGGGAAGCCTATATCTTGTCCGGCAGATACCAGAGCATTCATTACAGGGGTGCTGTTTGATGGTCGCATCACCGGCGTCATCTTTCAGGGTAGGGGGGCCCCCGTGGTAGTGTTGCAGTAATTACCGTTGCATCATTATCATCATATTTGCCATGTGCGCAATTAGCATACTCCTATAGGCTGTGAGTAAGGAACATACATATTGAATATTTTTTAGGGGGTTTGTCTCTTACCAGGGGGAGATTGTAGGTCTAATCACTTAAACAAAGGCACTGCTGAGATTCGAACTCAGGATCTCCTGTTTACGAGACAGGCGCTTTAACCATCTAAGCCACAGCGCCCCTGGTGTTTTGTCTGGGCAGGTGGTACTCCTAAAATGAAATGTTGCATGCCATATGCTAAACTACTAAACAAGCTTAGCCCTGTGATTGCCAAAGCTCCTTTCTTGATCTTTCAGGATTCCCTGAGGTCTGACATGGTGCCAGGAGACTTGCAAATTGCTAATGTGATGCCGCTGTATAAAAATGGCATCCTGTTCTCGGCCTCAAAACTATAGGCAGGTTAGTCTGACGTCAGTGGTAGGAAAACTTTTCGAAGGGGTGTTAAAGGATAAGATAATTGACTTCCTTGAGTTTGGGCCAGAATGGTCTTATGCATAACTGATCTTGCCAGAATAATATCATTGCCTTTTATAAGGGGCTGAGCAGGAACCTCGACTCGGGGATGGCAGTGGATGTGATCTACTCAGACTTTGCTATAGCATTTGATACAGTAACACACAGTAGGCTGCTGATAAAGGTAAGGAATATTGAAAAGTAATAATGAAAACTATTGGCAATAAGTATGTTTGGCTCGAGGTCTAGTCATTCAGCACATGTTGAAAAGGAGTGTATACTGTCCCTTTTGGACGATTGCATGCAGTTGCCTGGCTAGCTCAGTCGGTAGAGCATGAGACTCTTAATCTCAGGGTCGTCGGTTCGAGCCCCACGTTGGGCGCTTGTTTTTTCGGTTACTCCAGTATCGCAATAAGACACACGTGGCCAAAGTCGCAGCAATAACGTTGTACGAAATGAATGTTCGTACAATATTCCGTCCGTGTATGTAAGGAGATGAGCAACCAATATCGTCAGGCCAAAGTGGCACCAATAATGTTGTACGAAATGAATGTTCGTACAATATTCCGTCCGTGTATGTAAGGAGATGAGCGACCAATATCGTCAGAAGACTTTGATGTCGGTTGTCTAGTGGATCGGCCCAGACAGAAAATTTTCATCGGGCGCCTTTGAAGGCATACATAAGAGATACTCATGTACCCAATGGAGATTTGTCAGAATGAGTTATTTTCAAAAATGGACGGAACCCTGGGGTAAACCTGTTGTTTGAAAGAGGGATTTCGGCCTTGATGCCTAAAGTAGGCAGCTATCTGGAGTGAAGATTTAAAAGTTTGGTAGCGCACTGCTGGGAGTTTCTGTACAAGTCATAAAGCCCTACAAACTTGTATGTGTCTGGCATCGGCACATTCATGATTCATGGAACTTTACAAATCAGTTGCATTTTAGTGTGCGGGATGCAACACATTTCCGACATATAACGCTACGTTTTGAAAATATGATTTTTTGAAATTTGTTGGGAAGCCTATATCTTGTCCGGCAGATACCAGAGCATTCATTACAGGGGTGCGGTTTGATGGTCGCAGCACCGGCATCATCTTTCAGGGTAGGGGGGCCCCGTGGTAGTGTTGTGGTAATTACCGTTGCATCATTATCATCATATTTGCCATGTGCGCAATTAGCATACTCCTATAGGCTGTGAGTAAGGAACATACATATTGAATATTTTTTAGGGGGTTTGTCTCCTACCAGAGCGAGATTGTAGGTCTAATCACTTAAACAAAGGCCCTGCTGAGATTCGAACTCAGGATCTCCTGTTTACGAGACAGGCGCTTTAACCATCTAAGCCACAGCGCCCCTGGTGCTTTGTTTGGGCAGGTGGTATTCTTAAAATTAAATGTCGCATGCCATATGCTAAACTACTAAACAAGCTTAGCCCTGTGATTGCCAAAGCTCCTTTCTTGATCTTTCAGGATTCCCTGAGGTCTGACATGGTGCCAGGAGACTTGCAAATTGCTAATGTGATGCCGCTGTATAAAAATGGCATCCTGTTCTCGGCCTCAAAACTATAGGCAGGTTAGTCTGACGTCAGTGGTAGGAAAACTTTTCGAAGGGGTGTTAAAGGATAAGATAATTGACTTCCTTGAGTTTGGGCCAGAATGGTCTTATGCATAACTGATCTTGCCAGAATGATATCATTGCCTTTTATAAGGGGCTGAGCAGGAACCTCGACTCGGGGATGGCAGTGGATGTGATCTACTCAGACTTTGCTATAGCATTTGATACAGTAACACACAGTAGGCTGCTGATAAAGGTAAGGAATATTGAAAAGTAATAATGAAAACTATTGGCAATAAGTATGTTTGGCTCGAGGTCTAGTCATTCAGCACATGTTGAAAAGGAGTGCATACTGTCCCTTTTGGACGCTTGCATGCAGTTGCCTGGCTAGCTCAGTCGGTAGAGCATGAGACTCTTAATCTCAGGGTCGTGGGTTCGAGCCCCACGTTGGGCGCTTGTTTTTCGGTTACTCCAGTATCGCAATAAGACACACGTGGCCAAAGTCGCAGCAATAATGTTGTACGAAATGAATGTTCGTACAATATTCCGTCCGTGTATGTAAGGAGATGTGCAACCAATATCGTCAGGCCAAAGTGGCACCTATAATGTTTTACGAAATGAATGTTCGTACAATATTCCGTCCGTGTATGTAAGGAGATGAGCGACCAATATCGTCAGAAGACTTTGATATCGGTTGTCTAGTGGATCGGCCCAGACAGAAAATTTTCATCGGGCGCCTTTGAAGGCATACATAAGAGATACTCATGTACCCAATGGAGATTTGGCAGAATGAGTTATTTTCAAAAATGGACGGAAGCCTGGGGTAAACCTGTTGTTTGAAAGAGGGATTTCGGCCTTGATGCCTAAAGTAGGCAGCTTTCTGGAGTGAAGATTTAAAAGTTTGGTAGCGCACTGCTGGGAGTTTCTGTACAAGTCATAAAGCTCTACAAACTTGTATGAGTCTGGCATCGGCACATTCATGATACATGGAACTTTACAAATCAGTTGCATTTTAGTGTGCGGGATGCAACACATTTCCGACATATAACGCTACATTTTGAAAATATGATTTTTTGAAATTTGTTGGGAAGCCTATATCTTGTCCGGCAGATACCAGAGCATTCATTACAGGGGTGCGGTTTGATGGTCGCAGCACCGGCGTCATCTTTCAGGGTAGGGGGGCCCCGTGGTAGTGTTGTGGTAATTACCGTTGCATCATTATCATCATATTTGCCATGTGCGCAATTAGCATACTCCTATAGGCTGTGAGTAAGGAATATACATATTGAATATTTTTTAGGGGGTTTGTCTCCTACCAGGGGGAGATTGTAGGTCTAATCACTTAAACAAAGGCACTGCTGAGATTCAAACTCAGGATCTCCTGTTTACTAGACAGGCGCTTTAACCATCTAAGCCACAGCGCCCCTGTAGTTTTTGTCTGGGCAGGTGGTATTCCTAAAATTAAATGTCGCATGCCATATGCTAAACTACTAAACAAGCTTAGCCCTGTGATTGCCAAAGCTCCTTTCTTGATCTTTCAGGATTCCCTGAGGTCTGACATGGTGCCAGGAGACTTGCAAATTGCTAATGTGATGCCGCTGTATAAAAATGGCATCCTGTTCTCAGCCTCAAAACTATAGGCAGGTTAGTCTGACGTCAGTGGTAGGAAAACTTTTCGAAGGGGTGTTAAAGGATAAGATAATTGACTTCCTTGAGTTTGTGCCAGAATGGTCTTATGCATAACTGATCTTGCCAGAATAATATCATTGCCTTTTATAAGGGGCTGAGCAGGAACCTCGACTCGGGGATGGCAGTGGATGTGATCTACTCAGACTTTGCTATAGCATTTGATACAGTAACACACAGTAGGCTGCTGATAAAGGTAAGGAATATTGAAAAGTAATAATGAAAACTATTGGCAATAAGTATGTTTGGCTCGAGGTCTAGTCATTCAGCACATGTTGAAAAGGAGTGTATACTGTCCCTTTTGGACACTTGCATGCAGTTGCCTGGCTAGCTCAGTCGGTAGAGCATGAGACTCTTAATCTCAGGGTCGTGGGTTCGAGCCCCACGTTGGGCGCTTCTTTTTCGGTTACTCCAGTATCGCAATAAGACACACGTGGCCAAAGTCGCAGCAATAATGTTGTACAAAATGAATGTTCGTACAATATTCCGTCCGTGTATGTAAGGAGATGAGCAACCAATATCGTCAGGCCAAAGTGGCACCAATAATGTTGTACGAAATGAATGTTCGTACAATATTCCGTCCGTGTATGTAAGGAGATGAGCGACCAATATCGTCAGAAGACTTTGATATCGGTTGTCTAGTGGATCGGCCCAGACAGAAAATTTTCATCGGGCGCCTTTGAAGGCATACATAAGAGATACTCATGTACCCAATGGAGATTTGTCAGAATGAGTTATTTTCAAAAATTGACAGAACCCTGGGGTAAACCTGTTGTTTGAAAGAGGGATTTCGGCCTTGATGCCTAAAGTAGGAAGCTCTCTGGAGTGAAGATTTAAAAGTTTGGTAGCGCACTGCTGGGAGTTTCTGTACAAGTCATAAAGCTCTACAAAATTGTATGTGTCTGGCATCGGCAGATTCATGATTCATGGGACTTTACAAATCAGTTGCATTTTAGTGTGCGGGATGCAACACATTTCCGACATATAACGCTACATTTTGAAAATATGATTTTTTGAAATTTGTTGGGAAGCCTATATCTTGTCCGGCAGATACCAGAGCATTCATTACAGGGGTGCTGTTTGATGGTCGCATCACCGGCGTCATCTTTCAGGGTAGGGTGGCCCCCGTGTTAGTGTTGCGGAAATTACCGTTGCATCATTATCATCATATTTGCCATGTGCGCAATTAGCATACTCCTATAGGCTGTGAGTAAGGAACATACATATTGAATATTTTTTAGGGGGTTTGTCTCCTACCAGGGCGAGATTGTAGGTCTAATCACTTAAACGAAGGCACTGCTGAGATTCGAACTCAGGATATCCTGTTTACTAGACAGGCGCTTTAACCATCTAAGCCACAGCGCCCCTGGTTTTTTGTCTGGGAAGGTGGTACTCCTAAAATTAAATGTTGCATGCCATATGCTAAACTACTAAACAAGCTTAGCCCTGTGATTGCCAAAGCTCCTTTCTTGATCTTTCAGGATTCCCTGAGGTCTGACATGGTGCCAGGAGACTTGCAAATTGCTAATGTGATGCCGCTGTATAAAAATGGCATCCTGTTCTCGGCCTCAAAACTATAGGCAGGTTAGTCTGACGTCAGTGGTAGGAAAACTTTTCGAAGGGGTGTTAAAGGATAAGATAATTGACTTCCTTGAGTTTGTGCCAGAATGGTCTTATGCATAACTGAACTTGCCAGAATAATATCATTGCCTTTTATAAGGGGCTGAGCAGGAACCTCGACTCGGGGATGGCAGTGGATGTGATCTACTCAGACTTTGCTATAGCATTTGATACAGTAACACACAGTAGGCTGCTGATAAAGGTAAGGAATATTGAAAAGTAATAATGAAAACTATTGGCAATAAGTATGTTTGGCTCGAGGTCTAGTCATTCAGCACATGTTGAAAAGGAGTGTATACTGTCCCTTTTGGACACTTGCATGCAGTTACCTGGCTAGCTCAGTCGGTAGAGCATGAGACTCTTAATCTCAGGGTCGTGGGTTCGAGCCCCACGTTGGGCGCTTCTTTTTCGGTTACTCCAGTATCGCAATAAGACACACGTGGCCAAAGTCGCAGCAATAATGTTGTACAAAATGAATGTTCGTACAATATTCCGTCCGTGTATGTAAGGAGATGAGCAACCAATATCGTCAGGCCAAAGTGGCACCAATAATGTTGTACGAAATGAATGTTCGTACAATATTCCGTCCGTGTATGTAAGGAGATGAGCGACCAATATCGTCAGAAGACTTTGATATCGGTTGTCTAGTGGATCGGCCCAGACAGAAAATTTTCATCGGGCGCCTTTGAAGGCATACATAAGAGATACTCATGTACCCAATGGAGATTTGTCAGAATGAGCTATTTTCAAAAATTGACAGAACCCTGGGGTAAACCTGTTGTTTGAAAGAGGGATTTCGGCCTTGATGCCTAAAGTAGGCAGCTCTCTGGAGTGAAGATTTAAAAGTTTGGTAGCGCACTGCTGGGAGTTTCTGTACAAGTCATAAAGCTCTACAAACTTGTATGTGTCTGGCATCGGCAGATTCATGATTCATGGGACTTTACAAATCAGTTGCATTTTAGTGTGCAGGATGCAACACATTTCCGACATATAACGCTACATTTTGAAAATATGATTTTTTGAAATTTGTTGGGAAGCCTATATCTTGTCCGGCAGATAACAGAGCATTCATTACAGGGGTGCTGTTTGATGGTCGCATCACCGGCGTCATCTTTCAGGGTAGGGTGGCCCCCGTGTTAGTGTTGCGGAAATTACCGTTGCATCATTATCATCATATTTGCCATGTGCGCAATTAGCATACTCCTATAGGCTGTGAGTAAGGAACATACATATTGAATATTTTTTAGGGGGTTTGTCTCCTACCAGGGCGAGATTGTAGGTCTAATCACTTAAACGAAGGCACTGCTGAGATTCGAACTCAGGATCTCCTGTTTACTAGACAGGCGCTTTAACCATCTAAGCCACAGCGCCCCTGGTTTTTTGTCTGGGAAGGTGGTACTCCTAAAATGAAATGCTGCATGCCATATGCTAAACTACTAAACAAGCTTAGCCCTGTGATTGCCAATGCTCCTTTCTTGATCTTTCAGGATTCCCTGAGGTCTGACATGGTGCCAGGAGACTTGCAAATTGCTAATGTGATGCCGCTATATAAAAATAGCATCCTGTTCTCGGCCTCAAAACTATAGGCAGACGTCAGTGGTAGGAAAACTTTTCGAAGGGGTGTTAAAGGATAAGATAATTGACTTCCTTGAGTTTGTGCCAGAATGGTCTTATGCATAACTGAACTTGCCAGAATAATATCATTGCCTTTTATAAGGGGCTGAGCAGGAACCTCGACTCGGGGATGGCAGTGGATGTGATCTACTCAGACTTTGCTATAGCATTTGATACAGTAACACACAGTAGGCTGCTGATAAAGGTAAGGAATATTGAAAAGTAATAATGAAAACTATTGGCAATAAGTATGTTTGGCTCGAGGTCTAGTCATTCAGCACATGTTGAAAAGGAGTGTATACTGTCCCTTTTGGACGATTGCATGCAGTTGCCTGGCTAGCTCAGTCGGTAGAGCATGAGACTCTTAATCTCAGGGTCGTGGGTTCGAGCCCCACGTTGGGCGCTTGTTTTTCGGTTACTCCAGTATCGCAATAAGACACACGTGGCCAAAGTCGCAGCAATAACGTTGTACGAAATGAATGTTCGTACAATATTCCGTCCGTGTATGTAAGGAGATGAGCAACCAATATCGTCAGGCCAAAGTGGCACCAATAATGTTGTACGAAATGAATGTTCGTACAATATTCCGTCCGTGTATGTAAGGAGATGAGCGACCAATATCGTCAGAAGACTTTGATATCGGTTGTCTAGTGGATCGGCCCAGACAGAAAATTTTCATCGGGCGCCTTTGAAGGCATACATAAGAGATACTCATGTACCCAATGGAGATTTGTCAGAATGAGTTATTTTCAAAAATGGACGGAACCCTGGGGTAAACCTGTTGTTTGAAAGAGGGATTTCGGCCTTGATGCCTAAAGTAGGCAGCTATCTGGAGTGAAGATTTAAAAGTTTGGTAGCGCACTGCTGGGAGTTTCTGTACAAGTCATAAAGCCCTACAAACTTGTATGTGTCTGGCATCGGCACATTCATGATTCATGGAACTTTACAAATCAGTTGCATTTTAGTGTGCGGGATGCAACACATTTCCGACATATAACGCTACGTTTTGAAAATATGATTTTTTGAAATTTGTTGGGAAGCCTATATCTTGTCCGGCAGATACCAGAGCATTCATTACAGGGGTGCGGTTTGATGGTCGCAGCACCGGCATCATCTTTCAGGGTAGGGGGGCCCCGTGGTAGTGTTGTGGTAATTACCGTTGCATCATTTTCATCATATTTGCCATGTGCGCAATTAGCATACTCCTATAGGCTGTGAGTAAGGAACATACATATTGAATATTTTTTAGGGGGTTTGTCTCCTACCAGGGCGAGATTGTAGGTCTAATCACTTAAACAAAGGCCCTGCTGAGATTCGAACTCAGGATCTCCTGTTTACGAGACAGGCGCTTTAACCATCTAAGCCACAGCGCCCCTGGTGCTTTGCTTGGGCAGGTGGTATTCTTAAAATTAAATGTCGCATGCCATATGCTAAACTACTAAACAAGCTTAGCCCTGTGATTGCCAAAGCTCCTTTCTTGATCTTTCAGGATTCCCTGAGGTCTGACATGGTGCCAGGAGACTTGCAAATTGCTAATGTGATGCCGCTGTATAAAAATGGCATCCTGTTCTCGGCCTCAAAACTATAGGCAGGTTAGTCTGACGTCAGTGGTAGGAAAACTTTTCGAAGGGGTGTTAAAGGATAAGATAATTGACTTCCTTGAGTTTGGGCCAGAATGGTCTTATGCATAACTGATCTTGCCAGAATGATATCATTGCCTTTTATAAGGGGCTGAGCAGGAACCTCGACTCGGGGATGGCAGTGGATGTGATCTACTCAGACTTTGCTATAGCATTTGATACAGTAACACACAGTAGGCTGCTGATAAAGGTAAGGAATATTGAAAAGTAATAATGAAAACTATTGGCAATAAGTATGTTTGGCTCGAGGTCTAGTCATTCAGCACATGTTGAAAAGGAGTGCATACTGTCCCTTTTGGACGCTTGCATGCAGTTGCCTGGCTAGCTCAGTCGGTAGAGCATGAGACTCTTAATCTCAGGGTCGTGGGTTCGAGCCCCACGTTGGGCGCTTGTTTTTCGGTTACTCCAGTATCGCAATAAGACACACGTGGCCAAAGTCGCAGCAATAATGTTGTACGAAATGAATGTTCGTACAATATTCCGTCCGTGTATGTAAGGAGATGTGCAACCAATATCGTCAGGCCAAAGTGGCACCTATAATGTTTTACGAAATGAATGTTCGTACAATATTCCGTCCGTGTATGTAAGGAGATGAGCGACCAATATCGTCAGAAGACTTTGATATCGGTTGTCTAGTGGATCGGCCCAGACAGAAAATTTTCATCGGGCGCCTTTGAAGGCATACATAAGAGATACTCATGTACCCAATGGAGATTTGGCAGAATGAGTTATTTTCAAAAATGGACGGAAGCCTGGGGTAAACCTGTTGTTTGAAAGAGGGATTTCGGCCTTGATGCCTAAAGTAGGCAGCTTTCTGGAGTGAAGATTTAAAAGTTTGGTAGCGCACTGCTGGGAGTTTCTGTACAAGTCATAAAGCTCTACAAACTTGTATGTGTCTGGCATCGGCACATTCATGATTCATGGAACTTTACAAATCAGTTGCATTTTAGTGTGCGGGATGCAACACATTTCCGACATATAACGCTACATTTTGAAAATATGATTTTTTGAAATTTGTTGGGAAGCCTATATCTTGTCCGGCAGATACCAGAGCATTCATTACAGGGGTGCGGTTTGATGGTCGCAGCACCGGCGTCATCTTTCAGGGTAGGGGGGCCCCGTGGTAGTGTTGTGGTAATTACCGTTGCATCATTCAGCACTAGTCATTCAGCACATGTTGAAAAGGAGTGTATACTGTCCCTTTTGGACGATTGCATGCAGTTGCCTGGCTAGCTCAGTCGGTAGAGCATGAGACTCTTAATCTCAGGGTCGTGGGTTCGAGCCCCACGTTGGGCGCTTGTTTTTCGGTTACTCCAGTATCGCAATAAGACACACGTGGCCAAAGTCGCAGCACTAATGTTGTACGAAATGAATGTTCGTACAATATTCCGTCCGTGTATGTAAGGAGATGAGCAACCAATATCGTCAGGCCAAAGTGGCACCAATAATGTTGTACGAAATGAACGTCGTACAATATTACCGTTCCCAGTCCGTGTATGTAAGGAGATGAGCGACCAATATCGTCAGAAGACTTTGATATCGGTTGTCTAGTGGATCGGCCCCAGACAGAAAATTTTCATCGGGCGCCTTTGAAGGCATACATAAGAGATACTCATGTACCCAATGGAGATTTGTCAGAATGAGTTATTTTCAAAAATTGACGTAACCCTGGGGTAAACCTGTTGTTTGAAAAGGGATTTCGGCCTTTATGCCTAAAGTAGGCAGCTCTCTGGAGTGAAGATTTAAAAGTTTGGTAGCGCACTGCTGGGAGTTTCTGTACAAGTCATAAAGCTCTACAAACTTGTATGTGTCTGGCATCGGCAGATTCATGATTCATGGGACTTTACAAATCAGTTGCATTTTAGTGTGCGGGATGCAACACATTTCCGACATATAACGCTACATTTGAAAATATGATTTTTTGAAATTTGTTGGGAAGCCTGTATCTTGTCCGGCAGATACCAGAGCATTTATTACAGGGGTGCTGTTTGATGGTCGCAGCACCGGCGTCATCTTTCAGGGTAGGGGGGCCCCGTGGTAGTGTTGCGGTAATTACCGTTGCATCATTATCATCATATTTGCCATGTGCGCAATTAGCATACTCCTATAGGCTGTGAGTAAGGAATATACATATTGAATATTTTTTAGGGGGGTTTGTCTCCTACCAGGGGGAGATTGTAGGTCTAATCACTTAAACAAAGGCACTGCTGAGATTCAAACTCAGGATCTCCTGTTTACTAGACAGGCGCTTTAACCATCTAAGCCACAGCGCCCCTGTAGTTTTTGTCTGGGCAGGTGGTATTCCTAAAATTAAATGTCGCATGCCATATGCTAAACTACTAAACAAGCTTAGCCCTGTGATTGCCCAAAGCTCCTTTCTTGATCTTTCAGGATTCCCTGAGGTCTGACATGGTGCCAGGAGACTTGCAAATTGCTAATGTGATGCCGCTGTATAAAAATGGCATCCTGTTCTCAGCCTCAAAACTATAGGCAGGTTAGTCTGACGTCAGTGGTAGGAAAACTTTTCGAAGGGGTGTTAAAGGATAAGATAATTGACTTCCTTGAGTTTGTGCCAGAATGGTCTTATGCATAACTGATCTTGCCAGAATAATATCATTGCCTTTTATAAGGGGCTGAGCAGGAACCTCGACTCGGGGATGGCAGTGGATGTGATCTACTCAGACTTTGCTATAGCATTTGATACAGTAACACACAGTAGGCTGCTGATAAAGGTAAGGAATATTGAAAAGTAATAATGAAAACTATTGGCAATAAGTATGTTTGGCTCGAGGTCTAGTCATTCAGCACATGTTGAAAAGGAGTGTATACTGTCCCTTTTGGACACTTGCATGCAGTTGCCTGGCTAGCTCAGTCGGTAGAGCATGAGACTCTTAATCTCAGGGTCGTGGGTTCGAGCCCCACGTTGGGCGCTTCTTTTTCGGTTACTCCAGTATCGCAATAAGACACACGTGGCCAAAGTCGCAGCAATAATGTTGTACAAAATGAATGTTCGTACAATATTCCGTCCGTGTATGTAAGGAGATGAGCAACCAATATCGTCAGGCCAAAGTGGCACCAATAATGTTGTACGAAATGAATGTTCGTACAATATTCCGTCCGTGTATGTAAGGAGATGAGCGACCAATATCGTCAGAAGACTTTGATATCGGTTGTCTAGTGGATCGGCCCAGACAGAAAATTTTCATCGGGCGCCTTTGAAGGCATACATAAGAGATACTCATGTACCCAATGGAGATTTGTCAGAATGAGTTATTTTCAAAAATTGACAGAACCCTGGGGTAAACCTGTTGTTTGAAAGAGGGATTTCGGCCTTGATGCCTAAAGTAGGCAGCTCTCTGGAGTGAAGATTTAAAAGTTTGGTAGCGCACTGCTGGGAGTTTCTGTACAAGTCATAAAGCTCTACAAACTTGTATGTGTCTGGCATCGGCAGATTCATGATTCATGGGACTTTACAAATCAGTTGCATTTTAGTGTGCGGGATGCAACACATTTCCGACATATAACGCTACATTTTGAAAATATGATTTTTTGAAATTTGTTGGAAGCCTATATCTTGTCCGGCAGATACCAGAGCATTCATTACAGGGGTGCTGTTTGATGGTCGCATCACCGGCGTCATCTTTCAGGGTAGGGTGGCCCCCGTGTTAGTGTTGCGGAAATTACCGTTGCATCATTATCATCATATTTGCCATGTGCGCAATTAGCATACTCCTATAGGCTGTGAGTAAGGAACATACATATTGAATATTTTTTAGGGGGTTTGTCTCATACCAGGGCGAGATTGTAGGTCTAATCACTTAAACGAAGGCACTGCTGAGATTCGAACTCAGGATATCCTGTTTACTAGACAGGCGCTTTAACCATCTAAGCCACAGCGCCCCTGGTTTTTTGTCTGGGAAGGTGGTACTCCTAAAATTAAATGTTGCATGCCATATGCTAAACTACTAAACAAGCTTAGCCCTGTGATTGCCAAAGCTCCTTTCTTGATCTTTCAGGATTCCCTGAGGTCTGACATGGTGCCAGGAGACTTGCAAATTGCTAATGTGATGCCGCTGTATAAAAATGGCATCCTGTTCTCGGCCTCAAAACTATAGGCAGGTTAGTCTGACGTCAGTGGTAGGAAAACTTTTCGAAGGGGTGTTAAAGGATAAGATAATTGACTTCCTTGAGTTTGTGCCAGAATGGTCTTATGCATAACTGAACTTGCCAGAATAATATCATTGCCTTTTATAAGGGGCCTGAGCAGGAACCTCGACTCGGGGATGGCAGTGGATGTGATCTACTCAGACTTTGCTATAGCATTTGATACAGTAACACACAGTAGGCTGCTGATAAAGGTAAGGAATATTGAAAAGTAATAATGAAAACTATTGGCAATAAGTATGTTTGGCTCGAGGTCTAGTCATTCAGCACATGTTGAAAAGGAGTGTATACTGTCCCTTTTGGACACTTGCATGCAGTTACCTGGCTAGCTCAGTCGGTAGAGCATGAGACTCTTAATCTCAGGGTCGTGGGTTCGAGCCCCACGTTGGGCGCTTCTTTTTCGGTTACTCCAGTATCGCAATAAGACACACGTGGCCAAAGTCGCAGCAATAATGTTGTACAAAATGAATGTTCGTACAATATTCCGTCCGTGTATGTAAGGAGATGAGCAACCAATATCGTCAGGCCAAAGTGGCACCAATAATGTTGTACGAAATGAATGTTCGTACAATATTCCGTCCGTGTATGTAAGGAGACGAGCGACCAATATCGTCAGAAGACTTTGATATCGGTTGTCTAGTGGATCGGCCCAGACAGAAAATTTTCATCGGGCGCCTTTGAAGGCATACATAAGAGATACTCATGTACCCAATGGAGATTTGTCAGAATGAGCTATTTTCAAAAATTGACAGAACCCTGGGGTAAACCTGTTGTTTGAAAGAGGGATTTCGGCCTTGATGCCTAAAGTAGGCAGCTCTCTGGAGTGAAGATTTAAAAGTTTGGTAGCGCACTGCTGGGAGTTTCTGTACAAGTCATAAAGCTCTACAAACTTGTATGTGTCTGGCATCGGCAGATTCATGATTCATGGGACTTTACAAATCAGTTGCATTTTAGTGTGCAGGATGCAACACATTTCCGACATATAACGCTACATTTTGAAAATATGATTTTTTGAAATTTGTTGGGAAGCCTATATCTTGTCCGGCAGATACCAGAGCATTTATTACAGGGGTGCTGTTTGATGGTCGCAGCACCGGCGTCATCTTTCAGGGTAGGGGGGCCCCCGTGGTATTGTTGTGGTAATTACCGTCGCATCATTACCATCATATTTGCCATGTGTGCAATTAGCATACTCCTATAGGCTGTGAGTAAGGAACATACATATTGAATATTTTTTAGGGGGTTTGTCTCCTACCAGGGGGAGATTGTAAGTCGAATCACTTAAACAATGGCACTGCTGAGATTCGAACTCAGGATCTCCTGTTTACTAGACAGGCGCTTTAACCATCTAAGCCACAGCGCCCCTGGTGTTTTGTCTGGGCAGGTGGTACTCCTAAAATGAAATGTTGCATGCCATATGCTAAACTACTAAACAAGCTTAGCCCTGTGATTGCCAAAGCTCCTTTCTTGATCTTTGAGGATTCCCTGAGGTCTGACATGGTGCCAGGAGACTTGCAAATTGCTAATGTGATGCCGCTGTATAAAAATGGCATCCTGTTCTCGGCCTCAAAACTAAAGGCAGGTTAGTCTGACGTCAGTGGTAGGAAAACTTTTCGAAGGGGTTTTAAAGGATGAGATAATTGACTTCCTTGAGTTTGTGCCAGAATGGTCTTATGCATAACTGATCTTGCCAGAATAATATCATTGCCTTTTATAAGGGGCTGAGCAGGAACCTCGACTCGGGGATGGCAGTGGATGTGATCTACTCAGACTTTGCTATAGCATTTGATACAGTAACACACAGTAGGCTGCTGATAAAGGTAAGGAATATTGAAAAGTAATAATGAAAACTATTGGCAATAAGTATGTTTGGCTCAAGGTCTAGTCATTCAGCACATGTTGAAAAGGAGTGTATACTGTCCCTTTTGGACGCTTTCATGCAGTTGCCTGGCTAGCTCAGTCGGTAGAGCATGCGACTCTTAATCTCAGGGTCGTGGGTTCGAGCCCCACGTTGGGCGCTTGTTTTTCGGTTACTCCAGTATCGCAATAAGACACACGTGGCCAAAGTCGCAGCAATAATGTTGTACAAAATGAATGTTCGTACAATATTCCGTCCGTGTATGTAAATAGATGAGCAACCAATATCGTCAGGCCAAAGTGGCACCAATAATGTTGTACGAAATGAACGTCGACAATATTCCGTCCGTGTATGTAAGGAGATGAGCGACCAATATCATCAGAAGACTTTGATATCGGTTGTCTAGTGGATCGGCCCAGACAGAAAATTTTCATCGGGCGCCTTTGAAGGCATATATAAGAGATACTCATGTACCCAATGGAGATTTGTCAGAATGAGTTATTTTCAAAAATGGACGGAACCCTGGGGTAAACCTGTTGTTTGAAAGAGGGATTTCGGCCTTGATGCCTAAAGTAGGCAGCTTTCTGGAGTGAAGATTTAAAAGTTTGGTAGCGCACTGCTGGGAGTTTCTGTACAAGTCATAAAGCTCTACAAACTTGTATGTGTCTGGCATCGGCACATTCATGATTCATGGGACTTTACAAATCAGTTGCATTTTAGGGTGCGGGATGCAACACATTTCCGACATATAACGCTACATTTTGAAAATATGATTTTTTTAAATTTGTTGGGAAGCCTATATCTTGTCCGGCAGATACCAGAGCATTCATTACAGGGGTGCTGTTTGAAACAGCACCGGCGTCATCTTTCAGGGTAGGGGGGCCCCCGTGGTAGTGTTGCGGTAATTACCGTCGCATCATTATCATCATATTTGCCATGTGCGCAATTAGCATACTCCTATAGGCTGTGAGTAAGGAACATACATATTGAATATTTTTTAAGGGGTTTGTCTCCTACCAGGGGGAGATTGTAGGTCTAATCACTTAAACTAAGGCACTGCTGAGATTCGAACTCAGGATCTCCTGTTTACTAGACAGGCGCTTTAACCATCTAAGCCACAGCGCCCCTGGTGTTTTGTCTGGGCAGGTGGTACTCCTAAAATGAAATGTTGCATGCCATATGCTAAACTACTAAACAAGCTTAGCCCTGTGATTGCCAAAGCTCCTTTCTTGATCTTTCAGGATTCCCTGAGGTCTGACATGGTGCCAGGAGACTTGCAAATTGCTAATGTGATGCCGCTGTATAAAAATGGCATCCTGTTCTCGGCCTCAAAACTATAGGCAGGTTAGTCTGACGTCAGTGGTAGGAAAACTTTTCAAAGGGGTGTTAAAGGATAAGATAATTGACTTCCTTGAGTTTGTGCCAGAATGGTCTTATGCATAACTGATCTTGCCAGAATAATATCATTGCCTTTTATAAGGGGCTGAGCAGGAACCTCGACTCGGGGATGGCAGTGGATGTGATCTACTCAGACTTTGCTATAGCATTTGATACAGTAACACACAGTAGGCTGCTGATAAAGGTAAGGAATATTGAAAAGTAATAATGAAAACTATTGTCAATAAGTATGTTTGGCTCGAGGTCTAGTCATTCAGCACATGTTGAAAAGGAGTGTATACTGTCCCTTTTGGACGATTGAATGCAGTTGCCTGGCTAGCTCAGTCTGTAGAGCATGAGACTCTTAATCTCAGGGTCGTGGATTCGAGCCCCACGTTGGGCGCTTGTTTTTCGGTTACTCCAGTATCGCAATAAGACACACGTGGCCAAAGTCGCAGTAACAATGTTGTACAAAATGAATGTTCGTACAATATTCCGTCCATGTATGTAAAGAGATGAGCAACCAATATCGTCAGGCCAAAGTGGCACCAATAATGTTGTACGAAATGAATGTTCGTACAATATTCCGTCCGTGTATGTAAGGAGATGAGCGACCAATATCGTCAGAAGACTTTGATATCGGTTGTCTAGTGGATCGGCCCAGACAGAAAATTTTCATCGGGCGCCTTTGAAGGCATACATAAGAGATACTCATGTACCCAATGGAGATTTGTCAGAAAGAGTTATTTTCAAAAATTGACGGAATTTGTTGGGAAGCCTATATCTTGTCCGGCAGATACCAGAGCATTCATTACAGGGGTGCTGTTTGATGGTCGCATCACCGGCGTCATCTTTCAGGGTAGGGGGGCCCCAGTGGTAGTGTTGCAGTAATTACCGTTGCATCATTATCATCATATTTGCCATGTGCGCAATTAGCATACTCCTATAGGCTGTGAGTAAGGAACATACATATTGAATATTTTTTAGGGGGTTTGTCTCCTACCAGGGGGAGATTGTAGGTCTAATCACTTAAACAAAGGCACTGCTGAGATTCGAACTCAGGATCTCCTGTTTACAAGACAGGCGCTTTAACCATCTAAGCCACAGCGCCCCTGGTGTTTTGTCTGGGCAGGTGGTACTCCTAAAATGAAATGTTGCATGCCATATGCTAAACTACTAAACAAGCTTAGCCCTGTGATTGCCAAAGCTCCTTTCTTGATCTTTCAGGATTCCCTGAGGTCTGACATGGTGCCAGGAGACTTGCAAATTGCTAATGTGATGCCGCTATATAAAAATCGCATCCTGTTCTCGGCCTCAAAACTATAGGCAGGTTAGTCTGATGTCAGTGGTAGGAAAACTTTTCGAAGGGGTGTTAAAGGATAAGATAATTGACTTCCTTGAGTTTGTGCCAGAATGGTCTTATGCATAACTGAACTTGCCAGAATAATATCATTGCCTTTTATAAGGGGCTGAGCAGGAACCTCGACTCGGGGATGGCAGTGGATGTGATCTACTCAGACTTTGCTATAGCATTTGATACAGTAACACACAGTAGGATGCTGATAAAGGTAAGGAATATTGAAAAGTAATAATGAAAACTATTGGCAATAAGTATGTTTGGCTCGAGGTCTAGTCATTCAGCACATGTTGAAAAGGAGTGTATACTGTCCCTTTTAGACGCTTGCATGCAGTTGCCTGGCTAGCTCAGTCGGTAGAGCATGATACTCTTAGTCTCAGTGTCGTGGGTTCGAGCCCCACGTTGGGCGCTTGTTTTTCGGTTACTCCAGTATCGCAATAAGACACACGTGGCCAAAGTCGCAGCAATAATGTTGTACGAAATGAATGTTCGTACAATATTCCGTCCGTGTATGTAAGGAGATGAGCAACCAATATCGTCAGGCCAAAGTGGCACCAATAATGTTGTACGAAATGAATGTTCGTACAATATTCCGTCCGTGTATGTAAGGAGATGAGCGACCAATATCGTCAGAAGACTTTGATATCGGTTGTCTAGTGGATCGGCCCAGACAGAAAATTTTCATCGGGCGCCTTTGAAGGCATACATAAGAGATACTCATGTACCCAATGGAGATTTGTCAGAAAGAGTTATTTTCAAAAATTGACGGAATTTGTTGGGAAGCCTATATCTTGTCCGGCAGATACCAGAGCATTCATTACAGGGGTGCTGTTTGATGGTCGCATCACCGGCGTCATCTTTCAGGGTAGGGGGGCCCCCGTGGTAGTGTTGCAGTAATTACCGTTGCATCATTATCATCATATTTGCCATGTGCGCAATTAGCATACTCCTATAGGCTGTGAGTAAGGAACATACATATTGAATATTTTTTAGGGGGTTTGTCTCTTACCAGGGGGAGATTGTAGGTCTAATCACTTAAACAAAGGCACTGCTGAGATTCGAACTCAGGATCTCCTGTTTACGAGACAGGCGCTTTAACCATCTAAGCCACAGCGCCCCTGGTGTTTTGTCTGGGCAGGTGGTACTCCTAAAATGAAATGTTGCATGCCATATGCTAAACTACTAAACAAGCTTAGCCCTGTGATTGCCAAAGCTCCTTTCTTGATCTTTCAGGATTCCCTGAGGTCTGACATGGTGCCAGGAGACTTGCAAATTGCTAATGTGATGCCGCTGTATAAAAATGGCATCCTGTTCTCGGCCTCAAAACTATAGGCAGGTTAGTCTGACGTCAGTGGTAGGAAAACTTTTCGAAGGGGTGTTAAAGGATAAGATAATTGACTTCCTTGAGTTTGGGCCAGAATGGTCTTATGCATAACTGATCTTGCCAGAATAATATCATTGCCTTTTATAAGGGGCTGAGCAGGAACCTCGACTCGGGGATGGCAGTGGATGTGATCTACTCAGACTTTGCTATAGCATTTGATACAGTAACACACAGTAGGCTGCTGATAAAGGTAAGGAATATTGAAAAGTAATAATGAAAACTATTGGCAATAAGTATGTTTGGCTCGAGGTCTAGTCATTCAGCACATGTTGAAAAGGAGTGTATACTGTCCCTTTTGGACACTTGCATGCAGTTACCTGGCTAGCTCAGTCGGTAGAGCATGAGACTCTTAATCTCAGGGTCGTGGGTTCGAGCCCCACGTTGGGCGCTTCTTTTTCGGTTACTCCAGTATCGCAATAAGACACACGTGGCCAAAGTCGCAGCAATAATGTTGTACAAAATGAATGTTCGTACAATATTCCGTCCGTGTATGTAAGGAGATGAGCAACCAATATCGTCAGGCCAAAGTGGCACCAATAATGTTGTACGAAATGAATGTTCGTACAATATTCCGTCCGTGTATGTAAGGAGATGAGCGACCAATATCGTCAGAAGACTTTGATATCGGTTGTCTAGTGGATCGGCCCAGACAGAAAATTTTCATCGGGCGCCTTTGAAGGCATACATAAGAGATACTCATGTACCCAATGGAGATTTGTCAGAATGAGCTATTTTCAAAAATTGACAGAACCCTGGGGTAAACCTGTTGTTTGAAAGAGGGATTTCGGCCTTGATGCCTAAAGTAGGCAGCTCTCTGGAGTGAAGATTTAAAAGTTTGGTAGCGCACTGCTGGGAGTTTCTGTACAAGTCATAAAGCTCTACAAACTTGTATGTGTCTGGCATCGGCAGATTCATGATTCATGGGACTTTACAAATCAGTTGCATTTTAGTGTGCGGGATGCAACACATTTCCGACATATAACGCTACATTTTGAAAATATGATTTTTTGAAATTTGTTGGGAAGCCTATATCTTGTCCGGCAGATACCAGAGCATTCATTACAGGGGTGCTGTTTGAAACAGCACCGGCGTCATCTTTCAGGGTAGGGGGGCCCCCGTGGTAGTGTTGCGGTAATTACCGTCGCATCATTATCATCATATTTGCCATGTGCGCAATTAGCATACTCCTATAGGCTGTGAGTAAGGAACATACATATTGAATATTTTTTAGGGGGTTTGTCTCCTACCAGGGCGAGATTGTAGGTCTAATCACTTAAACGAAGGCACTGCTGAGATTCGAACTCAGGATCTCCTGTTTACTAGACAGGCGCTATAACCATATAAGCCACAGCGCCCCTGGTGTTTTGTCTAGGAAGGTGGTACTCCTAAAATGAAATGCTGCATGCCATATGCTAAACTACTAAACAAGCTTAGCCCTGTGATTGCCAAAGCTCCTTTCTTGATCTTTCAGGATTCCCTGAGGTCTGACATGGTGCCAGGAGACTTGCAAATTGCTAATGTGATGCCGCTATATAAAAATTGCATCCTGTTCTCGGCCTCAAAACTATAGGCAGGTTAGTCTGACGTCAGTGGTAGGAAAACTTTTCGAAGGGGTGTTAAAGGATAAGATAATTGACTTCCTTGAGTTTGTGCCAGAATGGTCTTATGCATAACTGAACTTGCCAGAATAATATCATTGCCTTTTATAAGGGGCTGAGCAGGAACCTCGACTCGGGGATGGCAGTGGATGTGATCTACTCAGACTTTGCTATAGCATTTGATACAGTAACACACAGTAGGCTGCTGATAAAGGTAAGGAATATTGAAAAGTAATAATGAAAACTATTGGCAATAAGTATGTTTGGCTCAAGGTCTAGTCATTCAGCACATGTTGAAAAGGAGTGTATACTGTCCCTTTTGGAAGCTTGCATGCAGTTGCCTGGCTAGCTCAGTCGGTAGAGCATGAGACTCTTAATCTCAGGGTCGTGGGTTCGAGCCCCACGTTGGGTGCTTGTTTTTCGGTTACTCCAGTATCGCAATAAGACACACGTGAGCAAAGTCGCAGCAATAATGTTGTACGAAATGAATGTTCATACAATATTCCGTCCGTGTATGTAAGGAGATGAGCAACCAATATCGTCAGGCCAAAGTGGCACCAATAATGTTGTACGAAATGAATGTTCGTACAATATTCCGTCCGTGTATGTAAGGAGATGAGCGACCAATATCGTCAGAAGACTTTGATATCGGTTGTCTAGTGGATCGGCCCAGACAGAAAATTTTCATCGGGCGCCTTTGAAGGCATACATAAGAGATACTCATGTACCCAATGGAGATTTGTCAGAATGAGTTATTTTCAAAAATTGACGTAACCCTGGGGTAAACCTGTTGTTTGAAAAAGGGATTTCGGCCTTTATGCCTAAAGTAGGCAGCTCTCTGGAGTGAAGATTTAAAAGTTTGGTAGCGCACTGCTGGGAGTTTCTGTACAAGTCATAAAGCTCTACAAACTTGTATGTGTCTGGCATCGGCAGATTCATGATTCATGGGACTTTACAAATCAGATGCATTTTAGTGTGCGGGATGCAACACATTTCTGACATATAACGCTACATTTTGAAAATATGATTTTTTGAAATTTGTTGGGAAGCCTATATCTTGTCCAGCAGATACCAGAGCATTTATTACAGGGGTGCTGTTTGATGGTCGCAGCACCGGCGTCATCTTTCAGGGTAGGGGGGCCCCCGTGGTATTGTTGTGGTAATTACCGTCGCATCATTACCATCATATTTGCCATGTGTGCAATTAGCATACTCCTATAGGCTGTGAGTAAGGAACATACATATTGAATATTTTTTAGGGGGTTTGTCTCCTACCAGGGGGAGATTGTAAGTCGAATCACTTAAACAAAGGCACTGCTGAGATTCGAACTCAGGATCTCCTGTTTACTAGACAGGCGCTTTAACCATCTAAGCCACAGCGCCCCTGGTGTTTTGTTTGGGCAGGTGGTACTCCTAAAATGAAATGTTGCATGCCATATGCTAAACTACTAAACAAGCTTAGCCCTGTGATTGCCAAAGCTCCTTTCTTGATCTTTGAGGATTCCCTGAGGTCTGACATGGTGCCAGGAGACTTGCAAATTGCTAATGTGATGCCGCTGTATAAAAATGGCATCCTGTTCTCGGCCTCAAAACTAAAGGCAGGTTAGTCTGACGTCAGTGGTAGGAAAACTTTTCGAAGGGGTGTTAAAGGATAAGATAATTGACTTCCTTGAGTTTGTGCCGGAATGGTCTTATGCATAACTGAACTTGCCAGAATAATATCATTGCCTTTTATAAGGGGCTGAGCAGGAACCTCGACTCGGGGATGGCAGTGGATGTGATCTACTCAGACTTTGCTATAGCATTTGATACAGTAACACACAGTAGGCTGCTGATAAAGGTAAGGAATATTGAAAAGTAATAATGAAAACTATTGGCAATAAGTATGTTTGGCTCGAGGTCTAGTCATTCAGCACATGTTGAAAAGGAGTGTATACTGTCCCTTTTGGACGCTTGCATGCAGTTGCCTGGCTAGCTCAGTTGGTAGAGCATGAGACTCTTAATCTCAGGGTCGTGGGTTTGAGCCCCACGTTGGGCGCTTGTTTTTCGGTTACTCCAGTATCGCAATAAGACACACGTGGCCAAAGTCGCAGTAACAATGTTGTACAAAATGAATGTTCGTACAATATTCTGTCCATGTATGTAAGGAGATGAGCAACCAATATCGTCAGGCCAAAGTGGCACCAATAATGTTGTACGAAATGAATGTTCGTACAATATTCCGTCCGTGTATGTAAGGAGATGAGCGACCAATATCGTCAGAAGACTTTGATATCGGTTGTCTAGTGGATCGGCCCAGACAGAAAATTTTCATCGGGCGCCTTTGAAGGCATACATAAGAGATACTCATGTACCCAATGGAGATTTGTCAGAATGAGTTATTTTCAAAAATGGACGGAACCCTGGGGTAAACCTGTTGTTTGAAAGAGGGATTTCGGCCTTGATGCCTAAAGTAGGCAGCTTTCTGGATTGAAGATTTAAAAGTTTGGTAGCGCACTGCTGGGAGTTTCTGTACAAGTCATAAAGCTCTACAAACTTGTATGTGTCTGGCATCGGCAGATTCATTGATTCATGGGACTTTACAAATCAGTTGCATTTTAGTGTGCGGGATGCAACACATTTCCGACATATAAAGCTACATTTTGAAAATATGCTTTTTTGAAATTTGTTGGGAAGCCTATATCTTGTCCGGCAGATACCAGAGCATTTATTACAGGGGTGCTGTTTGATGGTCGCAGCACCGGCGTCATCTTTCAGGGTAGGGGGGCCCCCGTGGTATTGTTGCGGTAATTACCGTCGCATCATTATCATCATATTTGCCATGTGTGCAATTAGCATACTCCTATAGGCTGTGAGTAAGGAACATACATATTGAATATTTTTTAGGGGGTTTGTCTCCTACCAGGGGGAGATTGTAAGTCTAATCACTTAAACAAAGGCACTGCTGAGATTCGAACTCTGGATCTCCTGTTTACTAGACAGGCGCTTTAACCATCTAAGCCACAGCGCCCCTGGCGTTTTGTCTGTGCAGGTGGTACTCCTAAAATGAAATGTTGCATGCCATATGCTAAACTACTAAACAAGCTTAGCCCTGTGATTGCCAAAGCTCCTTTCTTGATCTTTCAGGATTCCCTGAGGTCTGACATGGTGCCAGGAGACTTGCAAATTGCTAATGTGATGACGCTATATAAAAATCGCATCCTGTTCTCGGCCTCAAAACTATAGGCAGGTTAGTCTGACGTCAGTGGTAGGAAAACTTTTCGAAGGTGTGTTAAAGGATAAGATAATTGACTTCCTTGAGTTTGTGCCAGAATGGTCTTATGCATAACTGAACTTGCCAGAATAATATCATTGCCTTTTATAAGGGGCTGAGCAGGAACCTCGACTCGGGGATGGCAGTGGATGTGATCTACTCAGACTTTGCTATAGCATTTGATACAGTAACACACAGTAGGCTGCTGATAAAGGTAAGGAATATTGAAAAATAATAATGAGAACTATTGGCAATAAGTATGTTTGGCTCGAGGTCTAGTCATTCAGCACATGTTGAAAAGGAGTGTATACTGTCCCTTTTGGACGCTTGCATGCAGTTGCCTGGCTAGCTCAGTCGGTAGAGCATGAGACTCTTAATTTCAGGGTCGTGGGTTCGAGCCCCACGTTGGGCGCTTGTTTTTCGGTTACTCCAGTATCGCAATAAGACACACGTGGCCAAAGTCGCAGTAACAATGTTGTACAAAATGAATGTTCGTACAATATTCTGTCCATGTATGTAAGGAGATGAGCAACCAATATCGTCAGGCCAAAGTGGCACCAATAATGTTGTACGAAATGAATGTTCGTACAATATTCCGTCCGTGTATGTAAGGAGATGAGCGACCAATATCGTCAGAAGACTTTGATATCGGTTGTCTAGTGGATCGGCCCAGACAGAAAATTTTCATCGGGCGCCTTTGAAGGCATACATAAGAGATACTCATGTACCCAATGGAGATTTGTCAGAATGAGTTATTTTCAAAAATGGACGGAACCCTGGGGTAAACCTGTTCTTTGAAAGAGGGATTTCGGCCTTGATGCCTAAAGTAGGCAGCTTTCTGGAGTGAAGATTTAAAAGTTTGGTAGAGCACTGCTGGGAGTTTCTGTACAAGTCATTGTAGTAATATATATAGACCGATTGTAATTAATCCTTAGGTAGAAGGTATCCTGAGTTTTTATGACGCCTTCAAAGGAGCCCATCCTGTCTTGTAATAAAATGCAAAAATAAGATAAGAAATAGGTGGGACACATTCCAAGAGACCATCTGGAGAGGGTCTTTTACATTTCAAAGAGGAACTGTTTGTACAGTTGTTATTGGTAAAAGGGACATCTAAAGAAATTAGCTGCTTTTTCCTGTTTAACTTGTCATCAGCCAATCAGAACCATTCCCCATTTGGATCAATGGTATAGAAACAGTATAACAATGGAATTGGTTTTTGGCTGGAGAAAGAAGAAGAAAAGGGAATTAGGGCTGAAGAGAAAGGGAAGGGTTGAAGGAGAGATTAAGAAGAGGGAGAGAGAGAAGGAAGGAAGTATAACCTGTGGGCACATTTTGAAAGATCTCTGTATAATTTGCTGTCTCTGGGCTGGATAATCTGAATAAATCGTTTCATCTCTGGGAACCTTGGTTGCATCTTTTACCTGGCTGTGGTAAATTGTGGACTCTACACATCTCTTATACACTATACGGATAATATTGCGGAATATACAACATTTTGGTGCCGTGACCCGGATTACTACATTTCTCATACATTATACTGTTACAACATTTTGGTGCCGTGACCCGGATTCTCTCATAACATTATACGAATAGACAACATTTTGGTGCCGTGACTAGTGACCAGAAGAAGCGTGAAGGATTAGTGACCCAAAAGCCTGCAAGCCCTGTGGAGACCTGAAAGGAAGGAAGGTTGGAACCCTAGGACTGTGGTCTGGACACTGGTGACCGTGAACCTCAAGGGTTGGTAAGAACATTATTTTTTTTTTTTACTTATTTCTTGTTAGCATTTTTTTTTTTTTTTTGATAATGGCTGCAGTTGTTGATAAAAGCAATAAGGGAGAAAATGTCAGCATGTGGTTATTAAATTATATTAAAAACCATGGGGGACCATATGAAATCCCACAGGAATGTAAAGATTCATGGGATTTGATGAAAATTTTTATAGCTGACATGGTTTTTGATAAGAAAACTAAGGAATCAAAACGTAAAGGAATGGTCCTTCAGGGATTATTGTCCTGTTGTTTAAAAATGGCAGAAATTGTTAAACAAAAGGATAATGATTTTACAGAACAGACTGTCAAGTATGAAACTTTGCTGAAAGAGTCAAATGAAAAGATTTCTGAGTTAAGATTGCATGCCATTACTACTGGTGAAGCATTGATTGAAAAGGCCAATCTGTGTGACCGTTTAACAAGAACAAATGATGAATTGTCAGTGAAAATACAGGATGTAGAGAAGGAGCTGGAGGAACACAAACATGCAGTAAATATAGCTTTTGATAAAGTTGGTGAAAAATCTGATCTACTATGTCAAAACAATATTTCCAAATTTAAAGAGCACAAACAAATTTATCCATGGAATGAATTGGATCAAGCATCTAGTTTCCCAGCAGCCCCTGTTGTCACTACCACTGTATTAAACACTGACAATTCAGGTGAGGTACAACTCATATCAAAGCAATTAAAGCCTCAGGAGATGGACGCTATTGTTAGAGAGATTGGGCAGGTACCACGATATGACATAAATAGATTCATGAAATGGTTCTGTGAATTAAAAAGGGTTAGAGAAACATATAACCTGAATACAGACGATATAGATAGAATCTTACAAAGAGTTGTTGGAAATGGTTTGTGGGTTAGGATTGTACAAAACTGTGGACAGCAGCGAAGGACAAGGGATGTTTTTAGAGAAATGCTGAGAGCGTTGTATGGCATTACGTTAAATGTGTCATTGTCTGGTAAGATTAAACAGATGAAACAGGAATGTCCATATGAACTATGTGATAGGATAGCCACAGTGATGGATCAATTGATGACTGGTAATCCAGGATTTGAACATGGTGGCTTACTCCATAGAGTGATGTTGTTGGAGGCTTTAAAAGAGGATGTCAGGGAAGGAATATTATCAGTCACACCTGACCCTACTGATTTAAAAGACATGTTATTAAGGGCAGATAATTTGTGGAGGAAAAGGAGTAGAAAGGAAAGTTTTGCAGTTGATGCCGCTAGAATTTTTAGGGTAGAAGGACAACAAAATAAAGAGTATTCTGGTTTTAGAGGGCCTCAGCGAGGGAATAGAGCTTACAATTCAGAATGGCAGAGAGAAAGAGGGAAATATGAACAGGAGAAGAAAGATAGGGATCCTAGACAATCCTGGATACCCTTTTCCCAACTGAAAAGAGAGCATGACAATCTTAAAATGGAATATGATACCATAAGGGCTGAGAGAGATCTTTTGAAACAAACCATTTCTGTGCTGGAGGCAGAATTGTCCAAATTAAGGTGTGTCTCTCTTACAACTTCTGGTGTTACAGACCAAGGGGGAGGTATTCAACACAGAGCTATAAACCTGTGAATACCAATGTAGAACACTTTAATATTTTTTTTTTGCACTTAACTTTGTTGTTTTATGTGGAATACATGGAGTAATATGTTTTTCCAAGTTATATCTTTCAGGAAAAGGTCTTCCAGCAGAAGGATCAATGTACCTGAATCTTTGGTCATTACTTTTATTTATCATTTTTCATACCACAATTAAGTAGGACTGGAGATAATCAAATCATGCTGAACTGTTTTTAAAATTTTCTTAATGGTTTCCTAACAGTAATTTGATGGATGGGAGTGGCAAAAGCACAGGTCTATCCTGCAGAAAAAAATGCTCAAGGAACCAAAGCTTTCAAGTGGGGGAGTGAATACATTAATATAATAATTAAGGAAAGGTGTTGGAGCTGGACACCACAGAGCAAGCTTTGAATGGATACAGTAGTGCAGTGGGCTGGATACTGTTGTGATTTCAAAATATGTTCTACAGAATTCCTCTGAGCTAAAGTTTTTCCCCAAATAAAACAGGTTGTGATTGTGATTAAGGACTAAAGATGTGTGAATGTTATCTGATGTTGAGTATCTCAATCCTATGTGAAAAGATAGGAAGTAAACTCATTAACATACAAAAAGGACATTGTTTGCAAAGTTTCTAAAAACACTTAAGACTTTTGCTTATGCATTTACATTCCATGTTTTTCTTTCTGTATACTGTACATGTTTTGTTTTAATGTTTAAAAAAAAAAATCCCAGAGAATTGCCCAGAGATAGTACAAATATATTGATTAATTATGTGTATCTGCCTAGGGATGCTAAACAAGGGCTCACATTTAGCATATGGTCAATAGAGGGTATTGGGAGCTAAATGTATAGACATGGGTGGATTTAGAAAAAAATAAAAGAATATATATTCAGAATATTGATGTTATTGCTGCATAATTGCAGATGTAAAGTACAACCATTAATATTCTGACTGAATCAGGTCAGGGTGATATTGTGTCCAAAGCTAGAGTTGGTGGCAAGGTGGGATGTGAAAGGAACAGGAATACAGACTGAAGGAGGACAAAGAGAGATAATGCCATCTAACACCAGCAAAAGTACAAGATCCTATGTACTCAACTCAACTGCTACTGAGAGCAAAATGGAATAAAGAGAGCCAAGCCTTTGGAGGAAAACCAAATGCAGCAAGGACATTATCGTGTCTATTGAGTAAGGAAGTGGGGGAGTGATGGAAGTGGCAAAATATCCTGCCTGGATCATAAAGTCCCCAACTCTGGAAAGAATGGAATTTGTGGACATGAGCAGTTCCACAGTCTGCATATGGACTTGCACTAATTCTCTGCAAATACTGAGTATGGCTCATACAGTAAGATGGTGCATATTTCTCAATGGTGACTGAACATATCAACTGAGGAGAGAATCGACTCATTTGTCTAATTCATAACATACACCAAAACTGCCACTTGCAATAGTGTTGGATACCTTATTCATCCTAAATGAGGGAACATAAAGAGCTGGAGAAGTGATATGTAACCGTTCTAGCAGATTTTTATAAATATTTAAGAGCCTTGGTTTAGCATTCCTTACAACATAATGGCATCATATTATTTATTAATTTAAAAAAAAAAATTGTATATGTTGTGGATCAATTCTGAGTAGAACTGATCCAAGTGGGGGAGTGTAGTAATATATATAGACCGATTGTAATTAATCCTTAGGTAGAAGGTATCCTGAGTTTTTATGACGCCTTCAAAGGAGCCCCATCCTGTCTTGTAATAAAATGCAAAAATAAGATAAGAAATAGGTGGGACACATTCCAAGAGACCATCTGGAGAGGGTCTTTTACATTTCAAAAGAGGAACTGTTTGTACAGTTGTTATTGGTAAAAGGGACATCTAAAGAAATTAGCTGCTTTTTTCCTGTTTAACTTGTCATCAGCCAATCAGAACCATTCCCCATTTGGATCAATGGTATAGAAACAGTATAACAATGGAATTGTTTTTGGCTGGAGAAAGAAGAAGAAAAGGGAATTAGGGCTGAAGAGAAAGGGAAGGGTTGAAGGAGAGATTAAGAAGAGGGAGAGAGAGAAGGAAGGAAGTATAACCTGTGGGCACATTTTGAAAGATCTCTGTATCATTTGCTGTCTCGGGGCTGGATAATCTGAATAAATCGTTTCATCTCTGGGAACCTTGGTTGCATCTTTTACCTGGCTGTGTAAATTGTGGACTCTACAATCTCTTATACACTATACGGATAATATTGCGGAATATACAACAGTCATAAAGCTCTACAAACTTGTATGTGTCTGGCATCGGCACATTCATGATTCATGGGACTTTACAAATCAGTTGCATTTTAGGGTGCGGGATGCAACACATTTCCGACATATAAAGCTACATTTTAAAAATATGATTTTTTGAAATTTGTTGGGACGCCTATATCTTGTCCGGCAGATACCAGAGCATTTATTACAGGGGTGCTGTTTGATGGTCGCAGCACCGGCGTCATCTTTCAGGGTAGGGGGGCCCCCGTGGTATTGTTGCGGTAATTACCGTCGCATCATTATCATCAAATTTGCCATGTGTGCAATTAGCATACTCCTATAGGCTGTGAGTAAGGAACATACATATTGAATATTTTTTAGGGGGTTTGTCTCCTACCAGGGGGAGATTGTAAGTCTAATCACTTAGACTTAGTCTGACGTCAGTGGTAGGAAAACTTTTCGAAGGGGTGTTAAAGGATAAGATAATTGACTTCCTTGAGTTTGTGCCAGAATGGTCTTATGCATAACTGAACTTGCCAGAATAATATCATTGCCTTTTATAAGGGGCTGAGCAGGAACCTCGACTCGGGGATGGCAGTGGATGTGATCTACTCAGACTTTGCTATAGCATTTGATACAGTAACACACAGTAGGCTGCTGATAAAGGTAAGGAATATTGAAAAGTAATAATGAAAACTATTGGCAATAAGTATGTTTGGCTCGAGGTCTAGTCATTCAGCACATGTTGAAAAGGAGTGTATACTGTCCCTTTTGGATGCTTGCATGCAGTTGCCTGGCTAGCTCAGTTGGTAGAGTATGAGACTCTTAATCTCAGGGTCGTGGGTTCGAGCCCCACGTTGGGCACTTGTTTTTCGGTTACTCCAGTATCGCAATAAGACACACGTGGCCAAAGTCGCAGTAACAATGTTGTACAAAATGAATGTTCGTACAATATTCCGTCCATGTATGTAAGGAGATGAGCAACCAATATCGTCAGGCCAAAGTGGCACCAATAATGTTGTATGAAATGAATCTTCGTACAATATTCCGTCCGTGTATGTAAGGAGATGAGCGACCAATATCGTCAGAAGACTTTGATATCGGTTGTCTAGTGGATCGGCCCAGACAGAAAATTTTCATCGGGCGCCTTTGAAGGCATACATAAGAGATACTCATGTACCCAATGGAGATTTGTCAGAATGAGTTATTTTCAAAAATGGACGGAACCCTGGGGTAAACCTGTTGTTTGAAAGAGGGATTTCGGCCTTGATGCCTAAAGTAGGCAGCTTTCTGGAGTGAAGATTTAAAAGTTTGGTAGCGCACTGCTGGGAGTTTCTGTACAAGTCATAAAGCTCTACAAACTTGTATGTGTCTGGCATCGGCACATTCATGATTCATGGGACTTTACAAATCAGTTGCATTTTAGGGTGCGGGATGCAACACATTTCCGACATATAACGCTACATTTTGAAAATATGATTTTTTTTAATTTGTTGGGAAGCCTATATCTTGTCCGGCAGATACCAGAGCATTCATTGCAGGGGTGCTGTTTGAAACAGCACCGGCATCATCTTTCAGGGTAGGGGGGCCCCCGTGGTAGTGTTGCGGTAATTACCGTCGCATGATTATCATCATATTTGCCATGTGCGCAATTAGCATACTCCTATAGGCTGTGAGTAAGGAACATACATATTGAATATTTTTTAGGGGGTTTGTCTCCTACCAGGGCAAGATTGTAGGTCTAATCACTTAAACAAAGGCACTGCTGAGATTCGAACTCAGGATCTCCTGTTTACTAGACAGGCGCTTTAACCATCTAAGCCACAGCACCCCTGGTATTTTGTCTGGGCAGGTGGTATTCTTAAAATTAAATGTTGCATGCCATATGCTAAACTACTAAACAAGCTTAGCCCTGTGATTGCCAAAGCTCCTTTCTTGATCTTTCAGGATTCCCTGAGGTCTGACATGGTGCCAGGAGACTTGCAAATTGCTAATGTG
Organism: Xenopus petersii; assembly: GCA_038501925.1. Taxonomy (NCBI): domain Eukaryota; kingdom Metazoa; phylum Chordata; class Amphibia; order Anura; family Pipidae; genus Xenopus; species Xenopus petersii. The sequence goes on from CM076676.1 coordinate 152,226,726, forward strand.
ATGCCGCTGTATAAAAATGGCATCCTGTTCTCGGCCTCAAAACTATAGGCAGGTTAGTCTGACGTCAGTGGTAGGAAAACTTTTCGAAGGGGTGTTAAAGGATAAGATAATTGACTTCCTTGAGTTTGTGCCAGAATGGTCTTATGCATAACTGATCTTGCCAGAATAATATCATTGCCTTTTATAAGGGGCTGAGCAGGAACCTCGACTCGGGGATGGCAGTGGATGTGATCTACTCAGACTTTGCTATAGCATTTGATACAGTAACACACAGTAGGCTGCTGATAAAGGTAAGGAATATTGAAAAGTAATAATGAAAACTATTGGCAATAAGTATGTTTGGCTCGAGGTGTAGTCATTCAGCACATGTTGAAAAGCAGTGTATACTGTCCCTTTTAGACGCTTGCATGCAGTTGCCTGGCTAGCTCAGTCGGTAGAGCATGATACTCTTAATCTCAGTGTCGTGGGTTTGAGCCCCACGTTGGGCGCTTGTTTTTCGGTTACTCCAGTATCGCAATAAGACACACGTGGCCAAAGTCGCAGCAATAATGTTGTACGAAATGAATGTTCGTACAATATTCCGTCCGTGTATGTAAGGAGATGAGCAACCAATATCGTCAGGCCAAAGTGGCACCAATAATGTTGTACGAAATGAATGTTCGTACAATATTCCGTCCGTGTATGTAAGGAGATGAGCGACCAATATCGTCAGAAGACTTTGATATCGGTTGTCTAGTGGATCGGCCCAGACAGAAAATCTTCATCGGGCGCCTTTGAAGGCATACATAAGAGATACTCATGTACCCAATGGAGATTTGTCAGAATGAGTTATTTTCAAAAATTGACGGAATTTGTTGGGAAGCCTATATCTTGTCCGGTAGATACCAGAGCATTAATTACAGGGGTGCTGTTTGATGGTCGCATCACCGGCGTCATCTTTCAGGGTAGGGGGGCTCCCGTGGTAGTGTTGCGGTAATTACCGTTGCATCATTATCATCATATTTGCCATGTGCGCAATTAGCATACTCCTATAGGCTGTGAGTAAGGAACATACATATTGAATATTTTTTAGGGGGTTTGTCTCCTACCAGGGGGAGATTGTAGGTCTAATCACTTAAACAAAGGCACTGCTGAGATTCGAACTCAGGATCTCCTGTTTACTAGACAGGCGCTTTAACCATCTAAGCCACAGCGCCGCTGGTGTTTTGTCTGGGCAGGTGGTACTCCTAAAATGAAATGTTGCATGCCATATGCTAAACTACTAAACAAGCTTAGCCCTGTGATTGCCAAAGCTCCTTTCTTGATCTTTCAGTATTCCCTGAGGTCTGACATGGTGCCAGGAGACTTGCAAATTGCTAATGTGATGCCGCTGTATAAAAATGGCATCCTGTTCTCGGCCTCAAAACTATAGGCAGGTTAGTCTGACGTCAGTGGTAGGAAAACTTTTCGAAGGGGTGTTAAAGGATAAGATAATTGACTTCCTTGAGTTTGTGCCAGAATGGTCTTATGCATAACTGATCTTGCCAGAATAATATCATTGCCTTTTATAAGGGGCTGAGCAGGAACCTCGACTCGGGGATGGCAGTGGATGTGATCTACTCAGACTTTGCTATAGCATTTGATACAGTAACACACAGTAGGCTGCTGATAAAGGTAAGGAATATTGAAAAGTAATAATGAAAACTATTGGCAATAAGTATGTTTGGCTCGAGGTCTAGTCATTCAGCACTTGTTGAAAAGCAGTGTATACTGTCCCTTTTAGACGCTTGCATGCAATTGCCTGGCTAGCTCAGTTGGTAGAGCATGATACTCTTAATCTCAGTGTCGTGGGTTTGAGCCCCACGTTGGGCGCTTGTTTTTCGGTTACTCCAGTATCGCAATAAGACACACGTGGCCAAAGTCGCAGCAATAATGTTGTACGAAATGAATGTTCGTACAATATTCCGTCCGTGTATGTAAGGAGATGAGCAACCAATATCGTCAGGCCAAAGTGGCACCAATAATGTTGTACGAAATGAATGTTCGTACAATATTCCGTCCGTGTATGTAAGGAGATGAGCGACCAATATCGTCAGAAGACTTTGATATCGGTTGTCTAGTGGATCGGCCCAGACAGAAAATTTTCATTGGGCGCCTTTGAAGGCATACATAAGAGATACTGATGTACCCAATGGAGATTTGTCAGAATGAGTTATTTTCAAAAATTGACGGAACCCTGGGGTAAACCTGTTGTTTGAAAGAGGGATTTCAGCCTTGATGCCTAAAGTAGGCAGCTTTCTGGAGTGAAGATTTAAAAGTTTGGTAGCGCACTGCTGGGAGTTTCTGTACAAGTCATAAAGCTCTACAAACTTGTATGTGTCTGGCATCGGCACATTCATGATTCATGGGACTTTACAAATCAGTTGCATTTTAGGGTGCGGGATGCAACACATTTCCGACATATAACGCTACATTTTGAAAATATGATTTTTTGAAATTTGTTGGGAAGCCTATATCTTATCCGGCAGATACAAGAGCATTCATTACAAGGGTGCTGTTTGATGGTCGCAGCACCGGCATCATCTTTCAGGGTAGGGGGGCCCCCGTGGTAGTGTTGCGGTAATTACCGTCGCCTCATTATCATCATATTTGCCATGTGTGCAATTAGCATACTCCTATAGGCTGTGAGTAAGGAACATACATATTGAATATTTTTTAGGGGGTTTGTCTCCTACCTGTGAAGCAGGTTAGCATATTTTTCCTTAATCTTCAAAAACAAAAAGAAGAGAAACAAGAGAGAATACCACATGGGAGTTGCAGACAGCATTACTTGCTTACAAAACCCCAATTATAACAACCAATCATAGACACGGACACTTGCATGGTGGAGAATGGCCGCAGCTGTTGTTTATTAAATATCATATCAATCAGAACATTAATATTGCTAATGATACTAATACCTGTTCATACATATCTTCCCAGCCAGCCTCTGCATCAGATCTCTGCAGCGGACCGCCTTAAAGCTTGACCACAAATATCCTTAAGCCCCGCCCATTTTTCTACCTAGCCAGGAGCATACCTCCACATGAAACTTCACTATAAACAACAATTAACTGCTGCGACAATATTGTTTGTTTTTTTTTTTTTTTTTTGTTTTTTTTTTATTATATATGCATTCATATATTATATACCATATCAGGGTGGGTGGGTGGGATTTCCAAGACGATCCTCTCACGTCGGCTGCCGGCGAAGAATGAAGAGTGTTCGCCGGTTCGTCCTTTTATAGCCGGTCTTCGCGGCTTTTCCTGCGAAGCCACGCCCCTTTTTTGAATCGACCAATCAGAAGGCTTGGGATTGAAAATTGACCAATCGGAAGAGAGGTAAGTTTTTTCCACAGAACTACACGAGGTAAGTAAAAATACATCAAACAGGGGGGAGGGGAGCTGCCGCACTCCCATGTTAGGGGAGGTTAAGTCACTCCCCGTTCATTGAGCGTGGAGTGGGTAAAGTAGGGGAGGAGAAACAAAAGAGAAGAAAAGAGAGAAAAAATAAAAATGAAACAGGTTGGCGCCTAATATTGAAGTAACAAGGTGGGAAGTAAGACCATAGTTATAGCAGAATATAGTTCTAATAAGTCTATGAGAACTTATTTTTGGAAGTCGCAAAATCATCAAGAACAGGTGGGGTAAAATTCTATGGATGTTGTGTATTCATAAATTCACGAGTTTCCCAAATGGCCCAGGTAGCTCAATGTTGCTGAGCTTGATTTTGTATACAAGCAATTCTGAGTTCAAATTCCCTGTTTGCATTATTTCTTTGTATTACCTCAGTAATGGTAGGGGGTATAGTGGATTTCCAATTCCTAGCAATTGCCAGTCTAGCCGCAGTGAGTATATGGTTAGCTAGTTTTTGGGACTGTTTGGGTAGGTGCGGTATTGGTCGTCCTAGTAAAAAGGTTGTGATATCTTTTTGAATTGGGAATGGCATAACTGTCTTTAATAGTGATGAAACATTGTCCTAAAATGGCTGAATTATAGTATAGTCCCTGAATATATGCTCTGGAGCTCCTCTATGTCCACAATTTCTCCAACAATTCAAAGGTGAGTTAGGGAAAAGTTTATTAAACTTATCTGGTGTGTGGTACCAAAATATCATAATTTTGTATATGTGTTCCCTTTGTTTGACACGTCACCATTTTTTGGCATGGTTCCAAATATGATACCAATCAGTGTTATTCAATGCTTGTTGTGTTATGTTGTTCCATTTGGCTATATAGGAATGTTGTGGAAAGGTATCCTCACCTGGATCATTTAAAAGCTTATATAGTCGAGATATCAGGCCTTTTTGTGGTAGACCCTGCAGAGCTATATTCTCAAATGGCATTGGGGATGCATCTAGCCTTTGTTTAGCATAAGGTTGTATGAAGTGCCTTAACTGAAAATATTCAAACATTTTGATTCACACATCTGGTGATCTTTCAACTATATCCGTAAAAGGGTAGCATAGTGTATGTTGCATCCTGTAGTAAATCTTTAACAGTATGAAAGTTTGTTGCAACCCACTTATTGCAGAAATGGACATTAAGTCCAGGAGGAATGTCTGGATGTTTGAGATAAATTGTGTTTAAGGAATACAAGGATGCCAATCTATGTTTAGTTTCAACTTGTTCCATATACATATTGTGAGTATGGTTGAGCTCAGTAGTGTCTGAGGCAGAGATGCCATTTTTGTGGTGTTCCATATTCTTGAGTTAAGATTTCTGTGGAGTACGTGTTTTCTATTTGACCCCATTTGGTTGGTGATTCCCAATGTGACTATGCTAAAAGTTGACGCAATTGAGCAGCTTCATAATATTTTTGGGTGAAGGTACCCCCAAGCCTCCAATATCTGATGACGCTGTAAGGACAGATTTGGAGATTCTGTTTCTTTTCCAGGCCCAGATGAATTTATGAAGGATTGTTTGGATGTCCATATGAGTTTTGTTTGTTATTGTAAGTGGTAAAGTCTTGAATAGATAGAGAAATTTCAGATGGATGCTCATCTTGACTGCTGAGATCCGCCCAAACCAAGATATGGGGGCCTCCGACCATTTCTGTAATAGTAATTTAAACTTGTGGATCAAGGGAGAAAATTTAGCAGCATAGAGAGATTTGTACAGGGGAGTGAGATGAATGCCAAGGTAGGTTACACTGTCTCTTTTCCAATTATATTTAAATTTGGTATGGATTATCTCCATGATTCGTGAATTGATATTCATTACCATTGCCTCTCTTTTTGTTATGTTTGATTTATACCCTGATAAAGTAGAGTACTGAGTTAAAAGCTTGTGAAGGGATTGAAATCACAGGGTGACTTAATATCAAGAGGACATCATCTGCATATAATGTGATTTTGAAGGTTTCTGCAGATACATTTATACCAGCGATGTCCGCCAAATTTCTAATAGCTGCAGCTAGGGGCTCAATGCATGGGGACAGCCTTGTCTGGTGCCGTTTGTAATCCATATTGGTTTTCAAACTTGTTCTGGTATTTTTAAGTTGGTGGTTGGGTTGCTGTACAGGCTTTTGAGTGCCATCAGATAGGGCCCAGATAGATTTATATGTGTTAGTAGTTAAAAAAAGGTATAGGCAGCTTAGGCATTTAAATGTTTTTTCATCATCTAAGCTTAATAGGACTGCTGGAATTTTTTCTCAATCAAATATTTATTTCTAAAAGATCTATTGCTCTTCTCATATTGTCACCGGCTTGTCGACCTTGGATAAAACCTAATTGGTCAGAATCAAGCAATCTGGTTAAGATTGGAGCCAGGCGATTTGCAAGGATTTTGGAGAACAGTTTCAAGTCTGAATCCAAGAGTGCAATTGGTCTGTAATTTGAAAAAATTGTTGGGTCCTTTCATTCTTTTGGGATAAGAGACAAGTACGAGGTTAGATCCACGCTAGGTATGGGAATGCCTGATAAATATTGATTGAAAAGGCGGACTAAATAAGGTATAAAATGGAGAAACGATTTATAATAGATGTATGGAAATCCATCTGGTCCAGGCAATTTACTAGGTGGCATTGATTTGCGTGTAAGCATTATTTTTTCAGGGGTGATGTCCACATTAAGGGAATTAAGTATTCTTCTGTTAGTAATTTGAAGAATTCTGTGAATGGGTCTAGGGCGTTTGGTGTTAGATTTGGCCTCTGTAGATAAAGATTGTAGAGGTTGGTATAGTATGAATGGAATTTATCTCCTATTTGGTCAGGTTTATATGTAAGATGAAAAACAAAAAGGGGGTTGTTGGAGCACTCCTAAGGCTAAGTAAAATGGAAGTGCTACTGACTTGGCCAAATTAATCAATGCACATTCCCTGGTCCCCTAAGTAATTCAGTATATATGCAAGTGCATGTGTTCACAAAGACAGGGGTTTTTAGTTACAAAGTTATGATCATAAAGTTGATAAGCCACGATACCACGTCAAGGTAAACCCCACAAGGTGGTCCCTAACTTTACCTCTGGTCATAGTATAAAGGATCTTGTGCCTCTCTGCATAGTAACATTAATTGAAGTAAATGTCTGCTGAACCTTGGTTTCACTATGAAGCCGTTAACCTGTAGCTTTTAAGAGAGTGTGATTGCCCAAACCAACAGCCTTTTTTTTTTTTTTTTGTAAAAAAAAAATGTAACTTCGACTCCAGTCCCAATTAAGGGACCTGGAAAAATTCTACAATCAAACAAAGACAGACTCTCTGCTGACACAAATTTTAAATTTACGGAAAGAGCTATGATGCCCTTAAACCTAAAGATGTGGAAAAAGCAATCCTGTGGACTAAGCAGAAATACTACCAATGGGGGGACAAGCAACATACTTTACTGGCCAAGAAACTTAAAGAGTCCAGAAATCAATGCAGAATTACATTAATACTTCTTCAGTGGGAGCACTCCTAAGGCTAAGTAAAAATGTATTTTAGTATAATGGAAGTGCTTATATTGCCTTTTATTGTTGTAGTCAAGGAAATGATGTGTCCTCTGATAGTTGCTTTGTGAGCTTCCCAAAGTGTAGGTAAGGAAGAGATTGAGGCTTTATTCAATTGGAAATATTCCTTTATTGTTGTTTCTATATTTTGGCGTGCTTCAATATCATGCAATAAGGTCTCATTGAGCCTCCAATGTGGTTCCCTTGGAGGGGATGTACTCAATGTTAGAGAAAGACTTATTGGGGAGTGATCTGACCAGGATATGGGACACATTTCTGATGAAAAGTCCAAATTCAAACAAAGCTATGAGACAAAAAAAATAGTCAATACGTGTGTGAATTTTATGGGGGTTTGTTTATAAAAGTATATTGACGCTCGTTGGGATGATTGATTTGCCATCAAACAATAATGCATTTCTGAGTAATCAGCGTAGTTTCGGTGACTGAGAGTGGGAAGATAGATCAGTTGATTGTTGTGATCTATCCATTTGTTGTGAGAAAGAAAGGTTGAAATCACCAATATCACCTAATAATAGTATAGGTATTAGGTTGTGTAAAAAATGTATCCAAAACTTTTTGTAGGAACTTGACCTGATTCCTATTGGGTGCATATATGTTAATTAAGTTCAGAGACATGTTCCAGCATGGTTTTATGTATAACAGATCTTGCTAGAATAATATCATTGCCTTTTATGGGGGGCTGAGCAGGAACCTAGACTCTGTGATGGCAGTGGATGTGATCTATTCAGACTTTGCTAAAGCATTTGATACAGTACCACTGTGTCACTCTGCTACCGGCTTGTGGGCTTCCTGTGGTGTCATGGCTGGATTATTGACCAGAAAAAAGGAAGCATCCAATGATCCCTAGTGTTTGATGGCAAGTGGCATGCTCAGCATGCTTTTTAGCTTTCCGGTAACAATATTGCACAGAAAGAGCTTAGAAAGGGAGGATGCCTGGGTAGCATGCTGTACCTTCTGAAAAAATACATTGATAGCTTATTTCTAGCACATATCACTTGCATTGTTGATATAATGGGGCAAAGGAAGAACAGAAGTCCTCTCCCTTCCAGCTCTGTGGAATCCAAAGACTCTAAAAAAAAGATTTGAGTTTGAGATTGGAGCTCCACCTGCAAATTAGATACATGGCGCCAGCTGTGCTCTAGCTGGATTAGCACGACCCTTAGCTTTCCCCTTGCCTCTAATTTTCTTTTTAAAAATCGCAAGGGTGTTTCATTTCTGCCTGATTGAGGCCCAGTGGGGCAAGCAGCTTCTCTGTGGCCCAATTGGGTAGAGCGTTCGGCTGTTAACTGAAAGGTTGGTAGTTAAAGCCCACCCAGGAATATCCTTTTTCCTGCAGTTTCTGTGCTGTGAAAAAATCTAGCAATGCAGGGATAAACGATGGTTGTGCATCCATTGCCGGAGTTTATTGCAATCCCTGCTGTGCAGATGAGATTTGACCTCCGGATATTGTGATGAGGCAGCTACATTTCCTACTTTCGGTCAAAACAAGAAGTCCTGCGAGAGAGAGAGACAGAGACTCTGGGAGAGGAGCGCAAGCTGAATGAGATGCAGAGCCATTTAATGTAACTGCTTTTTCAATTATGAGGACCTCTAGGTATGGATCACGGGAGAGGGTTTTCACATGAATCCCTGAGGAACTTTAGCGAAACCAGTGTTTGTTTTGATTCTTAAAAAGCAGAAAGCTCATCTGGGATTTGAACCCGGGACGGTTCGCACCCTAAGCAAGAATCATACTCCTAGTCCAACAAGCTACATCTTTATAGCCATGCTGGTGGAATCAGTGCCTTCTGTACTCTATATAACAAGAGCCCGCACAATTTAGTCGCTCAGCCACACTACCAGATGCGCTCTACCTTTGGAAAACAAGAGCATATTAACAAGTGGGGGCTTTTTAAATACTGTAAAATAGAACCCTGCAGCAGGACGGGTATTTGGCAGCTTCCGATCCATGATGATGGCACCTACAGATCTATGTAGGCCGGAGGATAGCAGGTTGGGTTACATATAAAGCAGTTTCAGGTTGGATATGTTAGGTGCCAAAAGGTAACAAAGAAGGTCATTTCTTTTCCACCCTGTTAAAAACCTACCTGTTATTCCACAATTCAAGCACCCATCAGGAACAAAGTGGATTCTAATAACTCAAATAGCAACTCTGTTGCCAGTACTTTGGATGTGCTTGTCTTATCTCCTTCTACTAAAAAGTAAACAGGTTTAACACCAGACTGATGAAGGCTCCTCTGCAGCTGTTTTTTCCCCCTCCACACCAGGGTTCAGGTGAATTGAAGCATTTTGGACAAAGGGAAAGGAAGTTTAATTGCTTGAACACATGGAAAGAATCAGGCCCCTTTCTGATTATGGCACTTTGAATTTGTCACCACATATATGCCTAGTATATAGCCTGTATCACTGGGATCGATTGCCTGACGGCAGTTGATTTTCATGACTTTTAAAACCTTGGCAACAGCAGGATTTGAAAAATGCCCCAAAAGAGACTGAAACTGTAAGCCAGTGCCTTAGCCCTCTATAGGCCACGCAACCACCCGGCTCATCCGTTTGATGGTTCTTACACACTTTTCCTCTAGTAAATGTAGTTAAAGGGATTCCGTCACAGGAAAACGTTTTTTTTTTCAAAATGCATCAGTTAATAGTGTTTCTCCAGCAGGATCCTACATTGAAATCCGTTTATCAAAAGAGCAAACAGATTTGTTTCTATTTCATTTTGAAATCTGACACTGGGACATACTGTTTGTTTCCCAGGTGCCCTGATAAACAATGGTCACTCTCTACTCTTCGATCTTTTCTTTTCAAAATGCGCCAGTTAATAGTGCTGCTCCGGCAGAATCCTACATTGAAATCAGTTTTTTTCAAAAGACCAAACAGATTTCAACACAAGTCCCACCAGGACTCCTCCAGTTATGTTTAGGGTTGCCACCTTTTCTGGAAAAAAATACCGGCCTTCCTATATATTTATCTTTTTTCCCTATTAATAACATTGAGACCACCCATCATTTTTACCAGCCAGGCCAGTAAAATACCAACCAGATGGCAACCCTAGTTACGTTGAGTAGGAGAAACGATAGCTTATCTGATTCTTTCTATTTAATTAATCTGACACTGGGACATGTTGTTAGTTTCCCAGGTGCCTTCAGTCATGTGACTTGTGCTCTGATAAACTACGGTCTCTCTCTACTCTTTGCTCTTTTCTTTTCAAAATGCTCCAGTTAATAGTGCTGCTCTGGTAGAATCCTACACTGAAATCTGTTTTTTCAAAAGACCAAACAGATGTTTGCTCCCATTGCTACCTAGTGGTAGATATACCTATATATAATATAGAAAACTATATATTATATATATAAAACTATACAAAACCCAAGTCCCACCAGGACTCCTCCAGTTACGCTGAGTAGGAGAAACAATAGCTTATCTGATGGCAGCTCCATTGTGAAGTGCTGATTCTTTCTGATAGTACAGGATCAGGCAGAATGACCTGAGATGGCTGTCTACACACCAATATTTCAGCTAACAAAAAATGCATTAGTTGGTTTAGTAATAACATTTTATATGGTAGAGTGAATTATTTGTTATGCAAACAGTGTAATTTAGAATGAAAGACTTCACCATCAAAATCCCTTAAAATCAGAGCAGTTCTGTTAGAAACTCCCGGCCTTGATGAGGCCCACCTAGAGTGGGGTTTTGTAATGGAAATGGAAGTCACTACTCACATCCAAGATGGCGACGGCGTCCAAGATGGTGACGGCGTCCAAGATAGTGACTCCTTGCCCCTCCATGTGGATCCTGCTGGTCGCAGCACTATGACGCCAGCGTCTTCCCATCTGCCGATTGGCCGCCAGCGACGGAATGGTCGCTGGCATCAGAACGTGCACCAGCATCAGGATGCCAGCGTCAGCATCATGACGCCATTGCACCCAAACTTTGGTGCCAATCCTGGCCTATATAAAGCCTTCTGGACACTACAGACATTGCCCAAGTATAGGTTTAACTTTGTGTATTCCTGGGTGTGTTATTATTGATTGATTCCTGTGTACCAACCTTGCCTGTTATTTCGGATTGACCCTTCGCTGCCTGGATTGAACTTTTGCCTGGACTTTGACTACTCTCTTGCCTCATCCTTCTGATACCACGAACTTTGGTTAGCTACCTGCCTCCTCCTTGGTCCATACTCCAACTGTTCCTTCGGGCCCTTACAGGTTTATACAACTCCTGGCCTGCCCAAGGGATCTATTGACATAATAATTTTATTATAACCTGCTCCTAAATAAGTAGAATAGTTCGATACTACATGGGGAAGGTTGGGCTGATGGATCAATAGATGAACATTTTTGCTTTGTCCCCTTTCCCTCAGAGCAAATGGGACAGGACTTAATCAAGGTCACCATTAAAACCCCTCTTCTTCCGCAGGTTCCCTGCACAAGGTTTTTTTTTTAAAATGTAAAAATAAACCTTCCGCAGGTCCCAGTGGCAGTTCTCTTTGAAGTACCTGGATGAAGTCCACAGGCTCAGGAGACATTTCCTTCTAGCCTTAGGGTTTTCTGCCTTCTGAGCATGCAGTGGTATATGCATGACGTTACCCAACTCTTGTAATCCACACCAACCAAACAGCAGGGGATTAAGCAACAAGTCACATTACCCGGGTTACGATGTTCATAGGAAGGTGGAATTGTAGTTATATTAGTAACCAGGGTCGGACTGGGCTGGCGGGATACCGGGAAAAAACCCGGTGGGCCCAGATCTGCTTCCCCTTGCCTGCCTCTCCTTGCCTCAACCAAAATAAGAAGCAGGTACGTGCCGATCGGGGTGGGGGTTGGGTTGCTGGTGGTGACCCTGAAGTTTCGACTAAGTAACAGGACATTTGCAGTGTTTCTTTTTGCACAAAAGTTTGTCAGCGGTGGGATTCAACCCCACATGTCCAAAGAGGTAATTTATTATACATAGAAAATTTTTTATTTTCGTATGATGAAGCTTATATTGAATTTTCATTCTTACGATAGTTCCCCTTTAATGATCGTTCATGTTCCCTTTCTGTCCATGCCTTAATGACAGAGTTTAGAAGAAAGGAATGTGAAGTTGTGAAATTCTCTCCAGGATCTGCACTGGCAGTAAGTCAAATGTGCAAATCCCACGCAAGTAAATGGAAAGCAGTGGGATTTCCATCTAGTGAGCTATCACCCTTTGAATGATATGCCCCTATGTTTATGTGAAACAAAAAGACAACACAGCAGATAATTGGTGTCACAGCAGTCCATAATTACAAAACATGGCTGTGTGGGATTTCTCCAAATGTCGAGAATGACTGGAGTCTAAATCCAGCACTGTAGACCACTCTGCCACATCACCTGTGGGGACCATATTGGAATGCATCTTACACTTCACAATTAGACTGAAGTAGATCAGTTTGAAGTCACCTCTACAACCAAAAGAAACCAGTTTTGCTACCCATTCAAAGAAAAGATTAGTCAGGGGTCCCTAACGTTTTTTACGTGTGGTCCACATTAAAATGTTTAAAGAGTTGGGGAGCAACACAAGCATAAAAATGTCCCTTGGGGTGCCAAATAAGGTATGTGGTTGGGATTTTGGTAGAACCTATGTGAACTGGCAGACTACATGAGGCTCTGTGTGGTCATAAACCTGTTTTTTATGCAACCAAAACTTGCTTTCAAGCCTGGAATTCAATAATAATGTCCTGATTTGAGGCCAATGTGAGCAACATTCAAGGGGTTGTTGAGCAACATGTTGCTCACAAGCCACTGGTTGGGGATCACTGATATAAGGCATCAGGCATGGATGTAGGCAAAGTTTACCAACCTACCACAGGAATAGCTAAACATTTGGGAGGATCAACCAACTGTAGATTCTCCAGTAACCCTTGCCTTGCCATCAACTGCTGGTTTCAACCACTGGCAGAAGCATCAACCCTATCCAAATTCTCCTATAGTGTGACACCTTGCATTGTGATACACAGTGTGGGACACATTCACAAAGTCACATTTGTTGTCTTCACCTTTGTTCTGGTATTTGCCCAAGTGTATTTAATATGCTGTCTTGGGATGATCAGGATGGTAAGCAGATAATTATTTCATATTTACCATAATTTTCCATTCCTGGTCACCCCACCAGCTAATTCCTTTATTAGTAGTAGTGGGTGATTTTTCTCTTGAATAGGCAAAATACTTCTTCAGACCAAAGAAAGTGTGCCAGTTGCTCTCCTTGTGCCAGTTGATACTGGTGCATTGTCCATGTTATTCTACACAAGCAAATGTGACTATAATAAACATTGTTCTAGCATCATGTCAGTCCACTTGTGAGAACTAATAAGTATGCTGACAGTTATATGCTTTCAATTTGCTTGTGAGTTTAATAAATCTTTTTCGTGACTAGGTCTTTCTCTTCCAAAAGTACACAACATTTATACAGAATGTGGATTCCAGACGTGTGAGCAATAAGTCAAGCATTCCATTGTACTTCTGGCTTCCTGAAATTCCACAACTGCAGAGTAACGTAGTCATGTTTCAGCTGCAGCGATACCATTCCAGCATGTGATAAGCCCCTATCAGCTTTCCTCAGACTCTCTGCCAACACATTGTAAAAATTCCCAGATAAAGCAATAATTGTGTGAGGCCACAGTGCAATTCCAGTAAAAAATGAGTTACGGTAATTGGGACTGATCTCCGTGTTCCTGGATTCCACAGGCAGTTCTAACGGGAACTGCACAACTAGAAAAGAAATTTAAGGGAGATCAGATTTTAAACAGATCTGATTGTTCGATTTTCCTGGTAATTGCGGTCATGGCATGTAAACTATAATGTCATGTGAAAATTCCAGTTCTGCAGAAAATTCCTCATGGAACATGCTCCTCTTCTGCCCCAGAAACTGCTTGTGATTTTTTATTAAAGCAGAACTTTCACATTTTCACAAATAGGTTTGGTTATTAGCTTGTTTAATTTTAGAGATATTAATGAAAATATTTTAGCTTGAGTGGCCAAGATATATGTAGTTTCTGTGAGAGTTGTGGACAAATCAGGCTCAAAACCGCAGATACTTTGCTGCAAGGTTTATTAAACACAACATGTTTCGAGCATTGTGGCTCTTTGTCAAGTGTTCACAGGTGCACATCGTACAAAAAACTTTAAACACATTAGACTCCTCCCCTCCACCATCATTGGTAGACAAATTAACTTCACCCAATGGTTAAAAAGTGGTTAAAAAAATGGTTAAAAGACAAGGTCATCAGAGGTTACTGCCTCGGGGGTTTATTCGCCTAACCTCCATCAGTCCAATCCTTTTTTGTGTCAAATTGGTGTCCCCTCCATCTGTGCCAAGTGTCCATTATTAAAAGTCCATATTAAAGTGTCCAAGTTAAAATCCAGGTTATTACACTTTACCCCCTTGTACTGCAATGAAGCCTACAAGAAAGAGTCCAAAATTGCTTCAAGTATTCACTTAAGTGATCATTCATTTTGTATACTGTAAACAGAGCACACGATAAGCACAAATACATCATATTTACTATTTTGTTTTTCATTTAATTTACCTGCCTTTATAGCGACATTGCCCAGTTTCTCTTACCACTCTGTAGTGCTGTAACTGTAGATTCTTGTTTCTATTCTACTCTGTATCTAAGGGCAGCCGCATATCTCTAGAAAGGATACAAAGTTATATTAGTACACAGGGATAGCAACATAGTATACACATTTGGGTTAATACTTATAGAAAACTTGCAACACTCCATTGGTCGTTCATACCTGCTGGGGCTAAACTGTTCAGTTTCTTTATCCAAACTGCTTCCCTCTGTAATAATAGATTTCTAACATCCCCTCCTCTTTGTGGTGGCTCTACCACCTCTAACACCAACCATTTTAACTGGGACACGTGATGTTTATTTATGTTAAAGTGACGTGAAACAGGGGTATCATTTGCCGTGCCATTTTTAAAGTTACGGATGTCCCCTTTATGCTCCTTTATCCTCTCTTTAACCTTGCGACTTGTTTGTCCCACGTATACTATGCCACACGGGCATTTTAACATGTAGACCACCTGTTCCGTTTCACACGTAGCGTAACTGTGTAGCTGGATGTTACTTCCCTTTGTCGGGTGTTGTACTTTATCCCCTTTTATAATGGATGGGCAACATACACAGCTTAGACAAGGAAAAGTGCCTTTAATGGGTTTACCTTTAAACAGTTTCCACATTCTGCTTATTTTTGGTTCTGCAGGGCAAAGTATATCTCTGACTGTATGGCCTCTTTTATAACAGAATAGTGGTATATCTGTGGTTGTTTTACTTAAGATTTTGTCGTTCTGTAAAATAGGCCAAAATTTCTTAACAATTTTCTCCACTTTCTTACTATGCCTACCGTAAAGGCTCACCAAAGGGATTCTATGATTTTCCTTTTTTCTTTGGTTCTCAGTTAATAATGTTTCTCTAGGTATTTTTTCCACCTCTTTTGCAGTAGAGGTCAATCTTTCTCTCTTATACCCTTTCTCTGTGAAGCGTTTAATCAATTCCCCTGCGGCTGTCTGATACCCGTCTTCCTCTGAAGCAATTCTCCTAGCTCGCATAAATTGGCCTTTTGGTATGGCATTAATGCATTTAGGGTTATGGAAACTTGAAGCATTCAAGAGATTATTACGGTCTGTGCTTTTTCTGTACAGATCTGTGCAGATTTTATCGTTCTTTAATGTTAATTGGACATCTAAGAAATTAAGGGATTTAACTGCCACCTCTTTAGTAAACTTAATTGTGGGGTGGCTTTGATTTGCTTCTTCCACCATGGTATGGAACTTCTCTATGTCTCCTTCCCAAACTACCAGGATATCATCCACATATCTTTGGTATGTTACAATGTGTTTTTTATATCTATGCTGCAAAAAGAATTTATTTTCTAGATGGCGTACAAATAAATTGGCGAACGCTGGAGCGACCGCCGCACCCATCGATGTCCCCTGGGTCTGCCAATAGTACTCCCCCTTAAATCTAAAGTAGTTCTTTTTCAAAACCATAGTAAGGCAATATAGCAGAAAATATATCAGGTTGTTTGGCAGGTTAGTTTCTAGTAGGTACTCTTCTATACACCTTATACCTTCCTCCTGTGGAATAGACGTGTAAAGACTTTCTATGTCAATGCTACATAAGGTGCAGTTTTCATTCACCCCTTCTAGTGTATTGATTTTCCTTAATAATTCCCTTGTGTCCTTCAGACAATTAGGTAATTGTTTAGTCAATGGCTGCAAGTAAAAATCCACGTATTTACTCAATGGTTCTAAAACTGAACCTATTCCAGATACAATAGGGCGACCCGGTGGATTCTCCACAGATTTATGTACCTTTGGCAACAAGTATAATACTGGGACTCTAGGATGGTCTGTTGCTAAAAAATCCGCTGTTTTTTTACTAATTGTGCCATTTAACAATGCATCATTTACCATAAACATTATTTCTTTTTTTATATCTTGGGTAGGGTCTCTAGGGATTTTCAAATAATTCCCTGGGGTATCCAGCTGCCTCATCACCTCTTTTTCATACATACATTTATCCATCACTACTGTGGCGCCTCCTTTATCAGCTTTTTTAATCACAATTTTTTCATTACTTTTAAGTTTTTTCAAGGCTGCTCTTTCGTTGAAGGATAAATTATGTTTCCCTGTGTGTGAGGTTTCAAACTCTTTTTTAACCTCTGAGGTGACCACATATTCAAAAGCACTTAAGGCATCATTATTAACCATAGGTACGAAACTACTGGTCTTTTTAAAAGGACATGTATCAGTTGCATTTCTACTGGGATCTAATCCCGAATCTATCTTAGGGAAACACATTTTAATCTTCAGATTCCTTATAAATTTTTGAAAGTCAATTTCCCAGGCGATAAAATCAACCTGGTATGTAGGAACAAATCCTAGTCCTTTATTCAGAACTTTTTCTTCAGCAGGAGTAAGAGTATAAGACGAGATATTAAGTATATTGTTTTTTACCTTTATCTCCTCTTCCTGCTCGGATACTGCTCCCTTTGAATTGGTTCCCTTGGATTTCTTCTTTGTTGCTGCTCGTGTGTTCCTCCTAAAAAAGGCACGCTGTAATTGCCACTGGGGTTACTCGTGCTGCTGGTGGAAGGCGTAGAGGTGCTGCTCCTGCTGCTGTCTGACGACCGCTCCCTAGTGTAGCGTGGATGGTAAGCCGTGTATTCGCGCACCCTCCTTCTATTGGTGTTCCTTGCGCCGTATCGATATACCGGCTGAACTCTGTCTGGGTAAGGGACCGGCAGGTCGGTCTGACTCACGGGCTCTTCCCCGTCTTGATAGAACCGCTGCCTTCTCCGCTCCTCTCGCCACGTATAGACGCGGTTTTCTCTGAAGTCCTTGGCGTCACGCTCGAACTTACGCTGCTTCCTCTCCACTAGCTTTTCTCTATGTCGCAACAAGAGATCAGCGTGTTCGGCCAGGATGTTCTTTGTTACTTCTGTTCCCTCCTTAGCAGTCACCTTTTCTTTCAGGTCTGCAACCTTTAGGCGGACACTTTTCACTTTCTCCTGAAGACGCTCAATTGTCAGGACCATCAAATCCAGGCTGCATTTGTTGCATATTTCCTCCCAGCGTTTGGTTAACACTGAGTCATCTGCACACAGGTTTGGCTGTAGGTTAACCCTTAGTCCTCTAGGGATAAATCTTGCCTTTACATACTTTTGCCAATGTTGAGATATGCAGGTTAATAGTAACTTCATTCTTTTGGAAACTGTACAGTTCTCGTGCTAAATCTCTGTTTTCAGGTTTGTGCTCAGATATTGTAAGACTTGCCTCTATGCCTTCCAGTATCTCCTGGATTTCTTTTTCGCTATATGCGAATGTTGAGGCTCCCGATTCTGTCTGGCTGGGATTCATCGATGTGCTTGGTATTGTGTAATTGAATGGTATCAGTAGGGACTCGATTCAGCTGAAGTAAAGTGGGTTGATACCAATTACACCATTACCTGCCTGTGCCACTGCTTCTGTCCCGATTAGAAGCCAAATATCTGTAGTTTCTGTGAGAGTTGTGGACAAATCAGGCTCAAAACCGCAGATACTTTGCTGCAAGGTTTATTAAACACAACATGTTTCGAGCATTGTGGCTCTTTGTCAAGTGTTCACAGGTGCACATCGTACAAAAAACTTTAAACACATTAGACTCCTCCCCTCCACCATCATTGGTAGACAAATTAACTTCACCCAATGGTTAAAAAGTGGTTAAAAAAATGGTTAAAAGACAAGGTCATCAGAGTTACTGCCTCGGGGGTTTATTCGTCTAACCTCCATCAGTCCAATCCTTTTTTGTGTCAAATTGGTGTCCCCTCCATCTGTGCCAAGTGTCCATTATTAAAAGTCCATATTAAAGTGTCCAAGTTAAAATCCAGGTTATTACACTTTACCCCCTTGTACTGCAATGAAGCCTACAAGAAAGAGTCCAAAATTGCTTCAAGTATTCACTTAAGTGATCATTCATTTTGTATACTGTAAACAGAGCACACGATAAGCACAAATACATCATATTTACTATTTTGTTTTTCATTTAATTTACCTGCCTTTATAGCGACATTGCCCAGTTTCTCTTACCACTCTGTAGTGCTGTAACTGTAGATTCTTGTTTCTATTCTACTCTGTATCTAAGGGCAACCGCATATCTCTGCTGGGGCTAAAAAGGGGATAAAGTACAACACCCGACAAAGGGAAGTAACATCCAGCTACACAGTTACGCTACGTGTGAAACGGAACAGGTGGTCTACATGTTAAAATGCCCGTGTGGCATAGTATACGTGGGACAAACAAGTCGCAAGGTTAAAGAGAGGATAAAGGAGCATAAAGGGGACATCCGTAACTTTAAAAATGGCACAGCAAATGATACCCCTGTTTCACGTCACTTTAACATAAATAAACATCACGTGTCCCAGTTAAAATGGTTGGTGTTAGAGGTGGTAGAGCCACCACAAAGAGGAGGGGATGTTAGAAAACTATTATTACAGAGGGAAGCAGTTTGGATAAAGAAACTGAACAGTTTAGCCCCAGCAGGTATGAACGACCAATGGAGTGTTGCAAGTTTTCTATAAGTATTAACCCAAATGTGTATACTATGTTGCTATCCCTGTGTACTAATATAACTTTGTATCCTTTCTAGAGATATGCGGCTGCCCTTAGATACAGAGTAGAATAGAAACAAGAATCTACAGTTACAGCACTACAGAGTGGTAAGAGAAACTGGGCAATGTCGCTATAAAGGCAGGTAAATTAAATGAAAAACAAAATAGTAAATATGATGTATTTGTGCTTATCGTGTGCTCTGTTTACAGTATACAAAATGAATGATCACTTAAGTGAATACTTGAAGCAATTTTGGACTCTTTCTTGTAGGCTTCATTGCAGTACAAGGGGGTAAAGTGTAATAACCTGGATTTTAACTTGGACACTTTAATATGGACTTTTAATAATGGACACTTGGCACAGATGGAGGGGACACCAATTTGACACAAAAAAGGATTGGACTGACGGAGGTTAGGCGAATAAACCCCCGAGGCAGTAACCTCTGATGACCTTGTCTTTTAACCATTTTTTTAACCACTTTTTAACCATTGGGTGAAGTTAATTTGTCTACCAATGATGGTGGAGGGGAGGAGTCTAATGTGTTTAAAGTTTTTTGTACGATGTGCACCTGTGAACACTTGACAAAGAGCCACAATGCTCGAAACATGTTGTGTTTAATAAACCTTGCAGCAAAGTATCTGCGGTTTTGAGCCTGATTTGTCCACAACTCTCACAGAAACTACAGATATTTGGCTTCTAATCGGGACAGAAGCAGTGGCACAGGCAGGTAATGGTGTAATTGGTATCAACCCACTTTACTTTGGCCAAGATATACTGTGGATACAGTCAGAGGCAGTGGGTAAAGACATCCCCGGCACATTATATACAGTGAGAGACAGTGAGTAATGACATTTCAACTTTCGTTAAGAGGGTAGTAGGCCTCTCACCTCTTGTTTTCTGTATCCCCCTTGTTTATTTCAAAGACTGAAACGAAAGAATAAACAAAAAAAGAGTAGTAGACCACTGCGTCCCCAAATGGAAACAATGACATTTACTTTGAGCCAGGAACAAGAAGCTTTGCGAGCACTTTATACTTTGCATCCTTACAAATAAGCTTATAAGCTTACGGATCAATAGTTGATGTCTTGCAGACAAAATTGAGATGTAGACTTAAGTAATGATATTGGTCAACCACCTTGCCAGACGAGCATGTGGTTGGCTTTAAATGTCTTGGGAGAGCCCTTACCTGCTCAGGCATTATCATGAAGCCAGTATTTGCTAATGAGAATTAGTAAGGGCCATGATGCGGAGATTAGTTTCCTGTGATCTTATCTCATCTCATCTACAGTGGGGAAAAAATCTCATGAAAATGTTCTCCCCACTGGTAAAAATGTAAATCACCTGATCGCCAATTCGTTTTTCTTTAAAAACTACTTTGTGAAGTCTAAATGTGACCATTGATGTTACAATCACGATCTTTCCTGGGAAAGATCTTTCCAAGAAAGATTGTTCGTTCCAATAGAGCTGAATCGTCACATATACTGATAGAAACAATAGAATGCTACCTGTATCTGATGATTCAGCATTAACAATGGCCACTGTTCGGGTGCCTTCAAAGGCGCCTGATAAAATTTTTCTGGCTGGTACAATCAACAAGCTGACTGATACCCAAGGGTTTTGCCAATATTGGTCAGCTCGTCTCCCACCATACACCAACCAAATATTGTACGGAAATTCATTATCTGTGAGTCTATAGTCACCTTAAGCAACACAAAGGATTTCCCAATGTGTGTGCCCATATTTACAAAACTTGGCAGCAGTGGGATTTGAACCCTCGCCCCCAAAGAGACTGGAGCCTTAATCCAGTGCCGCAGACCACTTGGGCACACTACCGACACATCATGTACACTGCTGAACCTGGCTCTTTTTCATGTCTCTTAAACGGTTGGTTCTGCCACAGTGTTTTGCCAAAAAAAAAGCCGTGCTGAAAATATAAAGATACTGCTTTCAGTAGCAATTACATTTGCAAATAACTTTATAATAATTTAGTGAGTTTCTTATCAGAAACTTATGCTTAGAATTAGATTTACTTTCATAAAATAAACAGTTTTGGGATGGAGATCCATTTTAATGATCATGTCACGTTCCATTTCTGTTAAATTAGAAAAGAAACATATGGCCCAAACATTTTTGTCTGGTGCCTTATTGACAGAGATGAGAACAAACGAAGGTGAAGTTGTAGAAGTCCAGCCAACTGGAGCCAGAGAAAATTAAATTGGCAGCAGTGGGATTCAAACCCATTCCTCCAGAGAAATCCAATCCAGCACCTTAGACCGGTGGGCCACCCTATCTAATAAGAAATGAATTACAGGGTCAGTACTAACTTTTGTTCTTTTAACAACAAAGTTAAACACTTGACAAAGGGCAATTCTGCTCGAAACATGTTGTGTGAATAAAGATTTTTTGCAGCAAAGCTCTGCGTTTACCTTGGACTGTTTCACCAACTATATCTTCAATTGAACGTTAGTACCTAAGGACGAGGTACAGAAACAGACCATACAGGTTAGAAAAAATTGAGGGGATAAGCACCACAGCCAGTGGAAACAAAAGAAGCTTAAAGTTAAACAACCACAAGACAGTAGTACTCATAAGATCACTGTTCAACCAATCCTATGTGTTGTCGAGTAGAACCCTGCAGCAGGCCAGATATTCAGCAGCTTCCCTTCCATGATGACATCACAGTATTATGGAGGCCAGCAGATAGCAGCTTAGGCTGCATAAAAAAGCAGTTTTGCTGTAGATCTGGTAGCCAGTTCAGGCAAGTAAAGATAAAAGCTGCAGGTCCATGTGTGTATATGGTTTGGGTTTACCGGATAAACACAGACCCTTGTAAGTCTGTAGCCTGAAGAAGGAAACATTTAAGAAAGTTATAATCATTGCAGAGGTTGCCAATTTGTTAGGAACCCCCCAGTTATTATAATCACCTACCTGAGACCCCAGGTCAGTGCTCATGTTCACAGAAAACTATGCTGGTCCAGGGTACTATTGTAGGAGAGCCACCTGGACTGGGACCTATAGAGATCCTGGAGGAAGAAGAAGAAGGCAGCTTGGATGGCGCTTCTACAGTAGTAGCCTGGTTTTTAGCAATAGGAGCACACGCCTGGGGTCTCAAATTTGAGATTGTTATGACTGGGGGCGTCCAACAATTTGTCTTTTTTCACCTTGTCTCTCTATACAAAGGAATATTATCAGCTTCAAAACGGCATTTCCAGTACTGGAGACCATTAGCTCACCTATATCACCTTTGGCTTCATAATGACAATGAGGAACTTTCTAAGGAGTTGGCTGCACCAGTACATGATGTGATCCACGGAAGCACATCTTCAATTATTCAGCATCTGAATTTCTATATATGAACAGATATGTCTATGGGCTATCAATAACACTTCTACTGGCAATCCTATAAAGTGACAGAATGAACATAGAGAAAGGGAAAAACAGATCTGTGGGGAAAAAAAGAGACAAAATAACAGGAAGGTTCTTTGTGATCTATAATTTATAATCTCTTTCTTTAATTTATTGCCCAAGGAACACAAGTTGCATATTTAACTAGGACCAAACAAAGATGGGTCTGGATATACGAGACACAGAGAGTCATGGCCAGTTTATGGTGAAATTATGTTCTTTCCACTTCCGGATTATGACCCCAACAGTGCTCACAGGAACATACAGAAGCTAAACAATACATCTGTAACCAATGCCATCAGTATGTTTTGCAACAATAAGGTTGTGAATGTCTTACCCATCATGAGATGCTTCTTATATGATATCTTGGTAATGAGAAACCTTTTTATAGGTCATCAATTAGGACTAAACCAGCTGATATTAATTTGCACTGATAGGGGGCAGGATTGCTTTCTAAATACTGACAGATTTCAGCAGGTTTCTTGGCTTTCCATGCCTTTTTGCACCTCCTTTTCTTCACGTGTTCAATACTCCCTGTGTCATTCCCCTTTATTACACATAACTTCCTTTATGGACTTATTTGTGTTAATTTCTTTGTATATATTGATTACTTAGGTTGTTACCGATATCTGGTGTAAATTTCATGTCAATAGCCCTATTAGAAATATATTTACTGATAAAAATGTTGACATGTTACATACTTATTTTCATTGCTGTATCAATGCTGCTATGCTGTATCAATATTGCATAGTAACTAGTGATGGTTTCACTTTGCTGGTAAATTCGCGAAAAGAGGAAAAATGATGACATTTTATAAAATGTATTGGAGTCAAAAGTCATGAAAATGTTCACCCCTGGCGAAACTGCAATTTCAAAATGTTCACTCATCCTCAATGATAACTGAACCACATTGTAAATGGGGAGTATACACACCACTTTGTTTCAAGCCCACCACAGCTTCAGCCAAAATTTGAACAGACTGCCTTCTGAGAAAAACCTCCATACAGGTAGAATTGCTCGAAGCTCTATGAAAACTTCCATTCAATTGCTACTGTATCAATAGCAGGTTGTGTTCTTATTCTGAGCCATGAACTCTGCCATCTGCTGGCCATAAAGCTAAGAAATGGCAGAAAATACCATCTTCTGCTTTGATTGGATGATTTATTGTGAAACCCTGCAACCACTTTAATATAAATACAAACCAACGTCATCATTGGTCACACTACAGGATTAGTATGGGTGCTTGTGTCCCTAATACTGATAAAAATGTCTGAAAATCACCCCAAAGCATGCAATTTACAGGATCTTATCTCTCACATGTCATGAGGTACCAGGATAAAACAACCAAATTATGAACACCAGGTGTCTTCTGAACAGTTTGATGCCCAATTTTCATATATTTACCCAAATACATGGTATGTACGGGATCCATAATAAAACAGAGCATTCAAATTTTCTTGAATCCTAATTCAACTCCAGCAAACAAAACCCCCTGCCTGTATTTTCAGTGTCATTAGACCCCCTTAACTGCACAAGTACCCCAGAAAACCATATGTTATTAGAAAGAACACATACTGATAAATTCAAGGTGGGTAAAGACGTCTTTCTATTCCAAACTATAAACCAGCAAAGAAATGCCAATAACGCTGGTGTAAATTGCAATGAAAAAAACACAAAAATCAAATAAAGTGGCATCAATTAATGAAATAAAAATATTGATCCAACAGTGTGATCAGTGGTCAAAATACCAGATTCACTAGTCACGCTGTAAAATAAACAGCGAAAAACAATAGACAAAATGGTAAAAAAAAACCCTTAAAAGTGTGTATGTGCATATGCCTGTGGTCACACTTTTAAAAATTGTGTGTGTAAAATAAACCCTAAACATTAGTAAACTGTGTTGTGTTTGTAAAGGCATGTCTTACTGGTTTAGGTAGGGGCTCTGGCAGCAATGGAGGGTCCCCAGGAGCAGAGTCTTATACAGCAGCAAGTGTGGGGGATGTCAAATGTGCCTATCCTAACAGTTGCCAACTCTTCCATTTTTTTGGGAGTTACCCAGTTTATAACATTTCCCCCAGACCTCCTGTCACTAAAAGGAATTCTTTTATGTCTACCCATGTGAATGCTTACTGTATATGCACAATGATGCCACTGGGAACCACCATAAGCAACACACACAACATTTTGGAGAAGCGCAAAGTCTCCCGGCACTTCAACAGTCAAGGTTGACTGAATTATTTGCCTGAATGACACGTCTGCTGTTGCAGATAGCAACAGTAGACTACCAGTATGGTGATCCAAATGACAGAAAAAAATCTTTACAAATATCATATATAGATAATGTAAAAATCTTCATTAAAGGCACTGCTTTCAGCCAAAAATATACCCTTTACTTCTTACATACATAGGATAACATTTAATGTATTTACAATAGGGATGCACCGAATCCACTAGTTTGGATTTGGTCGAACCCCCGAATCCTTTGTGAAAGATTCTGCCGAATACCGAACCAAATCCCAATTTGCATATGCAAATTAGGGGTGGGAAGGGGAATTTTTTTTTTACCTTGTGTTGTGACAAAAAGTCATGTGATTTCCCTCCCAGACCCTAATTTGCAAATGCAAATTAGGATTTGAATTCGGTTCACCCGAGCAGAAGGATTCGCCCAAATCAGAATCCTGCTGAAAAAGGCCGAATCCTGGCTGAATCCCACACCGAATCCTGGATTCGGTGCATCCCTATTTTACAATAGGAGTAAGGTGCAGCCTCATCACTACATCAGACCTGCTGATCCACATATCTACCAATTGGAGGCAGTAGCAGACTAAATTTTCTGTCTAGTCGGACTGTTCTACTAAACCACCTATCAAAAATCAGGCCAAATAGGTATAAATATTGCATTAATGTAAGCAATCATCCCTTCACTCCAGGCAGAAACAGAATAACGGAGGAGAATACAGGGATCAGTGGGTTTCTCCTTGCCGCTGATCTTGAATGGAAGGGTTACACAGGGTGATCATCAATACTTCTCTTATCTAATATCTACTATGTCCTCCAAACCACAGCAGCTGTTTGCCACATTTAACTCACTCCTATGCCCCCCTCCACCTCCTCCACCTATTAATGTTACCGCCCAAGACCGTGCTCATTTCTTTAATGAAAAAATCGATCTCATTAGGCTGAGCATACCGTTCGACAACAATCTTAGACCAACGTGCAGTCCACTCACATCTACTTTGCACTCCTTCACCCCTGCAACTCTAGATGAAGTTAGCAAACTTCTAGCCAGCTCAAAACCCACCACCTGCTCCCTTGACCCCATACCCTCTCGCCTTCTCCACCCAATCTCTGATACACTCTCTCCTGCACTTACCCACCTATTTAATCTTTCACTCTCTACTGGTATCTTTCCATCATTATACAAACAAGCACTAATCACTCCTATCCTCAAAAAACTTTCCTTGATCCCAGCTCTCCCACTAACTATCGACCGGTCTCCCTTCTTCCATTCACATCCAAATTACTAGAAAGGCTTGTTTACAAACGCCTGATCCAGCATCTCACTCACAACTCCCTCCTCGACCCCTTGCAATCTGGCTTCCGCCCATCACACTCGACTGAAACTGCACTCACCAAAGTAACCAATGATCTTCTATTGGCGAAGTCTAAAGGTCATTATTCCATTCTAATCACAGTTGACCACACACTCCTCCTTGACATTCTACACTCAGCTGGCATTCGGGACACTGCTCTTTCATGGTTTACATCTTATCTGTCTGACCATTCCTTTAAAGTCTCCTTCTCTAACTCTACTTCTCCTACTTTCCCACTCTCTGTTGGAGTTCCTCAAGGCTCTGTTCTTGGCCCCCTGCTGTTCTCGCTCTATACAACTTCACTAGGAAAACTTATTCAGTCATTTGGACTTCAGTATCACCTTTATGCTGATGACACCCAACTCTACTTGTCTACTCCTGATCTTTCTAATTCTGTCCTTTCCCAAGTCACAGACTGTCTCTCTGCTGTCTCCTCCAGGATGTCACAGGGCCACCTGAAACTGAACCTTTCTAAAACAGAACTCATTATATTTCCTCCAAGATCTTCCCCTGTCCCTCAGATATCACTCACTGTAAACAACACCACCTTTCATTCCACCACACAGGCATGCTGCCTAGGAGTTATCTTAGACTCTCATCTGTCTTTTTCACCACACTTTCAAACACTTGCAAAATCTTGCCGTATTCAACTGCACAACATTGCTCGAATACGACCCTATCTCAGTTCAGAATCAACTAAAACACTGATTCAGTCTCTCATCATCTCCCGCCTTGATTACTGCAACTTACTCCTCACAGGTATTCCAACAAGTCACCTTTCACAACTCCAATCTGTTCAAAACGCGGCCGCTAGACTCATTCATCCATCTCACCGCTCAACACCAGCTGCTCCCATATGCATGTCCCTTCACTGGCTCCCAATCTCTTCTAGAATCAAATTCAAATTACTTACACATTCAAGGCCCTTAATAATGAAACCCCTCCCTATATTTCATCTCTAATCTCCAAATACTCTCCTTCACGAAACCTATGCTCTGCTTCTGATCTTCCCTCACTTCTCCTCTGGTCACTTCTGCCCATTCTCGTCTACAAGACTTCTCTCAGGCTTCTGCTTTTCTCTGGAACTCTCTGCCACAAGCTGTCAGACTTTCTCCTTCTTTCCAAACTTTCAAGCGCTCCTTAAAGACCCATCTGTTTAAAGAGGCCTATTCGATGTACCTTAATTAATCATTGCTGTATCAAAAATGACAAAGTGTTTATATAATCCTAATGTCTCAATTGTACCCTAACCTTTTAGTTTGTAAACTCTAATCTCTAGGTCCTTCTAACCCTATTGTACTCTGTAATCCTTGTTTGTTATCCACCATTTATTCCCTGTTTGCTATAACTGCAGTAAAGCACTGCGTATCTTGACAGCGCTATATAAATAAATGATGATGATGATGATCAGTTCCTTTGTCTTTAGTGAGTGATAAGGGAACCTCCTTAGAATTCTATTATCAGATTTGCTTTACACAAAGTATAGGTTTTGCAAGTTGTATATCAAAACTGTCACGTCCGAAAAACCAGAAGAACAGGTCCTAGATCCACTTTATTCTGAAGAGGAAATAGCGCTCAGTTTTTTTTGGTATAGTAGAACCTATTCCGGTGTAGAAATATGACATTTTGCTTTTAACTCCTAAGTTGTCCCTCCCTACAAAAACAGATAGGGGGCAGCAGATTCTCAGCAGGTGGAGAATAAGTAGCGCTAGCCCGAGCCTTTCTTTTCTAAGGTTCTGAAGTCAGCTGTCTTTCAGGTCTGTTAATCAGTTGGTTTCTGCTACACCAGTGATCCCCAAACAGCAGCTCGTGTTGCTCTCCAATCCCTTTGATGTTGCTCCTGGTGGCCTCAAAGCAGGTGCTTAGTTTTGAATTCCAGGCTTTGAGGCAAGTTTTGGTTGTAGAAAAACCAGGTGCACTGCCAAACAGAACCTCAATGTAACCTCCACCTAGGGGCCACCAAATAGCCAATGACAGACCTTATTTGGCCCAAAGAACATTTTTCATGCTAGTGTTGCTCCCCAACTCCTTTTACTTCTGTATGTTGCTCATGGGTTCTAAAGGTTGAGGATCCCTGTGCTACACTGGACAGATACTGCTTTCAGAAGCAATTACATTTGTAAATAATTGAACTCTTTTAATTCCTTATTATTAGAAAGATGCTTAGGATTTTCCTTCATAAAGCAAACAATTTTGGGACGCAGATGCCTTTAATGACACCTTCTCTTTTTGCTTGATTGGAAAATAAATAAATAAATAAATACATAAATAAATATATATATATATATATATATATATATATATATATATATATATATATATACATATATATATATATATATATATATATATATATATATATATATATATATTAAAATGTATACCTTAAGTTTAAAAAAACACAAACATAAAATAAACCCAATAGGCTGGTTTTGCTTCCAATAAGGATTAATTATATCTTAGTTGGGATCAAGTACAAGCTACTGTTTTATTATTACACAGAAAAAGGAAATCATTTTTAAAAATTTGGATTATTTGGATTAAATTGAGTCTATGGGAGACTGTCTTTCTGTAATTTGGAGCTTTCCAGATAACAGGTTCCCAGATAACGGATCACATACCTGTACTATACATTAGAGTCTATGGGTGTTTTTTTTTTTTTGCCAAAATTTTCACTCTAGAATGTCTAGAATAATCCCTAGAAATCAGCTCTCCTATAGAATAAATACGCTTTCTTTTATTAAAAAGTTTCTGGGTAGAGCTCCCCTTTCAGCTTTCTTTATGTTAGAAGTAATATACATAAGAAACTTTATTTTGTGTGGTCCCTTCACTCATTTACAGTTAGGGGCAGATTTATCAAAGGTCGAGGTGCATTTCGATTGAATTTGAATTTTGAGCTATTTTTTGTGTACTTCGACTAGGGAATAGTCCAAATTCGATTCAAATTTGAAAAAAATTAAAAAATTTGAATAAACATACCCCTTAGTGTTAAAGGGCAGGACATTATGGTTGGTGTTAGTGCATTGCTGTGCTGCTGCTTCCCACCCACCCTGCAATCCCATGTTTGTCAAGCTACAGCCAGTGCTGGATATATGTAGTGGAGGGTCCCTGTTTTATATCAGCATTCAAACCTCTTCTCCTTAAATAAAAAAGAGGGGCTTCCCAGGGCCAAATATTTACCAGCCAGTGGTGGGGCCGGGAACTAAAGGAGTGGACCGTGACAAAAAAGGGGCGGAGTTGCAGGGGTGGTGCCACAAAAGGGGCGGGCCACATCATGCAGAGGGCAAGATGAAGAAGGAAAGGTAAGGTTCCACCGAAGGGCAAGGGCTTTTGTTAAGGGTATTACAAATTAATGGCAGCTACATTGCCGGTAAATAAATACCGGGCCGGCTCTGGCAGGTGTTTTACCGGCTAGGCCGGTAAAATACCGGCCGGGTGGCAACCCTATGCGCAGCTGCACCTCTTGCATGTATTCCCATGGGTACAGCCCCCCATTCTAGCCCAAATTAATGCAGTTATGAGCCTGTGGCAGGGGGTGACCCAAAAGAAGTGTATTTTATTGGTTTCAAAGGGGACATGTCTTCAAGGTATGGGACATGGGCAATAGTGATGTGCAGGCTGGCCCAAAACCCACCGGTCGGGCGAGTTCGGGTCAGCTCCTGCACAAAATCTAGCACTGTCAGCTTCCGGTGCCTAAATGTATAGACTCGCGCCCGCCCCTTTTGTGATGTCACTGCGGGACATGCTCTGGTCTATAAATTGAGGGAGAAGGCTGGACACCACCACTAATGGCCATGGTTTTGGCATAATGGGCATGCCCGGGACAGATGGAAAGAGGTGTAGCCATGCATGTGATGATATTGTTTTTTCTCATTGGTTCCTCTTTCTAGTTGTTCCAAGTCCCTTTCACTCAGGGGTCATCATGGCTGCTATTGAGGCCAGGGATGGATGTCGGGGGTTGTGGCAATGGTCTCAGACAAGACAACGGTCTGGGCCGGCATAGACCACAAGGGCCCACTGGGTTTTTACCCTGTGTCCCAATCTGGCCCTGCCTGTGGCAGTGGGGTTTAGCCACAAATAAGAGTAGAAGGTCGTGCTGCAACAGTTGTCCAATTCTATAGAAGTGACACGGAATCAAGTGGTTGGATTGAAATTAGCCCATGTTGGATTGTCTCTGCCCATGAAGCTCTTGCCAAGCCCCCCGACATCCCCAGGCCACATGGGGAATGTGGGGAGGGGGCTTTGTGCTGGGGTTGTGGCACTCACCTTAGGCGGCAACGCCAGCTAGGTTTCCAGGGGTGGCAAAAAGCTGCTCCTGGTGACTTTAAGAGCTGAATTTCCGGTCTTTAAACCGGAAATCTGGCTTTACTAGGGCGAGAGAGCGCAATTGCGCTTTCCGCACTAGCGTTGCTGCCACCCCATCCGGCAATGTAATCGGGCTCGGCGGGCCGTATTACTGGAGCCAGTAGATATCAATGACTTCATTCTACAGTGTCCCAGTGGGTGTATATCACATCTCCCACTGCTAATGTATTTATCAACTGTAACTAATGCTAAATTTACTCTTCACCACGGGGCAGAATGCTGTCATAAAGGCAAAGTAATTCAAAAGAAATTACGTAATTTCTTGTAAACCTTATTTATAAACAGGCATACCTCTTACATACCTCTTACTTTTAATCACCTGACCTCTTTATAACACAATACAAGTCTTTCCCTAGAAGCTCTTACATCACTCAGTACAATATGCCTATAGTATATACTGTTTACACAAAACCACACACTTGCTTTGGATTAAACTCTCCCTCTTCAGTCCAGAACAATAGAAACAGAAAATATAATCATCTTAAAGGGATTCTGCCACAATTTTTATGATGTTGTTTTTATTTCCAAATTACAGTTTACACTGCAAATAATTTACTCTACAAAAAAAATGTCATTCCTGAACCAACAAGTGTATATTTTAGTTGTAATATTGGTGTGTAGGTGCATGTCTTATCATTTTGCCTGGTCATGTGCTTTCAGAAAGAGCCAGCACTTTAGGATGGAACTGCTTTCTGGCAGGCTGTTGTTTCTCCTACTCAATGTAACTGAATGTGTCTCAGTGGGACCTGGATTTTACTATTTAGTGCTGTTCTTAGATCTACCAGGCAGCTGTTATCTTGTCTTAGGAAGCTGCTATCTGGTTACCTTCCCATTGTTCTGTTGTTAGGCTGCTGGGGGGGGGGGGGAGGGAGGAGGGTGATATCACTCTAACTTGCATTACAGTAGTAAAGAGTGATTGAAGTTTATCAGAGCACAAGTCACATGACTGGGGGCACCAGGGAAACTGACAATATGTCTAGCCCCATGTCAGATTTCAAAATTAAATATAAAAAAATCAGTTTGCTCTTTTGAGAAATGGATTTCAGTGAAGAATTTTGCTGGAGCAGCTCTATTAACTGATGTTTGTTGTTTTGAATTTTTTTTACCTTAGACAGTTTCCCTTTAACAGGGTTTGGAGAGGCATAAGGTGGTCACACATGGTGCAGCCCTATGTCTGATCTGCCATAAGGCTAGAGGACTAAACCAATGGTTTATTATTTTTTTTAATTAAACCCCAGGCAACCATTTATTTTGGCACCCCAATATTTTGCCGTATGGGGCCCCTTGATTTTCTATGGCGGCTCTGGGACCAAGTATAGTGTGAGTTGAACAGGTACAGATGGGCAAGTTCCCCTGTAATGCTCAGGCCAACAGCCAGGATCAGAATCTTGCCTTGGGTGGCATTTTTCCAGTGGCAGCAAATTTTCAGTTTAAAGGAACAGTAACGTCAAAAATAAAAGTGTTTTAAAGTAATGAAAATATAATGCAGTGTTGCCCTACACTGGTAAAACTGTTGTATTTGCTTAAGTAACACTACTTTTGTTTATATAAATAAGCTGCTGTGTAGCAATGGGGGCAGCCATTCAAAGGAAAAAAGGCTCAGGTTACACAGTAGATAGCAAATAAGCTCTGTCTGTCTAATGGTGTTCTCTGTTATCCGTTAGTTAGCCTGTGCCATATAGCCATTTTTCCATTTCCGCCATTGCTCTACAGCAGCTTGTTTATATGAACTATACTAGTGTTTCTGAAGCAAACACATCAGTTTTACCAGTGCAGGGCAACACTACATGATGTTTTCATTACTTTAAAACACTTACATTTTTTGGTGTTACTGTTCCTTTAATCAAACTGACTGAGACCCAGGGTGGTCCCTTGAAACTGACTATGGTCATAGTCAGTCAGTCTTCCCAAAAACACATGATTTGGTATGACCAGCAGAAACACGGGGCCCTGGACAACAAAATGTTCACCAGATCCACACCACAGTTAGCGCCATTGGCGCCAGGGCCCCTCATAAAAGTTTTTAAAAAATCGTTGGTGGTCAGGGCCCCCCATAAGTTAAAAAACAGACATTGACGCCAGGGCCCCCCATAAAAGTTCTTTAAAAAAAACATTGGCGCAGGGTCCCCCCTTACATGTTAAAAAGAAACAATGGGGCCCCAGAGAATATTTTTTTTAAAAAACACTGGTGGCAGGGCCTATAGAGTATTAAAATAATACATTGGTGGCCAGGGGTTTAATAAAATAAAAAACCTGATTGGTGTTCAGTAGAACTGAACTTGTGGCTTCAGGACTTTTTGTCTTTTTGTGGCTTTGGGTCTTTTCGTCGCTTCAGCTCTTCTGGAATTCTGCGATTTGGGACTTCGGCAGGTGAAGCACGGCTTCAGAGCTGTCAAAGGGGGCCCAGCTATTTCAAAAAGTGAAGCACAGCCGAGCCTCACTCGTGTTAATAAGAAAAGGAAATTACAGTTCCAGAGCAACTGACACTGTAATCTCTGCTCTCCTGCTGCAGGTGCCTCACTCACAACTACAGGTAAGTCATCAGCACGACACCAGGAACATCAGGAGCCAGAATTCCTGAAAAATTCTTTCTATAGAAGAGCTGAGCCCAACATTACGTGATTCAACACATCTTCTCATCACAGTCATTTCTCTCACTTACCCCTCTCCTGTCTCTCACCTACAGACTATCCCTCCCTTACCCCTCTCCTGTCTCTCACCTACAGACTATCCCTCCCTTACCTCTCTCCTGTCTCTCACCTACAGACTATCCCTCCCTTACCCCTCTCCTGTCTCTCACCTACAGACTATCCCTCCCTTACCTCTCTCCTGTCTCTCACCTACAGACTATCCCTCCCTTACCTCTCTCCTGTCTCTCACCTACAGACTATCCCTCCCTTAACCCTCTCCTGTCTCTCACCTACAGACTATCCCTCCCTTACCCCTCTCTCCTGTCTCTCACCTACAGACTATCCCTCCCTTACCTCTCTCCTGTCTCTCACCTGCAGACTATCCCTCCCTTACCTCTCTCCTGTCTCTCACCTACAGACTATCCCTCCCTTACCTCTCTCCTGTCTCTCACCTACAGACTATCCCTCCCTTACCTCTCTCCTGCAGACTATCCCTCCCTTACCCCTCTCCTGTCTCTCACCTACAGACTATCCCTCCCTTACCCCTCTCCTGTCTCTCACCTACAGACTATCCCTCCCTTACCTCTCTCCTGTCTCTCACCTACAGACTATCCCTCCCTTACCTCTCTCCTGTCTCTCACCTACAGACTATCCCTCCCTTAACCCTCTCCTGTCTCTCACCTACAGACTATCCCTCCCTTACCCCTCTACTGTCTCTCACCTACAGACTATCCCTCCCTTACCTCTCTCCTGTCTCTCACCTACAGACTATCCCTCCCTTACCTCTCTCCTGTCTCTCACCTACAGACTATCCCTCCCTTACCCCTCTACTGTCTCTCACCTACAGACTATCCCTCCCTTACCTCTCTCCTGTCTCTCACCTACAGACTATCCCTCCCTTACCTCTCTCCTGTCTCTCACCTACAGACTATCCCTCCCTTACCTCTCTCCTGTCTCTCACCTACAGACTATCCCTCCCTTACCCCTCTTCTGTCTCTCACCTACAGACTATCCCTCCCTTACCTCTCTCCTGCAGACTATCCCTCCCTTACCCCTCTCCTGTCTCTCACCTACAGACTATCCCTCCCTTACCCCTCTCCTGTCTCTCACCTACAGACTATCCCTCCCTTACCTCTCTCCTGTCTCTCACCTACAGACTATCCCTCCCTTACCCCTCTCCTGTCTCTCACCTACAGACTATCCCTCCCTTGTCTGTCACCTGCAGACTATCCCTCCCTTACCCCTCTCCTGTCTCTCACCTGCAGACTATCCCTCCCTTACCCCTCTCCTGTCTCTCACCTGCAGACTATCCCTCCCTTACCCCTCTCCTGTCTCTCACCTACAGACTATCCCTCCCTTACCCCTCTCCTGTCTCTCACCTGCAGACTATCCCTCCCTTACCCCTCTCCTGTCTCTCACCTACAGACTATCCCTCCCTTACCCCTCTCTTGTCTCTCACCTGCAGACTATCCCTCCCTTACCCCTCTCCTGACTCTCACCTGCAGACTATCCCTCCCTTACCTCTCTCCTGTCTCTCACCTACAGACTATCCCTCCCTTACCCCTCTCCTGTCTCTCACCTACAGACTATAGCTGGCCATAGATGTTGAGATTTTTAAAAGATCAGATCCTCATTGTGAGACCATGATTTTCTCAGAACGATTGTATGAATGTACCATCAACTAAAAAGACCAATTTGCTAGGAAAACAAAGGGGAGCTGCCTGCTTGGCTCTGCAGACATAGATACATTGCACTGGGACCGACAAAGATTTTTTTGACCTGGCCGATCAATTTCCTGACAGATATCGGCCAAAAAATCGTAAGATGTACGATCGTTCAAATCCCACTAATCGCACGATAATTTCGAAGGATTGGTCTAAAATCGGTCTTTACCCTTTTTTCCCTTTTCTCCAGCAGAGTCAGTGATACTAATTATTCCTAATAATCTTCCATATCCCAATATGATTAAGGAGAGGGAGGAGCTGGGGGAATTCTGACGGCTCAGTCTCAGCTCTTTGCCTCCTTATTAGAATATCCAGTTCCAGGGAAGCCACACCCTGAGGCCTGAGCTTTATATGAGTGGGGTAACCAGGTTACAGAGCTATCAGTGAGTGACTCGGAGCATTGACAAGAGATTTCTCTCAGAGAAGCCGGACACAGACATGGAGGAGTGCGGGATCTGTTGCTTTGAGTACGGCCTGGGGAGAGAGGCCCAAGCGCTGGAGGGCTGTGTGCATGTGATCTGTGCGAGTTGTCTGCTGCAAATGGTGGACAAGTCTGGGACCGTCATGTGTCCTTACTGCCGAGCCATTTCTGCGTTGCCTATCGATCAGTTGGACAGACTCTGTGGTGGGTCAAAGAAGGGGCAGAGCCACACGTGCTGGCTGAAGAGACTCTTCCACCCGGCAAAGCGTCACCAAGGTAACCTTTGTATAATTGGCGGGAAGGGGATTTTTCTTTCATTGCTGACCAATAAGTGACACTTGTGGCCCATGACTGACCAATGAAGGTTTATGGGTGGTGCTTCATTATCCCCACTCTATGGCAACATAAATAGGGATGTTATGGGCTTGTTTATTATTCATTGACATATTGTGCATGTTTTCTCAGAAAACTCTATGTTCCACCCCGAAATTGGGTGAGTGAGCACATTTTATGTCAGAATTGACTGACTGTCACCTCAGCTGGCAGTTTAGGCGACTCTTTCCTGGAAGAACCAATACCGCCATTTTGGTGCTGTGTTTTCACCCTTGAACCCAAATGTGGCAGATTTATCCTCACCTGGTCCTTACTGGCACCTGTAGGCCTACGCTGTACATACAGGCCCTCAGGAGCTGGATATGACTTAAAAAAGAGATTATACCATTCTATGGGGGTGCCCAGGTCCCGATACCACTCTGTATGTGTTTGTTGCTAACATTAGCATTTATCTTTGTGCTTGCTGCACTTTTTGGCTTCATGCCCCTTTGGAACCATCTTAGCCAGGGCAGGATTTACATAGCGGGCACCCCTAGGCCCGCTGACATTCGTCGCCCCCATCCCCTCCCTTTTATTCTGGTAAATTTTTATCATTGGGACCAGAGCAATGCAGATTGGCACATGGGAAATTTAAAAAATGGCGCATCCCCAGTGTTCCTGTGGTTGTGGTTGGGCAGCATGCCGCCCCTAAAATCTTGCCTCCCTAGGCCCAGGCCTTGGTGACCTTTCCACAAATTCAGGCCTGACCTTAGCTCCTAACAAGGTTCCCACTGCAGGAAAACATTCACCCCTTAAACCAACCAAATAGATATTCTCCCAAAATCTCACCCTAATTGTCCTTCAGGCTAAGCCTCTCCTGCCGATGATTCAGGTGCCCCAGGTAGGGTTGCCAACTTTTCTGGAAAAAAATACCGGCCTTTCTATATATTTATCTTTTTTCCCTATTAATAACATTGGGATCAACCATCATTTTTACCAGCCAGGCCAGTAAAATACCGCCCAGGTGGCAACCCTAGCCCCAGGGGGTCCGGCCCCACAGTTCGAAAGAAACTGCTCTTCCTTAAATCCAGTATGGCTTCTGAGGGTGGAGGTTGAATAAATATAAACAATGGGAAACGTGACTTCCATGGATATTGTCGACTATAACTGATTCCCTCAGATTTCCATGAGAAGCAACAATCTAAATTTTAGTCTAGAATGTAAGGTGCCATTTTTGAGTCACTTGCCCTGAGAGTAAATATGTTGTATTGGTTTTAGAAAACATTTCTGGATTAGGGTGGCAGAGTTTTGAGTCTATAATGTTGTCATAGATCCCGGTGATAAGAAAATTCACCTGACACGTGAGTCCATTGTGCTGAGGCTGAGTTAATGTCTTGGATCCGAGCCACAAACCAGAGTCACCCCAATATCAGGAAATACACTCCCTCATACAAACATTATAACTGCAGAATAAAAACACCTTGTTTCTGTGCCCTGGTGGTATCACCCACGCTTGAAATGAGATAAGACAAGTTCCTGTGTGGACTTACCCAAATAACCGAATTGTTTTCTTTTTTTAATCTTTTTTAGCGAGTCGGGGTCAAGGAGACTTGTTGAATCGGACCACAATAAGGTCATTATTTACATGAATTATGCTGAGTTGTCAGGAAAGGAGAAGAAGAAGAAAGTTGCGGCTGCTGGAATGATAGGGTCCCAACTGTGCCGCCATCTTGGACTTTGGAAGAGCTGCTTTCTGCTCACACAAGGAGGCCTGTACCAAGGACTTTACTATTTGCCGGCATTTCAGGAATATTCCAGATACCTCTGCTGCTCCTGGCAATGCATTGTGAGATTTTCAAATTCACATTCCGTCCAGGTGGAGATTTATTTCTGTGAGAATGTTTTTTACAGAATGGTGCAATTATGGTACAACAGCAGTTGTGACTCACCCAGTCCCGTCTGTTTATGTGTGTTATATACACTTGTTATGTTTGCTTCCTAAATAGCTGTAATTATTATTATTTTTTTATTTAATATTTTGTAATTACATAATTGGGTAATGGTCACGTGTATTGTCTATTTATTTTCTTTGCGTTTGTTTTGGTTTATTTATCTGTAAATTATTGTGATTAAAAGTACTTTTATATAAGACTATATATAATGGCCACATGCTGATTGCTTTGGAAATTTGTTGTTTGAATGGTTGCCATGTATTGTACAATCTTTCATGGGAATATGGCCACGGGGGGGTGAAGTTAGAGGTTTCTTTTCTGACCTGCAGGTGAGGGAAGTTGTTTAAAGGATCAGTAACACCAAAACCTTTATCAGTAACACAGACCTTTAGAATACAATTTCATTTCGTTCTTACACAGGGTCCAATGCATTTCATGGTGCTCTACAGGACTTTGGGATGAAAATCTTTCTCATATACAATATGACATTTGTTGCCAAGTAACAGTTCATTTTTAGGTTCTCGATCGACAGTTACAAATTTAAAATTTAAACTTTTACTGCTGGGAAGAGTAAGAAGAGGGACACAGAAAAAAAATGAATTATTTAGGGGCAATTAGGATTAAAAAAAAATCACCCTCATGAAGCTAGGGAACAAGCTGGCAATAAGACACAGGGGGAATAGTTGATAAATAGACCCAACTCTCAGGTTAAATGGGAAGGAACAAGCTTTCATACTAGGTCAAATGAAGCCTTTTATAAGATTAAAATTATTATACAGAAGCATTGACCTGTATTATCTGCAGTTCTGGTCCTGAGTGAAATGGTTCATGAAAACCTCAGATTCTATTCAAAAAGTCCATGACCTTAAAGGAGAAGGAAAGGCATTTTTGCTTGGTGGTGCCAAAAGTTAAGTATCTACTTACTTGACACCCCGACCCCATGCTCCTATCAGGAGAAAACTGTGAGCACCACAGAGCGATAGTCTTCCTGCTTCTTCTTTCTTCATATTTCCCGGGCAGGAAGAATGTACAGTTAAATGAAATATCCGGGTTTTTCGTTAAAGTTCACCTTTTTGCTCTACTACCTATGCGCAGACGTGAGAAGAAGCAGCTTCGTGGTGCTCGCTAGGGTTTTAAGTAAGTAAATACAATCACTTGGAGGTGCCTAACATTTGGTAACCCCAAGTATAACATGCCTTTCCTTCTCCTTTATAGTCTCTCCCACCATTTTAAACTCTGTCATGGGAGTGACTCAACTGGATGAACCTTTTTTGGGTTTGGAACAGATTCCATCCAATATAAAGGTTAGAGATAGGTTTATCAGGTTGAGACAAATGTGAACACTCTGCAACCATATGGCCTTAACATTAATATTGATTTGGCTGCTTTGTAGTATGGCCTATCACCCTCCACTCTTTATTAGACCCCTTCTTTGGTCAGTAAGACTCTAGGGTCTATGACCAAGCTTTTGTTTTCCTAGTTCTCCCCAAAACAAAGTATTTTTTGTTCATTCCTAGATCTATGTTGAGTTCTCACATTACTCTAGAATGAACTTTGTCCATCATTTTACTTATCGGTTTATATCAACAAGTTCTCAGGATTCAAATGTTTTTGTAATAGATGTATTGGATATTTTATATTGCCAGTATAAAGCTTTGAACACTGATCTTGTAAGTGATTTATTATATTTATTGGCATATATAGAGATGGTTTTAACACCTAAATGAATTTAGTGCAAAATGTTAACGTATTATACTCAAGAAATTGTATATATATATATATATATATATATATATATATATATATATATATATATATATATATATATATATATATTTAAGTTTGGCTTTTTGCTCTACTGCCTATGCGGAGATGTGAGAAGAAGCAGCTCCGATGTGCTCGCTAGGGTTTAAAGTAAGTAAATACTATCACTTGGGGGTGCCTAACATTTGGTAACCCCAAGTATAACATGCCTTTCCTTCTCCTTTAAGAACCTTTTGGCTCCATCTAGGGCAGGGGTGTCCAAAATGTAGATCGGGATCTACCAGTAGACCTTTAGCTGGTGATCAGTAGATCTCAAGACCCTGTCAACAAACAGCTTGTCTACATAGTAACATAGTAACATAGTAACATAGTAAGTAAGGTTGAAAAAAGACACATGTCCATCGAGTTCAACCTTTTTTTTTTTTTTTTTTATTAACTACCTATCTGCCAGTTGATCCAGAGGAAGGCAAAAAACCCATCTGAAGCCTCTCCAATTTGCCTTAGAGGGGGAAAAATTCCTTCCTGACTCCAAAATGGCAATCGGACTAGTCCCTGGATCAACTTGTACTATGAGCTATTTCCCATAACTCTGTATTCCCTTACTTGCTAAAAAG
The DNA here is from genome assembly GCA_038501925.1 of Xenopus petersii. Lineage (NCBI taxonomy): Eukaryota > Metazoa > Chordata > Amphibia > Anura > Pipidae > Xenopus > Xenopus petersii. Next base: position 152,266,586 of record CM076676.1, read on the forward strand.
CCATCCAACCCCTTCTTAAAGCTATCTAATGTATCAGCCTGTACCACTGATTCAGGGAGAGAATTCCACATCTTCACAGCTCTCACTGTAAAAAACCCCTTCCGAATATTTAGGCGGAACCTCTTTTCTTCTAATCGGAATGGGTGACCTCGTGTCAGCTGGAAAGACCTACTGGTAAATAAATCATTAGAGAGATTATTATATGATCCCCTTATATATTTATACATAGTTATCATATCACCCCTTAAGCGCCTCTTCTCCAGCGTGAACATCCCCAATTTGGCCAGTCTTTCCTCATAGCTAAGATTTTCAATACCTTTTACCAGCTTAGTTGCCCTTCTCTGTCCCCTCTCTAATACAATAATGTCCTGTTTGAGTGATGGAGACCAAAACTGTACGGCATATTCTAGATGGGGCCTTACCAGTGCTCTATACAGTGGAAGAATGACCCCCTCCTCCCTTGACTCTATGCCCCTTCTAATACAACTCAAGACCTTATTTGCCCTTGATGCTGCTGACTGGCATTGCTTGCTACAGCCAAGTTTATCATCTACAAGGACTCCAAGGTCCTTTTCCATAATGGATTTGCCTAGTGCAGTCCCATTAAAGGAGAAGGAAAGGTAAAATTAGACAACAATCCCAAAATGTTGCCAATTACACCCTGTCCTGAAACGCTGGGTTAGATTATGTCTGTGTGCCTTTTGAATGCTCTGCTCACATTCCAAACTTATCAACATTTCAATAACTTTGAGGGCGCCATGTTCTTAACCCTATACGTCACTTCCCCATTAAACTTATATCTTCACTGCCTTCCCTGTGCTTGTAACATCGTTGGTTAAACACACAAATAAATGAAATACTGATTACAGACCTCAGTCAGACAAAACACGCAGCCTTTCCTCCCCCTTCCTCCCCTGTTCGCAAAACTATCTTGTAAGCGGAGCGGGAGTTTAGAACAGCATTGCGTCTCTATGGTTACGGAAGCTCTCTCGCTCAGCGTACAAGTGTTGCGAACAGGGGAGGAAGGGGGAGGAAAGGCTGCGTGTTTTGTCTGACTGAGGTCTGTAATAAGTATTTCATTTATTTGTGTGTTTAACCAACGATGTTACAAGCACAACGTTTAAATAGGCTGTTAGAACGGACCAAGCATAGATCGTAATGTCGTTTGGGTGTCATGTGACTTGTATAGCTTCTTGCACAGGGACATTTATCTGCGCATGCCCAGGGCACGGAGTCATGGTTGTGCGCATGTGCATGCCCTGAGATGGGGATTTTTATTAAGAGACTGGCGTGATATACTTTCGATCTACTTGGCAATAATTTGGAATTCAATTTCAGATTAATTTCACAAGGAAACTAAGTTGGAGATACGCTTCTGGTAAGCAGATCTTAACATACTGGCCAGTACTTTGAGCTGTATTTGTATTTTGACTTTAGTTCTCCTTTAAGGGTATAAGTGGCTTGGATATTTTTACATCCCAGGTGCATGACTTTACATTTATCAACATTGAATCTCATTTGCCACTTAGCTGCCCAGATTGCCAGTTTGTCAAGATCCTGTTGCAAGTGCCACATCCTGGATGGAATTAATTGGGCTGATAATTTTGTGTCATCTGCAAACACTGATACATTACTTACAACACCCTCCCCTAAGTCATTAATGAACAAGTTAAATAAAAGTGGACCCAATACTGAGCCCTGGGGGACCCCACTAAGAACCTTACTCCAACTAGAGAATGTCCCATTAACAACTACCCTCTGTACCCGATCTTGTAGCCAGTTTCCTATCCATGTGCAAACGACTTCATTAAGCCCAACAGACCTTAGTTTAGAAAGCAGTCGTTTGTGGGGCACAGTATCAAACGCTTTGGCGAAATCCAAATAGATCACATCTACTGCCCCCCCACTATCCAGAATCTTACTTACCACATCATAAAATGCAATCAAATTCGTCTGACATGACCTATCCTTCATAAAGCCATGCTGATTGTTGCTCATAATGCCATTCATTAGGACAAAATTTTGAATGTGATCCCTTAACAAGCCTTCAAATAATTTGCCCACCACAGATGTCAAGCTTACTGGCCTATAATTGCCAGGCTGAGATCGTAATCCCTTTTTAAATATTGGAATAACATCAGCTTTTCTCCAATCCATAGGCACCATACCAGATGACAGTGAATCTGAGAAAATCAGAAATAAGGGCTGGTCTAAAACTGAACTAAGCTCTCTTAGAACCCGGGGGTGTATGCCATCAGGCCCTGGAGCCTTGTTTACATTAATTTGTATTAAAGCTTTTTAAATCATATCCTGAGTCAGCCACTGACTAGATTGAGCTGAACCATTCGTGCAGTTATTAAGTGAGCCTGTGAACCCAGACTCCTCTATTGTATACACTGAAGAAAAGAACTGATTTAACACATTTGCCTTATCTGTATCTGTTACAACCATACTGGTACCATTATTTAATGGAGCAACACTCTCAACCTGCATCTTTTTACTATTAATATATTTTAAAAACTTTTTAGGGTTAGTTTTCACCTCCACCGCAATTAACTCTTCATTTCTTTTCTTAGCCTTCCGGATTGCTGATTTACAACATTTATTACAGTGTTTATATTCATTAAATGCAGCTTCTGTCCCTACAGATTTGTAGTTTTTAAATGCCTTTCTCTTCTGTCCCATTAACTTCTTTACTTCTGTATTAAGCCACACAGGATGATTCTTAGAGCTTCTACGTTTAGTCCTTAAGGGAATAAATTGAGAACAGTAATGATTTAATATCATTTTAAAGGACAACCATTTCTGTTCTGTGTTTTTAGCTGAAAACCTAATGCCCCAATCAATGCTCTGTAAGGCAGCCCTCAAGGCACTAAAATTAGCTTTCGCAAAATTCATGGTTTTTGTTGCCCCAGTATATTTTTGTTTTTTGCACCAGACATTAAAAGATATAACCTTATGGTCACTATTACCCAGGGGTTCAATGACTTGCACATTTGCTATAAGTGCTGGGTCATTTGAGATCACTAAATCAAGAATAGCATTTTTTCTGGTAGGCTCCTCAACAACCTGTGCTAAAAAATTGTCGTGCAATAAGTTTATAAACTTGTTCCCATTAACTGATCTAGCAGTACCGTTGCTCCAGTCAATATCTGGCTAATTAAAATCCCCCATTATCATTACTTTACCTAAACTAGTAGCCTTTTCTATTTGCATTAGGAGCTTTGCCTCTTCCTCCTCACTTACATTAGGGGGTCTATAGCGACGCCTACAATTATTTTGCTGGACTCTTTACAATTGGTGAAGAACTCCACCCATACGACTTCTGCCCCCTCATTTTCTAACATAACCTCCTCCTTTATATGAGCTTTTAAATCCTGCCTAACATACAGACATACCCCTCCTCCTTTTCTATTGCCTCTGTCCCTCCGAAACAAAGTATAGCCACTGATATTTACTGCCCAGTCATGTGACTCATTCAGCCATGTTTCGGCCACACCAATCACATCATATTTTCCTTCCATCACCAGCAGCTCCAGCTCTCCCATTTTACCAGTCAGACTTCTTGCATTTGTAAACATACATTTAATACTAAATCACCCTCCTATTTCAAATTTTTATATGGTAACGTTGCATAAGAAATAGCTGTTAAATATAACAATATACATTTTTCCATAAATAAGTATTTAAGTAATATTTGTCATGGAAAAGAATGCTAACAATGCTTTTATGGATGTAGATCATAATGGAACAACATTATTAAAAGTAGATGCCGCATTAGTAAAGTATGGGCACTCCGGATCTAGGGTATGGGGCAGAACAAAGAAAATGGTTAGTCATTTGGGTTTAAAGGGTACTTACAAATGTGGGTGTAGTCTCTGTCAATGTGTTATATCCAGAGAGTCAAGGATAGATGGTCTGCCAGCAGTTGACATTGTCGTTCCATTTATGTAGTCTATTTAATCATTTGCCAATGTAAAAAGTTTTATGTGGGGAGGACCATCAGGGCAGTGAGGACACGAATTGTGGAAAACATACTTAAAATCAGAGCGGCCAAGGTGGATCATAGTCTCTCCCACCATTTTAAACTCTGTCATGGGAGTGACCCAACTGGATGAACCTTTTTGGGTTTGGAACAGATTCCATCCAATATAAAGGTTAGAGATAGGTTTATCAGGTTGAGACAAATGTGGGTATTTGAACTGAACATTCTGCAACCATATGGCCTTAACATCAATATTGATTTGGGTGCTTTGTAGTATGGCCTATCACCCTCCACCCTTTATTAGACCCCTTCTTTGGTCAGTAAGACTCTAGGGTCTATGGCCAAGCTTTTGTTTTCCTAGTTCTCCCCCAATAAAGTATTTTAGTAAATTGAGTGGCACCGTTCCTCCAACTTGTAGCTTTACCCCAATATGTGCTCCGGATGAGCCCTCGCAACGGTGTGGAGGCAGGGTGTTGTACAACTATAATTGTATGCAGTGCACAATAATTGGGCACCAGTGGTTCCTGAACAATAACTGAACTGATTATTTTTTTTTTTAAAGGTTTTTATTTTGCATTTTAAACAAAAAAACAAAAAACAAACATTAAACAGCACATATATGCTTTACACTTATTCAGCTCCGTTTACAAGTACTTATATGTATAGCGATGGTTTGGAGAAATAAATAGCCAATAACCTCAATTACGGCAGAGTACTTCTCATAAATCAATCATCCGGAAGGGATGCATGGGGGTTGACGTTTAGCCAAGGGTCCCATATTTTCCCAAATTTCCCAGGTGTTCCCCTAGCATTGTACGTCAGTTTAATTAAGGATAATGTACCATTGATCAAGTCAATCCATTGCTGCAGTGAGGGAGGGTTAGGGCTCATCCATTTCATAATTACTATTTTTTTCGCGTAGAAAAGGATCGACCTCAGAAGTACTCTGGATTTCTGTAAGGGCACTACCTCATCTATGACACCTAATAGGCAAAACTCCGGGGACTTGATTCCTGGGAAGGAGAGGAAGACATTGGCGTATTGTATGACTTCTGCCCGGTATTCTGCTACTCGAGGACAGTCCCATATCAAATCGAGGAAACCAGCTTCATCCCTGCCATATTTTACACAGGTGGCTCCATCTAGTTTACCCATGACTTTGAGCCTCAATGGGGTAATATAAATTTGGTGAATCATTTTAAATTGAATCATTCTGTCTCTGAGTGAAATTAAACAGGGGTATAGGTTATCTATAGCCTCTACCCATTGGTCCTCCTCTAGAGAAGGAATAAGTGACTGCCATTTTTGTTTGGCTTTGTTGAATGGGGGAAATTGAGAGGATTGAATTATATTGTAGAGCTGAGATAGCAGCTTGCTGGGGTCTGGAGTCCAAAGTCAGGCTTCCCACCCCAGCAATGTGAGTGTAATTTGAAAAGAACTGAACTGTGCCTGAAATGCATGTTTCAGTTGAAAGTATCGAAAGAATTGTATATCTTGACGATTCAGTTTGGCGTTCAATTGCTCCAGGGAGACAAAGCTATCCTCTACAATCAAATCCTCAATGTGTCTTATACCCATTTGTGGCCAGTAACTAAAGTCTGTTAGATTCTTCAGGTGGGGCAAGTTAGAATTTCTCCAAAGAGGAGTTTTGCCAGAAACATTATGTATCGGGGTTCCCACTTTCGGTCGTAGCCGTGCCCATACTTTAATGGGGGTAGTAATTACTCCTGGTAACTGAGGGAGGTCACACAGTCGCCTATAGGGAGAGTTACGTATAGCCTCCAGAGATCCCAGAATTGAGGCATGTGAACTGATTATTTTTAATAATAATTAATATTATTACTAAAACAGATCCACATGGGACAACAGAGCAACAATACAAAGAATAGTCCTGGAACAGTAGTCAGTGTATACTCAAAATAATGACCAATAGCAGAGTCTTCCCTCTAGTAGAGCTTGAGAGGGGAATATCAGTCTATTTCTCCTGTTTCTTCTGAGGACACCTCTTAAGTGGAACCCAGTTGGGATCTATCTAAGTCCCTATTACCTGTCTCTGGTTCCGTGTCTAGGCAACAATGCCCTTGGGATCAAATTCCTTCTATCACTCCTTGGTGGAGCCAAAGTTGCTCAATATAGGTAGCCCTATTCTAGCTTTCTCTCCTAGACAGACTATTAAGAATATAGCTACCCCTTACTAGTGATGGCTCCATGTAGTGAGGCTCAAATCCACCTAGGAGAGGTTCAGGCAAAAGCCTCTGGCAGAATCCTCCTGAGCCCATATGGTTTAGGCATAATATATTACAGTGTAAGTAAGCCTGAATAAGGGAGCACCACCCCTAAATCAAATAGAAACAGACAAATGGTGTGCAGGGTTATATGGATAAATAGTAACACAAAAGAGAAAAAGATTAACCCTTAAAGTTGCACCACCCCATCTTTAAATCCGATGACTCAAGGAACAATAAAACTTAACTTTTAATAAATAAATTAAAACCGTAAGTCCAGAGGAGCGTTTAAAATAAGGTTAGGGACAGGGAGGCAAAGAACCCGGATTCAAATGGGCAAAGAAGTACACAGCATACAGTGGGTGTTTGGGATGTCTAAGAGTAACCCACGAGCCTACAAATGTAAATAATGGTAAGTCACATTCAATCATTTAACAGCCATAAGTCGGGGTCAACCTTGTATGATGGCTTTTAGGCCTTAAAATATTGCCTTGGATATTTTAAGGCCTAAAAGCCATCATACAAGGTTGACCCCATCATACAAGGTTGACCCCTCCTTTAATCTAAAAGTTCAAAGTGTCCAGGTGTCTTTCCAAAGTGTAGGTGAAATCCACAAGTCCAGTGTATAATATAAAAATCGTAACCGGGAAAATGCAATTCTCAGCCTATCCCTGGTAAAAATACAAGAAATTCAAAAGTACTGCAAACAAATGCCTACTCAAGGGTCACAAGAAGCATGTATATATTATTATTTAACAAGTTTAAGACAGCCAAACTGGCATATATTCAAATAAACATATATTTATTTAATTATGTTTAATTAGATGAGTAACTCCTGTATCAGTACTTTACACTGATTAGTATATGTTAGTAATTACTTACACGGCAGGAGTTCCGTGAAAATTCAACACCGCTATCTGATATTTAATATCTAAAAGAAAGGAAACAATAATAATGATAATAGTTAGCATTATTTAACTCTTAAGTTGCAAGAAAAACAACAAAGAAGTTTAAGAGCTAAAGGAGACATTGTTAGATGAAAGATTATTACAAAAAAGATTGTTACAAAAAACATTTAAGGCTGTTATGGTCATTCATACCCCTAGGTTTAATGCAATCTAATTTCATTATCCATCCACTTTGAAGCAGGAGTTTATCCCAATTTCCCCCTCTTGGGGGTCTCCTTACTTGCTCCAGCACTTTCCATTTCATCTGGCTCACATTGTGTTTAGCCTCCGAAAAATGCCTTGCTACGGAAGTATCAGTATGAGTCTCAGGTTCATAATTCCGAATTGTGTTTTTATGTTCCTTAATTCGGATATGCACGGGTCTGATCGTTTTACCCACGTATAACATGCCACATGGACATTTAAGCACATAAATGACATGGGTACTGGTACACGTCGCAAAAGTATTCAGAATAATCTCAGTCCCTTTAGTGGGGTGGTGAATATTCAGGCCTTTAATAATAGATGTACAGCAATTACAATTAAGACAAGGAAAAGTACCTGTCTTCCTGTAGATAGTTTGCTCGTTCTGTCTCGGTACAGTGGGACAAATCAAATCTTTCAGGGTAGACCCTCTTTTGTAAGAAAATAGTGGGGGGTCTTTAAAGGAAGCATTGTTAAATACTACCTTACCGAATAGTCTAGTATACTTTCTGTTAGACTGTCTAGAGGTGATATTAAAGAAAAATTACTTTAAAGTTAATGAAATATTCTACTGGCAGACCCAAGGAACCTCGATGGGTTCAGCAGTCGCTCCCTCTTTCGCTAACATTTTCATGCATCATATTGAAACTACACTTTTCTTACAACAACCATACACCCAACATATTAAGGAATATTATCGGTATGTGGACGATATTTTTATTGTCTGGGATGGGTCCATTGAATCATTTGAATCAATGGTAACAGTGGCGAACACGTCCCATAAAACAGTTAAATTCACAACAGAGTTTTCAAAGAGTGAACTTAACTTTTTGGACGTGAATGTGAAAATCATTGAAGGCCACATTGTTACTAATTTGTATCATAAACCCATGGCTCGTAATAATTTGCTACACACTGAGAGCTACCATAATCCTAGAATTATAAGAGCCATACCCAAGGGACAATATTTGAGAGTAAGGAAAATAGCCTATAATGATTTACTATTCGAAAGAGCTGCAAGTGAACTCACGCAACGTTTTGGCAATGCGCGCTGGCGTAATCACGCCAGTACCTTTAAGAGGCGCGCAGGCGCGCGCCCTAGAGAACCAAGATGGCGCCGGCGCTGGAGGCCGGAACAGGAGCGTGGCGGCCGTCCACGCCGCTGCACCACTAGACCACCAGGTAATTTTATTACACCAGATACACCAATAAGGGAACAAAATTGGGTTTGGGGCCATTTCTTCTTACCTTTCTTTTCTGTAGACTTCAGTTGACTATTATAAGATTGTTCATATCTGTTACTTATTCCGTGTTCATTAAAAATGCAAATAAAAACCATTGAAAAGAAAAATTGGTTTCAGGGAGGCTTAAAGGAAACCTGTCACTTTTTTGTTGACAGTAGTTAACAACTATTTTGTTAAATAGTTAACAAAACTTACACACTTCCGTCTTTTTCTAAATAAATGTAATTAAGGCAGGGTTTTAAAATTGTGCATGAGACTCCAAAGTCCCGACTTTCTGAAAGTTGGTTCGCAAAGCCTCAAGGGAAAAACTATAGCTGGCTGAAATCTCGTGAGATTTCACCTCAGCCGTTTGAATCTGTGGGAGAAGGAGAACGACAAGTAGTAAGGAATCTTAGCAGCTGCAGCCAAGCACTAATTTTAGTCCGTGACAGGTTTCCGCACTGTCATCCCGCATATCCCTTGTTTTCACTTCTGAAGTTGAATGCCTCCGTTTTGATTTGCGCATAGCCTTCTCTGACCTTTGCGAACAGGAGCTGCAAACTTTCCCTTTGCATCCCCCTCTTTGTCTCTTCTGATAGATCATGAAGGCTTTCCCTTGCATCCCCCTCCATGTGCCTTTCCGAAGAAGTTATGTCTAAAGTTGAGAGCTTTGGTTTCCTTTGCGCATAACCCTTTATGAACCTTGTGAGCAGGAGCTGAAAACTCTCCCTTCGCATCCCCTTCACTGTCCCTTCCAAATGGAGTGTTATAGAGTAACATTTAAAGGAAAACTATACCCCCAAAATGAACACTTAAGCAACAGATAGTTTGTATCATATTACGTGGCATATTAAAGAATCTTACCAAACTGGAATATATATTTAAGTAAATATTGCCCTTTTACATCTCCTGCCTTGAGCCACCATTTGTGATGGTCTGTGTGCTGCCTCAGAGATCACCTGACCAGAAATACTGCAGCTCTAACTGTAACAGGAAGAGATCACCTGACCAGAAATACTGCAGCTCTAACTGTAACAGGAAGAGATCACCTGACCAGAAATACTGCAGCTCTAACTGTAACAGGAAGAGATCACCTGACCAGTAATACTGCAGCTCTAACTGTAACAGGAAGAGATCACCTGACCAGAAATACTGCAGCTCTAACTGTAACAGGAAGAGATCACCTGACCAGAAATACTGCAGCTCTAACTGTAACAGGAAGAGATCACCTGACCAGAAATACTGCAGCTCTAACTGTAACAGGAAGAGATCACCTGACCAGAAATACTGCAGCTCTAACTGTAACAGGAAGAAGTGTGGAAGCAAAGACAGAACTCTGTCTGTTAATTGGCTCATGTGACCTAATATGTATGGGTTGTTGGTATGTTTGTGAGTACAGTGAATCCTATGATCCCAGGGGGCGGCCCTTATTTTTACAGTAAGTAATGTGGAATGCAGTGGGTGAATGAGCAAGGAGAAATGAGAACGAAATTCTGTAAAGGCATGGACTTTGAAAAAGATTCATGTTGTGGAGGGAGAGGCTTGGAAGGTGAAGCTTGGAAGGTGAAGGGGCATTGCAGAACAGAAGGATAAAAGGACATTTTAGGGGTACTGGAAAGCAGTGTTTTGGGTAGTAGCATATAAATAATTATTTATATTTTTGACTACATTTTTGACCCCCAGCAGCACAAAAATCTACCTCGGAGTAGCACATATCTGTAACACTGCGGAGGGAACGCCTATCCTTCTATGTGCTAAAACACTAAAAATGACAATGCAATAAAATGGCTAGATTGATTCATACACACAGAAACACCAGCAGGGAAAAACTTTATTCACCATCTGAGATTTTTACTATGCACGAATAGGCAGAGCATCTGCCTCATTCTAAGCAAATGTTCGATTGGTCTTTGTTTTTTAAATATTTTTGGGATTTTTTACCTTCTTCTGAAGTTTACCAGCTTTCAAATGGGTGTCCGTAACCCCATTTAAAAAACAAATGCTCTGTAAGGCTACAAATGTATTGTTATTGTTCCTTTCTATTACTCCTCTTTCTATTCAGGCCTCTCCTATTTATAGCCCAGTCTCTTATGTAAATCAGTGCATGGTTGCTATGGTAGTTTGGACCCTAGCAACTAGATTGCTAAAATTGCAAACTGTAAAGCTGCTGAAAAAAAAGCTAAATAACCAGTGGCGATCCTAGAGGGGGGCGGGCCCTGGTGCGTGACGCGCAGCCGGGCCCCGCCCCCTCTGTACGGCCGCATATGCCAGCATTCACAGCGGCGAACGGACTGCCGGGGGGCCCTGAGGGGGTGCGGGCCCTGGCCCGCTCGCACCCCCTGCTCCCCCGGTAGTTCCGCCACTGTAAATAACTCAAAAAACACAACAAATAAATAATGAAAACCAATTGCAGGTTTTCTCAGAATATCAATATCTACTTCATACAAAAAGTTAATCTAAAGGTGAAAACCCCTTTAAAGGGAATGGCAACCCAAAAAATTATTTTTGCCTTATAAAATAAAATTTACTTCTAACTTAGAAATACACATTCATTACAATCTTTCTATCGTTTTCAAATTATTTGTCTATGTACTGGCTGCTGCTCTCTATTCTCTGCCCTGATGGATCAGACCGTTCATACAACGTAAGACAAGGCAGCAGGGATGGGCGAATTTTTTTGCCTTGTTTCGCCAAAAAATGACGCCCTTAGACTTGTATGGCAGCGTGCGTCAAAAAAAAAAAAAAGTCGAGCGTCAAAACAGTTTCGCCGCGCGACAAAATTTTTTTGACGCCCATAGACTGTAATGGGCGTCTGCAACATTTCGCCGGCGGCGAATTTTTGGCGAAGCGAAACGGGTCAAATTCGCCCATCCCTACAAGGCAGCTGATTAACAGACCCGTCTTTGCTGCTGGAAAACTAAGACTTTTGCAACATTGTTTAAAAAGTACCAACTGGGAGTTAAGCAAATACTATAACTTTCAAAGCACTGAACATCTTCAATAAATATATGTTAGAAAGTTGCATAGAATGATGTTTTCTTTTATTAGGGCCATTTTTATTTTGGGGTTGACTTTAAGCTAAAGGCAAATTTGCACCTGGGCAGTAACCCATAGCAACCAATCAGTGACTGGCTTTTTACAGGCAGCTGCAGGTTGAACGATGAAATCAAACATTTAATTGGTTATTGCACAGGTGCAGATTTGCCCAGTGTTTATAAATGAGTAGGGATGGGCGAATTTGACCCGTTTCGTTTCGCCAAAAATTCGACGCCGGCGAAATGACGCCGACGCCCATTAAAGTCTATGGGTGTCAAAAAAATTTTGTCGCGCGGCGAAATTTTTTTTGTCGCGCGTCTTTTTATTTTGACGCACAACTCCATACAAGTCTATGGGCGTCATTTTTTCGGCGAAACTAGGCGAAAAAATTCGCCCATCCCTATAAATGAGCCCCAAGGACTGCACATTCTTAGTAGGTTTTAACGTATTGGTTTGAGATTTTTAGTAGTAAAAATGTGCTAATACAGAAGGTGTTTCAAACAATCCTAATAGAATATCAAGTCCTGGTGTGACATGAGTGGTGCAGAGCATGTCTATCACAGATACTCTACGACTTTAGCATGCATCAGATTTGGCAGTTTGGCTCAGCCCACACACAGAAAACAGAGGGGTCCTGTTTCAAGATGGCAGCACCTATGAAACACTTTTTACATGTAGGATATTTTCTAATCCGTTTCAGATATCGACAAAAACAGTTGACTAAAGGGTTTAACTAAGGAGGGAAAGATATATATTACTCATGTCTCAAATTGACAGGTCCTCTTTAAGAAGGCCACACATGGGTCATTATACCAAGCCAGCTCCTCCCCTGCGGATCAAGTAGACAGCTCATTGGCCTGTGCGTGTGTGAGCTTTCCACCGGCCAACCCAACTGAATTGATACTGGATGTAGACCCTACTTGGCCCACTGATCTCCCTATGGGTCTGAATAGGCCTCCTATACAATTTTCTGGCAGGTGGCCAAATGATTGGATGAGCCCACTTTGGACTAGAGTGTGGTTGGCCAAATTCAACAAATAACTTATTTGACCAACTGGCCAAATGAGCAGATCTTGCCATGTATTCTAGGTCAGGTCGGTGATGTCCTCTAAGCCTTTCATAACCCAACATGAAGTTGTCCAACCCATAATCCATAGCTCCCTACCAAAGCCATCTAAATGCCAAACATTACTCTACCTTTTATTACAAAGATGTTTGGCATGACAAAAGACTAGGGGGGCACATTGTCATATGAGAGACTACACAATACAAGTAGTCAATAGCGTAGCACAGAACTATGATATTCACAGTAATTATGTTTAAGGGACAGACTCCCATAAGTGTCTACTTCCAGCCCACCCAACACACACGGAGGATGAATTAGTCGCTGAGGAGGAAACAAATACATACAACCTGTGAATAACCCCCAATGCTTGCTTCTTGTCGAAAGTGCGAGAAGACTAAAGATTAAGTATGAATGGACCATCAATACATGCAGCAGGGCTTTTTTATTTCTGTGGCCCTCCAGCAGTCCCGGGGCCTGCAACCTCTATAGTTATACCACTGCTTTATTCCATATTTCCCCCTCACTTATGCTGCATGTTGCAATCACTCACAGAAAGGCAGCGATGCAGCGCAGGAATGTTCTACGCACATACACATAACACACTGTCCCTACACTTCACCTCACATTGCCTTTGTCTTCTAAACAACAAAACAAAACTTTCCGAAGAATTTACTGCATCAATGAGCATGTCAGACGCACGTCAGGGAAACCTCGTTACCTAAACGTTTCCAGGCACAACCGCCACCTACTCTACATCATGTGACCCATGGTAACCTAACCACATCTCAGTCTCACTATTTCACAGGGTATTAATGTAATGCAAAGCAAAACAACAAATTAAAAGTAACAAACAAGGGGTCATTGAAATAAAAAGTAACAATAAGTGCATTATTAGAAATACAATTCACATAAATAAAATATAATTACAATACAGATTAAGTGCTCAGTGTCAAGGAGACAAAAGGCTGGAGGACCCTGCCCCGTAGAGCTTACAGTCTAAATGGGAGGGTAACATACAGACACAATTCAGAGGAGTATTAAGGTGCTGTGGGTGACAGTTTGTTACACGGTTATATAAGTGCCAGTTCAGGTGTTATCCAGGTGCTCCCAGAGGGAGTCTTTGAGTTTTGTTTTAAAAACACTGAAGGAGGATTCTGTCCGGAGAGATTCAGGAATATAAAGGAGCAACAAGAGAGAAGGGTTTGAGATACAAGAGATGAGATGTATTTGGTGCAGAGGAATGAAGGGATTTGAAGGTTATGAGGAGGAGTTTATAAGTTATTCTTTGTTTTATAGGAAGCCATGATAAGGACTTCAGCAGCGGAGGGGCCTGTACCATTTGGATGAGAGGAGGATAATTCTGGCAGCAGTGTTTAATACAGACTGTAGAGCAGAGAGATGGCAGTTAGGGAGGCCAGTTAGTAGAAGGTTACAGTAATCTAGTTGGGATAGGATGAGAGCATGCATGAGTGTCTAAGACGTATCAGGTGGAAGGGAAGGGATGGATTTTGGAAATATTGCGTAAGAAAAAGTGACAGGTTTTGACAGCGGTGTTAATGTGATCAGAGGAGAGAGAGGAGTCAAAGATTAACCCCAGACAGCGAGCTGAGTTGACAGAGTTAATAAGCCATCAATAGAGATAGTAAATAGGGGAGTAGGACCAGGCTTAGGTTCAGTGTTAGATTGAGTTAGAGGTGACGCTGGTTCATCCAATTTGAGATCACCAGGAGGCAGTTAGAGATTTGAGCCTCTGTTTCAGCTGCTAATTAAGGGGTGGATAAATATATTTGGGTACATCAGCATACAGATGATAATTAAAGCCAAATGATCGGATGAGATCTCCCAAAGACAGAGAGTACAGGGATAACAACAGCGGCCCAAGTACAGAGCCTTGCGACACCCCCACATTAAGTGGAACTGGAGATGAGGTTTTGTTATCATAGGAGACAGTGAATAATAGGTTAGAGAGGTAAGAAGAGAGCCAAGATGCAGCCTGGTTACTGATGCCAAGCGAATAGCGAATCTGCATCAGGAGAGAGTGATCAACTGGATCAAATGTAGATGATGAGGATACGGATGGGCAAGTAATGTAATGATCCCTCCCTTACCTCTCTCCTGTCTCTCACCTACAGACTATCCCTCCCTTACCTCTCTCCTGTCTCTCACCTACAGACTATCCCTCCCTTACCTCTCTCCTGTCTCTCACCTACAGACTATCCCTCCCTTACCTCTCTCCTGTCTCTCACCTACAGACTATCCCTCCCTTACCCCTCTCTCCTGTCTCTCACCTGCAGACTATCCCTCCCTTACCTCTCTCCTGTCTCTCACCTGCAGACTATCCCTCCCTTACCCCTCTCTCCTGTCTCTCACCTACAGACTATCCCTCCCTTACCCCTCTCTCCTGTCTCTCACCTACAGACTATCCCTCCCTTACCCCTCTCTCCTGTCTCTCACCTACAGACTATCCCTCCCTTACCTCTCTCTCCTGTCTCTCACCTACAGACTATCCCTCCCTTACCTCTCTCTCCTGTCTCTCACCTACAGACTATCCCTCCCTTACCTCTCTCTCCTGTCTCTCACCTACAGACTATCCCTCCCTTACCCCTCTCTCCTGTCTCTCACCTACAGACTATCCCTCCCTTACCTCTCTCTCCTGTCTCTCACCTACAGACTATCCCTCCCTTACCTCTCTCTCCTGTCTCTCACCTACAGACTATCCCTCCCTTACCTCTCTCCTGTCTCTCACCTACAGACTATCCCTCCCTTACCCCTCTCCTGTCTCTCACCTACAGACTATCCCTCCCTTACCTCTCTCCTGTCTCTCACCTACAGACTATCCCTCCCTTACCTCTCTCCTGTCTCTCACCTGCAGACTATCCCTCCCTTACCCCTCTCTCCTGTCTCTCACCTACAGACTATCCCTCCCTTACCCCTCTCTCCTGTCTCTCACCTACAGACTATCCCTCCCTTACCCCTCTCTCCTGTCTCTCACCTACAGACTATCCCTCCCTTACCTCTCTCTCCTGTCTCTCACCTACAGACTATCCCTCCCTTACCTCTCTCTCCTGTCTCTCACCTACAGACTATCCCTCCCTTACCTCTCTCTCCTGTCTCTCACCTACAGACTATCCCTCCCTTACCCCTCTCTCCTGTCTCTCACCTACAGACTATCCCTCCCTTACCCCTCTCTCCTGTCTCTCACCTACAGACTATCCCTCCCTTACCTCTCTCTCCTGTCTCTCACCTACAGACTATCCCTCCCTTACCTCTCTCTCCTGTCTCTCACCTACAGACTATCCCTCCCTTACCTCTCTCCTGTCTCTCACCTACAGACTATCCCTCCCTTACCCCTCTCCTGTCTCTCACCTACAGACTATCCCTCCCTTACCCCTCTCTCCTGTCTCTCACCTACAGACTATCCCTCCCTTACCCCTCTCTCCTGTCTCTCACCTACAGACTATCCCTCCCTTACCTCTCTCTCCTGTCTCTCACCTACAGACTATCCCTCCCTTACCCCTCTCTCCTGTCTCTCACCTACAGACTATCCCTCCCTTACCCCTCTCTCCTGTCTCTCACCTACAGACTATCCCTCCCTTACCTCTCTCTCCTGTCTCTCACCTACAGACTATCCCTCCCTTACCTCTCTCTCCTGTCTCTCACCTACAGACTATCCCTCCCTTACCTCTCTCCTGTCTCTCACCTACAGACTATCCCTCCCTTACCCCTCTCCTGTCTCTCACCTACAGACTATCCCTCCCTTACCTCTCTCCTGTCTCTCACCTACAGACTATCCCTCCCTTACCCCTCTCTCCTGTCTCTCACCTACAGACTATCCCTCCCTTACCTCTCTCCTGTCTCTCACCTACAGACTATCCCTCCCTTACCTCTCTCCTGTCTCTCACCTACAGACTATCCCTCCCTTACCCTCTCTCCTGTCTCTCACCTACAGACTATCCCTCCCTTACCTCTCTCTCCTGTCTCTCACCTACAGACTATCCCTCCCTTACCCCTCTCTCCTGTCTCTCACCTACAGACTATCCCTCCCTTACCCCTCTTTCCTGTCTCTCACCTACAGACTATCCCTCCCTTACCTCTCTCCTGTCTCTCACCTACAGACTATCCCTCCCTTACCTCTCTCCTGTCTCTCACCTACAGACTATCCCTCCCTTACCCCTCTCTCCTGTCTCTCACCTACAGACTATCCCTCCCTTACCTCTCTCTCCTGTCTCTCACCTACAGACTATCCCTCCCTTACCCCTCTCTCCTGTCTCTCACCTACAGACTATCCCTCCCTTACCCCTCTTTCCTGTCTCTCACCTACAGACTATCCCTCCCTTACCTCTCTCCTGTCTCTCACCTACAGACTATCCCTCCCTTACCTCTCTCTCCTGTCTCTCACCTACAGACTATCCCTCCCTTACCCCTCTTTCCTGTCTCTCACCTACAGACTATCCCTCCCTTACCTCTCTCTTGTCTCTCACCTGCAGACTATCCCTCCCTTACCTCTCTCTCCTGTCTCTCACCTACAGACTATCCCTCCCTTACCCCTCTCTCCTGTCTCTCACCTACAGACTATCCCTCCCTTACCCCTCTCTCCTGTCTCTCACCTACAGACTATCCCTCCCTTACCTCTCTCTCCTGTCTCTCACCTACAGACTATCCCTCCCTTACCCCTCTCTCCTGTCTCTCACCTACAGACTATCCCTCCCTTACCCCTCTTTCCTGTCTCTCACCTACAGACTATCCCTCCCTTACCTCTCTCCTGTCTCTCACCTACAGACTATCCCTCCCTTACCTCTCTCTTGTCTCTCACCTGCAGACTATCCCTCCCTTACCTCTCTCTCCTGTCTCTCACACCTCACACTCCTGCAATGGGAAAAGACGGAACATCGAGAACTATAGCCCCGCCTCTTGATTGCGATTGGCTCAAACATCTGTCAGTTTCAGAAAAGGCGCTGCCCACTGCTGTATATCAGTGGAGAGCAAGTATCTAGGATCAGTGAGCGAATGGGAAGATCAATAGAGACTTCATCCTGAGATACGGGCACTGGGGCCAGATATAAACATGGAGGAGTGCGGGATCTGTTTCTATGAATACTGCCCGGGCAGAGAAGCTCAAGCGTTGGACGGCTGTGTGCACGTGATCTGCGCGAGCTGTCTGCTGCAAATGGTGGGCAAAGACTCAACCGTCACGTGCCCCTTCTGCCGGGCGCTCTGTGCGTTGCCTAGCGACCTGTTGTACGGACAGCGCGGGGGGACAGACAAAGTGCGGAGCCGCAGGAGTTGGGTAAAGAAACTTCTCCAGCCCACGAAGCGTCACCAAGGTAACGAGAGTCACCGCCTGTAAGTGGCTCAGTGTAATGGGCTCCTGCTGGCGTTTGTGAAGGGAAGAAATAAGGAACATGCCAAATGCAGGAATTCAGGAGAACCTTTTATACAAACACTAAGATTCTTCTGAAGAACAACAGATACAAACGCCAAGATCCTTCTAGAGAGCCTTAAAGGGATTGTTCACCTTTAAATTAACTGATGTAGAGAGGGATTTTCTGAGATAATTTGTAATTGGTTTTCATTTCTTATTATTTGTGGGTTTTGCCTTATTTAGCTTTTTATTCAGCGGCTCTCCAGTTTGTTATTTCAGCTGTCTGGTTGCTAGGGTCCAAATTCCCCTAGCAACCATGCACTGATGTGAATAAGAGACTGGAATATGAATAGGAGAGACCTGAATAGAAAGAGGAGGAATAAAAAGTAACGATAACAATACATTTGTAGCCTTACAGAGCATTTGTTTTTTAGATGGGGTCAGTGACCCCCATTTGAAAGCTGGAAAGAAGACAGATAATTAAAAAAACTATTAAAAAATGAAGACCAATTGAAAAGTTGCTTAGAATTTGCCGTTCTATAACATACTAACAGTTAACTTCAAGGTGAACCAAACCCTTAATTATAAAAGCCTCCCTGGTACCCCTGTAAATGCCCGTACCTTTTTACTTACCCCTCACTGCAGATTCTGTGCAGCGGAGTTCACGGGCGCCATCTTCTTCTCTACGGGAAGAGATCGTCGCAGTTGGAGCAATTTTCCGGTTGGCGACGACTGTGCATGCGCTAGAAATTCCCGGAGCGTCGGAAGAAGACCCGAAGATTACCGAAGAATATGTCGCCCGTGAACTCCGCTGCACACAATCTGCACCGAGGGGTAAGTAAAGAGGTTGGGGCATTTACCAGGGGTAACGCTTAGGCATGTGGGGTAGGGGTTTTTATAATAAAGGGTTTGGTTCTCCTTTAAAGGAGAAGGAAAGCCTGTAGAAAACTGACTTCACTGCATCCATCTTCCGTGTCCTCGGTAAGCTGACCGGGTGATAGGCAATCTCCTTCAATTTCGGCGCAGTTGTCGAAAACCGGAAAATTGCCCCCAACTGCGCACGCGCATTGCCCCCCCAATCAGCTTACCGAGGACACGGAAGATGGATGCCGTGAAGTCTGCTGCCAGAATCTGCGACGAGGTGTAACTATAAAGTATAGGGCAGTTAGCCTGGGGGGTGGGGGGTACAGGGTTTTTTTTCTACAGGGTCTCCTCCTTTAAAGGCAAACCACCAGTTTAACTCCCAATAGTCTATTGGAGAACCCTAAATATATTATCTATACCCCAACTCCCGGGCCATGGACAGTCTGAACTGGGCCGCCGAGCCTAGCCCAGAATTAACATGGCTCACCGAACTGGAGGCGCAGTTGCTGCTGGCCCCTCGATCCCCCGACCCCCTCCTGACCCCTCCCTTGGTCCTTTCAAAACATTTTGCCCTTACTGCCTGCCGATCAGCTGTAGTTCAGACCTCTAACTGCCATCCTGTTATTCAGTATAAACCGAAATAGAACCCTAGTGGTATCAAAAATGCCAACCCTAAAATCCTTTGAAGAACCCCAATATATGAACTCATTGTCACATGGTATAACGTAGCCGTAGATGCCCCAGAGTTGAATAGCAGTCGTCTAGTCCATAAGTGATGCAAAGAAATGTTTGTTGTTTACTCGTTGTTATTGTAATTTAATGGAAATGGTGACGTAACTCTTTATCTGTCCCTTTAGGAAGCCGGAGACAAGGTGATATCAGTCGTGTTGGGGTGATATGCCCGTTCTTCCTTTAAAGCTGCGGAATTTCTGCAGAAGAGATGTCCCACGTGGGGCTACATTCCCGACTCCGTCTCCATTCTGATCACATTGATGGCAGTTGCTTCTCACCGGGGGAGACCAGCGCTATGGACTGTTGCTCGGTGGGATCCCGGAGACATTGCAGAAGAGGCTGTACAAAGTATTGTGAGAGGTCGGACTCTTTAATTGACCTCTGGCGGTGATTTATTTATACGTTTTTTTCTAGTGTAATAGTGAATGGCATTTGCGTCCCAGTAAATGTACTTTATTTGTATATGGTATGGTTTTATCCTCTTTTTTTTTTATAAATGGTTTTAACAGAATTATTAATGACAAGCTTGGCCCTCCCAGCAGAGACTTCTCCTTACAAGTACGGAGCTCACCCATTCGACCCAGACAATCACGTGTTCATTAGTCCCACCTCATACCTCCCAACTGCCCCGTTTTTAGATAGACAGCTCAACCCGCAGTCCCTCGTTTGCACTGGAAAGTCCCGATTTTCTCCGCACTGAACATCCAGAAAAAGAAACAAAGTTTCTAACTTAATTGGCTTTTGGCAGAGAGCCCAGAACAGCCATAGCAGCAGATAAGATACTTTTGTAACAATTTTGAGATAAGCAAATAACAACTAAAGATAACAGGGAAACGTTAGACTCACAGCTTAAAGGGCACCTTCATTAGCAAAACTGTTATAACTGAAAAAACCACAGAAATATGTTCAAACTTTTATAACCTGCCAAATTCTGTAACATGAACATGGTATTAATGTAATTAATAAAGTATTTATTTTTAACCTTTCTATTAATCCCAGTGTGCACCAATTTTTTTTCGGACTTGTTGGAAAATAGAGCTACGTTTGGTAGCAACTGGGGCATTTTTTCAGTGTATGGAGTGCGTTAGAACCAGTGGACTTTTATTTATATATATATATATATATATATATATATATATATATATATATATATATATATATATATATATATATATATATATATATATATATATATATATATAGATATATAGATATATAGATATATATATAGATAGAGATATATATATATATATACACACATATATATATATATATATATACACATATATATATATATATATATATATATAGATAGAGATATATATATATATATATATATATATAGATAGAGATATATATATATATATATATATATATAGATAGAGATATATATATATATATATATATATATATACACATATATATATATATATATATATATATATATATATATATATATATATATATATATATATATATATATATATATATATATATATATATATATATATATATATTAGGGATGCACCGAATCCACTATTTTGGATTCAGCCGAACCCCTGAATCCTTCATGAAAGATTCGGGCGAAACGAATCTGAACCCTAATTTGCATATGCAAATTAGGGATGGGAAGGGGAAAGCATTTTTTACTTCCTTGTTTTCTGACAAAAAGTCATGTAATTTCCCTCCCTGCCCCTAATTTGCATATGCAAATTAGGATTCAGATTCAGTTCAGCCAGGCAGAAGGATTCTGCCGAATCCGAATCCTGCTGAAAAAGGCCGAATCCCGAACCAAATCCTGGATTCGGTGCATCCCTAATATATATAAAGTATTAGATTATATATAAGATTTTAATAAAATCCTGGAGAGAACGTGTTGTAATGGATCCCCCCGGTGCTGCTCATTATAAAATGATAAAGGTGTATCATAATATGAATTTATGCTTTCAGCAACTTTACTTCTCTGTGTAGTTTATGTTCATATAAGTGCAAGCTGTTGGCTCGAAACTGCTTCAAGGGAAACTAAGAAGAAACAATAAATAACTTGCACTGTGTTGTGGCTCGCGGGAGCTCAGCTGATTTTAGAATGTTGTTTTTATTCAGCAGATTTAATGGCATGACCTGCGCCGCATGTAAACAAAGGGCAAGTATTGCCCAATAACAGGTCTGACAGGTACGTGACTTGGCTCTCAGTTATGTAATCACATGCTGACTATATTGAATTCTCAGCCAGGGTATGTGTGTTAATTCAGATCATTATATCATGAGACTTGTTTTCAATAGGCCCTTATGAGCCCCTCAGGGCAACACTGGGCGTCTGATAGGTCCTTTCACTTTGTACCTGGGTGGGCGAAAGCTTGTGTTACACTAAACACATACAAATTAGCTGGTCACGATTGTTTTTTGTATTCAATATCATATCTAACCCCAGTGTCATGTTTATTGGTACAAAAATGCAGTCTTTTAGAACAGGGGTCCCCAACCTTTTTTGGCCCGGGGACCAAAGAAGAGCTAAATTTTTTTGTAAGGACCGAGGGGGTTGGGAGGGGTCAGTGAGGGGGTCGGCATCCAATTCTGGCACGCCGGCGGCCAATTCAGAGACTTGGGTCCACCGAAGATTTAACGCACTTGCCAAATTGGACGCCAGTACGCAGCATTAATTCTTCGGCGGCCAAGTTCAGGACTGTCCGCGGCCCAGTGGTTGGGGACCCTTGTTTTAGAACGTTTGTCTCTGCTTTCTTTACAGGTACAGTATATGTATATTTTCATTTATACTGAAAATGGTTCTAACAGCTTTCAGTAACTTGAGAGGGGGGGCACACGGGCCATAACTGTTGCTTTTGAATCTGAGCTGAATGCTGAGGATCAATTACAGACTCACTGAACAATTATGTCCCATGTGGCCCCCCCTTATAGTCACTGACTATGAGTTAGAGAGCTGACTATGAAGATTTTCATTCATCCAGGTCATGGTATATCTCATATAAGTAAATCTAAAACAACTGGACTTGCTGAGTAATCAATGAAGAAGTTTCACTACTCATCCGAGCAGCTTCTTCAGTTCAACTGACTGGTGTGGGAAGTTCTCGGCATATAAACTCTTCCACTCATCCAATCACAGTGGCCCATTGTAACTCAGAGTTCGAGAGCTGAGAAGCAGGAAGTAGTGTTCTGTTCTGTTCTGTTCTGTTAGGTGACCAGTTAGAGTCCTGCTCAGGCCCATTTTCTTATACCTGTACCAGACCCGTACCCGCTACCCATGACCTGCAACCCAGAATTTTCCCCCAATGATCCGCTACACGACCCACAATAGGCCAAGTTACCTTCCGACCTGGGGACACGTAAAACCAGAAGTGACGTCACTCTAGCACCAAATCTCAACAAAAAATAGACCTGCCACAACTACAGGGGATGGTGGGAAAGCTTAAGTCCGCACCTAGGGTACCAAGCTGGGTCACGCACGCAGGGCCCCCACAGACAGGTAATCTTGGACCTTTTGCACGAAACCCAACCGGTTTGCGGTTATTCTGTGGGTACCCGACCCAGTGCAAGACTCTACATCCACTCACTCCAGCCTTTTTACAACTAACTATATTAGAACTATTTTTTTTAACTATTTACCCAGTTTTAACCACAAAGGAAATGTATTTTCCCCCCCCTGAACTACTTCCCCTCCCTTCATATGTAGTGAGCGCTGTATAAACTAACACATCACTTTCCTTAGCTGCATCTGTTCATAGGATTTCGGATTATCCAGAGCTCTTAATCTGCGGGCTGGCCTTTTTTTTTTACGAGTCTGCATATGAGAGTACAGTAATAGGACCTGTTATCCAGAATGCTGGGGATCTGTTTTTTTTCTTAATAAGGGGTCTTTCCATAATTTGGTTCTTCATACTTTAAGGGGGTTATTAATCAAAAGTCCAAATTTATCTCAATATTTTCTGCTACAAACTCTTGGGTT
The DNA here is from genome assembly GCA_038501925.1 of Xenopus petersii. Lineage (NCBI taxonomy): Eukaryota > Metazoa > Chordata > Amphibia > Anura > Pipidae > Xenopus > Xenopus petersii. The sequence continues at coordinate 152,290,191 of CM076676.1, forward strand.
TTTTTATGCTTATTTATTATTACATTATCCCGAAACTTTACTTTGCGTGAAAAAAAATCAGATTTTCACGATTTTTTCAGAATTTTCATCCGGAAACTTCAGGGTATGGCACGAAACCCAGCGCACATCAAAAAAATCATTGGGACTTCTCCCATTGACTTATATGCAACCTCGACAGGTCTGAGATGCCGGATTTGCAGAATCAGACTTTTCCATCCTCAGGGTTTAATAAATTCCTGAAAAATTTGTGAGTCTGATTTTATTAAAAAAAAAAAAAAAAATCATAATTTTTTTGTGATTTTTGCATTTGGAGTTTAGTAAATAACCCCCTAAGACTACTAGAAAATCATGTAAACATGAAATAAAGCCAATAGGCTGGTTTTGCTTCCAATAAGGATTAATTATATCTTAGTTGGGATCAAGCACAAGCTACATAAATATACTTTTGGCCTATATAAAAAACGCTTACATTCGACCTTTGTTAAATCACCCCCTTCGGGTTTTGAATGATGAGGTCACAGTCTCCTACTTTTCATCTAGAGGCTGCGGGGACGTAATTAAGATAAAATGCACCATGGGGGCATCACCCAGAACACCCAAAACATTGAAGAAAAAAAAAAAACCAGAGTAGTAAAAAAAAAAAAAAACTTTCAGTGCTAAGAACAGGGACTTTTCATAATTTAAAACCCATTGCATGAGCAGAAATATAATAAATATCACTTGAAATTATAAAAATACATACATATAGCCAAAATAATTGGTACACAAAAAACCTAAGTAGAGTTTACAGGGCAGCCAATGCACTTTGTAATAGGGGTGGCGCCACAATATCCAATCTACTAAAAACAGTTTTTTTGCCCAGTGAAAGAAAATATAATGAATCAATGGTTTTGGTGTTATGAGTGAATGCAATTGCAACTGAAAGCAACATAGGTTTATCGGTTTCTCTTTTCTGGTTCTGACATGAAACCCATACTGTATCCCCAGAGGCAGGCTCGGACTGGCTATCTGTCCATTCGGGCAAATGCCTGAGGGGCTGCTTTATATTGTGTTCATGTGGGCTGCTCCTGATCCTTACTGACAGATGATGCAGAGGCTGCAGAGTGAACTATGACCTTTCTTCCAGCCAATCACATTCCAGCACAGAAGAACCACGGCATAAACACTTTTAAGATAAGAGCCAAGAACTGCTAATAATACGCAAGCTGCTGCACCGCTCCTTAGCATTCCCATTGTAAATGATAAGGATATTAGAAGTCACTGAGGGGTTGTTCTGTGACCATATAAAGGTACAAGGCTGCAGGCTGAGTTATACAGGGAACTCTGAGTATCACTCATGTATTATAAGGGATAATGTACCCCCTACTGTAAATGATAAGGATATTAGAAGTCACTGAGGGGTTGTTCTGTGACCATATAAAGGCACAAGGCTGCAGGCTGAGTTATACAGGGAACTCTGAGTATCACTCATGTATTATAAGGGATAATGTACCCCCTACTGTAAATGATAAGGATATTAGAAGTCACGGAGGGGTTGTTCTGTGACCATATAAAGGCACAAGGCTGCAGACTGAGTTATACTGGGAACTCTGAGTATCACTCATGTATTATAAGGGATAATGTACCCCCTACTGTAAATGATAAGGATATTAGAAGTCACTGAGGGGTTGTTCTGTGACCATATAAAGGCACAAGGTTGCAGGCTGAGTTATACAGGGAACTCTGAGTATCACTCATGTATTATAAGGGATAATGTACCCCCTACTGTAAATGATAAGGATATTAGAAGTCACGGAGGGGTTGTTCTGTGACCATATAAAGGCACAAGGCTGCAGGCAGAGTTATACAGGGAACTCTGAGTATCACTCATGTATTATAAGGGATAATGTACCCCCTACTGTAAATGATAAGGATATTAGAAGTCACTGAGGGGTTGTTTTGTGACCATATAAAGGCACAAGGCTGCAGGCTGAGTTATACAGGGAACTCTGAGTATCACTCATGTATTATAAGGGATAATGTACCCCCTACTGTAAATGATAAGGATATTAGAAGTCACTGAGGGGTTGTTCTGTGACCATATAAAGGCACAAGGCTGCAGGCAGAGTTATACAGGGAACTCTGAGTATCACTCATGTATTATAAGGGATAATGTACCCCCTACTGTAAATGATAAGGATATTAGAAGTCTGAGGGTTTCTGTGACCATATAAAGGCACAAGGCTGCACAATCTTTAACATAGTTTACATGAATTACACTTAAGTGAGAAAGGCAGCTCTCTATATGCACATATTTTTTGCAGTTGTACCCCAATATATGAGTGTATGAGTACAAGATCATTGCATGTTTACATGTGGGCTGCTTTGAATTTTTTTGCATGGGCTGCTTTTTACTCCCAGTCTTGCTCAGCCCACAGGTCATGTTCCCCTCCCCCATACATTTTTGACGTCTCATTGAGAAGGCATACAGGTATAACTGCCTAGAATTTCCTGATTTTTAGGCTTTTGCAGAACTGGTCAGCACCTGCCCAAACCAGAATGTCCAGCTCAAAACAAGATGGGCACAGTCCTTATCTCCACCTGTTGATAGTCGTTTGGCCTCTCCACTGCCTAAGGCAGCCTCTTAGTGATTTCTGTGTTCGCTTCATTACAGTAACCCCTTCCTAAGGCAATGGAACAAGTCAATATGCAATACCTAGTGAGTTATTTATCAAAGGCCGAGTTTGTGAGGTTTGGGAGTTTTTTTTCTACTTTGAATAAAATCAAAGCTGAAATGTTAACTTATTTATGAAAAAACCCCAATGTAAAAAAACTTGATTAAATTTACTCGGGGGAAAACCTAGAAAACTTAGAATTTATTGAGTTTATAGGCGTCAAAAATCCTTGAATACTTGAAAGTTTTTCAGTGCAAACCACAGTAAAAAAAACAAAAATCATAAAGGCAAAAAACATTTTCAAAAGGTACCTCGGCCGTTGACTTCTACATACCTCCCAACATTTTAGAAACAGAAAGAGGGACAAAAAGATTTGCCGCGTGGAGCACAGAGAATTTTTTTGACCACACCCCCTATTTTTTTGACAACACCCATTTTTGTGACCACACCCCCTAATTACCATGTCCATTTTACAAAATTTGCCAGGTTATGAAACTTTGAACACATTTTTTAACAATTATATTTAGAAAATTTCAGTATGACAAAGTGAAATTTTAATTTTCATGCTAGTTCCCCTTTAACAAAAGTAAGGATGGCATCATTTCCGGAGTTTGGCATTAATGCGATGCGCATGATTCACTTTGTTCAAGTCTTGGCGGTGCGCGTGCCTCAGTCACTGATTTTGGAAAGTTATATAAATCATATTTATTAATCATTACATTCAACTAAGTCAACAGCCATGCCTGACACGTTTTGTGCGTGTCTCACTCACTAGCCAGGATGATGATAATCAAATAATTATTAAATATAATAATACGTGTTAAAGGGGTTGTTCACCTTTGAGTTAACTGTTCGTGGGATGTAGAGAGGGATATTCTGAGACAATTTGCAATTTGGTTTTCATTTTTCATTATTGGTGGTTTTTGGATGGTTTTCAGATGGGGTCAGTGACCCCAATTTGAAAGCTGAGTCAGAAGAAGGCAAATCATTTAAAAACTATCAAAAATAAATAAAGAATGAACACTCTATAAGAAACTAAGGGTCAGATTTATCAAGGGTCGAATTTCGAGGGTTAAAAAAACAACCTCGACCCTCAAAGTAAAATCCTTAGAATTCGAAGGATTTTAGCGCAAAATAAAAATCGCTCTGTCGAACGATAAGATAGTTTGAATCGAACGATTCGAACGATTTAAGTGATCGATCTAATGATTTTCATACGATCATAAAAAGTGCCCAAAACCTATCTACAATGGCTAACATTCAATTCGGTAGCTTTTATTTGGCAAAGTATTTTTTAAAGAGACAGTACTTCGATTATCGAATGGTCGAACGATTTTTACTTCGAATCGTTCGAAACATTCGATTTGATCGAATTCCATCGAATTTGACCAATTCTATGGTCGAAGTACTCGAAAAATTACTTCAAAATTCGAATATTTTTGGAACTATTCACTTGAGCTTAGTAAATCTGCCCCTAAAAGTCTCTGCACCTTTTCCCATGTCCCTGGTGAAGCAATAAGTAGTGGAGGGGCTGCAGTCGTTGTATCTCACTTTCTCGTACATTCTTCTTACTGTAGTTCAGTTTATCCGGTCCTTTGTATTCTACTTTACTCAAGACATCGAAGTGGCTTTTGTATGTTGTGTGTTTGTTTCCATTGCGTCTCTGTTCCTTCTAAATCCGGCTCTTGTTCCAGTGCACAAATGTCACGGCTATAAAACTAGTCTTTGTACCCTTATATATTTGTTTATAGCAGTGGGGTTTTCCCATTTGTACTATTACTAAGATGTAAAAAAAATCTGTGTATACAAGCAGCTAAAAATATACATGTGTCTATGCCTGCGTATGTACTGGACACCTAACAAGTCTGGTTTCAAAATAGCAGTTAGTGTTGTAGGATGTGGGGAATTGAAGTTGTCAGACTCTAAGAGCTCAGGAATAGACGCATTACGTTTTTTCCAATGGGGCTGTACTCACACAGGCGCATGTAGGCGCAGAACGCAGGAAAAATGCAGCATGCTGCGTCTCAACCTGCGTTCGGCGCCTACACGCGCCTGTGTGAGTACAGCCCCATTGGAAAAAACGTAATGCGTCTATTCCTTCGCTCCCCTGTGGCTGAACGCAGAAAAACAGAACGCAGGGGAGCGCTCGTCAGTAAGAGCCCTAAGGGAGTCAAAAACTGTGAAAAATTGGATTCTTTTTTTTGGTATAAAATCTGAATTTTTAGTGGAAAAACAACCTAAATTTTTTCGAGATTTATTATACACCAAGGATGGGAAAAGTCAGCACTAGTCAGCACTCACCCACTTTCCACCTCTTAGGTAGTCCACTCTCCGACCAAATTAATCCAATTCCAATATATGACACAGCTCCGTTCAGAAATTTTAATTTTTTTTAAAAAAAAGCCTTTATTTAGCACATGACTTTGTGATCTGCAACAATAACTTGAAAAAGGACTGGAAACAGGCCCGAAACGTATTGTTGCAGCTCACAAAGCCACGTGCTTTTTTTAAAAAAAAATTAACGTTTCTGAACGGAGCTGTGTCATATATTGAAAAAAGTATATAATTAAATGGGAGAGATTCCTATTTTATTTAGAAGTTTCTGTGGTCTGTACAGGAATTAGCCCGAAAAACCTGACTTTTTCTCGCTCTTCAGACAAAAATACGAAAAATTTGGGATTTTCAAGAAAAAGCCCCAAAAAATTGAACGATTAGAGAAAAAAATCGGAAAAAGCACACAATTTGGATTGTTCCTCAATTTTATAGAGTTTTTCCCTGATCCAATTATATCGTGTTTTTTTTAATAATAAATAAGGTCAAATCGTGGATTCTAGTTTGCTCTGGCTTTTTTTAATAAAAATTATCAGAAGAATTCAAATTTTGATACATAAGGCCCTAAGGGTCAGTTATGAATGCAGTGCAGTATCATACCTCCCAACTGTCATGTTTAAGAGGGACAGTCCCGCTTTTGACAGCTCAACCCGCAGTCCCTCGTTTCTACTGGAAAGTCCCATTTTTCTCTGCACTGAACAGCCAGAAAAAGAAACAATGTCTCTAACTTAATTGGCTTTTGGCAGAGAGCCCAGAACAGCCACAGCAGCAGATAAGATACTTTTGTAACAATTTCTAGATAAGCAAATAAGTAATTGTAACAATATAAGATAACTGGGCCCTTGGGAAAAGTAGACTCACAGCTTAAAGGGCAATTCACTTACATTAGCAAAACTGTAATAATTGGAAAAAAAACACAGCAATGTGTTCAAACTTTCATAACCTGACAAATTTTGTAAAATGAACTTGGTAATTAGGGGGTGTGGTCACAAAAATGGGCGTGGTCAAAAATTGCCGCAGCCACTTTTTTTGTTTCTCTTTTTATTTTTAAAATGTTGGGAGGTATGCAGTATGCAAAACGCAGTTTCCTGTTTGCAAATGGGGGTGCAAGATCGCGCCACCATTAGGACGCAAGTGTCTTTAATGAATGATGTCAACTAGAGATGTGCGGGCCCAGCCAGAGGGACCCGTGGGTCAGGTGAACACTCGCATAAACATTTCAGGCCGCGTGCGGGTTCGACCAAGCGATTCCTGCTAGTGATGGACGAATTTGTCCCGTTTCGCTTCGCCACAAATTTCGGGAATTTCCCACAAAATTTGCGAAACTGACGAATAATTTGTGAAACATTGATTTTGACGCCTGCGACAATTCACCGGCGTCAAAATGGGCGCCGGCGTAAAGTCAATGGGCGTCCGTTTATCATCAAAATTGGCAAAAACTTTGACGCCGGCGAATTTTTGCAGCGAATTCCCAAATTTATTCTCTGACTGCAAAACGGGCAAATTTCCTGTGAATTCGCACCTGGCGAATAAATTCGCCCATCACTAACCCCTTCTGCTTTTGTGTAAAGTGGTGCCTATTTATAGACTTGCGTCGGACCCCCCTCCGTGATAAGGACGCACACAGAGGTGGCCAGGTCGGGTGCAGGTAGCACAGCATCAGGTTAGGGTCAGTTGCGGGTCAAAAATATATTGACCTGCAGATCACTAGTGTCAACACAAACATTTGTGTATGTTTTAGGGGTAGATTTATGAAAGGTCAAGTTCGAGGTTTTCAAGGGTAGTTTCCAGTCAAAAACTTTATAAAAAAAAATTATTTTTGGGGTTTTGTAAAAACAATACTCTAATTTTTCGAGATTTATTTATACCCTTGAAGCTGGAAATAGCTCAAATCCGAAAATACCCCAGCTAAAACCTGTCCTATTCATATTCCAGTCTCTTTTCAAATCAGTGGATGGTTGCTAGGGTAATTTGGACCCTAGCAACCAGATTGCAGAAATACCAAACTGGAGAGCTGCTGAATGAAAAGCTTAATAACTCAAAAGTCACAAATAATAAAAAATTAAAACCAAATGCAAGTTGTCTCAGAATATCACTCTCTACATCATACTATCAGTTCATTTAAAGGTGAACAACCCTTTTAATGATCAACACCTACCAAGGCAGCAGATAGTAATGGTAAAAAAAAAACAATTAAAGGAAAACTATACCCCCAAAAGAATACTTGAGCAACAGATAGTTGATATCATATTAAGTGGCATATTAAAGAATTTTATCAAATTGGGATATATATTTAAGTAAATATTTCTCTTTAACATCTCTTGCCTTGAACCCTCATTTTGTAATGGTCTGTGTGCTGCCTCAGAGATCACCTGACCAGAAATACTGCAGCTCTAACTGTAACAGGAAGAGATCACCTGACCAGAAGTACTGCAGCTCTAACTGTAACAGGAAGAGATCACCTGACCAGAAATACTGCAGCTCTAACTGTAACAGGAAGAGATCACCTGACCAGAAGTACTGCAGCTCTAACTGTAACAGGAAGAGATCACCTGACCAGAAATACTGCAGCTCTAACTGTAACAGGAAGAGATCACCTGACCAGAAATAGGGCAGCTCTAACTGTAACAGGAAGAGATCACCTGACCAGAAGTACTGCAGCTCTAACTGTAACAGGAAGAAGTGTGGAAGCAAAAGACACAACTCTGTCTGTTAATTGGCTTATGTGACCTAACATGTATGGTTTGTTTGTGTGCACCGTGAATCATATGATCCCAGGGGGTGGCCCTTGTTTTTTAAAATGTCAGTTTACTATTTATGATTACCCAATGGCACATACTACTAAAAAAAGTATATTATTATGAAAATAGTTTATTTACATGAAGAAGGGTTTTACACATGAGCTGTTTTATGCAATATCTTTTTATAGACACCTACATTGATTGAGGGGTATAGTTTTCCTTTAAGCCTATGAGTAAGTGCCCCAACAGGCACAAAATGTGTTAGGCCTTCACCTGTCTGTCCTAACAAAAGGCTTGAACTTTAACATTTTTGTTACTTTTTTGGAGGAAAACGTACAACTTTGTTGATCGCTAATTGTTTATGCACCCGTGGACTGGGGTGAACTGTGAGTATTCCTTGTTCCTCCTATTTCCACTGTCCCTGTGATTAGATACTAATTTACAGCAGTGCTGGTATTGGCAATTTGCAACAATTCTGCTGTTTTGGGTATAGTTTTCCTTTAAGGTAGCCAACGTGCCAGTTCCAGTAAGGTAGCCAATCGCCCCAGGTATACTATAATAATACTATAAATACATATTAATAAAGCACCAAAGAATTCCAAAGCAATGTACAATAAATGGGTTTATTCACTGCATGGCATTGGAATGGGGATACAGACAATAGTCTAGTCCCGGTGCAATGACTAGGAATGGGTTAACTGACTCGGGAAGATGTCGCTCAGCAGTGCAAACCCTCCCCCCCCCGTGTGAATTGGAAGATTCCGATTATTATTACTGTAAGTGGGTAGGATCTCCCATGGGTAAAATAAAGTACAAATAATCAGAATGGAATAGAAATACATAATAATGACTGTAATTATTCCATTCTGAGCAGCATGCCCAGGCTTGTTACATGTCATGGTGTGTGTGAGATTGGCTGCTGCCTGCACTGCTACCTGTGCTGTGTATGGGCTGCATTATGTATCCGACACATCATTACCTGCTGTGTAATTACTCCCCAGTAAGAGTCGGCAGCAATACATTTGTAGCACTATAGTAAATTGAGTGCACCTTACTCTACTATGGGCTTCACTCCTAGTACATATGCTCCGGGTGAGACCTTAAAACCTGAGGGAGTGAGCCTTCGCATTGATGTGGAAGCAGGGTGTAGTGCAACTGTAACTGTATTCAGGGTGCAAAGAATTGGGCGCCAGTGGTTCTCGTAGGAGCTTCAAGCTGCTCAACTAAATAATCTAACTGTCTATCACTCCTAGAGCGACCTATTAACGATATAAACTATACTGACTAGACACTATTTAAGTTTAGGTTCCACATGGGGCTTACTCAGACCAGGACTAACACAAAATGGACCCTGAAAGCATGGCTTCAGAGCCTTTTATATCCTAGCACAGTGCCATCTGCTGGTTACTGTGAGAAGTAGCAAGAGTCAACAGTACCCCTCCCAACTGTATTGTAGGACCCAATTAGGTGTCCATAACATGGAGGGACTGCCCGCACAAAATACTAGGGGTGGCTATTTTACACATCCCTACACATTCACATTCATCCATACCGCTCAGTTAATATACAGGCTGGTTATGGAACAATTCCAATACAAGGAGGGCTGTGTGACCTTACTTATCAGTTTTTTCTGCATTATTGTGAGCACACTTTTGGCCATCACTATTGAAATAAGAAAACAATGGAGTTATTACCACCCTGCATGTGGTGATAATGCACGGGTTCCCACAGTCGGTGCATAAATAGGTGGAAAAAAACTTTTAAACAAAGAGTCTCATGCTAATGTTGTTGTAACACCGGCCACCAAAGTGGAAGTGACGCCATCCCCACTATGGGCATCTAAAGCGCAACATGGTGTTAATATCCTGGCCTACAATATGTTAATGTTCTTGGATAATATCATGTCGTGTCATGTGTGGGTAAAGAGGAGGTAGTAGTAGTTTAGGCTGAAAATCAGGCCTTTCACTGTCAAGAAATATTTACCTATTTTTAATTCTTCAGCATGTGTAGGTCCCAAAAGTATATGAGGGCTGAAGTGGCAGCCATTTAAACAATGTGTACTTGGTATCAAACTATTCATAAGACCCAGAGCATTTATTTTTTTGAACAAAAGTGCGGCAACACCTACCACCATTTGTATCCACGGGCTGGAAAAGTACCAGCTGCCTGGCTTGAGAATAATCCACTGGGGAGTCTCTTTGTGGTTGGATCTCTGAGTGTAACTTTTAGGTGGCCTGGACATATTCAGTGATACATGTCACAGTCCATACAAGGGCAGGACTTGCAAAAAAGTCGTTAGTCTTAGGCTCATGACTATATTTGGGCATTATCGTACATGGTCAATCTCTGTAGGTTAGCATATGTTTTAAATTCGGGCCCCTTTTCTACTTTGTTGGTATGGCTCATCACCCAGGTGTCAATAACTTGGGTCTTCTGAAGGGACAGGCATAAAACTAATAGTATGGAGCCCTATCATTTGTAATGGCAGAGGAAAGGCCACCACTGATTTGCAAGGGATTCCCTTGGAGTTGACAATCCAGACTTCTTTGCCTTCTCCAGTTATGTTCTTCCACATATGTGTTGGTGGGTCTCTTACTATGTTACAGTGCATGTGTGATGTGTGTATAATCTCAGCAGGCGTTTTAGTCAGGTTGTTTTTTTTTTTTTGGGGTGTGGTGCCTAATTCTTCATTTACATTCTGGCAGGGAATTTGGAATCTCCAGATTTCTATTTACCCAGAGAGTTAGCACGGGGCGAGTCCACATTCCAGCTACATCATAACTTCTGCAGAAGTGCTTACACCAGTTAAGCCAGGCGGGGGGGTAGGGGGGAGCCACATTTTCTCAGATACAGTGTCACCCATTTACTTGGAAGGCATAAGTAAAAAGAGCAGAAATAATTAGAGTACAATATAAGGAAGTGATCTCATGTGAGCATGGAGTCATCGAGGATCACTGAGTGATATTTGGACTTATCTGTGCTCTCATTTTTCATCCACAATAATTAGGTTATTTGCTTGAGTAACCGTATGGTAGGTAACTAATCCAACTGCAACAGGGCAGTTTGTTTGATATTGTAGCGTAAGTGCATTCTACAAGTATTCCTAACCTGCAGATCTGGGCCAAATACTTAATAATTTGGGAATGGATACTTCACCTTTGATTTAAGCAGGACGAGGTGGCCGAGTGGTTAAGGCGATGGACTGCTAATCCATTGTGCTCTGCACGCGTGGGTTCGAATCCCATCCTCGTCGGACTTGATATTTTCAAACAATTAGTGCTCTCACTAATGGAGTGATGTTTGAGTTAATGCCTATAATACTAGCCATTAGGGTTATTATTGGAGCTGTTGAGTTGGTATAAGAATACAATTTAGATTCAGAAAAATCTCGAATGTATCTGTCTTAAATGCAAGTTCTCTTATCACGGGACAGCTATTGGTTCATAACCTTTTAAGTAGGAGATGTAATAAGAATGCGAGTGCTTTCAAGGTTTGAGAAGACTCCACTTTGTATGGTTGGTGCACATCTTGTGGCATGCATTATTGGTGGTGTGGCTTGGTTGGTTAATGTGCCTGCCTTATATATGAGAAATTATTTTATGATTTGCAGAACATGTTTCTGATTTCATCTTACACTAGGTTTAGCCAGGAAGGTAAATGCTGCACGTATAAGATATAGTAAAGATAAGGAGCCCACGTTTCTGTTTCTACATATATTGCTGGATAAACAGTATATATCAAACACAGGCATGGTTACCCTTTGGTGTGTAAAAGATGAGGCGGCCGAGTGGTTAAAGGAACAGTAAGCCATTGCTATTCAGCAGCTTTTTAATATGAACTATAATAGTGTTTCTGAAGCAAACAGATGTTTAGTCAGTGCAGGGTAACACTTCATGATATATTCATTACTTAAATTTTTTGGTGTTACTGTTCTTTTAAGGCAATGGACTGCTAATCCAACCCCTCTTTTATGTTGGCTCTTCGGCCTGTTGTAATAGTTTTTAACCCCAAAGCAAAAAAAGGATATAGTTTTTCAATCTGGATTTATTAAGATAACATTTCCTGTATCTGTGTCTGTGCTATGGCTGCACTGGAGCCTGTTACCTCTTTACTTGACTTTTCAGGATTTATTGAGGTCTAGAATGGGGCCAAGACAATTGTGAACTGTTATTTTGAGTCATTGGGGCTTATGCATTTGTTCTTGTCTGGTGAACCTGCACTTCCCAGCTAGGGTTGCCACCCAGACAGTATTTTACCAGCCTAGCCAGTAAAACACCTGCCAAGGCTGGGGCCGGTATTACAAATTTACCAGCAATGTAGCCCTTGTCCCACCCCCAATTCGCTCAGTACTTACCGTTTTTTGTAAGGCTTCTGGCCAGCGCAGCATGTTGCTCCACCCTGTTTTTTTTTTTGCATCACTGTGCGTGACTCCGCCCTCTTTTGCATCACAGACCGCCCCCTTTTGTTCCCGCCCATGCCCCGCCGGCCGGTAAATTTTTTTTAGAAAAGATGGCAACCCTATTCCCAGCTAAAGCAAAAAACCTGGCAAAAGTACAAAATCATGCTGAATAAAACCTGGCTGGGGAGGTACAAAACTCATGCTGACATCTTAAAATGAATGGCTTTTGGGGTTGTTGGTCTTCTAAGAACTTTGGCACAAAAGGAGAGATTAAAGGTAGATAAACCAGCGCTAAAAGCTCGGGGAAAGAAGAGATAAAAATATATAGTGTAGTATTTCCTTGTTAGGTATATGGCACCCCTGTGATTATTAAAAGTAAGAAGTGTCTCTCCACCTGTGCGGTTTAATCACCCCGCAACCATTCACCAGCGTATAAATAATTCACCGCCTGTGTTTGACATATGAATATACTCACAGACGTTTTAATTATTTGTTCGCATTAAGAACGTTCGTTGTTGCTGTTCCGTTCGTTTTGGCATCTAAGGACATATGCTTAACATCGTGTAAAACTATTTATTAAAAGAATTTAAAAGTTTAAAATTTCACTCACAAACACTCTTGGAGTATGCACATATAAAGAGTCAATTCAAGGTCCTCCCAGCTCCACTCGATTTGTTCCGCTGTATAAAGATGTTAATTTGCCGGCATAGTCAGCGTGCGGTGTCTGGGCCCCCTTGAATGACGTCACAGCCGACGCGTTTCGTCTCAGACGGACTTTCTCAAGGCTTCAGGAATGTCTCTGCGCAAGTGCGCCTTTTATTCTTTTCGTTGTCGTAGCAACGACTACGACATACTTCCTGTTTCCGATCGTAACGGTTGTCCTAGCAACCCGTTTCATTTTGTGCAATACATTTAAGAATATATTTTACAAAGCATTGTCCACTTCTTGCAAGTATATATGTTACATTCCAAACTTCATAAAGTTACCGATATACTTTAAAACCTTTTGCATTATATTACCCATTTCCTATTAATAGTATACACACTTATTAAACTTCTTTTTTCAATACCCAGGTTTAATTACAGGAAAGCCCTTAAATTAATATCTATATTTAACCCCTTAGGTATATAGGATTCCACCCTGTAAATCCATTTACTCTCATTTTGCAATGTTTTTTTTTGTTAAATCACCTCCTCTCCATTGGTTTTTTATTACTTCTATACCCCAGTACATTAAACCTGCAGGGTTCATTTTATGTTGTTCTTTAAAGTGTTTGGAGACACTGTGGTTTTCTTTACCTTTTTTAATATTGTTTACATGTTCCCTAATGCGTTCCCTTAATTCTCTATTTGTTTTGCATAAAAATTGTAGGCCGCATGGACATTGTAAACAATATATAAAATTTTTCGTTCTACAGTTAATGTTATGTTCAATCTTGAATTCTCTTTTGTTTACCGTTGAGTTAAAAGTTTTTTTCTTTATACCATACTTGCAGGCTTTACAAAGGGAACAAGGGTAAAAACCTGCCCATATACATTCTTTTGTCTTATTTTTGGTTTTCTCGGTCTCACAATAATTTTTCACCAATTTTTTTTGTAAGTTATTAGCACGTTTAAATACTACTTTTGGTTGATCTGGGATGGAATTTATCAAATCGGCATCACATTTTAGTATACCCCAATGTTTTTTTATAATCCTTTGGACTTCATTTGCCAGGGGATTATAAATTGTTGAAAATATTATTTCTGGTTTATCTGTCCCTTTTGGTACTCTTTCCTTTAGGAGATCGTTTCTCTCTATGTTATTAACTTTTTCTCTTGATTTCTGTATAATATTTTCTTTATATCCCCTTTCTTTAAATCTTTTACTCATAAAATCTAGTTGTTTATTCATTTCTCTTTTTTCACTACAATTTTTCTTTATCCTACACATCTGACTGTAGGGGATACTGTTAATCCATTGTGGATGATGGTTACTACTTGGTAGTACATAGTTGTTTGCATCTACACTTTTGAAATATGTTTTAAATTGTATCTGGGAGTTCTGGCGCTGTGGCTTAGTTGGTTAAAGCGTCTGTCTCGTAAACAGAAGATCCTGAGTTCGACTCTCAGCAGTGCCTAAGGTTTAATGACATTATTCTTCTTCTGGTGCTATAAATAATTGTGTAGATGATATCCTATTAATAAGATATCTCAAGCTCTATGTAGTTCTTCAACCTATTCTACTTGGTGCAAGTTGCTGCAATGTAGGCTGGGGTCAACAAATTACAGATCTTGTGGGATATTGTTTTGGATATTGGCCCTTAAGTGTCAGGACTGGACCAGATAAAGTTATAGTGTTCCTGAAGGTACAATCTGAATTTCCTGGAGTTATTCAGGGTTATTGTAGTCAGGCCCGAACTGGCAATCTGTGGGTTCTGCTCTCAGAATAAAACTTGGCTGGGGAAGTACAAAGCTCATGCCGACCCATTAGAAGGAATGGCTTTTGGGGTTGTTGGTCTTCTAAGAGCTTTGGCACAAAAGGAGAGCCTCAACCTTGGATCAGTTGCTTGGACCTGTGAATAGGTACTGGGATATGTGGATCCCACCCTTGTTAGCAGTGTCCTTATCCAATGAGTTAGTGCATACAATAATGGGAGTTCCATGTCTGATGGATGTTTCTCAAGCTCTTTGCTTTCTAAAGTTGGAGATCTAATGGCCAATGTTGTTGAAAAATTATTTCTCAATTTAAGAAGATCGCGCTCAAAATTTGAGAATTTTATGTAGATTTCTTTTATAGGGTGTTGAATAGGGTGGTGCTGTGACTTAGTTGGTTAAAGTGCCTCTCTTGTTAACAGGCAGTCCTGAGTTTGACTCTCAGCAGTACCTTTGTTTATGTTATTGGACCCTCATACCCCACCAGGTAGGAGGCAGCCTCCCTAAAAATAATATGTAATATGTATGTTACTCTCAAATCTCAACAGTGCCTTTGTTTTACATGTCCATTTCTATTAATCCTGCATGCCATGCTGCTTAAGGTGTCTGTACATAGGCCGACCTGGCTGGTGTGCCAAATTGTTTGATATTGTAGCGTAAGCATTCTGCCAGTATTCCTAACCTGTAGATCTGGGCCAAACACTTCATACTTTGGGAATGGATACATCACCTTTGGTTTTAAAGGAACACCAAAAAATGAAAGTGCTTTAAAGTAATGAAAATATAATGTACTGCTGCCCTGCACTGGTAAAACTGATGTGTTTGCTTCAGAAACACTACTATAGTTCATATAAACAAGCTGCTATGGAGCAATTGAAAAAAATTGATTGAAAAACGGTTATATGGCACAGGTTAACGAATGGATAACAGATAACACCATTAGACAGACAGAGCTTATTTGCTATCTGCTGTGTAACCTGAGCCTTTTCTCCTTTGAATGGCTGCCCCCCATTGCTACACAGCAGCTTATTTATATAAACAATATTAGTGTTTCTTAAGCAAACACAGCAGTTTTACTAGTGCAGGGCAACGCTGCATTATATTTTCATTAATTTTTGACGCTACTGTTCCTTTAAGTAAGACGCGGAGGTCGAGTGTGACGGACTGCTAATCCATTGTGCTTTGCACACATGGGTTCAAATCCTATCCTCGTCGGAAATAATGTCTTTGCATTCTATAGTAGATCTAATGACCAATGTTTTAAGAAAATTGCTTGCAAAACTTCAGAGGTGTGTGTGGTTTTATTTTTATAGAGTTGGTGAAAGCAGTTGCCTGGGGTTGGTTTTGGCTCTGTGACTTAGATGGTTAAAACACCTGTCTAGTAAATAGAAGATCCTGAGCTTGAATCTCAGCAGTGCCTTTCTTTTCACATGTCCATTTTATATTTCCCACACGCCGTACAGTGTTGCTAAATATGCTGGTGCTATATAAATAAATGTTAATAATAAATGCCGTGCATAGACCGACCTGGCTGCAGTGCCAAATGGTTGGTTATTGTGAAATAAGCATTTCCCAGTGCATTCTGCAAAATATACAGATCTGGGCCAAACACTTCATATTTTAGAACTGGATAGGATGTCAAAAGCATTTATAAAGGTGGCCATACACGGGCCGATAAAAGCTGCCGACAGACCGTGTCGGCAGCTTATTGGCCCGTGTATGGGGCCCCCCGACGGGCTTCACCGATCGGATGGGACAGAAAATCCCGTCGGATCGCGGCCGCATCTATTCGTTGATGCGGTCCCGCGATCCGACCGCCCGTTAAGGCCTCGTTAGGATCCGATCATTGGGCCCTAGGGCCCACGATCGGATCGGCCCGATATTGCCCACCTCAAGGTGGGCATATCGGAGGGAGATCCGCTCGTTTGGCGACATTGCCAAACGAGCGGATCTCTCAGTGTATGGCCACCTTAAGTCAAGGTGGCCGAGTGGTTAAAGGAAATGTAACACTAAATTTTTTTTAGTAAAAAATCTATTCTACCCTGCACTAAGATGAGCTCTGTCCTGCACAAAGTTTACCACTTGCAATGCTTTACAAAAAAAAAAAAACATGTTATAACTCTGCTTTCAGTCTTCTGCATAAAGGCAATAGGGCGACATTCCTTCTGCAAGGTCAAACATGTGGCACTCAACATCTTCTCCTAGCCTGACTCTGCTTAAACAGGATATCAATTGTTACAGCTGTACAGAGAATTTTTTCAGCTGTCTATTAATATATTCAAGTACTGGGAGATGGTGTATGTGGGCAGTGTTTACGCACGAAATAGGGCAGCCGAAAAATTGTCGGCTGTTGAGATGTTGACCTTGCAGAGGGAATGTCGCCCCATCGCCTTTATGAAGAAGACCGGAAGCAGATTTATATAATGGTTCTTTTTTTTTATATATATATTCTTTATTTTCAAGAAAGCAAAGAAATCATTGCAGAGCATATAAGTACAAGGAGATGCAATATGATAACACATGAGGAAACAATACATACATCAGTTTCAGCAAATCGGAAGCAAATTCCAGTACATATGTCCAGGACATATGTCCGTTAGTACAAATAAGCTACTGTAATATGCCATCAATCAAATCAAAAAACATGATAACCAAAAGAAAAAGAGAGGGGAGAAAGGAAAGGATGAAAGAGAAGGAAAGGAAAAGTCACTTGGTCACTCGCCCATCCAACAGCAAGGTTCTATCAACATACAAAATAGCAAAGTAGACACAAAATATAACAGTCTAGGAAATTCTAGTAAGCTCCTAGTCCATGTGTGGCTATTTTCATCAATTTTGTTCGAGATAAAGTACCCAAGGAGACCAAGTGCCTATAAAAGCCTCTTGTTTCATATGGAGATAGCTGAGTAATTCCTCCATCCGCATGATATTACCCATTTCACAGATCCATTCAGCAATGGTTGGGGGAGTAACAGATTTCCAGTGGCGAGGTATAACAGATCTAGCTGCTCCTAAGCAAAAACCAATTAGCGATCTTTTGTATTTTGTAGCAGAGCCTGGTAGTATTGACAGCAAACCCACAGCCGGTGTTGGCTGCCATTCTAATCCAGTCAATTTACCCATTATCCGAAATACAGAGGCCCAAAACGGCTGTAGGCTAGCGCAAGACCACCAGATATGTGTAGGAGATCCGGTCTCCCTATTGCATCTCCAACAAAGATTTGAGACGTTAGGGTAATAATGGTTCTTTTTAATAAAGCATTGCAAGTGGTAAACTATGTGCAGGACAGAGCTTATCTTAGTGCAGGGTAGAATAGATTTTTCACTAAAAAATTTTTACTGTTGCATTTTAAGAGGATGGACTGCTAAACCATTTTGCTCTCTACTCAATTTTTTCTCCTTTTCTTACATCACCACAGTTCCTCTTCTTGGTGAAATCAAGACAATGATCATGACAATGATGATACAATTTAGGGGAATTGCTTTCCCTTCATCACCATAGGATCTGGAATACTTTGACCATAGTCACTGGCACCAAAGTGCTATCGATATTTGCAGAGTTACGTGTGCCACTGTCATATGGAAAGACCAGGAAATAGAAAGATTTTCATCAAACTGAGCCAAATTTTATTTCAATTGACTGTGATATGGTAAAAATATAAGTTCGGACAGCTGGCGCTGTGGCTTAGTTGGTTAAAGCGCCTGTCTCGTAAACAGGAGATCCTGAGTTCGATTCTCAGCAGTGCCTAAGGTTTAATGACATGTCTTTATTACTTTTCTGGTGTTATTAATAATTGTGTAGATTATATCCTATTAATAAACTATCTTAAGCTCTTTGTAGTTCTACCAACCTATTCTACTTGGTGCAAGTTGCTGCAATGTAGGCTGGTGTCAACATATTCCAGATCTTGTTGGATGGGATCTGTCGATCTGACAAACCCTATGATATCTCCTGTGTAGTTAAGTCCTGATTGTGGAAAATCTGTGACTAGTTTTAAGTAAGTAGGAAATCTAATGACCAATGTTTCTGAGAAGTGTTTATCAAAGCCCTTACAGACTAAGCAGGTGGATAATGTAAAGACACAAATCGAGGGAAAAAATGGACAAAGGTTTGGATATTGGCCCTTAAATTCCAGAACTGGACCAGATAAAGTTATAGTGTTCCTGAAGGTACAATCTGAATTTCCTGGAGTTATTCAGGGATATTGTAGCGTAAGCATTTCCAAGTGCATTCTGCCACTATTCCTAACCTGCAGATCTGGGCCAAACACTTCATACTTTGAATGGATCCATTGCCTTTGGTTTGTACAAGACGAAGTGGCCGAGTGATTAAGGCGATTGACTGCTAATCCGTTGTGCTCTGCATGTGTGTATCCAAAACTCATTCTTGTAGAGATGTAATTTTCAAAAAATTAGTGCACTCACTAATGGAGTGTCATGTGTAAGTAAGCCATGGTATCTTAAGATCTGTTAATACCTATAATACTTCTGACAAAGTTCTGGTGGTTATGATTGGAGCTGTTAGTATAAGAATACGATTTGGATGGGGATATATCTCTAATGTATCTGTCTTTAATATGATTACTCATCATGAGACAACTATTGGTTCATAGCTTTTTAAGTAGAATATTAATGTGAGTTATTTCCACTTTGTATGGTTGGTGCACATCTTGTGGCATGTATTATTAGTGCTGTGACTTGGTAGATTCAAGTGCCTGCCTGTAAATGAGGGATTCTGAGTTGGTAGAATCTTAATGATAGATAGATAAATCCCATGCTGCATGAGGTGATGTAACAGTGTGCCAAATGGTTGTATATTGTGACATTAGCACCCAGTGCATTCTCCCAGTCTCCCAATCCCAAACAGGTCAAAGGGACCTAGAGTTTCTCTCTTTTCTGCATCTGCTGATATTCCATCCATGTCAACTTTCCAACACTGGTAAACACAAGTGTGAGATGAGGTGGTTAGGGTGAAGAATTGCTAATCCACTGAGCTCTGTATATGTGGGTTTAAAGCCCATTCTCTTCTACATATATTGCTAAATAAACAGTCTATAGCAAACACAGGCATGGTTACCCAGCAAATATCCTTAAGATTGAACAAACAGACAACAGAAAACGCACACACAACTTATTTGAGTCACAGAATAAAACTTGGCTGGGGAAGTACAAAGCTCATGCCGACCCATTAGAAGGAAATGAGCCAAACTTTATTTTAATTAACTGTGAGAAGGTAGTTGTTATATGGCGCTGTGGCTTAGTTGGTTAAAGCGTCTGTCTCGTAAACAGAAGATCCTGAGTTCGACTCTCAGCAGTGCCTAAGGTTTAATGACATTATTCTTCTTCTGGTGCTATAAATAATTGTGTAGATGATATCCTATTAATAAGATATCTCAAGCTCTATGTAGTTCTTCAACCTATTCTACTTGGTTCAAGTTGCTGCAATGTTGGCTGGGGTCAACAAATTACAGATCTTGTGGGATATTGTTTTGGATATTGGCCCTTAAGTGTCAGGACTGGACCAGATAAAGTTATAGTGTTCCTGAAGGTACAATCTGAATTTCCTAGAGTTATTCAGGGATCTTGTAGTCAGGCCCGAACTGGCAATCTGTGGGTTCTGCTCTCAGAATAAAACTTGGCTGGGGAAGTACAAAGCTCATGCCGACCCATTAGAACAGGGATCCCCAACCTTTTTCACCCTTGAGCAACATTCAAATGTAAAAAGGGTTGGGGAGCAACATAAGCATGAATATAGTTCCCGAGGATGCCAACGAAGGGCTGTGATTGGCTATTTGGTAGCCCCTATGTGGACTGGTAGCCTACAGGAGGCTCTGTTTGGTAGTACACCTGGTTTTCATGCAACCAAAACTTGCCTCCAAGCCAGGAATTCAAAAATAAGCACCTTCTTTGAAGCGCTGAGAGCAACATCCAAGGGGTTGGGGAGCAACATGATGCTCACGAGCTACTGGTTGGGGACCACTGCATTAGAAGGAATGGCTTTTGGGGTTGTTGGTCTTCTAAGAGCTTTGGCACAAAAGGAGAGCCTCAACCTTGTTTCAGTAGCTTGAACCTGTGAATAGGTATCGAAATATGTGGATCTCACCCTCAGTGCAGTAACTTTTGTCTGATTAAGGTTTCTCAAGTGCTTTGCATTCTTTAGTAGGAGATCTAATGGCCAATGTTTTTGAAAAATAATTTCTCAAAGTAAGCATATTGCTTGCAAAACTTGAGACTTGTGTGTGGATTCCTTGTTATAGAGTTGGTGAAAGCGTTACACAGCTGTAGCTGGTGGCGCTGTGGCTTAGTTGGTTAAAGCGCCTGTCTAGTTAACAGAAGATACAGAGTTCGACTCTCAGCAGTGCCTTCACTTCGCAACATATTTATTTTATAAATGCCATATCCTCTGTTGCTAAGGTGACCAGGCAGTTACCTGACAGGCAGACCTAATGGTTCATATGTTTTTGTATGTATATATGTATATATTACTTTATAAAGCACTAATTAGATATGAAGCACTGTACAATTTGACATTGTAGAAAAGTACACACAGGAGGATGAGCACAGTCATGAGCTATAGGTAAACATATCATGTATAAATATGGGGTAACTTTAATCAGATTAAGTTTCAAGGCATAGAGAGTGTTAAATTAGGACCATGGGGAGGAGATATCAAAAGGATTATTGATCAAAGAGAAGTATATTGGATATTTAGTTTGAAAACACGGCACCCATATGGTCTTAATAATGATTGGGAAGTAACTTGTTTCTTCTAATTACATATACATATACTTCATTGTACTTCAATCATGTTTATCATGTTCTAAAAGTATCAGATAATTTATTATAACAGCTGTTGTAACCGATATGACATGTAATATGCAAATTGGGTTTTGCTACTATTTTAAATGCTGGATAATTTTAATGGATACAGGTCTATAAGGCAAAGGAGATCCTATGACCTCACCTCTGATGAAGTGCCAGAAAGAGGCATGAAATGAGTCAGGTGACCACACATGTCATAGAGTATGAAGTACATCTGTAATTGCTGCCTGTTTGTTATTTTAATAGTATAAAATAAAGTTCTTTTTGATTTTAACTCCTATTTGTGTAATATTTTTCTCGCCCACCAAACCCTGTGAATATAACATTGACTGGAATGGAACCAGTAAGAGGAAATGTCTGCGCAATATGGAGTAAGCAAAATGGAAGGGTGACCGTTTGGACTGGGATATGTGAGTTTTTGTTTTCATTGACTATTGTAGAAAAATACACACAGGGAGGATGAGCACAGTCATAAGTATAAATATATGGATATTAAGTGTCAGAAGGTAAGAGACACAGTAGAAATAAGGTCCCTGTCCCTTAGTCTGTACCTTAAGCAGGTGGATAATGTACAGACACAAATCGAGGGCAAAAGTGTACAAAGGTTTGGATATTGGCCCTTAAGTGTCAGGGCTGGACCAGATAAAGTTATAGTGTTCCTGAAGGTACAATCTGAATTTCCTGGAGTTATTCAGGGATATTGTAGCGTAAGTATTTCCAAGTGCATTCTGCCAGTATTCCTAACCTGCAGATCTGGTCCAAAGACTTCATACTTTCGGAATGGATACATTGGTTTTATGGTATATACAAGACGAGGTGGCCAAGAGGTTAAGGCGATGGACTGTTAATCCATTGTACTCTGCATGCGTGGGTATGAATCCCATCCTTGTCGCAATGTAATTTTCAAAAATTAGTGCACTTGCTAATGTAGTGTCATCTGTGAGTAAGGCATGATATCTTAAGCTCTGGTAATACCTATAATACTAGTTGCTACTCCCAAAGTTGAACTACTCCAAGTCTGGTGTTTATGATTGGAGCTGTTAAGTTGGTATAAGAATACAATTTGAACTGGTGGATTCCATTTGCAGTCACAAGGCACATTTTTTTCCGGTTGCTCTGCAAAACGAAACCGTTTTGCTCTCTACTCAATCTTTTCTTCTTGGCTGACACCACCACAGTTCCTCTTCTTGGTGAAATCACGACAATGATCATGACAATTATGATACAATTTAGGGGAATTGCTTTTCCTTCATCACCATAGGATCTGGAATATATTGACCATAGTCACTTGCACCAAAGTGATATCGATATTTGCAGAGTTACGTGTGCCACTGTCATATGGAAAGACCAGGAAATAGAAAGATTTACATCAAACTGAGCCAAACTTTATTTTAATTAACTGTGATATGGCAATTGTTATGTGGCGCTGTGGCTTAGTTGGTTAAAGCGTCTGTCTCGTAAACAGAAGATCCTGAGTTCGACTCTCAGCAGTGCCTAAGGTTTAATGACATTATTCTTCTTCAGGTGCTATAAATAATTGTGTAGATGATATCCTATTAATAAGATATCTCCAGCTCTTTGTAGTTCTTCAACCTATTCTACTTGGTGCAAGTTGCTGCAATGTAGGCTGGGGTCAACAAATTACAGATCTTGTGGGATATTGTTTTGGATATTGGCCCTTAAGTGTCAGGACTGGTCCAGATAAAGTTATAGTGCTCCTGAAGGTACAATCTGAATTTCCTGGAGTTATTCAGGGATATTGTAGTCAGGCCCGAACTGGCAATCTGTGGGTTCTGCTCTCAGAATAAAACTTGGCTGGGGAAGTACAAAGCTCATGCCGACCCATTAGAAGGAATGGCTTTTGGGGTTGTTGGTGTTCTAAGAGCTTTGGCACAAAAGGAGAGCCTCAACCTTGTTTCAGTAGCTTGAACCTGTGAACAGGTATCGGAATATGTGGATCGCACCCTCAGTGCTGTAACTATTGTCTGATTAAGGTTTCTCAAGCTATTTGGAGATCTAATGGCCAATGTTTTTGAAAAATTATTTCTCAAAGTAAGAATATTGCTTGCAAAACTTGAGACATGTGTGTGTGGATTCCTTGTTATAGAGTTGCTGAAGGTCTTTGCCAGAGGTAGTTGGTGGTGCTGTGGCTTCGTTGGTTAAAGCGCCTGTCTAGTAAACAGGAGATCCTGAGTTCGAATCTCAGCAGTGCCTTCACTTTGCAACATATTTATTTTATAAATGCCATATCCTCTGTTACTAAGGTGACCGGCAGTTACCTGACAGGCAGACCTAATGGTTCATATGTTTTTGTATGTATGTAATGTCAATACTTTATAAAGCGCTACTTATATATGAAGCACTGTACAATTTGACATTGTAGAAAAGTACACACAGGAGGATGAGCACAGTCATGAGCTATAGGTAAACATATCATGTATAAATATGGGGTAACTTTAATCAGGTTAAATTTCAAGGCATAGATAGTGTTAAATTAGGGGAGGAGGAGATATCAAAAGGATTATTGATCAAAGAGAAGTATATTGGATATTTAGTTTGAAAACACGGCACCCATATGATCTTAATAATGATTGGGAAGTAACTTGTTTCTTCTAATTACATATACATATACTTCATTGTACTTAAATCATGTTTATCATGTTCTAAAAGTGTCAGATAATTTATTATATGCACCAAAGTGCTATCGATATTTGCAGAGATACGTGTGCCCACTGTTAAATGGGAAAACCAGGAAATAGAAAGATTTACATCAAACTGAGCCAAATTTTATTTTAATTAACTGTGAGATGTAACTGTGATCTGGCGAGAGAGAGAGAGAGAGAGAGAGAGAGATAGATAGATAGATAGATAGATAGATAGATAGATAGATAGATAGATAGATAGATTTAGATAGATAGATAGATAGATAGATAGATAGATAGATAGATAGATAGATAGATAGATTTAGATAGATAGATAGATAGATAGATAGATAGATAGATAGATAGATAGATAGATAGATAGATAGATGATAGATAGATAGATAGATAGATAGATAGATAGATAGATAGATAGATAGATAGATAGAGATATCCCATACTGCATGAGGATCACTGAGTGATATTTGGACTTAACTGTGCTCTCATTTTTAATCCACAATAATTAGGTTATTTGCTTGAGTAACCGTATGGTAGGTAACTAATCCAACTGCAACAGGTCAGGAAAGACATTGCCTGTGTTGCTGGTTACCCACCAATGTTTCTTACTCTACAGGTAGAATTTATTTTTCTCACTGGACTATACACCCCCTTTTACATTGGCTCTTCAGCCTGTTTTAATTGTTTTTAACCCCAAAGCAAAAAAAAGGATATAGCTTAAAATCTGGATTTATTAATATAACATACTTTCCTGTATCTGTGTCTGTGCTGTGGAAAGAAAAATACTTTGCTGGAGGACCCAATGGATAGAGTGTTATTTAATACTATTTTGAGTCATTGGGAGCTTATGGATATGTTTTTGTCTGGTTATCCTGCACTTCCCAGCTGAGGCAAAACAACCTGGCAAATGTGCGATAAAGAAAAAAAGAAATAAAAACATTTGGGCCAAACACTTCATACTTTGGGAATGGATACATTGGCTTTTATGTGTACAAGACGAGGTGGCCGAGTGGTTAAGGCGATGGACTGCTAATCCATTGTGCTCTGCACGCGTGGGTTCGAATCCCATCCTCGTCGCAATGTAATTTTCAAAAATTAGTGCACTCACTAATGTAGTATCATCTGTGAGTAAGGGTGCCCATAAACACACAGATCCTATAGTACGAATCGCGGTTTCTTACGCTTTTCAGATCGTGTGTGGGGAGTGCCGACAGCTTTCGTCTGGCGGAGCCCATGTCACATCGTAAACAGATCGTTCGTCCATACGGCCAAACAATCAGATTACCCATGATATAGCCTTGCTCATTAATGGCATACCGGGGAAAGATCCGCTCTTTTGGCGATGTCGCCAAACGAGCGGATCTTTGCATCTATGGCCACCTTAAAGGCATACTGTCATGGGGAGATAATTTTTTTCCCCAAAATGAATCAGTTAATAGTGCTGCTCAAGCAGAATTCTGCAGTGAAATCCATTTCTCAAAAGAGCAAACAGATTTTTTTATATTCAGTTTTGAAATCTGACATGGGGCTAGACCAGTGATCCCCAACCAGTAGCTTGTGAGCAACATGTTGCTCCCCAACCCCTTGGATGTTGCTCCCAGTGGCCTCAAAGCAGGAGCTGATTTTTGAATTCCAGGCTTGGAGGCAAGTTTGGTTGTATAAAAAACAGCTGTACTGCCAAACAGAACCTCAAGTAGGCTGCCAGTCCACATGGGGGCTACCAATAGCCAATCACAGCCCTTATTTGGCAGTGCACCCCCAGGAACTTATGCTTATGTTGCTCCCCAATTATTTTTACATCTGAATGTTGCTCACGGGTGAAAAAGGTTGGGGACCCCTGGGCTAGACATATTGTCAATTTCCCAGCTGCCTCAAGTCATGTGACTTGTGCTATTATAAACTTCAATCACTCTTTTCTGCTGTACTGCAAGTTGGAGTGATATCACTCCAGGCAGTTTCCTGACAGGCAGACCTAATGGTTCATATGTTTTTGTATGTATATATTACTTTATAAAGCGCTACTTATATACGGAGCACTGTACAATTTGACATTGTAGAAAAGTACACACAGGAGGATGAGCACAGTCATGAGCTATAGGTAAACATATCATGTATAAACATGGGGGAACTTTAATCAAGTTAAATTTCAAGGCATAGATAGTGTTAAATTAGGGGAGGAGGAGATATCAAAAGGATTATTTATCAAAGAGAAGTAGATTGGATATTTACTTTGAAAACACGGCACCTATATGGTCTTAATAATGATTGGGAAGTAACTTGTTTCTTCTAATTACATATACATAGAATCATTGTACTTAAATCATGTTTATCATGTTCTAAAAGTGTCAGATAATTTATTATATGCACCAAAGTGCTATCGATATTTGCAGAGATACGTGTGCCCACTGTTAAATGGGAAAACCAGGAAATAGAATTTACATCAAACTGAGCCAAAATTTATTTTAATTAACTGTGAGATGGTAACTGCGATGTGGCGCTGTGGCTTAGTTGGTTAAAGTGTCTGTCTCATAAACAAAAGATCCTGAGTTCAACTCTCAGCAGTGCTTGTCGATCTGTGTCTGGTCTGTTTACTCATATCATGGGACAACTATTGGAGAGGAGAGATTTAGATAGATAGATATATCCCATACTGCATGAGGATCACTGAGTGATATTTGGACTTAACTGTGCTCTCATTTTTCATCCACAATAATTAGGTTATTTGCTTGAGTAACCGTATGGTAGGTAACTAATCCAACTGCAACAGGTCAGGAAAGACATTGCCTGTGTTGCTGGTTACCCACCAATGTTTCTTACTCTACAGGTAGAATTTATTTTTCTCACTGGACTATACACCCCCTTTTACATTGGCTCTTCAGCCTGTTTTAATTGTTTTTAACCCCAAAGCAAAAAAAAGGATATAGCTTAAAATATGGATTTATTAATATAACATACTTTCCTGTATCTGTGCTATGGCTGCACTGGAGCCTGTGACCTCTTTACTTGATTTTTCAGGATTCATTGAGGTCTAGCATGGTGCCAAAACACTGGTGAACTGTTAATGTGGTGCTGCTATTCAAAAAGGCTTCCCGTTCTCAGCCTCAAAACTATAGGCTGGTTAATCTGACTTCAGAGTTAGGAAAGCTTTTTGAAGGGGTAAGATTAAGGGATAAGATAATATTGATGATTGATAATATTGATTGATTGATGATATTGAAGAAATGTGTTTAAAAAAAGTAGTTTTTTGGGTAGATTTATTGAAAAAACAAAAACAAGACCAGTCTCAAAGTCCTGTTCCACTTCCTGTTGCCTCCTTTCCCAGGCTGTACAGGGGAGCTGACTGCACTCCCCACATTACTTTGTAGGATAGGAACCAATCAGCAGCTATGCTGACCTGATAGGGAACTGAAGCCTTTGTTTGCTTATATGACTGCAGGGCTGTGATTGGCTATCCCCCTCCTATTGTGCTTCTGGCAGGGACTGTTAGGCAGGACCTGTTCCCCCAGCTGGCCCATAAAGTGATGCTGTTGCGCAACGCATCTATTGCTCGTTCGTGCATCATTCACGTGCCTTGGTGACACGTTCATTCATGTGCACGGTGGGGGAAGAAGTTTGGTGATCAGGAGGGGGCCCCTAAGTCTGCTACTACAGTTATAGCAATAAATTCCCCTCCTTCCTTCTTAATTAGATCTGAACTGAATTTCATGTATGTCCTGATGAAGCATCAATGTATCTGAATGGTTCCCTAAAAGCCCCGTGTTTGTGTGGAAAGTCCTGAAACTTCTGCAGGAGACCACGCAATTTGGTTTCCAAAATCTTGGATTGCAAACTTTGAATAATTAGAAAAATACTTGGCTGGAGGACCCAATGGATAGAGTGTTATTTAATACTATTTTGAGTCATTGGGAGCTTATGCATTTGTTTTTGTCTGGTTATCCTGCACTTCCCAGCTGAGGGAAAACAACCTGGCAAATGTGCGATAAAGAAAAAAAGAAATAAAAACATTTGATTCGTTGCTGCCCTCTGCTGATTCTCTGAAAATGCTTTCCAACAAGGATTCCAATATCTCATTATCCAAATATGTTGAGAACTAACACAAACATTTAAATTTCAGATTAGTTTTATAACATTGAAGTAAAAACTTTTCTAAACATTAAAAATTCAGATTCCAAAAATTCCATTGCTGAAATCATCTTTATTCTTGGGACTTCATTGGGAATTAAGAGTCTGATTATGAATGACAGATCTAGGGGTTTATTTATTAAGGTTAAAATTGTGTTTTCTGTTATTACTTTGGTCAAAATTCAAATTTTACAAGATTTATTATACCCTGGCCCTGGAAATTGGTCAATTTGGAAAATACACCATCTAAAACCTGTCGCGGTCATGTAGGAGTCAATGGCAGAGGTCCCTTGAACCATTTGAAAATGTTCGAATTTTTCCACAGGGTTTTGCCCCGAAAACTTCAAGTGGTTCAATTTTTCCTGCCGAAAACTCGATTAATTCTAGTTGTCGGGTTTCTCAACTTAAATTCGCAGAATCAGTTTTTTTCCATTTGAGTTTATTTCTTAAATAAGAAATCATTTGAGTTGTGAGTTCATTCAGGTTTATTTAAGTTCATTCAAGGTAAAAAAAAACTATTACATTCAACCTTTGATAAATAACCCCCCTAATACAGCTTTTAGAGGGGCTCCTTTTGCCTAAAAAATATATTCAAGTTCACTTTTTAGCATCACCAGAAGTCCTGTCTTTCTACATGCAGGATTTTTTCCAAAGTCAGTTATTTTGTTCTGGAATCAGTTATTCGAATGAGCTCTAATATATCTGTTGTATTAGCTCTCACTAATACTATTTTGAGTCATTGGGGGCTTATACATTTGTTTTTGTCTGGTGATCCTGCACTTCCCAGCTGAGGGAAAACAACCTGGCAAATGTGCGATAAAGAAAAAAAGAGATTAAAACACTTGATTCGCTGCTGCCCTCTGCTGATTCTGTGAAAATACTTTCCATCCTGGTTTATTGATATTTGGACTTAACTGTGCTCTCATTTTTCATCCACAATAATTAGGTTATTTGCTTGAGTAACCGTATGGTAGGTAACTAATCCAACTGCAACAGGTCAGGAAAGACATTGCCTGTGTTGCTGGTTACCCACCAATGTTTCTTACTCTACAGGTAGAATTTATTTTTCTCACTGGACTATACACCCCCTTTTACATTGGCTCTTCTGTCTGTTTTAATTGTTTTTAACCCCAAAGCAAAAAAAAGGATATAGCTTAAAATCTGGATTTATTAAGATAACATACTTTCCTGTGTCTGTGCTATGGAAAGAAAAATACTTTGCTGGAAGACCCAATGGATAGAGTGTTATTTAATACTATTTTGAGTCATTGGGAGCTTATGGATTTTGTTTTTGTGGTTATCCTGCACTTCCCAGCTGAGGCAAAACAACCTGGCAAATGTGCGATAAAGAAAAAAAGAAATAAAAACATTTGGGCCAAACACTTCATACTTTGGGAATGGATACATTGAGGTTTAGTAAATACAAGACGAGGTGGCCGAGTGGTTAAGGCGATGGACTGCTAATCCATTGTGCTCTGCACGCGTGGGTTCGAATCCCATCCTTGTCGCAATGTAGTTTTCAAAAATTAGTGCACTCACTAATGTAGTATCATCTGTGAGTAAGGGTGCCCATAAACACACAGATCCTATAGTACGAATCGCGGTTTCTTACGCTTTTCAGATCGTGTGTGTGGAGTGCCGACAGCTTTCGTCTGGCGGAGCCCATGTCACATCGTAAACAGATCGTTCGTCCATACGGCCAAACAATCATATTACCCATGATATAGCCTTGCTCATTAATGGCATATCGGGGAAAGATCCGCTCGTTTGGCGATGTCGCCAAACGAGCGGATCTTTGCGTCTATGGCCACCTTAAAGGCATACTGTCATGGGGAGATAATTTTTTTCCCCAAAATGAATCAGTTAATAGTGCTGCTCAAGCAGAACTCTGCACTGAAATCCATTTCTCAAAAGAGCAAACAGATTTTTTTATATTCAGTTTTGAAATCTGACATGGGGCTAGACATATTGTCAATTTCCCAGCTGCCTCAAGTCATGCGACTTGTGCTATTATAAACTTCAATCACTCTTTTCTGCTGTACTGCAAGTTGGAGTGATATCACCCCCTCCCTTTTCCCCCCAGCAGCCAAACAAAAGAACAATGGGAAGGTAACCAGATAGCAGCTCCCTAACACAAGATAACAGCTGCCTCGTAGATCTAAGAACAACACTCAATAGTAAAAACCCATGTCCCACTGAGACACATTCAGTTACATTGAGAAGGAAAAACAGCAGCCTGCCAGAAAGCATTTCTCTCCTAAAGTGCAGGCACAAGTCACATGATAAAAGCATGCTTGATAAAGGGGTTGTCCCCGAAACGTTGCATGCCGCATTAATAAATTTAAAGCAAGGGTTTTTCACCCTGCCAGCAGTACCTGTGTGCCAGTGAATCTTTTCTTCGAACTTTTATCAAGGCACCTCAGCAGCACCTGTGCACAGTTATTTATACATTGCATCATAGTGACCCCTAATGGTGTATTCAGACATTTACAAACACCTAAACAATATATCACATATGCAGTCTACAACATTGTTTCCATTTCAATAAATAGAATTACATGTGGATACTTCTGTCTACCTTAGTGAAACATCCTTTTCCTTAGTGTCCATACATTTTCTCGTGAAAAAGCTTAACTGTAAAAATATACAAAAGATACATATAAGTAAAATATTCTTGATAAATATACAGATTAAAAATGGTTTGTTAAAAATTGTTTAATGATAAATCTTACTTAAATCATATTCCCTGTTGAGGCCATGGGGGGCTAACTAAATTTTCTGATCCATCTTGCTTCTTTTATCTGTAAAAATTTTACTCAGTCTCCCCCTCTCCATATTTTGGGTACATTGTCTATTATTTGACATTTTATTTGTTGAACCCCATGGCCTGCAACAAGGAAGTGGTTTGCAATTGGTTGATCACTTTTTTTTAG
The DNA here is from genome assembly GCA_038501925.1 of Xenopus petersii. Lineage (NCBI taxonomy): Eukaryota > Metazoa > Chordata > Amphibia > Anura > Pipidae > Xenopus > Xenopus petersii. The sequence continues at coordinate 152,321,265 of CM076676.1, forward strand.
TATTGATAGCGGACTTGACATTGTTAGATAAATCCCATGTTGCATGAGGTGATGTTACAGTGTGCCAAACGGTTGCATATTGTGACATTAGCTCCCAGTCTCCCAATCCCAATTGCTAACGTTTCCAATTTTCTGATCCATCTTGCTTCTTTTATCGGTAAAAGTTTTACTCAGTCTCCCCCTCTCTGTATTTTGGGTACATTGTCTATCATTTGATTTTCTTTTTATTTTGTTTTAACAATTATTTTTATTGAATTTTCCCATTGCATATACATCTGTGTTCATGCTCAATAAACTTTGACATATTCAAACATCAGTGAGTGTTCTTCAATCATTGACAGTCATTTTACACATTTCATAGTTTGAGATTGTTATACATTGAAGGTAATAACTCAGATACAACGTGTCATTGTATGAGCAGGTTTCACCTTAAGTCATGAACTTACATACATTTTTTATTCACCAGTATATGCACTTAACATATTTTCGCCAATATTACCCGAACTGGCTGCCAACCATAACTCAAACTGAGAGGTGTACTACCTTCGTTATCCATTAAACTCTCATAAATTTATTAAAAGCTCTATTCTATACTATGGGTTTATCTCCATGTGGGGCTACTCATCTTCCTACTTTTAGGGGAGGTGTTTAGCCGCCCCAATCATTCCATTCAGCATCAAACTTAGCCGGACAACCTCTTTTTAAGTACGTTCGTTTACATGGGAATATTGTTATTTACCATAGTGATCCATTGCTTTTTTGTGGGTGCTGCGGTACCCTTCCAGTTAATAGCTATCAATTTTTTGGCATAAATAAATAAAGCTGTTAAGAGACTTCTAATTTTATGTATAGGGATTATACTTTCCACATAATTAAGCAGAATAGGCAAAGGATCCAGAAGTAGAGGAATAGAGGAAACCTCCATACATTCTTCTACAATCTCTTTCCAAAATACTTGGAGCTTGCTGCAGGACCAGACCATATGCATAAAAGTAGCTGGTGTATGGTGACATTTAGGGCACTCATCAGGAATAGTGTTGAGTATTAAGGATAATCTGTGTAGGGTGAGGTAAGTCCTGTGTAGATATCCACCCATTCCATATCAGTATGCATTAGGGATTGTCCAGGAGGAATTGGTCAATTGGGAAAATTGTAGACTTTGACCAATTAATCTTAAGACCAGAAAATGCAGTGTGAGGATTAATTAAGTCCAATGCTTTCGTAAGTGGTAAGTACTGGCTTTCTAAAAATAATAAAGTGTCATCTGCATACATTGCAATTTTTTCAACATGGGATCCGACTCTTAGACCTGACACTTCCACATCTTCTTTTACCAACATAACCAACGGCTCCATTGCTAGAGCAAATAGCAAAGGCGAAAGTGGGCAGCCCTGCTGAGTTCCCCTAGCAACATCAAATAATTCAGAGATATATTGATTAGTTCTCACCTTAGCTTTAGGTTTATGATAAAGAGTCTTTACCCATTTCAAAAAATTATCTCCCATGCCCATAACCTGTAATATTTCCCGTAAGTAGTTCCATTCGACAGAATCAAATGCTTTTTCATTATCAAGCACTACTGTTACTCTATGCCCACTGTTTCACTCCAATGTTAGTATATAGGCATCTTAAATTAATATCTGTGAAACGGCCCGTTATAAAACCTGTTTGATCAGTTGAGATTACAGAATGTATAACTTGATTAAGGCGCTTCGAAAGAATTTTTGCCAAAATTTTTTTTTTTTATCAATGAAATGGGTCTATATGATGAACATTGCAAGGGGGTCTTTTCCCGGCTTGAGAAGTAAGGTAAAAGTCAAAGTTTCACTCATGGAACTCGGCAGTGCTCCCCCCCTCCAGTACATCATTAAACAACTTTTTTAATTTTGGCATTACCAATGTCCCATGTATCCCATACCATTCTGATGGTAAACCATCCAACCCTGGTGACTTCCCTGGCGAGAAAGCGGATATAGCATCCAGAATTTATTGGTCAGTAATTGGTTGATTCAGAAACTCCCTTTCCTGGGTCTCCAACTGGGGTAATAGAATATCCTGTAAATATTTGAAGATGTCCTGCTGGCTACACATAATTTTGGATAAATAAAGTTGTTTATAGTATGACACAAATATCTCATTCATTTTGTCCGGGCAGTAACTAGACAATTTTGGCTATCCTTGATGGCTGGAATAGTAATATTGGCTCTATCAAGTTTAGTTAAAGTGCCAGTAATTTCCCATTTTTTTCCCCGGAAGCAAAAACATTTGCACAATGATATAACAATTGCTTATTGACCACCTCAGTTTGGGCTATTATTTGATATTTTATTTGTTGAATATTTGTTGGCCTGCAACAAGGAAGTGGTTTGCAACTGCTTGATCACTTTTTTTAGTATTGATAGCAGACTTGACATTGTTAGATAGATAAATCCCATGTTGCATGAGGTGACATTACATTGGCCAAATAGTTGCATATTGTGACACAATGCATTCTCCCAGTCTCCCAATCCCAATTGCCTTATCCAATGAGTCAGTGCAGTAACTAATGTCTGATTAAGGTTTCTCTAGCTTTTTGCATTCTATAGTAGGAGATCTAATGGCCAATGTTTTTGAAAAATGATTTCTCAAAGTAAGAAAATTGATGGCAAAACTCGAGACGTGTTTGTGGATTCATTTTTAAAGAGTTGGTGAAAGCAGTTAACTGTGTTACGTGTTGGCGCTGTGGCTTAGTTGGTTAAAGTGCCTGTCTAGCAAACAGGAGATCCTGAATTCGAATCTCAGCCGTGCCTATCTTTTCACATGTCTAAATACCACATGCTGTGCAGAGGCCGACCTGGCCGCAGCGCTAATTGGTTGGTTATTGTGTAATAAGCATTTCCCAGTGTATTCTGCAAAAAGTTGGTATAAGAATACAATTTGGATTGGGAAATAATATCTCTAATGTATCTGTCTTAAATATGAGTACTCTTATCATGGGACAACTATCCCATTTTCTACTTTGTATGGTTGGTGCACAGGCATGGTTACCCAGCAAATATCCTTAAGATTGAACAAACAGACACTAGAAAAACATAAAACTCACAGAATAAAACTTGGCTGGGGAAGTACAAAGCTCATGCCGACCCATTAGAAGGAATGGCTTTTGGGGTTGTTGGTCTTCTAAGAGCTTTGGCACAAAAGGAGAGCCTCAACCTTGTTTCAGTAGCTTGAACCTGTGAACAGGTGTCGGAATATGTGGATCCCACCCTCAGTGCAGTAACTATTGTCTGATTAATGTTTCTCAAGCTATTTGGAGATCTAATGGCCAATGATTTTGAAAAATTATTTCTCAAACTAAGACTATTGCTTGCAAAACTTGAGACGTGTGTGTGGATTCCTTGTTATAAAGTTGGTGAAGGTGCTTGGCTTACCATAGTCGGTGGCGCTGTGGCTTAGTTGGTTAAAGCGCCTGTCTAGTAAACAGGAGATCCTGAGTTCAAATCTCAGCAGTGCCTTCACTGTGCGACATATTTCTTTTGTAAATTCCATATCCTCTGTTGCTAAGGTTACCAGGCAGTTACCTGACAGGCAGACCTAATGGTTCATATGTTTTTGTATGTATATATTACTTTATAAAGCGCTACTTATATATGAAGCACTGTACAATTTGACATTGTAGAAAAGTACACACAGGAGGATGACCCCAGTCATGAGCTATAAGTAAACATATCATGTATAAACATGGGGGCGACTTTAATCAGGTTAAATTTCAAGGCATAGGAGTGTTAAATTAGGACCAAGGGGAGGAGATATCAAAAGGATTATTGATCAAAGAGAAGTATATTGGATATTTACTTTGAAAACAAGGCACCTATATGGTCTTAATAATGATTGGGAAGTAACTTGTTTCTTCTAATTACATATACATATACTTCATTGTACTTAAATCATGTTTATCATGTTCTAAAAGTGTCAGATAATTTATTATATGCACCAAAGTGCTATCGATATTTGCAGAGCTACGTGTGCCCACTGTTAAATGGGAAAACCAGGAGATAGAAAGATTTACATCAAACTGAGCCAAATTTTATTTTAATTAACTGTGAGATGGTAACTGTGATGTGGCGCTGTGGCTTAGTTGGTTAAAGCGTCTGTCTCGTAAACAGAAGATCCTGAGTTCGACTCTCAGCAGTGCCTAAGCTTTAATGACATGTCTTACTACATACATCTTGTTGGATGTGATCTGACAAACCCTATGATATCTCCTGTGTAGTTAAGTCCTGATTGTGTAAAATCTGTGACTAGTTTTAAATAGGAAATCTAATGACCAAAGTTTCTGAGAAGTGTTTATCAAAGTCCTTACAGACTAAGCAGGTGGATAATGTACAGACACAAATCAAGGGCAAAAGTGTACAAAGGTTTGGATATTGGCCCTTAAGTGTCAGAACTGGACCAGATAAAGTTATAGTGTTCCTGAAGGTACAATCTGAATTTCCTGGAGTTATTCAGGGATATTGTAGCGTAAGCATTTCCAAGTGTATTCTGCCAGTATTCCTAACCTGCAGATCTGGTCCAAACACTTCATACTTTGGGAATGGATACATTGAATCAGGCTTATACAAGACGGGGTGGCCGAGTGGTTAAGGCGATGGACTGCTAATCCATTTGTGGGTTCGAATCCCATTCTCGTCGCAATGTAATTTTTAAAAATTAGTGCACTCACTAATGTAGTGTCATCTGTGAGTAAGAGTGGCCATAGACATACAGATCCTGTCGTACAAATCGAGGATTCGTACGATTTTCGGATTGTGTGTGGGGAGTGCCGACAGCTTTCGTCCGGGAGTGCCGACGGCTTTCTTCCGGCAGAGCCTATGGCACAACGTAATCGGATCGTTCGGCCATACGGCTGAAGAATCAGATTACCCCCGATATAGCCATGCTCATTAATGGCATATTGGGGAAAAATCCGCTCCTTTGGCGATGTCGCCAAACAAGCGGATCTTTGCGTCTATGGCCACCTTAAGGCATGGTATCGTAAGCTCTGTTAATACCTATAATACTAGTTGCTACTGCCAAAGTCGACCTACTCCAAGTCTGGTGTTTATGATTGGAGCTGTTAAGTTGGCATAAGAATACAATTTGAATGGGGAAGTAAATGAGGGATTCTGAGTTGGCATTGTCTTGATGATAGATAGATAGACAGATAGACAGACAGACAGACAGACAGACAGACAGACAGACAGACAGACAGACAGACAGACAGACAGATAGATAGATAGATAGATAGATAGATAGATAGATAGATAGATAGATAGATAGAGATATCCCATACTGCATGAGGATCACTGAGTGATATTTGGATTTAACTGTGCTCTCATTTTTCATCCACAATAATTAGGTTATTTGCTTGAGTAACCGTATGGTAGGTAACTAATCCAACTGCAACAGGGCAGGAAAGACATTGCCTGTGTTGCTGGTTACCCACCAATGTTTCTTACTCTACAGGTAGAATTTATTATTCTCACTAGACTATACAACCCCTTTTACATTGGCTCTTCAGCCTGTTTTAATTGTTTTTAACCCCAAAGCAAAAAAAAGGATATAGCTTAAAATCTGGATTTATTAAGATAACATACTTTCCTGTATCTGTGTCTGTGCTATGGCTGCACTGGAGCCTGTGACCTACTTGATTTTTCAGGATTCATTGAGGTCTAGCATGGTGACAAGACACTGGTGCACTGTTTATGTGGTGCTGCTATTCAAAAAGGCTTCCCGTTCTCAGCCTCAAAACTATAGGGTGGTTAATCTGACTTCAGAGTTAGGAAAGCTTTTTGAAGGGGTAAGATTAAGGGATAAGATAATATTGATGATTGATAATATTGATTGATTGATGATATTGAAGAAATGTGTTTAAAAAAAGTAGTTTTTTGGGTAGATTTATTGAAAAAACAAAAACAAGACCAGTCTTAAAGTCCTGTTCCACTTCCTGTTGCCTCCTTTCCCAGGCTGTACAGGGGAGCTGACTGCACTCCCCACATTACTTTGTAGGATAGGAACCAATCAGCAGCTATGCTGACCTGATAGGGAACTGAAGCCTTTGTTTGCTTGTATGACTGCAGGGCTGTGATTGGCTATCCCCCTCCTATTGTGCTTCTGGCAGGGACTGTTAGGCAGGACCTGTTCCCCCAGCTGGCCCATAAAGTGATGCTGTTGCGCAACTTATCTATTGCTCGTTCGTGCATCATTCACGTGCCTTGGTGACACGTTCATTCATGTGCACGGTGGGGGAAGAAGTTTGGTGATCAGGAGGGGGCCCCTAAGTCTGCTACTACAGTTATAGCAATAAATTCCCCTCCTTCCTTCTCAATTAGATCTGAACTGAATTTCATGTATGTCTTGATGAAGCATCAATGTATCTGAATGGTTCCCTAAAAGCCCCGTGTTTGTGTGGAAAGTCCTGAAACTTCTGCAGGAGACCACGCAATTTGGTTTCCAAAATCTTGGATTGCAAACTTTGAATAATTAGAAAAATACTTGGCTGGAGGACCCAATGGATAGAGTGTTATTTAATACTATTTTGAGTCATTGGGAGCTTATGCATTTGTTTTTGTCTGGTTATCCTGCACTTCCCAGCTGAGGGAAAACAACCTGGCAAATGTGCGATAAAGAAAAAAAGAAATAAAAACATTTGATTCGTTGCTGCCCTCTGCTGATTCTCTGGAAATGCTTTCCAACAAGGATTCCAATATCTCATTATCCAAATATGTTGAGAACTAACACAAACATTTAAATTTCAGATTCGTTTTATAACATTGAAGTAAAAACTTTTCTAAACATTAAAAATTCCGATTCCAAAAATTCCATTGCTGAAATCATCTTTATTCTTGGGACTTCATTGGGAATTGAGAGTCTGATTATGAATGACAGATCTAGGGGTTTATTTATTAAGGTTAAAATTGTGTTTTCTGTTATTACTTTGGTCAAAATTCAAATTTTACAAGATTTATTATACCCTGGCCCTGGAAATTGGTCAATTTGGAAAATACACCATCTAAAACCTGTCGAGGTCATGTAGGAGTCAATGGCAGAGGTCCCTTGAAGCATTTGAAAATGTTCGAATTTTTCCACAGGGTTTTGCCCCAAAAACTTCATGTGGTTCGAGTTTTTCCTGCCGAAAACTCGATTAATTCTAGTTGTCGGGTTTCTCAACTTGAATTCGCACAATCAGTTTTTTTCCATTTGAGTTTATTTCTTAAATAAGAAACCATTTGAGTTGTGAGTTCATTCAGGTTTATTTAAGTTCATTCAAGGTAAAAAAAAACTATTACATTCAACCTTTGATAAATAACCCAACTAATACAGCTTTTAGAGGGGCTCCTTTTGCCTAAAAAATATAGTCAAGTTCACTTTTTAGCATCACCAGAAGTCCTGTCTTTCTACATGCAGGATTTTTTCCAAAGTCAGTTATTTTGTTCTGGAATCAGTTATTCGAATGAGCTCTAATATATCTGTTGTATTAGCTCTCACTAATACTATTTTGAGTCATTGGGGGCTTATACATTTGTTTTTGTCTGGTGATCCTGCACTTCCCAGCTGAGGGAAAACAACCTGGCAAATGTGCGATAAAGAAAAAAAGAGGTTAAAACACTTAATTCGCTGCTGCCCTCTGCTGATTCTGTGAAAATACTTTCCATCCAGGTTTATTTGATACAATAGAAAAGGATTTGGAATTATTTCTTAGTGCGACATGTTCCCTTTAAGGAAGTATTTCTTCTCTTCGCATGTGGCCCCTACACACTCTAGTGATTGGATTGGGTGCTTGCAGTGTTATTGACACCAAGTGCAGAAGTAAAGACGCCCTATTTTGTCCACGATAGGGACATGGCAGTGGGCTCCATTTTATGGTTTATATAGAGTATATGGTCTTATATGAAAAAGTATCATGTATGCAGTTTACATACCAATGCAACTAGATACTTGAAATGTATATGTATAATAAAGTTGTGTTTAATTGAGAGCATGGCTCAACCATTCGATATTGACTGCCGTGAGGGTGCTATAATCACCTATGAGTAAGTGCCGGAGGGTACAAAATGCACAAGGTAGAGAAGAATGGGGTCAATATGCTGAAATGCTTTTAATACATAGGGTCATTTAGTCAGCACTTGTGCCTTTCACATTGCTTAAATCTGGTGCAAGTCCAACAGTTTCCACCTTCAACTTGTTTGCCAAATACTTGTATCATGGACAGCACCATTTACGATTTTTCTTTTCTTTAAAAAGCCTTTATTAAGCCATGGGCTCTGACCCAAACAAACCAGCAATGTTTCAGGCCACCATTGGTCTTTTATCAAGGCACCTCAGCAGTTATTTATACATTGCATCATAGTGACCCCTAATGGTGTATTCAGACATTTACAAACACCCATACAATATATCACCTATGCAGTCTACAACATTGTTTCCATTTCAATACATAGAATTACATGTGGATACTTCTGTCCACCTTAGTGAAACATCGTTTTCCTTAGTGTCCATAAATTTTCTCATGAAAAATCTTAACTGTAAAAATATACAAAAGATACATATAAGTAAAATATTCTCGATAAATATACAGATAAAAAATGGTTTGTTAAAAAATTGTTTAACGATAAATCTTACTTAAATCATATTCCCTGTTGAGGCCATGGGGGGCTAACGTTTCCAATTTTCTGATCCATCTTGCTTCTTTTATCGGTCTCCCCCTCTTTTTGGGTACATTGTCTATTATTTGATATTTTAATTGTTGAACCCCATGGCCTGCAACAAGGAAGGGGTTTGCAACTGCTTGATCACTTTTTTTAGTATTGATAGTAGACTTGACATTGTTAGATAGATAAATCCCATGTTGCATGAGGTGACATTACATTGTGCCAAATGGTTGTATATTGTGACATTAACACCCAGTACATCTCCCAGTCTCCCAATCCCAATTGCCTTATCCAATGAGTCAGTGCAGTAACTAATGTCTGATTAAGGTTTCTCAAGCTTTTTGCATTCTATAGTAGGAGATCTAATGGCCAAAAAGCAGTTGGTGAAAGCAGGTCACTGTGCTAGGTCTTCCCGCTGTGGCTTAGTTGGTTAAGTCGACTGTCTAGTAAACAGGAGATCTTGAGTTTGAATCTCAGCAGTGCCTATATCTTTTCACATGTCTAAATACCACATGCTGTGCATAGGCCGACCAGGCTGCAGGGCTAATTGGTTGGTTATTGTGAAATAAGCATTTCCCAGTACATTCTGCAAACAGTTGGTATAAGAATACAATTTGGATTGGGAAATAATATCTCTAATGTATCTGTTTTAAATATGAGTACTCTTATCATGGGACAACTATCCCACTTTCAACTTTGTATGGTTGGTGCACAGGCATGGTTACCCAGCAAATATCCTTAAGATTGAACAAACAGACAGCAGAAAAACATAAAACTCACGCACAACTTAGTTGAGTCACAGAATAAAACCTGGCTGTTCAAGTACAAAGCTCATGCCAACCTGTTAGAAAGAATGGCTTTTAGGGTTGTTGGCCTTCTAAGAGCTTTGGCACAAAAGGATCAGACTTGTTGGATGTGATCTGTCGATCTGACAAACCCTATGATATCTCCTGTGTAGTTAAGTCCTGATTGTGTAATATATGTGACTAGTTTTATGTAGGTAGGAAATCTAATGACCAATGTTTCTGAGAAGTATTTATTAAGAAAGAATACACCTTTGAAAGAGAATCAATTGATATCTTAGTGGAGGATTCCATAAACTCAACCAAAGCTGCTAGTAACCAATAATCAGAGAGAATAAGGTTGTTTTTATTAAGGATCAGAAAATGACCACATTGGCAAACTCTATAAAAATATCTATCCGACTCATACAATTTGAATTTTTCTTTGAATTCTAACTGAGGGATTAAGTTCTTATTAAGAGGATCCATTAGATCTTTCACTAAAACAACTTTTTTTTTCTAAATGAAAAATAAAGCAGATGGAGACTTTAACAAGTCTGAAGGTTTAAGTAAAAGTTTAGCAGGCATAAACTGCGTTTGTGTATAGCTGAAGGAGTGATTACAAAATAGAAGTTTCCAAACATATATAGTATCTCGAAAAAGAGGATTCTTTTTGAAGTCACAAGGCACATTTTTTTCCAGTTGATCTGCAAAACTAAACCGATTTGCTCTCTACTCAATCTTTTCTCCTTGGCTGACATCAACACTGTTCCTCTTCTTGGTGAAATCAAGACAATAATCATGACAATTATGATACAATTTAGGGGAATTGCTTTCCCTTCATCACCATAGGATCTGAAATACATTGACCATAGCCACTGGCACCAAAGTGCTATCGATATTTGCAGAGTTACGTGTGCCACTGTCATATGGAAAGACCAGGAAATAGAAAGATTTACATCAAACTGAGTCAAACTTTATTTTTATTAACTGTGATATAGTAACTGTGATGTGGTGCTGTGACTTAGATGGTGCAGTGCCTAAGGTTTAATGACATTATTCTTTTTCTGGTGCTATAAATAATTGTGTAGATGATATCCTATTAATAAGATATCTCAAGCTCTTTGTAGTTCTACCAACCTATTCTACTTGGTGCAAGTTGCTGCAATGTAGGCTGGTGTCAACATATTACAGATCTTGTTGAATATTGTTTTGGATATTGTCCCTTAAAGTGCCAGGACTGGACCAGATAAAGTTATAGTGTTCCTGAAGGTAAAATCTGAATTTCCTCTAGTTATTCAGGGATATTGTAGTCAGGCCCGGACTGGCAATCTGTGGGTTCTGGTCACAGAATAAAACTTGGCTGGGGAAGTACAAAGCTCATGCCGACCCATTAGAAGGAATGGCTTTTGGGGTTGTTGGTCTTCTAAGAGCTTTGGCACAAAAGGAGAGCCTCAACCTTGTTTCAGTAGCTTGAACCTGTGAACAGGTATCGGAATATGTGGATCCCACCCTCAGTGCAGTAACTATTGTCTGATTAAGGTTTCTCAAGCTATTTGGAGATCTAATGGCCAATGTTTTTGAAAAATTATTTCTCAAAGTAAGAATATTGCTTGCAAAACTTGAGACGTGTGTGTGGATTTCTTGTTATAGAGTTGGTGAAGGTGCTCGTCTGAGGAAATTGGTGGCGCTGTGGCTTAGTTGGTTAAAGCGCCTGTCTAGCAAACAGGAGATCCTGAGTTCGACTCTCAGCAGTGCCTTAACTTTGCAACATATTTATTTAATAAATGCCATATCCTCTGTTAGTAAGGTGACCAGGCAGTTACCTGACAGGCAGACCTAATGGTTCATATGTTTTTGTATGTATATATATATTACTTTATAAAGCGCTACTTATATACGGAGCACTGTACTATTTGACATTGTAGAAAAGTACACACAGGAGGATGAGCACAGTCATGAGCTATAGATAAACATATCATGTATAAACATGGGGGTGACTTTAATCAGGTTAAATTTCAAGGCATAGAGAGTGTTAAATTAGGGGAGGAGGAGATAAAGCTGAGGTAGTTGGTGCCGCTGTGGCTTAGTTGGTTAAAGCGCCTGTCTAGTAAACAGGAGATCCTGAGTTCAAATCTCATCAGTGCCTTCACTTTGCGACATATTTATTTTATAAATGCCATATCCTCTGTTGCTAAAGTGACCAGGCAGTTACCTGACAGGCAGACCTAATGGTTCATATGTTTTTGTATGTATGTATATATTACTTTATAAAGCACTACTTAGATATGAAGCACTGTACAATTTGACATTGTAGAAAAGTACACACAGGAGGATGAGCACAGTCATGAGCTATAGGTAAACATATCATGTATAAACATGGGGTGACTTTAATCAGGTTAATTTACAAGGCATAGGAGTTTTAAATTAGGACCAATTTAATCAAGTCAAATTTCAAGGCATAGAGAGTGTTAAATTAGGGGAGGAGGAGATATCAAAAGGATTATTGATCAAAGAAAAGTTTATTGGATATTTACTTTGAAAACACGGCACCCATATGGTCTTAATAATGATTGGGAAGTAACTTGTTTCTTCTAATTACATATACATATACTTCATTGTACTTAAATCATGTTTATCATGTTCTAAAAATGTCAGATAATTTATTATATGCACCAAAGTGCTATCGATATTTGCAGAGCTACGTGTGCCCACTGTTAAATGGGAAAACCAGGAGATAGAAAGATTTACATCAAACTGAGCCAAATTTTATTTTAATTAACTGTGAGATGATAACTGTGATGTGGCGCTGTGGCTTAGTTGGTCTGTCTTGTAAACAGAAGATCCTGAGTTCGACTCTCAGCAGTGCCTAAGGTTTAATGACATGTCTATATTACTATTAACTTTCTGCTATAAATAATTGTGTAGATTATATCCTATTAATAAGCTATTTTAAGCTCTTTGTAGTTCTACCAACCTATTCTAATTGGTGCAAGTTGCTGCAATGGAGGCTGGTGTCAACATATTACAGATCTTGTTGGATGGGATCTGTCGATCTGACAAACCCTATGATATCTCCTGTGTAGTTAAGTCCTGATTTTGTAAAATATGTGACTAGTTTTATGTAGGAAATCTAATGACCAATGTTTCTGAGAAGTGTTTATCAAAGTCCTTACAGACTAAGCAGGTGGATAATGTACAGACACAAATCGAGGGCAAAAGTGTACAAAGGTTTGGATATTGGCCCTTAAGTGTCAGAACTGGACCAGATAAAGTTATAGTGTTCCTGAAGGTACAATCTGAATTTCCTGGAGTTATTCAGGGATATTGTAGCGTAAGTATTTCCAAGTGCATTCTGCCAGTATTCCTAACCTGCAGATCTGGGCCAAACACTTCATACTTTGGTAATGGATACATTGTTATAGGTGAGTACAAAACGAGGTGGCAGACTGGTTAAGGCGATGGACTGCTAATCCATTGTGCTCTGCACGCGTTGGTTTGAATCCCATCCTTGTCGCAATGTAATTTTCAAAAATTAGTGCACTCACTAATGTAGTATCATCTGTGAGTAAGAGTGGCCATAGACACACAGATCCTATAATACGATTTTCGGATCGTGTGTGGGGAGTGCCGACAGCTTTCGTCTGGCGGAGACAAACAATCAGATTACCCACGATATAGCCATACTCATTAATGGCATATCGGGGAAAGATCCGCTCATTTGGCAATATCGCTAAACGAGCGGATCTTTGCATCTATGGCCACCTTAAAGGGATACTGTCATAAAGGCTGAAATATAGCAAGATAAGAGAGCAGAGCTGTCATTCTGTTAGGCTTGTAGTACGGTCCCCCTATGGAGCACACAGACCAGAGACAAGCTAGGGAGGTTTGGGTGTTGTTCTCATCCAGACAAACACTCTTCAGTTTGATATGTTAAAGGGATACTGTCATGGGAAAAAAACATTTTTTTCAAAATGAATCAGTTAATAGTGCTGCTCCAGCAGAATTCTGCACTGAAATCCATTTCTCAAAAGAGCAAACAGATTTTTTATATTCAGTTTTGAAATCTGACATGGGGCTAGACATATTGTCAATTTCCCAGCTGTCTCAAGTCATGCGACTTGTGCTCTGATAAACTTCAGTCACTCTTCGCTGCTGTACTGCAAGTTGGAGTGATATCACCCCCTCCCTTTTCCCAGCACTATTAACTGATGCGTTTTGAAAAAAACATGTTTTCCGATGACAGGATCCCCTTTAAGGCATGGTATCTTAAGCTCTGTTAATACCTATAATACCTATTAATACCTATAGTACCTGTTAATACCTATAATACTAGTTGCTACTGTCAAAGTCGAACTACTCCAGGTCTGGTGTTTATGATTGGAGCTGTTAAGTTGGTATAAGAATACATTTTGAATGGGGAAATAATATCTCTAATGTATCTGTCTCAAATATGATTGCTCTTATCATGGGACAACTATTGGTTTACAGCCTTTTAAGTAGGAGATTAATGAGAATGCGAGACAGACAGACAGACAGATAGAGACAGACAGACAGAGAGAGAGAGAGAGAACAGACAGACAGACAGACAGACAGATAGATAGATAGATAGATAGATAGATAGATAGATAGATAGATAGATAGACAGACAGACAGACAGACAGACCGATATATGCCATATTGCATGAGGATCACTAAGTGATATTTGGACTTAACTGTGCTCTCATTTTTCATCCACAATAATTTATTTATAAGGTTATTTGCTTGAGTAACCGTATGGTAGGTAACTAATCCAACTGCAACAGGGCAGGAAAGACATTGCCTGTGTTGCTGGTTACCCACCAATGTTTCTTACTCTACAGGTAGAATTTATTATTCTCACTGGACTATACACCCCCTTTTACATTGGCTCTTCAGCCTGTTTTAATTGTTTTTAAACACTAATGTGCCAGTGCACTATACTCCTCTATATATTGAAGAAATGTGTCGTTTTTTGGGTAGATTTATTGAAAAAACAAAAACAAGACCAGTCTCAAAGCCCTGTTCCACTTCCTGTTGCCTCCTTTCCCAGGCTGTACAGGGGAGCTGGCTGCACTCCGCACATTACTTTGTAGGATAGGAACCAATCAGCAGCTATGCTGACCTGATAGGGAACTGAAGCCTTTGTTTGCTTGTATTACTACAGGGCTGTGATTGGCTATCCCCCTCCTATTGTGCTTCTGGCAGGGACTATTAGGCAGGACCTGTTCCCCCAGCTGGCCCATAAAGAGATGCTGTTGCGCAACGCATATATTGCTCGTTCGTGCATCATTCACGTGCATTGGTGTCGCGTTCATTCATGTGCACAGTGGGGGCAGGAGTTTGGAGATCAGGAGGGGGCCTGTGGGTCTGCTACTACAGTTATAGCAATAACACAGGCATGGAAGTACAAAGCTCATGCCGACCCATTAGAAGGAATGGCTTTTGGGGTTGTTCTAAGAGCTTTGGCACAAAAGGAGATCCTCAACCTTGTTTCAGTAGCTTGAACCTGTGAACAGGTATCGAAATATGTGGATCCCACCCTCAGTGCAGTAACTATTGTCTGATTAAGGTTTCTCAAGCTATTTGCATTCTTTAGTAGGAGATCTAATGGCCAATGTTTTGGAAAAATAATTTCCTGTCCTTTGCATGGCAGTGGGCCAATAAGGGGTTAATCCCCCGCCGGAAGGCGGCACAGGAAGTACAATAAAAGTCCCTCCGGGTCCCCCCGTGCCCATCTCAATTCTCCTGTCGAAGATACCCCCCATACCGAGGTGCTACTCTCTCCCTCTGAAGCGCCTGGGACCGAGGTCTCTTACCTTGTGTGTGGCCGCAATGCTGCTTTAACGGAGGTAGCGCATGCGCAATAAGACGCCAGCGCCCATCCATCTAATGTCGCCTACGTTTTCTACGTTGTGAATTTGCGCGCTCGCCTTTTCGCGCCGGTGTAGAAAGGACGAGCGCATCACAGGTTAGTTCCTCATATGATATCAAACGAACAGGATGGTGTTCTCTATTTCTCTGGCAAGATATCCCGAGGTTGAGGATTCTGTGTGCCTCTGTATTCTCTATTGATTCCAGGTGTAAGTTATATGGAGGTTTAAAACGCTTGGAGCCTTATTCTTATGGAATATCTCTTTAACTACTTGACAATGTTATTTATTTTCCTCCAGACTGTCAATTATGAGCTGCAGACACTCAGGCTCCAGGGGGTAAGGCACTAAGAGAGTTTTTTCCATCTTGATTGATGCAAACTACAAGCAGCGGTGAGTAATTATAATACCTTATTTTTTCAGGAGTCCCCCATTAAGAGAGGAATCTCAAAGATGGAAGACTCCCAGAACTGCACTCTCAGAAGTGTCTTCAGGAAGTGCCTGGGCCCTCCTCTGATCAACTGCACTCCATTAAAGACTGGATGCAGACTACCATAAAACAATCTATGAGTGATATGGTCAATGTAATTACTGAGAAAGTACTACACAATCTAGATGAAAGGCACAAGACCCCCTCCTCTATGACTGAGGCCAGTGGCAGACCTCACAGGAACACGCACTACTCCAGTTTTTCTGAAGGGGAACTATCCCTAACTGACCAAGAAGCACAGTTTGAAGATACCTGTTCTTTCAACCTTGAATACCTAGAACCACTCATCAAAGCGATGAGATTTTCTCTGGAACTTGACAATACCGAGGATACTCCTAAACATGATAAAATGTTCAGATCAGCGGTCAAGAAAGGAGAAAAATTCCCGGTACATTAAAGATACCATTTTGGAGGAATGGAAAAACGAAATTGGGATGCTTTCTCATTCCAATGGAACTTTCAACTGGCTTACATTTTCCCTCCAATCTCGATGTTAGCATAGACCATCAAAAATTCAGGAGGACAAAGCTCAGGTCATCCTCATAGCCCCCTGGTGGCCGAGAAGACTCTGGTTCCCCCTCTTACTTCAGATGTCTCAGGAGGAGCCCTTCAGACTCCTTGTAACTCAGAACCTTTTACACCAGGGATCCCTACTGCACCCAGATCCAGGGTACTGGGCCCTGACTGCATGGAGATTAAAAGGATAAAACTCAGAAAGGAAGGACTATCAGAGGGAGCAATCGACACACTAATTTCATCAAGAAAGATGTCTACCTCTTCCAAATACAACAAAATCTGGGAAAAAATTTCCAGTTGGGGGTTAGAGAAATTTGGATCGTTTTTCCACATCTCAGAGGTCACCATCATCGAATTCCTGCAGTCAGGTTTAGAGGCCAGTCTCAGCACCTCTACTTTGAAAGGTCAGATTTCTGCCATATCTGCTTATACAGATATACAATAGTCCTCATATCCTCTGATTAAAAAGTTTTTCAAGGGCCTCATCAGAATCCATCCTCCAGTTAAAGACACAGTCCCTCCCTGGGACCTCTCCCTAGTACTGGATGCATTAACCAAAGCACCCTTTGAACCTTTAGATGACTTACCATTAAAAATTCTGACGTTGAAGACGGTATTCCTACTTGCCATTTCCTCAGCAAAAAGAGTGGGAGAACTACATGCTCTCTCATCTGATGAAACTAAGATCCAGTTCCTTCATGATAAAGTTACTTTAAAAACTCGAGACAACTTCATTCCCAAGGTTGCCACAAAATTCCACATGTCCCAAGACATAGTGCTTTCTTAATTTTTTGAGAATCCCAAGAACGAAGGAGAGAAAAGATTCCATAATCTCGATGTGGTGAGATGCCTAAAGCTCTATCTACACAAGGTGTCAAGTTTCAGGAAATCTGAAAATCTTCTTCTTTTCGGAGGTCCTAGACAAGGCATGGGAGCTTCCAAAAAAGTAATCTCAGCATGGATTAAAGAATGCATTCTCATGGCCTACTCCTCTCAGACAGTACCTGGGCCATCATCAGCCAAACCACACTCCACCAGAGGTATAGCAGCGTCTTGGGCCTTCCGTGCCAAAGTTCCAGCTGACGAGATCTGCAAAGCTGCTACCTGGAAAAACCTACACACTTTTTCAAAACACTACTGTTTTGATGTTTATTCAAAAAACCTAGCTGGGTTTGAGCTAAGTGTACTTTCAGCTGCTGCAATAAAAGTTCCTGAATAATCCCTCCCTATGTGTTCTGCTTTTTATATCCCCTTATTGGCCCACTGCCATGCAAAGGACAGGAAAAGAGAAAATCTTAACATACTTACTGTGATTTTCATTTCCTGGACTGTAGCATGGCAGTGGGCAGGGGTTTCCCTCCCTACTAGGGGGTATTGTCTCCAGTCATTGAGATGGGCACGGGGGGACCCGGATGGACTTTTATTGTACTTCCTGTGCCGCCTTCTGGCGGGGGATTAACCCCTTATTGGCCCACTGCCATGCTACAATCCAGGAAATGAAAATCACGGTAAGATTTTCTGTAAGAATATTGCTTGCAAAGCTTGAGACTTCTGTGTGGATTCCTTGATATAGAGTTGGTGAAAGAGTTTCAGAGTGGTAGTTGGTGGTGCTGTGGCTTAGTTGGTTAAAGCGCCTGTCTAGTAAACAGGAGATCGTGAGTTCGAATCTCAGCAGTGCCGTAACTTTGCACCATATTTATTTTATAAATTCCATATCCTCTGTTGCTAAAGTGACCAGGCAGTTACCTGCCAGGCAGACCTAATGGTTCATATGTTTTTGTATATATATATATATTAATTTATAAATCGCTACTTATATACAGAGCGCAGTTCAATTTGACATTGTAGAAAAGTACACACAGGAGGATGAGCACAGTCATGAGCGATTGGTAAACATATCATGTATAAACATGGGGGTGACTTTAATCAGGTTAAATTTCAAGGCATAGAGAGAGTTAAATTAGGACCAAGGGGAGGAGATATCAAAAGGATTATTGATCAAAGAGAAGTATATTGGATATTTAGTTTGAAAACACAGCACCCATATGGTCTTAATAATGAATGGGAAGTAACTTGTTTCTTCTAATTACATATACATATACTTCATTGTATTTCTTCATGTTTATCATGTTCTAAAAGTGTCAGATAATTTATTATATGCACCAAAGTGCTATCGATATTTGCAGAGCTACGTGTGCCCACTGTTAAATGGAAAAACCAGGAAATAGAAAGATTTACAGCAAACTGAGCCAAATTTTATTTTAATTAACTGTGAGATGGTAACTGTGATGTGGCGCTGTGGCTTAGTTGGTTAAAGCGTCTGTCTCGTAAACAGAAGATATTGAGTTTGACTCTCAGCAGTGCCTATGGTCAACAGATTTTGTTGGATGTGATCTGACAAACCCTATGATATCTCCTGTGTAGTTAAGTCCTGATTGTGTAAAATCTGTGACTAGTTTTAAGTAGGAAATCTAATGATCAAAGTTTCTGAGAAGTGTTTATCAAAGTCCTTACAGACTAAGCAGGTGGATAATGTACAGACACAAATCGAGGGCAAAAGTGTACAAAGGTTTGGATATTGGCCCTTAAGTGTCAGAACTGGACCAGATAAAGTTATAGTGTTCCTGAAGGTACAATCTGAATTTCCTGGAGTTATTCAGGGATATTGTAGCGTAAGCATTTCCAAGTGCATTCTGCCAATATTCCTAACCTGCAGATCTGGGCCAAACACTTCATACTTTGGGAATGGATACATTGGATCAGATGTATACAAGAGAAGGTGGCCGAGAGGTTAAGGCGATGGACTGCTAATTCATTGTGCTCTGCATGCATGGTTTCGAATCCCATCGTCGTTGCAATGTATTTTTCAAAAATGAGTGCATTTATAGTTGATTAAGGCATGGTATCTTAATCTCTGTTAATACCTATCATACTAGTTGCTACTGCCAAAGTCGAACTACTCCAAGTCTGGTGTTTATGATTGGAACTGTTAAGTTGGTATAAGAATACAATTTGAATGGGGAAGTAATATCTCTAATGTATCTGTCTCAAATATGATTACTCTTATCATGGGACAACTATTGGTTTACAGCTTTTTAAGTAGGAGATTAATGAGAATGCGAGTTCTTTCCACTTTGTATGGTTGGTGCACATTTTGTGGCATGAATTATTGGTGTTGTGGCTTGGTAGATTATTGTTCCTGCCTTGTAAATGAGGGATTCTGAGTTGGTAGCGTCTTGATTATAGATAGATAAATCCCATGTTGCAGGAGGTGATGTAACAGAGTGCCAAATGGTTGTATATTGTGAAACTTCATATTTTGGTGCTGGATAGGATGGCAAAGCATATAAGACAAGGTGGCCAAGTGGTTAAGAGGATGGACTGCTAAACCGTTTTGCTCTCTACTCAATCTTTTCTCCTTGGCTTACATCACCACCGTTCCTCTTCTTGGTAAAATAAAGACAATGATCATGACAATGATGATACAATTTAGGGGAATTGCTTTCCCTTCATCGCCATAGGATCTGGAATACATTGACTATAGCCACTTGCACCAAAGTGCTATCGATATTTGCAGAGTTATGTGTGCCACTGTCATATGAAAAGACCAGGAAATAGAAAGATTTACATCAAACTGAGCCAAATTTTATTTTAATTAACTGTGATATGGTAAAATAATTGCTTGACTGTCTGGCGCTGTGGCTTAGTTGGTCAAAGCGTCTGTCTCGTAAACAGGAGATCCTGAGTTTGACTCTCAACAGTGCCTAAGGTTTAATAACATGTCTATAACTTTTCTGGTGTTATTAACTAATTGTGTAGGTGATATTCTATTAGTAAGATATCTCCAGCTCTTTTTGTAGTAAACATATCATGTATAAAAATGGGGGCAACTTTAATCAGGTTAAATTTCAAGGAATAGGAGTGTTAAATTAGGACCAAGGGGAGGAGATATCAAAAGGATTATTGATCAAAGAGAAGTAGATTGGATATTTACTTTGAAAACACGGCACCTATATGGTCTTAATAATGATTGGGAAGTAACTTGTTTCTTCTAATTACATATACATATACTTCATTGTATTTCTTCATGTTTATCATGTTCTAAAAGTGTCAGATAATTTATTATATGCACTAAAGTGCTATCGATATTTGCAGAGCTACGTGTGCCCACTGTTAAATGGGAAAACCAGGAAATAGAAAGATTTACATCAAACTGAGCCAAATTTTATTTTAATTAACTGTGAGATGGTAACTGCAATGTGGCGCTGTGGCTTAGTTGGTTAAAGCGTCTGTCTCGTAAACAGAAGATCCTGAGTTCGACTCTCAGCAGTGCCTAAGGTTTAATAACATGTCTATAACTTTTCTGGTGTTAACTAATTGTGTAGATGATATCCTATTAGTAAGATATCTCCAGCTCTTTGTAGTTCTTTTCCCTATTTTACTTGGTGCAAGTTGCTGCAATGTAGTCTGGGGTCAACATATACCAGATCAGACTTACAAAAATACTGAAGTGTCCAAAAACGCACTGCCCACTCGGTTCAAGATAATAGTGCAACTTTCCTCATACAGGTCACCACTTTCCTGATATTTATACTTTTAGTAAAAGAGAAATGAGGAGAGCACTCAATAAGCATAAAAATGCTGTGGTTACTTGTTTAATGCCGACCACCAGTACACTACATATTTCGGGCTTTTGTGCCCTTTATCAAGTGTAACATACAATCAGAACGTGCAGGGTTATAAAACTCCCCTACCATCCCCCACCATTGTTGATGTGAGTAATTGGATCCAAACAAACAGGAGGTGTGTGTTGTAATATCTTTTATACTTGTGTATCATTCTGTGTATTTTCCTTGTAGTTTCTGATATACCCCTTATGTTCCTTAAAGTCCTGCCTCTTTATAGCAAAATAAAGGTGGATGTGAAAAAGGTGTCCAGATTGGATAAGGGGCCAATATTTCTTAAAGGGATACTGTCATGGGAAAAACATTTTTTTTCCAAAATGAATCAGTTAATAGTCCTGCTCCAGCAGAATTCTGCACTGAAATCCATTTCTCAAAAGAGCAAACAGATTTTTTTATATTCAATTTTGAAATCTGACATGGGGCTAGACATATTGTCATTTTCCCAGCTGCCCCAAGTCATGTGACTTGTGCTCTGATAAACTTCAATCACTCTTTACTGCTGTACTGCAAGTTGGAGTGATATCACCCCCCTCCCTTTCCCCCCAGCAGCCAAACAAAAGAACAATGAGAAGGTAACCAGATAACAGCTCCCTAACACAAGATAATAGCTGCCTGGTAGATCTAAGAACAACACTCAATAGTAAAAACCCATGTCTCACTGAGACACATTCAGTTACATTGAGAAGGAAAAACAGCAGCCTGCCAGAAAGCATTTCTCTCCTAAAGTGCACATGACCAGGGGCAGCTGGGAAATTGACAAAATGTCTAGCCCCATGTCAGATTTCAAAATTGAATATAAAAAAAATCTGTTTGCTCTTTTGAGAAATGGATTCAAGTGCAGAATTGTGCTGGAGCAGCACTATTAACTGATGCATTTTGAAAAAAACATGTTTTACCATGACAGTATCCCTTTAATGACAGTTTTGGTCATATCACTATGTTCATTGAATGTAGACACAAAGGATATTTTTTGTTCTGTTACATTTTTGCTGAATTTTTTGGTCTTTTAAATTCTCTCTTGGGAGAGTTTCTACTTCTTTTATGGCATTATTTAATAAAATTGTATTTATATCCCTTTCCAACAAACCGTTCAGTAAGGCAGGTTTTTGCCTTTGTGTAACTCTCTGGGCTGGAACAAATTCTCTTAGCTCTCATATACTGCCCTTTCGGTATGGCTTGTTTTACCTTGGAGTTGTGGAAGCTTTTGGAATGTAGCAAATTGTTTTTGTCTACTGACTTGCGGTATAGACTAGTACACACTTTACCTTCATTTATGCTAATTTTGACATCAAGGAAATTCATTTCAGAATGGGAACACTCATAGGTGAATTTTACGGTCTTCTGGTTCAAATTTGCACACTTTGTCCCTCAATATGGCATTTATAAAAAAACATATGTTGCAAAGCAAAGGCACTGCTGAGATTTGAACTCAGGATCTCCTGTTTACTAGACAGGCGCTTTAACCAACTAAGCCACAGCACCAACTGACTGAACAAGATCTTTAAATAAAATAATTTTCATAGACTTCTCAAGCTGTTCAAGATGAATTCTTGCTTTGATAACCACTTCTCGGAAACATTGGTTATTAGATTTCCTACTTACTTAGATACCTTGCCTTAAGCTCCACATAGACGCGATGATTCTTCTTGCTGAACGACCAATTTTAGGGAAGTCTGACCAATCCTTAGAAATTATCGTGAGGTTAGTGGGATTTGAACGATCGTACATCTTACGATGTTTCAGCCGACATCTGTCAGGAAATTGATCGGCCAGGTCAAAAAATCTTTGTTGGTCCCAGTGCAATGTATCTATGTCTGCAGGGCCAAGCAGGCAGCTCCCCTTTGTTTTCCTGGCAAATTGGTCTTTTTAGTTGATTGTGAATTCGTACGATCGTTCCGAGAAAATCGTGGTCTCACGATGAGGATCTGATCTTTTAAAAATCTCAACATCTATGGCCAGCTTAACTCAATTAAAGGTGCATCAAAGCATCAATCATAACCACAAAACCTGGAATAGTTTGACTTAGATGGTAGAAACTAGTATTAAAGGTATTAACAGAGATTACGATATCTTGCCTTACTCACTCCATGAGGTGTGCACAAATTTTTGGAAAATTTCATCCCGACTAGGATGGGAATTGAACCCACTTGTGCAGAGCACAATGGATTAGCAGTCAATCGCCTTAACCTCTCGGCCAACTCGTCTTGTATTCACCTAAACAAATGTATCCATTCCCAAAGTATGAAGTGTTTGGCCCAGATCTGCAGGTTAGGAATACTTGGAAATGCTTACGCTACAATATCCCTGAATAACTCCAGGAAATTCAGATTGTACCTTCAGGAACACTATAACTTTATCTGGTCCAGTCCTGACACTTAAGGGCCAATATCCAAACCTTTGTACACTTTTGCCCTCGATTTGTGTCTGTACATTATCCACCTGCTTAGTCTGTAAGGACTTTGATAAACACTTCTCAGAAACTTTGGTCATTAGATTTCCTACTTACTATGTTTTAGATCCACAAATCACATTGAACAAGTCTGATCTGGTATATGATGAAGGATATTGGCCCTTAAGTGTCAGGACTGGACCAGATAAAGTTATAGTGTTCCTGAAGGTACAATCTGAATTCTGCATTCTGACAGTATTCCTAACCTGCAGATCTGGGCCAAACACTTCATACTTTGGGAATGGATACATTGGGTTTGGTGTATACAAGACGAGGTGGCCGAGTGGTTAAGGCGATGGACTGCTAATCCATTGGGCTCTGCACGCGTGGGTTCGAATCCCATCCTTGTCGGGATGAACTTTTCAAAAAAATTAGGGCACCTTTAATTGAGCTAAGCTGGCCATAGATGTTGAGATTTTTAAAAGGTCCGATCCTCATCGTGAGACCACAATTTTTTCGGAACGATCGTACTATCGTACAAATTGACCATCAACTAAAAAGACCAATTTACCAAGAAAACAAAGGGTGTTGCATGCTTGGCACAGCAAACATAGATAGATTGCACTGGGACTAACAAAGATTTTTTGACAGATGTCAGCCGAAAAATCGTAAAATGTACGATTGTTCGAATCCCTCTAACCGCACGATAATTTCTAAGGATTGGTCAGACTTCCCTAAAATCGGTCGTTCAGCAAGAAGAATCATCACGTCTATGGGGAGCTTAAGGCAAGGTATCTAAGTAAGTAGGAAATCTAATAACCAATGTTTCTGAGAAGTGTTTATCAAAGCATCTTGAACAGCTTGAGAAGTGTTAGAAAATTATTTTAATTACAGATCTTGCTTAGTCAGTTGGTGCTGTGGCTTAGTTGGTTAAAGCGCCTGTCTAGTAAACAGGAGATCCTGAGTTTGAATCTCAGCAGTGCCTTTGCTTTGATTTTTTTTATAATTATTAATATTGAGGGAAAAAGTGTACAAAAGTTTGGATATTGGTCCTTAAGTTCCAGGAATAGACCAGATAAAGGTATAGGCTTCCTGAAGGTACAATCTGAATTTCCTGGAGTTATTCAGGGATAATGTAGCGTAAGCATTTCCAAGTGCATTCTGCCAGTATTCCTAACCTGCAGATCTGGGCCAAACACTTCATACTTTGGGAATGGTACATGACCGTTGCTATTTATAAGATGAGGTGGACGAGTGGTTCAGGTGAAAGACTGCTAATCCATTGTACTCTATGCGTGTGGGTTCAAATCCCATTCTTGTCAGGATTTAATTTTCAAAAAATTTGTGAACAACTGATGGAGTGAGTAAGGCAAGATATCGTAATCTCTGTTAATACCTTTAATACTAGTTTCTACCATCTGAGTCAAACTATTTCAGGTTTTGTGGTTATGATTGATGCTTTAAAGTTTGTATATGAATACAATTTGGATGGGGATATATTTCTAATGTATCTGTCTTAAATATGAGTACTCGTCACAGGACAACTATTGGTTCATAGCCTTTTAAGTAGGAGATTAATGTGAGTTCTTTCCACTTTGTATGGTTGGTGCACATCTTGTGGCATGTATTATTAGTGTTGTGACTTGGTAGATTCAAGTTCCTGCCTTGTAAATGAGGGATTCTGAGTTGGTAGAATCTTAATGATAGATAGATAAATCCCATCCTGCATGAGGTGATGTAACAGTGTGCCAAATGGTTGTATATTGTGACATTAGCACCCAGTGCATTCTCCCAGTCTCCCAATCTCAAACAGGCCAAAGTGAGCTAGAGCTTCTTTCTTTTCTACATCCACTGATATTCCATCAATGTCCTGACAATTTTCCAACACTGGTAAACATTAGTGTGAGATGAGCTGTGTGTGTGTGTGTAGTCCATTGTCAGAGAATACTACTGCACACCTTTTTAATATCCAGACAAAAAGAATATTTTAGGAAGATATAGTAGAGGGGTTATTATATTACTTTCTGATATGATCATACATTTTAGGTTTAGGTTTAAATTCTGCACATATGAGATATACTTTAGCTATGGCAAAGATAAGGAGATTGCTTCTTTTGTTCTACATTTATTGCTAAATAAACAGTCTATAGCAAACACAGGCATGGTTACCCAGCAAATATCCTTAAGATTGAACAAACAGACAGCAGAAAAACATAAAACTCATACACAACTTATTTGAGTCAAAGAATAAAACTTGGCTGGGTACAAAGCTCTTGCTGACCTGTTAGAAGGAATGGCTTTTGGGGTTGTTGGTCTTCTAAGAGCTTTGGCACAAAAGGAGAGCCTTAACCTTGATTGAGTAGCTTGAACCTGAGAACCGGTGTCAAAATATGTGGATCCCACCCTCAGTGCAGTAACTATTGTCTGATTAAGGGTTCTCAGTGCTTTGCATTCTATAGTAGGAGATCTAATGGCCAATGTTTTTGAAAAATGATTTCTCAAAGTAAGAAAATTAATGGCAAAACTTCTAACATGGGGGTGGATTCCTTTTTAAAGCAGTTGGTGAAAGCTGCTCATTGAAGCAGGTGTCGGTGCTGTGGCTTAGTTGGTTAAAGTGCCTGTCTAGTAAATGGGATTTCCTGAGTTCAAATCTCACATGTCCATTTTATAAATGTCACGTGCCGTGCATAGGCCGACGTGGCTCCGGGGCCAAATAGTTAGTTATTAAAATGAATTGAGCATTTCCCAGTGCATTCTGAAAAATATAGGCCAAACACTTCATATTTTGGTACTGGATAGGATGGTAAAAACATTCAAGACAAGGTGGTAAAGTGGTTAAGATGATGGATTGCTAAACCATTTTGCTCTCTACTCAATCTTTTCTCCTTGGCTTACATCACCACATTTCCTCTTCTTGGTGAAATCAAGACAATGATCATGACAATTATGATACAATATGCTTTCCCTTCATCACCATAGGATCTGGTATACATTGACCGTAGCCGATTGCAGCAAAGTGCAGTTAATTAACTGTGATATGGTAAAAAACATTCATTAGCAGCTGGCGCTGTGGCTTAGTTGGTTAAAGCGCCTGTCTCGTAAACAGGAGATCCTGAGTTCGACTCTCAGCAGTGCCTAAAGATATTGACATGTCTAAGTTTCTTATCTGGTGCTGTTAATTAAATGAGTATATGATATCCTATTAGTAAGATATCTCCAACTCTTTGTAGTCCTTCTACCTGATGTAGGCTGTGGTCAACATATTCCAGATCAGACATGTTGCATGTGATCTGTCTGACTGACAAACCCTATGATATCTCCTGTGTAGTTAAGTCCAGAGTGTGTAAAATCTGAGACTATTTTTAAGTAAGTAGAAAATCTAATGATCAATGTTTCTGAGAAGTGTTTATCAAAGCACCTTTAACAGCTTGAGAAGTGTTAGCAGATTTTTTCATGTAAAGACAATGCATTGTTATAGTGCAAGTCTAGTAAACAACAGATCCTCAGTGCCTTCACTTTGCAACATATTTATTTTATAAATACCATATCCTCTGTTGATAAGGTGACCAGACAGTTACCTGACAGGCCGACCTAATGGTTCATAATTATTTGTATGTATATATTACTTTATAAAGCGCTACTTAGATATGAAGCACTGTACAATTTGACATTGTAAAAAAGTACACACAGGAGGATGAGTGTAGTAATAAGTATAAATATATGGATATTAAGTGATCATGAGAATAATGATACAATTTAGGGGAATTTCTTTCCCTAAATTTCACCATAGGATCTGGAATATATTGACCATAGCCACTTGCACCAAAGTGCTATCGATATTTGCAGAGTTACATGGGCCACTGTCATATGGAAAGACCAGGAAATAGAAAGATTTACATCAAACTGAGCCAAATTTTATTTTAATTAACTGTGAGATGGTAAAAATTACGTTTGACCATCTGGCGCTGTGGCTTAGTTGGTGAAAGCGCCTGTCTCGTAAACAGGAGATCCTGAGTTCGACTCTCAGCAGTGCCTAAGGTTTAATAACATGTCTATAACTTTTCTGGTGTTATTAACTAATTGTGTAGATGATATTCTATTAGTAAGATATCTCCAGCTCTTTGTAGTTGTTCTCCCTATTTTACTTGGTGCAAGTTGCTGCAATGTAGTCTGGGGTCAACATATACTAGATCAGACTTACAAAAATACTGAAGTGTCCAAAAATGCACTGCCCACTCGGTTCAAGATAATAGTGCAACTTTCCTCATACAGGTCACCACTTTCCTGATATTTGTACTTTTAGTAAAAGAGAAATGAGGAGAGCACTCAATAAGCATAAAAATGCTGTGGTTACTTGTTTAATGCCGACCACCAGTACACTACATATTTCGGGCTTATGTGCCCTTTATCAAGTGTAACATACAATCAGAACGTGCAGGGTTATAAAACTCCCCTACCATCCCCCACCATCGTTGATGTGAGTAATTGGATCCAAACAAACAGGAGGTGTGTGTTATAATATCTTTTATACTTGTGTATTTTCCTTGTAGTTTCTGATATACCCCTTATGTTCCTGTATCCTTTTTTTGACCTGTCTCTTGGTCTGTCCCACATAGCCCATGCCACAAGGGAATTTAAGTAGATATACGACAAACATTGAATTACAAGTGGCGTAGCTTTTAATGTTAATATTGTGCCCTTTGGTAGGGTGATTATTTTTGTCACCTTTGTTTATAGAGGAGCAGCAGTTACATTCTAGACAGGGGTGTGTACCATATACTGGTTTGTCTTTAAACTTTTTAGTCTTGCCTCTTGTGTCTGAGGGACAAATCATGTCCCTTAAAGTCCTGCCTCTTTATAGCAAAATAAAGGTGGATGTGAAAAAGGTGTCCAGATTGAATATGGGGCCAATATTTCTTAAAGGGATACTGTCATGGGAAAAACATTTTTTTTTCAAAATGAATCATTTAATGGTGCTGCTCCAGCAGAATTCTGCACTGAAATCCATTTCTCAAAAGAGCAAACAGATTTTTTTCATATTCAATTTTGATATCTGACATGGGGCTAGACATATTGTCAATTTCCCAGCTGCCCAAGTCATGTGACTTGTGCTCTGATAAACTTCAATCACTCTTTACTGCTGTACTGCAAGTTGGAGTGATATCACCCCCTCCCTTTTCACCCCAGCAGCCAAACAATAGAACAATGGGAAGGTAACCAGATAACAGCTCCCTAACACAAGATAACAGCTACCTGGTAGATCTAAGAACAACACTCAATAGTAAAAACCCATGTCCCACTGAGACACATTCAGTTACATTGAGAAGGAAAAACAGCAGCCTGCCAGAAAGCATTTCTCTCCTAAAGTGCAGGCACAAGTCACATGACCAGGGGCAGCTGGGAAATTGACAAAATGTCTAGCCCCATGTCAGATTTCAAAATTGAATATAAAAAAATCTGTTTGCTCTTTTGAGAAACGGATTCCAGTGCAGAATTGTGCTGGAGCAGCACTATTAACTGATGCATTTTGAAAAAAAATGGTTTTCCCATGACAGTATCCCTTTAATGACAGTTTCAGTCATATCACTATGTTGATTGAATGTAGACACAAAGGATATTGTTTGTTCTGTTACATTTTTTGCTGAATTTGTTTGGTCTTTTAGCCAATAAATTCTCTCTTGGGAGAGTTTCTACTTCTTTTATGGCATTATTAATATATTGTATTTATATCCCTTTCCAACAAACCGTTCAGTAAGGCAGGTTTTTGCCTTTGTGTAACGCTCTGGGCTGGAACAAATTCTCTTAGCTCTCATATACTGCCCTTTCAGTATGGCTTGTTTTACCTTGGAGTTGTGGAAGCTTTTGGAATGTAGCAAATCGTTTTTGTCTACAGACTTGCGGTATAGACTAGTACACACTTTACCTTCATTTATGCTAATTTTGACATCAAGGAAATTCATTTCAGAACGGGAACACTCATAGGTGAATTTTATGGTCTTCTGGTTCAAATTTGCATCCTTCATCATATACCAGATCAGACTTGTTCAATGCGATCTGTGGATCTAAAACACAGTAAGTCGAAAATCTAATGACCAACGTTTCTGAGAAGTGTTTATCAAAGTCCTTACAGACTAAGCAGGTGGATAATGTACAGACACAAATCAAGGGCAAAAGTGTACAAAGGTTTGGATATTGGCCCTTAAATTCCAGGACAGGACCAGATAAAGTTATAGTGTTCCTGAAGGTACTAATGCTCCCTGTGTTTACCTTTCTACAATGTCAATTTGAACTGTGCTTCATATCTAAGAAGCGCTTTATAAAGCAATATATATATATATATATATATATATATATATATATATATATACATACATATAAAAAATATGAACCATTAGGTCTGCCTGTCAGGTAACTGTCTGGACACCTTAGCAACAGAGGATATGGCATTTATAAAATATTCTATAGGAGATAGCCAGGGAGGAGAAATTGAGTGCTACAGGATAGGTCGTCGCCCTGTCGCCATTTCAGAAGAGGAGCGCTTGCAGAGAATCGGTAAATAATTTCTTAAAACTTTGCAAATTGAATGTCTAAACTGTGTTGGTGTTTTTGTTTGTTAAAAAGAAACAACATTTAAAAAAAAATATATATCTATTACTGGTCCTTTAACTACACAGCAGATATTATAGGGTGTGTGTGACCGATAGATCGCATCCAACAACCTGGAATATGTTGACCCCAGCCTACATTGCAGCAACTTGCACCAAGTAGAATAGGTATAAGAACTACAAAGACCTGGAGATATCTTACTAATAGGATATCATCTACTCAATTATTAACAGCACCAGAAAAGTACTATAGACATGTCATTAAACATTAAGCACTGCTGAGATTTGAACTCAGGATCTCCTGTTTACGAGACAGGCGCTTTAACCAACTAAGCCACAGCGCCAGTGGCACACGTAACTCTTCAAATATCGATAGCACTTTGGTGCAAGTGGCTATGGTCAATTTATTCCAGATCCTATGGTGATGAAGGGAAAGCAATTCCCCTAAATTGTATCATCATTGTCATGATCATTGTCTTGATTTTACCAAGAAGAAGAACTGTGGTGATCTAAGAAAAGGATAAAAGATTGAGAAGAGAGCAAAACAGTTTAGTGCCTGCTAAACTTTTACTTTCGGACTTGTTAAAGTCTTAATCCTCCTTCTTTTCCAGTAAGGAAAAAACAATTGTTTTAGTAAAAGATCACAAAGGCTATTGTGATACTAAACTCTATAGTAAGTATAGATATGGGTATAGATCATTTATGTGAAAGTAGGGAGGGGTGTGTGTATGGGGCTGGGTTTTCATTTGGAGGGATTGAACTTGATGGACTTTGTCTTTTTTCAACCCGATGTAACTATGTAACTATGTTTAAGCATGCTCCCCTGGTGATGGCTACATCTGCTCCTTGAGGAAACATTTTTTATCTTCTTTTTGAAGGAATACATTTTCTCTATATTTTTTCTCCATAGAGATGTTTTTTCTGTGAAATCAGTTTTTATAGTAGTCCTTTAGAAGGGGTAAGTACACTCTTGGGACCTTATATTGGGCAAACTGCTTTGTGCATGGACCTTGTTTTCTTTGACTGATAGAAGACTGGCATGCCTTGTCCATTTAATATTGACATGATGTGCAAGTGAATGTGATTTTAAGAAACCAGCTCAAGTATCATGCACTGTTTCAGTAGTACTGTTCATGCAATAAAGGTAGCGACAAGGATGGGATTCGAACCCACGTGTGCAGAGCACAATGGATTAGCAGTCCATCACCTTAACCACTCGGCCACCTCGTCTCATGAAAAGTTGTTGCAACATAGCTGGTGGTGAGTAGCGGCCAATGGTGTTGGTGTTTTGGAAACCACAGCCAGGGTGGAGGAATGTGCCCCAGTCCAACTTCAAATACAACAAGTAAATGAAAGGTTATGGAGTGTACTCACTACAGTTGGGTCTGATAAATAACAAATATGCTGCGGATGATACTTTTCTTAAGAGATCACATAAATTACAATGCTTTAAAGGATATTAAATGAGAAGTTCTGACATTTATTTATATTTTAATATGACAAATAAATGATAAACTGTTTTCTTCTCATCATATATAACAGGAAACAAGCAAATGCAGAACCGACACACAGAGATGAATGCAACAGATTATTGTGTCAAACAAGCACAACATTTCGGGGGCTGGCCCCTTCGTCGTCATCCACGGGAGTGCAGTCTCCCTAGAGGACCAAGCACCAGACAATTGCATCATGGAAAGGCCAGGGAGTACATATGAATTTCACTTATCGCCATATATTAAACAGCAAATTTTGGTTTCACCTTGCGTTTCAAAAAAAAGTTCATTTCAAATTTTCCTTTTTAGCTGCAGTATCAATAGTTGACGTCATTGACATATTAATGAGGATTCTTAGCCTATTGTCAGTGCAAAAAGGCTCTGTTCTTGTGTAGCCTGAATAATAATTGTGGGTGGTTTCATAAAGGGATTTTTCAATGAAATAGAATTTAAATTTCAATTAATTTAGAATAAAAAAAATAACTGAACAACAAATTGACAGTCTTTTGAATGCTGTCCCACACTACCATTTTTTTAAAGAGATACTGTCATGGGAAAAAAAAAATTCCAAAATGAATCAGTTAATAGTGCTGCTCCAGCAGAATTCTGCATTGAAATCCATTTCTCAAAAGAGCAAACAGATTTTTTTTATATTTAATTTTTAAATCTGACATGGGGCTAGACATTTTGTCAATCTCCCAGCTGCCCCTGGTCATGTGACTTGTGCCTGCACTTTAGGAGAGAAATGCTTTCTGGCAGGCTGCTGTTTTTCCTTCTCAATGTAACTGAATTTGTCTCAGTGGGACATGGGTTTTTACTATTGAGTGTTGTTCTTAGATCTACCAGGCAGCTGTTATCTTGTGTTAGAGAGCTGCTATCTGGTTACCTTCCCATTGTTCTCAGTGGAACATGGGTACTTTAGCTATGGCAAAGATAAGGAGGCTGCTTCTTTTGTTCTACATATATTGCAGGATAAACAGTCTCTCGCAAACACAGGCATGGTTACCCAGCAAATATCCTTAAGATTGAACAAACAGACAGCAGAAAAACATAAAACTCACACACAACTTATTTGAGTCAAAGAATAAAACTTGGCTGGGTACAAAGCTCTTTTTGACCTGTTAGAAGGATCGGCTTTTGGGGTTGTTGGTCTTCTAAGAATTTGGCACAAAAAGAGAGCCTTAACCTTGATTGAGTAGCTTGAACCTGTGAACCAGGGTCGAAATATGTGGATCCCACCCTCAGTGCAGTAACTATTGTCTGATTAAGGTTTCTCAAATGCTTTGCATTCTATAATAGGAGATCTAATGGCCAATGTTTTTGAAAAATGATTTCTCAAAGTAAGAAAATTTATGGCAAAACTTGAAATGTGTGTGTGGATTCCTTTTTAAAGTGTTGGTGAAAGCAGTAGCCTGGAACAGGTGTTGGTGCTGTGGCTTAGTTAGTTAAAGGAGAAGGAAAGGCTGGAGACACTTGGGGTGCCAAACATTAGGCACCCCCAAGTGATTGTAGCGACTTACCAGAAACCCAGGGCCGGTGCTCCTATCAGGAGAAATCTGCACCGGCCCCGGGTTATAGGAGCGAGCACCACGGAGATATCTACTTCCGTCTTCGCGCAGATGCGCATTTCCCCGGACTGAAGCATGCGCATTTGAACGAAAAAGCCGACTTTAAAGTTAAAGTTCGGCTTTTAGTTCTAATGCGCATGTGCAGCTGCGCGAAGACAGAAGTAGATCTCTCCATGGTGCTCGCTCCTATAACCCGGGGCCGGTGCAGATTTCTCCCAATAGGAGCACCGGCCCTGGGTTTTTGGTAAGTCGCTACAATCACTTGGGGGTGCCTAACGTTTGGCACCCCCAAGTGTCTCCAGCCTTTCCTTCTCCTTTAAAGCGCCTGTTTAGTAAACAGGAGATCCTGAGTTCAAATCTCAGCCGTGCCTTTTTTTTTCACATGTCCATTTTATAAATACCACGTGCCGTACATAGGCCGACGTGGCTCCAGTGCCAAATGGTTGGTTATTAAAATTAATTAAGCATTTCCCAGTGGATTCTGAAAAATATGGGGCAAACACTTCATATTTTGGTACTTGATAGGATGGCTAAACCATTTTGCTCTCTACTCTTCTTTCTTTTCTCCTTGGCTTACATCACCACATTTCCTCTTCTTGGTAAAATCAAGACAATGCTCTTGACAATGATGATACAATTCAGGGGAATTGCTTTCCCTTCATCACCATAGGATCTGGAATACATTGACCATAGCAACTTGCACCAAAGTGCAGTTAATTAACTGTGATATGGTAAAAAACATTCATAAGCAGCTGGCGCTGTGACTTAGTTGGTTACAGGCCTACAGGGCCTGTCTTGTAAACAGAAGAGTCTGAGTTCAACTCTCAGCAGTGCCTAAAGTTTAATGAAATTTCTATATTACTTTTCTAGTGGTGTTAATTAATTGACTAGATGATATCCTATTAGTAAGATATCTCCAACTCTTTGTAGTTCTTCTACCTATTCTACTTGGTGCAAGTTGCTACAATGTAGGCTGTGGTCAATATATTCCAAATCAGACTTGTTGGTTGTCATCTGTTGATCTGACAAACCCTATGATATCTCCTGTGTAGTTAAGTCCTGATTGTGTAAAATCTGTGACTAGTTTTAAGTAAGTAGAAAATCGAATGATTAATGTTTCTGAGAAGTGTTTATCAAAGCACCTTGAACAGCTTGAGAAGTGTTAGCAGATTTTTTCATGTAAAGACAATGCATTGTTATAGTGCAAGTCTAGTAAACAGAAGATCCTCAGTGCCTTCACTTTGCAACATATTTCTTTTATAAATGCCATATCCTCTGTTGATAAGGTGACCAGACAGTTACCTGACATATTTTTAATATGTATGTATATATTACTTTATAAAGCGCTACTTAGATATGAAGCACTGTACAATTTGACATTGTAGAAAAGTACACACAGGGAGGATGAGCACCTCTTTAAGTATAAATATATGGATATTAAGAGATCATGAGAATAATGATACAATTTAGAGGAATTGCTTTCCCTTCATCGCCATAGGATCTGGAATACATTGACCATAGCCACTTGCACCAAAGAGCTATCGATATTTGCAGAGTTACATGTGCCACTGTCATATGGAAAGACCAGGAAATAGAAAGATTTACATCAAACTGAAAATTTTATTTTAATTAACTGTGATATGGTAAAATGCAGCATAGAGCAGGTGGCGCTGTGGCTTAGTTGGTTAAAGTGCCTGTCTTGTAAACAGGAGATCCAGAGTTTGGCTCTCAGCAGTGCTTAAGGTTTAATAACAAGAATCTATGTATAAATTACTTTATAAAGCGCTACTTAGATATGAAGCACTGTACAATTTGACATTGTAGAAAAGTACACACTGGGAGGATAAGCATAGTAATAAGTATAAATATATGGGTATTAAGTGGCAGAAGGTAAGAAACAGTAGAAATGAGGTCCCTGTCCCATAGTCTGTACCTTACAAACTAAGAGGGTGGATAATGTACAGACACAAATTGAGGGCATACATGTACAAATATTTGGACATTGGCCCTTAAGTGCCAAGACTGGACCAGATAAAGTTATTCAGGGGAATGTAATAAAAGTCGCAAAGAGCAAAACAATTTGCACCAATAAGACTAAAAATCCACATCTCGCAATGTAATATTGTTCCTTAAAATGTTATTGCATTGTGAATTTTAATTGCGCATTGCGAATTTTAATTGCGCACTCATAAGAAGTGCTTGAAGGTGTCGTAATCTTTTGGAGCAAACATAACTACTTTTTCAGTAAGAAGATTTATTACATTGACTGCGCATTGGCGCAAACTATAAAATTCGCAAACGGTCTTTCACTGTCGGAAGTGGTCGCTAAACAAAAGCTATATTAAATTCGCACAAAGCAAAATTTGTTCGCGCAAAGGCATAACTTTTCACATTGCGAATAGTTTTTCCGTTAGCGATTTTTATTACATTCCCCCGATAGTGTTCCTGAAGGTACATCCTGAATTTCCTGGAGTTATTCAGGGATATTGTGCATTTAATATTGGCGGATGCAGAAAAGAGAGAAGCTCTAGCTCATTTTGACCTGTTTGGGATTGGGAGACTGGGAGAATGCACTGGGTGCTAATGTCACAATATACAACCATTTGGCACACTGTTACATCACCTCATGCAGCATGGGATTGATCTATCTATCATTAAGATTCTACCAACTCAGAATCCCTCCTTTACAAGTCAGGGATATTAATCCAGTAAGCCATAGCACTAATAATACATGCCACAAGATGTGCAGCAACCATAAAGTGGAAAGAACTTGCATGCTCATTAATCTCCCACTTTAAAGGCTATGAACCCATAGTTGTCCTGTGATGAGTACTCATATTTAAGACAGATACATCACAGATATTTCCCCATCCAAATTGTATTCTTATACAAATTTAAGAGCACCAATCATAACCACCAGACCTTGAATAGTTTGACTTAGGTCAGTGATCACCAACCAGTGACTCATGAGCAGTAGGGATGGACAAATTTTTTCGCCTTGTTTCGCCGCAAAAATTATGCCCATAGACTGGTTTGGCGTTGCGCGACAATTTCGCCGTTGGCAAATTTTTGGCACAACAAAACGGGTCAAATACACCCATCCCTAGAGAGCAGCATGTTGCTCTCCAACCCCTTGAATGTTACTTCCAGTGGCCTCAAAGCAGGTGCTTATTTTTGAATTCCTGGCTTGGAGGCAAGTTCTGATTGCATAAAAAACAGAGCCTGCTGAAGGCTGCCAGTGCACATTGGGCTATCAAATAGCCAATCACAGCCCTT
Organism: Xenopus petersii; assembly: GCA_038501925.1. Lineage (NCBI taxonomy): Eukaryota > Metazoa > Chordata > Amphibia > Anura > Pipidae > Xenopus > Xenopus petersii. Next base: position 152,357,629 of record CM076676.1, read on the forward strand.
AGTTGGCACATTCAAGAACTTTTTTCATGGTTGTGTTGCTCCCTACATGTTTTTACAGTTAAATGTGGCTGACGGCTAAAAAAAGATTGGTGACCTCTGCGGTACCAACTAGTATTACAGGTATTAACAGAGATTAAGTACGTTGCTTTATTCACTCTATTAGTGGAGAGCTAATTTTTTTTGAAGATTGCTTCCCGACAAGGATGGGATTAGAACCCACACATGTAGAGCACAATGGATTAGCAGTCCATCCCCTTAACCTCTCAGCCACCTCATCTTGAATTTGCCAATCCAATGTATTCATTCCCAAATAGTGATGGGTGAATTTGTTCTGCTACACCACGAATTTCAAAAAATTTGCAAAACGGCAATTTTATAGCCAGTGACAATTCACTGGCGTCTAAATGGGCGCCGGAGTCGGAACTGGCGTGTTTGGCCCAGATCTGCAGGTTAGGAATACTGGCAGAATGCACTTGGAAATGCTTACACTACAATATCCCTGAATAACTCCAGGAAATTCAGATTGTACCTTCAGGAACACTATAACTTTATCTGGTCCAGTCCTGGCACTTAAGGGCCAATATCCAAACCTTTGTACACTTTTGCCCTCGATTTGTGTCTGTACATTATCCACCCTCTTAGTTTGTCTACTGTGTCTCTTACCTTCTGCCACTTAATATCCATATATTTATACTTCTTACTATGCTCATCCTCCTGTGTGTACTTTTCTACAATGTCAAATTGTACAGTGCTTCGTATCTAAGTAGCGCTTTATAAAGTAATATATACATACATGCTGACAATGCATTATCTTTACAACAAAATATCTACTAACACTTCTCAAGCTGTTCAAGGTGTATTCTTGCTTTGACACTTCTCAGAAACATTGGTCATTATATTTTCTACTTTCTTAAAACTAGTCACAGATTTTACACAATCAGGACTTAGCTACACAGGAGATATCATAGGGTTTGTCAGATCGACAGATCACATCCAACAAGAACTGGAATATGTTGACCCCAGCCTACATTGCAGCAACTTGCACCAAGTAGAACAGGTAGAACAATTACAAAAAGTTGGGGATATCTTACTAGTAGGATATCATCTACACAATTATTAAGAAAAGACTGAGTAGAGAGCAAAACAGTTTAGTTTTGCAGAGCAACTGAAAAAATGTGCCTAGCGACTCCAAAAAGAATCCTCTTTTTCGAGATACTACCGTATATATGTTTGAAACATTTATTTTCTAATCACTCCTTCAGCTACACACAAATGCCTTTTATGCCTGCTAAGCTTTTACTTAAACCTTCAGACTTGTTAAAGTATCCATCCTCTTTACTTTCCAGTAATTAAAAAACAGTTGTTTTAGTGAAAGATCTAACGGATCAACGGAAAGAAGCTTTGGTTAAGTTTATGGAATCCTCCATTAAGATATCAATTGACTCTCTTTCAAAAAAACATTTCAATGTTTATGAGTCAGGCTCACATGCGTTATAAAAAGTCTCCTCCAAATGTAAGTCTTTATATAACTATAATAATCTGATTTTAGTGGAGAGTTGGAGGATACAACAATCTAAACAAGCAGATCTAGGCTATGGGAAAATCGTTATAAAAGATATCTCCACCAAACCTCGGTCGTATTGCCCCAAATGTGAAGAGACTGATGTAAGCTTTTTTCACTATTTATGGTCCTACCCAAAGGCTAGTCTTTTTTGGAGAGAAATTTATCGGTATTTAAATACTAGTTTACAATTAAATAGAAATGCATCCCCTTGTTTTGTTCAATTGCATTTAGATAGTAATACACTATTTTCCAAGCCTGAACTGGAATCTATCTCTCAAGAAACTAAGATACTTATTACCTTGATATTGGCCGCATCTAAAACTGGCCATAGACGCAAAGATCTGATTTTTGGAACGTGTGTGGAGACTCCCGTAATTTTTCATCCGGCAGAGATCATTTGGTCGATCGGACAGGTTTAACAAGATTTATGTTGGCTGCCGATAATATCTCTGCATGTATTGCCGATCGTATGATTTTCACTAGCACATTGTCACTAGCATTTGTTGGACATAACTTATGTACGATTGCTGTCAGGGGCAGAACATTGGCTGATCTGTTCTTTTCTACTTTATTAGGTCTGGAGATGGGGAAGTCCGATCGTTCGAGGATTCGTACGATCGGATCTTTGTGTCTATGAACACAAAATGGTTTAGTGGTCCATCATCTTAAGAACTCAGCCACCTTGTCTTATATATGCTTTTGCCATCCTATCCAGTACCAAAATATGAAGTGTTTGGCCCAGATCTGCATATTTTGTAGAATGCACTGGGAAATGCTTATTTCATTTCAATAACCAACTATTTGGCATTGCAACCAGATCTGTCTATGCACGGCATGTGGGACATGTGAAAGAAAAAGGCACTGCTGAGATTCGAACTCAGGATCTCCTGTTTACTAGACAGGCGCTTTAACCAACTAAGCTACAGCACCACCAACTACCTCTACTTAACACCTTCACATACTCTTTAACAAGGAATCCACACACACATCTCAAGTTTTGCAAGCAATATTCTTTCATCAGATCAGTTTTTCAAAAACATTGAAACATTTTCAAAAACATTGGCCATTAGATCTCCTACTATAGAATGAAAAGAGAACCCTTAATCAGACAATAGTTACTGCACTGAGGGTGGAATTCACATATTTCAACACCTGTTCACAGGTTCAAGATACTCAACCCCAAAAGCCATTCCTTCTAACAGGTCAGCATGAGCTTTTTACTTCCCCAGCCAAGTTTTATTCTGTGACTCAAATAAGTTGTGTGAGAGTTTATGTTTTTCTGCTGTCTGTTTGTTCAATCTTAAGGATATTTGCTGGGTAACCATGCCTGTGTTTGCTTTCGAACTCCAAGTGCCATCCCACATCGATTTAGATTCTAGCCGGCGGGAATACAGTTCAGGGAGATTAGTTGCCTGAAGAAGAGGCGATTTGTCACCGGGCAACTAATCTCCCTGAATCTCCATGATTGTCTCTGCCCTAAAGGTGTATGAGCCATTTTCCATACATGTGATAAGAAGGGACATGGGCAGATAAAATTTTAGTTTTCTTTGGACTTCAGAAAGTAGAAGTTAAAATGGCAACTTGATCCCATGAAAAAACATTTTGGAGAACAAAAAAAGAAAAAAGAAAAATAAGACATTTGTAAATTTATCACGTAATGATTTTCTGCTTACTCTGTTGTAAAACTGACATTAAGTGCAATCTTTTTATGAATTTGGGTTACCATTTAAGAATCACCCAAATATCAAAAACCAAAATAAAGTACATCAATTTGAACTTGGTGTAACATTTTTTGACATTATTAATTCAATTTTGCTTGGGTAAATAATGTTGAATTCAGAACAATGGAGTTACATTGGCAAAACTGTTTTTATGCTATTAAATTTTTTTAGTGTAGGACAGCCTTCAAAGACTGTCAATTTGTTGTTCAATTCTATTTCATTGAAAAATGCTTTTGTGAAACCACCCACTATTGTTATTCAGGCTTAGACAGAAACTGAGCCTTTTTGCACCGACAATAGGCTAATAATCCTCATTAATATGTCAATGATGTCAACCATTGATACTGCAGCTAAAAAGGAAATTTGGAAAATTTGAAATTAACTTTTTTTGGAAACAATGCAAGGTGAAAAATTGCTGTGTGATATATGGTGATAATAGAAACAGTTTATCATTAATTTGCCATATTAAAATATAAATAAATAGCAGAACTTTTCATTTGATGGCCTTAAAAGCATTGTAATTTATGTGATCTCTAATCCGTAGCATATTTGTTATATTTATCAGCCCCAACTGTAGTGAGTACACTCCATAATCTTTCCTTTACTTGTTGTATTTGAACTTGGACTGGGGCACAGTCCACCACCCTGGCTGTGGTTTCCAAAACACCAACACCATTGGCCGCCACACATCAAGTGCATGGACCTTGTCTTCTTTGACTGATAGAAGACTCGCACGCCTTGTCCATTTAATATAGACATGATGTGCAAGTGAACGTGATTTTAAGAAACCAGCACAAGTATCATGCACTGATTCAGCAATAAGAGCACTGTTCATGCAATAAAGGTAGCGACGAGGATGGGATTCGAACCCACGCGTGCAGAGCACAATGGATTAGCAGTCCATCGCCTTAACCACTCGGCCACCTCGTCACACGTGAGGACAAGGAAACACAGCTGGTGGTGTGTGGCGGCCAATGATGTCAGTGTTTTGGAACCACAGCCAGGGTGGAGGACTGTGCCCCAGTCCAACTCCAAATACAACAAGTAAAGGAACGTTTATGGAGTGTATTCACTACATTTGAGTCTGATAAATAATTATTTATAAAGGACCACAAGGGAACAGGAAATCTTAATTGGGAAAAGCTTCTGTGCACAGAGCTGCAGCGTCCTACTGGCAGCACGCTGAGCTGAAATCAAGTAAGTGAGCTTGGTCGGGCCCCCCCTTACACACAAAGCCCTGGCAAGTATGTTTTTTTTAAAAAAAAATTGGGGATATATAGCCTTTTATCTGATATTTATTTATATTTTGATATGGCAAATAAATGATAAACTGTTTTATTATCACCATATATCACACAGCAATTTTGGTTCCTTTCACCTTGCATTGCTTAAAAAAAAGTTCATTTCAAATTTTCCAATTTTTCATTGACATATTAATGGGGATTCTTAGCCTATTGTCAGTGCAAAAAGGCTCAGTTTCTGTCTAAGACTGAATAACAATAGTGGGTGGTTTCCAAAATGGGTTTTTACAATGAAATGAAATTTAAATTTCAAATAATTTAGAATGAAAAAATAACTGAACAACAAATTGACAGTCTTTTGAATGCTGTCCTACACTAACATTTTTTAATGGAATAAAATTGGCGTAATAATGCCAATGTAACTCCATACTTCTAAATTAAACATTATTAACCCAAGCAAAATTGCATTAATAATGTCAAAAAATGTTACGCTAAGTTCAAATTGATGTGTGTTATTTTGACATATTTGGGTGATTTTTAAAAGGTAACCCAAATTCATAAAAAAATTGCACTAATTGTCAGTTTTACAACAGAGTAAACAAAAAATCATTGCATGACAATTTTACAAATGTGACCGTTTTGTTTTTCTTTTTACTTTTTTTTTGTACTCCAAAATATCAACAATTTTTTTAACAAGTTGCACTTTTGCCATTTTAACTTCATCCTTCTCAATTTCACAAATCCAAAAAAAACTAAAATTGATCCGCCCATGTCCCCCCATGTCCCATCTTATCACATGATTGGGAAATGGCTGATCCACCTTTAGCTCACTTTGGTTCTGATATGCTTGCTTGAGCCATTGGCTTTTAATTGTACACTCTTGTGAGCAGGACCCCCAAGGCTAGCGCCATGATGATTGGTAAAAAATATAGAGGAATGCTATTAATCTATCCTGAAAGATATTTAATCCAACCAATGTTCAGGTTATTAGATAAGTGTTGGTGTGGCCTGTGTATGTTCACCTTAGCAGCATGGGATGTGGAGTCATGTTCTGCAAGTCCTGCTCAAATTCTTATCAAAAACATTGGTCATTAGATTTCCTACTTAAATCTTCCCATCCAAACTCTGTCCTTCTCCTCTACTAATGATGGCATGGCCATGAAACCTATTAATTCAGCACTTTACCTGTGAGTTATCTTGAATCATCCACACCATTTTCTCACATCTGAAATATTTCTATCTCCTTACTCCTTATCTCTGGAATTTTATCCCTGAATAACACTATAGGAACACAATAAATTCATCTGGGGCCAATGTTGAAACCTTTGTACATTTTTACCCTTTATTTGTGCCTGTACATTATTCACCCAATTAGTTTGTAAGGTACAGACTATGGGACAAGGACCTCATTTCTACTGTGTCTCTTACCTTCTGCCACTTAATATCCATATATTTATACTTATTACTATGCTCATCCTCCTGTGTGTACTTTTCTACAATGTCAAATTGTACAGTGCTCCGTATCTAAGTAGCGCTTTATAAAGTAATATATACATACATACTAAAAAATATGAACCATTAGGTCTGCCTGTCATATAACTGCCTGGTCACTTTAGCAACAGAGGATATGGAATTTATAAAATAAATTTGTTTAAAAGGCAAGGCACTGCTGAGATTCGAATTTCGAATCTCCTGTTTACTAGACAGACAATTAACCAATTAAGCCACAGCATCAGCTGACAATGTATTGTCTTTACATAAAAAATCCGCTAACACTTTTTAAGCTGTACAAGGTGTATTCTTGCTTTGATAAACACTTCTCAGAAACATTGGTCATTAGATTTTCTACTTACTTAAATCTAGTCACATATTTTACACATTAAGGACTTAATTACACAGGAGATATCATAGGGTGTGTCGGTCCGACAGATCACATCCAGCAAGTCTGTTCTGGAATATGTTGACACCAGAGTACATTGCAGCAAATTGCACCAAATTGCACCAAGTAGAATAGGTAGAAGAACAACATCTCAATGATTAATAGCACCAGAAAATTAAGAAATGTCATTAACCCTTAGGAACTGCTGAGACTCGAACATAGGATTTTCTGTTTATGATACATGCAATTTAATCAACTAAGCCACAGCCCCAGGTCTCTTTACCATATCACAGTTATTTAAAATATAATGTGGCTCAGTTTGAGTCTATTTCCTGATCTTTCCAAATGACAGTGGCACATGTAACTCTGCAAATATTAATAGCACTTTGCTGCAAGTGACTATGGTCAATGTATTCCAGATCCTATGGTGATGAAGGGAAAGTAATTCACCTAAATTGTATCATCATTGTCATGATCATTGTCTTGATTTCACCAAGACATTTTAGATTTAGGTTTAAATTCTGCACATATGAGATACAGTATACTTTAGTTATGGCAAAGATAAGGAGGCTGCTTCTTTTGTTCTACATATATTGCTGGATAAACAGTCTATAGCAAACACAGGCATGGTTACCCAGCAAATATCCTTAAGATTGAACAAACAGACAGCAGAAAAACATAAAACTCACACACAACTTATTTGAGTCAAAGAATAAAACTTGGCTGGGTACAAAGCTCTTGCTGACCTGTTAGAAGGATCGGCTTTTGGGGTTGTTGGTCTTCCAAGAATTTGGCACAAAAGGAGAGCCTTAACCTTGTTTAAGTAGCTTGAACCTGTGAACAGGTGTCGAAATATGTGGATCCCACCCTCAATGCAGTAACTATTGTCTGATTAAGGGTTCTCAGTGCTTTGCATTCTATAGTAGGAGATCTAATGGCCAATGTTTTTGAAAAATGATTTCTCAAAGTAAGAAAATTTATGGCAAAACTTGAAATGTGTGTGTGGATTCCATTTTCAAGAGTTGTTGAAAGCAGCATGCACAAGCAGGTGTTGGCGCTGTGGCTTAGTTGGCTAAAGCGCCTGTCTAGTAAACAGGAGATCCTGAGTTCAAATCTCAGCAGTGCCTTTTTTTTTTCACATGTCCATTTTATAAATACCACGTGCCGTGCATAGGCCAATGTTGCTGCAGTGCCAAAGGATTGGTTATTAAAATGAATTAAGCATTTCCCAGTGCATTCTGAAAATATGGGCCAAACACTTCATATTTTGGTACTGTCCTACACTAAAAAATTTTAAGGGAATAAAGTTGGCGTAACACAGTTATGCCAATGTAACTCCATACTTCTAAATTAAAAATTATTAACCCAAGCAAAATTGCATTAATAATGTCAAAAAATTTTACACTAAGTTCAAATTGATGTACGTTATTTTGACATATTTGGGTGAGTTTTAAAAGGTAAACCAAATTCATAAATAAATTGCATTAATTGTCAGTTTTACAACAGAGTTAACAAAAAATCATTGCGTGACAAATTTACAAATGTGACAGTTTTGTTTTCGTTTTTTGTTTTTTTTGTACTCCAAAATGTCAACAATTTTTTAACAAGTTGCACTTCAGCAATTTTGCCATTTTAACTTCATCCTTCTCAATTTCACAAGTCCAAAAAAACCTAAAATTGATCCGCCCATGTCCCTTCTTATCACATGATTGGGAAATGGCTGATACACCTATAGCTCACTTTGGTTCTGATATGCTTGCTTGAGCCATTGGCTTTTAATTGTACATCATAGATGATGACGATTGGTAAAAAATATAAAGGAATGCTATTAATCTATCCTGAAAGATATTAAATCCAACCAATGTTCAGGTTATTAGATTAGTTCTAGTGTGGCTGTGTATGTTCACCTTAGCAGCATGGGATGTTGAGTTTGTCAAATAAATATGTTATGAAAAAGCCTTTTAAACAACTAAACCACAGCATCATCTGATGACAGTCAGCCACTTCATAGAGGAATTGACTCATACTTCTCATGTTCTGCAAGTCATGCTCAAATTCTTCTCAAAAACATTGGTCATTAGATTTCCTACTTAAATGTGCCCATCCAAACTCTGTCCTTCTCCTCTACTAATGATGGCATGGCCATGAAACCTATTAATTCAGCACTTTACCTGTGCGTTATCTTGAATCATCCACACCATTTTCTCTCATCTGAAATATTTCTATCTCCTTACTCCTTATCTGTAGAATTCTATCCCTGAATAACACTACAGGGATACAATAAATCCATGGGGTCCAGTCCTGAAACTTAAGGGCCAATGTTGAAACCTTTGTACACTTTTACCCTCGTTTTGTGTCTGTACATTATCTACCCACTTAGTTTGTAAGGTACAGACTAAGGAACAGGGACCTCATTTCTACTGTTTCTTACCTTCTGCCACTTAACATCCATATATTTATACTTATTACTATGCTAATCCTCCCTGTATTTACCTTTCTACAATGTCAAATTGAACAGTGCTTCATATCTAAGTAGCTCTTTATAAAGTAATATATACATACATATAAAAAAATATGAACCATTAGGTCTGCCTGTCAGGTAACTGTCTGGACACCTTAGCAACAGAGGATATGGCATTTATAAAATATTCTATAGGAGATAGCCAGGGAGGAGAAATTGAGTGCCACATGATAGGTCGTCGCCCTGTCGCCATTTCAGAAGAGGAGCGCTTGCAGAGAATTTGTAAATAATTTCTTAAAACTTTGAGAATTGAAAGTCTAAACTGTGTTGGTGTTTTTTTTTGTTAAAAAGAAACAACAATTTAAAAAAAAAAAAAAAAAAAAATTACCGGTCCTTTAACTACTCAGCAGATATTATAGGGAGGGTGTGTGTGACCGATAGATCACATCCAACAACCTGGAATATGTTGACACCAGCCTACAATGCAGCAATTTGCACCAAGTAGAATAGGTATAAGAACTACAAAGAGCTTGAGATGTCTTACTAATAGGATATCATCTACTCAATTATTAACAGCACCAGAAAAGTACTATAGACATGTCATTAAACATTAGGCACTGCTGAGATTCAAACTCAGGATCTCCTGTTTACGAGACAGGCGCTTTAACCAACTAAGCCACAGCGCCAGCTGACAAAAAACTTTTTTTTACCATATCACAGTTCATTTAAATAAAATGTTCAGTTTGATGTAAATCTTTCTATTTCCTGGTCTTTCCATATGACAGTTGGCACACGAAATTCTGCAAATATCGATAGCACTTTGGTGCAAGTGGCTATAGTCAATGTATTACAGATCCTATGGTGATGAAGGGTAAGCAATTCCCCTAAATTGTATCATCATTGTCATGATCATTGTCTTGATTTCAGCAAGAAGAAGAACTGTGGTGATATAAAAACGGATAAAAGATTGAGTAGAGAGCAAAATGGTTTAGTGCCTGCTAAACTTTTACTTTCGGACTTGTCAAAGTCTTCATCCTCCTTCTTTTCCAGTAAGGAAAAAACAATTGTTTAAGTAAAAGATCACAAAGGCTATTGTGATACTAAACTCTATAGTTAGTATAGATATGGGTATATATCATTTATGTGAAAGTAGGGAGGGGTGTGTGTATGGGGCTGGGTTTTCATTTGGAGGGGTTGAACTTGATGGACTTTGTCTTTTTTAACCCTATGTAACTATGTAACTATTTTGCCATTATCATCTGAAAGCAGTGCCATTTCCCTAGACTGGTTCTTATTTATTATGCTCTGTAACTATTACCTGCCTAGTATTTAATCACTCTGTACTGTTTGTTGTTGAACCAGTCCTGAGATGGAATGTCTGGTAACACAATAGAAATGACTAGCCTACACTAGGTACCACTCACCAAATATACCCTGAGTCTTGTTTTGTTTCTACTGGGACATTTAACCCTTCATCCATTAGTACTCCTGCATGCTTCCCTGGTGATGGCTACATCTGCTGGCTAAAGGTAGCGACGAGGATGGGATTCGAACCCACGCGTGCATAGCACAATGGATTAGCAGTCCATCGCCTTAACCACTCGGCCAACTCCTCTCATGAGAGTATGGTGGAACACAGCTGGTGGTGAGTAGCGGCCAATGGTGTTGGTGTTTTGGAAACCACAGCCAGGGTGGTGGATTGTGCCCCAGTCTAACTTCAAATACAACAAGTAAAGGAAAAGTTATGGAGTGTACTCACTACAGTTGGGTCTGATAAATAACAAATATGCTGCGGATGATACTTTTCTTAAGAGATCACATAAATTACAATGCTTTAAAGGATATTAAATGAGAGGTTATGACATTTATTTATATTTTAATATGGCAAATAAATGATAAACTGTTTTCAAAAATTGTTGACATTTTGGAGTACAAAAAAAAGTAAAAACGAAAACAAAACTGTCACATTTGTAAATTTGTCATGCAATGATTTTTTGTTAACTCTGTTGTAAAACTGACAATTAATGCAATTTATTTATGAATTTGGTTTACCTTTTAAAAATCACCCAAATATGTCAAAATAACGTACATCAATTTGAACTTAGTGTAACATTTTTTGACATTATTAATGCAATTTTGCTTGGGTTAATAATTTTTAATTTAGAAGTATGGAGTTACATTGGCATAACTGTGTTACGCCAACTTTATTCCCTTAAAAATTTTAGTGTAGGACAGTATCCAGTACCAAAATATGAAGTGTTTGGCCCACATTTTCAGAATGCACTGGGAAATGCTTAATTCATTTTAATAACCAATCATTTGGCACTGCAGCAACATTGGCCTATGCACGGCACGTGGTATTTATAAAATGGACATGTGAAAAAAAAGGCACTGCTGAGATTTGAACTCAGGATCTCCTGTTTACTAGACAGGCGCTTTAACCAACTAAGCCACAGCACCAACACCTGCTACTGCATACTGCTTCCAACAACTCTTTAAAATGGAATCCACACACACATTTCAACTTTTGCCATAAATTTTCTTACTTTGAGAAATAATTTTTCAAAAACATTGGCCATTAGATCTCCTACTATAGAATGCAAAGAATTTGAGAAACCTTAATCAGACAATAGTTACTGCACTGAGGGTGGGATCCACATATTTCGACACCTGTTCACAGGTTCAAGCTACTTAAACAAGGTTAAGGCTCTCCTTTTGTGCCAAATTCTTGGAAGACCAACAACCCCAAAAGCCGATCCTTCTAATAGGTCAGCAAGAGCTTTGTACCCAGCCAAGTTTTATTCTTCGACTCAAATAAGTTGTGTGTGAGTTTTATGTTTTTCTGCTGTCTGTTTGTTCAATCTTAAAGGGATACTGTCGTGGAAAAACATGTTTTTTACAAAATGTATCAGTTAATAGTGCTACTACAGCAGAATCCTGCATTGAAATCCGTTTTTCAAAACAAGAAATGGATTTTTTTATATCTATTTTTAAAATTTGCTATGGGGCTAGACATTTTGACATTTCCCAGCTGCCCTCAGGTTATGTGACTTGTGCTCTGATAAACTTCAGTCACACTTTACTGCTGCACTGCAAGTTGGAGTGATGTCATTACCCCTCCCTCCTACAAGCTGCTGTAATGTAAATTCTATTAAATTAAATTAATAACAGCACCAGAAAAGCAATATAGACATGTCATTAAACCTTAGTCACTGGTGAGAGTCGAACTCACAATCTCCTGTTTACAAGACAGGCACTTTAACCAACTAAGCCACAGCACCAGCTGAGAAAATATGAACCATTAGGTCTGCCTGACAGGTAACTGTCTGGACACCTTAGCAACAGAGGATATGGCATTTATAAAATATTCTATAGGAGATAGCCAGGGAGGAGAAATTGAGTGCCACATGATAGGTCATCGCCCTTTCGCCATTTCAGAAGAGGAGCGCTTGCAGAGAATTTGTAAATAATTTCTTAAAACTTTGAGAATTGAAAGTCTAAACTGTGTTGGTGTTTTTTTTTGTTAAAAAGAAACAACAATTTAAAAAAAAAATATATATATATATTACCGGTCCTTTAACTACTCAGCAGATATTATAGGGTGTGTGTGACCGATAGATCACATCCAACAACCTGGAATATGTTGAAACCAGCCTACAATGCAGCAATTTGCACCAAGTAGAATAGGTATAAGAACTACAAAGAGCTTGAGATGTCTTACTAATAGGATATCATCTACTCAATTATTAACAGCACCAGAAAAGTACTATAGACATCGATATCGATATCGATAGCTCTTTGGTGCCAGTGGCTATGGTCAATATATTCCAGATCCTATGGTGATGAAGGGAAAGCAATTCCCCTATATTGTATCATCATTGTCATGATCATTGTCTTGATTTTACCAAGAAGAAGAACTGTGGTGATCTAAGAAAAGGATAAAAGATTGAGTAGAGAGCAAAACGGTTTAGTGCCGGCTAAACTTTTACTTTCGGACTTTTTAAAGTCTTCATCCTCCTTCTTATCCAGTAAGGAAAAAACAATTGTTTTAGTAAAAGATCACAAAGGCTATTGTGATACTAAACTCTATAGTTAGTATAGATATGGGTATATATCATTTATTTGAAAGTAGGGAGGGGTGTGTGTATGGATGCTGGGTTTTCATTTGGAGGGGTTGAACTTGATGGACTTTTTTAACCCGATATAACTATGTAACTATGTAACTATGTTGCCCTTATCATCTGAAAGCAGTGCCATTTCCCTTGACTGGTTCTTATTTATTATGCTCTGTAACTATTACCTGCCTAGTCTGTTTGTTGTTGAACCTGTCCTGAGATGCATGGCTGGTAACACAATAGAAATTACTAGCCTACACTAGGTAACGCTCACCAAATATACCTGTTGTCACCCTGAGTCATGTTTTCTTTCTACTGGGACATTTAACTCTTCATCCACTGGAATATCAACTGGTACTCCTGCATGCTTCCCTGGTGATGGCTACATCTGCTCCTTGAGGAAAAATTTTTGATGTTCTTTTTGAAGGAATACATTTTCTCTATATTTTTTCTCCATAGAGATGTTTTTTTCTGTGAAATCTGTTTTTATAGTAGTCCTTTAGAAAGGCTAAGTCCACTCTTGGGACCTTATATTGGGCAAACTGCTTCCTCAAGTGCACAGACCTTGTCTTCTTTGACTGATAGAAGACCATTTAATATTGACATGATGTGCAAGTGAATGTGACTTTAAGAAACCAGCTCAAGTATCATGCAATAAATGTAGCGACGAGGATGGGATTCGAACCCACGCGTGCAGAGCACAATGGATTAGCAGTCCATCGCCTTAACCACTCGGCCACCTCGTCGCAATAGAAAATGCTGCAACACAGCTGGTGGTGAGTAGCGGCCAATGGTGTTGGTGTTTTGGAAACCACAGCCTGGGTGGTGTACTGTGCAACAGTCCAACTTCAAATACAACAAGTAAATGAAAGGTTATGGAGTGTACTCACTACAGTTGGGTCTGATAAATATCAAATTTGCTACAGATGATTATTTTCTTTAGAGATCACATAAATTACAATGCTTTAAAGGATATCAAATGAGAAGTTCTGACATATATTTTATATTTTAATATGGCAAATACATGATAAACTGTTTTCTTATCACCATATATCACACAGCAATTGAGAGTCTCAACCTTGATTGAGTAGCTTGAACCTGTGAACCAGGGTCGAAATATGTGGATCCCACTCAGTGCAGTAACTATTGTCTGATTAAGGTTTCTCAAGCGCTTTGCATTCTATAGTAGGAAATCTAATGGCCAATGTTTTTGAAAAATTATTTCTCAAACGTGTGTGGATTAATTTTTTATAGAGTTGGTTAAAGCAGTGGGATGATATAATTGTTGGCGCTGTGGCTTAGTTGGTTAAATTGCCTGTTTAGTAAACATGAAATCCTTAGTTCAAATTGCCTTATTTTTCCATTTTATAAATACCACCTGCCATAGGTCCCCCTGGCTGCAGTGCCAAATGGTTGGTTATTAAAATGAATTGAACATTTCCCAGTGCATTCTGAAAAATATGGGCCAAACACTTCATATTTTGGTACTGGATAGGATGGCAAAAACATTCATAAGACAAGGTGGCAGAGTGGTTAAGACGATGGACTGCTAAACCATTTTGCTCTCTACTCTTTCTTTTCTCCTTGGCTTACATCACCACAGTTCCTCTTCTTGGTAAAATCAAGACAATGATCATGACAATGATGATACAATTTAGAGGAATTGCATTTCCTTCATCACCATAGGATCTGGAATACATTGACCATAGCCACTGGCACCAAAGTAAAGTTAATTAACTGTGATATGGTACACCACATCACTTAGCAGCTGGCGCTGTAGCTAAATTGGTTAAAACACCTGTCTTGTAAACAGGCGATCCTGAGTTCAACTCTCAGCACTGTCTATTTTACTTTTCTGGTGTTATTAATTAATTGAGTATATGATATCCTATTAGTAAGATATCTCCAACTCTTTGTAGTTCTTCTACCTATTCTACTTGGTGCAAGTTGCTACAATGTAGGCTGTGGTCAACATATTCCAGATCAGACTTGTTGGTTGTCATCTGTTGATCTGACAAACCCTATGATATCTCCTGTGTAGTTAAGTCCTAATTGTGTAAAATCTGTGACTAGTTTTAAGAAAGTAGAAAATCTAATGATTAATGTGTCTGAGAAGTGTTTATCAAAGCACCTTGAACAGCTTGAGAAGTGTTAGCAGATTTTGTCATGTATAGACAATGCATTGTTACAGTGCATGTCTAGTAAACAACAGATCCTCAGTGCCTTCACTTTGCTACATATTTATTTTATAAATGCCATATCCTCTCTTGATAAGGTGACCAGACAGTTACCTGACAGGCAGATCTAATGGTTCATATTTTTTATATGTATGTATATATTACTTTATAAAGCACTACTTAGATATGAAGCACTGTACAATTTGACATTGTAGAAAAGTACACACAGGAGGATGAGCACAGTAATAAGTATAAATATATAAGATGTTCAAGGTGTATTCTTGCTTTGATACTTCTCAGAAACATTGGTCACTAGATTTTCTACTTACTTAAAACTAGTCACATATTTTACGCAATCAAGACTTAACTACACAGGAGACATCATAGGGTGTGTCAGATCGATAGATCGCATCCAACAAGATCTGGAATATGTTGACCCCAGCCTACATTGCAGCAACTTGTACCAAGTAGAACAGGTAGAAAAAATACAAAGAGGTGGGAATATCTTACTAATAGGATATCATCTACACAATTATTATGAAAAGATCGAGTAGAGAGCAAAATGGTTTAGTTTTGCAGAGCAACTGAAAAAATGTGCCTTGCGACTCCAAAAAGAATCCTCTTTTTCAATATACTATATATGTTTGAAACATTTAGTTTCTAATCACTCCTTCAGCTAAACACAAATGCCTTTTATGCCTGCTAAGCTTTTACTTAAACCTTCAGACTTGTTAAAGTCTCCATCCTCTTTACTTTCCAGAGAAGCTTTGGTTGAGTTTATGGAATCCTCCATTAAGATATCAATTGACTCTTTCAAAAAAAATTTGCAATGTGTCACAGTTGGCACCCAACACCAGAACAAATGCCAAGCACCCTGGTCTCGGCTCATGCTTCACCTGTAGTGTGACCACCTGTGGCCTGGGAGGAGCCCTCAGCTACTTGGATGCCACCAGGACTTAAACGAGAGGTGCAAGGCTAGATGTTCTGGATAGGTGGAGGGGCACGACTGTTAGCGAGAGACTTTGGGCGGAAGGTCGTAGTACAAGGCGTTAGGCAAAAGAGTAGTCAGATCTGGCCGGGTCGGGGCAGGCAGAGAATAAACATAGACAGGCAGGCAAGGGTCAAACCAGGAAGACAATCAGAAGGGTAATCAGAAGAGGTAGCCGGTATTCAGGCAGGTGAAAAGATTTCTGTCGGCTGCCGATAATATCTCTGCATGTATTGCCGATCATACGATTTTCAGTGGGAGACTGTCACTAGCTTTTGTTGGACATAACTTTCATACGATTGCTGTCAGTTGCAGAACATCGGCTGATCTGTTCTTTTCTACTTTATTTGATCTGAATGGTTAGTGGCAGGTCGGGAGATGGGAAAGTCCGGTAGTTCGAGGATTCGTACGATCGGATCTTTGCAGCTATGGCCAACTTATGAAAGCACTTTTTAGCTATTGGCTAAATAAGGAAGCTCCTTCAATAACAGATATCTCTAATTACCTTAATATTTTTCTTTTCATGTTTTTGTTGAGTTTGATCGAGCCCACTTATTTGTTACCTGTAACATGTTTCTGAAACTGCAGGATTGTAGTTCCTTTTTGCTTTGTCAAAATCCAATAAAATATTTGAACACAAAACGGTTTAGCGGTCCATCATCTTAACCACTCAGCCACCTTGTCTTATATATGCTTTTGCCATCCTATCCAGTACCAAAATATGAAGTGTTCGGCCCAGATCTGCATATTTTGCAGAATGCACTGGGAAATGCTACCAACTATTTGGCAGTGCAGCCAGATTTTCTATGCATGGCATGTGGGAGATATAAAATGGACTTTGAAATCAAAGGCACTGCTGCGATTCGAACTCAGGAACTCCTGTTTACTAGACAGGCACTTTAACCAACTAAGCCACAGCACCACCAACTACCTCAGTTCAACGCCTTCACATACTCTTTAACAAGGAATCCACACACAAGTTTTGCAAGCGATATTCTTACTTTCATCAGATCAGTTTTTCAAAAACATTGAAACATTTTAAAAAACATTGGCCATTAGATCTCCTACTATAGAATAAAAAGAGCTTGAGAACCCTTAATCAGACAATAGTTACTGCAATGAGGGTGGAATCCACATATTTCAACACCTGTTCACAGGTTCAATCTACTCAACCAAAGTTGAGGATCTTCTTTTGTGCTAAAGCTCTTAGAAGACCAACCCCAAAAGCAATTCCTTCTAACAGGTCAGCATGAGCTTTTTACTTCCCCAGCCAAGTTTTATTCTGTGACTCAAATAAGTTGTGTGTGAGTTTTATGTTTTTCTGCTGTCTGTTTGTTCAATCTTAAGGATATTTGCTGGGTAACCATACCTGTGTTTGCTATCGAACTCCAAGTGCCATCCCACATAGATTTAGATTCTAGCCGGCGGGAATGCAGTTCGGGGAGATATGTAGTCGATATGTCATCTGGCAACTAATCTCCATGAGTTTCTCTGCCCTAAAGGTATATAAGCCATTTCCCATACATGTGATAAGAAGGGACATGGGCAGATATAATTTTAGTTTTCTTTGGACTTCAGAAAGAAGTTAAAATGGCAAAATTGCTTAAGTGCAACTTGTTGACATGAAAAAAAAACATTTTGGAGTACAAAAAAAGTAAAAAGAAAAATAAGACATTTGTAGATTTGTCATGTAATGATTTTCTGCTTACACTTACTTAGTGTAACATTTTTTGACATTATTAATGCAATTTTGCTTGGGTAAATAATGTTAAATTCAGAACAATGGAGTTACATTGGCAAAACTGTTACTCCAACTTTATGCTATTAATTTTTTTAGTGTAGGACAGCCTTCAAAAGACTGTCAATTTGTTGTTCAATTCTATTTCATTGAAAAATTCCTTTGTGAAACCACCCACTATTGTTATTCAGGCTTAGGAAGAGACTGAGCCTTTTTGCGCTGACAATAGGCTAAGAATCCTCATTAATTTGTCAACCATTGATACTGCAGCTAAAAAGGAAAATTGGAAAATTTGAAATTAACTTTTTTTTGGGAACAATGCAAGATGAAAGGAACCAAAATTGCTGTGTGATATATGGTGATAATAAAACAGTTAATCACTAATTTGCCATATTAAAATATAAATAAACTTTTCATTTGATGGCCTTAAAAGCATTGTAATTTATGTCTAATCCGTAGCAAATTTTTCATATTTATCAGCCCCAACTGACACTTTATAGAGGAATTGACTCATACTTCTCATGTTCTGTAAGTCCTGCTCAAATTCTTCTCAAAAACATTGGTCATTAGATTTCCTACTTTAATCTTCCCATCCAAACTCTGTCCTTCTCCTCTACTAATGATGGCATGGCCATGAATCCTATTAATTCAGCACTTTACCTGTGAGTTATCTTGAATCATCCACACCATTTTCTCACATCTGAAATATCTCCTTACTCCTTATCTCTGGATTTTTATCCCTGAATAACACTATAGGAACACAATAAATTCATCTGGGGCCAATGTTGAAACCGTTGTACACTTTTACCCTTGATTTGTTGTATTTGAAGTTGGATTGGGGCACAGTCCACCACCCTGGCTGTGGTTTACAAAACACCAACACCATTGGCCGCCACACGCCACCAGCTGGTTGGGCAAACTGCTTCTTCAAGTGCATGGACCTTGTCCTCTTTGACTGATAGAAGACTGGCAAGCCTTGTCCATTTAATATAGACATTATGTGCAAGTGAACGTGATTTTAAGAAACCAGCTCAAGTATCATGCACTGATTCAGCAATAAGAGCGCTGTTCATGAAATAAAGGTAGCGACAAGGATGGGATTCGAACCAATGCATGCAGAGCACAATGGATTAGCAGTCCCTCGCCTTAACCACTCGGCCACCTCGTCATATGTGAAGATAACGAAACACAGCTGGTGGTGTGTGGTAGCCAGTGGTGTCGGTGGTTTGGAACCACAGCCAGGGTGGTGTACTGTGCCCCAGTCCAACTCCAAATACAACAAGTAAATGAAAGGTTATGGAGTGTACTCACTACAGTTGGGTCTGATAAATAACAAATGTGCTACGGATGATAATTTTATTTAGAGATCACATCAATTACAATGCTTTTAAGGTCATCAAATGAAAAGTTCTGACATTTATTTATATTTTGATATGGCAAATTAATGATAAACTGTTTTCTTATCACCATATATCACACAGCAATTTTGGTTCCTCTCACCTTGCATTGTTTAAAAAAAAGTTCATTTCAAATTTGCCAATTTTCTTTTTCCAATTTTTCATTGACATATTAATGGGGATTCTTAGCCTATTGTCAGTGCAAAAAGGCTCAGTTTCTGTCTAAGCCTGAATAACAATCGTGGGTGGTTTCACAAATATGTTTTTACAATGAAATAGAATTTAAATTTCAAATGATTTAGAATGAAAAAATGAACAACAAATTGACAGTCTTTTGAATGCTGTCTTACACTAACATTTTTTAATGGAATAAAGTTAATGTTAATGTAACTCCATACATTTCATATTAAAAATTATTAACCCAAGCAAAATTGCATTAATAATGTCAAAAAATGTTATACTAAGTTCAAATTGATGTACGTTACTTTGACATATTTGGGTGATTTTTAAATGGTAACCCAAATTCATCAAAAAATTGCACTAATTGTCAGTTTTACAACAGAGTAAACAAAAAATCATTGCGTGACAAATTTACAAATGTGACAGTTTTGTTTTCGTTTTTACTTTTTTTGGTACTCCAAAATGTCAAAATTTTTTTAACAAGTTGCACTTCAGCAATTTTACCATTTTAACTTCATCCTTCTCAATTTCACAAGTCCAAAAAAAACTAAAATTGATCCACCCATGTCCCTTCTTATCACATGATTGGGAAATGGCTGATAAACCTTTAGCTCACTTTGGTTCTGATATGCTTGCTTGAGCCATTGGCTTTTAATTGTACATCATAGATGATGATGATTGGTAAAAAATATAAAGGAATGCTATTAATCTATCCTGAAAGATATTAAATCCAACCAATGTTCAGGTTATTAGATTAGTTCTAGTGTGGCTGTGTATGTTCACCTTAGCAGCATGGGATGTTGAGTTTGTCAAATAAATATGTTATGAAAAAGCCTTTTAAACAACTAAACCACAGCATCACCTGATGACAGTCAGCCACTTCATAGAGGAATTGACTCATACTTCTCATGTTCTGCAAGTCCTGCTCAAATTCTTCTCAAAAACATTGGTCATTAGATTTCCTACTTAAATCTTCCCATCCAAACTCTGTCCTTCTCCTCTACTAATGATGGCATGGCCATGAAACCTATTAATTCAGCACTTTACCTGTGAGTTATCTTGAATCATCCACACCATGTTCTCACATCTGAAATATTTCTATCTCCTTACTCCTTATCTGTAGAATTCTATCCCTGAATAACACTACAGGGATACAATAAATCCATGGGGTCCAGTCCTGAAACTTAAGGGCCAATGTTGAAACCTTTGTACACTTTTACCCTCGATTTGTGTCTGTACATTATCTACCCACTTAGTTTGTAAGGTACAGACTAAGGAACAGGGACCTCATTTCTACTGTTTCTTACCTTCTGCCACTTAATATCCATATATTTATACTTATTACTATGCTAATCCTCCCTGTATTTACCTTTCTACAATGTCAAATTGAACAGTGCTTCATATCTAAGTAGCTCTTTATAAAGTAATATATACATACATATAAAAAATATGAACCATTAGGTCTGCCTGTCAGGTAACTGTCTGGACACCTTAGCAACAGAGGATATGGCATTTATAAAATATTCTATAGGAGATAGCCAGGGAGGAGAAATTGAGTGCCACATGATAGGTCGTCGCCCTTTCGCCATTTCAGAAGAGGAGCGCTTGCAGAGAATTTGTAAATAATTTCTTAAAACTTTGAGAATTGAAAGTCTAAACTGTGTTGGTGTTTTTTTTTGTTAAAAAGAAACAACAGTTTAAAAAAAAAAAAAAAAAATATATTACCGGTCCTTTAACTACTCAGCAGATATTATAGGGTGTGTGTGACCGATAGATCACATCCAACAACCTGGAATATGTTGACCCCAGCCTACATTGCAGCAACTTGCACCAAGTAGAATAGGTGTAAGAACTACAAAGACCTCGAGATATCTTACTAATAGGATATCATCTACTCAATTATTAACAGCAACAGAAAAGTACTATAGACATGTCATTAAACATTAGGCACTGCTGAGAATTGAACTCAGGATCTCCTGTTTACAAGACAGGCGCTTTAACCAACTAAGCCACAGCGCCAGCTGAGAAAAGCCTTTTTTTTTTACCATATCACAGTTCATTTAAATAAAATGTTCAGTTTGATGTAAATCTTTCTATTTCCTGGTCTTTCCATATGACAGTTGGCACACGTAATTCTGCAAATATCGATAGCACTTTAGTGCAAGTGGCTATAGTCAATGTATTACAGATCCTATGGTGATGAAGGGTAAGCAATTCCTCTAAATTGTATCATCATTGTCATGATAATCGTCTTGATTTCACCAAGAAGAAGAACTGTGGTGATATAAAAACGGATAAAAGATTGAGTAGAGAGCAAAATGGTTTAGTGCCCGCTAAACTTTTACTTTCGGACTTGTTAAAGTCTTCATCCTCCTTCTTTTCCAGTAAGGAAAAAACAATTGTTTTAGTAAAAGATCACAAAGGCTATTGTGATACTAAACTCTATAGTAAGTATAGATATGGGTATAGATCATTTATGTGAAAGTAGGGAGGGGTGTGTGTATGGGGCTGGGTTTTCATTTGGAGGGGTTGAACTTGATGGACTCTTTTTTTAACCCTATGTAACTATGTAACTATGTTGCCATTATCATCTGAAAGCAGTGCCATTTCCCTAGACTGGTTCTTATTTATTATGCTCTCTAACTATTACCTGCCTAGTATTTAATCACTCTGTACTGTTTGTTGTTGAACCAGTCCTGAGATGGAATGTCTGGTAACACTATATAAATGACTAGCCTACACTAGGTACCACTCACCAAATATACCTGATGTCACCCTGAGTCTTGTTTTGTTTCTACTGGGACATTTAACCCTTCATCCATTAGTACTCCTGCATGCTTCCCTGGTGATGGCTACATCTGCTTGCTAAAGGTAGCGACGAGGATGGGATTCGAACCCACACGTGCATAGCATAATGGATTAGCAGTCCAACACCTTAACCACTCAGCCACCTCCTCTCATGAGATTATTTTGGAACACAGCTGGTGGTGAGTAGCGGCCAATGGTGTTGGTGTTTTGGAAACCACAGCCAGGGTGGTGGATTGTGCCCCAGTCCAACTTCAAATACAACAAGTAAAGGAAAGGTTATGGAGTGTACTCACTACAGTTGGGTCTGATAAATAACAAATATGCTGCGGATGATACTTTTCTTAAGAGATCACATAAATTACAATGCTTTAAAGGATATTAAATGAGAGGTTCTGACATTTATTTATATTTTAATATGGCAAATAAATGATAAACTGTTTTCCAAAATTGTTGACATTTTGGAGTACAAAAAAAAGTAAAAACAAAAACAAAACTGTCACATTTGTAAATTTGTCATGCAATGATTTTTTGTTAACTCTGTTGTAAAACTGACAATTAGTGCAATTTATTTATGAATTTGGTTTACCTTTTAAAAATCACCCAAATATGTCAAAATAACGTACATCAATTTGAACTTAGTGTAACATTTTTTGACAAAATATGAAGTGTTTGGCCCATATTTTCAGAATGCACTGGGAAATGCTTAATTCATTTAATAACCAATCATTTGGCACTGCAGCAACATTGGCCTATGCACGGCACGTGGTATTTATAAAATGGACATGTGAAAAAAAAAGGCACTGCTGAGATTTGAACTCAGGATCTCCTGTTTACTAGACAGGCGCTTTAACCAACTAAGCCACAGCGCCAACACCTGGTTCTGCATAATGCTTTCAACAACTCTTTAAAATGGAATCCACACACACATTTCAAGTTTTGCCATAAATTTTCTTACTTTGAGAAATCATTTTTCAAAAACATTGGCCATTAGATCTCCTACCATAGAATGCAAAGAATTTGAGAAACTTTAATCAGACAATAGTTACTGCACTGAGGGTGGGATCCACATATTTTGACACCTGTTCACAGGTTCAAGTCAGCAAGAGCTTTGTACCCAGCCAAGTTTTATTCTTTGACTCAAATAAGTTGTGTGTGAGTTTTATGTTTTTCTGCTGTCTGTTTGTTCAATCTTAAAGGGATACTGTCGTGGAAAAACATGTTTTTTACAAAATGTATCAGTTAATAGTGCTACTACAGCAGAATCCTGCATTGAAATCCGTTTTTCAAAACAAGAAATGTATTTTTTTATATCTATTTTTAAAATTTGCTATGGGGCTAGACATTTTGACATTTCCCAGCTGCCCTCAGGTCATGTGACTTGTGCTCTGATAAACTTCAGTCACACTTTACTGCTGCACTGCAAGTTGGAGTGATGTCATTACCCCTCCCTCCTACAAGCTGCTGTAATGTAAATTCTATTAAATTAAATTAATAACAGCACCAGAAAAGTGATATAGACATGTCATTAAACCTTAGTCAATGCTGAGAGTCGAACTCACAATCTTCTGTTTACAAGACAGGCACTTTAACCAACTAAGCCACAGCACCAACTGAGAAAAAGCTTTTTTTTTATCATATCACAGTTTATTTAAATAAAATTTGGCTCAGTTTAATGTAAATCTTTCTATTTCCTGGTCTTTTCATATGACAGTGGGCACACGTAACTCTGCAAATATCGATAGCTCTTTGGTGCCAGTGGCTATGGTCAATATATTCCAGATCCTATGGTGATGAAGGGAAAGCAATTCCCCTAAATTGTATCATCATTGTCATGATCATTGTCTTGATTTTACCAAGAAGAAGAACTGTGGTGATCTAAGAAAAGGATAAAAGATTGAGTAGAGAGCAAAATGGTTTAGTGCCGGCTAAACTTTTACTTTCGGACTTTTTAAAGTCTTCATCCTCCTTCTTATCCAGTAAGGAAAAAACAATTGTTTTAGTAAAAGATCACAAAGGCTATTGTGATACTAAACTCTATAGTTAGTATAGATATGGGTATATATCATTTATGTGAAAGTAGGGAGGGGTGTGTGTATGGATGCTGGGTTTTCATTTGGAGGGGTTGAACTTGATGGACTTTTTTAACCCGATATAACTATGTAACTATGTAACTATGTTGCCATTATCATCTGAAAGCAGTGCCATTTCCCTAGACTGGTTCTTATTTATTATGCTCTGTAACTATTACCTGCCTAGTCTGTTTGTTGTTGAACCTGTCCTGAGATGCATGGCTGGTAACACAATAGAAATTACTAGCCTACACTAGGTAACGCTCACCAAATATACCTGTTGTCACCCTGAGTCTTGTTTTCTTTCTACTGGGACATTTAACTCTTCATCCACTGGAATTTCAACTGGTACTCCTGCATGCTTCCCTGGTGATGGCTACATCTGCTCCTTGAGGAAACATTTTTGATCTTCTTTTTGAAGGAATACATTTTCTCTATATTTTTTCTCCATAGAGATGTTTTTTTCTGTTAAATCTGTTTTAATAGTAGTCCTTTAGAAAGGCTAAGTCCACTCTTGGGACCTTATATTGGGCAAACTGCTTCCTCAAGTGCACAGACCTTGTCTTCTTTGACTGATAGAAGACCATTTAATATTGACATGATGTGCAAGTGAATGTGACTTTAAGAAACCAGCTCAAGTATCATGCAATAAATGTAGCGATGAGGATGGGATTCAAACCCACGCGTGTAGAGCACAATGGATTAGCAGTCCATCGCCTTAACCACTCGGCCACCTCGTCTAACATGAAAATGCTGCAACACAGCTGGTGGTGTGTAGCGGCCAATGGTGTTGGTGTTTTGGAAACCACAGCCAGGGTGGTGTACTGTGCAACAGTCCAACTTCAAATACAACAAGTAAATGAAAGGTTATGGAGTGTACTCACTACAGTTGGGTCTGATAAATATCAAATTTGCTACAGATGATAATTTTCTTTAGAGATCACATAAATTACAATGCTTTAAAGGATATCAAATGAGAAGTTCTGACATATATTTTATATTTTAATATGGCAAATAAATGATAAACTGTTTTCTTATCACCATATATCACACAGCAATTGAGAGTCTCAACCTTGATTGAGTAGCTTGAACCTGTGAACCAGGGTTGAAATATGTGGATCCCACTCAGTGCAGTAACTATTGTCTGATTAAGGTTTCTCAAGCGCTTTGCATTCTATAGTAGGAAATCTAATGGCCAATGTTTTTGAAAAATTATTTCTCAAACGTGTGTGTTGATTAATTTTTATAGAGTTGGTTAAAGCAGTAGGATGATATAATTGTTGGCGCTGTGGCTTAGTTGGTTAAATCGCCTGTCTAGTAAACATGAAATCCTGAGTTCAAATTGCAGCATTGCCTTATTTTCACATGTCCATTTTATAAATACCACGTGCCATAGGTCCACCTGGCTGCAGTGCCAAATGGTTGGTTATTAAAATGAATTGAACATTTCCCAGTGCATTCTGAAAAATATGGGCCAAACACTTCATATTTTGGTACTGGATAGGATGGCAAAAACATTCATAAGACAAGGTGGCCAAGTGGTTAAGACGATGGACTGCTAAACCATTTTGCTCTCTACTCTTTCTTTTCTCCTTGGCTTACATCACCACAGTTCCTCTTCTTGGTAAAATCAAGACAATGATCATGA
Organism: Xenopus petersii; assembly: GCA_038501925.1. Lineage (NCBI taxonomy): Eukaryota > Metazoa > Chordata > Amphibia > Anura > Pipidae > Xenopus > Xenopus petersii. The sequence goes on from CM076676.1 coordinate 152,383,615, forward strand.
CAATGATGATACAATTTAGAGGAATTGCATTTCCTTCATCACCATAGGATCTGGAATACATTGACCATAGCCACTTGCACCAAAGTGCAGTTAATTAACTGTGATATGGTACACCACATTGCTTAGCAGCTGGCACTGTAGCTAAATTGTTTAAAACACCTGTCTTGTAAACAGGAGATCCTGAGTTCAACTCTCAGCACTGCCTAAAATTTAATAACATGTCTATTTTATTTTTATGGTGTTATTAATTAATTGAGTATATGATATCCTATTAGTAAGATATCTCCAACTCTTTGTAGTTCTTCTACCTATTCTACCTGGTGCAGGTTGCTGCAATGTAGGCCCAGATCAGACTTGTTGGATGTGATCTGTTGATCTCTGACAAACCCTATGATATCTCCTGTGTAGTTAAGTCCTTATTGTGTAAAATCTGTGACTAGTTTTAAGTAAGTAGAAAATCTAATGATTAATGTGTCTGAGAAGTGTTTAGCAAAGCACCTTGAACAGCTTGAGAAGTGTTAGCAGATTTTGTCATGTATAGACAATGCATTGTTACAGTGCATGTCTAGTAAACAACAGATCCTCAGTGCCTTCACTTTTTTATTTTATAAATGCCATATCCTCTCTTGATAAGGTGACCAGACAGTTACCTGACAGGCAGATCTAATGGTTCATATTTTTTATATGTATGTATATATTACTTTATAAAGCACTACTTAGATATGAAGCACTGTACAATTTGACATTGTAGAAAAGTACACACAGGAGGATGAGCACAGTAATAAGTATAAATATATAAGATGTTGAAGGTGTATTCTTGCTTTGATACTTCTCAGAAACATTGGTCACTAGATTTTCTACTTACTTAAAACTAGTCACATATTTTACACAATCAAGACTTAACTACACAGGAGACATCATAGGGTGTGTCAGATCGATAGATCGCATCCAACAAGATCTGGAATATGTTGACCCCAGCCTACATTGCAGCAACTTGTACCAAGTAGAACAGGTGGAAAAACTACAAAGAGGTGGGGATATCTTACTAATAGGATATCATCTACACAATTATTATGAAAAGATCGAGTAGAGAGCAAGATGGTTTAGTTTTGCAGAGCAACTGAAAAAATGTGCCTTGCGACTCCAAAAAGAATCCTCTTTTTCAATATACTATATATGTTTGAAACATTTAGTTTCTAATCATTCCTTCAGCTACACACAAATGCCTTTTATGCCTGCTAAGCTTTTACTTAAACCTTCAGACTTGTTAAAGTCTCCATCATCTTTACTTTCCAGAGAAGCTTTGGTTGAGTTTATGGAATCCTCCATTAAGATATCAATTGACTCTTACAAAAAAAAATTTGCAATGTGTCACAGTTGGCACCCAACACCAGAACAAATGCCAAGCACCCTGGTCTCGGCTCATGCTTCACCTGTAGTGTGACCACCTGTGGCCTGGGAGGAGCCCTCAGCTACTTGGATGCCACCAGGACTTAAACGAGAGGTGCAAGGCTAGATGTTCTGGATAGGCAGAGGGGCACGACTGTTAGCGAGAGACTTTGGGCAGAAGGTCGTAGTACAAGGCGTTAGGCAAAAGAGTAGTCAGATCTGGCCGGGTTGGGGCAGGCAGAGAATAAACATAGTCAGGCAGGCAAGGGTCAAACCAGGAAGTCAATCAGAAGGGTTAATCAGAAGAGGTAGTCGGTATTCAGGCAGGTGAAAAGATAATATCTCTGCATGTATTGCCGATCATACGATTTTCAGTGGGAGACTGTCACTAGCTTTTGTTGGACATAACTTTCGTACGATTGCTGTCAGGGGCAGAACATCGGCTGATCTGTTCTTTTCTACTTTATTTGATCTGAATGGTTAGTGGCAGGTCGGGAGATGGGAAAGTCTGATAGTTCGAGGATTCGTACGATCGGATCTTTGCAGCTATGGCCAACTTAAGAAAGCACTTTTTAGCTATTGGCTAAATAAGGAAGCTCCTTCAATAACAGATATCTCTAATTACCTTAATATTTTTCTTTTCATGTTTTTGTTGAGTTTGATCGAGCCCACTTATTTGTTACCTGTAACATGTTTCTGAAACTGCAGGATTGTAGTTCCTTTTTGCTTTGTCAAAATCCAATAAAATATTTGAACACAAAATGGTTTAGCGGTCCATCGTCTTAACCACTCAGCCACCTTGTCTTATATATGCTTTTGCCATCCTATCCAGTACCAAAATATGAAGTGTTTGGCCCAGATCTGCATATTTTGCAGAATGCACTGGGAAATGCTTCCAACTATTTGGCAGTGCAGCCAGATTTTCTATGCATGACATGTGGGAGATATAAAATGGACTGTGAAATCAAAGGCACTGCTGCGATTCGAACTCAGGATCTCCTGTTTACTAGACAGGCGCTTTAACCAACTAAGCCACAGCACCACCATCTACCTCAGTTTAATGCCTTCACATACTCTTTAACAAGGAATCCACACACAAGTTTTGCAAGCGATATTCTTACTTTCATCAGATCAGTTTTTCAAAAACATTGAAACATTTTCAAAAACATTGGCCATTAGATCTCCTACTATAGAATAAAAAGAGCTTGAGAACCCTTAATCAGACAATAGTTACTGCAATGAGGGTGGAATCCACATATTTCAACACCTGTTCACAAGGTCAATCTACTCAACCAAAGTTGAGGATCTTCTTTTGTGCTAAAGCTCTTAGAAGACCAACCCCAAAAGCAATTCCTTCTAACAGGTCGGCATGAGCTTTTTACTTCCCCAGCCAAGTTTTATTCTGTGACTCAAATAAGTTGTGTGTGAGTTTTATGTTTTTCTGCTGTCTGTTTGTTTAATTTTAAGGATATTTGCTGGGTAACCATACTTGTGTTTGCTATCGAACTCCAAGTGCCATCCCACATCGATTTAGATTCTAGCCGGCGGGAATGCAGTTCGGGGAGATATGTAGTCGATATGTCATCGGGCAACTAATCTCCATGAGTGTCTCTGCCCTAAAGGTATATAAGCCATTTCCCATACATGTGATAAGAAGGGACATGAGCAGATATAATTTTAGTTTTCTTTGGACTTCAGAAAGTAGAAGTTAAAATGGCAAAATTGCTTAAGTGCAACTTGTTGACATGAAAAAAAAACATTTTGGAGTACAAAAAAAGTAAAAATAAAAATAAAATCTTTTTATGAATTTGGGTTACCATTTAAGAATCACCCAAATATGTCAAAATAAAGTTCATAAATTTGAACTTGGTGTAACATTTTTTGACATTATTAATGCAATTTTTGCTTGGGTAAATAATGTTAAATTCAGAACAATGGAGTTATATTGGCAAAACTGTTACTCCAACTTTATGCTATTAATTTTTTAGTGTAGGACAGCCTTCAAAAGACTGTCAATTTGTTGTTCAATTCTATTTCATTGAAAAATCCCTTTGTGAAACCACCCACTATTGTTATTCAGGCTTAGGAAGAGACTGAGCCTTTTTGCGCTGACAATAGGCTAAGAATCCTCATTAATATGTCAATGATGTCAACCATTGATACTGCAGCTAAAAAGGAAAATTGGAAAATTTGAAATTAACTTTTTTTGGGAACAATGCAAGATGAAAGGAACCAAAATTGCTGTGTTATATATGGTGATAATAAAACAGTTAATCACTAATTTGCCATATTAAAATATAAATAAACTTTTCATTTGATGGCCTTAAAAGCATTGTAATTGATGTGATCTCTAATCCGTAGCAAATTTTTTATATTTATCAGCCCCAACTGTAGTGAGTACACTCCATGATCTTTCCTTTACTTGTTGTATTTGAAGTTGAACTGGGGCACAGTCCACCACCCTGGCTGTGGTTTCCAAAACACCAACACCATTGGTTGGTAAAAAAATAGAGGAATGCTATTAATCTATCCTCAAAGATATTAAATCCAACCATTGTCCAGGTTATTAGATAAGTGCTGGTGTGGCTGTGTATGTTCACCTTAGCAGCATGGGATGTGGAGTTTGTCAAATAAATATGTTATAAAAAAGCCTTTAGATTAACTAAACCACAGCATCACCCAATGAAAGTCAGACACTTTATAGAGGAATTGACTCATACTTCTCATGTTCTGCAAGTCCTGCTCAAATTCTTCTCAAAAACATTGGTCATTAGATTTCCTACTTTAATCTTCCCATCCAAACTCTGTCCTTCTCCTCTACTAATGATGGCATGGCCATGAATCCTATTAATTCAGCACTTTACCTGTGAGTTATCTTGAATCATCCACACCATTTTCTCACAACTGAAATATTTCCTTACTCCTTATCTCTGGAATTTTATCCCTGAATAACACTATAGGAACACAATAAATTCATCTGGGGCCAATGTTGAAACCTTTGTACACTTTTACCCTTGATTTGTGTCTGTACATTATTCACCCGCTTAGTTTGTAAGGTACAGACTAAAGATGGCCATACACGGAAACGAGCGGATCTCTCTCCGATATGCCCACCTTGAGGTGGGCAATATCAGGCTGATCCGTTTGTGGGCCCTAGGGCCCAACGATCCTAACAAATGGGAACGGGTTGTCGGATTGCGGTACCGCATCAACGAAGAGATGCGGTCGCGATCCGACAGGATTTTTAGTCCCATCCGATTGATATCTGGCCAACTTTCGTCCAGATCTCAATCGGGGAAGCCCGTCGGGGGGCCCCATACACGGGGCAATAAGCTGCCGTCACTGTCTGTTGGCACCTTTTATCAGCCCGTGTATGGCCACCTTAAGAGACAGGGACCTCATTTCTACTATGTCTCTTACCTTCTGACACTTAATATCCATATATTTATACTTATGACTGTGCTCATCCTCCTTGTGTGTACTTTTCTACAATGTCAAATTGAACAGCACTCCGTATATAAGTAGCACTTTATAAAGTAATATATACATACATATAAAAAATATGAACCATTAGGTCTGCCTGTCAGGTAACTGCCTGGTCAACTTAGCAACAAATATTTGGCATTTATAAACTATATTTGTTTAAAGGGTAAGGCATTGGTGAGATTCAAATTTAGAATCACCTGTTTACTAGACAGACAATTAACCAACAAAGCCACAGCACCAGCTTCGGATCGTTGCTGAATCAACCATGTAGTCCTGCCCTTACATAAAAAAAGTCTGCTAACACTTCTCAAGCTGTTCAAGGTGTATTCTTGCTTTGATAAACACTTCTCAGAAACATTGGTCATTAGATTCTCTACTTACTTAAATCTAGTCACATATTTTACACAATCAGGAGATATCATAAGGTGTGTCAGTCCGACAGATAACATCTAGCAAGTCTGATCTGGAATATGTTGACCACAGCCTACATTGCAGCAAAATCCACCAAGTAGAATAAGTAGAAGAACAACAAAGAACTTCATCTCAATGATTAATAACACCAGAAAAGTAAGTAGTCATTAAACCTGAGGCACTACTGAGACTTGAACTCAGGATCTCCTGTTTACAAGACAGGCACTTTACCCAACTAAGCCACAGCACCAGATAGTAGGGGACGTCGTTTACCATATCACAGTTAATTAAAATAAAATGTGGCTCAGTTTGAGTCTATTTCCTGGTCTTTCCATATGACAGTGGCACACGTAACTCTGCAAATATCGTTAGCACTTTGGTGCAAGTGGCTATGGTCAAAGTATTCCAGATCCTATTGTGATGAAGGAAAAGCAATTCCTCTAAATTGTATCATCATTGTCATGATCATTGTCTTGATTTCACCAAGTTGAGGAACAGTGGTGATGTCAGCCAAGAAGAAAAGACCAAGTAAAGAGCAAAACAGTTTAGTTTTGCAGAGCAACTGAAAAAATGTGCCTTGTGACTTCAAAGATAATCCTCTTTTTCGAGATACTATATATGTTTAGAAACTTTTATTTTCTAATCACTCCTTCAACTATATACAAACTTTTAGTTAAAGTTAAACTTTAACTTAAACCTTCAGACTTGTGAAAGTCTCTGTCCTCTTTATTTTCCAGTAAGGAAGAAACAGTTGAAAGATTTAATTCTTATAATTACACTGCTTTTTCCTTACTTAACTATTAATACTAAGTTAGTTTCAAACAAGTGTAAACTGGCTGTGATGGCCGAGTGGTTAAGGCGTTGGACTCGAAATCCAATGGGGTCTCCCTGCACAGGTTCGAATCCTGTTCACAGCGAGGTTTTTTATAATGGTCCCATTGTTTAGTTGATAAGAAATTTGTAAATGCAGATACATAGTAACCACTGTTGATTTTGATTCCAACCTGGTCACTATCTCAACTCCATTTTAAAAAATTCAGTAATACAATTTCACAATTTTAACGTTATCTCCCTAAATATCCTACAATAATGTCCAAAAACATACACCATCTCACGATTCTTGAATCGTATATCTAGTTCATAAAACTGGCACCTAAAAAACTATTTATCATCAAGGTGTACAAAACCATAAAATTCATGAAAATTCACAGATTTTTTTTAATTACAAATTGCTCCGATTTTACTTTCCTCCATTTTTGTGGCCCTTCCTATTTGGACTAAATAAGTCAGGGTTAAAGCCTCTATTTTGCAGAAGCTGCTGTCAGTTCTGTATATGCTAAAAATAATGTATTCTCTGTCCTGTGTTTAAGAATACAGCTGCTGAGTCAATATAAAGACTCCGAGAAGGATGAGTGAAAAAAATTAGATATGTGTAGACCTGCTGTTTCTACACACACCATCCATCATGTGATAAGCATTCGATTTACAGAAATTAGAAACAGACCAGGAACAGGCAGTACTTTAGTCTGCAAACACCCTTTTTTGGTGTATTCTCACCCTTTTGGTGAGAATACACCAATAAAGGGTGTTTGCAGACTAAAGTACTGCCTGTTCCTGGTCTGTTTCTAATTTCTGTAAATCAATATAAAGACTACAGTGAGGAAATTCATTAAATGTACATTATTTGACCAAAAGTATGAAGTTTACTGGCAAGTTTTATGCAGCACCTCCCCTTGGTGCTGTGACTTAGTTGGTTAAAACTCTCCTCTTTTAAACATAAGGTTTGGAGTTTGGACCTCAGCATTGCTGGAAAACATCAGATTCTTGCCTATTTAGGTGTATCTTTACCTGCCCTTGAAAAAGGGTTACATTTTTGACTTGTAGCCCTCTGAATCTACAGGCAAGAGAAAAAAAGTTGCTTAATTGGCTATTAGAATGATTATGTTTCTTACTTTCTTCAGGGGGTTGTGCTTAAGGAGGCGCTGTGGCTTAGTTGGTTAAAGCACCTGTCTTGTAAACAGGAGATCCTGAGTTCAACTCTCAGCAGTGCCTTTCATGACACATTTGGCTTTGCAGTTTTGTGTCCAGAAGTGTAAATGGTTGGAAATTTTGAGATATGGCATATTTTGGGATATGTAAAATTGCTCTCTGTATTGGCCCAAACTAACAGATCATCTCCTACATTTGTATCCACTTTTGTCCTATATGCCAAGAATTGACAATGGCAAATTAAATTTCAGTTTCAGACAGAGCCACAAATAAGAGAACATTTGCCATATCTTAAGCATGAGGTCAGAAGTTACAAAGTCATAGTAAACACAACTTATGGCAGATGATAATGAAGGTGTCAAGCAGTCTAAAGGTGGCCATACACAGTCATTTGTTCTAGCAAAGGATTCACCCATGAAGGAGAAACGATATCTGAGAAGACTTTTGTTGTATGTTTGCTTGTGTCTTTATCCTTGTTGTAAATTTTTCAGCCATTGTTCCAAGAATATCTTAATCAGTAAATAAGTGTAAACCACAATTCTTATTCTGAGAGACTTTTAACTTTTGCGCCTAAAAGTCTCTTGGAGAGCAGACATATATTTTGCCCAGTCTGCACCTTAACTATCATTCAGGCTAGGGCCCCAAGCACTGCCTTGGTCCCCACTAGAGGGGTGGAGTAACTCAGTTTACAATTAGACTATAATATATATTTCGGAGAAGTGCAATTGTAACATAGTGACATAGTAACATAGTATGTAAGGATGAAAAAAGATACACGTCCATCAAGTTCAACCTTTTAGTTTTTTTTGTTTTTTTTGCCAGTTGATCCAGAGGAAGGCAAAAAAACCCCATCTGAATCCTCTCCAATTTGCCTCTGAGGGGGAAAAAATTCCTTCCTGACTCCAAAATGCCAATCGGACCAGTCCCTGGATCAACTTGTACTATGAGCTATCTCCCATATCCCTGTATTCCCTCACTTGCTAAACACCATCCAATCCCTTCTTATACCTATCTAATGTATCAGCCTGTACCCCTGATTCAGGGAGACAATTCCACATCTTCACAGCTCTCACTGTAACAAACCCCTTCCCAATATTTAGGCAGAACCTCTTTTTTGATAATCGGAATGGGTGACCTCGTGTCAGCTGGAAAGACCTACTGGTAAATAAATCATTAGAGAGATTATTATATGATCCCCTTATATATTTATACATAGTTATCATATCTCCCCTTAAGCTCCCCTTCTCCAGCGTGAACATCCCCAATTTGGCCAGTCTTTCCTCATAGCTAAGATTTTCCCTTTACCAGCTTAGTTGCCCTTCTCTGTACCCTCTCTAATGCAATAATGTCCTGTTTGAGTGATGGAGACCAAAACTGTACGGCATATTCTAGATGAGGCCTTACCAGTGCTCTATACAGTGGAAGAATGACTCCTCCTCCAGTGAATCTCTGCCCCTTTTAATACAGCTCAAGACCTTGTTTGCCCTTGATGCTGCTGACTGGCATTGCTTGCTACAGACAAGTTTATTATCTACAAGGACTCCAAGCTCTGTCTCCATTATGGATTTGCCTAGTGCAGTCTCATTAAGGGTATAAGTGGATATTTTTACATCCCAGGTGCATGACTTTACATTTATCAACATTGAATCTCATTGCCCAATGATCACAGAACTGAGTGCCTGCCCAAGGTTGTAGACCTCCTTTCCTTTGAGGAGCCCTTTGGCATGACCATTACCTCCACTACCATCTTCAGTTCCTTCACCACATTGACCATCCTTTGTGTCTTCATCAGATAAAAGGATGCCACTATTGTTAAAGCCAATAACTGTGATCTATCTTATGTCACTATCGTTGAGTTTTCTCCACCCTCTTATTTTCATAGGACAACCTTGTAGATTAATTTGCCTTTTCTGTCAGCTGACCTCTGGAGTCATCTTTGTGCTCAGTGTTTCATATGTCCTCGCCAAGACCATCATGGTGGTCTTTGCCTTCCAAGCTTCCAAACCCGGAGGCAGTATGAGAAGGTGGCTAGGACCAAGAATCCCAGGCTTAACAGTGTCCACCTGTACAAATCTACAGCTCTTCATTTGTATCTTCTGGATGTTGTACTGCACTCCATTCCCTGAGAGAAACTCCAGGATCAAGACTGGGGTCATCATATTCAAGTATAATGAATGTTCAGACACAGTGCTGTGGTGCATGGTTGGATGCATGGGTTTTTTGTCATGTGTCTACTTCCTGGTGGCATTTCTGTCAAGGAAATTGCCAGATACCTTCAATGAAGCTAAGTGGATCACCTTCTCCATGTTGATTTTGCACAGTGTTTGGATTTCCTTTGTCCCTGCCTATCTCAGTACTCAGGGTAAATACATGGTAGCAGTAAAGGGTTTGGTATCATATCCTCAAACGCTAGTTTAGGCTTGCTGTGATGGCCTAGTAGTTAAGGCATTGGACTCGAAATCCAACGTGGTCTCCCTGCACAGGTTCAGAATCCTATTCACAGCGAGGTTCTTATAATGCTCCCATTGCTTGGTTAATAAGAAATTTGTAAATGCAGATACAGTGTAACCACTGCTGATTTTGATTCCAATTTGGGCACTATCTCAACTCCATCGTAAAAAAGTCATAGTAATACAATTTCACATTTTTAACGTTATCTCCCTAAATATGCTACGATAATGTCCAAAACCATACACCAACTCACAATTCTTAACTGGTATAACTAGTTCATAAAAGTGGCACCTAAAAAACAATTTATCACCTAGGTGTACAAACCATAAAATTCATGAAAATTCCCAGATTTTATTTAGTTACAAAAACAATTCTTGCCTCAGTTTTACTTTCCTCCATTTTTATAGCCCTTCCTGTTTGGCCACAGGGACATAAAAAACATGTCTCTGCCTAAAATTATTAAAGTCGGAGTTGAAGCCTCTCATTTGCAGAAGCTGCTGTCACTTCTGTATAAGATAAAAATAACGTAGTCTCTATCCTGTGTTTAAGAATACAGCTGCTGAGTCAATATAAAGACTACAGTGGGGAAATTAAGATAGATACAGTAAAATAATATATATATATATATATATCACATACAGACAAAAAGTCTAACAGTCTATCATGGCCACTAGATGCCAGCAGTTATCTATATAAGTGAATTGCATCAAACCAACAGAAAAAACATTATAAAAATAGGGATGCACTGAATCCAATAATTTGGGACCATGAAAGATATAAAATATAGTACAATATTAAATATAAGAGCTCACTTACTGACACCCTGGGTGCAAAATAGCCCCCTAATAGTGCAGTGGGTGCAAACGGGATCTTGTACTTGATCCAGACTAAGATTCTTATTGGAAGCAGAATTAGCCTATTGGGTTTATTTATTGTTTATGTAATTTTGTAGTAGACTTAAGGTATGAAGATCCAAATTATGGAAAAGCCCAGGTCCCAAGCATTCTGGATAACAAATCCCATAGCTGTACAGGGATTTGATGCGCCTGCTCCCACCAGTGTTGCCAAACTTGCACATGTGAATGACGCACAAGTTAGGGAATGGGTAAGAGGCAGAAACATGACCAAGATCGTTGGTGGTCCGGTGCACTGCACTCCCCAAATACTGGTCTGCTTCCTCTATAGGGGACACATGCACGTGGAAATTCTCAAAGAATCAAATTTTTCTTGATTGAGTAAATCTGCCCTAAATTATAAATGTTGTCATTTCCTTTTAGTTGGCTTCCAGCAAATAATCTTTCATATTCTACTTCATTATTATATATAAACACAGCACACTATTTCCAACTATATGGACCCGCCATGATTCCATGCTAACTGATATCTTTAATTTGTAGATGTATGATCATTTCCACACACATAAATATATACTGTATATATACTGATAAAGGTCCTTAAAATGTTGATGCTTTAATTGTATATGCACACATAGACATAGACCGACATCTGTCCTTTTATGTAAAGGAATAATAATTCATAAATGTATAAATACATTCATGTTGCACACTTTTCCTATAATTATAGAAAGATAATAAATTGCTGATAAAGCCAAAGGGAAATTCAGCATAAGCCAAAACCAAAGATATTTTATTTAGTAACCAGATACTGAGGTTTTATTTCTAAATATATATATATATATACTGAAAGGGAAAAAGCTATGAATGCTAAACATATACATATAATACATGGGATAAAAGTGAGATCTTTAATACAGAAGTTCATGGACATATCACATTCTCATATAAATATATTCTCATTTAATCTTTTTAAACATATGCTGTGCCATTGGTAGAGAATTGAATTAAGATATCCTAATCCAACAGGAATTTCAAACCTGCCCAATGAATATCTGACTAATTTTTGATCAGTTATGATTCAGGCAGTTTATTGGTAGGAGCTAGGGATGTAGCGAACTGTTCGCCGGCGAACTAGTTCGCGCGAACTTCGACTGTTCGCGTCCTCCGAATGTTCGCGAACGTCGCGCGACGTTCGCCAATTGGTGTTCGCGTTCGATTCGAAGTAAAATTTCGTTCGACCATTCGACCATTCGACCGTTCGATCGCTAAAATCGAACGATTTCCATTCGTTCGAACGATTATAAGCATTCGATTGAATTAAAATCATTCGATCGAATAGCTTCGATCGTTCGATTCGAACGAAAATCGTTCGATCGTACGAATAAAATCCTTCGATCGTTCGATCGAACGATTTTATCGAGCGTTCGAAGTTCGCGAACTGTTCGCGAACTGTTCGCTTTTTTGCCGGTGTTCGCGAACGGCGTTCGCGAACATCAAATCGGCAGTTCGCTACATCACTAGTAGGAGCTCATACAAGGACCAACCTGGACTCTTGGGGGCAAATTCACTAAGATTCGTAGTTGTGCCAGCGTCTGCTTCGCCGCACTTCGCCAGCGCTACGCAAATTCACTAAAATCCGAAGTTGCGCTCGGGGAAACGAAAGGTTGCGAAGTTGCACTAGCTTTAATTCGCCAGGCAAAGCGAAGTTACACTAGCGATGATTAATTTGCATACGGCGACAAATTGAATTTACAATGGAAGTTTATGTAGCATCACTACACAAGCCTGGGAAACCTTCAAAACATCAAATAAAATTTTTATTTTGCCCTACACATGTGCCCACTGTATAGTTAAGGGGCCATGAGTTAGGAGTCTGTAGCGGGGAAGGAGGGTAGCCCCCAAAAAACATTTCAATCTTTTTCAGCCGATCACCCATAAAAAAAGAAAAAATGCCAGCGTTTTTTGGGATTTTGAAAAAATTTCAACTTTTTTTGAAGCAATCCCTATCTACTCTATTGCACTTCGCCTGGTCTGAGGTGGCGAAGGAAGTCTAGCGTAAAAGGTAGCGTTCAGAAAAATGCGCGCGTCTGTGAATTTGCGTAGTTACGTCCATTGCGCAAATTCGCCAGGCGTAAGGGTGCGAAGTAACACTAGCGCATTTATACCGGTGTCCGTTGAATCAGCGAATTATCGGAAATGCGCTATGCTAGCGAATTAACGCTAGCGTTAGGTGATTCGTCCTTTAGTGAATTTGCCCCTTGGTCTGGACTCTGTATGGCTAGCTTCAATTGTCTCAAGGCCACAAATACCTGGGTCTAGGGTGGCAAAATATCAGGGGTGGCATGCTGCCCAGCTGCATTATAGGGGTACTGGGGAGCTGCAGCTCCCAAGCACTCCAGCACATGAGTTACCTTTGCAGGGTGTGACCATGAAGAAAGGCAGGTGGGTGCTAGGACCTGGCAGCCTAGGTGTCTCGAAGAGTAATATCCGGGCATGGGCAGCTTTAGTCTTTGTCTCTTGGCTATTCCAACTTGATGCTCCCTGCTGTATCAAGGAAAAAGTGGGAGTGTAGCCATGAAGTTAAAGGCTATTAAAGTGCAGACAGTGAGTATAATCACAGGTGCTAAGATACTTATCATCACAGCAATTCCACGTAAAGACTTATTTTACTTCCATTATTCTCCCTTACCCTCCTGCTAACTCATCACTTATTTAAACTGGCATAAACGATCTCTGGCTCTTTCTTGGGCTCATCATGTGACCTTGCTTGTTCCATTGGTTTCATGTTGAGTTGGACATAGACAACCCCTTGAGTGTCCTGCACCAGAGACAAGAATAAACAAAAAAAAAGGTTACGTAAGGGTACCCCGGCCATTTTCAATACACTGCTTACTGCTTAAAGAATAATTTTGCTAAAGGAAAATGTATATGGGAAGCTACATAATGTACTTTGCAGTTGATTTATCTTATAAAACAAAACAAACAGAATTCAATGTTACATTGTCTATAGAAAGGACAATACAGCTCCCTGTTTCACAATTCAATGAATGGGCTCTGTGAACTAAAAAGGCCAAACAGTAGAATTGAAAACACTTCTATTGTCCAATGACCAAGTTCTTTAGGATAATTATGGGGCAGTACCTTGTTCTGTTGGGTATCTTAAAGGTGATATAAAATTGGAAAGGCTTTCCCAACTAGAGAATGGCATGAGATTCTCACCTGGTCACTTTTCTTAATGTCTTCTATTGTGTCATAGAGAACATTCCCTGCAGAGAAAATGAACAAATAACAATATAAATATGAGCTGAGCTTTCAAGATATGGAAAGTGAACTTTAACGAGAGACTGACACCCGAAATTAAAACCTTTTTTTACATCCTTCATAACATGGTCTTTGCATACCAGTTATAATTTTGCTATGACCAGTATTTGCTTAGTGCTTTTATAATAATTGTCTGATCCCCCATGTTCCTCTATGAGGGGGCTGCCATATTTGTGCTGAGAAACATGAATGTAATCTGGTAGCATTAGAAATTCTAACTGACAGACTGCGTTGAGACAGGGTGTCAAAACTATACTGGAAAAATACTAGAAATGCAGTGAAATTACCTGTATGAATATTACTCTACACTGACTGATAATATTCTACCTGTACTCTAGTATAGACCAATGACACAGCTCCATAATGGGCTGTATGTATATCACACTAGACAGACCAATAATACAGAACCAGCGATACACTACAATGAGTTTTGTGCCCCCCATTTATAGTTCATAGGCCTCAGCCTGCAGGGAGTAGGACAGATTGTTTTGCAGCTGAATGTACATCAATATATGGGTTAAGAAAATGAATATAATTAAATAACAGTTTATTCTGAACTCCAAAAATTTTAAAAGTGAAAAAGTCTTTATTATAATTTGAAATGTACAAACCTCACAGTCTATGACCTGCTGCCATACACTGTGGGGCTTGTACCTTTTATATTATGTTATAATAACATTTTGTTTTTCAGTTTTTGAATTTTCGACAGGCAGAAAAATGTATTTTTTACTGTGATACTCCACTGATACGCACTGATGCACCCAAGGTCTTGTTTACTAGAGAAAATAATACCCCTTAGCAGTTTTTTGGAATAACTGCAAGAAAAATAAATCACATAAATAATTACCTTTATCTTCTGGTTTGTTCTCTTGAATATGGATAAGAGGGCTTCAAAGATAGAGACATTAGTCTTACATAGAGAAGGATGTATGAGGGGACTGTATGAGATTGATAGATAATAGATGATAGATAGGTAGGTGAAAGGATGAAAGAGAAAGAGAAAAAGAAAAAAAGAAAGAAAGAGAGAAAGAAAGAAAAAAAGAAAGAAAGAAAGAAAGAAAGAAAGAAAGAAAGAAAGAAAGAAAGAAAGAAAGAAAGAAAGAAAGAAAGAAAGAAAGAGAAAGGAGTAAAGAGAAAGAAAATGAAAGAGAGCGAGAAACAAAGAAAGAAAGGAAGAGAGAGAGAGAGAGAGAGAGAGAGAGAGGAGAAAAAGAGAGAACGTAAGATATAAAAGAGAAAGAAAGAAAGAAAGAAAGAAAGAAAGAAAGAAAGAAAGAAAGAAAGAAAGGAGAGAGAGAGAGAGAGAGAGAGAGAGAAAGGAAGGAAGAGAAAAGGAAGAGAGAGAAAGAAAGAAAGAAAGAGAGAGAGAGAGAGAGAGAGAGAGAGAGAGAGAAAAGGAGATATAAAAAGAGAAAGAAAGAAAGAGAGAGAGAGAAAGAAAGAAAGAAAAAGAAAAGGTAGAGAGAGAAAGAAATAAAGAAAAAAAGAGAGAGAGAGATAGAAAGAGAGAGAGAGAAAAAGAGAGAAAAGAAGATATAAAAAGAGAAAGAAAGAAAGAAAGAAAGGAAAAGAGAGAGAAAGAAAGGAAGAGAAAGAAAGAAAGAAAAAGAAAAGGAAGACAGAGAAATACAGAAAGAGAGAGAGAGAGAGAGAGAGAGAGAGAGAGAGAGAGAGAGAGAAAGAGAGAAAAGAAGATATAAAAAGAGAAAGAAAGAAAGAAAGAAAGAAAGAAAGAAAGAGAGAGAGAGAGAAAGGAAGAGAAAGAAAGAAAAAGAAAAGGAAAAGAGAAAGAAAGAAAGAAAGAAAGAAAGAAAGAAAGAAAGAAAGAAAGAAAGAAAGAAAGAAAGAAAGAAAGAAAGAAAGAAAGAAAGAAAGAAAGAAAGAAAGAAAGAAAGAAAGAAAATTCATACAGAGAGTTGGAAGTGTACAGGGCAAGTTGCTGTGAATCACTTACCTTTCCTTCTTGCAAATGAAACCTGTGGATATTGAGAAATAAATAATAAGTGAATGACTTATCATCCACATATCTGTGTAGTACATACAGTATCTCATGACTGATTAAATGTCAGTATAAAAGCAGAAGTTATATAAATATATGAATAAGGGGAAGCAGGACAGGACACACAGACACTCTGCTGGGAAGTGATTATGACTGACTAGTTGTAGCCATTGTGACTGACAGTTTGGGGGGAGCAGTAGCAGCAGATTTATCTCTGTTTGGGATCTTTGTTGCTTTTTTTGGTTAAATTTAAGTTTCTAATAATGTTCCTTTTAAGTTGTCTGTTTAGGAAGAGACATAAATGTATGAGACCAGCACACACAGCTATTTGGGAGCACAAATATTCTTGAGATCATTCACTGATCCAGTCACAGGATCCTATGACAACACAACTTACAGAAACAGCAGAAAATCATGAGAAATGTACTGAAATGTTTGTGTTTGAACAGTCCCAGTGCCCAGTAAAACACCAGCTGAGGTCAGAGCCAGTGTTACAAATGGACCAGCAATGTATTTCCATCAAGTTAGTAATTGCCCAACATTCTTCCACTTGCCCTCCCAGTTCCACCCTAAACCTGCCCATTTGGCCACAGTTTACCTCTTTTATTGGTTACTGGGGTTTCTTTGTATAGAACCTGCATGTTTAATACAATGTAATGTACTTGATGATGAAATTAGCAATTTATTATTTTCTGACATGGCTCTTGGGTAGTTATAAATTAAACTGGCCCTGCATTTATCACTCCTTGTATACTGGGTTATTATTATGCAGCCGTCCAGATGCTCCACCTTTCCTACCCCTCAATTACCTCTTTTGCATCAAAGCAGGGCGGGAGCCATATAACTAATGCACAGAACACAATCGCACTCAAAAAGCTAATTTGTTGCTGCCCCTGGTATCCTGTTGCATAATGTCATCTCAGGCAAGGTTCCTAATTTATATAATGACAGGAGCAGCCTTGGGAATTATACATGGAACTAACCATTACATACTATAAAGGACTCAGTGTAGAAATGCCTTTAATTAGACTTCTGAAATACAGTGCCACACAGAAGGTTACTGGTTATATGAAGGAATGTTGGCCTGGAACATAGTATTTGTACCTGGATAGAGAACTGGCTAAAAGATAGACTACAAAGAGTGGTGGTAAATGGAACATTTTCTAATTGGACCAGTGTTGTTAGTGGAGTACCGCAGGGCTCTGTACTAGGTCCCTTGCTTTTTAACTTGTTTATTAATGACCTGGAGGTGGCCATTGAAAGTACTGTTTCTATTTTTGCAGATGAGACTAAATTGTGCAGAACTATAGGTTCCATGCAGGATGCTGACACTTTGCACAGTGATTTGTCTAAACTGGAAAACTGGGCAGCAAACTGGAAAATGAGGTTCAATGTTGATAAATGCAGGTTATGCACTTTGGCAGAAATAATATAAATGCAAGTTATACACTAAATGGCAGTGTGTTGGGAGTTTCCTTAAATGAGAAGGATCTTGGGGTCTTTGTAGATAACACGTTGTCTAATTCTGGGCAGTGTCATTCTGTGGCTACTAAAGCAAATAAAGTTCTGTCTTGTATAAAAAAGGGCATTAACTCAAGGGATGAAAACATAATTATGTCTCTTTATAGGTCCCTGGTGAGGCCTCATCTGGAGTATGGGGGCAGTTTTGGACTCCAGTCCTTAAGAGGGATATAAATGAGTTGGAGAGAGTGCAGAGACTAAGTGCAACTAAACTGGTTAGAGGGAGGGAAGAGTTAAATTATGAGGGGAGACTGACAAGGTTGGGGTTGTTTTCTCTGGAAAAAAGGCGCTTGTGAGGGGACATGATTACACTTTACAAGTACATTAGAGGACATTATAGACAAATAACAGGGGACCTTTTTACCCATAAAGAGAATCACGTACCAGAGGCCTCCCCTTCAGACTAGAAGAAAAGAAGTTTAATTTAAAGGAACAGAGTAGGGGGTTCATCACAGTCAGGACAGTGAGGTTGGGGAATGCACTGCCGGGTGATGTTGTGATGCTGATTCAGTTAATGACTATAAGAGGGACTTGATGATTTCTTGGACAAGCAGAATATACAAGGCTATTGTGATACTAAACTCTACAATTAATATAGACATTGGTATATATAGTTTATATATGTGAGTGATATATAGGTCTGTATGTGTTTGGGTTCATTTGAAGGCACTGTTGTCATTTCTCAAACCAACTTAATTATGTAACAGAAATCTCACTGCCCTGTATACAGTAATAATCCAAAATTGCAGCATATCTTCACACTCACTTCAATGGCATCACATCTGCAATGCTGATTATATTGAAGAGACCAGCACAGCGCTGAGTATTCCAAACTGTCAACAAGCCAAACTCACAGCCATTAAATGATGATGACAGAGACAAGATCTAACATTTGTCCATAAAATATTTCCACTATTGCCTTAGAAGTGGACAATCTTTTTCGAATCTATTAAAGGGGTACATCTATAAATCGGTACAAAAAATCATAACATAATAATCCTTATTTCTACTTAGTTATTTATAGTTTGCCTTTTGATTTCACATTAGTTCCCTTTTATATGTAAAATAATTTTTTTTATCATGAGAAAGTTGAAGAATAAGATAACGCTAGATCTGAAACGTCTGTGCTGTATCTTTCATATGTTTTCTTCCCTTTTTACCGGTTAGAATTTGCGGTTGAACCATTTCTGGAGCAAAAATGAAGTAATGTAATTTCCAGTCTTAGCTGCCAACGTTTGCTTCTGGGTAATGTAAACAAAGATCTATATTCCACCTTACACAGGGCAGTTATTGATGAAGTACTTGCTACAGATGTCTGAACTGAAGCTCCCAGCACCAGTCCTCAGTCCCTCATATCTAATCAAAACCTTAACTCATCAATTTAATTGTTGTTTTTGGAAAAATTTAAATTTGGAAATTTGGAAAACCGGAAGAGGTAGAAACAGAGTTTCTACACACCGGAGTGCTTTAAAATCCAAAAACGTTATTAATCTATATTAAAAGGCACACATCACATCTAATTTGACGCATTTCGGGCACAGGCGCCCTTAATCATATGCTGATTAAGGAAACGCTGTTTCTTCCTCTTCCAGCGCAGCATGGGAAGCCAAGGGAATCCAGCACCCGGTGATACATCCATGGTCTGCCTGCATCTTAAAGAAGACTTGTGGTGAGTCGGAGTGGTATTGCCTATGTATATTCAATTTGGAGAACCAGGCAGGCAGTTTTGATCCAGGCAACCTCTCTGAAAAGCAGGTTGTCTGGGTCAAAACTGGACAAGTGCCAAACCTAGTTCCCTCTCAACTGGAATCTTTTTCTGCCAACTTAAACATACAGTACATTATTCTAAAAAAAACTCTCTTTATCCCTCTAATCTTGGGAACCTTCATCTCATCTCTCTGCTTCCCTTTATTTCTAAACTACTCAAGTGCCTAGTTCAGATTCCACTGATTCTCTTCTACTCTGACCATGACCTGATGGACCCCCTACAATCTAGCTATAGGCTACAACACAAAACCTCTACACCATCAATATTTAATAAATTACATAAAGTAAAAATGTGGTTGTCCCAACGATTCTTTAAATTAAATTCCTCCAAGGCAGAAATGGTTGCCTTTCAACATCCACAACATCCAAAATGCAGGTAACATCTCCATTATGCCCAGTGCCTTGAGGGATATCGTATATCTTATATCGTATTTGCTGCACTGTCCTTTATTTCTCAAATCCAATCAATAACTGTTTCATTTCACTTTCAGTTGATGAATATTCACCCCCAAAAATATATATATATTTGGCATTTGAGATAGTTATGCGCCATTTTCATAAGCTCAACTAAATGAGCTCATGTAAGAAAGGAGGTATATTGTCTTTTAAGTTTGTCTTTAGATTTGACCTTGTCAGGCCTAGATTTGTGGCTGATACCAACCTTGGGGCACCCATCTTGTAAGATGATCAACAGCTCATTGCACTGTGCACCAGAGATAACAGAAGTGCATTATATATTGGATAGGAGTGAGTGAATTACCATCTAGCAGTAAGACATTATACACTCCTTTGAGCAACAGTATTTACAGTAATAAATAATTTCATTGTATTATATCCACAGTCTATTTCTGGTAAGGCAAGTACCACACACCTTGCAGGTACCAGGCAAGCCATCTGTGCAGCCAACACTACTATGCTAATTTGGCAATATCATTAACGCATTTCTTCCCCCACATGGGGCATTTAGTAGGGGAAAACTTTCAACTGAGGTTCAACCACGCCAGAAAGGTAAATTGTACAGACCTGTAAAGTATCCCTATATTCACAAAATAAAGGCCCAAACAACCCACAAAACTGGTTGTGACATGTTCCTTACTTGGGCTATAAACTCACCTTCTATGAACTTACCTTTATACAACAGGAATATCAGAATTCCAGAGAGGACAATCACAATAAGGACAACAGAAAGAATCATAATAAGTGGGAATTCAGCTTCTGTGAAGTGAGAGGAAAATGCAGTTCAGATGAGACTAAACTAGAAGGGACACAGGCACATTTACTAAAGGGTGAAAGTAAAATTTGGTGTAGTTTCACCAAACATGAAGATTTCCCTCAACATCACCAATACACCAAGTTTTGGAGAATTAACTACGCAGTGGTAAAAACCCTCTTTGCATTGGAGCAACTTCACCTCTCTTCTCCAGGTGAACTTGCTCCAGTGAAAATTCTCCAATTCACTAAGAGCACAAGAGTGAAATTTCTCCAGGTTCAGGCTGGTGAACTTCCATTATAAAGATAGAGCAGCCGCTTTTAAATCTCCATCAACCTCGACCTTTCCATGCTAATTTTTTCCATGGCGAAATTTATCTAGAGAATTTCCCCATTACTATCGTATGAGGAAATATACTGGTGAATTTTCACAGAGTATTTACGCCAGGAGAAAATTCACCCTATTTCTCTAGAATTCGTTGATACAGTATAAAAGTAATACTGACCACAGTATAATGTATGTACACCTGTCTTACTCACATATACTTGTATGTAATTTGGGAAGGGCTGGGCCTTGGAACTTATGCTCTTGCTTTATATAGATACTTGGGAGGTGGGGGCATAGCCATTGAAGGAGGTATATACTCTGGAACACGGGGTCTCTCTCTCTCTCTCTCTCTGTTCCTTAGAGGGACAGACAGACCTCTCTCCCTAAGAGACAAACACACATACATATATATGAAACTCACACACCTCATAAACACTATACATGTGCATTCACTATACAGATTATTTGCTTGCGGCTGTCAAGGGTATGTTTTAGTGATGTACAGGCCGACCCGATACTCACGGGACCCGCAGGTTGGTTGGGACCGACCTCGCACCCCCACACCTTACACTGCTGGCTTCCGGCTTCCACTTTATAACCATGCCTGCTCGCCCCACCCCTTTTGTGACATCATCGGCGGGGCTGCGCAGGTCTATAAAAGGAACCCGGAAGTCAGGATCGGGCGGGTGTGGGTAGAGGGAGGGCGAGTTAGGGTCGGGTTTTACCCGCACATCACTAGTATGTTTGACTGGCTGCGTGTATGTTGAATATAATTAACAACACAGTTCTACACATTAAATATACTTTGTTATCACCTTGGTGAGTGGTAATTTGACCATAGTATTAATACAAAATAATATAGTAAACAAAGTACCCCCTCTTGTAAAATATAAGGATATTATAAGTTACTGAGGAGTTTCATGACCATATAAAAGTATGAGGCCAAGTGTTTCTATACAGGTCATGGAACGTCAAGGTGACTAATATCCTCATATTTAGCAACTGGGAGTACTTTATTTATTATAATACACAAGTTTCAGTGAGTCATATGACAGAAATGACATCACTAAGCTCCGATTATATCTGATGACATCACTAAGCACTGTTTATAAGGAAATAATTTACAGGATATTCATGGCTTTTGTGTATTATATACAAATATGTGACATTTAACAGGTATGTGCTGTGAAAATCCACCTGGCAAAGTGAGGTAACTCAGTGAGGTGAAGTTATATGAAGAGAAAATTCACACTATAGTAAATGTGCCCCACAGTGAGTGATAACTGTGTATTGTATTGAGAGGGAGGAAAACTGAGAGCTCTATATATATAAGGATTAGTTCTTACTCACCTGTTAAATCCAGTCTAGTTCCTTGCCCATAGTTAATAAATGATTTGTGTAGAGAATTGAAAGCACAATACTGGAAGATCACAATACAGTAATATGTGGCTGAATCATTTCTTTGCACCCCCTCTATATGAAGATCCGCTTGTCCTCTTAACTCTGTTCTTCCTTTGAAACTGGAATGAACCATTTGTTTGTTGGGGTGATAGACATAATCCCCTGTGGGACTCCCCACTCTCCAGTAAATCCAGGCCCATAATGGAGTCTGTGTAGGGTTGAATGAGCAGTTGAGGGTGACTGAGTCTCCTTCTGACACTGTGGAATTATGGGACTGATGGATGTCTAATTCTTTTTGGGTGCTTTGCTCTAAAAAGAAAACAATAGTTGTTTAGATAGAGAAACCTGATTAGGTAGAAATGTAAGGTCATTGGAAGTTTCCCATACAGTAGATATGTAACATGTTGGTTTTTTGTTTTAAGACTAGTTTTTACATCCAATAACAATTTAAGACATTTCTGTAACTGTAACACCCCAAGGGTCAACTATGTTTTCATTTGTTCTTGTAAAAGAAAAGTAGATATGAAAAACTGTATGAAGAGCTTTTTGGCACTTTCCAGAAATGGTAAGTGGTTGAGCATAAGAGTTCTGCTGATCCAAACCTGCTTGACCTGTAGGTAACACTAAGGAGTTATTTATTAAAGTCCAATGCTAGAAACTCGAAGAATTCAAGTGTTTTTACTATAGAATCCAAATGTTTAGTGGAAAAAAAACAGAATTTATTAAACCCAGAGGGTGTTAAAAGTCCAAATAAAAAAGTACTCAAACACAGACCTGCTAAGTTCATGTAGAAGTCAATGGGAGAAATCCAGAAGATATCCTGATCTCCGCTGGGTTTTGTGTAATAATCTGAAGATTTTGTGGTTTTCGGGCAAAAATCAGAAAATAATCGGGCAGAAAGTCCAAAAAATTTGTATGTTTTGATTTTTTAACAAATTTTTTTATACTTAGAGTTTTTTCACGCACAGGAAATTTTTTCTGGAAATGCATTTATAAAATAGAGGAAAAAAACAGTGCGGATTTGGTTTGAGTAGTTTTCAGAAAATACTGTTGGATTTTTTTTGGAATTTGATCAATAACCCCCTTAATCTTCAATTTCAGACTGGACTCCACTTCAAAAATTATAAAGTCAAAGTTTATTCAGAAAGAGACATCACCATGTTTAGCCTTATGCGTTTCGTGTTTTGTGAGCACTTCATAGGCCGGTACGCAAACCAGTTCAAACAATCAGCCAGGAATAGCCCATGATTCTTTGTGCACAAGTCTGTGGCACTTATTGATGAAGCTGCTGTGGGAACCCTGGAATTATGAAATACATATGAAAGAACGGGTGCTCAGCGCAACAATGCGGGAGTGAATTAATAAACGCTGTTTTGGGAAATTAAAAACAGGGAAAACCTGAGCATGACAGGAGTTGGGGGGAATGGGGCAAAAACTTGGTAACTCCTGGGGAAATAGGGGGAGCTATAACTTAAGTTAAAAGTAAACACCTTGAATTCTGGTGAGAGATATGACCCTTTACCAAGACTTGAGAAACCCTGTGGCCAAATCCTGCACTGTGTTTGTTGGGGTGACTTCAGCCTTAGGCACTTCCAGCAGACTGGTACAGACTCATTATTTGCCATGTCATTATATCTGCTTTGTCATTATGAATATGGAATCTCTTGTATAATAAATGAAATGTTAAAAATATTTATAAGTTTAAAGACTAAGGGGCAAATTCACTAAGATTCATAGTTGAGCCAGGCGTAACTTCTCCGCACTTCGCCACACTTCGCCACACTTCGCCAGGCATAGTTTCGCCAGCGTTTGGCAAATTCACTAAAATCCGAAGTTGCTCTCAGGGGTAGTGTAAGGTTGCGAAGTTGCGCTAGCGTTGATTCACTAAGCGAAGCGAAGTTACGCTAGCGATGGTTAATTTGCATACAGCCCCAAATTCAAATTTCAATGGAATCAATACAAATGCCTAGAAAACCTTCAAAACATCATATAAAATTTTTTTTTTGCCCTACACATGTGCCCACTGTCTAGGTAAATTGCCATGAGTCAGGAAATGTAGGGGGGAAGGAGGGGAGCCCCAAAAATTTTTTCGATCTTTTTCAGTCTATCACCCATAATATAGAAAAAACGCCAGCGTTTTTTGGGACTTAGAAAAAATTTGAACTTTTTTTGAAGCAATCCCTATCTACTCTATTGCGCTTCGCCTGGTCTGGCCTGCGCGCGTTAGTGAATTTGCGTAGTTACGTCCGTTGCGAAAATTCGCCAGACGTAAGGGTGCGAAGTAACACTAGCAAATTTACGCCAGTGTTTGTTAGTAAATTTGCAAAATAACAAAAATGACCAACGCTAGCGAATTGACGCTAGCGTTAGGCGCTTCGGCGCTTAGTGAATTTGCCCCTAAGTTGACACTCTGGGGCAAATTCACTAAAGGACGAAGCGCCTAACGCTAGCATTAATTCGTTAGCGTAGCGCATTTTCATTAATTTGCAGATTCACTAACGGACACTGGCATCAATTCGCTAGTGTTACTTGGCACCCTTACGCCTGGAGAATTTGGCAATGGATGTAACTACGCAAATTCACTGACGCGCGCATTTTTCTGAACGCTAGACTTACTTCGCCACCTCAGACCAGGCGAAGTGCAATAGAGTAAATAGGGATTGCTTCAAAATAAGTTAAACATTTTTCTAAGTCCCAAAAAACGCTGGCGTTTTTTCTTTTTTATGGGTGATAGGCTGAAAAAGATCAAAAATTTTTTTGGGGCTCCCCTCCTTCCCCCCTACATTTCCTAACTCATGGCAACTTAATTATACAGTGGGCACATGTGTAGGGCAAAATAAAAATTTTATTTGATGTTTTGAAGGTTTCCCAGGCTTGTGTAGTGCTGCTACATATACCTCCATTGTAACTTCAATTTGGCGCCGTATGCAAATTAACCATCGCTAGCGTAACTTTGCTTTGCTTGGTGAATTTACGCTAGTGCAACTTCGCAACCTTACGCTTCCCCTGAGTGCAACTTCGGATTTTAGTGAATTTGCGTAGCGCTGGCGAAAATACGCCTGGCAAAGTGTGGCGAAGCGGATGCCAGCGCAACTACGAATCTTAGTGAATTTGCCCTTAAGAAGGTAGATGCATAAAGCAGTATATGAGAAGGTATCACATTCCAAGAGACATGCCTCTGTCTCAGCATCTCAGAGACCCTCCCCTATCTCAGTGTCATGTGATCTGATTGGTGCCTTCTTATTAACCATTCATGTACCAGGCAGGAATTTATACCCTTAATGCCTGTTACACCAAATGCAGTTTAATCCATGTAAGATTGTTATCATGGAAAAATAGTTTGTTCATGAATAGTGACCTATATGATGTTTGCTTTTATCTGCTGGTTTCTATAGGTGATTAGGCCAGTAACAAACTTTACACAGTTTATTATGTAACCCTATAGCTCCCTGTTCACCAGAACTCCCAGAATTTTTATTACCTTCAATAACCAGCTCAGTGCCAGATACAATGATATTGTCTCCATTAGATGTTCCCACAATGCAGCAGTAATATTCTGAATCTTCTCTCTGGACTCCGTTAATTTGCAGGGAGACATCAGTTGGGAAATCCACCACTGAGTAACGACCAGTTTTATCTTGTGTATCCAGTGTGTGAGAATCACTTCTACAGACTGGACTTGGTCCCTTTCTCCAGGTAACTGTCTGCAGTGTCTCACGGGTACCAGGAGGATAATGTACATAACAGGGGATAGTGATGGTTTCTTCTGGGAGGGCAGGAATCACATCCAGCTGTTCCACAGAGATCTCAGCAGGTTCTACAGAGAGAGACAAGGGTAGGGGAGTGATAAGGAAACAAATACTGCAAATGTTCTATTTAGAATTCAATTTCAAGGGATGGCCACAGGAAATAGTTTATCTATATATGTGGAACTATACAGGCCATCTCTTTAGTCAATAAAGGTGGCCATACATGGTTAGATCCATTCGTTTGGAGAGATTGTCAAATGAGCAGATTTTGCCCCAATATTCCCTCGCTGAGTTGGCCCTAGGGCCCAACAATTGGATCACAATGGCAGGAATGCAGGCAGTTGGAGCGAGGATGCGGTCCTCGATCTGAGGAGATTTTTAAACCTGCCCGATTGGTCTTGGTCTTGGTCTCTTGGTAACTTTTATCGACCCATGTATAAGGCTGCAGTATCCCATTAATCACTTGGGATTCCTTCTGCTCCTCTAACCCACTCTGCCTCCTCCCTCATTAATTTACATTGGCTCATGAGCATGCTCAATTCTTTTCAGCTCAGATTACTAAAAAAACTCTCCAGTCTAACAGCCAATGAAGAGATAGTATTACCAGTTGCCATAGAAACTCTAGCTGTCTGATCCTATTTAACCATCACAGTGCATAACCCCAGTAGAACTTTATTATCAAAGTATATTGTGGCTGTGTAACCTGCATTCTGCATTGCATGAACTTTACAGTATACATGTCTCAATGTTACTGATGATGTGTCAGAGGGAAAATGGCCGCCGGGTGAATATGGCTATTTGTTTTAGGAAAATATGATGGCGCTGGCAAAGGGAGGGGGGTATATGCAGTACAAATGATGTGGCTTGGGTGGGGAAGATATGACCAACTTATATACATAGTAGGAAAATGTAGACTTTACATGTCCTTTAAGAAGAATAGCAACCCTAGTGGTCTAAAGGGTAATGCCTTTGCTTTTGTCTATGGCAGTGCTGTCCAACATCTGTGGTACCGAGGGACAGAACTTTTCCGGCCTACATGATGGAGGGCCAATAATGGAAGCCAGTGTTGACCACTCCCTGTTTTTAAATCACACCCACTTTAAACCACACCCATGTTACCACAAGACCAAGTCCACATTAATGTTGGTAGCACACCAAAAGACCAAATGTTTGCTGCTCACTGCAGGGATATCACTCATATGTGAAAAAAGTTGTCATATTAAAGGAATTACAGATTCAAAAACTTTCTCTGTATCCATGCTTTTTATAAAAAAAAGTTTTATTACATCATATTAAAAATCAACAAAAAAACCCACATGGAGCCTAGTGCATTTCGTGCTTACCTAGCACTTAGTCATAGGCAATCCTAGATGGAACACATATCTCCATACATATATATACATAAATAGATGTACCCCCCATTTTTAAAACCACAATTAAGCTGGACTCATTTTGTATAAATAGCTCACTAGATCCTTCTAGACAGACCCGCTTGGATGAAAACTGATAACCATTTCTTAAAGGGGTTGTTCACCTTCACACCTGTATAAAGGCTGGAGTGAGTGGATGTGTAACATAATAGCCAGAACACTACTTCCTGCTTTTCAGCTCTCTTGCTTTCCACTGATTGGTTACTAGGCAGTAACCAATCAGTGACTTTAGGGGGGTCACATGGGTCATAACTGTTGCTTTTGAATCTGAGCTGAATGCTGAGGATCAATTACAAACTTACTGAACAGTTATGTCCCATGTGGCCCCCCTTATAGTCACTGACTAACTCAGAGTTAGAGAGCTGAAAAGCAGGAAGTAATGTTCTGGCTATTATGTTACACATCCAGTCACTCCAGCCTTTATACATTACATTTTTGCCTAACTAACTCTATTAGAAATGTTTTTTATTTTGCACAGCCTATTTATTTACCCAGTTTTTATTTTTACATTAAACTGTTACTTTAAGACCTACCCTTAAATCCATATGCCTCCTCCCCTGTGGATAAGACAGCACCCACCAAGCACATGATTAAACACCTTAGGGCCCCCTCACAATAATTTTCTAATTTTAATAAACCCCCAAAACAAATACTAGCCTGATGTTCCATGCAGAGTAGGGCACACACAGGCAGAGTAATGGTTAGTAGTGTGCCTCAGACTAGGTGATTAGGGTCAGCATAGAGTAAAAATTTGGTCATATGATTAGAGTTTAGCTGATGGAGGAAGTGACAATGTTCTGGGTGAGATGGTGACTGCTAAGAAATGAGATAGTGATGTAAGTGATGTGCATTAACTGACATATGCAGTAATAGCATTTCTAATACAGAGACTCAGGACCAACTAGCTTACCATCTAGGGGTAGTAGGTTTTAAATACCTTTCCCTCTCCTTTAATATTGAACAAAGAGGTATTTCCTATTGTATAAAGAATTAGATGGATAATCTAAAAGAGCCTGGTGATATGCAGAATCACCAGGAAAATTAAGTGAAAGTATATTCTAATATATGGGCCCTAGTGCCTTTGGTAACCTTAAGTTTGTCAATGGAAATACCCCTTAACTAAAGGGCACAAGATGTTAAAAATGTACTTGGCAATAAGTGTGATTTGTGATTCAGTGAAGGGGTGAATGTGAATTTCTAGGTGCCCAGATAAATGTAGTGCCCCTGAACATCAGAAGTACAGCAGGAGAGAAACATGAGCTATTCGTTCTTTGCCATGAATATAAGCTGATTTATTAACTGCTAAATATTGAGGAGAAAAGTGACATTATTACCAGTAAAGATCAGCAGGGTCCCATATATATTGTTCCAGGTATAGGGGGGTACAGATCCTCCAGATGCCTCTACTCTGCAGCAGATCACTGGCCCATCAGTTGGTCTCAGCCTGTGGATAGTGATTGATGCTGAATTGTTCCCATTGGGAGGGTCCAGCCTGGAGTAATTACTGATAGATAATATATCATAGGAAGTGTCAGACTCCTCACATCTCCTCCCAGTACTGACTCCCCAATCAATTCTGATCTCTAACTTCCCCTCCTCATATGTGTTTCTGTTATAAGTGAATGTACAGGGGATGGTAATGGATTGTCCCTCAGTCACTCTGATGGTTCTGATCTGATGGGCACAGAAACGATCTGATGAAGTTCTTCCAATTCCTGGAATAAAACACAAGTACAACATCAATATGGAGACTACAGAGATGAGCTACAGGACTGTATATTACACTGCTGGGAATTCAAACACTGAACCAAACACAAAACAGGACATGAAGGCAGAGATTTGATCTGTTATAATTTATATTCTAGAAGATTATTAGCAGAAATGACACATGACACACAATGTGGGTGTTTTGGTCTCTTGCCGTCACATCACCATGTTCTTTATATCAGCCAGTGACATTATTAAATCTGTGCCCCAGAAATGACTCATGACATGATCCCCCCAATATCTCAGGACTAGGTGCCTCCTCTTCTAAAACACTGGTTTTTATTGGATGAGCCAGGAAAATCTCTTACTTTTTACCTCTTTTGTAGCTATCAGTGATACTGTTAATGGGTGTGATGTTTGTATGTAACAGGGAATAGCATGAGGGGAATGGGAGGAAAACTGTGAGAAGCAACAGGTGTGTGTGGGTTACTCTGAGGAGTAGTGGGGTGTGTGTGAGGGTTACAACATGTGACGTGTGAGACATTTACATTTTGCCTCTTTTCATTTTTGCATTGATCATTCTCTAAAAAAATTGCCCAATAATCCAATAAAGCCGAGTTTTCCCAGACACAATTTGATAAAATCGAGTTTTCGGAGCGTCAGTCTTACGATCTGATTTTGTCACAATGTTTTTTCCCCACCTTTTTGAGAAAAACTATTTATAAATCAGTTCAATTTGTGGAAGAAGAGTTTGGTCGACTTTGTTTTAATAAAAAAATTAGATTAATTTTACTTTATTTTACTTGATTAATTAAATAACCCCCTTAATATTGTTTACATTTATGTTTTTTTATTTCAAAAAAGTCAGTTTGAAAATCCACCCCAAATTATGAATTTGTATTGTACAATGTATGTGCTCTCCTAAAGTTGTTCTATCTTACATACTGTATACTCATATCATTGGCAGTTATGTTTACTAGGTAATATTGTACACATTACATAGTAACATAGTAAATAAGGTTGAAAAAAGACACACGTCCATCAAGTTCAACCATTTCATTTTTTTTTTTTTTTAATCTGCCTAACTGCCAGTTGATCCAGAGGAAGGCAAAAAAAACCCATCTGAAGCCTCTCCAATTTGCCACAGAGGGGGAAAAAATTCCTTCCTGACTCCAAAATGGCAATGGGACCAGTCCCTGGATCAACTTGCACTATGAGCTATCTCCCATATCCCTGTATTCCCTCACTTGCTAAACACCATCCAACCCCTTCTTATACCTATCTAATGTATCAGCCTGTACCACTGATTCAGGGAGACAATTCCACATCTTCACAGCTCTCACTGTAACACCCCTTTCCCTCCTCTAATCTCATTGGCTCCCTCCTGTCTGCTGGGAGGAGCTACTGGTGAATAAAGCAATCGACCCTTCCTTATACCTATCTAATGTATCAGCCTGTACCACTGATTCAGGGAGACAATTCCACATCTTCACAGCTCTCACTGTAACAAACCCCTTCCCAATATTTAGCTGGAACCTCTTTTCTTCTAATCGGAATGGATGACCTTGTGTCAGCTGGAAAGACCTACTGGTAAATAAATTGTCAATTAGAATTGACACTGTAATTATTATTTAACCCAAGAAGTCTGTGAGAATGAGGTTATAATCAAAATGTTGTCTGTGTGACGAGATGATAGAGCCAGGGGTTGCCAGATCCTCTGCTGAAGTACAATCACCTGGATTTCAATCTGAATTGAACACCCATAATTGATGACCATGATTCAAAAAATTACAGTAAAGCTAAAGTACTGGCATCTGAGTCCCATCATATCTCTTTGCTTTCTGGGGTACAGCTAGGAGACTTGTATATTAAATAGGTTTATTTATTGCCCCTGCTTAAATGTTAGATCTTCCATTCTCTTCCCCTCCTTTCCCTGTGCATTGATTTCAGGAGTAAAACAATGAACTTGCTGCTACTTTTTCTTTGCTTTATCTCAAACCGTTTCTACTTTCTGTTCTAGGAATTATTTTTCAATTTCACCCACTGTCTTAACCCAAAAAAAGTCGACCCAACTGCTATTCATGCATTTAACTCAATAATTCTTCCAAAAAAAGTCAGAGTGGAAAACGTTGCAACAAAATAGAGTTTTATTTGAATCGTGCAACTTTTTATAATTGACTCTTGGAGCGCTTGACTTTATCAAATTATCGACAACTCAAATTTATCAGATTATCAGAGGAAAACCAGTGCAGATCATGATGTCAAGAAACAACTTCAAAGACATCTGCCATTGACTTCTACATGACCAAGACAGGTTTCAGATAGAGTGTTTTTCGATTTTTAGCAGCTTTGGGGTACATTAAATCTCTACAAATTTGAGGGTTTTTTCCTCTAAAAATCTAAGTTTTACTCTTTAAAAACTCAACCACAACAATTCAAGGTTTTATAAATGGGCCACTAAATGTTGCTTTTGGGTTTCCAGTTGAAGCCATTTCTGAGCTCTGGGGCTGAATTTTAATCAACATCCAACTCAATTGCATCCTGGGACTGGGTCTCTCCTGACCTCCCATGCAGGGAATTATATGGATGTTTATAGGGAGCATCAAAAAGAAACAAGTTTATAGTTATTGGTAGTACAGACCAATAACTATGTTCCTACAAACACACAGCAAAGGGTGATTTCTATAGAAATGGGCTAAAGACTGGGAATCTTACCTTGGAAGAACAGGAGAAGCAGAAGACTTGATATCATGTTTTTCATTATAAAGAATGACTCCCGGTGTCTCTGTTTTCTGTCGGAGTGATCAGTGCCTGCATTCAAGTGACTGTTTGTGTAACAGAATGTTTGAAGCCACTTCCTAATTATCAAGTTAAAAGAGAAGGGGAAGTTGAAGAAATTGTGAAAGTAATGAGAACTGAGGAAAGGGGGCAAAGATTACCATAAAGGTTCCATAGAATTCGTCTTACTGCGGCTGGTCAGTGGTCGTGCAACTTCCGATAGTTTCTAATTATAGAGAGGCTTGTTGAGAAGTTCAGTGAATGAGATCTGTGCAGAAATAACACATTAATAGTAAGTTGTGCAGCCTTTATGATTGTCACCATCTACCAACATAGCAGTATCGTTAGAATGAAATTCCAGAAGAAAAACACATCGTAGAAATATTTAGACTGCACTGTTGATAAAACACTACTAGCAGTTAAAGGTTTCAATCTCAGTTTAGATATAATCACTTTTTTTTAACATTGATACAGTACAGTGTGTGACATTGATACAGTTCAGAGCCTGATAATGTGCGTGAGTCTGTCAGTATAGAGACAGCTTATTTGGGCAAGGAAAAAGCTTGTTTAGACTTGAGTCACGCAATGTGGTACAAACAAAACATTTCTCTCTTGCTCTGCAGTTTCTATTTTACATTTTTGCAAGTATAAGTGCCGGGGCTGTGGGAGAAGTTGTATTGGGCGTCTTTATCATATACCACAAGTCGGTTATTGCTCACATTCCCACAGTTCCTACGGTTGTATATATATAATTTACTGTATTGACATTCATTATTCCTTGTATCTCTGCCATGATCCAAAACATATACATGTTTACATGCTCCTACTGTTGTTTCAGTGAATATTCCTACACAAATTGTCATGTTTGTTCACATTGTGTGCCCAGATCAAGGAACAGAAAGTTCTGTAGGATTGGGTGATACAATATCACTGTAGAAGTTTCCCATTTACTCCCCAATATCGATTGTTTAAAATGAAAATATCTATTTTAAAAGTCTAACTGTGACACTGGGATGTGTTGAAGAGGAAACAATTGCTCCTTGACCTGTTGGGTTGACTGCCTGTAAACAAGTCATTTTGACCATAATATAAATTATTTATTTCTAGTTAACAACATCAAACATTATTAAATGTAACTAAACAATGTGTCCACTCACCATTCCCCCAAATCCCCCCTTGATTCATTGCCCTGAAGCTCCAAAGACACAAGGACTGTTAGGGAAAGAACACAGATACAGAATTTCATAGGTTAGAAGGGCAAGAATTGTATCATGGTGGATAGAGTTATATGACGGAGCTAAAATGAAAAAAAAAAAATATTTTCGGTTGGCTGACAGGTTATGTTTAGGTTTTACTTACAAAGGGTTGAAGGTAAAGGTGGCCATAGACGTAACAATTACGATCTTTCTAGGAAAAGATCTTTCCAAGAACGATCGTTAGTTTCAATACACACGTGTAGAGCTGAATCGTCAGATATACAGGTAGATATACGGGAAGAAACAATAGAATTCTACCTGTATCTGATGATTCAGCACTAACAATGGGTGATGTTTGGGCCCCTTCAAAGGCACCCGATCAAAATTTTCCGTCCAGCCCGATCGACGAGCCGACCGATATCCAAGTCTTCTGCTGATATTGGTCGGCTCTTTTCCCACCATACACGCAACGAATATCGGAAAATTTGTTTTGTACGATATTATCTGTGCGTCTATGGCCACCTTTAGTGAATCGTTGTGATTTATAGTTTCACCAGCAGCTGTTTTATGATACAATGTGATTATTATGTTACCACAAGAACTTTTAAGACCATAACCACATTAATGGTGGTAGTGCACCAAATTCCAAATGGTTGGTGTACACTGCAGGGATATCCCTCATCCCTCATCACTCATATGTGAAAATGTCAGTCATATTAAGGCATACCCTTAAATCCATATGTCTTCTCCTCCCCTGTGGATAATACATCACCCCAGTGCATGATTAAACACCTTGGGCACCTCCTAAAAAGTAATTCCAAATACTATCAAACCCCCACCAGATTCACCTCCCACAGGCAGAGTATGACACACACGGGGAGCATAGGACAGGCAGAGTATGGCACACACAAGGAGCATAGGGCAAGCAGAGTATGGCACACACAGGGAGGATAGGACAGGCAGAGTATGGCACACACAGGGAACATAGGGCAGGCAGAGTATGGCACACACAGGGAGCAGTGGAGACAGGAACAAAGTTCTGGTGCCCCTCCAGCAGTTCGTATGAGGTGGAACAGGTGAACAATGTGGGCAGTTTCAGTCTGGGATAGTACAGGGGGGATTACAGGTTTTATAGTCACAATTTGAGGTGTAAACAATACAGGGACCAGTTGATCTCAGTACTGATACTTTCTAAAGCTTACACATGAGCAGTGGGAGCAGTCAGACTTTCATGTAGGGGGGCCACACAAGGGCCATATGGACAGCACTGAAATACAGCATGAGGGGCCAGGAAATGCATTGTAAGAATAAAGTCCTGAAAACTGGCATTTTCCAGCAATTCATTCCACACATGATCAATATTACACCACCTTCAAACTTTCACTGATGTAGATAAATTCATTTAACTTGATATGTGTTTGGTACAACTGGTTATATGTGGATAATCTCAGACTGTATTATACAACAATTGGGAGTCCACATCTGATTTCCATTTAGTTAAGCCCAAGGGACTCGCCCCAGTTCTCAGGCGATAACGTATAAAAATTCCTTTTATCCAAAGATAACTGTCCCAAGGCTTTCTTTCCATAAAAAAATTGACTTTATTTAAATTAGCATTAAAATTCAATTACAAACAAACCCCACCAGGCCCACCTTACGTGTTTCGCACCCTCTGGCGCTTAGTCATAGGTGTATCTGTCAGATATCTATCTATCAGATACACCTATGACTAAGCACCGGAGGGTGCGAAACGCGTAAGGTGGGCCTGGTGGGGTTTGTTTGTAATTAATCTCAGACTGTATCATTAGTTCAGATATCACGTAATAAAACCATTCCTATAGTAATACACACTGCTACACATCTCACTGAAGTAAAACTCACCAATAAACTCATTATTATTATTACTCATATTCTTAATACTGTAATAACGATTATAATAATAATATAATGATAAAAATAACCTCTATGTCGGATATAGCCACTGCCTGATTGAAGTAGAAGGCTTTAATGGTGATGTTTAAATACATTTTAAATCACTGAGTGACCCTCTGCCTGTCCCAAATCCCTGTGACATGTGGCTGAAAAAAAAAAGTTTGAAGTCGACAATATCAGATCAACAGGAGTAAATGGTGATTTTATGTCTATTACACTAAACTGGGCCTGGCTGCTATTCTGTGTCTTCTTCTGGGTGATGTGATTATATTTGTATGTTCTACACAATTACACAGGGATTTGGGACAGACAGACGGTCACTCAGTCATTTATAATGTATTTAAACATCACCATTAAAGTCTTGTACTTCAATTAGGCAGCGGCTATATTATAATAGAGGTTATCACCCAGAAGTACATACAGAATAGCAGCCAGGCCAAGTTTAGTGTAATGGACATAATATAGTGATGGGCGAATTTATTCGCCAAAAGAGAATTTGCAGCAAATTTCTGCATTTTGCCGATGTCTAATTAATTTGCGAATTTGCCGTCACAGTTTTTTTGACACCGGCGTCTGAACCATTTAGACGAGGCAACGTTTAACGGATGCCTATTGACTTTAATGCGTGTCAACTCTCGCCGGCGTAGAAGTTGTCGCAAATTTTTCCCAGTTTCGTGAATTTTGCGGGAAAAATTCGCCCATCGCTAGTCATAAAATAACCATTTATTCCCGTTGATCTGACTGGAAATTGTCAACTTCAAAGTTTTCTTTTTCACCAACATGTCAGTTCCTGGTCACAAAAGCCACAAGTTACAGGGAATCACTTGCAACACATTCTCTGCAAGACGTTGACAACTCTGTTTGAAAATGTTTTCAGCGTTAAAACCCTCACTGTGTTAAAACCCCCAGTGATTAATGGGTTCCCACCATCAAGTCTTAGTTGGACACTTGTAGAGTGGAGCTTTATCAATGGCGGATTTACTGTACATAGCGGGACTACCAGGTCCACTACTACTCGCCCTCCTCTTAATTCATGTGCACACTCATATTTTCATCATTAGGTTCAGAGTACTGAGCATTGGCACATGGGAAATTAAAATAAAATATCATATCTCCTGCATCCCCAGTAGTGATGGGTCGGGTTTTATTTTAACCAAACCAAACCCGACCCACATCTGCCTCCTCCCCTCTATTTATAGGCCTGCACCTCTCCACCGATGACATGACAAAAAGGACGAGAGCGTGCCTATAAAAATAGAGGCCAGAAGGAGGAAGCCGACAGTGAACATGGGAATAGTAGGCATATATTGAACACAAAACTCGGAGATCCTATGACTGTTACCTGTATCACTGCTGCAATATGACATTACAATAAGTCCTTATAAAGAAATGACACCAGACTGGAGAATGAGGCCGTAGCTGCTTTTAGTATAACTCAGAATTAACATGAACTAAGTATTCATTCCCAAAAACATTTTACCTGTGTACAGTTTTGTTATTAACCTCTTTTAGCTGGGCGCTATACTCCCACCATGACTTAAATGTTCTACCCAAAGCCAGAACCATCAGTTGACATCACCATTTACTAAATAATTTGAACATGCGCAACAATTATTTTTTTTTAAATAGGGTGGGAGGGGTTTTGCAGAAAAGATGGCGCTGGGTGAAAAAAAAATGTTGCCAGATGTTTGACGGCCAGACTTCAATGCATTTCAGCTAATTTTCGCTGTTTCGCAAATTTTTGGTAAAACAAAACAGTTCAGATTCACCTTCAGAACCAATGTGAATGGGTGGCATGGCACCCCTAAAATCCTGCTGTCCTGGACCTTTGAGGTCTTCCCACAAATCCAGTTCTGTCTATATCTAGTAAGCTTTGAATTCATAGATAGGGATGGGCGAATTTTTTCGCCTTGTTTCGCCACAAAAATGGCGCCCATAGACTTAAAATAAAAATAAAAAAGACACGCGTCAAAAAATTTCGTTGTGCAACAACATTTTTTGATGCCCATAGACTTTAATGGGCGTCTGCGACATTTTGCTGGCAGCGAATTTTTGGAGAAACAAAACGGGTCAAATTTGCCCATCCTCATTCATAGACTCTACAAGTTAACAAACCTGAAGTGATCACCACACATGGCACCATTAAAGCTGTTAAGTCTCTCTGATGATGAAAAATATCATTAATACACTGCCCCATCCTCAGCCTGAGCAGAATCAATGGTCAGATCACAATGTGTTTGCTCAGGAGTCTGTGTATCTCTCTCAGTGTCACTTTGTTGTGTGTCATCTGTTTTCACCTCATCATGTTGGTGTAATATATAATATTAATATTAAATATCAGGGCAGTGTGTGTCTGTGACTAATTGCAGATCTTTCAGTAGACTGAGTGGGAGAGACTGATTAGACAAAAATGTGTCATGTAACAACAGAACCAGTGATATTTCCTCTTGCTCTTCACAACTTTATTATAGCCCCAGATTTTTGATTTACAGATGTTTTTCAGGGGTAACATTTGGGGGGTTATTTATCAAAGGTCAAATTTTAGAATAATGTGAATCTTTTAAAACTATTAAATTCAATTTTATTCACAATTCGAATGGTATATCATTTATGAAAAATTTGAACGTCTAAAATTGTATCTGTAGCACAGTGAATATTTGATTTAATGATGTACAATATATATCTGATTTATAGTGAATCAAACCTCAGTTTGAGTAAGTATAACTCAGCAGATTTTGGTATAGTTATTTGAGTCCAATGTCACTGATGTAGTTATATTGCTGGACAAACATTCTATAGCAAACATAAACATTGTTGCCCAGCAAACATCTTTAAGAATGAATAAACAGACAGCAGACAGACAAGACCCAGAATGAGTAACAAACTGAGTCTTGGTGAAAGAGATACAAAGTTCTTGCTGATCTTTTAGAATTGCATTGGACAGCTTTTTGGGCTGAAGACCTCCTTAAGCTAACTATATTGCCTAGGTCAGCATTCGGGGGTCAAAGGTCTCTTTAGCACACCTTCATTTTACATGGGTAGCTTTGACTCGGACCCTTGAGTGGGTGCCAGGATTTGTACCATTGATTATCGGAAACCTGAGGGTGATGAACCAAAGTTTGTGGGGCTCCCCGATTATGATGCAGAACTGGCTATTCTTGTAATTACCATTATATGAAGTTAAGTAAACGTTTTTAAATTCTACCTTTACTTGTATGTGTGTGTATAAGTTATTGCTCACAGGCAGTATATCAAAAGGTTTAATCATTGATTCTGTATATTTGTATTAATAGGTTTAATAATATTAATTAATAAAATTATTAATATTGATAAAGGTCAGAATTACCCGGCATCTCGATTAATAACACCCAATTGAAAGTCACTGCTTTTGCAGATGACATATTGTTGTTCATACATAACCCTCTATTAGAAATACCACCCATACTCTCTATAATTCACAGATTCGGACGTATAGCTGGTAACGCAACAGGACTGGCCTCCAAATTTCCCCTTCAAAAAAGCTGACCATTGTATTAAATATCTCGGCATCAAGATACCAAAACAACATAAGGACATATATCGCCTGAACATTAGAGCTATCATAGATAAAATTCAACAGGAGACCGTACTATGGAAACATATTAATCTGACCTTTTTGGGTAGAAATCATTTTATTAAGATGATTCTATTTCCAAAACTGCTATATCCCATTCAAATGTTACCATATTGTATAACAAAATCAGATTTGACACGCTTGCATAAAATATTTCGCACCTTTATCTGGCAAAATAAACGCCCTAGAATCGGTCTTTATAAATACACTTACCCAAAAGTTTAGGGGGGGTTAATTTGCCAAACATCAAGGAATACAATGACGCTGCACTACTACGTTATGCGGGGGACTGGCTCGCAGAACGAAGCTGGTTCACTACGATAGACTTAGACCAACACCAACCCAGTGGATTATCTCTAAACTATCTTCTCCACTCTCCGCTTTCGGTCATTCCACAGTCCTTGAAAGATAACCCGCTTTTTGCAGACACTTACAAAACCTGGCGCTCCCTAAGGCTAAAGCTCCATCTTTCCCCGCAACATTCACCATACCTTACTTGGCTTGGAAATGCTAACTTTCCTATCGGCATGTCGAATCCAATTCTACAAACTTGGAAAACCAATGGTCTATACAATGTGGGTAACTTACTTAAACATGATCTAGATGTCTTATCCCTAGCAGAACTGAATGAGAAATTCCCGTTCACGAAACCTAGTCTCTTTCTTAGTTTGCAATTATTACATTTTGCCAGGACTATCATACAAGACATGAGAGACAAAGGAATCGATAATGCGATTGATACTCTTTGGAAGGATCGGAATACTTACCGCTCCACCTCACACATATATTGTGCAATACGTACTAACATAGCTACTGATACGGTTGGAGACTCTATGTTCAAGTGGACACAGTCCATCCCTCAAATGTGCTCTACAGAGATCTTGAAATCCCATACTCGAATGATGAAACTGCTCCCGGCTAGCAGATATCAAGAAATGTCCCTCCAGATCCTCCACAACTCATATCTGACCCCCGAAAGACGCTATAAAATGGGTAGTCTCCCCTCGGATAGTTGTACTCGATGCCAAGCCCCCAAAGCAGATCTCTTACATATGTTTTGGCTCTGTCCTAAAATCACAGATTTCTGGCGGGATGTTTCCTCTTATTGGACGCAGTTAACTACCAAAGAGCTCCGACCGACCGTGGAGTGGGCACTGTTTAGTTCCATAGCACATTACCCGCATCTCACTAGGGTGGAGAAACAGTTGGCGGCCAGGCTGGCGGCAGCGTCCAGGAAGGCAATTCTTCATCAATGGCTCTCTCCCAATGGCCCTTCCCTCCTACTCACTAGACAAAAATTACACTACATCTTTCATATGGACTGGCTCGAGGCTACAGTCACAAAAGGACAGCAGGTAGATAAATTTTTCTCTATTTGGCACACCTATATCATCAGTCTCCCACCCTCGCTTAAGTATCTAACTACATATACATTCCAAAACACTACATGGTATGACCTAGAAACCCTTAGAGATAACCCATTATTATTGGAAACCGCCCAGTATATTCAAAATCTATTTTACGGGACTGGAACGACATCAGGATCACCCCCCAGGACTCAGCGAACTAATAGATTACTGGCATCATACTTAAGGTAATCGATCTTGACCTATGGAAATGTTTTGTATTTTGTGACTTACTATTTCAGAGCAATTACCTCTTGTTTGTTTATTTGTTTATTTTTATTTTCTAAATCCTTTTCTTTCTCTTTACCTTTGCATTGCATGTATGTACCATCCTAAGTCACCCTACTTTTCATTCAAGACCTCTGGAAGGTCTAAATGTTTCCTATTGATGTACATGCCTGACTCTTAATAAAAACAAGTTAAAAAAAAAAAAAAAAATATTGATAAAGGTTCACCCCTTTATTACATTTGGCGTAGTTGGCAGGATTAACCATTTTGTTGCTTTGAAATGCAGTAATAACTTATAGAAACTTGTATAAATAGTAGAATTTATTTATAGTGCAACTTTGTATGGTAGTATAGTGGCAGTATTGTAGTGGCTTGTGCAGGGCAAACATACTGTTGAAAGATAGAAAAAATGTTCTCTTGGTTGAAAAAGAAAATTAGAGGTGTAGATGATCAAATGAGCACCCTTCACACATGGGCTAGTTCCGTACCCTGGACCCATGTTGCTCGGGATGACATAAGGGATCAGCAATTCTCTCAGGTGTCTATGTGTTCCAAGTCCTCAGCACAAAAGAGTTGGTTGTGCTTTCAGGAGCTCAGGAAGGAGACAATCCAAAGGGATTGGGGAGCAACATCAGCATTAAAAAGTCCCTTGGAGTGCCAAATAAGGGCTATTTGGCAGTTCCTATGTGGACTAGCAGCCTACAGGAGATGCTACTTGGCACTATACTTAGTTTTTAAGTAATTAAAACTTGCTTTTAAGCCAGAAATTCAAAAATAATCACCTGCTTTGAGGACCCTGAGAGCAACATTCAAGGGGTTAGAGAGCAACATGTTTCACGAGCTACTGGTTGGGGACCAATGAGCTAGAGTAAAAGCTCTTGTAAATAGAAGAGACTGGGACCAGTTAGCCAAATGGTCAGAAGCAGATTTATATGTGGAAAATCAAACAAAAGATCTTTTAGAAGTAATATTGGGATCACTGGTGACTACAATACAAGTCACACAAAGTGCAGGTACTGTTGACAGCAGGAATTTATAAGTAAAGAATTCTTAAGTACAGAAGCAGCAAAACAACAGTACACTAAGAAAAAATGTTCATCTGTTGCAGTGGTATTAGCTAATCTGGGCCAGATATATTCCCAGATATTGGGTGAAAGTGATTTCATTGCAGAAATCACGATCTTTTGCAGCCTATCACCTTGAAAAACTTAAGTCGCCAGCGTTTTTTGGGACTTTTCAACTATTTTTTGAGGAAGTCCTATCTACTCTATTGCACTTTGCCTATTCTGAGGTGGCAAAGGCAAGTCTGGTTCAAGAGGTAACATTCAGTAAAATCCGCATCTTAGTAAATTTGCATCCATTCGCCAGAGCGAAAATTTGCCTGGCGTTAGAGTGTGATGTAGCGCTACAGACTATCTCCTTCGATAGCAAATCAGTGAAAGTCCTAAAATGACATCACACTGTCGAATATTTGCCAGTGTTAGTCACTTCGCCCTTTAGTAAATTTGCCCCCATGTTTCTAGCTGTAGTCACACAGTCACGATTGCTTGTGTCTAAGATTTTATTTAAATTCATTGTAAATGAAATAAAAAAAGGGCTGAACTATTACACAGACTAAACCTCTGGAACACCAACAATACTTATATGTATATTAAATAACAATATTAAATTGACTGTAACACAGTATATGGAAACATTATCATGTATAGAGGCCCGTGTAATGAATGTGCAAAAAACAAATGCTCCGTAAGGCTAAAAAATTAGGGTGTTATTTATTAAAGTCCAAATGCCAAAAACTCAACAAATTCTACGTTTTTTTTACCTTTAAACTCAGAATTTTTAGTGGAAAAAAACAAATTTTTCAAGATTTATTAATCCCCGAGGATAAAAAAAAGTCTACATCTCCAAGCTGTCAGGGTCCTGTAGAAGTCAATGGCTAAGGTCACATTTTAAATTTGAAGATATCATGGTCTGTGCTGAGTTTTGGGCAAAAGTCAGTTCAGGAGTTTCAAGTGATTCACAAAAAATGTGATGGTTTCGGGCATAAAAGCAAAAAAAAATCTGTTTTTATCCCACAAAAACACAAATTTTTTGAGTTTTTTTCTGAACTAATTTTATTGATGATAAATGAGGTCAAATCGTAGATTCTAGTTTGGTCTGACTTTTTTTTACTTTTTTACTGAAAAAAATATAGGATTTTTTATAAATAACCCCTTATTGTTACTGCTACTTTTTATTACTCATCTTTCTATTCAGGCCTCTCTTATTCATATTCCAGTCTCTAATTTGAATCAATGCATGGCTGCTAGGGGGATTTGGATCCTAGCAACCAGATTGCTGAAATTGCAAACTGGAAAGCTGCT
Source organism: Xenopus petersii (assembly GCA_038501925.1). Taxonomy (NCBI): domain Eukaryota; kingdom Metazoa; phylum Chordata; class Amphibia; order Anura; family Pipidae; genus Xenopus; species Xenopus petersii. Next base: position 152,426,146 of record CM076676.1, read on the forward strand.
GAATAAAAACCACAAATAAAAAAAAAAACAATTTCAAATTGTCTCAGAATATCACTTTCTACATCCCCTTTAATATACAACTACTAAACACTGTGCCGGGTGCATAAAAAACAAATGTAATAAAACATTAAGCATTTACCTAACATATATCATCAGAAAAGTTAATGATGGAGGTATTATCATGCTGGGACATATGAAATACTATTTATATAAGAAATATTGAGTAACTTTCAGGCAGTTGACTTTACAGAAAAACAGCACAAAATAAAATTCTACCACCTGTCTCCCAAACATATAAAATAAATAAAAAACAAATTCCAACCTTGTTATATGGAAAAAGTCTCTGGTTCATCTCACACAGACAGACAGTTGTCCTATGTCTTTCCCCAGACTGGGACTCTTCACACTGTGGGACATATTTATCAAGGGTTGATTTTTGAATTTGAAAAACTTTGAAATTCAAATTCAAAAAGACCAACTGAAATTAAGTCAAAACCTTTTTGTAGTAGAATAGGTCCATTTTCGTTTAAATATGTCCGTATTTGGCCGAATTGGAATCATTCGAATTGAAGGAATAGCGCATTATATCGGATTCGATTCGAAGTTTTTTAAAAAAAAAGAATTACAGTTTTTAAAGTCCACCAATTGACTGCAAATAGGTTCTAGGAAGTCCCCCATAGGCTAAAACAACAATTTGCCAGGTTTTAGATGGCAAATGGTCGACGTTGAATTTTTAAAGAGACAGTTCATGATAAATTTTGATATTCGAATGTTCTAATTTTTTGCAAAATTGAATCGAATTTGGTTTATTCCCTAGTCGTAGTACACAAAAATAGCTCGATTTTTTTCAATTCGAAAACTCACCTTTGATAGATCTGCCCCTGTGTGTCTTCAGCCACGTTTCGAATTCATGTGAGTTTTTGAAAACTCCCATGAACTCAAAATTAGACCAATCGAAATTTATTATAAAAATCTAATTTTTTAAACTCGGGACAATAGGGTCGACCCAAAAACTCGATTCAAATTTAGTTAAAATTCTAAAAACTCGAGGAAGACTGCAAACAACTCAAAAATGATCCCATGATGCCTCCCATTGACTTAAATAGCAATTTGGCAGGTTTCAGTTTGCAAATAGTTGAATTCAAGTTCAGAATTCAAGGGCCAGAATATGATAAATCTTGAAAATCTAAATTTTTTTTGAAAAACTCAAATCAAATTTGACGGTTTTGACCAAAAACATAAACACAAAATTTTTAATTTAAAATTTGCAATTTCAATTCAAATTTCAAATTTGAATTATCAATTTGAATTTTCAAATTCAAATATTCAAATTTGAATTTTAAATGTGAATTTTCAAACTAGAATTTTCAATTCGACTCTTGATAAATCTGCCCCCTATTGTGCCTTAGGCAAATATTTAATACTCAGGCTGGACTTGCAGTCTCACAACCATTCTGCAAGGAACCTGGGAGATATAAACTCTGTCCTAAACTTTCCCAGTTATCTTGACACTGACCATTGCCTCAAGTGGTTGTTCACCTTCCAACACTTTTTTCAGTTCAGTTGTTTTCAGATTGTTCACCAGAAAAAAAGGTTCTATTTTCTATTTGTTACTGTTTCCCTAATATTGAATCTGTTATCTTCATTTCAGTGAGAATAGAAACACACACAAGTCCCCTTGTTGTCACTCTCAGCTGATATAAGCTCCGGTGTATTTAACTTTTCAGAAACACCTGGTATTTCCCTTTTGACTTTCCTTAGTTTGGGGGTTTTTGTTCCCCCTAAAGTACCATCTGCCATCACACATAAAATAAGTAAACATTTAAAGGAAAACTAAACCCTAAACATGAATAAGGTTAAAATAACATATTTTATATAGTGAACTTATTGCACGAGGCTAAAGTTTCAGCTTGTCAATAGCAGCAAAGATCCAGGACTTCAAACTTGTCACAGGGGGTCACCATCTTGGAAAGTGTCTGTGACACTCACATGCTCAGTGGGCTCTGATTGGCTGTTGAGAAGCTAAGCTTAGGGCTCGTCACTAATTATCCAGCAGAAAATGAGCTTCCCTGGCTGTAATATAAGCTGATGCTACAGGTTTGCTGATTATTCAATTCTGATGCTAATTGCACTGGTTTCTGTGCTGCCATGTAGTAATTATGTGTATTAATTACTAATCAGCCTTATATTGTGACATTTCTATTCTATGTGTACTGTATATTGTGAGTGGCTCCCTAAGCTCAGTAAGTGACAGCAGCACAGAGCATGTGAATCAGTGAATCAGCAGAAAAGAAGATGGGGAGCTACTGGGGCATCTTTGGAGACACAGATCTTTACTGCTAAAGGGCTGTGGTTGCCTTGGGCTGGTACAGAAGCACAAAACATCATGTACAACATTTCTAGCTACTTCTTTAGTTTAACTTTCCTTGTCCTTTAATATATATAAAAGAAACAACTGGAGAGCCTTTTCAAATCGTTGTGTAGTTTTATTGAAGCACTACATGTTTTTGACCACACAGGTCCGTCCTCGGGTGCAGTTAACAAACAATAAAAGAACAGTGAGCTTTTAAAGTAGTTACTTTCCCATAATTCTCAAACATATGTTCTCAGCTCCATCTAGTGGCCAGAGGACTAATGGCATCAGCCATGATTATCACAAGGATCCTATTGATACAATCTATCCATAATTACACCATAATGTCGCTTTTCATAGTGTTATGGTGTAAAACAGTGTAAATAGTAAATTGTATTTCTCACCAATCTTAGGGGCAAATTCACTAAGATGCGAAGTTGCGCCAGGCGCAACTTCGCCGCACTTCGCCAGGCGTAGTTTCGCCAGCGCTCCGCAAATTCACTAAAATCCAAAGTTGCGCACAGGGGTAGCGTAAGTTTGCAAAGTTGCGCTAGCGTTGATTCGCTATGTAAAGCGAAGTTACGCTAGCGAAGGCTAATTTGCATATGGCGCCAAATTCAAATTTCAATGGAGGAACACGTATCAGCACTACAAATGCCTAGAAAACCTTCAAATCAGCAAATATAAATGTTATTTTGCCCTACACATGTGCCCACTGTCTAGGTAAGTTGCCATGAGTCAGGAAATGTAGGGGGGAAGGAGGGGAGCCCCAAAAAATTTTTCGATCTTTTTCAGCCTTTCACCCATCATGTAGAAAACACGCCAGCGTTTTTTGGGACTTAGAAAAAAAATTGACTTTTTTGGAAACAATCCCTATCTACTCTATTGCGCTTCGCCAGGTCTGAGGTGGCGAAGGAAGTCTAGCGTAAAAGGTAGCGTTCAGTACACTGCGCAAAGTTAGTGAATTTGCGTAGTTACATCGCTAGCGAGAATTCGCCTGGCGTAAGGGTGCGAAGTAACACTAGCGAATTTACGCCAGCGTTCATTAGTGAATTTGCGAAGTACCGAAAATGCAAAACGCTAGCGAATTAACGCTAGCGTTCGGTGCTTCGGCACTTAGTGAATTTGCCCCTTAGAGTGATACAGTCCAATTCAGTGAAAATGTACATATTTGTAGAGTTAGTCCAGTTTTCAGGCTGTAAGAATATAAATGATATTTAGCAATAAATCCGTTACAAAATGTATTACAAAAAACATTTCAGGCTCCAAGTCTCATTCATCCCCAGGGGTTTAGCAGAGTCCATTCTGTCTATCTATTTAGCTCCACATTTAATAACATTTTCTTTCTGTCACCACCTCTCAATGGTCTTTTAATTTGCTCCAGAACCAGCTCAGACCTGCAGCGTTGTGTTTAGCTGAGTGGAAATGTCTCCCGACTGGAGTTTGGCTTTTCTTGTCCAGAGGATTAAAATGACTAAAGACCTTTTGTGTTCTCCCTTGTTTTAACTTTTCTAGAAGTTTGGCCCACGTAACCCATTCCACATGGGCATTTTAAATGAATAACAGTAAAATGACAGCAGAATATAGTAACACCAGAATACACTACTTGGACATGAAGGTAAATAATGAAGGTGGGCACATTACAACAGAGTTTTATCATAAACCATTTGAGAGAAATAATATGTTATGCCCTGATAGTTTCCCTGCCCCAAATACAATAGAAGGGATTCCCAAGGGACAGTTCTATGGATTAGTAGGATATTCTCTGATGATGGTAAATATATGCAAGCTTCTGAAAAACAAATTAATACCTTTACAACAAGAGGTTTTACAATGGAACACTTATGTCAAATAAGAGATGAGCTGTTATTACTCCAGAGAGAAATGTTATTAAATCAAAAACATATGCAAAGGGAAGAAAAAGGGAGACCTTTTGTAACTGATTGTGGATTACTAAATAGAAAGATTGAGAATGTAAAATAAAGGAAATATTGGTCTGTCCTAGGACAGAACCACGAATATGGAAAACTTTTTAAAACAAAACCATTGTTTTCCTATAAAAGGGAAAGAAGCAGCTCCAATTCTCTGGTTAGAGCAGACATTCGCACACATAAGGACACTACCAGATTTCTAAGTACCCAAAACATGGTACGTTCCCTTGTCTAAATTGCAGCAGCTGCAATTCCATTATAAAGGCTGAATATATCACACACCCTTTACATGGTTATAAGATTTCTCTTAACCAATATTTCACTTGTAACTCAGATTGGATAGTATATGCTTTCAAATGCCCATGTGGAATGGGTTACGTGGGCTAAACTTCTAGAAAGGTTAAAACAAGGGAGAACACAAAAGGTCTTTAGTCATTTTAATCCTCTGGACAAGAAAAGCCAAACTCCAGTCGGGAGACATTTCCACTCAGCTAAACACAACGCTGCAGGTCTGAGCTGGTTCTGGAGCAAATTAAAAGACCATTGAGAGGTGGTGACAGAAAGAAAATGTTATTAAATGTGGAGCTAAATGGATAGACAGAATGGACTCTGCTAAACCCCTGGGGATGAATGAGACTTGGAGTCTGAAATGTTTTTTGTAAGACAACAACGGATGTATTCCTAAATACCATTTATATTTTTACTAACTGTACAAATATGAACACTTTCACTGAATTGGACTGTATCACTCTAAGATTGGTGAGAAATAATATTTACTATTTACCCCAGGGGTGCCCAGACTTTGTCACCTCCACCAACTGACGCCATCATGAGATCTACCTTAAGAACTCATAGCAGGATGGCCACTGTTTTTTATTTATTTATTCCGCACTCTACCAGAAATGTTACCATGATCGACTGGTGGGCCGTGAACGCGTTGTATGAAGGTAAGGCAGCAGCCGTAGAACCCATTCATTATAGACATTCATTTGGATATTATTGTCCTTATTAAAGATCGCTCAGTTTATAGCACCATTGTGCTCCCTGGTGCGAATCTCATTGGATTTACATAACAGAGCAAGAGACAAATGAACACATCTCCAAATACTCTAAGTGACAATCTATGATCTCTACAGGCACTTCTGCGAATGAGTCTATTGTACCCCCCTCCCAATTTGATGCTGCCCCATTGCATCGCTGCTTAACCCCTGCACCCCAGAAAGGCACTCGGGAGTGATGCGGTATAGACATGTTTCTTTATGGCACTTGATTGGCCGTCTATAGCCCCACCTATCAAGACTTTTGAAGTCATGGCCAGGACACGCCACTAGTGATGGGCGAATTTGTGCAGTTTCGCTTCGCCGAAAAATTCGCGAAATTCGCGAAACGGTGAAAAATTCGCAAAACGGCGCCAGCGTCTCGTTTTTGACGCCGGCGCCCGTTTTTGGCGCCGGCGTCCGCTTTTCCGGAAAAATTTTTTGACGCCGGCGATTTTTTTTCCGCGAATTTTCGCGGCGTTTCGCGAATTTATTCGCTGACGGCGAATCGCGCAAATTCACCGCGAATTCGCGCCTGGCGAATAAATTCGCCCATCACTACACGCCACTTTAACTCCTGGCAGGTCACGGTCTATCAGGAACAAACCTGGGATCGATGTACTGGGCACCTCTGATTTACACTGTTGAAACATAACACGACGAAAAGCGACATTATGTTATAATTATGGATAGATTGTATCAATAGTATCCTTTTGGTAATCATGGCTGATGCAATTAGTCTTTTGGCCACTAGGAGTGAAGAATGTATTTTTGGGAATTATGGGAAAGTAACTGCTTTAAAAGCTCACTGTTCTTTTGATTGTATGTTTAACCGCACCCGTGGACGGACCCGTGTGGTCTAAAAAATGTAGTGCTTCAATAAAACTACACAAAGATTTGAAAAGACTCTCCAGTTGTTTCTTCTACTTCTGTTACAGTTTGGAGGTGGCTCCTCTACCAACTGAAACTTATATTATGTTCTGTGGACCAAGTTCAATTTTTTTTTATCCTATATTAAACATTTAATATAAGTGAATGTAAAAGTGATGTGTGTGCTATTCTAAGCATTTTGCAATGTACATTCGTTATTTACTTTTATTAATTCCAAATATTATGGGATAGATGTACTTAGTATAACATGTTACAACAGCGCCACCTGCTGGTTAGTTTCCCACCAGTCTGACCAACAAGTAGTCAAGGAAGTTGTCAGGAGAAAGAAAGAGGCTGATGTTCATCTGCTTAGGAAAAGAATTAGAAACCTTTCTCTCATCTTTCCTAAGCAGAAGAACATCAGAGCAGCCTCTTTCTTTCTCCTGACAACTTCCTTGACTACTTGCTGGTCAGACTGGTGGGAAAATGACCAGCAGGTGGCGCTGTTATACCAAAATTCATTCATGTTAACAGTACATGTATCCCTTAAAGTACAATTAAACAGCAAAAATAAATGTGGCTAAAAATGGCATATTTTATATAGTGAACTTATTGCTCGAGGCTAAAGTTTCAGCTTGTCAATAGCAGCAATGATCCAGGACTTCAAACTTGTCACAGGGGGTCACCATCTTGGAAAGTGTCTGTGACACTCACATGCTCAGTGGGCTCTGATTGGCTGTTGAGAAGCTAAGCTTAGGGCTCGTCACTAATTATCCAGCAGACAGGGCCGGCCTTAGGCCAATTGGACCAATTGGGCCCAATTGGGTCCCGCACCTCTGGGGGCCCCGCACTGCCCCTTTCCTTTCTATTTTGTGCCTGTATGCCCTTATTTTCCTAAATACTTGCTGTGTCAGTAGCCAGCAACACTTTGTCTAGGGGCCCCGCCAACATGGTCCCAATTGGGCCCCACATTTGATAGGACCAGCCCTGCCAGCAGAACATGAGCTTTAATTTATTAATGTAAATAGTTGAGGTAAAATGCAGTTTAGCCGGCATGTGGCACCAGCCTGTATAGTTGACTGAAGGGGGGATTCCCCTCTCACTGCAGCCTGGAAACTGAATGGAGAGGATCTCTCTATAGCTCTCATATGACATTTTGTAAGAGATGAAAACATGATGCACCTCATTTGTTCCTGGGCAATATACATTTAAATATATATATACTAGGAGATGAGCATGGGAATCCGCTGAAAATTTTCCGGTGGGGGGGGAGGGGGGTCAAGGAAGAAAACATATTATACAAAGGACTTGTAGCCATATTTTGGTTTCCACACAAACCTAACAACAGCTTTTCTATAAATATATAAAGTAGTAAGTGTTACACAAGTAAAGCATTGCCATTCTATTAGTGACACAATCTCATTGTTTGCCAGGACAGCACTTGGTCTTTTTCTACTTTCTTAGCACAATTACTAGCCAGCGGCTTATAGAATGTTATTCCCTCTAGAGTTCTAGTTACAGCTGGATACATACAGTGACACCTCCATTTTACTTACCTTCATTTTAAGTTTTTCCATATGTTATACCATTTTTGTGGTCCCACCAATATATAATGCACAATACATTTCCCTGGTTTCATACCATTTTTCTTGTCCCCTGAAATATATCAAATGGGGGTTGTACTGTACATAAAGTAAAATAACAACAGCAGGGAGAGGTTGTGCACAAGTCACTAGTATAAAATCTATGTTTATACAGTCTATTTCAGTCTAAGGGAAAGCTGCTTTGTTCCCAGAGTAGCAGAAGGGTTAAAAGATAAGAGTCATCCAAAAAGAAACAATGAGGGGGGATACAGGACAGGAGCAGGACAGGAGCAGGACAGGGGGGTGAGGTGCAACAATATATATTTTAATAGATATTTCTAGCTATACAGATATATAGGGACAAATTCACTAACAGGCGAAAATTCGCCAGCGATGGCTTCGCGCACATCGCAACACTTCGCCAGGCGTAAATTCGCCTGGACAATGCTAATTCACGAAGATCTGGAGTTGCGCACAGGATACCGAACGCTGGAGAAATTACGCCTGCAAAATTACGCTCAGCAATTCGAAGTTACGCTAGCGTTGGCTAATTAGCATACGGCGTGCAGTTAAAGTACAATGGCTGTATATTCTGCAGCAAATACATTACACTACACAAGGCCGGTCAACCTTAAAAAAATTATATAAAAGTTGTTATAATGCCCTACACATGTGCACACAGCATAGTTGCCATATGTTAGCAAACGTAGGGGGGGAAGGAGGATACCCGAAAAAAAATTTTACAATCTTTTTCAGTCTATCACCCTTTAAATAGGAAAAAAGGCCAGCATTTTTTGGGACATAGAAAATTTTTTAACTTTTTTTTTGAGGAACTCCTATCTAATAAATAATAATAATAATAATAATACTCTAGAGGTAACGGTCAGTTAAATCAAAAACTTAGTGAATTTGCGTAGTAACGCTCTTTCGCCAGACCGTAAATTCGCCTGGTGTTAGAGTGCGAAGTTGCGCCAGAAACTACCGTTAATAAATTGGCAAAGTGCCGAAATGACGTCACGCTAGCGAATTTTCGCCAGCGTTAGTCACTTCACCCTTTAGTGAATCTGCCCCATAGAGAGAGACAGAGAGGTGAGTGTGGAGGTAACTCAGCAGAATGAGAAGGGAAAGGGTAAAAGAGGAGGGTGAATAGAGAGAGGACAGGGATAGGTGGGGGATACAATGGAGCAGCAGGATAAGGAACTATAGGGGTTAATGTGCTTTGTGACAAATGAGAGAATAGTTGTAGGCAAAACCCACAGACAAGCTGTACCTATAAGTCTGAATAATGAATGTAGTTCCACAGTTATACACAACTCATTATAGTCTCTACAACTCACACACACTCGGTCACACCTTTGTACACACAGTTGCCCTCACACACATTAACACTAAGGGGCCCATTTACTTAGTTCGAGTGAAGGAATAGAGGAAAAAAAGTTCGAATTTCGAATGGTCGAACATGGCTACTTCGACCATCGAATGGGCTACTTCGACCTTTGACTACGACCTTCGAATCGAACGATTCAAACTAAAAATCGTTCGACTATTCGATAGTCGAAGTACTGTCTCTTTAAAATATTCTTCGACCCCCTAGTTCGCCACCTAAATCCTACCGAGGCCAATGTTAGCCTATGGGGGTCCCCATAGGCTTCCTAACAATTTCCTGATCAAAGGAATATCCTTCGACCGATGAAATAAAATCCTTCGAATCGTTTGATTCGAAGGATTTAATCGTTCGATCGAACGATTATTCCTTCGATTGTTCGATCGTAGGAATAGCGCAAAATCCTTTGACTTCGATATTCGATATTCATTTTATATATATATATATACACACACACACACAGATACACACTGACGTTCACACTGTAAGCTAAACAAAACAGATTCACACTCCTCTGCCCTGGGAAAGAAGCTGCTTCATCAGGAAAAGATTCTCTTCTTCTCACACAGTTGAGGTGCAGGAAGTGTCTCACAGAGGGAAGGGGCGGAGCTAATTCCTCACACAGCTGAGGAACAGGAAACTTCTCACACATGGAAGGGGCGGAGCTAAATCAGACTGCTGCTCTGAGCAGTAGAATAGGCATTGGGATGGTCCATTATTTGAAGGGGAGCTGACCACAAGCTGTAAGTCTTTTATAAACTTCAGGTTCTTAGTGGTAATGTTAAGAAATGTTTTCATAGGAAAAAAGAACAAAAAAATAAATATACATATGGTAAGAGAATATCCTTTATTATGAAGTACAAGCCCAGGGAGGGGCAAGTGCCCCCCCTGCCCCTATCTATGGATGCCCATGGAGATGAGGCTAACATAGTGTCTCCTTTTATAAAAATGACACATATAAAAAATAAACATCTATCAAGTATATTAACACAAATTCAACATGCACCTGTAATATATCATACTCAGTTGTACAGGAGCTTTTTCTTATTATAACGAGTGTTAATAGGATCATACAGAGTTGTAACCAAAGAAAAGTCTTTTGATTGGATGGGCCAGTTTCCGCAGTCTGAACTAACGTGTGAACAATTCCAATCTGTTAACTGTTGATATTATAATAATTTGGATCAGATTCCTGATCATTAGCGACTCTGATGGTGTACATTTGAGAGGAACGCAAGTCTTGCAGCGGTTTTTCAGGCGTTCCTGTTATTCTCGCTGAAATAAAACATAATTCATTAATTAAATATCAAGTCTCATTCAGTTAAATATAGAAACAGACTCAAAACCTTTAAGCAGCTAATGAATTAGTCCGGGATGCAGTAATTTAGACAAAACAACCCACAGATAGTCATGGTCAACTTTATCAAAAGTTTTTGTCTGATCCAAAGACAACAGATATCTGCCATAACCATGAGCTTTACATGACTCTGTGACCACCCTTAAAGGAGAACTAACCCCTAACAATGCGAGAAATGCATTATATTTTATATACTGAACTTATTGAACCAGCTAAAGGTTCAGCATTTCTATAGTAATAATGATGAAGGCCTTACAATTTGGCACAGGAGTTTTCCATCTTTGGATTTTGTTAAGAGTGTCACTGACACTGCACATGCTCAGTGGACTTTAAGCAGCTGTTGAGAAGCTAAGCTTTGGGGTTGTCATAAATCATAAAGCATAAAATGAGCTTGGCTTGATTATTAAACCCTTATTAAAGTCCTATTTTGGATTCGGCCTAATCCCTGAATCCTTCATGAAAGATTGGGCCGAATACCAAACCAAATCTGAATCCTATTTTGCATATGCAAATTAGGGGCGGGAAAGGAAAAAGTGGTCAAAATGTTCTTTACTTCCTTGTTTTGTGATGTGATGTCCCTTCCCTCCTCCAATTTACATATGCAAATTAGGATTCAGATTTGGTTCATCCAGGTACAAGGATTTGGCCGAAACATGAATCCTGCTGGAAAAGGCAGAATCCAGGCCGAATCCCGAACTAAATCCTGGATTTGGTGAACCCCTAAGAAAAAGTATGAATGAAAAAAACACAAAAATAATCTAAATAAGAATTTATAAACCTCAAAATCTTTGTTTTTGAGAGAATATTCATACAAATGAAAGTGTAGAAAAACCCCAAAAAAGCAAAGCAAAAATACAGCAAAGAAAGATTTTCCAATTGAAAAAAGGACAGCTCCCATTCATCAGGGTGAAGTTTTCTATTAGTGATCTTTGTGGTGTAGAGTAAATGGTATGCTTAATGGCATAGTATGCAAAAAAAATAATATTACCCTAATATTACCCAGAGGCAGTGTGTGGTTTGACACACAGATAAAACTCCCCAAACTCCAATAAAAGACTGAGAGTAGGAATCTGTAGAATTTACTGGGATATTAGGCAAGGTGTGAAAAGACAAAGCTAACATGTGTGAGAAGATATAATTTAGTATGCTCTTCCCTCAGCGTGGGCTTCAAATTATAGTCTAGGCTCCCACAATGGAGTTTGGGTCATGTTTTAGAGGTATGGTGGCTCAAAAGGGACAATGTGAACACTAATAAAAAGTTTTGTGCAGATACAGCAAATGACCAGCAGAGGGAGCAATGGAAATGGCAATGCTGGAGACATGACAACACAAGTGGGTTATTATAAGGGACTAAGACAAATGTAATTGCAGTTTTTTGTGTGGTGCATCCAGGGAAGCCTCCCAAACTAACTACAAATACAAGATAATTGTCATTCAAACTCATCCCCATCAGTAGTACATTAGTCACCCAACATGGGGAGATCACCAAGTGCTAGTATTTGGCCTATGGCACAGAGGTATTGAGCATTTCTCTGGCAGCTGAATTATGTGAGTGAAGAAACTCAGTGTATAGATGAGGCATTACACTATAATCAATACTAGAAGGCAGGATATAATGTTACTCAGATACTCAGTATGGTGGGTCTGTGATGTAATGGGGGCAGGGTGTTGACATTCAAGGGGCAGGTAAGTGAAGTCAGGGGCAGAGCTATGATGTGGCAATTGATGATTGCCCAATTGCTCCATCAATCTCAGTTAATCCTGTCCAGTTTTCTTAATTTGGAAAATTTGGCAGGTAGCTTTGACCCAGGTAGCCCTTCCAAAAATGGGCTGTCCTGGTCAAAACTGGACTGGTGACAACTCTAGTACTCAGGGAAACCAATTTATGTCTTTGGTTATGATTGTAGGAATCCAATAGGAGAGAGGCAAGGCAGAATTCTCATATCCTATCACGACAGCTGAGACCACTGGTTCTGTGGGACTTGAAGATATATTGAGCAGTGTGTTTTTTCTAAAAATTATCTCTGTGGATGCTGAACTAGAACTACCATCATGCTTTAACATTTAAAGATGTGCTGGAGAATTGGACTCAAGCAATATGTCAGCTCTGCTATTAAATATTTATGTCTGAGTTATTATTTAAAGTTGCCAACATCTACATCTAAAGAAGAGATTGTTCCTATTTATATAAAACCTACAAATACAGCAACACTGTATAAATGTGTATATACAAAAATATAGTTGCATTAAAGAATGTCAAGGAGACAAGAGGAAGGAGGTCCCTGCCCTGTAGAGCTTACAATCTAAATGGGAAGGTAACTTATAGACACAAATATGAGGATATAGTCTCAGGTTACCGTCATGTAGTGCCAGTTCAGGTGTAATGCAAGCCCAAGAGGGAGTCTTTGAGTTTAGTTCTGAGGATATTAAGGGAGGATTCTCTCCAGAGAAATTCAAAGATGGGATTCCAAATGTAAGAAAATGTCTGTTAAATGATCTTACCTTTCATCTTTTTATATCCCAGAATCCCACAGAGAATGATGATACCGAATACAATACAGCGGACAGCTAGGATAACTCTGATATTGTCCTGGAAATAGGATTCTATAAGGAAAAAAAATACAGGGTTTATTTGTAGGGTAATTAGAACAGGGAGGTACTGAAGGAGGGGAATTATTTATCCCTATACTGGTGACTGGGATATTCTGTACAACATTTTCAGTGAAAACTCAAGAATATAGACGTCACCATACAAGATAAAGATCATCTGACTGATAGAGCCCATAGAGTTTCTAGAATATACTCCAAGTCCATGGGCTGATCAGTCAGATACTCTTGACTCTTGTATGGTGACTTCTATATTATATGATCTATATGATAATTATCCAAATGGAATTACCAACGTATCATTGGACTTTACATGCAGGTTGTTAGATCAAAACTATCCTCCTGTCCTGTGTGACAGATTATACAGAATTTACACTGTACAGAACTCACAACACAACTGTCACATATCATATAGTCACATCTATTTGCTCAGCACAGAGAGATTGGGAGGGCCACCATGGGGGGGGGAGTTCAGTCGGTTTTTGGGAATAAAGAGGAGCCCAGACGTTCTGGCTGTCAGAGGGCTTCAGACTTGGGAGGGTGGAAGATCCAGTGCCTGCTTTTCCTTTCCCCACACAGCTTTCTGTACTGATTTGTCACAGACCTCTGGTCCCGGTAAAGCCACATGGGGATTGGCTAGGCTGGAGAGGAAGTTCAAACTTCATCCATCCAATCCCTGTGCAGCTCTACCGGGACTTAAAATTCTGAGACAAACGAGGCTACAGAGATGTATGTAGGGAACGAAATAGACACCTGAACTGATTCAAGGCTATGGAATGGAGGCTCAAAGGGTTGTCACCTGTCCGGTTTTGACCCAGGTAGCCCGGTATTTAGAAGGGCCTGTCGGGTCAACACTGCCTGCCTGGTTTTCCAAAATAGGAAAACCGGGCAGGAATTCCTGAGAATGACCTGGTAATTGGCCAATCTCCAAGTCATAGCCCTGCCCCCAATTTCATCTGCACACCCCTATACATCATGGCCCTGCCCCATTGTGCCATCGGCCCACCTCCGGTACATCAAGGTCCCAACACCCACTCAGAGTTACCTGTGCCAAATGGTGGCAACTAGTGATGTGTGGGCTAGCCTAAAACTCTCGTGTAGGTCCGGGCCGGCTACCACAAAAATCTTTCATGTCACAGGTGGCTTCAGGTTGAGCTGATGCTGTCGTCTTCTGGGCCATCAATTAGCTTTAACTAGCCTTGCGCCAGCCCTGTCCCTATTGTGACATCACCGTGGGGCAGGTGGGTGTGGGTCTATAAATAGAGGGGATGGAGCGGGCCAGGCAGGGTTCAGGTTGGGAGGGGGCGGGTGCGGGTTGAGAAAATCTTCACCTACACATCACTAGTGGCAACCCTAGAGGCTCATAACAGATAGCAGCCAAAAACTGTTATGTTTAAGTAATAAAATGATGAACTAAGGTGAAAATATACAGTATAATTCCTACTCATTTAATGCAGCAAACTCGTACTGTAAATCCAATGCCTGTTGATGTCAAATAACTTAAATACATAGAATGCCTCTGTATAGTTCATTCAACAAGATAAATAGGGAGACACATTTTTTCAAATTCTATTTTGTGCCACTTGTTTTTCCCCATGTGACATCTAGATATCATAACACTGGAAACCAAAGAAAAACTCTCTCTACGTCGTATGCACTATAGTAAGACATGAAAAAGAATCAAGTTATTATATTAATTGAATGATGAATCCCCTAATCAGTATTTCATTAAAATCTACTTTTTATCATTGTTATCAAGCTACTGTCCTGTATCAGTTTCAGAAATATTTCAGAAATTTCCCATTGTGTGTAACCCATTGCTGTGCTTTTCCCACAGTAGGCAAGTGATTAAATTGTATCCCCCATTGCTCCAGAAAGCTGTGTCACCTGACCTCACACCCCCCTACCAAACTCTGAATTTTTTTGTGACCATTTGCTAAATATAAATTTATTAAAAAAATCCATACAGTTATAAAAGACACAAATGCCTCTGTGACCCCCCCCTCATCTTCAAGCTTATATAGTCTTACCTTTTATGTCCAGTTTAGTTCCTTGCCCATAGTTAATAACTGATTTCCATACAAAATCTGCAGCACAATACTGGGAGATCACAATACAGTAATATGTGGCTGAATCATTTCTTTGCACCCCCTCTATATGAAGATCCGCTTGTCCTCTTAACTCTGTTCTTCCTTTGAAACTGGAATGAACCATTTGTTTGTAGGGGTGATAGACATAATCCCCTGTGGGACTCCCCACTCTCCAGTAAATCCAGGCCCATAATGGAGTCTGTGTAGAGTGAAATGAGCAGTTGAGGGTGATTGAGTCTCCTTCTGACACTGTGGAATTATGGGACTGACGGATGTCTAATTCTTGATGGGTGCTTTGCTCTAAAAAGAAAACAGTAGTTGTTTAGATAGAGAATGTCTAATTCTGCTTGAGTGCTGGTGTCTGGAAACAAAAAAATTGGATAAAAATGGAATTGCTGGTGAGAAATTCACAGTCCGTTTGGATCCTGTGTCTTGTGGCAAATGGAGATCACTTATTCATATTAACATAACAATTTTGAGTTCCAGTGACCAATCTTTTAGTGTGGAGCCAACACAGAATTGTATAGACAATAACCTTTATAGACACCTATAACTGATTGTAGATTGGGTAGTGATGTTTAACATTAGGGAGACATGGGTGTTGTCTGTCACAGGCCAGTGATGTTTCAGTAAAAGTATTAACAACTGCAGGACAAGTACTTGTGTCTTCTCTATAGAGCAGGTTCTTTTTATTCTAATGGGGTCACTGATGTCTGGTTATTAATACTTAGGGTTTTGTAAGTTAGGTGTAACAATCAGAAGGGTCATATGATCTTTTATATGATGGGCACCACCTTATTTATGTGTTACCATCAGGACCCTCTGTGTAAAGCTTGGGCATATGGTCCTCTGTTAGTAAGCTACTAGTACAGGTATGGGATCCATTATACGGAAACCCATTATCCAGAAAGCTCAGAATTACGGGATGACCATCTCCCATAGATTCCATTTTATCCAAATAATCAAAATGTTTAAAAGTGATTTCCTTTTTCTGTGTAATAATTGTACTTGATCTCAACTAAGATATAATTAATCCTTATTGGAGGCAAAACCAGCCTATTGGGTTTATTTCATGTTTATATGATTTTCTAGTAGACTAGGCTATTTGGCAATTTTGTTTGCTGGAGAGGAAGAAGACTAGGCTTTTGTATTTCAGGGAAAGAGATGCAGAGATTGGTTTATTTATTGGGGGACGTTAGGCAAACACTGGTGAATGTGGTAACATTGATAAGTAGAAAAATTCTAAATTTTTAGAAATTAGAATTAGACACTACAATACTTCTTTTTAGAATTTCAGTGACAATTTTTTTTAGAATTTTGCCAAAAAGCAAGTTCATCACCATCTCATAGGAAACAATAGATTTCCTGTGGTGGAGATCAAAATCATCATTTTGTTCAAACAGAATGAAATGAGGAAATAAACATTTGTTATAAGACATGGGTTGGGAATTAGCACTATTTTATACCAGAGATTTGCTGTTATTAATAGGGTTGTGGGGGTTTCATACTGGCTACTAGGGGAGGGAGCGTGGGGGGCAATATCAAGGGTACAGTGTCCAGAATACAGGGAAGTTTCTGTAGGGGGAGGCTAAAAGGGGTTGTTCACCTTTGAGTTAACTGTTAGTATGATGTAGAGAGTGATATTCAATATTTCTATTGGTTTGAATTTTTTATTATTTGTGTTTTTTACTTATTTAGCTTTTTATTCAGCAGCTCTCCAGTTTGCAATTTCATCTGGTTGCTAAGTTGCAAATTCCCCTAGCAACCATGCACTGATTTGAATAAGAGACTGGAATATGAATAGGAGAGGCCTGAATAGAAAGATGAAAATAGCAATAATAATACATATAATAATTTTATTATAATTTTTAATAATACATTTATAGCTTTACAGGGCATTTGTTTTTAGATGGGGTCAGTGAATCGATAACAATACATTTGTAGCCTTACAGAACATTTTTTTAGATGGGGGGGGTAGTGAAAACTAGAAAGAGTCAGAAGTAGGAAGGGAAAATAATTAGAAAACTATAAAAAAAATAATGAGGACCAATAGAAAAGCTGCTTAAAATTGGCCATTCTATAACATACTAAAAGTCAACCACCACGTTAAGGTGGCTGTGCAAAGACCGGTTTTGCCGTGTGAAATGCAAGACACGTGCCTTGTGTGTAGTGGGGGTCGGGTAAGTACATAAGAGGCAGTTCACACTGAGTGAAGTAGGAACCACATGTCAACTCTTGTGGGTTTCTGGAGACTTTGTAGAGTCCACTCCATGCACTCCTGTCATATTAGGTCATTTCCCCACTTTTTAGAATTTCCCCCCAAAAGCCTAGTCTTCCCTGTGAGCCTCATGCTCTTGTACAGTTAACAATTATGAGACGACAAAAGGTCCATTTGAAGATGTATGTGCAGTGACACAGAAAAGAAGTGCTCAAAAAGGATACACGGACGTGCAAAAAAAAAATCACATTCAAAAAGGGACGCACAGGCATTCACAAAACCCCCAGCTTTGCTCCATAGGCACTTGCTTCTCTGCCTACCCCTATTTCTGAGCCTGATTTCTGATAACAGGATAAGTCATGCCCACTTGCCCCCAGTTGTACTCTACTCTAGGTTGGGGTCTCTGTTGGGTGGATGGTGGGGTTGCAGAACAAGGAGTTGTGTGGGTGTGCGGGGGGGGGGAGTGTATAGTGAGCAGTTGTAGCGGGACCGGGACCAATAAATATTTCCTTGGGCACCAATATTATTTGACTCATCAGTGAGTGATAGTTGTGCAAGTGTTGGCGCTACATAAGTAAAGTATAATAATGAATAAAGTATAATAATAACCAGTGAGGTATGCTACAGACTGGGCAAACTTGTGGATAAGATATTGCTTTTAGTTAACCAGGGCTAAGTACAGAGCATTCGGGCTCTAGCCAATATGAATCAATCAACATGTAGCATTTGCTAGTCATGTGTTTGAAAACACCGATCTGATAGGCTGCTAAGGGTTAATAGATGTGAGTCTTTTATCGTTTATCTTTTGTGATCTTATTATTTCAGTGTAATCCAGAATATTTATTACCTGCAATAACCAGCTCAGTGCCAGATCTGATTTTATTTTCTCCTTTAGATGTTCCCACAATGCAGCAGTAATATCCTGAATCTTCTCTCTGGACTCTGTTAATTTGCAGGGAGACATCAGTTGGGAAATCCACCACTGAGTAACGACCAGTTCCATTTGTATTCAGTGTGGGAGAATCACTTCTACAGAATTCATCTTGTCCCTTTCTCCAGGTAACTGTCTGCAGTGTCTCACGGGTACCAGGAGGATAATGTACATAACAGGGGATAGTGATGGTTTCTTCTGGGAGGGCAGGAATCACATCCAGCTGTTCCACAGAGATCTCAGCAGGTTCTACAGAGAGAGACATGAGGGTGGGTCAGTGATAAAGGAAACAAATACTATAAATGTTTTCTATAGGATAATACAGGGGAAATACATCATCTGTAGGTGCCATAAGAAACCTAAACTCCAACTAACATGATTCTTGTCTAAGGAGATGTTCTCATTGTGACAACAAAAAAGCAGCAACTTAATGCTCCAATTGCTCTAAAGCAGGGATCCCCAACCTTTTGAACCCATGAGCAAAATTCAGAAGTAAAAAGGAGTTGGGGAGCAACGCTAGCATGAAAAATGTTCCTGGGGTGCCAAATATGGGCTGTGATTGGCCATTTAGTAGCTCCTATGTGGATTGTCAACATACATTGAGCCTCTGTTTGGCAGTGTACCTGGTTTTTATGCAACCAAAACTTGCCTCCAAGACTGTAATTCAAAAATAACACCTGCTTTGAGGCCACTGGGAGCAACATCCAAGGGGTTGGAGAGCAACATGTTGCTCATGAGCTACTGGTTGGGGATCACTGCTCTAAAGGGTAATTCCTCTGCTATCATTTTGGAGGAAAAACATTGCAGTTTATACTAGTTATTAGGGATGCACCGAATCCACTATTTTGGATTCGGCCGAACCCCCGAATCCTTCATGAAAGATTCGGCCGAATACCGAACCGAATCCGAACCCTAATTTACATATGTTAATTAGGGGTGGGAAGGGGAAAACATTTTTTACTTCCTTTTTTTCTGACAAAAAGTCGCTCGTTTTCCCTCCCGCCCCTAATTTGCATATGCAAATTAGGATTCGGATTTGGTTCGGCTGGGCAGAATCCTGGCCGAATCCCAAACCGAATCCTGGATTCGGTGCATCCCTACTAGTTCTAACAACTTCACTCTTTCATACAAATACCCCTATAAAGTCTAACACAGATGCTGTTTAAGTTCCACCCATAAGTCTGCGACAGTGAGAAATGTGTGGGTGAAATTCAGGAAATAAATACTATAAATATTCTCTTTAAGATAAACAATGGGGAAAAACAATGAATATATTTGTGGAAATTGACATAAAACAGGATTCTTGCCCAGGCAGAGCTAATCCCTTTACATGACAAGAAGAGTAAAGATTAGAGGGAAATGCTTCAGCTGATACAGGTTATACTGCAGCTTCTGTTTCATACAAATGTACCAAAAGTCTAAGTGAAAACATATGGCAGCTCCCACCAATATGAATTAATAGAGACATAAGGGCTCAAATTCACTAAGCGCCGAAGCGCCGAACGCTAGCGTTAATTCGCTAGCGTTTGGCATTTTTCGTTACTGCGCAAATTCACTAACGAACGCTGGCGTAATTTCGCTAGTGTTACTTCGCACCCTTACGCCAGGCGAATTTTCGCTAGCGACGTAACTACGCAAATTCACTAACTTGCGCAGTGTACTGAACGCTACCTTTTACGCTAGACTTCCTTCGCCACCTCACACCTGGCGAAGCGCAATAGAGTAGATAGGGATTGTTTCAAAAAAAGTCACAATTTTGTCTAAGTCCCAAAAAACGCTGGCGTGTTTTCTACATGATGGGTGATAGGCTGAAAAAGATCGAAATGTTTTTTGGGGGCTCCCCTCCTTCCCCCCTACATTTCCTGACTCATGGCAACTTACCTAGACAGTGGGCACATGTGTAGGGCAAAATAACATTTATATTTGCTGATTTGAAGGTTTTCTAGGCATTTGTAGTGCTGATACGTGTTCCTCCATTGAAATTTGAATTTGGCGCCGTATGCAAATGAACCATCACTAGTGAAACTTCGCTTCGCTTGGCGAATTAACGCTAGCGCAACTTCGCAAACTTACGTTACCCCTTTGCGCAACTTCGGATTTTAGTGAATTTGCGGAGCGCTGGCGAAAATACGCCTGCCGAAGTGCGGCGAATTTGCGCCTGGCGCAACTACGATTCTTAGTGAATTTGCCCCAAGGAGTAGGCAGTAGAAAACTATACACTGATATTGATCTAATATTAATAGAACAGGACATGGCAGACAAGGTTGAAAAACATTATTGCTTGGGTTGCTGTTTTAACTTATACAAAAATGTATTTGATATTATTGTTGAGACATACAGTAGTTATTTCACCATTTGATGTAGGTGACCTTGGTGCTTTTATAAGCTGTATTGTATTGTGTTACATTTGTGTTGGAATATATATTTGCTGTGAGTGTCTGCACTTTGCACAATAACACTGACTTGTATTATCTGCCCTATTTATTGTTGAAGCTAATATAAGTATTACAAATGTCTCATCTACAAACTGATTGTATCTGCACATTGTGATGTTTATACTACGTGTGATTTGTGGCTTGAACTACCGTTTATAGAATTGTGAGAATGTAGTAGTGCTACTAACTTACTCTATACAAAAGTTGGGAGTCCACATCTGATTTTCATTTAGTTAAGCCCAAGGGACTCGCCCCAGTTCTCAGGCGATGAACATATAGAAAATTCCTTTTATCCAAAGATAGCTGTCCCAAGGCTTTCTTTCCATAAAAATTTGACTTTATTTATATTAGCATTAAAATTCAAATACAAACAGACCCCACCAGGCCCACCTTACGCGTTTCGCACCTTCCGGTGCTTAGTCATAGGTGTATCTGTAAACAGCATAGTCTCTGCGGGATTTATACCCTATCAATCCCTCCCATTTTCCTTAAAACCAATCAAATTCTGTGAGGGATTAACCCTATTTTGTTTATTACTTCCCAAACTTGCCTGTATGGGGTGTTTGTATTCCTTTACATATATCACTGTTTGTAAATTCAAATATTATTTAAATATGACAATAATTATAAAGTACGTACAGCATATATCACATCAAAACAGTGTAATTACCAAAAGTAAATTGCACTCACTTCTTTTGCACTTATTGTTCATAAACCGACACTAGCTCCCTCTTTAGTCTAGATAACCCCACCTTAAACCCCTAGATATTGTTAACCCTTTCAAGTATAGCAGGTAACATCGAACTCATGGTTGAGATCTAAGGGCAGACGTGTGCCCAGATGGAATATCCAAAATACTTCTCTCCTCTCTAAAAGGCTCAACTGATCACCTCCTCTCTCTCCCAATCTGACTCTCTCTATCCCCTGAATACTGAAAAATTCCAAGGCACCTCCATTACAGGCAGTAAAGTGTCTAGTGACATTGCTCTTTTCAGCCATTCGCGGGTTTTTTATCTGACTCATATGTTCCCTTGCTCTTTCCTTCAATTTTCTAGTCGTACATCCCACATATTGCATTTGGCATTTAAGGCACGTAATCAAATATATCACAAAAGTAGTATTGCAATTGATATAACCTTTAATGTCAAACTCCCTCCCTGTCACTGTTGATTTAAATTTTTTTGATACTTTCATATGTCTACACGTTATGCATCTGTGGCTCCCACATCTATAGTTACCAATTGATGTAAGTGGTCCCAAGTCTCGTCCTTGGCCTCCCTTTTTAAAATGAGTAGGTGATAGCATATCCCTCAGGGTATGGGCCCGCTTAGGAATAACATTGATTCCTGGGTTCAATACTCTGAAAAAGTGCTCATCACCATAGAGGATGGGCAAAAATTTTTAACAATCCTAGATATTTCAAAAAATTGTTTGCTATATCTGGTAGTGAGTACTACTCTATCTGACCAGTTATAACTCTTGTTCTGCTTTACATTAGTCCTTAACAAATCCTCTCTATCGCTCCCTTTTGCCCTCCGTAAAGCTTTCTGTATAGTTTTGTGTTTATAACCTCTCTCCACGAATCTCTGCTGCATGTCCTGTGCCTGGTTCCCAAAATCCTTACTTGTGGAGCAGTTTCTTGGAAGCCTCAGAAACTGTCCCACCGGTATTCCTTCTAATAATTTTTTTGGGTGACAGGAAGAGGCATGCAAAAGAGTATTGCCACTACAAGGTTTACGAAAAATACTCCAAGGGACCCCAAGGGACTCAGGAAGAATTTGGCAATTTTGTGAAGGATATCAATAGAAATGACCTGAATTTGGGTTTCACTAGTCAATTTAGCCCAAATCAAATAGAATTCTTGGATGTGATGTTAACAGTAGAGGATCAGGTAATAAATACGAGTATTTTTCGTAAACCTTGTAGTGGCAATACTCTTTTGCATGCCTCTTCCTGTCACCCAAAAAAATTAATAGAAGAAATACCGGTGGGACAGTTTCTGAGGCTTCCAAGAAACTGCTCCACAAGTAAGGATTTTGGGAACCAGGCACAGGACATGCAGCAGAGATTCGCGGAGAGAGGTTATAAACACAAAACTATACAGAAAGCTTTACGGAGGGCAAAAGGGAGCGATAGAGAGGATTTGTTAAGGACTAATGTAAAGCAGAACAAGAGTTATAACTGGTCAGATAGAGTAGTACTCACTACCAGATATAGCAAACAATTTTTTGAAATATCTAGGATTGTTAAAATTTTTTGCCCATCCTCTATGGTGATGAGCACTTTTTCAGAGTATTGAACCCAGGAATCAATGTTATTCCTAAGCGGGCCCATACCCTGAGGGATATGCTATCACCTAGTCATTTTAAAAAGGGAGGCCAAGGACGAGACTTGGGGCCACTTACATCAATCGGTAACTATAGATGTGGGAGCCACAGATGCATAACGTGTGGGCATATGAAAGTATCAAAAAAATTGAAATCAACAGTGACAGGGAGGGAGTTTGACATTAAAGGTTATATCAATTGCAATACTACTTTTGTGATATATTTGATTACGTGCCTTAAATGCCAAATGCAATATGTGGGATGTACGACTAGAAAATTGAAGGAAAGAGCAAGGGAACATATGAGTCAGATAAAAAACCCGCGAATGGCTGAAAAGAGCAATGTCACTAGACACTTTACTGCCTGTAATGGAGGTGCCTTGGAATTTTTCAGTATTCAGGGGATAGAGAGAGTTAGATTGGGAGAGAGAGGAGGTGATCAGTTGAGCCTTTTAGAGAGGAGAGAAGTATTTTGGATATTCCATCTGGGCACACGTCTGCCCTTAGATCTCAACCATGAGTTCGATGTTACCTGCTATACTTGAAAGGGTTAACAATATCTAGGGGTTTAAGGTGGGGTTATCTAGACTAAAGAGTGAGCTAGTGTCGGTTTATGAATAATAAGTGCAAAAGAAGTGAGTGCAATTTACTTTTGGTAATTACACTGTTTTGATGTGATATATGCTGTACGTACTTTATAATTATTGTCATATTTAAATAATATTTGAATTTACAAACAGTGATATATGTAAAGGAATACAAACACCCCATACAGGCAAGTTTGGGAAGTAATAAACAAAATAGGGTTAATCCCTCACAGAATTTGATTGGTTTTAAGGAAAATGGGAGGCATTGATAGGGTATAAATCCCGCAGAGGCTATGCTGTTTACAGATACACCTATGACTAAGCGCCGGAAGGTGCGAAACGCGTAAGGTGGGCCTGGTGGGGTCTGTTTGTATTTGAATTTTAATGCTAATATAAATAAAGTCAAATTTTTATGGAAAGAAAGCCTTGGGACAGCTATCTTTGGATAAAAGGAATTTTCTACTAACTTACTCCACTATAAAGGATTTTTTTGTTTCTCTTTTCTGCATAATGGATTTATAAAGGGTATTTCACTGGGGGTTCCAACATGAGAGGCACCCCCCCAGTGAAATAAATCACTAAGGTGTTTGGCTTTTCCAGCGCAGTACTTAGAGAGGTTTTCCAGGGGGTTAGTCTATTCTCTGCCATCTCTATAAACTTATTTATTAACTGCTAAATATTGAGGTGACATTATTACCAGAAAAGATCAGCAGGGTCCCATATCTACTGTTCCAGATATAGGAGGGTACAGATTCTCCAGATGCCTCTACTCTGCAGCAGATCACTGGCCCATCAGTTGGTCTCAGCCTGTGGATAGTGATTGATGCTGAATTGTTCCCATAGGGAGGGTCCGGCCTTGAGATTCTCCCAGAGTAATTACTGATAGATAATATATCATAGGAAGTGTCAGACTCTGCACATCTCCTCTCAGTACTGACTCCCCAATCAATTCTGATCCCCTTATTATATGTGTTTCTGCTATAAGTGAATGTACAGGGGATGGTAATGGATTGTCCCTCAGTCACTCTGATGGTTCTGATCTGATGGGAACAGAAATGATCTGATGAAGTTCTTCCAATTCCTGGAATGAAACACAAGTACAACATCAATATAGTTGTCTCTACAGTTCCCAGAGTTGTATTACTGATAAGATACAAAGCAAACTTTTCATTTCTGCATTGGAAACAGGACTGAGAAGAGAATATAAATTCCAACTGCACCGTTTCTTTTAAGCTTTAGGGTGGCCATACACATAGGGGGAAATTTACTAAAGGGCGTAGTGGCTAACGCTGGCGAAAATGGCGTAATTTCGCCAAGGAGATAGACTCTGGCGCAACTTCGCACTCTAACGCCAGGCAAATTTTTGCTCTGGCGAAAGAGCGTTACTACGCAAATTCTTCTAATTTTTTGTTTTTACTGACCGTTACCTCTATCGCCAGACTTGTCTTCGCCACCTCAGACCAGGCGAAGTGCAATAGAGTAAATAGGAGTTCCTCAAAAAAAAGTTGAAAATTTTTTTAAGTCCCAAAAAACGCTGGTACTTTTTTAGGGTACCCTCCTTCCCCCCTACATTTAATAACATATGGCACCTAAACTAAATTGTGGGCACATGTGTAGGGCAATATAACAACTTTATATCATTTTATTAAGGTTCCCTGGGCTTGTGTAGTGTAATGTATTTGCTGCAGCATATACGCCCATTGTACTTTAACTGCACGCCGTATGTAATAAGGCAACGCTAGCGTAACTCTGAACTGCGGAGCGTAATTTCGCTGGCGTTCGGTACCCTGTGCGTAACTTCGGATCTTCGTGAATTAGCGTTGTCCAGGCGAATTTACGCCTGGCGAAGTGTTGCGATGTGCGAGAAGCCAATGTTGGCGAATTTTCAGCGGTTAGTGAATTTGCCCAATAGAGATCCGCTCGTTTGGCAATTTCGCCAAATGAGCGGATCTCTCCCTGATATGCCCAGATTGAGGTAGGCGATATTGGGCTGATCCAATTGTGGGCCCTAGGGCTAGCTATCTAGCGACCTGGACTAGGGGTAGGCAGAAAACATTTAAAAAGGTACCTGCCCAGCACCCCCAGGTAGGTGCCCCTTCTGCCTACCCCTAGTTCCAGCCCTGAGTTAATGTTTTATTACTACAGAGAAAACGGAAATGATTTGTAAAAATGTGGTTTATAATTTGTAAAAATTTTGATTATAGAGTCTATGGGAGATGGCCATTCCGTAATTCGGAGCTTTCTGGATAACAAGTTTCCAGATAACGGATCCCATACCTGTACCACAATTTGCATGAGATGCACCAATGAATCAGCACCCATTTGACTACCCAAATTTGTGCTTGACGTTACTAATAGAGTGGCCAGCCTGTTAAACAATTCAATTGCACTGCTTTTTATCAAAGATTCACAGATTTTATAACAGGAGTATTTGTTTTGTTAGCTGAACCCCATTATGCGGGGAGATTATTTGAACTCTAATCATCTAGTTACTGTACCTCTCAAAGACCAAAAATGGTATATTATAGGGAGCAAAAAAAAGGAAATACTTTCAGTAAGGGGCTGATTTATTAAGCTGCAATTTTTTTAGATCATGCTTTTTGACGCCAAAAAATCCAAAAAAGTTGTGAAAAAATGTTTTTTCCGGTTCTATTATGTGACAAAACTGTAACAATTCTGAATTTAAAAATTCTCCAGCTAAGGGCTGAGACACATGTGGAGATTCGGGGAGATTTAGGGGCAAATTCACTAAGCCGCGAAGCGCTGAACGCTAGCGTTTGTCATTTTCGCTACTGCGCAAATTCACGAACGCTGGCGTAGTTTCGCCAGTGTTACTTCGCACCCTTACGCCAGGCGAATTTTCGCTAGCAACGTAACTAAGCAAATTCACTAACTTGCGCAGTGTACTGAACGCTACCTTTTACGCTAGACTTCCTTCGCCACCTCAGACCTGGCGAAGCGCAATAGAGTAGATAGGGATTGTTTCAAAAAAAGTCTAAATTTTTTCTAAGTCCCAAAAAACGCTGGCGTGTTTTCTACATGATGGGTGATAGGCTGAAAAAGATCGAAAATATTTTTGGGGCTCCCCTCCTTCCCCCTACATTTCCTGACTCATGGCAACTTACCTAGACAGTGGGCACATGTGTAGGGCAAAATAACATTTTTATTTGCAGATTTGAAGGTTTTCTACAATTGTAGTGCTGATACGTGTTCCTCCATTGAAATTTGAATTTCGCGTCGTATGCAAATTAGCCTTCGCTAGCGAAACTTCGCTTTACATAGTGAATCAACGCTAGCGCAACTTCGCAACCTTACGCTACCCCTGAGCGCAACTTCGGATTTTAGTGAATTTGCGGAGCGCTGGCGAAACTACGCCTGGCGAAGTGCGGCGAAGGGTGGCGAAGCACGGCGAAGTTGCACCTGGCGCAACTTCGCATCTTAGTGAATTTGCCCCTTAGTCACCCAGCAACAAATCGCCTCTTCTTCGGACGACTAATCTCCCCGCACTGCCTTCCCACCAGCTAGAATCTAAATCCCCGACGGGATGGCACTCGGAGCAATTCGTTTTCTGAAGTTGCCTCACAACCAGAAACCGGCCTGCCGGCTATTTAGTTTCTAACTGGCGGGAAGGCAGTTTCAGGGAGATTAGTCACTGAAGAAGAGGCGATTTGTTGCCGGGCGACTAATTTCCCCGAATCTCCACGTGTGTCTCTGCCCTAAACCTTGATGAAAACATGTAGAAGTCAACGGCAGATGCCACTTTCACAAGATCTTTCTTTGATTCCTGGTTTTAGAGGTTTTTGTATATTTCTGGCACTAACTTCTATGCAATAATATGAATCGTATTGTTGCATAAAAGTCAGCGTGTAAAATATACAAAAAAAAGTTATGGTTTTCTCAACTTTTCCTGTTTGTACTTTTTTATTCTGATTTTTTTTTAAATAAGTGTCATGACATTAGTAGTTTTAGAATTTGTGAGTTTAATCATGGTTTCAAGAACCTCTAAAACCACTACACTCTAACCCCGGATAAATAGGCCTCCAGATGTTCTCTAGAGCACTAATAAGCTATATTAGCCCAAACACACACAGCAAAGGGTGATGATTATATATAAAGGCTTTAGGCTGGGAATCTTACCTTGGAAGAACAGGAGAAACAGAAGACTTGATATTATATTTACCGTCATACTAAAAGAAGACTTGGGTTGTGCTCTGTTTTCTTTATGGAGGATGGGACTTCCTGATTATCAGTTCAAAGGGGAAGTGGAAGAAATTGTGACATTAATGAGGACTTCTGCTTGTGTCCAGTTATAGAGAGGCTGGTTAAGAGTGAGTGAGATCTGTACAGAGATAATAGCTTTATAGTGACGTGTGCAGCCTTTATCAGTGTCACCATCTACCAACATAGCAGCATTGTAAGTATTATCTTTATAAAGATCTGAAATATGAATATTCTCTACGTTACATACTGTTATAACAACACTGATCCCTCACACCACATTTTTATCTATAGCCAAATAATGAATGATCGAATAAAATTGATTTGGGGAAATTCTATGGCGCAAATTCACTAAGCGCCGAAGCGCTGAACGCTAGCGTTAATTTGCTAGCGTTTGGCATTTTTCGTTAGTGCGCAAATTCACTAACGAACGCTGGCATAATTTTGCTAGTGTTACTTCGCACCCTTACGCCAGGCGAATTTTCGCTAGCGACGTAACTACGCAAATTCACTAACTTGCGCAGTGTACTGAACGCTACCTTTTACGCTAGACTTCCTTCGCCACCTCAGACCTGGCGAAGCGCAATAGAGTAGATAGGGATTGTTTCCAAAAAAGTCAAATTTTTTCTAAGTCCCAAAAAACGCTGGCGTGTTTTCTACATGATGAGTGATAGGCTGAAAAAGATCGAAAATATTTTTGGGGCTCCCCTCCTTCCCCCCTACATTTCCTGACTCATGGCAACTTACCTAGACAGTGGGCACATGTGTAGGGCAAAATAAATTTTTTATTTGCTGATTTGAAGGTTTTCTAGGTATTTGTAGTGCTGATACGTGTTCCTCCATTGAAATTTGAATTTCGCGCCGTATGTAAATGAACCATCGCTAGCGAAACTTCGCTTCGCTTGGCGAAATAACGCTAGCGCAACTTCGAAAACTTACGCTACCCCTGTGCGCAACTTCAGATTTTAGTGAATTTGTGGAGCACTGGCGAAAATACGCCTGGCGAAGTGTGGCGAAGTACGCCGAAGTGCGGCGAAGTTGCGCCTGGCGCAACTTCGCATCTTAGTGAATTTGCCCCATATGAAGGTTCTAAAGTAACCCCTAGTGGAAACTGCTGTGGTGCAATATGATGTCACGTTTAGATCAAGTTTAGAAAAGAATGAATCTGACTATGGAATAAATGGAATAGATAAGAATACCTTAGAGAAATCTGGAGTCTAAGGGGCAGATTCACCAAAGGGTGAAGTGGCTAACGCTAGCGACTTTTCATCAGCGTTGTCACCCAAAGGGACATGGCCAATTCACTAACGGACTCCTATTCGCTAGCGTTAATTCGCCCTCTATCGCTCTGGCTAACGATCATTGCTCCGCAAGTTCACTAAAGTGATGATTTTACTGAACATTATTTCTTTCATCAGAGTTGACTTCACCACCTCAGACCAGGTGAAGTGCTAAAAAGCAGCGAGATCTTCCTCAATACTTACATCATATCCTGTGAGCCAAAAATGCATCCAAGTTCCAGAAACGCTGGTGACTTTTTCCTTTTTTTAAGCGGGATTGGCTGCAAAAATCTTAACTTAGACTTTTTTGGGGTAATTGGTTTTTTCTAGACATTTTATAACATATGGCACATTAATTGTACAGTGGGCTCATGTGTAGGGCATTATATTAACTCTTTTGTCTTTATTAAAGGGATACTGCCATCGGAAAACGCATCAGTTAATAGTGCTGCTCCAGCAGAATTCTGCACTGAAATCCATTTCTTAAAAGAGCAAACAGATTTTTTTTCTATTCAATTTTGAAATCTGACATGGGGCTAGACATTTTGTCAATTTCCCAGCTGCCCCAAGTCATGTGACTTGTGCCTGCACTTTAGGAGAGAAATGCTTTCTGGCAGGCTGCTGGTTTTCCTTCTCAATGTAACTGAAGGAGTCTTAGTGGGACATGGGTTTTTACTATTGAGTGCTGTTCTTAGATCTACCAGGCAGTTATCTTGTGTTAGAGAGCTGCTATCTGGTTACCTTCCCATTGTTCTTTTGTTTGGCTGCTGGGGGGCTTGCAGTACAGCAGTAAAGAGTGATTGAAGTTTATCAGAGCACAAGTCACATGAATTGGGGCAGCTGGGAAATTGACAATATGTCTAGCCCCATGTCAGATTTCAAAATTGAATATAAAAAAATCTGTTTGCTCTTTTGAGAAATGGATTTCAGTGCAGAGTTCTGCTGGAGCAGCACTATTTGATGATTAATTTTGAATTTTTTTTTTCCCATGACAGTATCCCTTTAAGGTTCCCTGGACATGTGTAATAAAAAGTGATAACTTCAAGCATTTGCACCAACATTTATAATAAAGACGTCCATACAACTTTAAATTACCCGCGGTATGCAAATTGAACTAATCGCAAGATCACTAGCGAATTTTCACAATAAAAGCGAACGCTAGTGCATCTTCGCTACAAAATGCTCGTGCTATTGAAAAGACGCCACCTTTCAGTGTCCAGGGCGCAACTTCACATATTAGTGAATTAGCGTAGTGGTAGCTATTTTGCGCCTGGCAAATTGGTGCATGGTGTGCGATGCTGATGCTGGCGACAATTCGCCCTTTAGTGAATCTGCCCGTAAGGTGGATAAAACAAATCTTATAGAGATTCCACATCATCAAATTAAACAGCATCAATTTCTTTTTTTTAATTGCACTTATACACAGTCATTCTCTGAACATCTGATTTAGAAAATTAGAACCCATGAAGCATTTGGAGTTTGGCGTTTAAGGGGGTTATTTATCAAAGGTCTAGTTTGTGAGATTTTTATTTTATACCTCGAACAAACTCACAACTGCAGTGTTTTCTAAATTGAAACTCGAATGAAAAAAACTCAGATCAGTGTAATCGGGTAGAAAAACTATTTATCAAAGACCTAATTTATCTCAATATTTTCAGAAAAAAACTCTGACCAAATCCGCATGGGTTTTTTGGATTTATTTATTAATACATTTTCCCAAAAATTTGGTTTGCGGGAAAAAATCCCCAAAAAATTTTGAAACTTTTTCATCCGGTTTTCGCGTTTTTTTTCGGATTTTTCACCTGAAAACTCTGAATTTTGCCTGAAAACTCTGAAAATTCAGGGTATTGCCAAAAACCCAGCGCACATCAAAATATCATTGGGACTTGTCCCATCGACTTATATGCAACCTCGACAGGTCTGAGATGATGGATTTTCAGATTCAGA
Source organism: Xenopus petersii (assembly GCA_038501925.1). Taxonomy (NCBI): domain Eukaryota; kingdom Metazoa; phylum Chordata; class Amphibia; order Anura; family Pipidae; genus Xenopus; species Xenopus petersii. Next base: position 152,457,300 of record CM076676.1, read on the forward strand.
CTTTTAACATCCTAGGGGTTTAATAAATTCCGAAACATTCATGATTTTTTTACAAGTTCGATTTTATAAAAAAAAAATTACCAATTCTTCGTGATTTTTGCATTCGGAGTTTAGTAAATAGCCCCCTAATTGATTGAGTTTTTGGCGAAAAAAACCCCTCAAATCTCTTGAATTGAATTGAAAACTACCGAAAAAAATTCAGATGTCATGAAGGCTACAAACAGCTTCAAATGGTTCAAGGGACCTCTGCCATTGACTTCGACAAGTTTTAGCTGGAGTATTTTCAGATTTGAGCTGTTTCCATAGTCGCGGTATATATATATTTTTTAACATGAAAATTCACGTTTTTACGGAAAACTCTCGGAAACTAAAATGTTTTGGGGAAAAAACAACTACTCTGCCTTTAATAAATAACCCCCTACAAATCATTTTAAAAGAATGATCTGGCACCCCCATTGCTTTTTAAGAATAAAGGGTATTTCGTATTTTTTCCCAGTGGAGTATCTTTTTATTTCGATGAATAGGACTAGTACAGAACATACATTTTGCCTATTGTATTCATTTGGAAATATGTTTTTTATTTCTTGCACCAAACAACCATGGAAATAAAAATGTAAATTCACATTTGTGGCCTCGATGGAGTAAAATTGATTTTAAAATGAGATAGCTCTCAAAATCTTTATAATAATAGCATTGGGGTTGTATGGGAATCAGTGCACAGTGATAGTAGTACAGGTATGGGACCTGTTATCCAGAATGCTTGGGACCTGGGGGTTTTCTGGATAATGGATCTTTCTGTAATTTGGATCATTGTACTTACTAGAAAATTATATAAACATTAAATAAACCCAATAGGCTGGTTTTGCTTCCAATAAGGATTAATTATATCTTAGTTGGGATCAAGTACAAGCAACTGTTTTATTCCTTTTAAAAAGGAAATAATTTTTAAAAATTTGGATTATTTGGATAAAATTGAGTCTATGGGAGACGGCCTTTCTGTAAGTCAGAGTTATCTGGATAATGGGTTTCTGGAAAACAGATTCTATACCTGTATATTATCTGTATTGGCATGAATTCTTGTATGCTTTTACTACGGGGAGGGTTTATTACATTTTGAGATAAATTTTTTTGTGGGATTTGAGCAACAAAATGAGATTTTGAGATGAATCACAGATTCACAAAAGAGTCGATTTTGTGAATGTGGAATAATTGTGATTTTCAATTTATTTTTTCTCTAGGAATAAAGAGTTCTTTCTTAAAATATAAGGCTCAAAACTTTGTTGTAGAAAAACAATTCCATTGAGCATTATTTAGTGAAAGAGTTTTTTAAAGCCATGAATTCACCCAATAACATTAGTTCTGGGGTCTGGGTGCAGCTCTAATAGCCACCACCCTCTCTGGACGCAGTTTTCAGTGTAGATTTGCATCAATGAAAACATCCGGAGTTGCGTCCCTGAATTGACCATTGAAAGTGGGTAAAAGTGGAGTTATGGAATTAGGGAGCTATTTACTAAAATTAAAAATTTTCTCATAATTTCAATAAAATAAAATCAACCAAACTCCCATCCACTATTTTACCTTATTAATTAATAAAATAACTATAACAATTTGGCTCGGAAAAAGTCTCAATAAATCCGTGAAAAACCCTGAATCGTACAAATTTTTTGGATTTGACTGTAGAATCCCTCAATTTTTTTTGAGTTATTGCCAGAAAACCTAAAAATCTTCGAATTATCATACGAAACCCAGCGCAGACCACAATATCTTCAAATTGGAAAAAGATAAATCTGCCATTGACTTCTACAGGACCTAGACAGGTTTAAGATGGAGTTTTTTCGAATTCAGACTTTTATATATATATAAGAAATGTCAAAAAATTTGAGTTTTTTTTCCTATAAAAATTCAAGTTTTTCCCTTTAAAAGCCTGACCAGAAAAAATTGAGCTTTAAAGGTACAACAGGACACCCTGTCATCAGATGTCTATTCTAGGGATGCACTGAATCCAGGATTCGGTTCGGGATTCGTCCAGGATTCGGCCTTTTTCAGCAGGATTCGGCTGAATCCTTCTGCCAAATCCGAATCCGAATCCTAATTTGCATATGCAATTTAGGGGCGGAGAGGGTAATCCCGTGACTTTTTGTCACAAAACAAGAAAGTAAAAAATGTTTTCCCTTCCCACCCCTAATTTGCATATGCAAATTAGGATTCACATTCAGTTCAGTATTCAGCCGAATCCTTTGCGAAGGATTCGGGGGTTCGGCCAAATCCAAAATAGTGGATTCGGTGCATCCCTAGTCTATTCTGCATCAAGCACAAGTCAATGTAATTTTTCCGTTTAACTTGTAGAGCTAAATATATAATTTTTCTGGTGTTTTCAGGAGCTGCAAAACATGCAAATTGCTATGCGAATCTCCAGCCCTGGAGGACAAGTGAGCCACTATGATTTGTGTGAATAGTTAGAAGATAGTTAGTCACTACCAGTATTTGTCTTTACTCTTTGCTGGGGATCCCTTCCTGACCATATGGATGAGTGTGGTTGGAACCCTCCAACTCCAATACCAATACTTCGGCTTTAAAGAAGAAGCAAAGGCTAAAACTAATTAAGCTTAATCAGAAAGGTCTATATACAGTAAATACACCAGTAAACCCTCAAAGTAATGCTGCTCTGAGTCCTCTGTCAAAAGAAACACAGAATTTCTTTCCTTCTATTGTGTACTCATGACTTCCTGTTTTCAGCTTAAACCTCCAGGGCTAGGGCTTGAGCATGCTCAGTTTGCTCCTCTCTCCCCTTCCATCCCTCATCCCCTCCCTGATGTAATCTGAGCCCAGATAACTAAGCACTGAGAGACTCAGGCAGGAAGTGATGTCACAACAAGCTAATATGGCAGCGGCTATCCTAAACAAACAGAGAGCTTCTAGAGCTGTTTACTCAGGTATAGTAAAGAATTCTGCAGAATAAATATATTGTTATAACGTGCACTATTGTGGCTAATCTGTTGGCAATAAACTTCCCTTCCTCTTTTAAGGGTAAGACATGTCACAGTGATACAATAATCCTTATGCACAAGTAATATCCTTTCTTACTCAGTCCTTTTCTACTTTTAGTTCACCATAAACTCTAAGTCTGTCTCAGGTTTTCATGAGCTTTTTATATACTTACATCTGTTTGTTTTTCCTTCCTCTTTACCATGTTTGACAGAAGGCAGAACTTGTGAAGACTGTGACCACCAGACGTAATACTCAGGAAATCAGGGGCTCAATGTGTTACTGACTCACGACTTCTTCTCAGAGAATGAACCTCAGAGCTGAGATCCACTCACAACATCCAACAACCAACGATGAACCTGCTCTTCGCGTTCCTCCTCTTATGGACTTGCCAAGGTAAGAGGCAGGTTGTAGTGGGAATAGAACCATTTTCAACATTTTCAAGTGTCAGGCTGTTTATATTCTCTGCACATTTGCTTCTGACTCCTGAAACAATGGAGCAGAAGCCAACTGAGCTCCCACTGCAACAGCAGTTTTTCCTTCTTCTTTGCGACAATATGATTCCAGTAATGTTTATACTTCTATCATGAGATATTGTCCGAATGTATCTATAAAAAAATTATATTTGGATTTGGAGTCTATCTGTAACTTTAAGCAAAAATGAGTGGTAACTGAAGTGAGTCTATGGCAAAAAAAAGCTTGTGCCCAAGTAGATAGTAATGTTACCAATATAACATGAATGGAGATGGGGCAGAAGTGGGCCTTGGTATTGAGCAATTTAGTCTACGTGTTTTAGCTCTACATAATCATGTTTTATTAATAAATACACTGAACTGAGGCAGCTAAATGGATTAAGTTCTCTTTCCCTCCATGTCTCTCTGTGCAGGAAGAATTTATAGCAAAGAGAAGAAGCCATACTGTACTATCCAGACTGGGTCAGTGCGAGTGAGGGAGGGAGACAATGTCAATATCCCGTGTTGGTTCAGTTACCCCGGGTATCAAGGGAACAGACCCAACAATCTGAGAGTCTATTGGAGAGAAGCAAAGGAATCCCCTTGTGGAAACAACATTATCATTTATAAACACACAGAGAACTGGGTACATGGATCCTACACAGGGAGAATCAGCCTGGAGGGAAACCCCAAGGTACAGAATGTGGTGTCTCTCCGGATCCAGAAGATCAGACGCACGGATGGTCCAATGTTCTGCTGCCTCCTGGAACCAGAAGATAATGGATTAAAACAATGGCAAAATATCCAAGGGACATTCATACAATTTCCAGGTAAACTGGTGAAACATAAAGAATTCTGGTGTCTGGGTCTCCCTGCAGAGACAGAAATATCACCCGACCCCATGTCATTAGGTTAATAATTATAAGGTGCTCTGGGTATTCTCAAGGCCTTAGTTCATGTTCAAATTCAGAGGACAGAGTAGAAGACGAAATTGATTTAAAAAAAAACCCCAAAGCTGGATTAAAGCACATGTAAAGGCAAAAAAATGAAATCCCATTTTTACTTTCTTTAATGAAAAAGAAACCTATCTCCAATATACTTTAATTAAAAAATATGTACAGTTTTTGTAAGAAACCTGACTGTCTCCCTTCATTTACTGCTGTGGATAGGAATTGTCAGATGGCCCCTAACTGCTCTGCAGGGAAACAATCATACTTATGTACAGCAGGGGGAGCCTCCGCCTTACTTCCCAGCCATGCAGAACTCAAGCAGCTTTGTTTATGACGAACCCTAAGCAGCCCAGATCACACTGAGCATGTGCACAGTCTTAGTCTTGCAAATATGTATTACAAAGTTACAAGATGGTGACCCCCTGTAGCCAACTTTGAAAGCATAATTTGTTTGATTAGGCTTGTGGTGCAGTAAGTTCATGTTTATATTTAGTATACAAAATACAGCATTTCTAGCCTTATTCTATTTTAGACTTTACATTCCCTTTAAAATCTCCCTGATGGTTTGCAGTTAGACATCTGTGAGCAGGAGAGGGACATATACTCCTGGTGTCTGTATCATATAACTATATGAGGGTCATGAGGGTGGTGCACTAAAATGGAAGCACCCAATAAAGTACCAGGACTAGGGGTAGACAGAGGAGGTGCATCCCTGGGATGCAACAGAAGGGGGGAGCTAGACACATACTTGTTCTGCCCACCCCTAGCTCCATGATGATACTGAGCGGCAGATGCAATACATTTCTTCCTGCTGTGCAATGCCAATGTCTCTGCATTATGTCCCCCCCAACTCGTCACTACAGTGAGGGTGTTCGAGGGTACCTTGAGCCCAGCACTGTCCATATCACACTCCATACACGTCTGCAAAGTTGCCCAGAAAGTCGTTCCATCCATCCTGCCTCTTCTAATGACTTGTGTGCTCCTGGGATTAGTGTTTCTCTGGATATGGTGGTAATTCCAGGGTTCCCAAGGTGGGTTGTGCAACTACAGACTTCCACCAAAAGAACATAAATACCATTATTAATGTAATGACACAGTGAAAGTGACACAAGTAGTGACACAACATTAGCTGTACCCTGTTCTTGAAAAGATTCACATACAGTAGTGTTTATATTGATAAATTGGGCACAGGGCAGGATTACCCACTTGGTGCCCTAGGTACTAACTTAATGTTAGGGGCCCAGTCCCAGAAGCAGTGTGGGCTGGAGAGGCTAGAAAAGCCTCCACCACTACTGGAGTCTAAAGCTACTGTCCCACTTGCAAGCCAACGCTGATCACAGCTTCCCTGATTGGCTAAAATAAATCAAATATTGCTGTGCATTCCTCTCATGTTACATCTATGTGGATAAGGCAGAGGTGGTGGTAGTCTGCTTTGGTGAGGGAACATTTTCAGTCTATCCATTTGCAGTGATCTTACTGGGAAGTCTAGGGTGAGAAGAGTTCTCATGGCCATTGCTGCAGTGATCTTCCTAGAAAGTTTGGGGTAACTGGGGTGCCCATTGGCCATTTTTCCATTGATCTTACTGACAAGTCTAGAGTTAATAGAGTTCTCTTAGCCATTCCTGCAGTGATCTTATTGGTATGAAATGCAGGTGCCACATGGAATGCTTTGGGCCATACTATGTCATGAAATGGCAGGGCTACTGTGTCTGTCTGTAGGGCTCATGTTGTGCTTCTGACGCTGCCGTTGTAAATATGGAAAAGTGTTTGTTTTTGGAAAATAGATACAGTATTTTAGGGGTGTGGCCACAAAGTGGGCACGGTCAGATTGTTTATATCTCTTGATTTTAAAGTGGAGGCCTGGTGGAAAGTATGGGACCCCAAACTCTACCTTGCCTAGGGCCCGTTTAACATTAATCTGGCTCTGCTTGGGCACACAGTGACATTGCTGCTGGAATTCTGGGTGGAAAGATGGCGACTTGTGGCCAAAAAAATGATTTTTCTATTTCTCCTCCCTGCAGGTGAATTCTCAGTACAACAGGTGGCTACAGTTCCTGCCATTGAGGGAGAAACCACCATTATCCCCTGTCTTGTTCATTCTGCACCCGGGGAAATACGGGAAGTAATATGGCGGTGGGGGGACAATCTCACATGTACTAGTAACCCAAATATAACGAAATGGACACCAGAAACTGGATCCCAGGAGCTCAGAGAGTTCTCACTGGTGGATTTCCCTAGAGACGTCTCATTACGGATTAGAGAAGTTGCTCCTTCCCATAGGAAACATTACTGCTGTGAGGTGAAAGTGAGAGATAAAACTGCACTGCAAGTGTTCAAGGCACAGAGCTGGGAGTTGCAGGTAACACAACTTACTTACTAACTTACTGTTATAGCAGCTAAACTGGATAAGCAGAGGGCACCTGCCTCCTATAAAAGAGGTGATAGCAGCATGGGGAGCGCCTCGATTTGTTAATTTATTTGCCATCTTCATGACTATCTATGGCACTTCCAGTACCCAGAAATGTAATAGATGATGGAGGCTCTTATGTCTGTCATTGTAATGGAGTGTCCAGTGATAGGACCCTCAGGCTGTGGGTATCACATCTAATCAACCCCAGAAAACTAGAGCTTGACACAGATTCACTTGTTTGTGATTTTTAGAGGCAACTTTATGCAATGGTGAAGTCTCACCTTCTATTTGATAAATACCCCCTAGATACAAGTGAATAGGTAATCTTGGCATTGTGTTGATAAATATGCTCCATATTGCCTTTTATTTCTGTTAACTCTTTGTTTGGATACATTTAATCATGTGACCCTACGGGGCACATTTACCTAGGGTCGAATATCGAGGGTTAATTAACCCTCGATATTCGACTGCCTAATTGAAATCCTTCAAATATCGAAGTCGAAGGATTTAGCGCAATTCGTTCGATCAAGCGATCAAAGGAATAATCGATTCAAAGGATTTTAATCCATCGATCGAACAAAATTCCTTCGATCAAAAAAACCTTGTAAAGCCTATGGGGACCTTCCCTATAGGCTAACATTGGCCTCGGTAAGTTTTAGGTGGCGAACTAGGGGGTCGAAGTTTTTTTAAAAGAGACAGAACTTCGACTATCGAATAGTCGAATAGTTGAACGATTTTTACTTCGAATCGTTCGATTCGAAGTCGAAGATTGTAGTCAAAGGTCGAAGTAGCCAATTCGATGGTCGAATTAGCCAAAAAAAAATTCGAAATTCAAAGTTTTTTTCCTCTATTTTCCTCTATTCCTTCACTCGAACTTAGTGAATGGGCCCCTACATGTCTTCTGTGTAATTTCAGGGGAACTAAACGCCCAAAACAAATACATGTGGAATTGCTCTTTCCTGAGCACTTTTGCAATGTTCATGAATTACTAGATTGTCCCTAGTTTTCAAGCAGGGGCGAAACTACAGAGGAAGCAGGGGGCCCAGGAGGTGTAGGGGCCCCATGAGGCCCTAATCAATGACAAATGTCAACGTATATTTGTAAAAAAAAGGACAACCTCTAAATATGGGGGCCCTAAAATTTATTTTTTGTGGGGCCCAGTAACATCTTGTTACGCCAGGTATTAGCCGTGCATTTGATCCAGAAAAAGGCAAAGAAACGATCCTGTTGCCAACTCTTAAAGGAGAAATCAACCTGTGGGGAAAAAACCTTGTACCCACCACCAAAGGTAGATCTCCCTCCCTCTTCCCCCAGGCTCGGTTTTACAAATGGGGCACCCCTAGGCCGTCTCCTGTCATCGCCCCCGTATGCATACCCCTCTATGTCTGTGTTTCCTTCCGTCTGAGGCCCTCGGTAACTCTCTTCCCCTCCACTCCCCTCCCGCATCATCCTCCCGTCCCCTGCCCTTCCGTGTCATCCTCCCCTTCCGCATCATCCTCCCCGTCTCTTTGTGTATGCCCATGCACGTATATTCAAGATGTGCACATATATCTGAGAGACAAAGAGACAGGGAAGACAATGTGGAGGTGACGCGGAAGGGGAGCAAATTACGTGAATACGGCTGGACGACATGCCATCCCTGAATTTCTGCCGCCCTAGGCCGGGCCTTTGTGGCCTTGCCACAAATCTGTTCCTCTAATTACCCCCTGGGGAAATGCCCCATACTCTATACTTACCCCTCGGCACAGATTCTTCCAGTGAAGTTCAATGCGTCCATCTTCCAGGTCCTTGGTAAGCTGACTGAGAGATCGCAATTTCTGTGTAATTCCGCACATGCGCAGTTGTCGCAAACCAGCAACCTGCTCCAACTGCGCATGCGCAGAAATACCAATCTCCCAGTCAGCTTACCGAGGAGCCGGAAGATGGACGTGTGGAACTTCGCTGGAAGAATCTGCACCGAGGGGTAAGTATAGAGTATGGGGCATCTCCCCGGGGGGATGGGGTAGTTAGCCTAGGGGGAGGAGGGAGGGCTACCTGGGGTGGGGGATACAGGGTTTTTTCCCCACAAGTTTCTCATGTAATACGTAATTTGTGCAAAGAGTAACACATTATCAAATGTTTTATCATATATACAATATCTCTCTTATCACAAACAATATAAATACTCTATAATCTTGATATTAAAAGTTAGCAAAGTTTCTCTTGAAAACCATCAATATAAATATTAATTATTTATTTTGCTTCTTTTCAGCCTCTGCACCCAGTGATACCTTCTCTATTACCCAGAGTCCAGAGCTCACTGCCCAGTCTGGAGACTCAGCCTCCATCAACTGCACCTTCTCTTCTCCTCACAACAGAGACCCCTTGTGGGTGGGAGTTTACTGGCGAGTGGGGAACCTGACTGGACCATTTGCCTATCACCCCTCCCAGGAGATGGTCCATCCCATATACAAGGGGAGGACAGAGCTGAGGGGGGAGGCAGATCTCTATATAAGGAACGTGCAGGAGGCTGATTATAACACCTCGTATTATTGTTTTGTCATGCTCAGATTTTGTGAGGACATTAACAAATTCAGTACAGAGACCATTCATGTGACAGGTAAGAGCGGGGCTAATTACCTATAGCATTAATACAGTAACGGCAGTATCAGTAATGCCTTTATTTCCACTTCTTTTAGTTCCTTCTCAATGGAAACTGCACATCATTCTCAGTGTCCGCTGTGTCCTTCTCTGCATCATCATCACCTGTGGGATTCTGGGATATCGGAAGGTAAAAGGTAAGTGGGTTTGTTAATATAGTTTGGCCACAGGTAAAACATTATCTTCATATACTGACATAATTATGACTGGGACCCGAAAAAAAAGATGGATTTGACTCCTTAAAATAAATAAAAAAATAATTTGAGATTAGAAATTATAGGTCAGAGCTTCAAATTTAAAGGTCAAAATTACATTTATTTTGCTGATCAAAGCGTTCAGTGCAGAATAAAAGTACCTGGAAGCCTTGAGCAAGTATTTGAGATTTTTAACCCTTTGCCTGCCAAGCACGTACGGCGTACGTGCTGGCAGGCCAATGCTCAGGCTGCCAAGAACGTACATTGTACGTTCTTTGGCAGCTGAGCTCTCTCTCTGCTTCGGCGGCTTTTGCCGCCTCCGCAGAGAGTGGGGAGAGAAGACAGCCCCCTAGGCAACGAGGCTGGGGGGCTCGTTGCGTCGGATCTGCGACTCGATTGTCGCAGATCCGACTTCAAAGTAGCAGACGCATCGCATGGAGCGTCTGCTACTACACTCACCTTCTTCCTGCCTGCAGAGCCGCCCACGCACTTCCTGCTGCGCAGCAACTCTGCAGACACGCTGCCAGGACTCCTCCAAAGAAGACAGCGATTCTCCTGCTCCAAAAACGGTAAGTGCACGTTTTTTTTACACACTTACCTGCACCTACACATACTTACAGTACATTTATGCATTTTAGTAAAGATTGGAATTTTTTAAAATTTTTTTTTTTTAATTTTAGCACACTTGGTCCCTTTTGTACAGTTATTTACACTTATTTACACTTATTTACATGTATTTGCACACTCAGATAACTTTTATTAGTGCACAAATATGTATACACAAACAGGTGTTTTTTTTTTTTTTTACGAATTCATTATACTGTTATCTTTTGTTTTTTTTGCCTAAAAACGTGTTATTTTGGCAGCGTGACTATTGGATAATCGATTTCGGCCACTAATTACGCTGTCAGAACAATTATTTTGTTATTTCATTGATTTACGCTATTTTTGTGGTTTTATTGCAATTTTATCCCTGCATTATTGTTCCTTATGTATCTTTAGTATCGTTTTGCTGTTTGGTGCTTTGGTATAGAAAGATAGATTTTACTTAGTTTGATCCGCCAAAATATGTGCTTTCCAAAAATATATGGGTTTCTGGGGTTATTTTTACAGTTTGGGGGTCTTACGGCACATAACGTACAGTTAGGGTTCTCTTTTCTGCAGCTTAGTTGGCTAGCGTGAAAATTCATAGGCACGTTTTTCATTTGGGGTCCATACACAACACATACTTTGGTAAATCTATACATATTGGGCATCAAACTATTTATTAGACCTCTGACGTCCATATTTAGAGAGATTTTTCTTTGTACGTAAAACATTGTGTGTGATAAATGCGGCAAACTGCAACATTTTTAGGCGATTTTCAGAAATGTTGTAAAAACCTATATGTTTAGAAAAGCTTTGCAGTTTGGTAGTTTCGTGTAGAAAGACGTCGTTATCTTTGTTGGAATCGGCAGAATGTGTACTTTCCAAAAATGTATGGTTTTGGGGGGTCATTGCTGTTAGGAGGGTCTTGAGGCAAATAATATGAAGTCAAGGGTCTATGTTCACAAAAGGCGAATCGGCAGCGGAGAAAACTCATATTCACTATTTTTATTTGGGGTCCGCACATGCCAGCTGCCTTGGTATATCTATGCATATTGGGCATCAAACTGTTCAGTAGACCCTTGGCATCAATATTTATGGTGTTTTACAATTGTATGTAAGAAATTGGGTGAGATAAATGCGGCCAATTGCAATATTTTTAGGCGATTTTCAGAAATGTAAAAACAGTTGCTTTTATCGCCAAATTTAGGAAAGGCTTGCGACTTGGTACTTTGGAGTACAAAGACATGCATACCCAATTTGGATTCGCAGGAATGTGTACTTTCCAAAAATATATGGGTTTATGGGGTGAACGCACTTTTTTCTACCTTTGCCCCCCCCAAAACAATGTAAATGTGTTGATTTTGCAGTACCTGAAATGACAGACCATATGGGGGTCTTTCTTTTGGGGCCCCTGTATGCCACGTGCTTGGGTACACCTATACATATTGGGCATCAAACTGTTCAGGGGACCCTAGGCTTTCATATTTGGGGTGATTTCTCTTGATACCTAAAAGTATGTGGGTAATACGATGCTGCAGGGTAGATATTTTGAAGTAATTTTTGGAAATGTCCCCAAAATCCCCAAATTTAGGAATGGTTTGCGGCTTGGTTCTTTGGAGTACAAAGACATGCATACCCAATTTAGATCCGTGGGAATGTGTACTTTCCGAAAATATATAGTTTTCTGGGGTGAACTTACTTTTTTCTACATTTGCCCCCCTCAAAACAATGTAAATGTGTTGATTTTGCAGTACCTGAAATGACAGACCATATGGGGGTCTTCGTTTTGGGTCCCCTATACGCCACGTGCTTGGGTACACCTATACATATTGGGCATCAAACTGTTCAGAGGACCCCAGGCTTTCATATTTGGGGTGATTTGTCTTGATACCTAAAAGTATGTGGGTAATACAATGCTGCAGGGTCGAAATTTTGAAGTCATTTTTGGAAATGTCCCCAAAATCACCAAATTTAGGAATGGTTTGCGGCTTGGTAATTGGGAGTACAAAGACATGCATACCCAATTTAGATCTGTGGGAATGTGTACTTTCCGAAAATATATGGTTTTCTGGGGTGAACTTACTTTTTTCTACATTTGCCCCCCTCAAAACAATGTAAATGTGTTGATTTTGCAGTACCTGAAATGACAGACCATATGGGGGTCTTCGTTTTGGGGCCCCTATACGCCACGTGCTTGGGTACACCTATACATATTGGGCATCAAACTGTTCAGAGGACCCCAGGCTTTCATATTTGGGGTGATTTGTCTTGATACCTAAAAGTATGTGGGTAATACGATGCTGCAGGGTCGAAATTTTGAAGTCATTTTTGGAAATGTCCCCAAAATCACCAAATTTAGGAATGGTTTGCGGCTTGGTACTTTGGAGTACAAAGACATGCATACCCAATTTAGATCTGTGGGAATGTGTACTTTCCGAAAATATATGGTTTTCTGGGGTGAACTTACTTTTTTTCTACATTTGCCCCACTCAAAACAATGTAAATGTGTTGATTTTGCAGTACCTGAAATGACAGACCATATGGGGGTCTTCGTTTTGGGGCCCCTATACGCCATGTGCTTGGGTACACCTATACATATTGGGCATCAAACTGTTCAGAGGACCCCAGGCTTTCATATTTTGGGTGATTTGTCTTTATACCTAAAAGTATGTGGGTAATACGATGCTGCAGGTTCGAAATTTTGAAGTCATTTTTGGAAATGTCCCCAAAATCACCAAATTTAGGAATGGTTTGCGGCTAGGTACTTTGTAGTAGAAAGACATGCATACCCAATTTAGATTCGTGGGAATGTGTACTTTCCGAAAATATATGGTTTTCTGGGGTGAACTTACTTTTTTCTACCTTTGCCCCCCCCAAAACGATGTAAATGTGTTGATTTTGCAGTACCTGAAATGACAGAACATACAAGGGGGGGTCTTCATTTTAGGGCCCCTATATGCCACATGCTTGGGTACACCTATACATATTGGGCATCAAACTGTTCAGAGGACCCTAGGCTTTCATATTTGGGGTGATTTCTCTTGATACCTAAAAGTATGTGGGTAATACGATGCTGCAGAGTAGATATTTTGAGGTGATTTTTGGAAATGTCACCAAAATCACCAAATTTAGGAATGATTTGCGGCTTGGTACTTTGGCGTAGAAAGACATGCATACCCAATTTGGATTCGTTGGAATGTGTACTTTCCGAAAATATATGGTTTTCTGGGGTGAACTTACTGTTTTCTACTTTTGCCCCCCCCCCAAAACGATGTAAATGTGTTGATTTTGCAGTACCTGAAATGACAGACTATATGGGGGTCTTCCTTTTGAGGCCCCTGTATGCCACGTGCTTGGGTACACCTATACATATCAGGCATCAAACTGTTCAGAGGACCCTAGGCTTTCATATTTGGGGTGATTTGTCTTGATACCTAAAAGTATGTGTGTAATACGATGATGCAGGGTAGATATTTTGAGGTGATTTTTGGAAATATCACCTAAAGCACCAAATTTAGGAATGATTTGCGGCTTGGTACTTTGGCGTAGAAAGACATGCATACCCAATTTGGATTCGTTGGAATGTGTACTTTCCGAAAATATATGGTTTTCTGGGGTGAACTTACTGTTTTCTACTTTTGCCCCCCCCCCTAACGATGTAAATGTGTTGATTTTGCAGTACCTGAAATGACAGACTATATGGGGGTCTTCCTTTTGGGGCCCCTGTATGCCACGTGCTTGGGTACACCTATACATATTGGGCATCAAACTGTTCAGAGGACCCTAGGCTTTCATATTTGGGGTGATTTCTCTTGATACCTAAAAGTATGTGGGTAATACGATGCTGCAGGGTAGATATTTTGAGGTGATTTTTGGAAATGTCACCTAAATCACCAAATTTAGGAATGATTTGCGGCTTGGTACTTTGGCGTAGAAAGACATGCATACTCAATTTAAATTCGTGGGAATGTGTACTTTCCGAAAATATATGGTTTTCTGGGGTGAACTTACTGTTTTCTACTTTTGCCCCCCCAAAACAATGTAAATGTGTTGATTTTGCAGTACCTGAAATGTCCGACTATATGGGGGGTCTTCCTTTTAGGGCCTCTATATGCCACATGCTTGGGTACACCTATACATATTGGGCATCAAACTGTTCAGAGGACCCTAGGCTTTCATATTTGGGGTGATTTGTCTTGATACCTAAAAGTATGTGGGTAATACGATGCTGCAGAGTAGATATTTTGAGGTGATTTTTGGAAATGTCACCTAAATCACCAAATTTAGGAATGATTTGCGGCTTGGTACTTTGGCGTAGAAAGACATGCATACCCAATTTGGATTCGTTGGAATGTGTACTTTCCGAAAATATATGGTTTTCTGGGGTGAACTTACTGTTTTCTACTTTTGCCCCCCCAAAAACAATGTAAATGTGTTGATTTTGCAGTACCTGAAATGACAGACTATATGGGGTCTTCCTTTTGGGGCCCCTGTATGCCACGTGCTTGGTTACACCTATACATATCGGGCATCAAACTGTTCAGAGGACCCTAGGCTTTCATATTTGGGATGATTTGTCTTGATACCTAAAAGTATGTGGGTAATACGATGCTGCAGGGTAGATATTTTGAGGTGATTTTTAGAAATGTCACCTAAAGCACCAAATTTAGGAATGATTTGCGGCTTGGTACTTTGGCGTAGAAAGACATGCGTACCCAATTTGGATTCGTTGGAATGTGTACTTTCCGAAAATATATGGTTTTCTGGGGTGAACTTACTGTTTTCTACTTTTGCCCCACTCAAAACAATGTAAATGTGTTGATTTTGCAGTACCTGAAATGACAGACTATATGGGGGTCTTCCTTTTGGGGCCCCTGTATGCCACGTGCTTGGGTACACCTATACATATCAGGCATCAAACTGTTCAGAGGACCCTAGGCTTTCATATTTGGGGTGATTTGTCTTGATACCTAAAAGTATGTGTGTAATACGATGCTGCAGGGTAGATATTTTGAGGTGATTTTTGGAAATGTCACCTAAAGCACCAAATTTAGGAATGATTTGCGGCTTGGTACTTTGGCGTAGAAAGACATGCATACCCAATTTGGATTCGTTGGAATGTGTACTTTCCGAAAATATATGGTTTTCTGGGGTGAACTTACTGTTTTCTACTTTTGCCCCCCCCCAACGATGTAAATGTGTTGATTTTGCAGTACCTGAAATGACAGACTATATGGGGGTCTTCCTTTTGGGGCCCCTGTATGCCACGTGCTTGGGTACACCTATACATATTGGGGATCAAACTGTTCAGAGGACCCTAGGCTTTCATATTTGGGGTGATTTCTCTTGATACCTAAAAGTATGTGGGTAATACGATGCTGCAGGGTAGATATTTTGAGGTGATTTTTGGAAATGTCACCTAAATCACCAAATTTCGGAATGATTTGCGGCTTGGTACTTTGGCGTAGAAAGACATGCATACCCAATTTGGATTCGTTGGAATGTGTACTTTCCGAAAATATATGGTTTTCTGGGGTGAACTTACTGTTTTCTACTTTTGCCCCCCCCAAAACAATGTAAATGTGTTGATTTTGTAGTACCTGAAATGACAGACTATATGGGGGTCTTCCTTTTGGGGCCCCTGTATGCCACGTGCTTGGTTACACCTATACATATCGGGCATCAAACTGTTCAGAGGACCCTAGGCTTTCATATTTGGGATGATTTGTCTTGATACCTAAAAGTATGTGGGTAATACGATGCTGCAGGGTAGATATTTTGAGGTGATTTTTGGAAATGTCACCTAAAGCACCAAATTTAGGAATGATTTGCGGCTTGGTACTTTGGCGTAGAAAGACATGCATACCCAATTTGGATTCGTTGGAATGTGTACTTTCCGAAAATATATGGTTTTCTGGGGTGAACTTACTGTTTTCTACTTTTGCCCCCCCAAAACAATGTAAATGTGTTGATTTTGCAGTACCTGAAATGTCAGACTATATGGGGGTCTTCATTTTAGGGCCTCTATATGCCACATGCTTGGGTACACCTATACATATTGGGCATCAAACTGTTCAGAGGACCCTAGGCTTTCATATTTGGGGTGATTTGTCTTGATACCTAAAAGTATGTGGGTAATACGATGCTGCAGAGTAGATATTTTGAGGTGATTTTTGGAAATGTCACCTAAATCACCAAATTTAGGAATGATTTGCGGCTTGGTACTTTGGCGTAGAAAGACATGCATACCCAATTTGGATTCGTTGGAATGTGTACTTTCCGAAAATATATGGTTTTCTGGGGTGAACGTACTTTTTTCTACCTTTGCCGCCCCCCAAAACGATGTAAATGTGTTGATTTTGCAGTATCTGAAATGACAGAACAAACGGGGGGGTCTTCCTTTTGGGGCCTCCTATGCCACGTGCTTGGGTACATCTATTCATATTGGGCATCAAACTGTTCAGTGGACCCAGGATTTTATATTTGGGGTGTTTTACATTGATACCTAATGATGTGTGGGAGATATGTTGCTGTAGAGTGGAAGCTTTGAGGTCATTTTTCAAAAAATTCACCAATTTCTATAAAACATTATAACTTTAGGAAACAATTGCAACTTAGTGGTTTGGAGTACAAAGATATTTCTACCCATTTTTGATTCACCAGAATCTGTTCTTTCTAGTAATGGGTAGTTTTCTAGGGTAAACCTACTGTTAGCGGAATGTTTGGCTTTGAAATCAAAAGTATGCCGTTTGGGGAGTGTTGCTTTGGAAATTTGGTTGTGTACTGCTTGTAGATTTTGAGCTATACAAGTGAGAAATCTCCATAAAACTATATATATTTGGTATTGTCGCGTTCAGGAGACATAGACCTTTCTAAATCGGCTGTGTTCTCGTACATAAAATGAATGATGTTTCTGATATATGTGATTGTTCTTCGTGCAACATGATTTTTTTCATTTTATTTGACACTTAGAATCCAATATTTTTTTAGAGAAGTAGAATTACACCAAAATTCTTGCATATTGTGAAAGTTCAGGTTGTCCTGAAAAAAACAATATATTGTTTTCCTGGGTTAACTAAAAGACCACCCCAGGAAAGGCCCTTAAAGTGAAAGAGTGCAAAATATCTAAAAACTGCTTGGCAGTAGATGTTCGCATCTAGGACAAAACGGCTGGCAGGGAAAGGGTTAATAAAGGCCTCTGCTCTCTATATATCTGTAACCTTGTTATGAGCCAAGGGGGCCCAGTCTGAAGGCCAGTTAGGGGGAGATTTGGGGTGAGTGTTTATTTGTACCCTGGGTACCCCTGGAACTATAGCAGGGTGACTGTTACCCCAATGTTTCTATATATCTGTAACCTTGTTATGAGCTAAGGGGGCCCAGTCTGAAGGTCAGTTAGGGGGAGATTTGGGGTGAGTGCTTATTTGTGCCCTGGGTACCCCTGGAACTATAGCAGGGTGACACCCCAATGTCTCTATATATCTGTAACCTTGTTATGAGCCAAGGGGGCCCAGTCTGAAGGCCAGTTAGGGGGAGATTTGGGGTGAGTGCTTATTTGTGCCCTGGGTACCCCTGGAACTATAGCAGGGTGACTGTTACCCCAATGTTTCTATATATCTGTAACCTTGTTATGAGCCAAGGGGGTCCAGTCTGAAGGTCAGTTAGGGGGGATTTTTGTACCCTGGGTACCCCTGGAACTATAGCAGGGTGACACCCCAATGTTTCTAACAGGCAGGAATACAGCAATTTACAAATAATTAACTTCCTGTACAATCTCTTTCATCAGGAGATGTTGCTCGGGTGACATTGTGGACCCTACAATAAGAAGATTTTATTACAAGTTCCCTTTAACTTAAATGCAGAAATTTACAGAAGTTTCTTTCAATGCTTCTAAAGACAAACAGATTTTTTTGCAAATCCCTAAACCTCAATGTAACAATACCGAGAGTCCATAGCAGGTTACAGATTTAATAAAATGTTGTTTTTTTTTAATTCATGCAAAAATAATATTAGACACAACCATAATACCACCACCTTAATAAAGAGTTATATAACTATTTAATACACAAGAGCCATGAATATCCTGTAAGTTATATCCTTATAAATGGTACTTGGTGATATAATCGGTTATAATCTGAGTTTAGTGATGTCATCGGTTATAATCAGAGCGTAGTGATGTCATTTCTGTCACATGACTCACTGAAACTTGTGTATTATAATAAATAAAGTTCCCCTTGATGCAAAATATGAGGATATTAGAAGTCACATTGGAGTTCCACTGCCTGATGCTTTTTATATGGTCATGGAACTCCTTGGTAACTTACAATATCCTTATATTTTACTAGAAGGGGTACTTTATTCACTATATTATATATAATCATTATGGCAGGAGTTCCTGAAAGGATTTGCCCATTTCTTTTGGGTGAAACTAGAAAGACCCCTTATCTCATGCTGATGAGAAATGAAAGGCAGTTTATTTATAAACAAGGGACAAATTTGCACCTGAATAGTAATTCATAACAACCAATCAGAATCAGTTTCCAACTTGCAGCCAGTTGAAAAAAGCTAATCACTGATTGGTTGCTATGGGTTACTGCCCAGGTGAAATTTGCCCACTGTTTATAAATGAGCTTTCTGCCTCATATCTCCCTGCTCAGCTGCCCCAGACAGGACTGAGTTCCCATCATACAATGTATAAAGGGTTATTTGTCTTTTTTATTGTTCCCAGCAGAGGACAAAGCCATTGAGTAAGGATTGTTAGCTCTGCTGCTGATTCCAAATGTATATGAGACTCAGCCCAGGATTTTGGTTATGTCCCTTGTAGCTGAATTACAAATGTCTCTGCTCTATGGACTGTGCTCTAATTTGCCATATTAAACTTTTTAAAAAAGATAATAAAGTCACCTCCATTTTTTTCTTTGATTCTATATGATATTTCTGTTTGATATGATTTTCTCTTGTATTTACAAGGACAGGTATAGCAGATATGAAAGTAACAGTAACACTAAAAAATGAAAGTGTGTTTAAAGGAATTGTAACCCTATCTTGACCACCACCTGTATTATAAGATGTATATCATCAATATCTTGTTATACATATATTAGGGGAGGGTGTTGTAAGTAATGTATCAGTGTTTGCAGATGACACAAAATTATCCAGCCCAATTAATTCCATCCAGGATGTGACACTTGCAACAGGATCTTGACAAACTGGCAATCTGGGCAGCTAAGTGGCAAATGAGATTCAATGTTGATAAATGTAAAGTCCTGCACCTGGGATGTAAAAATATCCACTTATACCCTTAATGGGACTGCACTAGGCAAATCCATTATGGAAAAGGACCTTGGAGTCCTTGTAGATGATACACTTGGCTGTAGCAAGCAATGCCAGTCAGCAGCATCAAGGGCAAATAAGGTCTTGAGTTGTATTAAATGGGGCATAGAGTCAAGGGAGGAGGGGTCATTCTTCCACTGTATAGAGCACTTGTAAGGCCCCATCTAGAATATGCCGTACAGTTTTGGTCTCCATCACTCAAACAGGACATTATTGTATTAGAGAGGGGACAGAGAAGGGCAACTAAGCTGGTAAAGGGAAAATCTTAGCTATGAGGAAAGACTGGCCAAATTGGAGATGTTCACGCTGGAGAAGAGGCGCTTAAGGGGTGATATGATAACTATGTATAAATATATAAGGGGATCATATAATAATCTCTCTAATGCTTTATTTACCAGTAGGTCTTTCCAGCTGACACAAGGTCACCCATTCCGATTAGAAGAAAAGAGGTTCCGCCTAAATATTGGGAAGGGGTTTTTTACAGTGAGAGCTGTGAAGATGTGGAATTGTCTCCCTGAATCAGTTGTACAGGCTGATACATTAGATAGGTATAAGAAGGGGTTGGATGGTGTTTAGCAAGTGAGGGAATACAGGGATATGGGAGATAGCTCATAGTACAAGTTGATCTAGGGACTAGTCCGATTGCCATTTTGGAGTCAGGAAGGAATTTTTCCCCCTCTAAGGCAAATTGGAGAGGCTTCAGATGGGTTTTTTTGCCTTCCTCTGGATCAACTGGCAGATAGGTAGTTAATAAAAAAAAAAAAAAAGGGTTGAACTCGATGGACATGTGTCTTTTTTCAACCTTACTTACTATGTTACTATGTTACTATGTTACACAGGTTCTGAATCTCCTTTGCAAAATGAAAGGGTACTGGGAATTTCTCTCAATAGCAGTGCCTCCATCTAGTGTAATCTGAGGATATACCCATATTTGGCCCGAAACAAACTTTATATAACTGGAAGCAAAGGCAAAATTCAATCACATTTCAATATCAACCCTGTTCTGGGGAGGTACCCATGTTACATAGTTATATAGTTACATAGTTACATAGTTAAATTGGGTTGAAAAAAGACAAAGTCCATCAAGTTCAACCCCTCCAAATTAAAACCCAGCATCCATACACACACCCCTCCCTACTTTCACATAAATTATATATACCCATATCTATATTAACTATAGAGTTTAGTATCACAATAGCCTTTGTATTATGTCTGTCCAAGAAATCATCCAAGTCCCTCTTATAGTCATTAACTGAATCAGCATCACAACATCACCCGGCAGTGCATTCCACAACCTCACTGTCCTGACTGTGATGAACCCCCTACTCTGTTCCTTTAAATGAAACTTCTTTTCCTCTAGTCTGAAGGGGAGGCCTCTGGTACGTGATTCTCTTTATGGGTAAAAAGGTCCCCTGCTATTTGTCTATAATGTCCTCTAGTACTTTCAATGATTCCTCTGGGTCATTTTGGAGTCAGGAAGGAATTTTTCCCCCTCTAAGGCAAATTGGAGAGGCTTCAGATGGGTTTTTTGCCTTCCTCTGGATCAACTGGCAGATAGGTAGTTAATAAAAAAAAAAAAAAAAAGGTTGAACTCGATGGACATGTGTCTTTTTTCAACCTTACTTACTATGTTACTATGTTACTATGTATGTATTAATAAACAAGTTGAAAGGCAAAGTACCTAGAACACAGACCATGTGGTACTCCACTAACAACACTGGTCCAATTAGAAAATGTTCCATTTACCACCACTCTTTGTAGTCTATCTTTTAGCCAATTCTCTATCCAGGTACAAATACTATGTTCCAGGCCAACATTCCTTAATTTAACCAGTAACCT
Organism: Xenopus petersii; assembly: GCA_038501925.1. NCBI lineage: Eukaryota > Metazoa > Chordata > Amphibia > Anura > Pipidae > Xenopus > Xenopus petersii. The sequence continues at coordinate 152,478,688 of CM076676.1, forward strand.
TCTGTGTGGCACTGTATCAAATGCTTTAATAAAGTCTAAGTAAATCACATCCACTGCCATCCCAGAATTGAGGTCCCTGAAGAATTAGGCATAAAACCATGCTGGCACAAACTCATAGTATGATTTGCTATGAAGTTCTGCATCTTATCCTTAATCAACCCTTCTAAAAGCTTTCCTACCAATGACATCAGACTACTGGCCTATAGTTTTGAGAATAACAGGATCCTGTTGAATTTCCTCATATATGAACCATGCATCATTAATTGTATTACTAGAATTGGGAATATTAACTGGTTTCTCATTTTTGTACACGGATAAAAATATGTGTTTAGAATCTCAGTTTTTTTTTGTTCTCACCAACCAGCTGACCCTCCTCTGATATTAAGGGTCCCACCCCTTCCTGCTTCATTTTTTTACTATTAACATGTTTAAAAAATAATTTTGGATTCTTTTTACTGCTTGCTGCTATATCCTTTTCCATATCGATTTTAGCTTGCGTGATAGCTTTTTTTGCATGATTTATTGGCCTCCTTGTAACTTATAAGAAATTCCTTTATCCAAAGATAACTGTCCCAAGGCTTTTTTCAATAAAAAATGTCATTTTATTTAATTAAGCATAAAAACTCGGATACAAACAAACCCCACCAGGCCCACCTTACGCGTTTCGCACCCTCCGGCGCTTAGTCATAGGTGTATCCAAGGAGTCCCTTGGGCTTAATTAAATGGAAATCAGATGTGGACTCCCAATTGATGTATAACTCCTTGTAACTTATAAATGATTCAGCTGTCCCAGCCATCTTGAAAGCCTTAAAAGCATGTCTTTTCTTACCCACCTCAACACTAACACTCTTATTGAATCAAAAAAAGTCTTTGCTTTGCAATGACATTCCTTTCTTACAGGGGAATATGCTGACATGTATATTTATTAAGACACAGTCCCACACTCCCACTTTTGCTGAACAAATACAGTCCCAGTCCCATGAGCTTTATACTGAAGGAAGTGCTACATGTCCCCTTTACCTCTCCTTTGGACAGAGGCAGTAGCTCCCATGTAGCAGGCTATCGAGCACAACTTGTCCTCACACAGGGGGCACATACCCTTTCCTCAGGCCACAACTCACTTAGGGCTCACACAGAGATGGTAATGGCATCCGCTGCATCTCATAGTCTTCAGGTGGACTCCAACACTCATCTGGAGTGTGAGTACATCCCAGCTGCTTTCATAGGAATCCTTTTATAGGCAGCTCCTTTACTCCAAATGATTATTGGGGACATGTTACCCCCTAGCCCAACAAGGGCATTAGCTTCTCTCAATAGCCTGGGGCCTTTCCTGCAAGAGCCCGAGCCAGAAACAAGTAACTCCCTCCTGAAGTGAAACTGGAAAAAACCTATCTGAGTACATGGCAGCTCAGCTTTATAAAGAAATTATACAACATTGACACCTTCTGTCCAAATCTGGAATTTGTTAGGGCATACTGCACAGGGACAACAGACTCACTTATCCAATTTAGGTTCAACTCTTTCCAACCATGTGGAACTATTAGGACCATAAGTGAACTAACCCTATGGGTCACTACAGAAAGCAATATAATGTTCTGTTGCTCTGCACTGGTAAAACTGGTGCATTTGATTCAGAAACTCTACTATAGTTTATATAAACAAGCTGAAGTGTAGCCATGGGGGCAGCCATTCAAGCACAGGATACACAGTAGATAACAGATAAGTACTACTATAGTTTATATAAACAAGCTGCTGTCTAGCCATGGGACAGCCATTCAAGCACAGGACACACAGTAGATAACAGATAAGTACTACTATAGTTTATATAAACAAGCTGCTGTGTAGCCATGGGGGCAGCCATTTAAGCACAGGATACACAGTAGATAACAGATAAGTACTACTATAGTTTATATAAACAAGCTGTTGTGTAGCCATGGGGGCAGCCATTCAAACACAGGATACAAGGTAGATAACAGATAAGTACTACTATAGTTTATATAAACAAGCTGCTTTGTAGCCATGGGGGCAGCCATTCAAGCACAGGATACAAGGTAGATAACAGATAAGTACTACTATAGTTTATAAGGCTGCCCTCTGTGGCTACATGGCAGCTTGTTTATATAAACTATAATTGTCTGCCTGAAGCAAACACACCAGTTGTACCAATGCAGAGCAACATTACATTATATTTTTATTTATATTTCATTACTTCAAAACACTTTAATTTTTTGTTGTTACTGTTCCTGAAACTATCTATAGATAAAGTTTCATCTGAAATAGAAGTTGTGCTCAACACTGGGAAGAGTTGAATTGTTATTGAATGAAAATGATGAAAAAATGTAAGTAGAAAAAAAAATATATATATATATATCATTCTTCGTTTATTGCTTACAGTATCACTCATGTATTATAAGGGATAATGTACCCCCTACTGTAAATGATAAGCATATTAGAAATCACTGAGGGGTTGTTCTGTGACCATATAAAGGCACAAGGCTGCAGGCTGAGTTATACAGGGAACTCTGAGTATCAATCATGTATTATAAGGGATAATGTACCCCCTACTGTAAATGATAAGGATATTAGAAGTCACTGAGGGGTTGTTCTGTGACCATATAAAGGCACAAGGCTGCAGGCTGAATTATACAGGGAACTCTGAGTATCACTCATGTATTATAAGGGATAATATACCCCTACTGTAAATGTTAAGGATATTAGAAGTCACTGGGGAGTTCTGTGACCATATAAAGGCACAAGGCTGCAGGCTGAGTTATACAGGGAAATCTGAGTATCACTCATGTATTATAAGGGATAATGTACCCCCTACTGTAAATGATAAGGATATTAGAAGTCACTGAGGGGTTGTTGTGTGGTATATTTACCTTTCTTAGTATCTCTTCCATCGCCCAAACATTTTCTCATCTCTTTCATATACCCAGAGGGGGGCTTAGGGCATGTAATACCCACCACATCCAGGGCACCTTAAAATGAATTACATGTGGAACCCTGGACAGTTATGCAAATATCTTGAAAGCTGCCCAGAATCTCCCCCCCCCATTAGGCTATTCTTAGCTGGCTCCCAGAAACTGGAAGGCAATCAAAACATGGTGGACTCATTACCCCCTCATCATCATCAGTTGGCTCCATGTAATCCTACCAGCCAGGAGCTGTTTCACCTGTGGAAGCACTTCCTAAATCAGTGGTTTCCCTTCAGCTGGATACACTCCATACACTTTGAGATATTGCAAATATGAGGCAAGTGCACCTACAAATAGGTGATGGGGGGTTGTTGTACCACCATCTTAGGTTCTCTTGCTTGGGACATTTCCCTCCAGCTGGAGAGACCCCAACCATTTGGCAACAACAGAAGAAGTTTGCCCCTTAACTGTCAGGACTTACCAGTATAATCCAGACGTAGAAGAGGCTGGAGCAGAAGATAATGAACCCACAAGTGCCTCACACAACCGCTACCCACCTGGAGTGGAACAGGGAGCAGGGTTGTGGAGAGTAGCCAATGAGACGTTCAGCGAAGTACAAGGGATTAGGCAAAAGGTGTAGTCAGGAGATCCAAGGTCAAAGGCAGGCAGCAATATTCGTAATCGGTAAACAGGCAAGAAGGTCGAGACAGGCGGCAGTAATCAAAGTCCGGGTTCAGGCAAGGGTCAATAAACAGGAATCCAAAGTTCAGAGTCGCTAGGGTTTCAGTCAAATAACCTAATAACCAGGCAATGCATGTTAATCTGGTTAGGGTTTAAATACAGGGCTTTTGGCGCCAAACTGGCGTCATTGCGCTGACGTCGCGGAGCTGACGCCAGTACGTCCGTCACAGGCGTTTCCGCCTACGTCCTTGCGCCCGCGACCGTCGCCGACGCCTCCGCGACCGTCGCCGGCGTCCCGCGTCAGACGCCGACGCGCATTAGCGCGTCCGCGCCTGCGCCGGACAGGACGCAAGCATGCGTTCTCACATTGCCCCCCATCAAGGAGCGGCCTCAGGACGCGACCACCAGAAGGCTTACCAGGATGAGTTCTATGAAATTTTTCCAGCAACTCAGGAGCGTGGATATTCGACGCTGGTTCCCAGGAATTTTCTTCCGGACCGTAACCTTTCCATCTCACCAGGTACTGGAGCCGCTTGCCTCTTAGTCTGGAATCCAGGATCTCCTCAACCTCAAATTCTTCCTGTCCGTTGACCACCACAGGTAGCGGAGGAGGAGTCGAACGCCCAGGGAAACGGAAAGTTGAGGCTGGTTTTAGAAGAGCAGCATGAAACACTGGATGGATGTGCCAGGAAGCTGGAAGTTTGAGTTGAAAGGCCACAGAATTGACTTGGCGAATAATAGGGAAGGGACCCAGGAAATGCTGACCCAACTTCCTACTGGGACAAGAAAGCTTAAGGTTAACAGTTGATAACCAAACACGGTCACCCACCTTGAACTCTGGATCCCCTCTCTGTCTCCGATCGGCATACATCTTGAAATTTTGTTGGGCCTGCTTCATGTTTTCCTGGATCTTTTGAAAATTATCGGATAAGAAGGTTAGTCGGTCTTTGACAGCAGGAACTAAAATGTCAGACACAATGGCAGAGGGAAAAGTTACTGGATGAAAACCATAGTTTGCGAAGAAGGGGGACTGATTGATTGAAGAATGATGGGAATTATTATAGGCGAACTCGGCTAAAGGAAGAAGATTTACCCAGTCATCTTGGAGGTAAGAAGAATAACATCTCAGATATTGCTCGAGAGTCTGATTGGTTCGTTCGGTCTGACCATTGGACTGGGGATGAAAGGCAGAGGAAAGGGACACCGAAATCTTGAGAGCTCCACACAACGATCTCCAAAACTGAGAAGTGAATTGTGGTCCTCGATCCGACACCACCTCATCTGGAAGACCATGGAGCCTTACCACTTCCTTAATGAAGGTATCAGCAGTCTCAGAAGCAGAAGGAAGTCTGGGTAACGACTTGAAATGAGCCATCTTTGTTAAGCGGTCCACAAAAACGACAATCGTGGAACAATCACAAGACAACGGCAACTCAGAAATGAAATCCAAAGAAACCGAGCCCCATGGACGAGAAGGCACTGGCAGAGGTTGAAGAAGACCAATAGGCCGAGAATGAGAGTCCTTGGACCTAGAGCAGACTTCACAAGAAGAAACAAATTGAAAACAGTCCTTAGCCAACCCAGGCCACCAAAATAGTCTCTTAGCCAGGATAATAGTTTTCTTGATACCTGGATGACCTGCCAATTTTGAATCGTGAACATTCTTGAGGACCTCTAAGCGCATAGGTTCAGGAACAAAAATTTTACCTTGATGAAGAAGAAGACCCTCCTTGGAAACTAACGATGGTTCCGAGAGATTTGAGGAAGCGTTTTTGATTCCATCAACCAGGGTAGACTGTAGCAGAAGAAAATTATTAGAGTTTAAAATTGTTTCTGGAACCAAGGACGGCTCGTCTTCAGAAGAAAACATACGGGACAAGGCATCTGCTTTAACATTCTTAGACCCAGGTCGATATGTAAGATGAAAATTGAATCTCATAAAGAATAAAGCCCATCTTGCTTGTCTGGGTCTCAACCTCTTGGCCGAACGTAAGTACTCTAGATTCCTATGATCCGTAAAGATGAGGATTGGATGTTTAGATCCTTCAAGGAGATACCTCCACTCTTCAAGTGCTAACTTGATGGCAAGCAGTTCACGATCAGCAACATCATAGTTACATTCGCTTTTGGCCAGTTTACGGGAAAAAAAAGCAACAGGATGCAGATCCTCCTGAAACCCAGCTCTTTGTGATAACACAGCACCCACCGCAAGCTCTGAAGCGTCAACTTCCAGGATGAAAGGAAGGGAAACGTCAGGATGATGAAGAATTGGGCCTGAAGTGAAGAGTGCCTTCAATTTCTCAAAGGCCGCCTGAGCTTGTGGTGACCAACAAAACTTTTGATTGTTACGAGTCAACTCAGTGATTGGAAGAATAACTTGGGAAAAATTCTTTATAAATTTCCTGTAAAAATTGGCAAAACCAATAAAACGTTGGACAGCTTTCTTGGAAGAAGGAATTGGCCAATCAAGAATTGCGGAGATCTTCCTGGAGTCCATCTGAATTCCCTGCGGAGAAAGGAGAAAACCTAAAAAGTCCACAGATGTTTGTTCAAAGATGCATTTCTCAATCTTGGCATAAAGCTAATGAATACGAAGACGAGCCAGCACCTTCTTTAAATGTGATCTGTGTTCCTCCAAGGAATTAGAAAAAACAAGGATATCATCCAAATATATAATAACGAATATGTCTAAGAAGTCTCTGAAAACATCATTGACAAAATGTTGAAACGTTGCAGGAGCGTTGCAAAGACCAAAGGGCATGACTAGGTATTCAAAATGCCCATAACGTGTACGAAAAGCCGTCTTCCACTCATCACCTTCTCTTATTCTGACGAGATTGTATGCGCCACGGAGATCCAGTTTAGAAAAGATCTTAGCCTCCGCCAAACGTTGAAAAAGTTCAGGAATAAGAGGGAGTGGATAACGATTCTTAATAGTAATCTTGTTCAGATCCCGGTAATCAATACACGGCCTTAAGGAATGATCCTTTTTTTCAACAAAGAAGATCCCAGCCCCTGCTGGAGAAGAAGATTGTCGAATAAAGCCCTTGGCTAAATTTTCATCTAAGTAAGAACGTAGTTCCGATAGTTCAGACTCGGACAACGGATAAACTCGTCCAAAAGGAATCTGGGCCCCTGGAAGGAGGTTAATAGGACAATCATAAATACGATGAGGAGGCAACTTGTCTGCCCCCTTCTTATTGAAAACGTCCGTGAATTCCCAGTAAGCTTGAGGAAGAAGATTGTGAATTTCGGAAGCAGGAGACAAAGAACAGACTCTGTTGAAAGAGAAAATGCATTGGGAAGAACAAAAATTTGAGAGAAAGTTCACTTCACCGGTAGTCCAGTTGATGGACGGGTTGTGTTTCTGCAACCAGGGTAGACCCAAAATAACGGGAAATAGAGGTGAAGAAACTACATCAAAGTTCATGACTTCAGCATGCCCTTTATTTAATACAACAAAAAGTGAGACGGTCTCTTGCACCACAGGGCCCGAGGTAATCAGGGAACCATCTGCCACACGGAGGGCTATGGGATTCTTTTTGGACTGGAGTGGGATCTGGAACTGCAGCGCCACTTTATTGTCCAGGAAACACCCGCTGGCCCCAGAATCAAGGATTGCTTGAAGCTCTACCCGCTTGTCTCCCCACTGCAACGACAAAGAGACAGTCAGAAGAGGCACGGGAGCATGGCAACTGGAAAAGTCTCTTTTAAAGATCCTCTTACCCGTTGGACGAATCGGACACCCCCGAAGCAAGTGACCTGCTTGTCCACAGTAAAGGCAGAGGTTGAGTCTGCGACGTCTGATCCGTTCCTCTGGAGTTAACGCAGATTTAATGGCTCCAATCTGCATCGGCTCTGGGGCTGTACTGAAGACAGGTGGCGGAACAGCTGGAGGAAAAGTGGAAGGCATTCGGATAGGAGGTGGAGCGGTTGGTAACATCCAAGACTGCGGTGGAAGACCTGCTTTCTCAGCTTCTTCTTCCTCTCTGCGCTCCCTGAGCCTCCGATCGAGTTGGATGGCCAGGCAAATAAGGTTTTCCAGACTGTCGGGAATGCCAGTACGGGCCAATTCATTTTTCAGTTCAGGCGAAAGGCCGAAGCGATACTGGTTCTTAAGGGCAGCCGGATTCCACTCCGTGTCATCTGCCCATTGCCGGAATTCTAGAGTGTAGTCTTCTGCTGGACGGCTACCTTGCTTCAAGGCACGCAGGGCGGCTTCAGCAGTAGTGGCTCTGTGTGGATCGTCAAAAAGAACTGCCATGGCTTCAAAGAAGGAGTCTACTGTGGCCAATGCAGGACTGTGGCGATCCATAAGACGAAAAGCCCACGTCTGTGGTTCTCCCGTCAGAAAAGAGATAATCACCCCTACCCGGGTCTGCTCAGAGGGATAGGTATGAGGCTTGAGAGTAAACAGTAGCTTACAACAGCTCCTAAAATTCCGGAACAACTTTCGGTCACCCGCAAACTTCTCCGGAAAAGCCACCTTAGGTTCCGAAATCTCAGAGGTTATCACCTGGACTTCCGCTGGAACCGGAGGAGTTGCTGCGGCCGTGGAAGGAAGAGCAACCGGTGGTTGGGTCCTAACGTGCTCCTGTAACTGAGCATAGCCACTTTGCAGCTCCCGGACAGCTTGCGTAAGGGAAGATAACTGTTGCGTCAAGACTGCAAACGGGGACGCCCCTTCAGCTGGATCCATCTTTGGCCTGGTTATACTGTCAGGACTTACCAGTATAATCCAGACGTAGAAGAGGCTGGAGCAGAAGATAATGAACCCACAAGCGCCTCACACAACCGCTACCCACCTGGAGTGGAACAGGGAGCAGGGTTGTGGAGAGTAGCCAATGAGACGTTCAGCGAAGTACAAGGGATTAGGCAAAAGGCGTAGTCAGGAGATCCAAGGTCAAAGGCAGGCAGCAATATTCGTAATCGGTAAACAGGCAAGAAGGTCGAGACAGGCGGCAGTAATCAAAGTCCGGGTTCAGGCAAGGGTCAATAAACAGGAATCCAAAGTTCAGAGTCGCTAGGGTTTCAGTCAAATAACCTAATAACCAGGCAATGCATGTTAATCTGGTCAGGGTTTAAATACAGGGCTTTTGGCGCCAAACTGGCGTCATTGCGCTGACGTCGAGGAGCTGACGCCAGTACGTCCGTCACAGGCGTTTCCGCCTACGTCCTTGCGCCCGCGACCGTCGCCGACGCCTCCGCGTCCGCGACCGTCGCCGGCGTCCCGCGTCAGACGCCGACGCGCATTAGCGCGTCCGCGCCTGCGCCGGACAGGACGCAAGCATGCGTTCTCACATTAACTGTCTTCACAATAGCTCCTGATACTGTTGAGTTTTCTCTCACCCCCGTGGGTACATTTGATGACATACCATCCATTAGCATCACCCACCTTGGGGAACGGGGTCTCTGCATTCACAGCCTCGGATGGCCAGAAGAGGCTCTGGAATGGGCCTATCCTGGTTAACACTTGCCACAAGTGCCATCACCACTGCTGTTGATCCCACCTTGATCTTATCCCGGAAGGGCCCATCCCAACAAGCTTGCTCACTTTTTGGACTTTTGCTGATTCTTTATAATGTTATAGGTATTTAACGTTTGTTAACACACTTTTGGCCCCAAAAGAGTTATGTAAATTGGCCAGGCACCATTATTTCAGCAAGAATGCATGAGAACAGAAGCAGTTACTTAGCAGTTGGCCCATTGTGATTGTAAGTAGGTTAAAATTTATCGGATGCCCAGCGTAGATGTGGTTGCAGTTTCCAGATGCTATTGCCTTGGCTGCTCTAACCTCATACATGTACGTCTCTAATGATAGTTCAACAAGAGCCTAACAGTGGAGCACTGGCATTTAATTAATTTTATAAGATGCATTGGTGATGGAGGTGGCTGAATGTGGGTTAGTTTATGCCAATCACGCATCAGTTAAATAGACCAAAAACTTCTGATTTGTCAATTCCAAGGTAAACAAATAAAAAGAGAGCTTTCAATGTCAGGTTCCTGTACTCCTGGATGTTGTATTTCCAGACTGATGATATGTGCAACAGAAGGCGGCTTTAACTAAGGATTTCAGTTACTACCATCACTCTGTCCATCATAGAGAACAATCATTATAATATCTCTTTCATGATGATCATACAACAATAACAGAAATTAGAGCTTTTTTAAGGCAAATCTAATACATTGACATCTACTAGGGTTTGGAGTGTGACTGTACTTACACAATCACAGATATCACTGTACTCTCATCTGCAGTAACTAACACCTGGCCTAGGAAGAGAGATCTGTGAGCCCATTCAGCTCCTTGTAGCACCCAAGTGAGACTGCTGTTCATTGTCCCCTACCCTAGAGGGGCCCATGTTCTTCTAGTAAATGTTGTTTTGCCATCACACATAGTTACATAGTTACATAGTTACATAGTTAAATTGGGTTGAAAAAAGACAAAGTCCATCAAGTTCAACCCCTCCAAATGAAAACCCAGCATCCATACACACACCCCTCCCTACTTTTAATTAAATTCTATATACCCATACTAATTATAGAGCTTAGTATCACAATAACCTTTGATATTATGTCTGTCCAAGAAATCATCCAAGCCATTCTTAAAGGCATTAACTGAATCAGCATCACAACATCACCCGGCAGTGCATTCCACAACCTCACTGTCCTGACTGTGAAGAACCCCCTACGTTGCTTCAAATGAAAGTTCTTTTCTTCTAGTCTAAAGGGGAGGCCTCTGGTACGGTGATCCACTTTATGGGTAAAAAGGTCCCCTGCTATTTGTCTATAATGTCCTCTAATGTACTTGTAAAGTGTAATCATGTCCCCTCGCAAGCGCCTTTTTTCCAGAGAAAACAACCCCAACCTTGACAGTCTCCCCTCATAATTTAACTCTTCCCTCCCTCTAACCAATTTAGTTGCACTTAGTCTCTGCACTCTCTCCAGCTCATTTATATCCCTCTTAAGGACTGGAGTCCAAAACTGCCCCCATACTCCAGATGAGGCCTTACCAGGGACCTATAAAGAGAAATAATTATGTTTCATCCCTTGAGTTAATGCCCTTTTTTATGCAAGACAGAACTTTATTTGCTTTAGTAGCCACAGAATGACACTGCCCAGAATTAGACAACATGTTATCTACAAAAACCCCAAGATCCTTCTCATTTAAGGAAACTCCCAACACACTGCCATTTAGTGTATAACTTGCATTTATATTATTTTTGCCAAAGTGCATAACCTTGCATTTATCAACATTGAACCTCATTTTCCAGTTTTCTGCCCAGTTTTCCAGTTTAGACAAATCACTGTGCAAAGTGGCAGCATCCTGCATGGAACCTATAGTTCTGCACAATTTAGTATCATCTGCAAAAATAGAAACAGTACTTTCAATGCCCACCTCCAGGTCATTAATAAACAAGTTAAAAAGCAAGGGACCTAGTACAGAGCCCTGCGGTACTCCACTAACAACACTGGTCCAATTAGAAAATGTTCCATTTACCACCACTCTTTGTAGTCTATCTTTTAGCCAGTTCTCTATCCAGGTACAAAGACTATGTTCCAGGCCAACATTCCTTCATTTAACCAGTAACCTTTTGTGTGGCACTGTATCAAATGCTTTAGCAAAGTCTAAGTAAATCACAGCCACTGCCATCCCAGAATCGAGGTTTCTACTTACATTCTCATAAAAAGAAATTAAGTTAGTCTGGCAAGATCTATTACGCATAAAACCATGCTGGCACAAACTCATAGTATTATGATTTGCTATGAAGTCTAGTATCTTATCCTTTATTAACCCTTCGAAAAGCTTTCCTACCACTGACGTCAGACTAACTGGCCTATAGTTTTGAGGCTGAGAACGGGATCCTTTTTTGAATAGAGGCACCACATTAGCAATTCGCCAGTCTCTCGGCACTATGCCAGATCTCAATGAATCCTGAAAAATTAAGTAAAGAGGTTTGGCAATCACAGAGCTAAGCTCGCTAATTACCCTGGGATGAATACCATCTGGCCCTGGACCTTTGTTAATCTTAACATGTTCTAGTCTCTTTTGAATGTCTTCATGTGTGAACCATGCATCATTAGTTGTATTACTAGAATTGGGACTGTTAAGAAGGAAACGTTCACTTACTGGTTCCTCATTTGTGTAGACAGATGAAAAATATGAGTTCAGAATCTGCGCTTTTATTTTGTTTTCATCAACCAGCTGGCCCCCCTCTGATAGTAAGGGTCCCACCCCTTCCTGCTTCATTTTTTTACTATTAACATATTTAAAAAATAATTTGGGATTTTTTTTACTGCTTGCTGCAATATCCTTTTCTATAGGAATTTTAGCTTGCCTTATAGCTTCTTTGCATGATTTATTGGCCTCCTTGTACCTTATAAATGTTTTGGCTGTACCAGCTAACTTGAAAGCCGTAAAAGCACGTCTTTTCTTACCCACCTCAACACCAACGCTTCTATTGAACCAAAAAGGTTTTGCTTTGCAACGATGTTCCTTGCTTACAAGTGGAATATACTGACAAGTATATTTATTAAGCAGCATTTTAAAGACTTCCCATTTTTGTTCTGTGTTTAACCCTGAGAAAAGCATTTCCCACTTAATATGTTGCAGAGATGCCCTTATACTGTCACAGTTTGCACGTCTGAAATTTAGTGTTTTAGTTACTCCCTTATAGAATTGCTTCTGCAACAGAATCTCAAAGGAGACCATGTTATGATCACTATTCCCTAAATGCTCACCCACAGACACGGCTCACATGGTTTGCCCAGAACATAATTTTGCAACAAATCTCCATGGAAATGTACTGATTAAGAGCTTCATGGATTTTGAATGGTGTGACATGTTGGGATGGGGGTCTATATGAGCCCAATATCTTAAGTTTGCTTGATTGGTATCCAATGGCAGCACCAGATGCATTCATAAATGTCTCTTGTGCCACTCAATACCCATTAAAGGAGAAAACTTAACTAAAAAAAGTAGCTAGAAATGTTATACATTATGTGTTGGCTCCTATACCAGCCCAAGGCAACCACAGCCCTTTAGCAGTAAAGCTCTGTGTCTCCAAAGATGCCCCAGTAGCTCCTCATCTTCTTTTCTGCTGATTCACTGCACATGCTCTGTGCTGCTGTCACTTACTGAGCTTAGGGAGCCACTCACAATATACAGTACACATAGAATAGAAATGTCACAATATAAGGCTGATTAGTAATTAATACACATAATTACTACATGGCAGCACAGAAACCAGTGCAATTAGCATCAGAATTGAATAATTAGCAAACCTGTAGCATCAGCTTATATTACAGCCAGGGAAGCTCATTTTCTGCTGGATAATTAGTGACGAGCCCTAAGCTTAGCTTCTCAACAGCCAATCAGAGCCCACTGAGCATGTGAGTGTCACAGACACTTTCCAAGATGGTGACCCCCTGTGAAGTTTGAAGTCCTGGATCATTGCTGCTATTGACAAGCTCAAACTTTAGCCTCGTGCAATAAGTTCACTATATAAAATAGGACATTTTTAGCCACATTCATTTTTAGGGTTTAGTTCTCCTTTAATGAATAGTGCAAGGGGAACTGGGTATAAAAATGTGGTTATGGTGGGATAAAACACACTAATGTTATGCAGTGAAGCCAAAGATGTTGAAAAGACAAAGCACTGTAATAATCAGCCATGGACATTAGGCAGGAGTTATTATATTATAATAATAATAAAAAAAGATGACACATTTGAAAACATTCTGGTAGCTGCCATTCCTCATTACAGGGAGTGCATCTATTTCTTTCCTTTTGCTTTCTTATCCCTTCTCTCTTGTTTCTATTTCTGTGTTATCTTTCAGCTTTTGTGCTGGTTTTCAAAACTAACATTATCGCAACCACTGCAATTAGTGACTTGGGGGCATGTTTACTAACATTGGAGATAAATATCTGGAGAGATTTCTGGAGATGTTGCCCATGGCAACCAATCAGCAATTAGATTTAAACAGCCACAGCCAAGTTAGAAAACAAAAGCAAAGATCTGATTGGTTGCTATGGGCAACATCTCCAGAAATCTCTCCAGATATTTATCTACAATGTTAGTAAACATGCCCCTTGGACCGAGATTCTACTTGGGGAACTACTTCCTGGCGAGACTTATGAGTGTGGTTGGACCATACCAGCTCCCTAAAACCGAGATAAGAAAAAGAGGCCAACTTGAAGGACTGTGCTAATGGATACAGTAATTCATACACAGAAGTTACATCACTCTTTCACAATCCTTCTCGGACTTTAGTTCCCCTTTAATTCTGCTGGGTAAGACAATAAGTTCCTGACTGTGGCTCATGAGCTTTTTATACCCCTAGAAGCTGTTTTTTGTTGTTGTTCCTCTTTGCTCTATTTCACACCATAAAGCAGAACTTGGTGACACAATGATCCAGTTGCTCACAAGTTGTGATGCTCAGGAAATCGGCCTCATCTCAGTGTTACTGACTCACAACTTGTGCTCAGAAAATAATCATCAGAGTTGATGTCAAGTCACAAAAACCAGTAATGAATCTACTCCTCACACTCTTCCTACTGTGGACCTGCCAAGGTAAGATTAGTATTGAGTATATCGGCATTACTGGGGCTTTCTCATTCAACCAGTCAGTTCATTCTCACTTCTTCTTCTTTCTGCTTCATCCACATGATCTTTCTGTTGTTTGTTAAAGGCTGTTCATCAAGATAGTTTCAATGATAGGTTGGACGGGGAGTTTGAGAGGGACTGAATCTAAAGAGAAATGTGGGGAACTGTAGTTTATTCTGGGGGCCCAGTCTGAAAAGATGAAATTAGGATTGGAGACTACATTTTATTGTAGAATACTGGTTGACTATAACACACAACGGACCAGATTAAACTCAGTGAGAAAAATGTTTATCTTGTGAAAACTCATGAACGAAATTCAGTTTGAGATGCAATTCAATTCAGAGAAACTTATCTCACAGTGAAAACTCTATTGAGGTCTATGGGGAAAAACTGGAACTGAATTTAGAGAAAAGTTTTTTCTCCTTGAATTGAATCCCATCCACGAGTTTTCACTTGAGAAACCATGAGATAACTTTTTCTCTCTGAATTGAATCCCATCATTTGACATTGTTATGTGCAAAGAGAACTTGACATAATGTTGGACCACAACAAATTCGGAATCCCCCTGATGTAGCCTCAGAATGTGTCTGGGGTTCCATTAATTTTCTATTTTATTCATTTTTTTATAAGAAGTGAATGCGCTTCCCCTCCCCTTTTTCAAATTAAGGTTCACTAGTTCTCTTAGAGGCCCATTTATCAAAGGTCAAATTTCAAAATCATGTGAATTTTTTTCAATTCGAATAAACTGACAGTTCTGCTAGGAGGTTATTTAAGAAAAACAACTGAATGTCTAATATTCGATCGAATGGTTCTGAACCAAAAATTAGAATCATATTCAATCCGTACGAATCGTGTTTTTCTCCAGAAAAAAACTTCAAATGTCAGGAAGGCAATTAACATCTCCAAATGGCTCAACATTCCTCTGTCATTGACTTCTCAAAGAGTGAGACAAGATTCACTTGGACATCACTTAGATGAATGTGCAGCTTATCAATTCTATTGATATCGCTTGCTTTTTTTTATTAGAGTTTGTTAACAATGACAGTTTCTCCTTTCTCTACTGAAATGTGAATCAAAAATATTGTTGAATTTCAATGGGTGAATGAGATAGGGAAAGGGAGGAAAGTTAGGGGAAAGCCACAGAGCTCTAGCTATTGCTCAGGCAAGGAAATAAGGTAAGGATAGTGTTAAAATAAGTCTAATAAGGATTCTGGGCAGCAATGGGCAAGGCAGGGAAGAAAATCAGACGGAAATTTCCCCCCATTGACCCAGATTCAATTCATGGGAAAAAACTGGAACTGAATTTAGAGAAATGTTTTATCTCCTGGAATTGAATCTCATCTAGGACTTTTCACGTAATAAACCTTTAGATAATGTTTTCTCACTAAATTGAATCTTGCCCAAAAAGTCATGGACGTGATTCAGTTGAAGTTGCAATTCAATTCAGAAACTTATTTCACAGTTTATCACATGAAAACTCTGTTGAGGTCTATAGGAAAAAAACTGGAACTGAATTTGGAGCAAAGCCTTTTGTCAAATTGAATCTCATCCACAAGTTTTCACTTGATAAACCGTGAGATAACATCTTCTCACCAAATTGAACCTGGCCTTTTAGATTCAAATTGAAAATGGTGAAGTTGGGTTTTATATCATTTTCAAAAAGGGGTAAATGAATGGGCAGTTCAGCTTCAGTTAACTTTTAGTATGACGTAGACACAGATATTCTGAGACAATTAGCAACTGATCTTCATTCTTTATTTTTTGTGGGTGTCCATCTGCCTGAGCCCCTAACTGAGTAGAGCCCATACACGTTGCACCTGCACTCTATTTATTCTCCCCTTCTTTGTTAAAGCTCATCTTGTTGCTCTACTACAGCCGGCAGAAGAAAGAAGAAGAAAGAAACCCCGGGCTGGTGCTCCTATCAGCAGAAAACTGCACCGGCCTGGGGTTATACCAGTGAGCACCACGGAGAGATCCACTTCCGTCTTCTTCTGTCTTCAAAATTCCTGGGGCAAATTCCATTCATCTGAAGTTGAATGAAATTGGCGACTTTTTTAGTTAAAGTTTGGGTTTTTGTTCTACTGTGCATGCACAGCCGTGCGAAGAAGCATGGAAGATGGAAGAAGATCGATCCGTGGTGCTCACTGGTATAATCCCGGGCCGGTGCAGTTTTCTGCTGATAGGAGCACCTGCCCAGGGTTTCAGGTAAGTCAATGCAATCACTTGGAGGCAACCTTTTCATTTAATGGATAACTCTATAGGAGCAGGTTGTAATAAAAACTCATCCTGGTGGTCTAGTGGGGGGAAGGCAGGGAACGCCCGCCGTGCAAGTCTTCAGTGCCTCAGGCGCCGGTACATTAGGGGGCGCGCCTCCATGCGATTTAAAGGCGCAGGCGCACTGATGTATGATGTCAGCACGTAATGGCGCGAAATTTAAAAGTATTTAAAGGTACATTTTCTTTTTACCTGTTATAGGTTTAATCCTGTGGTGTTTGAGCTTTGAGATATTTGTATTCTGATCCTGTTTCTGCCGGGTGGAATCTGGGCAGGGGCGGGGCAGTGTTGTGACCCCTGCCTGGCTATTTGACTATCCTGATTTCTGAAACCTGACCCTTGCCTGTTTTCTGACTTCGATCCTGCTAAATCCCTTTTTATTGATCACCCGGTTTTGACCCTTGCCTGCCTGACTTCATTTTCACTCTGCCTGCCTCGACCCAGCCTGATCTGACTATGATTCTTCTGTTTTGTACTGTGACCTTCTGCCCAAAGACTTTGCAAACTGTTGTGCCCCTTTTGCCTGGTCAGAACCTTTCCTCTTGCACCTCTAGTTATAAGACCTGGCAGCATCTGAGTAGCTGAGGGCTCCTCCCGAGGCCAAAGTCGGCAGCTACAGGCGGAAGCACGAGCCAAGACCAGGGTGCTTGGCATCTGTTCTGACTTTAGGGTGCCAACCATTACATATAATAGGGTAGGGTTGTAGGGTTGCCAGCTTTCTGCCGGGTGGAATCTGGGCAGGGGCGGGGCAGTGATGTGGCAGGGGCATGGCCGTGACATCAGGGGCGGGATTATGATGCAGCAATCGGTGATTGGTTGGTCACCTCATCAATCGCAGGAAATCCTCTGTGGTTTTCCTAATTTGGAAAACTGGGCAGGCAGTTTTGACCCAGGCAGCCCTTCAAAAAACTAGGCAGGTGGCAACCCTAAGCAGGTGACTTCCAGCAAAACGCTCACAATGTTCAACCTGCAATCACTGCTCCCTATTGGCTCATGTACATTGGGAAGCATGGGGGTGTGGGAGAATGTGGCCACCCTTTCCCTCACTCTCCACAGTTGTGGGGCTCAGCAGTTCCACTGAACACTTTATGAAAGGTCTGTTGCCTTTTACTGACAAGCACAAAGTCATGTTATTGTCGGCAGTGGTGGGGGATTGTCACTCTCATGGCAGTGTTAGATTTGTATTTCTGGATATAAATTTAAATTCAGACAGGGGATCTTTCTCTCCACTGTTGTATATGTACCAGTAGAAAAAAACAAGCCACTGCCTTCTGCTCCTCTATATGTGCACTATACAGACACAGGGTGGGCCCATGAATACACACACAGAGTGGAATATAAATGTATATCTATACTGTGAGTGATAACTGGCAGACCCACATGTCTAACTTAAAAAGTGATATTTTACGTCCATTTTAGCTAAATTGTGTGCACTATTTTTATAGCATGCATTATTTTAGGGCATTTGATATTGTCAGACGTTATTAGTGCATCTATAGCAGCTAAGATATTCGGGATGCCACTGGCAGAGTAGAGGTCTCTTTTTACAATGTTCCAGCCATTCCTTTCCCTGGGAAATTTAATATAATTCTATGACACAGACCGTAGTGCATTCTGGACCTGCCCAATGTATCATGAAAATGTGTTATTGGCTGTAGTTAAGTCTCCAATTTCTTTAATTGTTGCCCTACAGCTCCTCACTACATCTTCCTCTATTAATCCATCTGATGTTGTTTAGTAACGCCTTCTCCTGGGAGGTGTTACATTTCACAGTAATTGTCACACTATTTTATGCTTTTTTCGCTTAAAAGATGTTAGACATTGCAAAATATCTATTAGCACATGCGAAAATACTTTGATGAATCGTTCCTTAAATAACTCGCCTTAAATAATGCACAAAACAGGGTGTTAAGGAATAATGACCTTTAGTGAATCGGCCCCTATCTCTCTTACTCTCTCTCCATGTCTCTCTGTGCAGGAGGAATTTATAGCAAAGAGAAGAAGCCATACTGTACTATCCAGACTGGGTCAGTGCGAGGGAATGTGGGAGACAGTGTCAATATCCCGTGTTGGTTCAGTTACCCCGGGTATCAAGGGAACAGACCCAACAATCTGAGAGTCTATTGGAAAGAAGCAAAGGAATCCCCTTGTGGAAACAACATTATCATTTATAAACACACAGAGAACTGGGTCCATGGATCCTACACAGGGAGAATCAGCCTGGAGGGAAACCGCAAGGAACAGAATGTGGTGTCTCTCTGGATCCAGAAGATCAGACGCACGGATGGTCCAATGTTCTGCTGCCGCCTGGAACCAGAAGATAATGGATTAGAACCATGGCAAAATATCCAAGGGACATTCATACAATTTTCAGGTAAACTGGTGAGATATGAAGAATTCTGGTGTCTGTGTCTCCCTGCAGGTACAGAAATATCACCCGACCCCATGTCATTAGGTTAATAATAATAAGGTGCTCTGGGTATTCATGAGGCCTTAGTTCATGTTCAAATTCAGAGGACAGAGGAGAAGAATTTGATTAAAAAAAAGCCCAAAACTGGATTATTATCTCCCTGATGGTTTGGAGTTAGATGGCAACTCTGTGTAGGAGAGGGACATATATCTCCTGGTGTCTGTATCACTGTCACTCTTAAATGGCTGAACTCACAGGTATATTTATTCTGCACTTTGTAGGTTAATAGTCTGGGGTTAATAGCATTCTCACGGCCATTGCTGCAGTCATCTTCCTGGAAAGTTTGGGGTTACTGGAGTGCCCTTTGGCCATTTTTACAGAGATCTTACTGACAAGTCTGGAGTTAATAGAGTTCTCTTAGCCATTCCTGCAGTGATCTTATTGGCATGAAATGCAGGTGCCACGGTGTATCATGGAATGTTTTGGGCCACTCTATGTCATGAAATGGTTGGGCCACTGTGTCTGTCTGTTGTGCTTCTGACGCTGCCATTCCAAATACAGAAAAGGATGTGTTTTTGTAAAATAGCCACAGTATTTAGGGGTGTGGTCACAAAGTGGGAATGGTCAAATTATATCTCTCTCTGTCTCTGTTGATTTTAAAGTGGAAGCCTGGTGGAAGGTGAGGGCCCCAAAAACTCTACCTTGCCTAGGGCCCCGTTTAACATTAATCTGGCTCTGCTTGGGCACACAGTCTCACTGATGCTGGAATTCTGGGGGGAAAATGGCAACTTGTGTCCAAAAAATGACCTTTTCTATTTCTCCTCCCTGCAGGTGAATTCTCAGTACAACAGGTGGATACAGTTCCTGCCATTGAGGGAGAAACCACCATTATCCCCTGTCTTGTTCATTCTGCACCCGGGGAAATACGGGAAGTAAGATGGCGGTGGGGGAACAATCTCACATGTACTGGTAACCCAAATATAACGAAATGGTCATCAGATGACAGGTCAGAGAAGCCCACAGAGTTCTCACTGGTGGATTTCCCTAGAGACGTCTCATTACGGATTAGAGGAGTTACTCCTTCCCATAGGAAACATTACTGCTGTGAGGTGAAAGTGGGAGATAAAACTGCACAAAGTGTTCAAGGCACAGAGCTGGGAGTTGCAGGTAACACAACTTTTTGAGCTCACTCAGTGTATCCGAGAGACTGCACAGAACATGAGCCCTATTTGTTATAGCAGCTAAACTGAATAAGCAGGGGGCAACCCACCCTCAAGGAACATGTGTTGGATGTACAGGGGCCCCCTCAATTGTTTAATTTATCTGCCATCTTCATGGCCAGCTATGGCATTGCCAGTACCCACGAATGTTATACATTCCTGATACTGTCACGGCCATAGAACCTTCAGGATATGATACTGTACCTGACCAATGGTGTATTCTGTGTACTTTGCAATTAAATAAATATATCTCTAACTGTTATATGCCATGTCCCTAAAACACTATATGCTCCACAGCAGAACAATCCTATACAAACTTATACTTTAGATATATCGTCCTATCCAAATACAACGTCAGTCTAACCAGCGGGTATAAGTGTCACCATTCAGGGGGCTCTATCAGATTAACATCAACATCATTTTAGATGCAGAAAAAAATGTCTCTGGCTTCTGACATCTCGAGCACCTGGCCTCTGGCTGCCGGCCTATTTTTTGGAGCTTTGTGGGGGTGATATATAACTGATGGATGACTTGGAACTGGATTAACTTGACATGCAGGGAAATTAGGTCACCATAGAGTAAATCGGTGGACTCATCCCACTGTTCGAACTGGAAGTAACTGTTTCCAACATGGCTGAGCTCTGGTAAAGGCTGAAGGGACGGTGCCTACGAGTGCCTGGTACAATCTGGATATCAGTTTTTTTTCCACTCAGGGTCATGGAAAATTAGTTCAACCAGAGGGGTATTTTAGGTAACCTCCATGGAGGAGAAGTGAGCTGTAAATGCATGATCAAAATTGGAAGTATCTATAGAAATGTTATTAAGTTGTATCTTGAGCTGTTGCAATGTAGGGAATGGTTCATCAGAGTGTCCCCTAAAAATGTTACACCCATTAATGACCAGTATGTGAAGTCCTGGAGATATTTGAGGTGGGGTAAAATAGAGTTTCTCCACAATGGCATGAAGGGGGAGATTAGAGATGACGTGCCCAGTATATGAGCATGCAATCCTCCCGTCTCTAAAGGCAGTGGGTATTGTAGTAGCAATTTCATAGTTATGTGGGTATTGTTTGCCTTTAATAAATGATTGCTTCATACCAAGATACAGTATGTACTTGTGTAGATCCTTTAAATGATTTAAAATGGTTGTCTATCCCATTGACTTATACAGGAGCTCGACTGATCTGAGATTTTCAGATTCAGGCTTTTTTCAGCAATCAGGGTTTAAAACATCCCTCTAAACATTTGGGTTTTCGAGTGGAAAAAACTCGAATCTTTCGGGATTTTTTATTTCAAATATTTTATTGAAGTATTACCATAAAACAAGCAGAATCAAAACGCAGCCTGTTAAGATGCAGTCATGAAGACATATATAACAAATGTCAGAAAAATCAGACAAGTCCTCAATAAATAAGGACATATCAATTTAAAAGTAGAGAGGGGTGTATGTATGGATGCTGGGTTTTCATTTGGAGGGGTTGAACTTGATGGACTTTGTCTTTTTTCAACCCGATTTAACTATGTAACTATGTAACTATGTAATTTAACAAAAAGATAAACAAATAAATCAGTAATCGCAGACTGTAAACTAATATGCATATATATATATACACATATACATACATATATACACATAGACATAGATACACCCAGTGGACATAAATGAAACAAGAATGAAAAAGAGTTCTAGGGATGGGCGAATTTTTTCGCCTTGTTTCGCCAAAAAAATGACGCCCATAGACTTGTATGGAGACGTGCGTCAAAAAAAAAGACACGCAACAAATTTTTTTTGACGCCCATAGACTTTATCGGGCATTTTCGACATTTCACCGGCAGCGAATTTTTGGCGAAACGAAACGGGTCAAATTCGCCCATCCCTGAAAAAGACCATTGTTTCCATAAATTTGCACAAAATTAAATACAATTAAATATGGAGGATCTTTGTTTTTGGAGGCAAATGTCTCAAAATAAAGTGACCATGTATTTTTAAAAGATTGCTTTGACTTGGTGTCATCAGTTTTAGCCTTAATAGCTTCATGCCAGGTCAGTTGATTAAGTAGTGAAATGATATCTGCTATAAGAGGAGAATCATTCTTTAACCAATGGTTGAATAAGGCTTTCTTGGTAGCAGCCATAAATAAACCAACCAATTTCTTAGTTCCTTGGGATATTGGATCAAGACTAGGTTTTGAGAAGAGCATATTCTCTTACTACACAATCAAATCGGAATTTCCGAGGGAGGGGGTTTATTTGACCTATGAAAAATGATACATCATTTTTTCAGGATAACCTGGGCTTTCTAAATCTGCCTACATGTTTTTGTAATTCCACTTCTGTAACAGAATATAAGGATCTAAATATAAGAAAAAATGCTATTTTGCATAATATAGGGATTTGTATCAGAAATATGTTTTATCTCAGGTCAAGTGTCTAAGTGCTGCCAAAACAAAAAAATGGTTGGGAGTCTTTACTTTTCCTTTAGATCAGGGCTGTCCAACAGGGCTGTCCCCCTTGTGTGGCCCTCCACATGAAAGTCTGGCTGCTGTGTCTGTTTACCATGTGTAAGATTTAAAAGGTATCACTACAGAGATTAATTGGCCCCTGCATTGTTTAAACCTCAAATTCAGACTGTAATCCCCTGTATTGTTCACACACATAATCCCCCTGCATTGTTCACACTTGTGACACCTCTATTGTTCACACCCTAAAGGCCTGTACTGTTCACACTCATACAAACTGCTGGAGGGGCACCAGCACTGTGTTACTGTATGTAGTACATCTTAGAGTGGTCCTGATAGGTTTCCCTGTCTCTTGCTCTGTTCTGCCTTATGCTCCCTGTGTGTGCCATACTCTGCCTACCATATGCTCTCTGTTTGTGTCATACGCTGCCTGCCTATGCTCCCTGTGTGTGCCATACTCTGCCTGTCCTATGCTCTATGTGTGTGCCAAACCCTGCCTTCCCTTTGCTCCCTGTGTGTGTCATACTCTGCCTGTCCTATGCTCTCTGTGTGTGCCAAACCCTGCCTTCCCTTTGCTCCCTGTGTGTGTCATACTCTGCCTGTCCTATGCTCCCTGTGTGTGCCTGCTCTATGCTCCTTGTGTGTGCCATACTCTGTCTGCTTCTATGCTCCCTGTGTGTGCCATACTCTGCCTGTCCTATGCTCCCTGTGTGTGTCATACTCTGCCTGTCCTATGCTCCCTGTGTGTGCCATACTCTGCCTGTCCTATGCTCCCTGTGTGTGTTATACTTAGCATTTGAAAATTATGGTTAGGGGCCCCTAAGGTGTTTACTCACATGCTGGGGGGGGTGCTGTGTTATCCACAGGGGAGGAGAAGGCATATGGATGTAAGGGTATGTCTTAATATGACTTAACTTTTATCACATATGAGTGATATCCCTGCAGTGAGCACCAACCATTTGGGTTTTTATTGTGCTATTAATGTGAAAATGGTTTTGTGGTAACATGGGTGTGGTTTAAAGTGGGTGTGGTCTAAAACAGGGATAGCTTCCATTTTCGGGCCTCCACCATGTAGACCAGAAAAATTGCGGCCCTCGATAGCACGAAGTTGACAGCACTGCTTTAGATAATATATTCACTCAAATTGCTTATATTGCCTCATTCATTAAGATAAAATGAGTTAAATAATGCAAGTATGAGTTAAAAATCTTTTACATATCAAATTGTAGAAAACACACTTCTATTTGTTTTTTCAGTGTTTTACTTCTTTTGTTAATGAGACTTTTACACCTATAGGGTAAAAGAGAAACTTGTTCCCTGACTATAAAATGCTAATCCCATATATGATAACAACTCCCTAATGGGGCACCTACAAGAGGTGTGAAATGAAAATTGGGCAAAACAAAGCAGAGCAGATCATATTAGAATTGATCTGACAGAGAAAAGAGTAATACTGAGCTTTTCTCCATTTTTCAACTGTTGTTTAAAATGTTGTTTCTGCACAATTTTTATGTCGTTTGAAAGACAAATTTATAAAAGTGTCTGTAAACTGTTTTTCTTTCACTATAATATGAAAAGTGTCAGTTGAGTCGGAATTTAGGCAGGAGGTCTGTTTGTGAATATGAAGAAAGTATTTTTCTCCAGTTTACCACCAGTTTTACTCCAAAAATAGGCTCTCTCCACTTTTGTGAATTCCCCCATTATGTCACTTTGTATAGAGGCAACTTGTTATACAGGTATGTGACCTGTTATCCAGAATTCTCGGGACCTGAGGTTTTCTGGATAAAGGATCTTTCCATAATTTGGATCTTCAAACCCTAAGCCTACTGGAAAATCAAGTTAACATTAAATAAACCCAATAGACTGGTTTTGCTTCCAATAAGGATTAATTATATCTTAGTTGGGATCAAGTACAAGCGACTGTTTTATTATTACACAGAAAAGGGAAATCATTTCTAAAAATTTGGATTATTTGGATAAAATGGAGTCTATGGAAGATGGCCTTTCCAAAATTCAGTGCTTTCCGGATAACGGGTTTCCAGATAACGGATCCCAGACCCATGCTAAATTAGATATTGTATCTGCTGGGGAAATATTTGGAAAACACTGACAAAATCGATTCTCTATAAAGCAAATAATGACACAGTCCTCTTAACTATTGGAAAGCCACAATGTTGAATATAAATGTACAGATGAGCTCACGGGTGTTTCTCTAGAAAACCATCAATATAAGTAATAATTATTTCTCTTTTTTCAGCCTCTGCGCCCAGTGATACCTTCTCTATTACCCAGAGTCCAGAGCTCACTGCCCAGTCTGGAGACTCAGCCTCCATCAGCTGCACCTTCTCTTCTCCTCACAACAGAGACCCCTTGTGGGTGGGAGTTTACTGGCGAGTGGGGAACCTGACGGGACCATTTGCCTATCACCCCTCCCAGGAGATGGTCCATCCCAAGTACAAGGGGAGGACAGAGCTGAAGGGGGAGGCAGATCTCTATATAAGGAACGTGCAGGAGGCTGATTATAACACCTCATATTATTGTTTTGTCATGCTCAGATTTTGTGAGGACATTAACAAATTCAGTACAGAGACCATTCATGGGAGCAGCCTGCATGTGACAGGTAAGAATAATTGTCACAATAAGATATAACTCCTCCCTTTTTCCTACATAAAAATGTCATGCAAATATGACAATCATGACCTTTGGCAGAATGTAGGATGGGTAATATTCAGCCGTCCTACAACATATAATTTGACAATTTCAGAGCTATTAGAATGTACTTGTACCCTTTTCCCATAATTCCCCCATTTTCAGTATAGAAAAGACAGGAAAAGGCATAGAACAGTACCCAACCCCCACGCCCTAGAGGTACATAGTTGACATACCAGAGGGATTTTTGGGGTCTGGCAAAATTCCTCCCTCATAAAAAAAGTTTTGTTGGTCTGGGAAGTGGGAATTAATGTTGTTGTGGTTGCATCCGGGTGTAAACTACATGTGTAGCTCCTGGCTTGGGATATCTTCTTCTGACACTTGGGAGTACCCCACCTTGGCACCTACCCTAGCTGCAGCAGGACATTTCCCTCTATCAGTTTGGACCTCCCAGAGGGCTGATTATCCCTGGACTAACCCAAAGGAACTGTGTCCCTTACCCTTGGAATTGCCTGAAGGAACTTCTTGCCTTTGTGTTTGGATTTGTCTGGAGGCCGTGTGCATCTAGCTGTGAATTGCTCCAGGGAATCTCTTATTGGGGGTTTGATTTATATAATATATTTCCCTATATTTATTGGGTCTGTATCTTGGAGACTGCACTCCTTTGAAGGCTTGTGTGAGGACCACCAAGTTCCCCAGGATGAGTAGGATCTTATCCTGGCTGGTAAACTCACTGGTAAAGCTAGTGATGTCTACTTGGAAATTCCATACCCCCAGCGAGCAAATTATTGGGAAGTGCATCAGATTCTCCTCGCCAGCTACTCCATCACTCCTTACTCCTATAGAAGAGTTTTCCACACCCTATGTAAATCAACAGAAGAAACTCATCAGGATTATGGGAATAAGTTGCAGCGGGCTTTCCACAACTGGATCCAGGAGAATAAAACGAATTCCCTTGATGATTTATGCCAGTTGATGCTGAAAGAACAGTTCAGTTTTACTTCTTTTGTCCAGTACCAGCCAGTATATAGGTATCTAATATATAGGGACAGAGACAAGAGGAAAGTGTTGGAAGGGTTACTGTCTGCTCTCTCTCATTTCCCTACAGAAATAGGGATTGGTAGCACTAGCTAGGTACCTAATATATAGAGACAAGAGGAAAGTGTTGAAAGGGTTACTGTCTGCTCTCTCTCATTTCCCTACAGAAATAGGGATTGGTAACACTAGATAGGTACCTAATATATAGAGACAAGAGGAAAGTGTTGGAAGGGTTACTGTCTGCTCTCTCTCATTTCCCTACAGAAATAGGGATTGGTAGCACTAGCTAGGTACCTAATATATAGAGACAAGAGGAAAGTGTTGAAAGGGTTACTGTCTGCTCTCTCTCATTTCCCTACAGAAATAGGGATTGGTAGCGCTAGATAGGTACCTAATATATAGAGACAAGAGGAAAGTGTTGGAAGGGTTACTGTCTGCTCTCTCTCATTTCCCTACAGAAATAGGGATTGGTAGCACTAGATAGGTACCTAATATATAGAGACAAGTGGAAAGTGTTGGAAGGGTTACTGTCTGCTCTCTCTCATTTCCCTACAGAAATAGGGATTGGTAACACTAGATAGGTACCTAATATATAGAGACAAGAGGAAAGTGTTGGAAGGGTTACTGTCTGCTCTCTCTCATTTCCCTACAGAAATAGGGATTGGTAGCACTAGATAGGTACCTAATATGTAGAGACAAGAGGAAAGTGTTGGAAGGGTTACTGTCTGCTCTCTCTCATTTCCCTACAGAAATAGGGATTGGTAACACTAGATAGGTACCTAATATATCTTTTCTCATACACTATTGCAGCTAAAGCCTTTATGTTAGATGCTATATTCATTGAACTTTTCCTTTCATATTGGGATGTGCAAAAGAAGTAACTATTATAATAGAAACAAGGAAACACAACTACCACAGCCACAAAAGAGGATTCCTCGTATATTAATTATGGGGTTTGTGGGTCACTTGTGCTTTATTTTGTTCTGAAACTGCCCCAAAGGTCACTGTAATTATTACTTCTTCCCAAATTAACTCTTTCAGAGACAGGATGGGTTATTCCATTGGTTCTAACGCTCATTGCTCTCCTTCTATTGGTTGGGACCTTGGCCTTCCTCAGGATCAAAGGTGAGATTCAGTTCCCTCCACTAAGGCTCCAGCTTATACTATCTGTCACTCTGCAACTGCCAGCCAGTTCTATTCAGCTGTTTCTGGTTTCATATCCATCTGCTGGAATATTAGCCTTCACAAGAGTAAAGAATTATAAAAATCTTCAAGATTATTTACAAATTAAACAAATATATATATAACATATCTGGCCAATGTATGGGGGGGGGATACTCTACAGGGGATAACCAGTGTCTCTATGATCAGCATGGAGATAAGAGAGAGAAAAATCAACCCTATTGGCTGACACTTTAAGGAAGAACTGCTGACTAGAGATAATATCTACCTACAAAAAGGACAAATAATTAAATTGCTAAAATCTCTAATTTATTTTCTTGTGTTTGTTTATATGTCTGCTTACGGCCGGTTACTGTTAATTATAGGCACGATTTCTTGTCCTTATTTGGTGGCACCTTATTCAATATGCAGATATAAAAAAGCCATAAAATGGTAAAAGAAAGATTAATTGTGCGTTATGCTTTATTTTAAGGTAAAATATGTCTCTCTACAAACAAAGGGTGAGTGTTATATTTGTCTCTACACAATATGAAGCTTTATAATGTGTAATATACAGACCTCTCACTCTGTCCTTCTCTCTCTCTCTATAAGATACACAGCTATCTCTCTTTCTCTCTCACACTCTCTCTCTTTCTCTATAAGATACACAGCTATCTCTCACCTCTCTCTCTCTTGCTCTCTCTCGCTCTCTCTCTCTAAGATACACAGCTATCTCTCTTTCTCTCTCACACTCTCTCTCTCTTTCTCTATAGGATACACAGCTCTCTCTCTCTCTCTCTCTCTCTCTCTCTCTCTCTCTCTCTCTATAAGATACACATCTATCTCTCACTTTGTCTCTCAAATCAAATCAAATCAAATCAAATCAAAGAGCTTTATTGGCAGGACCAAATACATTAAGCATTGCCAAAGCAGGTAGAGGGGTGAAATGGGTGGGGTTAGGGGGGGGCAGTTTATGGGAATAGGGGAAAGTGGGGTCTCTCTCAGTCTATGACAGTCTCTTATATATTGTGCAGCTATTGTTACTGTCCGTGCCTCTTCTCCCAGTAGGAAGTGGAGTTTCCTCTCTTCTTTTATGGATGGGAAGTCTGGGATGTGACTGGAAAATCTCTGGAAGTGGGTGTCCCTCAGTGCTGAGTATTTGGGGCACTGTAGCAAGAAGTGGGCCTCATCCTCCATGGCCTCCTGGTCACATCGCTGGCACAGTCTGTTCTCTCTGGGTCTGTAGGTCTGTCTGTGCCGTCCTTGTTCTATCTCCAAGTTGTGGCCACTCAGTCTGTACATACTCAGGATCTGTCTGTCTTTGGGGTTCTGTAGCCTTTCCAGATATGGGGCCAGTCTGTACTCTCTCCCCAGTGATTGGTAGATAGAAAGTTTCTGGGAATTTGATATTTCGTTCCTCCAGTCACAGACGTATTGCTCTTTGACTTTGTTTATTTTTTGTGTTATTTGGCCTTTTGTCAGTTGGTGGGAGTCTTGGGTGGGCAGGGTGCTGATGAGTTGTTTCAGGGTGCATGGTTTGCCCTGGGTATGGTTGTTTAGCCAGGCTTTATGGTGGTGGCTCATGGGGCTGCTGTTCTGTAGATGTGCCCAGTATGAGAGCGCCCTCTTCTTTATGGCAAACATTAGGGGAAATCTGCCCAGCTCAGCCCGACAGGCAGAGTTTGAGGTGCTCCTGTGGACCTGGAGAAGGTGCTTACAGAATTCCAGGTGGAATATTTCTGTTGGGCTAGAATCCCATTTGAATTGGTCTGGGTAAGTGACAGGACCCCAAACTTCGCTTCCATAGAGGAGGATTGGAGCGATGACACTGTCGAAGATTCTAAGCCAGACTCTCACTGGTGGTTTAAGGTGGTACAGGTGTCTTCTGATGGCATAGAAGGTCCTGCACGCCTTGTCTTTTAGGGCAGCTATTGCTGGTTTAAAGCTTCCTGATTGGCTCTCTCTCTCTCTCTATCGCTCATTCTATCCCTCTCTCTCTCTATAAAATACATAGCTATGTCTTACCCTGTCCTCTCTCTCTCTCTCTCTATGATACACAGCTTTCTCTCGCTCTGTCCTCTCTCTCGCTCTCTCTCTCTCTCTCTATAAGATACACATCTATCTCTCACTTTGTCCCTCTCTCTCTCTATAAAATGCATAGCTATGTCTCACCCTGTCCTCTCTCTCTCTTTCTGTCTCTATAAGATACACAGATATCTCTCACTCTCTCTCTGTCTCTATAAGATACACAGCTTTCTCTCGCTCTGTCCTCTCTCTCTTTCTGTCTCCCTAAGATACACAACTCTCTCATACCATTATATCACCACATATTTAGACAAGAAACAAGTCTTTCAAGGTCCTCTGATGCTTCTCCAATAAGTCCAACAAATCCCCCCAGTGCCCGGGGTACCCTGAGTCCAGAGCCAGACAGACATCCCCAGACTGACCCAGAGGTGAGAGAATGATCCTGTTTATTGCAAGAAATCATTACATGGAAGAAATGTACCTTGTACTGATATATTTCTCATACTATTTTCCCTTTATCTGTAGGCGTCGTCAGGAATTATTTATTCTCATATTAACCACAAGGGTCATAGTAGCCAATACAAAAAGGAGAATTCAACCGCTGAGAATGAGGGCGGGGCATCAGTATTATATGCGGTGGTTGGAAGCGCAGACCATGGAGCTGTATATGCCTCTGTGCAAAAGAGAAATATTTCGGCCTCGTCTCCCCCTCATCACAACCAATGAGCATCACCTCTCAATGCAGAATTTCATCTTCCCTTTTCCACGGAATTTATTCCAAAATGAATTCCAGCTCGCGGCACAGGAATAAGTGCAAGGACTGGGCCAAAGCTGATCCCACTGGATAAGACAAAGTTGATGTGAGACTTAAGCTCCCCATAGACGCGACGATGCTTCATACCGAACAACAGTTTTTTAGTGAAGTCCGACCAACATCTTATGATTTTTCGGCCGACATCTGTCAGGAAATTGATCGGCCAGGTCAAAAATTCTTTATCAGTCCCAGTGCAATGTATCTATGTCTGCAGGGCCAAGCGGGCAGCTCCCCTTTGTTTTCCTGCCAAATTGGTCTTTTTAGTTGATGGTCAATTCGTACGATCGTTCCGAGAAAATCGTGGTCTCACGATGAGGATCTGATCTGTAAAAAAATCTCAACATCTTTGGCCAGCTTCACATTATAATGATGTGACGTTGGATAATGGACTTTAACCGGGAAATCAAAGTAATAAAATATATATTCCAATGATGTCTTTAAGCTAATGCTAATGAATGTCCTAAACTGAATGTATTGCTTTCTGTGCCCTTCTGAAGATATTTACAGTTAAATCCTGGCAACTTGGTGCTGCTCCAAATTTCTTTCCAACCAGGGAGCGGATTTGGATTTTGTGTTGTCAGAGAGATCAGTGATGTTGCTGAATATACAGTAGCAGGAATATAGATCTTTAGATTGGTGCAAATACTTTCATACATTATTGTTAGAAAAACAATTCTAATTTTTTCCCTAAAGCAATACAATTATCCTGCATTATTTTATTTTTGTACTGTTAAAAGAAGGTACAATAAAGTTTGATTGTCTTTTCTTTTCCTTTTGGTCTGTTAGCTCTATGTCAAAATGTTCTGTTATACAGATAGCTAGAATCTCAGCTGCCATAAAGCAGGACAGGACTGCTGCTTACAATGGGGATCAGATAGGATCTGTGCAGTCACTGGGACAGAATGTTCTGTTATACAGATAGCTAGAATCTCAGCTGCCATAAAGCAGGACAGGACTGCTGCTTACAATGGGGATCAGATAGGATATGTGCAGCCACTGGGACAGAATGCTCTGTTATACAGATAGCTAGAATCTCAGCTGCCATAAAGCAGGGCAGGACTGCTGCTTACAATGGGGATCAGATAGGATCTGTGCAGCCACTGGGACAGAATGTTCTGTTATACAGATAGCTAGAATCTCAGCTGCCATAAAGCAGGACAAGACTGCTGCTTACAATGGGGATCAGATAGGATCTGTGCAGCCACTGGGACAGAATGTTCTGTTATACAGATAGCTAGAATCTCAGCTGCCATAAAGCAGGACAGGACTGTTGCTTACAATGGGGATCAGATAGGAATTTTTTTATTAGTGAAAACTTAACAAAAACAATATTACTTTCAATTCAGAAAGAAACTAAATTTTCAGACCATTTTCAAACTTAAAAAATATCACCAGTTAACAGGTAAAAGTTAATAATTTTCTAGTTTGCAAGAGGTTTCCCATCATGCAAAACTTTCACAAAGTCCTTCTGTCCATGAAAAAGATGTTTAAACCGGCCACAAAGTCCCAAGTCCGACTTCCCATTATTAGGCCATCGCACCACCCGCCTCCCTTTCTCCATACACAAAGTTTTGCATTCACACAGGCTAAGATGGTGATTTTTGGACTTATCTTTAGAAGGCTTTTAAATATCACAGGTACTACCAACAAAAAGCCAATAAGGTCAGTCAAAGATTCACACATCTCCATTTGGATGCATTCAAATAGCTTTGCTTGACTTCTCTTTCCTTCAGGAAACCCAAATCGCTCACCACAGACCTCACTACCTGATCAATAATAACATCTTCCTGGCTAATTGACCTTCTACAGCGGGATTGCCACAGGTGATACCTCATCACTGATATTAATAGGTACATGGTCCCTCTATCCAAGGGGTGTTGGATAGATAAAATACCATAGGCTGCATCAGCATAAGATAGTTGTTTGATGTAAGGAACCTTGAGGGCCTCTGCCAGCCGAGATCGCACAGTTTTTGTCACAGGACAATTCACAAGAAAATGTTCTTGGGTCTCATCAGTAGGACAACCCCATGGGCACACCTTTTCTGCAATATTTAAGTAACGCAAATTGCCCCGGACGAAAAGTCTTCCCTGAAGGGTGAGCCAATTCAGATCAAAATATTTGGGAGGCAGCCTTCTGTCATTGAGCAACTGGAGGCTCAGAGAAAGCATGCCCCCCACACAGTCCCTCAATGCCAAGGGGACAATGAAATAAGTTCTCAGGATTCTGTGATAAATTTGCTTCCTCACAACAGAACTTAGTTCTTCAATTCCTATGTCCCACTTCCTCAAAAGTTTCACTCCCTGCTCAAGATGTGGTGGGAGATGCCATCCACGCACTCGGACTTTCTTCACGCTACCGCCAAGTACCCAATCTCCCACCAGAGGCAATACCCAATTCCTGATGCAACTCTCCCACAGGGAATCAGTTCTTTGGCCCAGGATCCCAAAGTTAAACTTCAGGAAGATGGATCCAAAGACGGCCACTGGACATAACATGCCCAACCCTCCCTCTTTCCTCTGTAGGTAAGTGACACCCTTTTTACTGGATTCAGCCTGTTCCCCCAGATTAACTGGAAGAACAGGCTTTGGATCCGAGCATAGAGAGCTTCAGGCAACGGATACACGTAGGAAACAAACAAAAAAATAGGGACCAGGTAAGTCTTCACGAGCTTCACCCTTTCTCTGTAGGACAGCTTCCACTGCTTCCAACGCTGTACTTTAACATTTCCAGCATCCAACTTGTCTTCCCAGTTTTGCCTACCATCATCTCCCTTCCCAAATTTGATCCCTAAGATTCTAATCTGAGTTGGGGCTGTTGAAAATTCCTGGAGTGGAAAAGCCGGCTCCTCGTTTAAAGACCAAAAAGCTTGAGACTTATCCATGTTGACCAGAGACCCGGAGGCCTCTGAGTAACTTCTGATGGTCTCGGACAGCACTCTCGCATCTTCAGGACAAGAGACTGCTACCGTGACATCATCCGCATAGGCTACTGACCTGAGGGGCTGGCTACAAGGAACAGAAAGACCCCTAATTCCACTCTCCTGCAAACACCTTAAAAAAGGATCGATTGCAAAAACATACAGCAGAGGACTTAAGGGACACCCCTGTCTCACCCCGGCCCCGACCTCAAAGTTTTCGCCGCGCCACCCATTGATAAGTGGAAAGCTTACTGCCCCTTTGTACAAAGCTGAGAGCCATCTAATGAATGTTCCCGGGATGCCATACTTTGTCAAAACGGCCCACAGATACTCATGATCCACTCGATCAAAGGCCTTAGCCTGGTCCAGAGTTAGAAAGTAACACCCAGTATTTTGGACTTTGCACAGCTCCAAGGCTTCCCCAGGGCCGCTCCGGCCATGAGGCAAGGTGAGAATCTTGCCTCAGGCGGCACGGAGCGGCCAGTTACCAGGGGCGGCAAAAAGCCGCCTCTGGTAACTTTAAGAGCCGAATTTCCGTTTTTTAAAACGGAAATTCGGCTCTTCTAGCGCAGCGAGCGCAATAGCGCTCACTGCACTAGCGATGCTGCCCCTCCTCCACCCACTCCGACGCTGGTAGTTAGAAGAGCGGAGCAGGAGGAGGGGCGGCATTGGTGCTGCTGCCTCAGGCGGCAGCAGCCCCTGAAACGTGCCTGGGCTTCCCTAATAGTAAGGATCGCCCCAAAGATGCTCCGCCCTTTCACCGTGCAGAACTGGACAGGAGATAATAAAGTGCCTGAAAATGAACTCAATCTAGTAAAAAGTATCCGTGCAAGAAGCTTCCTATCAGTGTTGAGAAGGGCAATTGGCCTCCAATTCTCAACATGCTTTGGATCCTTGCCTTTTGACAGCAGGATCAAGGAGGATTCTCTCATAGAGGGGGGTAAGATACCCCCTTCCAGGCAGTCTCTAAAAACCTCTACGAGAACCGGAGCCAGCTGATCTTTAAATTTCTTATAAAATTCGGCTGTAAGGCCGTCCGGTCCTGGAGATTTCTTTTTAGCGAGGCAGTCGATGGCAGCTTTGACCTCGTCCTCCGTGATCTCAGCTGTCAAAGGCTCAAAGTCCAAATTTGCTACATTAGGCCCTGGGGTTGCCTCCAGGAAGGACGAAGTCCTCCCCTTATCCAAAGCCTTGGCCCGGAACAGAGAAGCGTAAAAGTCTTTCACAATCCCAAGGATGCCCTCCCTTGATGTTTGTAACTCACCCTTGGGATCAGTCAGACTGGTGACATGCTTCCGCCCAACATTCTCTTTGCAGTTTAAAAAGGGGTCCGGCGAGTGAAAACTCCCATAGTCCCTTTCCTGCACAAGAGATTTGTAACGGCTGTACTGACATTCTCTGATTTGGGCCTTCAGCTGGGCAATTTTTGACCCCGCCACCCCATCCGAAATATAAGACTCCAACTTCTTTAAGAGAGTTAAGTACTTTTTATACTTACTACCCTCCCTACGTACAGATAGCTTACGGAAGAAAGCCCGGAATGAACTTTTTGCGCTTTCCCACCATGATGACACAGTGTCATAAAAATCGACTCTCCCAAATTGATGCTGAAGAAGTGCCTCAAAAGATGTTTGAACAGACTCACCCTCTAAAGAATCCACACTAAGCCGCCAAAGACCCTTACCCCTTGCCGGAATATGTGAGGTCCCAACTGTAAAAGAAAGTGTCAGATGGTCAGAGTATTCTACCACTCCTTCTCTCACATCAGTGAATTCTTCATCTGTCTTGACAAAATGACATGTCCAGATGGCTACTCCTTTCTGCACATCTGTAGGTATGTATCGCCCTCCGGCCACCCCGGGTGGCTACATCAACCAGGCCAACTTGCTGAATAAGCATGTTCAAATAATAACTTTCAGATGTCCTCATTCTTCCAGAATGATCTTCTGGTCTAATAACCTGGTTGAAATCACCAGCCAGAATGACCGGGAGCGATGTGTGCAAAAAAGGTCTGATCTCAGCCAGTAATGCCCTCCTACCTGACATAGACTGTGGCCCATAAATGTTTATGAGATGAAATCGTCTTCCATTTAAGGTGACATCTAACAATAAACAACGGCCAACCTGGATCTCAAGTAGTCTATGTACTTTAATATTGAGACCATCTCGAAACAATATCCCTACTCCTCCACATGGCTCCTCCGCTATGGACCAAAAAGAAGACCCATGTCGCCAGTCAATCTCTGCCTTTCTTATATCTGTCCGAGTAGTAAGTCGGGTTTCCTGAAGGAAAAACACCTCTGCGTTCGAGTTTGCCAGACTTTCAAAAGCCAGAAACCTAGACCTCTGGACTTTAATACTACAAACATTTGAGGTAAGAAATCTAATTGGAGACGCCATCATGAACTTTTGAAAAAATTTTACTCCTTCTTTCTTTTGCTGAAGAAACAGCCTTGCCTCCATATCTTTTTACCTGGGGCCCAAAGGGAAACTGTCCCTCATCTGCATCACCAGCTAAACTTTCCACTGGATTTTTTGAAATATCTGCAGTGCCTCCTATACCTTTTTTACTCACTGGCTGTTCACCACCTTCTCTAGTTCTCTTTTTTGAAGCCAGTTGGATTTCCATAAGCTCAGGCTCCAACTCTCTTTGATCTCCCTCATTCTCTGTCCCTTCTTCCTTCTCCAACCTCTCAAACTCCTCTCGTTCTTCCCTTTCTGCCCTATCACCCCAGGACTCAATGTCTAGCACTGAGAATTTATTCCCAGTACTGAGCGAGAATGTAAGTACCTCTGAGCCACTTTCTCCTGGATCAAGCTGATGGGCGTGTTTTTTTGTTTTTTTCTTTTGATAGATTTTCCAACCTTCTCCTTCCAATTTCTCTTGACTTGCAGCCTTAACTTCCTTCCCTCTTACCTCCTTTTCTGGCCTCTTTCCTCTTTTCTGACTGTTTACAGGTCTTTGCTTTTTGGAAACACCTTCCTGTGATAGGGGCGGCTTTGTGTCCTGTTC
The DNA here is from genome assembly GCA_038501925.1 of Xenopus petersii. NCBI lineage: Eukaryota > Metazoa > Chordata > Amphibia > Anura > Pipidae > Xenopus > Xenopus petersii. Next base: position 152,514,876 of record CM076676.1, read on the forward strand.
CTTTTCTCTTTCTCCTCCCACCGGCTGCATTTCCCTTCTCATTTCCCTATCTATCTCAGGGAACAGTTTGACAATATTGTGGTAGGCTTCAGGGCACCTTCTATGAGAATGGCCAATTCTGTTACACAAATTGCACCTGACTCGGTCACAGCTTTCTGCCTCATGGCCTTTCGCATTACAAAGTGCACATTTTAGAACTTTACAAGCTCTTGCCAAATGGTTTCCAGCCCCACATTTAAAGCATCGGCGCGGCTGGCCAACATAAAAGCATGTACCTTTCTCCTTGCCTATGAAGAAAGAATTGGGCAGATGAGTTGGTACATGGTCTACTACTTCTAACTTCACCTGCGTGCGCCAAGCACCTGCCCAGACATTGTCTTCATCATATATTTTAACTAAAGGAGTCAAAACAGTGCACTGGCGCCGTAACCAAACCAAAATGTCCTCCTGGGGAATTGCATAATTTTTCATGATTATTGTGATATTTTTGGTTTCTGGCTTGGTCATCGGTATAACCACTAAATCATCCCAGTTTTGATGACCTGCTCTCTTTTGTACATTGTATATCTTCCAGAAATGGTCTAATGCTTCTGGCAATTTAAATGTAACATCAAAATCAATCTCTGTCTGTGCCATAACGGCCGATAAGTCATCTGGTGAGAACCCCATTCCATCTAATATGAGGGATCTTACAATAAAGCGCCTGGGGGGGGCATCCTCTTTAGTACCATCCCACTTTATCTTAACCCAGTTCTTTCTCTTAAAGGGCTCATTGTCTGACAAATCTGGAACTGGGAACAACCTTCTTTTCTCCCAAAAGGATGCAGGGTTTCTTTGTACACGATCACCACCTACTTGGATTGATTCTACTTCTACAGAAGCTGCCTCCGCCTGATCCACCTGAACTTGCCTATTACCTGCTAATTCCCCAGCAGAAAGGTTACCTGCATTCCCACTCACTTGCACTTCCACTCTTTCACTCTCACAGCTCCTTCCTTGCACCCCTTCACCCATCACACCATTCAAACCATTCTCCATTGCGCCGATCTCCACTGCGCTGATCTCCACTGTGCCGCTTTTCAGTGCACCGATCTCCACTGTGCCGCTCTCCATTGTGCCACTCTCTTTAACATTTGTAGATGATTTTGTTGAAACTTCCATTTCACTTTCTTCTCCTGCTTCCAGGACTCCTTCACGCTGTTTCTCACTTCTCACAGAAGCAGACTCGCATGGTGACTTCACATTAAGTTTGCCTTTAACCTTTGGTAAATCTGGAAAATCTTGATCCGATGATAACTCAAAAGTTCTTTCAATGTGTAGATCTTGTTTCTGTTTATTTACTTTAAAGGTTTTAATTACAGATTTGCTCTTTTCCTGATTATCCGCATCTTTCTGATCAAAAGCCATGTTTTGCCAGTTTACCTTTCCTCTGTCCCTTTGCATTTTTGGGGGTAACGGTTTGATAAACTCCGTTTCACTCCCGGATGAGCCGGGGCTATTGGATGTACTTGCTTGGTGGGATTTTTGCAGAACAGGCTTTGATACAGAACCACGGACATTAGATCCCATTGTTTCAAATCGTTGTTTATTTTGGTAGATCTCTTTCCATGGACCGACATCTTTATACAGCTCACTTATTTGAAAATCAATGTCAGCAAGTTCACCCCTTAACTCATCTCTCTTCTGTGTGTTTAATGCTTTCATTTTGCCTTCAGAAACTGCTAACACATTTGTTAAGGATTTGATTGCCAACTGCAGTTTTTTCTTTTTATTTTGCAAGGTGGCTAGTTCCTTTAAGGCTTCAGCTACTTTTTCAGCAGTTAGCATTTCTTTAACTTTGCCTTTAATTTTGGGTTCTTTTGTGTCTGTACCTTTAATAGACAGTACCTTCTCTTCAGTCAACCCCCCTTCACAGAGTCCATGAGCTTTGCCGAGTTTGCATAAACCATGCTCCTTTACTGGCTCTTGTGCTTTACATACAACTCCTTTACTGGTGTTATTATCAATGCTGGTACCAGGGCTCACACCAGGGTTGCTGCCTTCTGAGCTCAGGGGATACAATGGTGCAATGGTGCAAACTGCACTTCTCCTCCCTCCACTGCTACAGGCGCTATCTGCTCCATGGTCTGGAGATGTGGGGGCACCAGTGCAAGGTCTGGCAGCTGTATCTGGGGTCCCAGTCTCTTGGCAAGTCGGCTGTAACACATACATTGGAGGGTTAATTGCTTCACCTGACTCCTCCCACACCTGGCCAACTGATTCCAGCTCACACAGTGGAGCCTCTGCTTGTTTCTCAGCACAGCCCTGGATTCCCTGCTGCTCACAGGCCCCAGACACAAACTTCTGGGGGGGATTTTGGCAAAAGTTCAAATCATTCTGCACAGTTTCCTTACGCTTTGCTGTTATATTTGTCTGTATCACATTAACCTGTTTCTTTTCAGGCATTTCTACACTCACTGCTTGTAACTTATAATCAGTCTCAGAAGAAATTAAAGGCACAGTTTGCATTTCCATACCTTTGTGTTCTTGCTGATTTCTTTCTCCATCAGACACCAACACTTGTTTTCCTTGCATCTCTTTACATTGCTTGCCATCCTTTTTCCCTTTTACCGAAGGGTTAGTCTTTGCTGCTCCAGGGGGATTGATCTTTCCTTTAGGGGCACCTCTGCGGGCTTCCACCTCCTGAGCACGAGCTGCTGCTGCGCTTCTTTGCTTCTGCCTCCTTGTTTCTGCCACAAACTTCTCCACCTCCATCTCACTCTCACTGCTGGTTTTTCCCCGAGGTGTTGTTGGGGTCCCAGCAGATGAGGATCTTAGCCTTGGCCTTGAGATTTCAGCCACATGGCTAGGCCCCAAAGCCTGGGCCTCAGTTTTGTGGGTAGCCCGTCCAGCCCTAGCAGGGCCTGGGCTTGTTCCAGACATCAACAGAGCTTACTGATACACCACCTCTTCCACTGGGGATCAGATAGGATCTGTGCAGCCACTGGGACAGAATGTTCTGTTATACAGATAGCTAGAATCTCAGCTGCCATAAAGCAGGACAGGACTGCTGCTTACAATGGGGATCAGATAGGATCTGTGCAGCCACTGGGACAGAATGTTCTGTTATACAGATAGCTAGAATCTCAGCTGCCATAAAGCAGGACAGGACTGCTGCTTACAATGGGGATCAGATAGGATCTGTGCAGCCACTGGGACAGAATGTTCTGTTATACAGATAGCTAGAATCTCAGCTGCCATAAAGCAAGACAGGACTGCTGCTTACAATGGGGATCAGATAGGATCTGTGCAGCCACTGGGACAGAATGCTCTGTTATACAGATAGCTAGAATCTCAGCTGCCATAAAGCAGGACAGGACTGCTGCTTACAATGGGGACCAGATAGGATCTGTGCAGCCACTGGGACAGAATGTTCTGTTATACAGATAGCTAGAATCTCAGCTGCCATAAAGCAGGACAGGACTGCTGCTTACAATGGGGATCAGATAGGATCTGTGCAGCCACTGGGACAGAATGTTCTGTTATACAGATAGCTAGAATCTCAGCTGCCATAAAGCAGGACAGGACTGCTTCTTACATGTCTGATTAGCAAAAGAGAAGGTTGTGTAATGGGTCTCACTACACAAAAAAATGGCAGTTGCTGAAATATTACTTACAATTTTTGCACAAGTCTTGAAGAACATACTTTCATTTCATCAGATCTAAAAAGAAAACTCTTTTAAAGGCGAACTTCACCCAGAAACAGTTTTTGATAAAAGGAAATATGATTCTAAGCAATAGGGATGGGCGAATAAATTCGCCATGGTTAAATTCGCGGCGAATTTCTGCGTTTCGCCGCGGGCGAATTTTTCGCGAAATTGCGGCAAAAATTCGCCTCGCGACTCGTTTCGCCGCGCGTCGAAATTTTCGTCGCGCGACGAGCCACGACGCCGCTAATGCGCGTCAAAACAAAAAGACGCGCGACGAACTAAACATCACCCACAGCAGCCAATAAGATGTGAGCCATCCCTGAGCCAACCCACTGGCTATATAAGGAGCTGCAGAGGCGGCCATTACTCGTGGCGTTTCTGGTAGAGGTAGAGAGAGCAGGATAGTGAGAGATTTGTGTGTGATTTAGCTAGTGGAGTTTGTGTAGAGAGCTTTTTTTTTTTCTGAGTCAGTGCAAGTGGAGGTTGTGGATTTCAGTTTACTGTTTTCCCTCTTCTGCTTGCCTGCTCACCACCCAATAGCCCTTTTTAGGGCTAACTGTCTTTGTCTTTGTCTGTGCTGGTGTGTGTACTCCTTGTGGGTGCACACTTCTGCTGAGGGGATTTAGTTGAGGGTTTTATTTTTTTCTCCTTTCCTTCCCCGAAATATCCAAACCCCCCCCCTTATATATATATATTTTTTTTTAAGTTTAGTTGCCCAATATGACGGGCCGTGGGAGAGGGGGGATGGGTGGTGGTGGTGGGAAGAAGGGTGGGTTAGGGATGGGTGGTGGTGGTGGTGGGAAGAAGGGTGGGATAGGGACGACCAGGGGCTCAGTGTAGGCACTCAGACAGAGCATGCCTACTACGACCAGACTGAGCTCCTGGTCACCCTAGTTCATCAAGTAAATGCCATGCGGCAAGAGCTGGGAGAGGTTAGGGACATTGTTGACAACCTCCAGAGGGTTGTTGCTCCTCCTCCTCCTCCTCCACTTTAATTTATTTATTATTTGTTACAGCACCAGTTGTGCTATATGTTGTGAATTAAAAAAATTTTTTATATCTCTATATTTTGAGTTCATTTTTCATTTGACTAAACTAATACTCACATGGTACTTGGAATTGTTTGGATTCTAATAACACAACGATGACTATTCTTAATCGGAGTCATTAAAATTACATTACATAGTATTTCAGAATCATTACAATTACATGATGTAAATATAAGGTTCATTCACATAAACATATGGTTTATTCATTTTTATCTGAGATACAAAGCATCCAGATACTATCTGTTCAGATTTATTAGTTGTACTTGTGTTAGTAATCTACTATTAGATATTTGAAGTACAGATGGTACTTTTTGGTTAAACAGAGATATAGAGTAGTAGTAGATACCATTACCAGTTGACCAGAGGTAATGTGAAAAAATCCACAAACGTTAAAAGTTTAAGAAACTTGCAAAATGGGAGCCATTTTTTCAAGATAGGAGTCCTCTAACAATGCAGGGCATGTGTGTAGCAGTATACTAAGTGAAACACGCATGTGTATTGGTCTTCCCATGGAGTCCAATCCAATTCAGCACATTCAGACACAAATAGTGATGGGCGAATCTGTCGCGTTTCGCTTCGCCGAATAATTCGCGAATTTCCAGCGAAATTCGCGAAACGGCGAAAAATTCGCGAAACGAGTCGCGCGAGCCCGATTTTGTCGCGCGTCAAAATATTTTGTCGCGGACGCAAGTATGTGTTATAACGCGCGACGTTATTTTTGACGCGCAGTGCAATTTGATGAAGCCCATCTTCTATGGGTGTTTTGTTTGTATAACCTTTTTTCATCTTTGGGCCTACAAATAAAAATTTTCCCCTTAGTTTCAAGCTTTGTAGTCTGTGATGATAAATGAACATGGTATCTTTTGCTTTGTGTCTGAATGTGCTGAATTGGATTGGACTCCATGGGAAGACCAATACACATGCGTGTTTCACTTAGTATACTGCTACACACATGCCCTGCATTGTTAGAGGACTCCTATCTTGAAAAAATGGCTCCCATTTTGCAAGTTTCTTAAACTTTTAACGTTTGTGGATTTTTTCACATTACCTCTGGTCAACTGGTAATGGTATCTACTACTACTCTATATCTCTGTTTAACCAAAAAGTACCATCTGTACTTCAAATATCTAATAGTAGATTACTAACACAAGTACAACTAATAAATCTGAACAGATAGTATCTGGATGCTTTGTATCTCAGATAAAAATGAATAAACCATATGTTTATGTGAATGAACCTTATATTTACATCATGTAATTGTAATGATTCTGAAATACTATGTAATGTAATTTTAATGACTCCGATTAAGAATAGTCATCGTTGTGTTATTAGAATCCAAACAATTCCAAGTACCATGTGAGTATTAGTTTAGTCAAATGAAAAATGAACTCAAAATATAGAGATATAAAAAATTTTTTTAATTCACAACATATAGCACAACTGGTGCTGTAACAAATAATAAATAAATTAAAGTGGAGGAGGAGGAGGAGGAGCAACAACCCTCTGGAGGTTGTCAACAATGTCCCTAACCTCTCCCAGCTCTTGCCGCATGGCATTTACTTGATGAACTAGGGTGACCAGGAGCTCAGTCTGGTCGTAGTAGGCATGCTCTGTCTGAGTGCCTACACTGAGCCCCTGGTCGTCCCTATCCCACCCTTCTTCCCACCACCACCACCACCCATCCCTAACCCACCCTTCTTCCCACCACCACCACCCATCCCCCCTCTCCCACGGCCCGTCATATTGGGCAACTAAACTTAAAAAAAAATATATATATATAAGGGGGGGGGTTTGGATATTTCGGGGAAGGAAAGGAGAAAAAAATAAAACCCTCAACTAAATCCCCTCAGCAGAAGTGTGCACCCACAAGGAGTACACACACCAGCACAGACAAAGACAAAGACAGTTAGCCCTAAAAAGGGCTATTGGGTGGTGAGCAGGCAAGCAGAAGAGGGAAAACAGTAAACTGAAATCCACAACCTCCACTTGCACTGACTCAGAAAAAAAAAAAGCTCTCTACACAAACTCCACTAGCTAAATCACACACAAATCTCTCACTATCCTGCTCTCTCTACCTCTACCAGAAACGCCACGAGTAATGGCCGCCTCTGCAGCTCCTTATATAGCCAGTGGGTTGGCTCAGGGATGGCTCACATCTTATTGGCTGCTGTGGGTGATGTTTAGTTCGTCGCGCGTCTTTTTGTTTTGACGCGCATTAGCGGCGTCGTGGCTCGTCGCGCGACGAAAATTTCGACGCGCGGCGAAACGAGTCGCGAGGCGAATTTTTGCCGCAATTTCGCGAAAAATTCGCCCGCGGCGAAACGCAGAAATTCGCCGCGAATTTAACCATGGCGAATTTATTCGCCCATCCCTAGACACAAAGCAAAAGATACCATGTTCATTTATCATCACAGACTACAAAGCTTGAAACTAAGGGGAAAATTTTTATTTGTAGGCCCAAAGATGAAAAAAGGTTATACAAACAAAACACCCATAGAAGATGGGCTTCATCAAATTGCACTGCGCGTCAAAAATAACGTCGCGCGTTATAACACATACTTGCGTCCGCGACAAAATATTTTGACGCGCGACAAAATCGGGCCGCGCGACTCGTTTCGCGAATTTTTCGCCGTTTCGCGAATTTCGCTGGAAATTCGCGAATTATTCGGCGAAGCGAAACGCGACAGATTCGCCCATCACTACTAAGCAACAGTCTGATATATGTCTATTAAAAATTATCTGTAGATTTAAAGTAAAATGTATGTGTCATATCTATTGTTGTTCATCTTTCAATTAACTTTTAGTATGATATAAGAGAGTGATATTCTGAGAAATTTAATTTTTTATAACTTGTGGTTTTTAAGTTATTTAGCTTTTTATTCAGCAGCTCTCTAGTTTGCAATTTCAGCCATCTGGTTGCTAGGGTACAACTTACCCTAACAACCATGCATTGATTTGAATAAGAGACTGGAATATGAATAAGACAGGCCTGAATAGAAAGATGAGTAATAAAAAGTAGCAATAACAATAAATGTGTAGCCTTACAGCGCAATTGTTTTTTTTAAGATGGTTTCCTGAATAGAAAAATTAGTAATAACAAGTAGCAATAAAGATTTTCAGAGCATTTGCTTTTAGATGGGGTCAGTGACCCCTTGCTTGAAAGCTGGAAAGAGTCAAAAGAAGAAGGCAAATAATTTATAAACTGTAAAAAAGAAGGCCAAATGATAAGTTGCTTATAATCAGCCATTCTATAATATACTAATAATTAACTTAAAGGTGAACGACCCCTTTAAAATCAGTATGTATCTGTTTGTTTCTATTTTCTGCTGTGTCTGACTCCTGAAACAATGTAGCAGAATTCAGCCGATTAACTGGCTTGGGAGAAAATCAACTTCTGCAACATTGTTCCCAGAGTCAGACCCAAAAAGATTCTGCTTTTCAACAGCAAATATTCCAGGTTCTCATCTATTATATACAGGGCCAAACTGGGGGGGCTCGGGGCCCACCGGAACCGCTGTCCAGGGCCCCCCTCCGGCCTCCCCGCCCGCCTCCTACTATGAGGTGCCGTTTGGTGTGCACATATGAGGGCGCGCTTGGCACAATCCGCACGCACCACAGGCGGAGCGACGCCTAAAAGTTTTTTTATTTTGCGGAATCCCATGTGGAGAGGGGAGTTGGGGCCCACCGGATTTTTTCCCGGTGTCCCGCCAGGCCAGTCGGACACTGATTATATATTTCTAAGAATTATTACAGTGAGTGAATTTTTCTCATGTATCACAGCCCAGTAACCTGAGGTGCAGCAGCAAAACCACCGAATGGTGTAACTTTCCCATAACAAACTTCACTTGTGGGAACTAAATGCTATTTTGGCTCATGAGTGGTGACCGTTCCACCCACATATGACTAATAGCTCTGTAAGGAACATACACTAATATTGTCTATTATGACATTAATTATGGCCATGTCATTGTGGGGAAATCACATGGAACTGTGGGAAATTAGTAATAGCTCTCTAGCACTATGCAATGGAGCAATGTGATTGGTCAGCTGGTAAAGCATGTGATCTTGGGGACAGCAGATTAAATCTCAGCACCTTTGACAACCACTGAATGAATGAACATAATTTGCATCTTCATCCCTTAACTCAGCGGTGCCCAAAAGGTGGACCGGGATCTATCATTAGACCTTTATCTGGCGATTAGTGATGGATGCATTTATTCACCAGGTGCGAATTTGCGGTGAATTTGCCCGTTTTGCCGCAGGCAAATCAATTTGAGAATCTACAGCAGAAATTTTGGTGCTGGCGACGGTTTTGGTTGTCGCCGGGAGCAAAATCGATGTTTCGCTAATTTTTCGCCAGTTCCGAGAATTTCGCTGTAAATTTGAAAAATTCGTGGCAAAGCAAAGCGGGACAAATTCGCCAATCACTACTGGTGATTAATAGATCTCAAGACACTGTCTAAATCACCCTCCTGTTTCATGCTTTTCATTTAGATATTTACCCCCATATGTAATATAAGGCACTAAGTTTGTCCAGGAGCAGTAACCCATGACAACCAATAAGATTCTTGCATTTAAACAGGTGACTAGTAAATGCTACCAGCTGATTGGTTGTTATGGGTTACTGCCCCAGGGCAAATTTAGTGCCTTTTATTACATAACCCCATTATTATGTTAAGGTTACATAAGAAATGGTTGTCTTTTAAATACAGTAATATACATTTCTTATAAATCAATATAATATTTAAGTAATATTTTCCATGGAACAGAATGCTAACCGTGATATTAATGGGACAACATCACTAAAAGTAGTTCCTGCATTAGTAAAGTATGGGCACTCCTGTGTTAATTCTACTAGAAAATCATGTGAACATTAAATAAACCCAATAGGCTGGTTTTGCCTCCAATAAGGATTAATTATATCTTAGTTGGGATCAAGTACAAGTTACTGTTTTATTATTACTGAGAAAAAGGAAATCAGTTAAAAAAAATGCGGATTATTTGGAAAACATGGAGTTTAGGAGAGATGGCCTTTCCGTAAGTCTGAGCTTTCTGGATAATGGGTTTCCAAATAATGAATCTCACACCTGTAATATGAAATTGTGTCATATGAATGGTCCAATGGGGGGTATAAAGATTTTAGGAGAGGCATACTAAAGCTCAAACCCCTTGAAAATCAGTAATACACGTTTGTTGCATTTAGTTGTAACCTATGGAATTCAGTATTCTGATTGGTCAGATAGAATAGTGCCCATTGTGGGTAGGGAGGACTTGGGGTAGGACTGGGATGTCTGGAACACACTGGGGCTGACTTCAAGGGCCTATCACCACCCTCTGGGTGACCCTTGACCGCCCCTATACATTTTTAGCTCCCTTTACGTCTATGATCAGGGAGACGGGATGGTCTGGGCAAGGACGGGGGCGGTGTGGGTGCCGGAGCAGACATGGATATGGGCTGTGGAACTGGGCTGAGATGTCGGGTTTTTTTTCCAGTGTCCTGACACTTTCCAAATCTGACACTTGGGGGACAGAAGTATTGTTGCTGATCTGCTCATAGATGAGAGGGAGGTCTCTTCTGTTGCCTTCTGTGTCCATAGGAATTATCTGTGGTAGAAATGAAACATCACAAGAGACGTGGCTCGGAGATAAGCAGGGCCGCAGAGGTCTGATGTCATTTTAACTAAAATCCACAGTAGATGTTCTCATGGATAAGAGGAGAGGTCATGAGAAGGTCTGGATCAGGCTGCTGGACCTTTCTCAACAATGGTTGTAAAGGGACCCATCTCAGTAAGGTGTGCTCATGTCTGAGCTCCTTGAATGGGAATAATAATAAAAATAATTATTTTCCTATCGTCTTTCTGTCAAGTATTCATGCCCTTCCCACTCCCATCCCTCTTTTTTTGGCACATCAGCAATTCCTTTCCCTGCAGGTTTCCTGTAGGGATGCACCGAATCCACTTTTTTGGATTCGGGCCGAACCCCCGAATCCTTCGCTAAAGATTCGGCCGAATACCGAACCCGAACCCTAATTTGCATATGCAAATTAGGGGTGGGAAGGGGAAAACAGTTTTTACTTCCTTGTTTTCTGAACAAAAAGTCACGTGATTTCCCTCCCCACCCCTAATTTGCATATGCAAATTAGGGTTCGGATTCGGTTCGGCTGGGCAGAAGGATTCGGCCGAATCCGAATCCTGCTGAAAAAGGCCGAATCCTGGCCGAATCCCGAACTGAATCCTGGATTCGGTGCATCCCTAGTTTCCTGGTTGCACAACAGAAGGTGAGATCGGCCCATCCCAGGAGACACATTATTCTGGTACCCAGGAAATGTGCAACAATATAGTGAGTTATGGGAATGATTGTTGAAGTCAAGTCAAGTGGATTTTATTGTCATTTCAGCCATATACAGTAAATACATTACATAGTCACAAAATGTTTGGGAATCCCATGAGAAGACGCATTAACATCAGTTCCTGGTTGAAATATTAAAGAAGGAATTGTATCTAGTTATGGATGAAGCATCAGTCCTCCTAGATTTCCAGATGAGCAACAATATTGAACATATTCATATAAGCCATGCTATTCATATATATTCAGACGATTCCAAATTAAACTTCAAAATCATGTTGGTTTACAATAGAGCAAATTATTAAAGGATAAGTAAACCTTGAAAATCGGTGAATGTAAAATTGATGTCGGGGGCTATTCTAAGAACCTTTGCAATGTACATTATTTCTTTTAATTCCGAGATATTAAAGGATACATGTACTGTTTAAGGGATTCTGTGATGATTTTTATGATGTTGTTTTTATTTCTAAATGACACTGTTTACACTGCACATAATTCACTGTACAATATAAAATGTCATTCCTGAAGCTGCAAGTGTATTTAGTTGTAATATTGGTGTGTAGGTGCATCTCAGGTCATTTTGCCTGGTCATGTGATTTCAGAAAGAGCCAGCACTTTAGGATGGAACTGCTTTCTGGCAGGCTGTTGTTTCTCCTACTCAATGTAACTGAATGTGTCTCAGTGGGACCTGGATTTTACTATTGAGTGTTGTTCTTAAATCAAAGAGTATTTGAGTGGCACACACCTGGTTCAATCTTCTCACTTGTTTGGGTGCACCTCCCGCAGTGTCCTCCCCCACTGGAATACAGGTATCCAAAAAACGAAATGGGCAGCACTCCAAATAAACGGGTCTTTTTCAAGCTAGAATAACATTATACAAATTCTCCTTTTTATACAATATTATCATAGCACCCAAACAAAAAACATTGTTTCACTTATCTGACACTATTGGTAGTCCAATTTCAGAAAAAGTAGCAAAACGTATCCTCAGATACAGATACTCAAAAAAACATTAAAAATAAATTAAAACCATCTAAATGATCTAAAAACAGGAGATAAATCATATTCCAGATTAAGCCCATTTGGTGTTCAGGTATCCAATTTTCTAATCCACCATGCCTCTTTGTAAAGTAATTTTTTAACCCTATTGCCTCCTCTTCTCATCTTCTGGACAGCATCTAAAATCTGGAATTTTAATTGCAGTACAGTATGTCCTAATTCCACAAAATGTTTAGCTATTATTATTATTATTATTATTATTATTAACATGTATTTATATAGCACCAACATATTGCGTAGCACTGTAAAGTAAATGTGATTATACAACTACATCACATGAATTACATATATAGAATATATGGAGTAACAGACATCACAATCAATACAGGTACAAAAAGGTGAGGAAGGCCCTATGCATAGGCATACAGTCTAAAGGGGAGGGAGTAATACACAAGGTGTGGGAGTGGACAAGATCGAAGTAAGTGGGTGAGAAATGTGGTACTGTATGTGGTGTTGCGTTTGGTAGTTAAGCAGAGTGAGGGGAGGCTTCTCGAAAGAAGTGCGTTTTCAGAGATTTTTTGAAAGCAGAAAGGTTGGGAGAAAGTGGGACAGAGCGTGGGAGAGCGTTCCAGAGGAGGGGTGCAGCCCTTGCAAAGTCTTGAATGCGAGCATGTGAGGAGGTAATGAGAGAAGAGTTGAGTAGCAGGTCAGTAGAGGAGCGTAGTAAGTGATTGGGTGAGTATATAGAGATGAGTTCAGAGATGTAGGGTGGGGCAGAGTTATGAAGTGCTTTGAATGTCAGGGTCATTAATTTGAATTTGATTTTCATTATGGACTGGAGAGGTGACAGTCTCTGGAGGGGGAGGCCAATTAAAAGAGAGTTACAGTAGTCTAGACGCGATATGATGAGAGAGTGAATAAGAATTTTGGCAGCATCTTGGGTGATAAATGATCGTATTTTGGATATGTTCCTTAGGTGGAAGTGACATGATTTAATAAGTGACTGGATATGAGGAGTGAATGACAGGGCAGAATCTAGGATAACCCCAAGGCACCGGGCCTGGGGAGAGGGGGTGATAGTGGAATTGTTAACTATGATGGATGACGTTTTCATAATATGGGAGGGGCCAGCTACCGGCTGGTCCATTTTTTTTACACTTTATAGATGACTTATGTTCCCTAATCCTATCTCTGGCCATACGTGAGGTCTGCCCCACATAAACTAAGCCACACGGGCATTTTATGACATAAACCATGAATGTGGTAGTACAAGAATAATGGGCAGAGATAGGAACAGGGATGCCACTTCTTGGGTGGTAAATAACCTCTCCCGTTTGTATGTTGCTACAATTACATGAGCAACAGGCAAACGTACCCTTCTTCACCGGACGCAATACTGTCTGTTTGTTCACCTTTCCTGGACCCATATCCGCCTTAACCAACATGGAGCCAATCGTGCCTTTCTATAAGACATGACTGGTGGATTTTGAAAGGCAGGGATTTCTCCCAAATTTGTTTTTAGGGTACCCCAATGTTTTCAAATAATTTTGCTAATGTTGTCACTTAATGTATTGTAAACCGAAATAAAGGGTATTCCAGAATTATTTTCTCTCTCTCTCTTTTCTTTAAAAGCTGCTCCCTATCAACCTTCTCCACGTCTCCTCTTTGTCCATCCACCACTGCCCTTGGATAATTCCTAGAAAGAAATTTCTCAGACATTTCATCCATTCTTACTTTTGATAGTTTATCATCAGAGACGATCCGTTTCACACGTGTAAACTGTTACTTAGGTAATGATCTTTTAATCTGTGGTGGATGAAAAGAGGAGAAATGTAAAGAGTATTTTTATCCTTAGTGAATAAATCTGTGTGAAGTTTAGTATCAACCACATATACTCTGGTGTCAAGGAAAGCAATCTCCTGTGAATCAATATGTACAGTAAACTTGCTGAATTCATTTCCCGATGAAATTGTTCTAAGGACAAATGTGGCCCCTCCCATATTATGAAAACGTCATCTATGTAGCGTAACCATTTTATACAGTGTTTTTTGAACAACTGATTGGCATAGATGAACTTCTCTTCAAATTCAATATATTCGCATAGGAGGAAGCCACGTTTTAATCCATGCTGTTCTTAAAGGACCAGTAACACCAACATTTTTTATCTAAAAATTCCATTCCAAATGCTAAAATAATAGCCATACCCTAATACATTGATATAAATTACCTAGCTGTTTTTTTCTTTCAAAAAATGTCAAAATAGCCTTTCTCCATAGCTCTCTGAAAAACGGCGAAAAGGCGACCAGTTCCCACAGCGTGCTCGCTCCCGACGTGTTCCTCCCCATAGAACCGGAAGTGAGGAACAGGAAGCCGGGAGGTAAGGTATTGACAGTCCGAGCGAGAACTGCCGAGGGGAGGGAGAGAGACTACAGGGAGGGAAAGGCAGTGTGTGCAGACAGACTGCCGTGATAGAAATGCTGGGCGGAACAGAATCGCTGGGTAGAAGAGTGGGCTAGAGGCTGCTCTAAGATAAGAAATGGTTCGTGGGATCAAACGGAACGGCTGGACAAACGAGCCGGTAGAGATACAGAAAAGCTGCAGGGGGGGAGGAGAGACATAAATTGTAGAAAGAAGTGAAAGGCTTGTGAAGAGAGTCTGCAGGGCGAGAGAGAGAGACATGCTGTGTAAAGGGAACAGAACGGCTGTTTGTCCTGAAGTTTGTGACTGAAGTTTATCAGAGCACAAGTCACATGACTGGGGGCAGCTGGGAAATTGACAATATTTCTAGCCTCATGTCATATTTCAAAATTAAATATAAAAAAATCAGTTTGCTCTTTTAAGAAACGGATTCCAGTGCAGAATTCTGCTTGAGCAGCACTATTAACTGATGTGTTTTGAAAAAAAACATGTTTTCCCATGACAGTATCCCTTTAAGGACCTCATCTCATCTTATAGTACATGAAGTACATAAAGTCGGATCCCCTGTCCACAAACTTTCCAGATATCTCTCATCACTCGAGGTTATTTGTCTAACCCTCAGGAATTGGCCTTTAGGGATATCTCTAATAGTGGTTGGAACATGGGAACTAACCAGATAGCAGCTCCTTAAAAAGGATTGAAAAAATTTATTATAGGATTTTGAAACAGTGGAGACCAGGCAGGGGGTGGGGCCGTGACATCAGGGGGTGGGGCTATGATGCAGCAATCGGCGATTGGCCAATTGCCGTGTCAATCAAGGGAATCCTGCCTTGTTTCCCTTTGTTTGGAAAATGGGGCAGGAAGTTTTGACCTTCAAAATACCGGGCTGTCCGGGTCAAAACCGATCAGATGGCAACAATAATTTACTAGCAAGAAAAACAATAAGGAGCAGGTTGAACAGCGCATTCCCCTCATTAGTGAATATGGCCCTTTAAGTAAAAAGTTGGAGAAAGTGATGACACAACACTGGTCAATATTACACAAAGATCATTTTCCTATAAACGGGGTAGGAATCGAGCAGATCACTTGGTTAAATCAGATATTTGTTTAGGTAAAAATTAAATGTGGTTTTTGGGCCCCCAACATATGGAACGACCCTGTGATTCGGGGTCGGGGGTCTGTGTATTAAACTGTCCCTGTGGGATGATATGTGTAGGACAGACCTCCAGGAATATCAGGATACGAGAACATAAATATTCAATAACTACTTATGACCATGACAATAAAAAACAAACTCACCAGTGGGGAAACGTTTTTATTCACACAAACACAGTCCCGCCACATTACGGTTGTTGTATTGGAGGAAGTGAGGGTCCCAGAAAGGGGTGGGGCCAGAAAGTGGCTCCTCCTACAATGTGAGTCAAAATGGATTCACAAGTTGGGGACACTGGGACCATTAGGAATAAATGAAGATTAACGTTTGAAGTGCTTTTTAAAATACATGACTTAACTATTGGACTGAACAGACACTTGTTTAATATATGGACTAATTGATGCCATGTGAATGATGCAACTACAGGTAGGAAAATACGACCTTGGCTTTACACACAGTTTTATTGAACATATACAGATGTAATGTGTAGGTGCTGTTAGAGAGTTGGCCACTAGATGGCAATACTAAATTGTTTCTTTGTTAACCTATGTACCTGGCCATACATGGTAAACTTGTTGGTGGGGTGTAGGGTTTGTATGTTGTCTTGTTTATTTCACGTCTTTATGCACCTGAGGAAGGCTGTTATACTGAAACATGTTGTGTAAAACACTCCTGCAATTAACACACAATGATGTTATGATTGACACTGTGCTCTCTGGATTCAATTTTACTTTACTCCTGACAACTTCCTTGACTATTTGGTAGGGTTGCCACCTTTTATAAAAAAAATTACTGGCTGCCGGGAGCGGGGCCTCAAAGGGGCGGGAAGTGACGTCAAAAGGGGCGGGGCCACGGATGCTAGAAGAGGCAAAAGAAAAGGTAAATTTACAGGGGATTGGGAGCGGGCCGAGGGGGTCTTTTTAAGGGTATTACAAATTTACCGGCAGTTACATTGCCGGTAAATTTGTAATACCGGCCCCGGCCTTGGCAGGTATTTTACCGGCTACTTCTTGGTGGTGGGTTTGCCACCTTTTCATATATTTTCTACCGGTTGGTGGTGGGGGCGTGAACAAAAGGGGCGGGCTGTGATGAAAAGGGAGTGGGCCATGACAGAAAAGGGGCGGGTTGTGACATAAAAGGGGCAGAGCCACATTGTAGCAATGGCCAGAAGGAGCAGAACTAGGTTTGCCACCTGGCCGGTATTTTACTGGCCTAGCCTGTCTACAAGAAAAACCCTTGGCCCTCCGGCAGAAACGTACCTCTCCTTCGTCTTCTGCCCCTTTTACGATGGAGCCCCGCCCCTTTCACATCACATATGTGGCTCCACCCCCTTTTTATGTCACAGCCCGCCCATTTACCCGTGGCTCTGGCCGGTAAATTTTTTTCAAAAAAAGTGGCAACCCTAAGCAGAACAGTTACGTTTCCAGTGCATTGGGGGCTGGCCAAGGGGTTTTGTTTCAAAATACGGAAAACAGAGTAAGGCCATAGAAAAAACTATAAAAAAGTACTGGCCAATTCTTCAACAGGATACAAAGTATGGGCATCTTTTCCGTTTACCTCCTATGTTTTGCTATACAAGAGGGCGCACACTTAAAGACACGCTATGCCCCTCAGATAGTCAGGAGAAAAGGGAGTATCGTTTCATGGGTAAACCCAAAAAAGGCACGTTTCCTTGTTTGAATTGCATATGCTGTGCCTCTATTGTAAAGGGAAACACAGTGAGCCATCCAACTAAGGGTACACAGATTAAACTGAGACACTATACCACCTGTGAATCTAAATTTGTGGTGTACTGTCTAAAATGTCCCTGTGGATTAGCATATATCGGTCAAACAATACGAGCAGTCAAGGACCGAATTAAAGAACACAGGGGAAACATCAGAAACTTCAAAATGGGAACAGCTACAGATACACCTGTCTCCAGACACTTCCATGCAGGAGGCCACAATGTCAGCCAATTGAAATGGCTGGTTCTGGAGCAGATAAAAATGCCTAATAGGGGAGGTGATATGAGAAAAATACTGGCCCAAAAAGAAGCATATTGGATCAGAAAAATGAATACAATGGCCCCGATAGGCATGAATGACCAGTGGAGCATTATACCATTTTTAGGATGATAACGTACCTGTTTTCCTCCACAGATATTGAAGACAACCCAATCTAGAGTAGAACACTATCATAGCTTTCACTTTATAGAAGCCAACTAAGGGTAAGATACGAATTATTAAACCCAATAATGAAGTAAATATAAAATATAAATGTGGGCAGACTCTGCTTTTTCAAGTTGTTTTTCTAGGTAGGCTCATAACTGAGCAGTTCCTTATGTATACCGAGAAAATTTATGTACCTAATTGTTTTTTTAAAAAACTTTTAATTGTAAACTATTTTTGATATTCTTGATCTATTTATGATGTTTAGACACGATGCCGTATATATGGAGATGGACAAGTTCACAGAGGGACATTGAATGGAGACACATGGATTTACCATTTTAAAAATTTTTTTAAATTTTCTAAAAAAATGTTTTTTCTATTAAGGACCTAAGGGTTAACTACTTGGGGATTCGTTGATTGGTGGGCGGGCCAACTATCACATGTGGTGTATAAGTATGTTCATTTCACACCAGTTTGTACACACTTGAAAAAGGACCAATAGGTCCGAAACATGTCGTGTGGTGACATAATAAACAGCCTATTTGCAGTTAACCTGCGGTCGTGAATGATTCCCATACTTCACAATACATTGGCCAAGGGGTTTTGTTAAGGGTATTACAAATTTACTGGCAACTACATTTTGTAATACCGGCCGGGCCTTGGCAGGTGTTTTACTGGCTCGGCCGGTAAAATACAGGCTGGGTGGCAACCCTACTTGGTGATCAGACTGGTGGGAAAATGAACTAGGGATGCACCGAATCCACTTTTTTGGATTCGGCCGAACCCCCGAATCCTTCACGAAGAATTCGGCCGAATACCGAACCGAATCCGAACCCTAATTTGCATATGCAATTAGGGGTGGGAAGGGGAAAACATTTTTTACTTCCTTGTTTTCTGACAAAAAGTCACGCAATTTCCCTCCCCGCCCCTAATTTGCATATGCAAATTAGGATTCGGATTCGGTTCGCCGGACAGAAGGATTCGGCCGAATCCTGCTGAAAAAGGCCGAATCCTGGCCGAATCCCGAACCGAATCCTGGATTCGGTGCATCCCTAAAATGAACACAGATTTTTATTCCCAAGTGATCCTCCAAATGACTTAATAGTCAGACTCTTCAACAGATTGGAGTAGCCACGCGTGCATCAATAAAAACGACATTATTCACATTTGAAGACTCTCCAGTGTCCTTCAAACTTCATGGTGGGAAAATGACCAGCAGGTAGAACAAAATCCATTCATGTTAACAGCACATGAATTCTTTAATATCTTAAAATTAAAAACTAAAAATAATGAAGGTACATAGCAAAAGTGCTTAGAATAGCCCCCTCATCAATTTTACATTCATTTATTTTTAAGGTTTACTTATCCTTTAATGTTTTTGTTTTTTTCAGAGCTCCGCATAGACTGGGTCCCATAGTTAAAATAACAATATTTTATTTTCTTTTGGTATTTATTTTCTGGAATGGTGTTTTCTAGATAAATTGTATGTAAATTCGATTTCCATTCCTAAAATCGATTAAAAATGATGTAAACTCCATGGATAGACAAATTTGACACACCAGGACAATTTTTAGTATATACCGAGACTCGTGTAGTATGAATCCCTCTGCCTGCCCCCCTCTCTCCTACCCCTTTTCTGTTCCCCCCTGTTAAATAAAAAGGTTAAAAAAAAACGCTTGACTTATCCCTTGGTGACCTATCTTACATCGACAATTCTCACGTGATAAATATGTATGGATATGAAAGATCACTACATATTAGAATTGTTTGTTGTTGTTTATTATGGATGTATCAAGCTGAAAATAAAAACTTTAAAAAAAAATGATTTAAACATAAAATAAACCCAATACTATTATTTTGCAACCGATGCGGACTCATGAAATTAAGGATTAATTGCAAGTCGCAATTTTATTATTACAGAGAAAAGCAAATACTTTCAAATGGACTCAAAAATGGATTTACTAAAGGGCAAAGTGGCTTACGCTAGTGTAAATTCGCCAGCGTGACTTCATTTCGTTACTTTGCTGATTTACTAACGGGTGCTGGCGTAAATTTGATAGTGAAGTAGACGTACTCTATCGCTACTTCGCACACTAACGCCAGGCGAAGTTGCGCTGTGGTCGAAGGGAGGTAACTACACTAATTCACTAACTTCGGATTTTACTGAACGTCACCTCTTGCGCCAGCTCAGACCAGACGAAGTGCAATAGAGTAGATAGGAGGATCTTCAAAAATAGTTGAAAAAAATGCTGGCGTCTTTTACATTTTTCAGGGTAATAGGCAGAAAAAAAAAATTCTAATTCCCTCCCCCCACATTTCTTAACTACGGATGGGCGAATTTGACCCATTTCGTTTAACCAAAAATTCGCTGCCGGAGAAATGTCGCCGATGCCCATTAAAGTCTATGGGCGTCAAAAAATTTTGACGCGCGTCTTTTTATTTTGACGCATGACGCCATACACAAGTCTATGGGCTTCATTTTTTCGGCAAAACAAGGCGAAAAAATTCGCCCATCCCTATTCCTAACTTATGGCACCTAAACTATACAGTGGGCACATGTATAGGGCAAATATTTTATTTAATGAATGTTTCCCAGACTTGTGTAGTGTAATGTATTTTATGCTGCATATACGTCCATTGTACTTTAATTTGGCGCCGTATGCAAATTAGGCATCGCTAGCGTAACTTCGCTTTGCTTGACTAATTAGCGCTAGCGCAACTTCACTACCTCTCGCCTCCCTGGGAGCAACTTAGGATTTTAGTGAATTTGAGCAGCCCTGGCGAAACTACGCCAGTCGAAGTGCGGCAAAGCTGTCGCTAGCGCATTTTCGGTGCTTAGTGAATTTGCCCCTATGGGAGATGGTCTTCCCATAATTCAGATTCACTTTTTTTGCACAATGTATCAAGCTTGATATGACCCCTAAGGAAGAAACAGCCTAAATCCAAGATATGTGTTATTATAAAGTTTGTTTCCTTGCAGTAAATGTTTTCGTTCCTAGACTAGATAGAAATAAACAACCCAGTAGCTACTTAGGGAGGCAGGATCGGACTGGAGCAATGGGGGCCCACCAGGTCTGCCACATTAAGGGCCCTCCAGACAGTCAACGGGGGCCACTCTGCGTGCGCCAGAGTATTGTGCACCTCTGTGAACGCCAGTGCGCTACGTGCCTTAATGAACCCCAATGTGCTGCACACCTGCGGGAATGCTGTCGCCCTGCGTACCTATGTAGAAGCGTAGCGGCACATGTTTTTTTTTAGGGGCGCCCTATCGAGGGAACAGGTCTTGGCCCATGAACGCTGGGGCCCATCGGGTTTTTTCCCGGTATCCCGCCGGCCCAGTCCGACACTGTAGGGAGGAGGTCAAACATGGAGAGATCACATTGAAATTCAATAAACTTGCAACTCAGTCTCCAGATTATTTTCTAAATTGTGTGTCTGTTAAAAGAAAACAAGGGGGAAGAGGGGAAACATTTCAAACAATATCTTCCTCTGACATTTTTAAAAAGGATCAATCATCATCATTTATTTATTGATATAGAGCCGACATGATACGCAATGCTTTGCCTTAGTTATAACAATATCACAATATCAATCCCACCTGTTTTTGTATGATTGTAGCAAGATCACTTGCATTTCCATTGTACGGATGTTTTACCAAGGGGCCGATTCACTAACTTCGAGTGAAGGATTCAAAGTTAAAAAACTTCGAATTTCGAAGTTTTTTTTGGGCTACTTCGACCATCGAATGGGCTACTTCGACCTTCGACTACGACTACGACTTAGAATCGAAGGATTTGAAGTAAAAATCGTTCGACTATTCGACCATTCGATAGTCGAAGTACTGTCTCTTTAAAAAAAACTTCGACCCCCTAGTTCGCCATCTAAAAGCTACCGAAGTCAATGTTAGCCTATGGGGAAGGTCCCCATAGGCTTGGCTAACTTTTTTTGATCGAAGGATATTCCTTTGATCGTTGGATTGAAATCCTTCGAATCGTTCGATTCAATGGATTTAATCGTTCGATTGAACTATCTGCGCTAAAACCTTCGACTTCGATATTCAAAGTCGAAGGATTTTAATTCCTAGTCGAATATCGAGGGTTAATTAACCCTCGATATTCGACCCTTGGTGAATCGGCCCCCAAGTCTTGAAATGCACAACGGCTTCCTTTTTTGTGTACAATTGTAACTGATGTTGATTGGAAAGGGGTATGGAGACGTTGTACCCTGCTAATAAAATTACACATTTGCAATGAGCATTTTTACCTCCCCTTTAAAGGGTTGTTCACCTTTGAGTTACCTTTTAGTATAATGTACAGAGAGGGATATTCGGAGATAATTTGCAATTGGTTTTCATTTTTTATTTGTGGTTTTTGAGTTATTTAGCTTTTTATTCAGCAGCTCTCCAGTTTGTAATTTCAGCCATCTGGTTGCTAGGGTCCAAATTACCATAGCAACCATACACTGATTTAAACAAAAAGTCCCTAAGCTCAGTAAGTGACAGCAGCACAGAGCATGTGCAGTGAATCAGCAGAAAAGAAGATGGGGAGCTACTGGGGCATCTTCAGGGGAACAGATCTTTACAGCTAAAGGGCTGTGGTTGCCTTGGGCTGGTACAGAAGCACAAATCATAATGCACAACATTTTTACTTAGTTCTTTAGTTAGGCTTTAGTTCTCCTTTAAACCTTAAATGCAATTGATCCTTGTTATGGCCCAGTTATTATGGACTTTATCATGTTGTCAGACTCACTTGTGGGACTTGCGGAGCATTTATGCTACAACTCGAAGTAAAGCCAAATTATATATATAACATGTTACCACTATATAAATACAGGATAATAACAATAATGAGCCCGGTGACCAGGGCTGTATTTAGGTCTGATGCCACCCTAGGCATTGGAACTAAACACGCCCTTATGCCATGAGCGCTGAGGTCACATGACATGTTCAACAGAAGTGACATCAGCACACGTGCGTGTGACATCACTTCCACAGTGTTCTTCAGCCCCCTACCCCTCAGCTCCGTCATCAGATTTCCTATGGAAATCCATGGCAGAGGATTAAAAAAAGGAAAAAAATAGGCACCCTGAGGGCCGCCCTCAAAACCTTGGCACCCTAAGCACAGGCCTATATGTAAATACGGCCCTGCTGATGACACCGAAACTACATCATACCTCCCAACTGTCCCGTTTTTAGAGGGACAGTCGCTCTTTTGACAGCTCAACCCGCAGTCCCTCGTTTGTACTGGAAAGTCCCTTTTTTCTCTGCACTGAACAGCCAGAAAAGGAAACAAAGTTTCTAATTGAATCGGCTTTTGGCAGAGAGCCCAGAACAGCCACAGCTGCAGATAAGATACATTTGGAACAATTTTGAGAAAAGCCAATAAGTAATTGTAACAATTTAAGATAACAGGTCCCTTGGGAAAAGTTAGACTCACAGCTTAAAGGGCAATGCACCTTCATTCTCAAAACTGTATTAACTGGAAAAAAAACCCACAGAAATATGTTGAAACTTTCATAACCTGCCAAATTTTGTAAACATGGTAATTAGGGGGTGTGGCTAGAATATGGGCATGGTCAAAAAATGAATTTCACCGCGTTGCGCGTGGCAACTTTTTTGTCCCTCTTTTAATTTCCAAAATGTTGGGTGTTGGGAGAAATTCCAACAACAAAGCATTTAATAAAAATAAATAAATAAAAGGGACATCCCCATGAAACGAGTCAGGCAGCAGCTTTCTAATGTGCAGTTAAACTCTGAATGGCAAGGTCCTGATGGGATGAGGTTGCAGAACACCCAAACTTCAGTACCCATCACCTTTTATCGTTTTCAAACAATCCCTTGACCCGCTAGTCTAGTCTATTGTCGTGGAACTGGATGGGGAGGAGAGGACAATTCTAAGCTCAGTTGGAGATCACTCATATGACGAAAACCCATGAAATCTGCCATTACCCTTAAAGTCAGTGTCCTTTAAAGGAGAAGTGGATCTGGTCCCGTTTGTTTAGGGTCAAAATGCCCATGTTAAAGGAGAAGGAAAGTCATTTTATACTTGGGGGTGCCAAAAGTTTTGCAATGTGATTGTATTTATCTACCTTACACTCTGGGCCAGTGCTCCTATCAGAATAAAACTGCCCTGGCTCGGGGTTATTCCAGTGAGTACCAGAGAACGATTCTCTTCCCATTTTCTTCTTTCTTCTCGCAGCTACACATGGGCAGTAGAGCGAAAAGCCCAACTACTTTCTGCCTCAGGAAATTTGAGGCAGAAGAAGCAGGAAGAGGATCACTCGGTGGTGCTCGAAGAACCCCGGGGTGGTGCAGTTTTCTCCTTATAAGAGCACCAGCCTGAAGTGTCAGGTAAGTAAATAGAATCACTTGGGGGGGCCTAAACCTTTAAAGGATAAGTAAACCTTAAAAATAGTGAATGTAAAATTGATGAGGCTGATATTCTTAGTACTTTTGCAATGTACATTCATTATTTATTTATTTATTTTTTTATTCCAAGATATTAAGGGATACATGTGCTGTTAATATGAATGAATTGTGTTACAACAGCGCCACCTGCTGGTCAGTTTCCCACCAGTCTGACCAGCAAGTAGTCAAGGAAGTTGTCAGGAGAAAGAAAGAGGCTGATGTTCTTCTGCTTAGGAAAGATGTGAGAAAGGTTTCTAATTTTATTCCTAAGCAGAAGAACATCAGCCTCTTTCTTTCTCCTGACAACTTCCTTGACTACTTGCTGGTCAGACTTAGACTGGTGGGAAAGTGCATTGTCTTTAAATGCAATCACGGATGAGTTTTTGTACAAATGGCAGGTATATTAAGGTACAATATCTATACAGTGAATTTGTACATCGTAACATGAAGTCCTGCTCCCCAAAGATTTCTTGGATTAACGACCATAGCAGCTGAACAGGTCTGCCATGTGAATTTGAATAAAGGCATTTTTAACCTCAAGGTGCTGTGCTGAAACGTTTTTAAGGACCATAGCAACCAGTTACAGTATAGCGACTGCATGTTAATCAAGTAAAGTCCTAAAGCTGCAAAGGAAGGAAGACTAAATATAAGTGCTAACATCTTTATTCAAGTAGCGTAAAAGGTGATTACAATGCACAAAATATCTCGTCCCTGTACAAACTATAGACTTTTTTTCCACACCCTTATCTTAAAATGTTTAAAAAAGACAAGCTCGGAGCCCATCTATATAATGAGCACCCTGGGGTGCAGCCTCAGGGAACAAGTTGTAGGACCGGAAGGCATCATATGATTGGTTTATATAGATAACTTGGTCCACAGAGGGGCCTCTCCCCAAATCAAAGGTTTAATGATACTTTTTTTCAAAAGAGATTATAGCATCAGTTACAGTATGTGGATAAGTCCCACACCATCCTGAACGGCATCACTTTTTGCTTTCTTGTTTCTTAGTAAAGTAATTTCCATGAACTTTCTCAATCGCATGACTTGTACCTCAACTTCCCCTTTGGTCCACACAGTCACTTCCTTCGGCTGCTGGACCACTTCCCTTTTTTTTAGCTAACGTTTAGATTTCATTCTAATTTTAGTAGAGTAAGAAATTAAAAAGCAAAGAGAGTGACCGTGTTACTCATCAAACTCAATCAACACAATCTCTGAGTCAAGGAAATATGGGGTTCACTGGAAATGATCTTGACATTAGCAGAAGGTCATAGAAGCTTATGCTACACATCCAGTGACTGCTTTCTGAGCTAAACATGATTCAATTACTAATCAGCCTTATATTGTGAATATTATATTCTATATATACAGTATATTGTGAGTGGGTTCTGAAGCTCAGATAAATGACAGTTGCCAAGTGTAGGAAATAAGCAGAAAAAAGATGGGGAACTCCTGGGGTATCTTTGGATGGTTTCCCCATTTGGAGCTAATTCATTATTGTTCTTTAGTTCTCCTTTAATAAGAGCTTGTAAGCCACTGATATAGAGAAGTGATAGTGATGTATAATAATTTCATTTATTACCGCAGGTTTATGGTTTTTTGCACTGATGAGAATTGTATTTATTCGTGTCTATTGCCTCCTTCTCTTCCTGTTATCTCTTTATTTCTGCTAGAGTAGAAGAAGAATCATGGAAGTGGCATGTAAGGAGGAGAACTATCTAAAAATCTAATATAACTGAACCACAATATGGAACCTTTTATGCATGCCACAACGTTTTGTTTCAGTAACAACTCAACTAGAAAAGTCAGCTCGTGGTGGGACTGGCATTATCCTTCCGCTCAATATAACTGCTGCTTGGAAATTGTTTACTTCATCATCTCTCATTCTGGATGGCAAGGAAAAGTGTGAAGCTCGGATGAAAGAATGGAATGCCAGCTGCAGGTTGTGCTTCGATATCAGAACAGTTTGGGTCTTGCAAAAAAATAAGAAGGAGCAGATGGAACTGTCCAGTTTCATATTGTTAGTTGGCTCCACCACAAGTTGTCTTGTTGAATTGTGAATTTAATACAAAGTTCTAAATATCAGACTCCATTCAAGTATCTGGAATTGTTTTTGGAACTTTTTAAGGAATCGACTCCCAACAAATACAGGAAACAAGCAGCAAGAGCATAATATCTACAGATTCTCAGCAAAAGCACCTGCTGTGAAGTTCTCCATGTTGATTTTCCTCTCAATGTCATTGGGATATTCGTGCCTGTAATATTTTAGTTTGCGCAATGTCCATAGAACTTCAGACAAATGATGGATCAAGCTCCAAAGACAAACCTAAATTTGGCCAGATTCCTTCATACAAGTAGGATCAGACAACCTGCGCTCATGAGGGTTGAGGCCTGAATTCATAGGACATTCTCATTTTCTTTGCACGTCTGCATAAAGTATTTCCTGGGCAGAGTCAGGAGGAGGTTTGTGTTTTATTGATGGACGTGTGTGGTCAAGGGTAGAATATACTAATTGCTCCCCCTTAAAGAATAGTAAAGTGGAATAAGCATTACACGGTGACCCAAATAGGCAGCGTATTTAATACTTCAGGCATTACAGTGCTATATAAGGTTGGTACTTGCAGGATTGTTATTCTTCTGAGCACTGCACCTTATCATGCTCACTTTTTTGCACCCTGGAAATCACAGTTGGACAGAGCTGGGCCAAGTACTTCTGGTGCCACCACTACCATTAGTAGCTGCTCAGTCACCACAATGGCCAATGGGCCTCCTTTCCACTCACAACTTTAGAACCCCCACACATCACCCCAATCTCCAAATATATGGAGTGCCTGTTAATGCAAAGTGCAAAGTGGAACAGGAGTATTAATGTCAGATTCTATATGGACAATGTGAAACTGCCTTAGAGTAGAGTCATTTAATATTGCCATTTGCCATTAGTGATGAGCGGATCTGTCTTGTTTCGCTTTGCCGAAAAATTTGCAAAACTTCGGGAAAAAATGTAAAAATGCCAAATTTGGGAAATGCATTAGGTATCAAAACTTATTTTACACGCAACAATTTTTCTCATTTCAAAAGCCAATAAGAATTTTTTGTCTCGCCCACTTTTTTGTCCAAATGCATTAAAGTCAATTGGCGTTTTTTTTTGTTGCGCCAAATTTTTGCCAAAGTTTACAGATGGTGAAATGCTGAATCCATGGCTGGAGAAAAAATTTGCTCATCAATAATTGCCATATTTGTGCATACTTTGTGCCCAACATTGAGTCTGCAATTAAAACCAATGGTCCTGAATTCCTATTCTGGATTTCACATCTACTTAATTCACATAATGCTCATTGGCCCGTCCCAGTAGCCAAATCCTTTCATTAGGATTTTATGTTAATATCTACACAGCACAGCTCCTTCTTGAATACGGAATATTTAGGGCCAGATTTGTTTCAACAAAACAGTATCTTATAGTTTATTTTTATAGTTTATTTTTATTTTTGTTTAGTTTATTTTTAGATATTTTCAATATACGACAATGAGGTCACCACTTGAACTTTGGGAGGGACCCAAAAAGATTTTTCTGGAAGCCAAATTTTTAGATATTTTCAATATACGACAATGAGGTCACCACTTGAACTTTGGGAGGGACCCAAAAAGATTTTTCTGGAAGCCAAATAAGTTCTACTTACACCACTGAGTGTGAGAACTTCTACTTGAGCTGAATGCTAGTATGTGAATATACTCACAGAGTTTGATGGATCACTAGAAGCCCTGGTCATCTCCCCAACAGTTGTGTAGTAGCCCATATCAGTCTGCAAGGGGAAGAGAAATATAGCAGTTCCAATATAAACATGATATTGAGCAATTTTGATATTTTGAGCATTTCCATCAACTTGTGGATGGAACCAATGCAGCCGCATGTTGGGAAAAAGTAGAATGTGCACCATTTTCTACCAAGAGGAAAAAACACTTGTGTTCCTTAAGATACAAGGAAATGTAGAATTGCTGTAATTGCTTATTTCAGATCCGGAGGCAGCATTTCTTTTTTTCCAATAATTCACCAGCCCAGGTACCTTTCTTCACAACAACCCACCACCCTACTCTTTTGGTGCCCCAACACCCTCTGTGCTGCCCTGGGCAAGTTCATTAATGGAACAGAAATCTTTTGGTTCCTGAGGCACCAAAGGAGTAAGGTAGGACTGTGCTGAAAGATAAAATACCCCAGGCTGGTGCATTTTTGGAAGAAGAGAAGTGCTGGTCTGGAGAGATACCGAGGCCAAAGTCTATACAGCTATAGATTCTACTAGTGTCAACTTGCCCCAAATCACCCCACATTTCCTGTAAGCACTTGTTGTCAGGTGAATTTAGACTGCTTCATGTTTGCCTGACAAGCCAGTGTGTAAGGGGTAGAGGTTATATATAATTGTTGTGGAATTTGTGCGTCTAGTATTATTAAAGAAGTTGCAATGGAGTATAAAGTGTTCCTGAGTTCATGTGCAACATCAAGTCTCCAGAGTCCCTTGTGTTGCGATGGTTGTGCAATTTGGCTGTAACTTCCAAGAAATTACTGGGCACTGTATTACATGTGCCTGAGCAGGAAGTATCTGAGAAGGAAAGGCTTTACTTGGAGGAGCCAAAAGTTAGGAACCCCCAAGTGTACTTGCCTGACACCCCGGGCATGAGAACCTATCATTAGAAAACTGCACCAGCTCGGGATTCTTCCAGTGAGCATCACAGAACAATTCTCTTCCTGCTTCTTCTTTCTTCAAATTTCCCGGGGCAGACACTGTCACGATCGCCGCCCGGAGCAGGTCCAAGAGCTCCGGGCAGCGCGTCCGTCCTTGCCGGCGTCGCTCCCAAAATGGCGGCGCCCATGGCCGCCACGTGTGTAGCGGCGCCAGCGCGATGACGTCAGCGTGCCGACGTCGGTGCAAAGGCGTCAATGATGTCACAATGGCGCCAAATTCAAAATAAAAACGCCAACTAGACGCCAGAATGGCGCCCTAGAATAGGATTACTTTCCCTATAGTATCCTGGGTTTCCTGTGAAGCTTTGTTGCTAAATCTTGTTACTAATTTGTATTCTGACCCTTTGCCTGGACTTTGGACTTTGCTGATATCTGCCTGCCTGTGAACTCTTGCCTGGATCTCGACTACTCTTTTGATTAACCCTTTGGACACCGCGAACTTGCTCCCTCAAGAGGGCTTCATCCTCGATCCTGACAACCTCCCTGGAGGGAGCTCCCGGCTCCCTGACAGACACATGCACAGTAGAATGAAATAGCGTCTTTTTCATTAAAGTTCGACTTTTCGCTCTACTGCTCATGCGAAAGGAGAAAGAAGAAGCTGGAAGACGATTGCTCCGTGTTGCTCGCTGGAAAAAACCCTAGGTAGGTGCAATTTTCTGCTGTAAGGTTTGCCTTTCCAGGGTATCAGGTAATTAGATAAATCACTTGGGGGTGCCTAACTTTTGCCACCCCCGCGTATAACATGCCTTTCCTTCTCCTTTAAGCAGGCAGTGGAGCACGTTGGTTGCATCTGCTCAGCTGTATGATCCCCAAACCCTGAGATGCCTACAAGCTGGTGATATGAGTCAAACTTCTGAAACAGACAGACTGCAGATCACAGATATATTTGTTATTCCATTACTCATTTCCTCACCACTTACAACACCCACCATCTGCCCGAATTAGGAGTCTGTTGTGTAAGAGGTTTCAACACAAGTCACTTCTTTTCTGAGAATTAGTTCCATAATATTGTGAACATTCTGTATCTCTTGATTATTCCAAGTCACCTCTACTGGCTGCCATGTACTGGTCCATACTGTATGTTATCTGACCAATATGCCCATGGCCCAAATGAATGGAGATAGTACCAGGAGCATATACATTATACTTTTGTTTGTTCTATTAATATGAGCTGACAGAACAAATGATTAAAACAGCAAGAAACAAACAGGAGCTGCAATATGCACAGTACATAGTTACTGGTTGTGTCTGATCAATATATAAAATGTAGTCATGTGACTCTCCCCACGGCATCTCTTTCAGGGTACGCTGAGGTGACTGTTACCCCAGGGGCCCCACACTCACTATTGGGCTTCTGCCACCCACCCGTTCACCCATTACCAGCCCTCCCCCCATGCATGTACTGCCCTTATACTTACTTTTGCACAGGGGAGGGAGGACAGAGCAAAGGGGGCGGGACAGATTGCATCTGGATTGGGGGAGCGAGGGCCCGGGTCAGGGAAGGGAGGGCAGTGGGGGAGTAAATGGGAGGGCCAGATTGGGTCTGGGTTGGGGGAGGCCCACAGGGTTTTTTCCCAGTGTCCCGCTGGCCTAGTCCGACTCTGGTCTTTTCCATAGCCGATAATGTGTACATTACCTCCTGCTCTCTCCGAACCGACTCTTCATATTCTAAAATGAATAAATACTTTATTTATATTAGTTTAAAAATTCATTTACACATTTCTGCCCTCAAGAAATATTAAACCCAAAAGGCATTTAAATTGGAACTGTTTGTGTGTTTTTGTGGTATCAGGGGTGCAGGCTATCTGATCTGAGCAACTAATACAAAGAAATCATGATATTTTGTGCATACACCCCAAAAATAAGTACAGGTTTGGGACCTGTTATCCAGAATGCCCAGGACCTGGGGTTTTCCGGATAACAGATATTTCTGTAATTTGGATCTTCATACCTTACGTCTACTAGAAAATCATGTAAACATTAAATAAACCCAATAGGCTGGTTTCGCCTCCAATAAGGATTAATTATATCTTAGTTGGGATCAAGTACAAGCGACTGTTTTATTATTACACAGAAAAAGGAAATCATTTTTAAACATTTGATTATTTGGATAAAATAGAGTCTATGGGAGATGGCCCTTCCATAATTTGGAGCTTTCTGGATAATGGGTTTCCAGATAATGGATCCCTTAGCTGTACGTAAAAAAGGGATTACTTGGGGAATCTATTACACAATATGTCACAGGATTAAGCCATTAGTATTACAATTAAAATTTTCACATATATACATACAGGTATAGGATCCGTTATCCGTTATCTAGTAGATTTAAGATATTAAGATCCGATATCTGAATGACCCAGTCCCACGCATTCTGGATAACAGGTCCCATATCTGTATATATATATACTGTGTATAGTGTTAGTAAAATAATTAACACTTTGATAACTGGAATTAGTAACAGTACACAAAGAATTGTAGAATTGTACATGAATATCTAGGCATCTGTAATTATTATATAAGAGAAACAAAACATAACATTCTAGAAACAGTAGAAAATCAAATCTCCTTTATCTGAATTCTCACCTGGCGTTACACCCCCGGCATTCATCCCGGTCACTGGATCCTTTTGTCTGTTAAACATAAAGTTTAGACCTTAGAATGTTCAGTCCAGAGTCAAAGTGACTGTTTTAGGTAAAGGGGAATAATCAAGTTACAGTATAGAGAGAAAGGCTGTGTCCATTCAGTGTAAGGATAATGGCATACATAAGTGTAGCTTTGCTGTGCCGCTATATATATATATATATATATATATATATATATATATATATATTTATATATACTTCTACTTGCTAAAGATCAGACTGGGGGGCCAACTGGACTGTTGTGTGAGGACCCCCTACCGCAACTATAGTTTACCCTGCCTGCCATCACCCCTCGCTTCCTTATTGTGTTTTTGCCATGACCAGGGTCGAACTGGGCTGGCAGGATACAGAAAAAAAACCTGGTGGGCCCCAGCCCTGGTGGGCCCAGGCCCGATCCTCACCAGTTCTCCCCCAGGCCGTATATCTCCATCCCCTGATGCGCTGTGCCCTGAGCCCAATGGGGGGGGAGTGGGCGGTACAGTGGGGCCCTATGGTGGTAAGGGCAGTGGAGCAGGGGCCATGGGAGTGTAGGGGCCCCTGAGAAGGCAGCCCTGGTGGGCCCTCCACCATTCCGACCCTGGCCACGACCAGTAGGAGTGGCTGGAGGTTGCAGAGGCCAATCTGTTTGTTTCCTGGTATCCCGCCGACCAAGTTTGACCATGTTAATGCTCTAACCAGCACAGGCCTGAAACAAAGATGTCTGTTTCTTTAGAGTTTAAAGGAGAACTATGAATTTACTATACAGCATATGAACAAGGCTGGAACACCACAAGAGAGAATTGGCAAATACAAAAAAACATGGCGTCATGGTGGCTCGGCTCTAGGCTAGAAAGAACCACTGGCCACGGGAAAAAAGTTACAAATTAATATTTAAATAGATTTGTCATTGGGGTGTCTAAAATATTGCCATCCCCCAGTGGATTACCCTTTTCTTGTCCTTTAATTCTACCCACACTGGCCAATACATGGAACGCATCTAACCAAGCACTACAAAGTATCTTGTGTGACATTATCTCTGATCTGCTTCATCTGTGCCACTAAATATGTCCAGAGACCAATAGAATATATGGTTGAAAGGTCCCAGTGACCTCCCCCAAGAAAAATGTCAGTGATCTAAAGAGGGGAAATGCCTCCAATCACCCAACTTTGTTAGGAATTGTAATGAAACAGCTGGGGGCTGGTTTGGAGCCACCAACATCTGCCAACGTTTCAGCCAGTGTAGGACATTATATTAGAGAGGGGGGTCTGACTCACTCAGATTGCTTCAACTGTTTCCTCATCCCTGAAAGAACAACAAAAAAAAGAGTATAAGAAATATATTTTACACAAGTGTTATTGAGTCGACTCGTGCTCTTGTGGGCGGGACCACGGAGAGAGAAATCACATGGAAATCATAGAGAAAACCATAGGGAAATCAGAGAAGGTGACACCAAATAAATCAACTTTTACTATAATTGAATAAAGAGAATGGTGTTGTGTGGCCCTGTTACAGAACTTTGAAAAAACATAATCTTAAAGAATAATAATAATATTGTCTCCTCAAAAAAAAAAAACCTAGTCCAAGTGTAACCAAAATGCAAAAATTACAATACAGGTTAGAAGAGACCTCATAGTAGTAATGCAGTAGCCAAAATAATTATTAAAAAAAATCTTAATTAGGACATGTATAGCCTAACGCGTTTCATGTAAGTGCCCATTAGACATGAAACGCATTAGGCTATACATGTCAGAAAAAAAGATTTTTTTCTTTTATAATTATTTTGGCTACCCATTTTGACATGTAGGTTATACATGTCCTAATAAAGAGTTTTTTTTAACTTTTATAACTATTTTGGCTACTCCATTATTACATCTCTTCTAACCTATATTGTAATTTTTGAACTTTTACAACAAGGTTCATGTACTGTATACAGCTGCAAATGTGGTCGCATTCTAATATACACAAATGTTGCACTTATTGATGTCAGTCATTAAAGGTACTGGAATCTAAACATGTTTCTTGTACTTCCCTATTGTTGGGGAAAGCTCCATTGCACCTACTGAGGCTGGGGACCCTAGTGGTAATGATTAAGGGGGTTATTTATTAAAGTCAGAATGGAGAAAATTAGATTTTTAATTTTTTTTTTACATGATCTATTATATCCCGATGCTGCCTGAATCCAAAAATCCACCTTCTCAGAAACCTGTAGAGGTCCTGTATAAGTCGATGGGAGAGGCACCTATCTCAAATTGGAGTTATCTGGGTCTTCCGGGGTTTTCGCCAAGAAAATCCAACTTTTTCTGTGTTTTTGGGCAAAAACTTGAGTGATTCGGGATTTCCCTAGATTTTATCAAGTTTTTCCATGATCCGATTAGAGTTTTTTTTTTATTAATAAATAAGATAAAATCTGGCATGTGTGTTTGGTCGTGTTTTTTTTAAATAAAATATGAGATAAATTTGGATTTTAGTAAATAACCCTATAAATCTCTAGTGTATGTGTTTGGGGTGGGGGGGATGAGTACTGTTTAGCAAATCAGAATACTGAGGGGGTTACAAATTCATGATGTTAATTTATAGATTCTACACGGGAACCAGATGAAATAAATGCTGAAAGCACTTACCTTTACGTTTAATGAGGCAAAGGATAATCAATATTAGGAGAATAAATATAATTACTGATCCAGCAGCAGCCGCTATGATCTTGGTCTGGTCAATGGGATCAGGTGCAACTGAAAAAACATTGAATTAAAAGAAATAAACTGATGGTACAAAGTAGCAGCCCTAAAGTTATAGCAATACATGGAAACCCCAAATTACCTTCCTGTTTTATCAGCCATGGCTCTTCTCTTCTACTAATCCTGGGGCAAAGTGCAGGGGTGAAGGCTACTAAGGGGCATGTGTTATATCCCTGTTGGCTATCATCATCATCATTTATTTATTTAGCGCCAACAAGATACGCATTGATTTACCTTAGTTGTAACAAACAGGGAATCAATGGTGGATAACAAACAAGGGTTTACAGAGTAAAACAGGATTAGAAGGCCATACAAATTAGCGTTTACAAACTAAAGGTTAGGGTACAGTTGAGAAATTTAGGATTTTAGAAACAATTTTGTGATTTTTGATACAGCGATGATTAATTAAGGCACATTGAATAAGTTTCTTTAAACAGGTGGGTCTTTAAGGAGCGTTTGAAAGTTTGGAAAGAAAGTCTGACAGCTCGAGACAGAGAGTTCTAGAGAAAAGCAGAAGCCTGAGAGAAGTCTTGTAGACGAGAATGGGCAGAAGTGATGAGAAGAGAAGGGAGGAGAAGGTCAGAAGCAGAGCGTAGGTTGCGTGAAGGAGAGTATTTGGAGATCAGAGATGATATAGGGAAACAGCCCAGCCACCCTCTACTTTAATGACCACATATAAATCAGAAAGAACACAATTTGGTTTAATATCACACTGCATAGAGGGTGCACATGGTTCTATATCACACAGCATCTGCTTCAACAGAAAAATGTCTTCTTAGGATCTATGGACTAACACCGTTGCTCCATATGGGGCATATTTGGAGTATTTCCACCAAAAATCAAACTTCCCACTAATTGACTAAAAGAAGAGCATAACAAACATTTTGAGGAATTAAACTTCCCATTGGTGAGAACTCTCTTCTCACTGGCATGCATTTACGTATTTTCTGGTGAAATGTTTCTACTGAATATTCACCGATTTACTAAGAGCAAGACAAGAACAATTTTCAGACTGAAAACTAAAACTCAAACCAAGGGAAGTCAGTAGTACACATTGAAAAATAGAATAAAGGCACCTCACCAAAGTATATTCAAAAATTTAGATATAAAGAAGAATTGGAGGGGGCATTTCACTGCCCTCCCCAATGTAAGGGTGCTTGCTAACAACTGAAACATGAAAAAGTGAAGCCAGATCCCCAAAACAATCAAAACAAAAATAAATTAAAAGTACAAAATCATTTGTTAGGACACAAAGAAGAGGCCTAGAGCGTTTTGCGGCTATTGGGGTACTTGCTCATAAAAAGGGGGGATTGATTAATGAACATTCCCAGGTCTCATAAGTGATCTAGTATCTATGCAAGTACATGTATTTAGAAAAACAGGATTTATTAATTACAAATCATCATTAAATTGGTAAACCATCATACCATGTCAAGGTAAACCCCATCAGGGTTGGACTGAACCACCAGGTTCCACATTTTTTATGAGGCCAGCTGAACGGGGAGTGGGTCAGGGCTGGCGGGGGCCCATGAGGGTTTTTTCCCACTGGCCCATTGGGTTTTTTCCCGGTGTCCCAGTCCAATCCTGAACCCCATATGGTAGTCCCTAACTATTTACCTCTGGTCATAGTATTCAAAGGCTGGCATCTCCCTGAATAATAGCATTTCTTGGGATAAGTGTCTCCTGACCTGGGCATTGGTTTCAGGCTTAATCCTCCCCCGCTTATGGATTCCCAGACCAACACCCATTTTTAAAGACATAGGACCACCATTTAAAGGGATGGGTGTGGGGGTGCTACAACCACATATAAGCTTGGCCCACAGCATAACTGGTAAGCTTTCAGTAGAATAACTCTGCTACAATACAATAATGCAAAAATGGAGGGTTGTGGGTGCACTCCAAGGCCAAGTAAAAATATATTTAAATACAATGGAAGTGCTACTGATCTGGCCAAATTATCTAGCCCCTTTTTGTAGTTAATTTATCCAGATCATTGTATTTAAATATATTTTTACTTAGCCTTGGAGTGCTCCCACAACCCTCCTATAGGCACAAAATGCATTTGGCCTCTATTTAATTTGTCCTAATAAATGACTTTGTACTTTTACTTTATCTTTTCTTTGATAGTTTTGGGGATCTCGCTACACAAACAAAGAACAAATTGTCAACCAAGTGAAATTTCTTCTAAAGACAGAGCATTGACTTAAGCATTTTATTATCTAACATTACCTCCACCGGGCCAATATCCCACAGACGTCATTTCTTTGTGGCCTAAATACTCTAGAGAATTTACAGAATCGTTGGCGAATTTTCACAGTGAATAAATATTGTACCACATTCCTCTTTAGTAAATATGAGAAGTGTTGTGAAAATTCACCCGATGAATTGAGTTGCCCCATAAACAACATCAACAATTAGGTTATCTGTAAATCAGAGGTACTGCATGCTGCTGAGTACTACTGGCAAAACATCAAAGACTCTTAAAAGAACTTCTGCCATTACAATATTAACAAGCTTGGCCTATTACTGTTTCTCTGCCCTCATCTGCCCTCATCCTGAAGAGTCTGGTGAAAATATTGTTCCTCAAATCTAAAGGGGAGGCTCCTGCCCCTATATGTCCATAGTGTACAGTCATGTTGAGAGAAGATTCCAGTATTAGCCCCCAACATCTTCATTAATGAGACCTGCAGTGTGGAATCCATGACATAATATTCCTTAAATTGCTTTATATAGAGTCATGAGATATTTATGTAGAGTCTGTAAGAAGAACGTCCCCTATATAAATGCTGCTGCTATTTTACATTTAAAGAATGTGGTTGAAGCCAAATTCGTTACCTACCATTCATGACATGTAGAAGTGTCCCTGATCCTTCCCCCATTAATGTTTCAATGGTGTTGCTCACAGTAGATCCACACAGGCGCATTGCCACACGGCAGTAGAAGTTGGTGTTATCCATTCCAATCACCTCTTCCAGATAAAGGTCTGACTGACCCACCAGTCTGGTTTTGCCCTGGTATCGGGGGTGAATTAATTCTGGGTGTGGGTGATAGGCAAAGCCCTCACGTGGGTTCCCAAACATCCAGTATATCCCGAGCCACAAGGGATCTTCCTTCTCTGGTAATGTAAAGTTACAGCTGATAGTAGAGGAGTTTGTGAATGTGACCTCCTTTGGCTGCTTGATCTTCATTCTATTGGTTTTTTCTAAAATAAGAAGAATAATGTGAGTAGATGACAGAGGGGCTTGGACTTTCAGACACCAGACCCCATGAAGTTGCATCAGCCCTCAGACAAAAACTTGAAAGGTCTGAGAGAAAGGAACAGCAGGGAGACAGTTAGCTTGTACCTATAAGGCATGCACATCAGAACCCGGGGGGCCATGTCTCCCCAGAACTCTCACCCCACTTCGAGTTCTGGAAGCTGATGTGGTTGACTGGACATGGAGCAGTAGAAAAACCTATAGCTGCCCTCCACTGAAAATTCCACATCAAAGCTGTAGCTTCAGTTATATATTTTTGAGATATATAAACCATATTTCTGCTTTATGATTTGTGATTAACCCCTAAGCTTAAATTCTCACCAGCGGCCTAAAGCTCACTGAGCATGTGCCGTGCCACTGACCCTCTTTATAAAATCCAAGATAATGAAGATCTGAAGGCCTGGATCTGTACTGTAGAGATGCTGAACCATTGGGTTGGCGCGTTAAGCTCAGTATATAAAATATTCGATGAACATTTTTCGGGTGTAGTTCTGCTTTAACTGTAATCATATCATAGAACTGTGATTGTAGGTTTGTTGCAAACCTTTTGACCAAACTAGCCCTGATGTATGGTATCAGAAATAGATTATTATGGCAAAGAATTCTGTTACATTAATGAGTGACTTGCACAGGTTGTTTGACCGGTCATTTAAAAACTGGTCTAGATTGTCAGCCTTGAAAATCAGCCAACAATGCATTCAGGGGCATATTTACCATATAGGCACTCGTGGGTCTGCACCTAGGGCATTTGGGGGGGGGGGATGTCTATATGGTAAACAAAAACGAACTTTAAAAAAAAATGCCCCCCTATTTCCTATTACATCTGGCAGATTGGGAGGTCCCTCCAGAGGCACCCTGTGGAAGTGAGGTCACGTACCTACACCTTGCGGGGAGGAGGGGTCCTCAAAGGTTCAATACCGAGGGCAATACTGGACCTGAACACGCTACTGTATGGGGTACTTACAAAAACCAATCAGCTTATATGGTAGAACAATTAACTTATCAAACTGTATTTTGTTTCAGAATATTATTCCATTATATTTGAAGGAGGTTGGATATAATAGACCCGCCTTAGTAACTGAGGTTTTCACCACGTATAAATCATATTCCAATGACAAATACCTGTAATGATCAGGTTTGTTCCTCTCTCTCTCTGAGTTGTATAAACTTGTCCATCTCCAGTCACTTGTGCCCCACAGCAGTACCAGCCTCTGTCATTGGTCGTCACCCGCTTGATTAGGATGGATGCGCCTCCTTCCCCAGCCACAGAAATCCTCTCTCTGTCCTCTCTTCTTACTGCCCCTGTGCCACTGTTATATATAACTGTCCCACAGCTTGGGGACTGACCAAAGCTCCACTGAACACTGGATACAGATATTTTCTGAATTTTCTTCTTGGAGCTGATGGAGAAATGACAGGGAATTGTCACAGTGTCTCCAACCAGAGCAGAGATGAATGGAGGCTGATGCATAGTCATGTCATTCTCACCTACAGAATAGAATATCCAAACAGAAACAGAACTTAGTTATATTATAGACAACGACAAGAGGTCCTCTGCACTCACACATTATCAATATATTAAGAACAATAAGACATCATCCCCCATATCTAGGAGGCACTAAGTTTGCCCAAGAGCAGTAACTCATAGCAACCAATAAGATGTTTGCTTTTAAACAGGTGACCAGTAAATTCTACCTGCTGATTGGTTTATATGGGTTACTGCTCCTGGGCAAACTTAGTGCCTTTTATTACATAACCTCATATGTGCATTAATCAAACATTTCCTCCCCTTTAAAGAAACAATGGATTGTGTGTCCACATATGTTGGTAACTTAAGACATATCCAAAATCTCAGGTTGGGGTCCCCTGTAGCATCAGGGCTTGCTTCCTTGGTAATTACTGGTCATGTTGTAAGGGGAACTACAACAAACAGCTGTTGACTACTAAAAAGTTGTGTTGCATTCTGTACCGTAATGATTGATATCTGGTGAAATAGCCCTGCAGACTGGAGCTCAAAATACATCAGCCTTCCACCATTCCATTCAGCCTCCCGGTTGCTCTCTGATCCAATGAACATGCCAAAGCAGGTAGAAAAGCAAAATACTTTGTTTTAAATGAAAAATATGTTTTTTATCTTTAACGTGAAAGTGAAGTATTTCGCATTTCTACCTGTCTTGGCATTTACATCGGACTGAAGTGCAAGCCTTTGAGATTATCTGATTCTCTACTTTAGCTAGGGTTTCAGTGGATATGCACCAGGACAACACCATCATAATCACAAATGAATGATATCTGCACCCAGGTCCTAACTCTTAAACGAGCATTTATTGACATAGTAATAGAATAAAGTGTCTTAAATGGAAGTGAATCAGCTAATAAATTGGCGAAACTCCAGTGAAAATTCGACAGCATCAAAACAATTTGGATGCATGTGGGTTTCAGTTGCTTGATTCAAAACCGTCACGTGTCAACACTATTCGGGCGACCATTGACTTTTACACTGGCATCAAAGTTGATGCGGGCGTCAATTTTTGAGTTTTGAAAAATTTTCGCCATTTCGCAAATATCGTGGGAAATTTGCAAATTTTTCAGCAAAGTAAAATGGGAGAAATTCGCCCATCACTACTTGGGGCATCACCACTTTGGTCTTATTACCTATTAGGTGCATTTTCCATGAACAATTGATGGAGTTTCAAAAAAATATCTGGATTTGAGTTGTACTCACAGGCCCAATGTTTTTTTGCAATATAATTAGTTGATGGCCCCTTCCTAAATAAGTTTAAAAAGTTTAGATGCATCCAGTCATACTATGTGCATAAGGAACAAAAAACAAAATGGACAGACTTTCATCTTTCCATATAATTTGTTAATGTTAAACAAAGAAGTCAATGAAACCTTGAGTAAACAGGGCCCATATAATGCCTTCAGAGGGCATAATCTGACCAGTGGCTTCGATTGTTCCACGCTCCTAGCACCATTCTAGGAGATCCCTAACCAGATCTCACCCAAGGAATTAATAGCCTCTTACGGCATACTTAAGTTGGCCAATCACTGCCAGATATGTTTGTTTTGCGAGATTGCCAAATATGCAGATTTGGGTCTGGTTTGGCCACCGATGTGCTGGACTATATTGGCCTTTTCCAATCATTAGCACTAGGGCAAAAGATCGGATCAGATACTGGTGTTTACGGAGGCTTTCTAGACAAGGGTTACATCAATGTGTAAATTCTGTCCTGGTCTAAAGGGATTTTCAAACTTCCTAATTAATATTTGGCATATTATTAGACAGATATCAGGTCGGCAGGCTCGCCTGTTGGCCCCATAAACAAATAAGCTACTGATTTGGTCTGGAGATCCTGAGTTGGCAGCTTTTATGGGCTCATGTACGGTGGGCTTTAAACATTTTACTAATATTGACATTAAACATAGTTAGGCTTTCTTTCAATAGTATGTAATTTTGTTTCACAGTTTAAGAATTTATAAAAAATCTTCATAAGAACAATTTTTATAAGGAAGAGTCTGGTCACTTACCCCTCACAGTTAGCCGGGTGCCGAATCCATTCTGCCACTGCTGAATGATTGTGTTTTGATTTAGAAGTTGGACCCGGCAGCAGAAGTTCTTTCTATCACTTATTCTTATACTGGTCAGAGTGATGGTCCCATTCTGAGCCTGAGGATCTCCCACCAGTGACACCCTTCCCTGGTATTCCTGTGTTGTGTTGCCATATCTGCTGTTATATATGGGAGCTCCACAATAATTATGACCACCAGCTTGAAAAACAATTGCCCTATTATTAATTCCTGTAAGAGTTCTGGAGAAGACAAAACTGCATGGGAAGGTCACTGAGTCTCCAGCAAATACTTCCACTCC
Organism: Xenopus petersii; assembly: GCA_038501925.1. Classification (NCBI taxonomy): domain Eukaryota; kingdom Metazoa; phylum Chordata; class Amphibia; order Anura; family Pipidae; genus Xenopus; species Xenopus petersii. Next base: position 152,556,305 of record CM076676.1, read on the forward strand.
TGAAGGTTGGTCTGCGCAGTATTGTCCTGGTGTCCCACACACGGCACCTTCAATAGAAGATTCATTGGATGTTCAGCTTAGTACAACTGTGACATAATGAAAACTAAATGAAATTCTAAGCTACTTTCCAAAACATGTTAATTAAAACTTCCCTGTGCTCTAGCCTCAAGACAGCAGAAGGAATGAAATGAAAGTTCTTATATTAAACAGACAGAATAGAGAAAGTGCTTACCCACAGAAAAAAACACAGATGGTTGCATGACTGCTCTTACATTAAATAAACACCAGGAGGGATGGAAGCATCTACTTACCCCAACAAGATAGTACGAGAGATAGAATAGATGTAATTGACCCAAAGAGACAGTACGAGGGATGGAATGGACGTACTTACCCCACAGAGAGAGCACAGAGCAGAGAAGGAGAAGACCACACATGCTGAGGAGCTTGAATAACACTTAGTTACTCTGGTGCTACAAATGAAGAACTAGATATATTTCAACATTTACATATAAAACTTCCCCTAAAGACAAAAAAGGAAATATGATGATGAAATAAGATAAAAAGTACATCTGCATTTATGTCCAGCACCTACTGTGAAGGTTTTTTTGGTTTTTATTGGTTTACCTGATCCTCCCATTCCTTATTTCTTCCTTATCTCTTCTCATAACCCTTCTGGCTGACACCATTAGAGAAATGACCAGCCAAAATGGTATATCAGCAACATAAACAGTCTTTAAAAGAAGTGCTTTATTTATTTATACTGAATATTAATTCCAGTTCCGAGGTGCAGCAGTCCTATAACATTAATAAGTTTGCTCTGGGCTGCTGAAGATTATGTGGTTAGAAATAATCATAACATTAGCAGAAAGTGAGCTTAACTGTGTCGTAAAAGCTGACATTATAGGGTAATTATTAATAATAATAATAATAAGTAACAATAAAAATATAATTGGAGCCTCCCAGAAACATTGCATTTTGCCCACTTGAGTCTGTTTTTAAAGCAGAAGACAAAGGCAAATAATGCAAAAACTATAACAAATAAAAAATAAAGACCAAATTGGAAAGTTGCAAAGAAATGGACTGTATTGTGTTAATGACAAGGTTTAAGCAGAACAGCTTTAACATTACACTGAGACACAATGCAAAACTCAAAGAAAAAGTGTTGCAACCAAATTGGAATTCACTAATTTACATAAGAACCAAAGACAAGATAAACATCATCATCATCATCATTTATTTATATAGCGCTGTCAAGATACGCAGTGCTTTACTGCAGTTATAGCAAACAGGAAATAAATGGTGGATAACAAACAAGGATTACAGAGTACAATAGGGTTAGAAGGACCTAGAGATTAGAGTTTACAAACTAAAAGGTTAGGGTACAATCGAGACATTAGGATTATATAAACACTTTGTCATTTTTGATACAGCAATGATTAATTAAGGTACATCGAATAGGCCTCTTTAAACAGATGGGTCTTTAAGGAGCACTTGAAAGTTTGGAAGGAAGGAGAAAGTCTGACAGCTTGTGGCAGAGAGTTCCAGAGAAAAGCAGAAGCCTGAGAGAAGTCTTGTAGACGAGAATGGGCAGAAGTCACCAGAGGAGAAGTGAGGCGAAGATCAGAAGCAGAGCGTAGGTTTCGTGAAGGAGTGTATTTGGAGATTAGAGATGAAATATAGGGAGGGGTTTCATTATTAAGGGCCTTGAATGTGAGTGTAAGTAATTTGAATTTGATTCTAGATGAGATTGGGAGCCAGTGAAGGGACATACATATGGGAGCAGCTGATGTTGAGCGGCGAGCTAGATGAATGAGTCTAGCGGCCGCGTTTAGAACAGATTGGAGTTGTGAAAGGTGACTTGTTAGAATACCTGTGAGGAGTAAGTTGCAGTAATCAAGGCGGGAGATGATGAGAGACTGAATCAGTGTTTTAGTTGATTCCAAACTGAGATAGGGTCGTAATCGAGCAATGTTGCGCAGTTGAATACGGCAAGATTTTGCAAGTGTTTGAATGTGTGGTGAAAAAGACAGATGAGAGTCTAAGATGACTCCTAGGCAGCCTGTGTGGTGGAATGAAAGGTGGTGTTGTTTATGGTGAGTGATATCTGAGGGACAGGGGAAGATCTTGGAGGAAATATAATGAGTTCTGTTTTAGAAAGGTTCAGTTTCAGGTGGCACTTTGACATCCAGGAGGAGACAGCAGAGAGACAGTCTGTGACTTGGGAAAGGACAGAATTAGAAAGATCACGAGTAGACAAGTAGAGTTGGGTGTCATCAGCATAAAGGTGATACTGAAGTCCAAATGACTGAATAAGTTTTCCTAGTGAAGTTGTATAGAGCAGGAACAGCAGGGGGCCAAGAACAGAGCCTTGAGGAACTCCAACAGAGAGTGGGAAAGTAGTGGAAGTAGAGTTAGAGAAGGAAACTTGAAAGGAACGGTCAGACAGATAAGATGTAAACCATGAAAGAGCAGTGTCCCGAATGCCAGATGAGTGTAGAATGTCAAGGAGGAGTGTGTGGTCAACTGTATCAAAGGCTGCAGAGAGATCTAGTAGGATTAGAATGAAATAATGACCTTTAGACTTTGCCAATAGAAGATCATTGGTTACTTTGGTGAGTGCAGTTTCAGTCGAGTGTGATGGGCGGAAGCCAGATTGCAAGGGGTCGAGGAGGGAGTTGTGAATGAGATGCTGGATCAGGCGTTTGCCACAAATCACATTGGAACATCAAAGCTTGCACTTTTGACTACCATCTTATATTGTAAATAATCTGAGCTAATTGTATATGGGAACAGAGTTTTCCTAATTGCTTCATGAACTACAGCACATTAGACAGATTTCATGTGTGGTTCAAAAGCTACAACAACAATGATAACTCCTGCTCCTTAATAGATAAGTCAAAGAATTCTGATTAAAACTGCCTTATGCTGCTGTGTGTTTTTCTGATATAGATATATCTTTGCATGTTTTTCTTATCTCTGCTGGGATAAAATAAGATGTGTGACAAGGAAGTGGTGTATGAGGAGCAGAGCTATCTAAATAACACTTTACCACAACATGAGATCTGTTAGATATTGGGCAGAGAGACATGCTGCTATTTCAGGAGGTTAAGATAAACAAAGGCCCAAGGCCAGATGGTATTCATCCCAGGGTTCTTAGCGAGCTTAGCTCTGTGATTGCCAAACCTCTTTACATAATTTTTCAGGATTCATTTAGATCTGGCATAGTGCTGAGAGACTGGCGAATTGCTAATGTGGTGCCTCTATTCAAAAAAGGATCCCGTTCTCAGCCTCAAAACTATAAACCAGTTAGTCTGACGTCTGATAAGATACTGGACTTTATAGCAAATCATAATACTATGAGTGTGTTTCAGCATGGTTTTATGTGTAATAGATCTTGCCAGACTAACTTAATTTCTTTTTATGAGAAGGTAAGCAGGGACCTCAATTCTGGGATGGCAGTGGATGTGATTTACTCAGACTTTGCTAAAGCATTTGATACAGTGCCACACAGAAGGTTACTGGTTAAATGAAGGAATGTTGGCCTGGAACATAGTATTTGTACCTGGATAGAGAACTGGCTAAAAGATAGACTACAAAGAGTGGTGGTAAATGGAACATTTTCTAATTGGACCAGTGTTGTTAGTGGAGTACCGCAGGGCTCTGTACTAGGTCCCTTGCTTTTCAACTTGTTTATTAATGACCTGGAGGTGGCCATTGAAAGTACTGTTTCTATTTTTGCAGACGATACTAAATTGTGCAGAACTATAGGTTCCATGCAGGATGCTGCCACTTTGCACAGTGATTTGTCTAAACTGGAAAACTGGGCAGCAAACTGGAAAATGAGATTCAATGTTGATAAATGCAGGTTATGCACTTTGGCAAAAATAATATAAATGCAAGTTATACACTAAATGGCAGTGTGTTGGGAGTTTCCTTCAATGAGAAGGATCTAGGGGTTTTTGTAGATAACAAGTTGTCTAATTCTGGGCAGTGTCATTCTGTGGCTACTAAAGCAAATAAAGTTCTTGTATAAAAAAGGGCATTAACTCAAGGGATGAAAACATAATTGTGTCTCTTTATAGGTCCCTGGTGAGGCCTCATCTGGAGTATGGGGGCAGTTTTGGACTCCAGTCCTTAAGAGGGATATAAATGAGCTGGAGAGAGTGCAGAGACTAAGTGCAACTAAACTGGTTAGAGGGACGGAAGAGTTAAATTATGAGGGGAGACTGTCAAGGTTGGGGTTGTTTTCTCTGGAAAAAAGGCGATTGCGAGGGGACATGATTACACTTTACAAGTACATTAGAGGACATTATAGACAAATACCAGGGGACCTTTTTACCCATAAAGAGAATCACTGTACCAGAGGCCTCCCCTTCAGACTAAAGGAAAAGAAGTTTCATTTAAAGGAACAGAGTAGGGGGTTCATCACAGTGAGGTTGGGGAATGCACTGCCGGGTGATGTTGTGATGCTGATTCAGTTAATGACTATAAGAGGGACTTGGATGATTTTTTGGACAGACATAATATCAAAGGCTATTGTGATACTAAACTCTATAGTTAGTATAGGTATGGGTATATAGAATTTATGTGAAAGTAGGGAGGGGTGTGTGCATGGGGCTGGGTTTTCATTTGGAGGGGTTGGACTTGATGGACTTTGTCTTTTTTCAACCCGATTTAACTATGTAACTACGTAACTATGAAGACGAAGCGATTTGTCGCTAGCCAACTAATCTCCCGAAATAGCAGCGCATTTCTCTGCCCTTGACAAAGTTTGTCCCAAAAACAACTCGACTTAATAGAAAAAGAAAGTATACAGTTAAACACTTGGCCTTATTGTTCTACTAAATATACTGTAACTGGCACTTTCGTTCTGTCCTGTGCCAGGTTTAAAACTGAAATTGTGTGAAGCAATGCTGAAGTAATGGTCTTTCCAGTTGTGAGTTCTTTTTGGATAGTAAAACTTATGAACCTTTCAGATCTTGCAAGGAAATCAGAAGGAGAAGTTGGTGCTGCACAATTTCACAGCGTTAGATGGCACAATCAATGAGATAAGTTGCCTTGTTCATTTGTGACTTTAATAAGCTTAAAGTTCTTAGTGTTGGACTCCATTCTAAGGGCTTTTTAAGGAAACTCAACTCCCGATGAATATAGGAAATAAGCGGCAAGTGCTTGATTTAAATAAATTCTAAGCAATAGAAAGCTGGTCTACGTCCATGATCCAGATGTCCAAGGTAATGTTCCACTGACTGACATGATGATGCTTCTGACTGTAATATTTCATTTAATCATAAGTCTTCAAAACCTTTAAGCAGAAGATGAATCCGGCACCAACGGCATAATGGTTTTTTTTGCCTGATTTCTTCATATTAATAAGAATTTATACTTCCCATGAGCTTACTTGGCTCACACAATTCATGGGACAGACTTAATTTCTCTTCACATCTGCATAAAATACTTCCTTATCAGAGTCGGGAGAAGATGTGTGTTTTGTTGAAGACAGTGAGTGGTCTACGGTAGAATATAATAATTGTCCTCCCTTCAAAAATAGAAAAAATGGAATGAGGATTTCATAGTGACCCAAATAGTCAGAACATGTAATGCTTTGGACATGGTATTGGTATGGTATTTTACACAGCCAGTACTTGGAGTATTATGATAGATTTTGTAGGGCTCATTTGAGAAAAAGTTATCTCATGAACATTTATGGTCGAGATTCAATTTGAGGAGAAAAAACTTTTCTCTTAATTCAGTTTCAGAGTTTTCAATAGAGTTTTCAACTGATAAAGAGTGAGATAAGTTTTTCTGAATTGAAATGCATCTGAAATTGATTCTCACGATAAACCTTTTTCTCACTGGCACATTATATCTTCAATGGGGATTAAACTTATATAGAAAAGTTTTATTTAGATATTTCCTATGTTGCTCACTGACCAGTCTCAGTAGGTAAATCTATAATTTCATCAGGATATCCATATTAATATCTACAGTACATATCCTTCCTGCATATACAATATTTAGGAGCAGATTCACTTCAATGAGACATAGTTCTGACCTTCAGATTTCTCTGGAGACCCCAATGAAGTTTTCATAGGAAAATAAAGATTTAACAACAGGTAAAGCAAGTCCTACTACTTTTTGGGTTGGGTCAATTTAAGAGACACCATATAATGGCTTTTAATATTAGCTTGTAAGGTCATCCTCTTGGACTTTGAAAGGAATCAAAAAAAAATTTTTTCTGGAAGCCCAAAAAGTTCTACTTACTCCACTGAATGTGAGAACTTCTACTCATTGAGTTCTAGTAGGTGATTATACTCACATTGTTTGATGGGTCACAGGAAGCCCTGGCTGTCTCCTCAATAGTTGTGTATAAACTCATATCAGTCTGCCAGGGGAAGAGAAAGATATCAATTCCAATGTAAAGATGATGTTGAATAAACTTTACATTTTACAGTTTTCTGAATAACAGGTGTTTCAGAGATTTGGAGCATTTCTTTAACCCAAAGCTGAAGCCATACACAGTCATGTTTTGGGAACTTGTAGACTTGACACACGCCTCTTATGAATAACAGCTTCTCTAAATGACTGTTTGCTACACTGGTTCTACCTGGTTCCTCCTTAGAGCAATGGTTTTTGGCAACTAAAGAACTGTATTCTCAGAATACACCAATGAGGTGTCATCTGCCTAGTCTAACAACAACATTTTTACTCTAATATTGACAAAATATTCACACATGCAGACCACTGGGCTGATTGATGCATCTGGCCCACCCTATTTACTGTCACACTGACCCATCTATACCACAGCCATATACATTAGCCCATACTGATAACATGTACATTACCGTCTGCTCTTTCCGAACCGATTCTGTGCCTTCATATTCTAAAACAAATAAATACTTTATTTGTATTTGAAATTAAAAATTCATGAACGCAGTTTAGGCTTAGGGACATTGGAAACTCAAAAGAAATTCCGACTGTATCTGTTTGTGTTTAGTGAGTTTTATCTGGGGGGAGGTTGATCTATTGATTACATTACCAAGGTTACAAATATGATGACACTCTGGAAGAATAAGTAATTGTGTGATGTTGTGATCCATTCAAAGGATCACGGGGGTCCTTATTTATAGGGATGGGCGTCACGTAAAAAAAAAGATGCGCGTTACAAAATTTTTTTGACGCACAGCGAATTTTTGTTGAAACGAAACTGGTCAAATTCGCCCATCTCTACTTATTTATTAAAATAATTTTATTTTAATCAGAGCAAACTAGAATCTAAGATGTGACCTTATTTTTCTATTTAAAAAGCACAATTTAATTGGATCGAGGAAAAACTCTATAAAATCGAGCGAAAAGCTGAATCATATTTTTTCCAGAATTGCTCTTTTTTCCCAGCTTTTTCACGAATTTTTTAGATTTTTGGCCGAAAAGTCTGGAACAGTTGGATTTTCTGGCTAATTCCAGCGAGGACAACAGAAACGTCAATATATGAAAGGGACTTCTCCCATTGACTTACTGTATATACAACCTCGGCAGCTCTGAGATGCCGGATTTTTAGATTCATCAGTGGGGTACAATAACTCTCAAAAATGTTAGGTTTTTTTCCACTAAAAATTTTAGTGGATTTTATAGCAAAAAAACCCCTCAGATTGTTCGAATTTTTGACATTCAGATTTTGATTACTAACCCCCCCTTGATGTTTGATTTTAAACAGATAACCAATAAATGCTACATGCTTTTTGGTTGCTATGGGTTACTGCTCCTGGGCAAAAGTTTTGCCCGTTTATTACATAACCGCATACATGTGCTGTATTGTATTAAGTGCAGAATTTCTTTCATTATTGCTGCATGTTCTTATAATGCACAAAAGCTATAAACAACCTGTTAAAAAGATAGCTTTGTAAATGGTATATATATATATATATATATATATATATATATATATATATATATATAGAAAATATACCCATATAATTTAACTGTATTGCTACCAAAATAAATAAACACTGGAAATTATTCAAATTAAATTAAATAAAAAAAAAATAAAATAAAATAAATATTGGAATATTGGATGAAACACTCCTTAGATGTTGTACAAGAGCTTTATTTAATGTTAATGTTATACTTGTCTAGCTACAAATAATTGAATGCAGAAAAATAAATATCTCTATATTTAATTTATGTCACAATAAATCCTAATAAAATAATTGCAAATATTCTAACAACAGGCAATAGCAGGGAACAGAATTGCACATTATCTGTCATGTTCCAAGTACAAAAGCAGTAGAAAATTAAACAAAATAAATAAATCCTGGTATTTTATCTGAGTTCTTACCTGGCATTGCACTTTCTGCCTTCTTTTGGCTGTACAACATAAAGATGGAGCTTAGAATTTGCAGAGGAAATTCAATATTACTGTATCAGATAATGGGGAATAATCAATTTAAACCAATGATCCCCAACCAGTAGCTCACAAGTAACATGTTACTCACCAACCCTTTGGCTATTGGTCCCGGTGGTCTCAAAGCAGGTGCTTATTTTTAAATTCCTGGTTTGGTTGTATCAAAACCAGGTTTATGGCTGGAATCTCCTGTAGGCTGCCAGTCCACATATAATAGCCAATCACAGTCCGTGTTTGGCGCCCCAGGGACTTTTCTCATGCCTCCCCAACTCTTTTTACATTTAATTGGGGCTCACAGGTAAAACCAGTTGGGGATCCTGGATATAAACTCTCACTATATTTGCTCTGCCTGCCACTGAAGAAAACCTGTTCTGTTTTTTTTTTCAAAACACAGTTAATAGAGCTGCTCCTGTAGAATTCTGGACTGAAATATGTTTTTCATAAGAGCAAACAGATTTGTTTACATTACATTTTGAAATCTGGCATTGGGGTAAGCATGATGTCAGTTTCCAAGGTGCCCTCAGTCATGTGATCTGATAAACTACAGTCACTGTTTACTGCTGCACTGCAAATTGGAGTGATATCATCCCCCAACAGCCCATCAGTAGTCTATCAACAGAACGATGGAAAGGTAACCATATAACAGATCTCTACTGTAGTACACATACTATTGGGCCGATTTATAAAGGGTCAAATAGTAAATTCTAACTGAATTTGAGTTTTCAAGTTTCAAAATTCACACATTTGAATGTTTAATTTATATGTATGTATTTTTTTGTTTGCTAAAAAGGTTACTTATTTAAGGTGCCTCCTCCTGCCTGCCCCTCATGAATACAGTACTGCCAAACATAGACAACTCTGTATTCATATGGGAATGCAGGTCTCCTTACTCAGTATTGTGCAGGGTAAGATGCAAAGTGCAAAAATATAGCATTTTTTGGGCTTACCTTGAAAGTAACAAATTAATGATTATTACTGTCAACATTTTAGCCAGTATATGATATTGAATTAGAGTGGTATCTGACTTACTTGGATTGCTGCACCTGTTTCCTCATCCCTGGAAATAAAAACAAATATGTCATCAATGAAACTGATCTTATTGGCGTGTGTCCCTCTGAGTACTCTCATGCTCTTGTAGGAAGGGAAAGAACTCATTTACAACACCAAGCCAATCAGCATCAATCATCGAAAGTGAAGTTACCATAGAGAGGTTTGAATCACTGTATGCAATTGCAGTGAGCTTAACTCGCCAAAACCCGCAAAAAAAAACTGCATTAGAAGTACAAATCATGGCAATTTGGGTCAAAAATTGCACATTGGAAATTGCACTTATAAATGGGCAGAATTATGAGTAAGTAAAGTCTCATGCACACATCACATTGATCGTACGATGAAATCCTTTGAATCAAACGATTAGAACGATTTAATCGATTGAACGATCTTCGATTTTACTTAGACTTCTATAGGAGGTCCCCATAGGATAACATAGCAATTCAGCAGGTTTAAGGTGGCAAAGTGTCGAAGTCGAACTTTTTTAAAGAGACAGTACTTCGATTTTCGAAGTCGAACTTATTTACTTCAAATCGAAGTTGAATTTAAGCCTATTCGATGGTCGAAGTACCCAAAATATAGTTTGAAATTTGAAGCTTTTACATTCGAAAATTCACTTCGACCCTTAGTAAATCAGGATATATAGGTATAGGTATATAGGTATATATAAGTCACCAGAAGGAATAAATTCTGAAATCACTTACCTTTACGTTTCACGAGGCAAAGGATGATGAATAACAGGAGAATAAGAATAATTACTGATCCAACAGAGGCTGCTATAATTTTGGTCTGGTCACTTGGATCAGCTGTGAATGAGAAACAGAGGATTTAATGAATTAACTGTAAGTATAACGTAGCTATGTGCACAGGTATATCATGGCACCAATAAAAGTGTTCTTGTTTTTTTAACTTTTATGCCACATTATTGGCGCTCATTCCAGCGGTCCTATAGGTATAACAATGTATTCAGTCCCCAGTAACGTTACTGGTTTATCAGTCATGGCTCTACTCTCCACCTCCTTGCTCCACCTGGGGCAAATTGTCACTGTGTAAGTTCCTAATGGACATGTTTACCATAGAATGTAAGTGTGAACATTGCATGTAGATTCTGCTGTGTAATGAGAAAGAGAAGGGCCCATACTATGATTCAAACAATAGAGACATATAGGCACCCATCAGAAAACACAGAATATGTAATGCCTCTTAAAGGCTTCAAATATTCTTCTGTAAATTATGGTTGAAGCCATATTGTTTACTTACCGTTCACCCTTAGAAGTGTCTGCCATTACAAAATTAAAAAGCTTGGCCTATTACTGCTTCTCTGCCCTCATCTGCCCTCATCCTGAAGAGTCAGGTGAAAATATTGTTCCTCAAATCTAAAGGGGAGGCCCCTGCCCCTATATGTCCATAATGTCCAGTCATGTTGAGAGAAGATTCCAGTATTAGCCCCCAACATCTTCATTAATGAGACCTGCAGTGTGGAATCCATGACATAATATTCCTTAAATTGCTTTATATAGAGTCATGAGATATTTATGTAGAGTCTGTAAGAAGAACGTCCCCTATATAAATGCTGCTGCTATTTTACATTTAAAAAATGTGGTTGAAGCCAAATTCTTTACCTACCATTCATGACATGTAGAAGTGTCCCTGATCCTTCCCCCATTAATGTTTCAATGGTGTTGCTCACAGTAGATCCACACAGGCGCATTGCCACACGGCAGTAGAAGGTGGTGTTATCCATTCCAATCACCTCTTCCAGATAAATGTCTGACTGACCCACCAGTCTGGTTTTGCCCCGGTATCGGTGGTGAATTAATTCTGGATCTGGGTGATAGGCAAAGCCCTCACGTGGGTTCCCAAACATCCAGTATATCCCGAGCCACAAGGGATCTTCATCCTCTGGTAATGTAAAGTTACAGCTGATAGTAGAGGAGTTTGGGAATGTGACCTCCTTTGGCTGCTTGATCTTCATTTGATTGGTTTTTCCTAAAACAAAAAAGATTAATGTGAGTAGATGGCAGGGACAGGTTGGGAATTCAGACAGAATTAGTGAAGAAGGTGTAGAATGCCCTTAAAAAAATGTAAGATTTGGGTGAATTGAACAATAGGCAGAGAGTAAGTATTTTATTGGTGAGTCATAGAACTGCTGGTTATGAGAAATGTAACAGCAGCTCTGTCCTGTAATGATAATCACACAAGCACATTCCGTACATTTATACCATGTGACACACACACAGAATGATGGGTAAGTGGGAGGGGCCTGTAACAAGTAGTTTATATGAGATGTTCCTCATATCTAGGTGGGTTTTACCTCATAGATACACTTATACCATGTGACACACACAGAATGATGGGTAAGTGGGAGGGGCCAGTAACACGTAGTTTATATGAGATGTTCCTCATATCTAGGTGGGTCTCACCTCACAGATACACTTATACCATGTGACACACACACACAGAATGATGGGTAAGTGGGAGGGGCCTGTAACAAGTAGTTTATATGAGATGTTCCTCATATCTAGGTGGGTTTTACCTCACAGATACACTTTTACCATGTGACACACACAGAATGATGGGTAAGTGGGAGGGGCCAGTAACACGTAGTTTATATAAGATGTTCCTCATATCTAGGTGGGTCTCACCTCACAGATACACTTATACCATGTGACACACACACACAGAATGATGGGTAAGTGGGAGGGGCCTGTAACAAGTAGTTTATCTGAGATGTTCCTCATATCTAGTGGGTCTCACCTCACAGATACACTTATACCATGTGACACACACACAGAATGATGGGTAAGTAGGAGGAGCCAGTAACAAGTAGTTTATATGAGATGTTCCTCATATCTAGTGGGTCTCACCTCACAGATACACTTATACCGTGTAACATCTGACCTGTAAAAATGATGGTTGATCCCAATGTTATTAGTAGGAAAAAGATAAATATATAGGAAGGCCGGTATTTTTTTCCAGAAAAGGTGGAAACCCTAGTAGGGGGTTAAGTCAAGACTGATTAACATGCAGTTTCTATTCACTTTATATGTGTCTGTATGGGTTGTATGTTAGGGATATACCCCTGAAACAGGTATAGTTACCAGCTTGCACACCATGGCTCTCCAAATCGTATATTGCCGGTGCCCGGGCGAGAAGGCTTCGGAAACCCACAAACTTCAGAGTAAATAAATTCCGCTGGCACACAGGTCTTAGTTGCAAGCAGGGACAACCCTTGCTATGTTTACGAGGTGATCCCCTTTGTCAAGCATACAAACCATTTGTGATCAAGACTTTGTAACACCACCTCTAGTGTCGCTAATTAACATGCACCAATCATTAACCCCTTCCTGACAAATGTCAAATATCAAATATAGTAAGTATTTATTGAAAAAATGAAGAAAAATAAAGAAAAATGTCAAAAACAAATAAAATATAGTTAATTAATGTTCAGAGTCCAGGTACCATATTGTCCAGAGAAAACAATCATCCTCATAATGTCCAAAATTTGCTAAATGTCCCAAGATTCAGAGGAAAAAAGAAAAAAGGAAACGTCTTATACCTGGTGAACATTTATACTCAATACATATTAGCCAAAAAATAGTAACAATTGTTGCAATAGGTTGCACGGGTTGTCCCTGCCGGTGTAATTTATTTACTCTCAAGGATATGCCCCTGCCAGTACATATATTATTTATACTAAATACCGCCACTGATGTACTATACCTAGTTGGTGTGTATTTTTGGTGATTTGCTGTAGGTTGGGACACATGAACTGTCCTAATGCATAATTAATCACAGTGTCCATGTCTTACCCTTTGTGCTTAAAATTGTATAATCTGTGTTTTTATTTATGGTCTATTATTTGTATAATAAACAAAGGGTAATAAACCTTTGAGTGTAGCTCCTTTTTAAGGGGTTATTTTCTTTTTTTCCATTGCTTGAACTGGACTGTCAGGAGCCCTAGTTAAATGATATTCCAATGACAAATACCTGTAATGATCAGGTTTGTTCCTGTCTCTCTCTGAGTTGTATAAACTTGTCCATCTTCAGTCACTTGTGCCCCACAGCAGTACCAGCCTCTGTCATTGGTCGTCACCCGCTTGATTAGGATGGATGCACCTCCTTCTCCAGCCACAGAAATCCTCTGTCTGTCCTCTCTTCTTACTGCCCCTGTGCCACTGTTATATATAACTGTCCCACAGCCTGGGGACTGACCAAAGCTCCACTGAACACTGGATACAGATATTTTCTGATTTTTCTTCTTGGAGCTGATGGAGAAATGACAGGGAATTGTCACACTGTCTCCAACCAGAGCAGAGATGAATGGAGGCTGATGCATAGTCATCTTATTCTCACCTACAGAATAGAATATTGCAACAAAGACTCAGTTACAGGGCTGGAATTGGTTACTTCATTTAATACCTACTCATGCCCTTGGCCCTTGTCGCCCCGCCATCTGACAATCACCGATGGCTTTCCCCTGATTCGTCATACTCATACTCCCCATCACCGCAAATGTGTGTGAGCTTGTCCGCCTGTGGCAGGAGGGGGTAAGGTCAGGGGCAATTCTAAGTCAGGAGCCTCCTGAGGCGGCTTTGGCAATTCAGCCGTCCCTTGCCCCCTAACATTTACCTTTCCAATGGAGAGTGCAAATGTGCTCTGTTGGACTAGAATTGTGGTTTCAAAGTCACCAGGAGTTTTGTCACCCCTGGTAACCTGCTCTGTTTTTTCAATTTGCCTCATTGGAGCAGCACCTTTGTGTGCGTTGATTGGCCTGGTTGCCCAGGGTGCCCTTCTGGCTATGCTCAATGTTCTCTTATATCATAATTCTACCTATCCCCTGTTTAGAGAGAGGCATAGGCGTTGCTGTGTGGGGGAGGGTGTTAATTGTTCCCGTCTGCAGTTTTTCCTTGTTTCAGGCAAGGCCAAGATCCCCAGGTTCCAATGATAGAGGGCTGCATTATAATAAAAGTAGTTGAGGCACTCATCATGGCCCAGAAATGTCAAGTTACATCTTTCAAGTCATTGATTTCTTTCCATTTAACATAATGACATCTTACAAAAAGTCTATAGAACATTGAGCAGACAGGGGTCCTATAGTTACATAGTTACATAGTTAAATTGGGTTGAAAAAAGACAAAGTCCATCAAGTTCAACCCCTCCAAATGAAAACCCAGCATCCATACACACACCCCTCCCTACTTTTAATTAAAATTCTATATACCCATACCTATACTAACTATAGAGTTTAGTATCACAATAGCCTTTGATATTATGTCTGTCCAAAAAAGCATCCAAGCCATTCTTAAAGGCATTAACTGAATCAGCATCACAACATCACCCGGCAGTGCATTCCCCAACCTCACTGTCCTGACTGTAATGAACCCCCTACGTTGCTTCAAATGAAGGTTCTTTTCTTCTAGTCTAAAGGGGAGGCCTCTGGTACGGTGATCAACTTTATGGGTAAAAAGGTCCCCTGCTATTTGTCTATACTGTCCTCTAATGTACTTGTAAAGTCTAATCATGTCCCCTCACAAGCGCCTTTTTTCCAGAGAAAACAACCCCAACCTTGTCAGTCTCCCCTCATAATTTAACTCTTCCCTCCCTCTAACCAGTTTAGTTGCACTTAGTCTCTGCACTCTCTCCAGCTCATTTATATCCCTCTTAAGGACTGGAGTCCAAAACTGCCCCCATACTCCAGATGAGGCCTCACCAGGGACCTATAAAGAGACATAATCATGTTTCATCCCTTGAGTTAATGCCCTTTTTTATACAAGACAGAACTTTATTTGCTTTAGTAGCCACAGAATGACACTGCCCAGAATTAGACAACGTGTTATCTACAAAGACCCCTAGATCCTTTTCATTTAAGGAAACTCCCAACACACTGCCATTTAGTGTATAACTTGCATTTATATTATTTTTGCCAAAGTGCATAACCTGCATTTATCAACATTGAACCTCATTTTCCAGTTTGCTGCCCAGTTTTCCAGTTTAGACAAATCACTGTGCAAAGTGGCAGCATCCTGCATGGAACCTATAGTTCTGCACAATTTAGTATCATCTGCAAAAATAGAAACAGTACTTTCAATGGCCACCTCCAGGTCATTAATAAACAAGTTGAAAAGCAAGGGACCTAGTACAGAGCCCTGCGGTACTCCACTAACAACACTGGTCCAATTAGAAAATGTTCCATTTACCACCACTCTTTGTAGTCTATCTTTTAGCCAGTTCTCTATCCAGGTACAAATACTATGTTCCATGCCAACATTCCTTAATTTAACCAGTAACCTTTTGTGTGGCACTGTATCAAATGCTTTAGCAAAGTCTAAGTAAATCACATCCACTGCCATCCCAGAATTGAGGTCTCTACTTACATTCTCGTAAAAAGAAATTAAGTTAGTCTGGCAAGATCTATTATGCATAAAACCATGCTGGCACAAACTCATAGTATTATGATTTGCTATGAAGTCCAGTATCTTATTCTTTATTAACCCTTCGAAAAGCTTTCCTACCACTGACGTCAGACTAACTGGCCTATAGTTTTGAGGCTGAGAACGGGATCCTTTTTTGAATAGAGGCACCACATTAGCAATTCGCCAGTCTCTCGGCACTATGCCAGATCTCAATGAATCCTGAAAAATTAAGTAAAGAGTTCTGGCAATCACAGAGCTAAGCTCGCTAATTACCCTGGGATGAATACCATCTGGCCCTGGATCTTTGTCAATCTTAACATGTTCAAGTCTCTTTTGAATTTCATCATGTGTGAACCATGCATCATTAGTTGTATTACTAGAATTGGGACTGTTAAGAAGGAAACCTTCACTTACTAATTCCTCATTTGTGTAGACAGATGAAAAATATGAGTTCAGAATCTGCGCTTTTATTTTGTTTTCATCAACCAGCTGACCCCCCTCTGATAGTAAGGGTCCCACCCCTTCCTGCTTCATTTTTTTACTATTAACATATTTAAAAAATAATTTTGGATTTTTTTTACTGCTTGCTGCAATATCCTTTTCTATAGCAATTTTAGCTTGCCTTATAGCTTCTTTGCATGATTTATTGGCCTCCTTGTACCTTATAAATGTTTCGGCTGTACCAGCTAACTTGAAAGCCTTAAAAGCACGTCTTTTCTTACCCACCTCAACACCAACGCTTCTATTGAACCAAAAAGGTTTTGCTTTGCAACGACGTTCCTTGCTTACAAGTGGAATATACTGACAAGTATATTTATTAAGCAGCATTTTAAAGACTTCCCATAAATATTGAGCACAACATCTGGTCTGGTGGCCTTTAATTGGACAGTGACATTTTAGGAGATCCCTAAGCAGGCCCAAGGTGGTTGGTTCACCTTTCAGATAACTGTTAGTATGATGTAGAGAGTGATATTCTGAGACCATTTGGGATTGGTTTTCATTTTTTATTATTTAAGGTTTTTTGAGTTATTTGGCTTTTTATTCAGCAGCTCTCCAGTTTGCATTTTTAGAAATCTGGTAACTAGGGTCCAAATTCCCCTAGCAACCATGCATTGATTTGAATAAGAGGCTGGAATATGAATAGGAGAGGCCTGAATAGAAAGATGAGGAATAAAAAGTAGCAATAACAATACATTTGTAGCCTTACAGAGCATTTGTTTTTTAGAAGGGGTCAACGACTCCCATTTGAAAGCTGCAAAGAAAAAGGAAACAAGTATAACAAATAAATAACGAAAACCAATTGAAAAGTTGCTTAGAATTGGCCATTCTATAACATACTATAAGTTACCTTAAAGATGAAGCACCCCTTTAAGACATTGTTGCTCTCTATGGCAAACTGTTGGAACTAACTAATATAATTTTGTTTCACTTTATCCGCCTTACTAGAAATTCCTTATGAAGACAATCATTTCTACACTTTTAATTACATGGGCTATAAGGAAATTTCAGGGTACTTACCCCTCACAGTTAGCCGGGTGCCTCCTCCATTCTGCCACTGCTGAATGATCGTGTCTTGATTTAGAAGTTGGACCCGGCAGCAGAAGTTATTTGTATCACTTGTTCTTACACTGGTCAGAGTTATGGTCCCATTCTGAGCCTGAGGATCTCCCACCAGTGACACCCTTCCCTGGTATTCCTGTGTTGTGTTGCCATATCTGCTGTTATATATATGAGCTCCACAATAAGGGATATTACCAGCTTGAAAGACAATTGTCCTATTAGTAATTCCTGTAAGAGTTCTGGAGAAGACAAAACTGCATGGGAAGGTCACTGGGTCTCCAGCAAATACTTCCACTCCTGAAGGTTGGTCTGCGCAGTATTGTCCTGGTCTCCCCCACACGGCACCTTCAATAGAAGATTCATTGGATGTTCAGCTCAGTGTAACTGTGACATATGTCAGACGTGGTAGGGTAAGGGTAATTCAGCTCAGAAAATGTTTTTCCACACCCTCTCTCCCCTTCTATTTGCCGTTTCATTAGAACCACTAGCTAATGGCATCCAAAATCACCCACAGATAGGAGGTATAATAGCAGGAGGAGTAAAGCATAAATTGATCTTATATGCCGACCATATTTCGCTTACTCTTAGCTCACCCCAAACCTCTCTACCATATCTCAACCAAACGTTACATCAATTCAGTACTATTTCTGGGTTCAAGATAAATATCTCTAAATCACAGTCCCTGCCAATCAAAATGCATTCCACTGAAAAAAACTTTGATTACCACTGGCAAGAACAGGCTGTTAAATGTTTGGGAATACAGCTCACCGCCAATTATGATTCCCTATATGAGAAAAACCATACACTGCTGCTCGCTACTCTAAAAACAAATCTATAGACATGGAGTAAATATGGTCTGTCATAGTTTGGCCGCATCTCAGCGCTAAAGATGACACTGCTACCAAAAATCCTATATCAAATTACAAATCGGAATCTCCGGAGCATTGTATTCCCAATCCAGAGATCATTAGGGCTCTCCTCTGCCTGCGAAACAAACAATATCTAAGGTTGGACCGATGTATACCTCAAAAACCGCAGATTATTGAGGGGAAAAAACAGAAAATCCAGATAATATAGTGTATTTTACAAAAAAAAATGTTTTGTGACACCCTTAGGGGCAGATTTATTAAGCTCGAGTGAATAATTCGAATGAAAAAACATTCAAATTTCTAAGTCATTTTTTGGGTACCTCGACCATCAAATTGGACAAATTCGATCAAATTTGATCGAATCGAATGATTCAAAGTAAAAATCGTTCGACCATTCGATAATCAAAGTACTGTCTCTTTAAAAAAAACTTTGTCTTCATTCGCCACTTTAAACTTACCGAAGTCCAATGTTAGCCTATGGGGACCTTCCCCAGCACTTTTCTAAGTTTTTTTTGGTCGAATAAAAATCCTCGATCGATCGCTTAAAATCGTTCCAATCGTTGGAATGATTTTTATTCGATCGAAAGCTTTTGCGCTAAAATCCTTCGAATTCGAGGGTTTTTTAACCCTCGAAATTTGACCCTTGATAAATCTGCCCCTTAGTGTTTCTTATATATTTGATTTGTGCTTAAACGACTACAAAATCTCCTCCATGAGTGAAAAAAAATAGTGTCCAATAAATGTATGGTGAATGTAAATGAAAACATTTTTACAAAAAAAGTGAAAAATGAAAAAACTAAAAAAGTAAAAAAACAAAAAATTGGAAAAAGAAAAAAAGGAAAAAAGGGAAAAAAGGAGGCAAAATAGGATCCACCCTCCACAATACTGCCAAATGCTTTTATTATAATTCAGTGAAAGCCAAAAACGTAAATCTGCACTATTCCCAGTGGTACATTTTAGGCCTATCGGATTTTTATAGTGCTTTTCCAAAAAAAGGGTGTTTTGTCTTTCCTTTATGTATATTATTCACATGCTCTCCTATTCTCTCCCTCAATTTCCTGCTTGTCTTTCCCACATATTGGAGGCCACAAGGGCACTCCAATACGTATATTACATTTATTGTTTCACATTTAATTAACTCTTTCATTTGAAAAGTTTCCCCAGTTTTATGACTTTTGAAAGTTTCAGTTTTCATGCGATATCTGCACGCCTTGCAGAGGAAAGAATATATCATATTGGAACCCATGCGACTGGACGCGGGCCTGGTTCTCTGGAAACGGTACATAGACGATATTTTAATTATTTGGAATAATAATGTTATATTCTAACATTTGGTCTCTATCCTGTTTTCTCACTTCCTCGTATGTCTTCTGTATATGCCTTTTCTTATGGCCTCTTTCTATAAATCTATTTTGTAGGGTTTTTGATTGTATAATGTAATCTTTTAAGTTGCTACAATTTATTCTTACTCTTCTAAACTGTCCCTGTAGGATATTTTTAATCCATTGGCGGTTGTGATTACTTGAGGCTAGAATAGTTATTTGTAGGGATGCACCGAATCCACTTTTTTGGATTCAGCCGAACCCCTGAATCCATCGTGAAAGATACGGCCGAATACCGAACCAAATCCTAATTTGCATATGCAATTTAGGGGTGGGAAGGGGAAAACATTTTTTACTTCCTTGTTTTCTGACAAAAAGTCACGCAATTTCCCTCCTGCCCCTAATTTGCATATGCAAATTCGGATTAGGATTTTGTTTCGGCAAGGCAGAAGGATTCGGCTGAATCCTGGCCGAATCCTGAACCAAATCCTGGATTCAGTGCATCCCTAGTTATTTGTATCCACTTCTTTAAAAAAAAAGTCTGTGTGTGTATTTTGTCATTTTCTATGTAAATCTCTAGATCCAAAAAGTCTATTTTTATAGGGCTATAATTAAGTGAAAACTCCAGCTTAAATTTGTTGAGATTCATTTTATCTATACATTTTTTTAGTTCTACTTCCCCTTTATTCCAAGTAATTAAAATATCGTCTATTTCCAAGCAGGAAATTGAGGGAGAGAATAGGAGAGCATGTGAATAATATACATAAAGGAAAGACAAAACACACATTTTTTGGAAAAGCACAATTAAAAATCCGATAGGCCTAAAATGGTTTGGAATTGAGAGGGTTAATCTGGACTGGAGAGGAGTGGATTTGGTTAACAGAACACTACAAACAGCGCCGTTTCTGGGGAAGGAGCCGCCTGAGGCGGTTCGTGCAATGCCGCCCCCCGCACCGACTTACCTGTCGGGAGGGGAGGCAGGAACACGATTGCGGAGAGCGCAATAGCGCAGCCGAATTTCCGGTTTAAAAACCGGAAATTCTGCTCTTAAAGGTGCAGGAGCGGCTTTTTGGCGCCCCTGGAATCCTCTCTGGCGCTGCCGTCTCATTGGCGGAGCGCTCCTGACTACAAAGAAAAAGTTGGTGGATACACAGACTCAAATCCCTGTCCCCACAAGGTTTAAATGTTGATTTAGTATAATGTAACTATTTTAATTCCATGTTAGAGTTTTCCATTGTAATAGGATGTTTGGTGTTTCAATGGAATTGACCGAGACAAATTAGCGATTCAGACTGGGAAGTGAGAAAATGTGCAGGACTAATAAAGTTACGATTGGTTTGGATCATCATGGGCAATAAAAAGTGACTAGTAGGAAAAACGCCATCGCTCTAGGGAGAAGCCAGTCGGCGAAACGCATTAGCGAGGATTACCAATTGTGGAAGCGTGTCACAAACATGCGCAGTGGAGAGTAACCGGGAGCAGCAACTAGAGACTTTTATTTGGATTTTACATGCGGTTTTATCAGGACCATCTGTGAGTGCATTTTATATGTTTATTAAAGTTGTAAAAGCGTTTCTGCACATGTCAATTTTTCTTATGCCCAAATAAGGAACAAAGAAGATCAGGAGTGGATCAAACCATCTAATAGAATTCAACGCCTGCATTAACTCATGTCTTGTGAGTATAATATACCACCGGCGAATAGTGCCGTTTTACGTTTTTGGCTTTCACTGAATTATAATAAAAGCATATGGCAGTATTGTGGAGGGCGCATCCTATTATGGCTCCTTTTTTTCTTTTTTCAACTTTTTTGTATTTTTCCTTTTTTCACTTTTTTTGTCAAATTTTTGTTTGTTCACTTGCTAAAATCTCTTTACGTTTATTGGACACTATTTTTTTCACTCATGGAGGAGATTTTGTAGTCGTTTAAGCACAAATCAAATGTATAAGAAACACTAAGGGGCAGGTTTATCAAAGGTGGAAGTGAAGGTTCGAAGTTAAAAACTTCAAATTTCGAAGTAATTTTTGGGTACTTTGACCATCGAAGTTGAAAAAAACGTCGAAATTCGAAAGTCGAATTTTTTTGAATTACTGTCTCTTTAAAACTAGACTTTGACCATTCGTCACCTAAAAGCTGCCGAAGTGCTGTTTTAGCCTATGTGGGACCACCTAGAACCTGTATGTAGGTTTTTTTATGTACGGAACCAAACTACCATTGTTTACTTACTACATTATAACTGTTACTTGTTCTAAAATACATTGGATTGTAACTGGCATGTAAAAACTAATAAAAACGTAAATAAAAAAAAAATAATGTTTTTCCATAATGAAAAAACACATTTGTAAAACACTTCCAAATATACATCCATTGCACCTGAATGTAATTGCTTTTGAAGACTGTATCTGTCGGGCTGTTGCTATTCTCTGCACAGCTGATTCTGACTCCTGAAACAATGTAGCAGAAGCCGGCTGATTAACAGACTTGGAGGAGAATTGATAAACTGCACTACTACAAGAGTCAGGACCCAAGAACAGAAAGAGATAATCATTAACTTTAAACCGGTGAAAATGTGTAATACTGGGAAGTTACTTAGAAATTTTGATTATTTTTCCATGATGCAAAAAAAAGAGTTTGAATGAGGAGTTCCTCTTAAAACAAGGACTATTGATACGTTGAATAATTTGAATGGATAAAAAAGATTACAAGTAAAAAGTAGACTGGTCTGTGGTCACATCGAAACAACTGGAAAGAGTCGTCTCTATAAAATTTAGAGAATTGTGACATTGTCACTGAAACACTCCCGGACCCTACAAGTTAAGCAGTGCTGCCCATTTACACCACAATTTATAGGCTTTACATTCTGGCTGTCACTGGTTCTGTTTTTATTGTTAAAAGTAAAATAAAACAGTGATAGAAGAAGGGTGGGAATAAGTAAATCTGTAAAGAGAGACCAGAGGGGCAAAGTGAGAGTTACAGAAGGCAAACAAAAAAACACCCCCAAAAAGACAGCACAAAGAACAGAATGGATGTAATTATTTTAAATTGTTCCACAAACTACCCCAAAATGGAACTACAGTTAGTACATTGAAGGTTCTTGGAATAGAGGTACTTACCTCAAAGAGACAGCAGAAGAGATTGGAATGGAGGTACTTAAACCATGAGACAGTACAAGAGATGGAATGGAGGTTCTTTAGCAAAAGAGACTGTTCAAGAGATGGAATAGAGGTACTTTCCCCAAAGAGACTGTACAAGAGATGGAATGGAGGTACTTTTCCCAAAGAGACAGTACAAGAGATAGAATGGAGGTGCTTTCTCTAAAGAGACAGTGCAAGAGATGGAATGGAGGTACTTTTCCCAAAGAGACAGTGCAAGAGATGGAATGGAGGTACTTTTCCTCAAAGAGACAGTGCAAGAGATGGAATGGAGGTACTTTCTACAAAGAGACAGTATAAGAGATGTAATAGAGGTATTTTCCACAAAGAGACATTGCAATAGATGGAATGGAGGTACTTTCCCCCAAAGAGACAGTGCAAGAGATGGAATAGACACACTTACCCCAAAGAGACAGCACCGACCAGAGAACAAGAAGAGCAGGCATGCTGAGGAGCTCGTCTCTTGGTTACTCTGGTGCCACTAATTAGGAACTTGATTGTTTTCAACATTTATACATAAACTTCCTCTTTTCAGTTCTCATGAAGTCAAAATTAGAAAATATGCTAATGAATAAATATCATTTATCTCTTCCTTGTCTTTCATTACCAATAGTCTCTGTGATGGTGTTCGGGGTTCACTATATATATATATATATTTTCTGGATTGAAAGAACAGGTTATCTGACTCCCGCTGTCCTTATCATCCCATAATCCCATATAATACACAAAAACCATGAATATCTTGTAAATTATATCCTTATAAACAGTGAGTTCTGATGTCATCAGTTATAAAAGGTGAGTTCTGATGTCATTTCTGTCACATGACTCACTGAAACGTGTGTATTATAATAAATAAAGTACCCCAGTTGCAAAATATGAGGATATTAGAATTTAATTCGGAGTTCCATGACCTGTATAAAGACACTCGGCCTTCGGCCTCGAACTTTTATATGGTCACGGAACTCCTCAGTAACTTATAATATCCTTATATTTTACAAAAGGGGGTACTTTATTCACTATATATTATTTATAATGTTATCAATCCCTTGAAGGAGCATAAGCAGAAGTTGCTTCACATCATTAGATATCTGAGCAGCCAAATACGGCCGAGTATTAAACCTTAGGCATAGCAGCAACATAAACAGCTGTCTAAGTTTGTTTATTGCCTTTGATGCCATACAACCATTGTAGAAGACTATTTCCCCTGTACTAGGAAGCTCATAGACATTATAGAGAGATCCCATAAAACTATGGCAGCATAGGTATTCCCTGTACTAAGCATAATTCAGCAGGAACAGTCCCTAAGTTTGCTCATAGTCTGTACAGAGAGATCCCATAAAACTATATCAGCATAGGTATACCCTGTACTAAGCACAATTCAGCAGGAACAGCCCCCTAAGTTTGCTCATAGTCTGTACAGAGAGATCCCATAAAACTATGGCAGCATAGGTATCCCCTGTACTAAGCACAATTCAGCAGGAACAGCCCCTAAGTTTGCTCATAGTCTGTACAGAGAGATCCCATAAAACTATGACAGCATAGGTATTCCCTGTACTAAGCACAATTCAGCAGGAACAGCCCCCTAAGTTTGCTCATAGTCTGTACAGAGAGATCCCATAAAACTATGACAGCATAGGTATTCCCTGTACTAAGCACAATTCAGCAGGAGCAGTCCCTAAGTTTGCTCATAGTCTGTACAGAGAGATCCCATAAAACTATGGCAGCATAGGTATTCCCTGTACTAAGCACAATTCAGCAGGAACAGTCCCTAAGTTTGCTCATAGTCTGTACAGAGAGATCCCATAAAACTATGGCAGCATAGGTATTCCCTGTACTAAGCACAATTCAGCAGGAGCAGTCCCTAAGTTTGCTCATAGTCTGTACAGAGAGATCCCATAAAACTATGGCAGCATAGGTATTCCCTGTACTAAGCACAATTCAGCAGGAACAGTCCCTAAGTTTGCTCATAGTCTGTACAGAGAGATCCCATAAAACTATGGCAGCATAGGTATTCCCTGTACTAAGCACAATTCAGCAGGAGCAGTCCCTAAGTTTGCTCATAGTCTGTACAGAGAGATCCCATAAAACTATGGCAGCATAGGTATTCCCTGTACTAAGCACAATTCAGCAGGAACAGTCCCTAAGTTTGCTCATAGTCTGTACAGAGAGATCCCATAAAACTATGGCAGCATAGGTATTCCCCTGTACTAAGCACAATTCAGCAGGAACAGTCCCTAAGTTTGCTCATAGTCTGTACAGAGAGATCCCATAAAACTATGGCAGCATAGGTATTCCCCTGTACTAAGCACAATTCAGCAGGAACAGTCCCTAAGTTTGCTCATAGTCTGTACAGAGAGATCCCATAAAACTATGGCAGCATAGGTATTCCCTGTACTAAGCACAATTCAGCAGGAACAGTCCATCTAACACTGGAGAGTTAGGTTATCAAGAGTGCATAACAAAGCATACTAGGAACAATGACGTTCTCAAACCTTCCAAATATGTTTTCGCATAACTGAAATGTAATTCTTAGTAATATTACAATGTGCAAAATGTTCATATATTAGAATGCACATCCCCTTTTTGTTTTCTAGGTTTGACTCTTAAAGCAACACAATAGGAGTCCAATCTCCCCAGGTCTGTTAATTAGTTGTATTCCGCTTGCTAAAAAGGAGCCACATAAAAAGTGCTGATGATTAGTGATGGGCGAATTTATTCGCCAGGCGCGAATTTGCGGCAAATTTGCACGATTCACCACCAGCGAATAAATTCACGAAACGCCCGCGAAAATTCGCGGAAAAAATTCGCCGGCGTCAAAAACGGGCGCCGGCGTAAAAAACGGGCACCGTTTCGCAAATTTTTCGCCGTTTCGCGAATTTCGAATTGATATTAAAACTCCAAAACCATGACAAATGTTATTGACTATATAAGGGAAAAGTTGCTTGGACTGAAAAAAAAATTTTATTCCGCAAAAAAAGCTGTGAGTTAAGTTCCTTTTTAAGAGGTTCCACTGAATCCATCCAAGATTAGTCACTTATTGCCCAATAGTTTATATAAAGGAGCTCTTGGTTAATACAGGATACACAAGACAATGTTTTTTCTTTCTACAGCTAAAATTAGGCATTTGGTACAATTTATATCTCATTATTTTGTATTTTAAGGTCTGTGGGAGAGTCTTAGGCTAAGTCCCATATATCACAATAACTTATTTATAGCATCAATATCAGAACGAGGGGGCTGAATGTTAAGAATAAGTATAAGAATTTTGTGCAATTTAATAGATTCCCACTAGTGAATATAAACTTAAAAGAGAACTTAATCCTTGATTTTAAGGGATTCTCTCATGATTTTTACAGTATAGTTTTTATTATTTGTATTTATTATTAGTAGTTATTATTAGTAGTTATTTATTATTAGTACAGTAAATTACTGTACACACAGCAAATAATCCACTCTACGATTCAAAATTTAATTTTGAACCAATACATTTTTTTTCAAGTTGTAATACTGGTGTGTAGGCCGGCATCTCAGGTCATTCTGCCTTATCCAGATGCGAAAGAGTGTCTTGCTACAAGTTCCCTTGGCAGACTTATCACAAACTAAATGTCTAACTGAGCACTTCCCCCAGTAGACTTATCAAATATAGGGGTGGAAATAAAACACACACACATTGATCGTGATTAAACCAGAATAATATATTGTAAGAAAAGTAATACAATACCGATTGAAGACACCGCAACGTCTAGCCGAGCTTCCCTTGGCAGACTTCTGAGAGGAACATCAGCTGGGGGACCCCGGGCCCAAATCAAATACAGCGACTCCCAGAGCACATCAATCGGCCAATGGTCCTTACAAGACCAATTATTCTACACAACACGTCTGCTTGTAGATGAAGTCCCAAAGCCCCCCCAGCTGAGCTCCTTTTTATATTGGTACAATAACAAAGTAATAGATCATTACACATAGACATATAAAATAATAATAATGGCTACATGCCCAGGACATGGCCATGAGAATGACCATGAAAATGGAAATAACCATGTGAATGAAAATAATTGCTGTGTATAATTGCTGTGTATTTTGATTATAACTATGTGAATAAGATATGAGCTTCCTCATTAATAAACATACTTATATGTTTATGAGTCTATTACCTTAACTCCTACTATTCCCTGTTCTCCTGCTAATGACTGAATAACTCAACTCCAGTTGTTCCCTGGTCTCCTATTAATACCACTCCGGCTGGTCCTTGGTCTCCTGCTAATATCAGTACATCCATTTTACAACTAAGGAGCCATATTGAATGCACTTGATCACACTCACATTCATACATGGCCTGCCATGTCACATTTGTATCACATTCGACCCTTGATCAATTGCATTCAATAGAATCTCACACGACCCTCGGTTGTTTGCAATACAAGCGAGAGACTTCACAAAATATGAAAATTAATGATATCAATATTGGATGTACTACTAATTATATTTCCTACTTTCCTACTATCGAAGATTATGGTAGCTGTAACTATACCACTAAATAACTGGGTTATATAGTATATCTATTAATATATTTTTTAAAAAGTTATACTTCTTCGTTGCTTTGGGGTACACATAGATATTAGTGAGGGTAAGCATTGAATTATGATCAGACAAAATATCACAACCAAAACTACTTCTATAACTGTTTGAACCCAACCTCCCACATCAGGGATCCAACTAGTAAGCCAGTCCCACCAACCTTCATCTTTATGTTCAGTGATGTTAGTGACTAAACTATGTAGAATACCTAATTGTTGGTTAATGGCATGAGAATGGTCAGAAAGGTTAAAACAACACATACCCTTGAAATATTGACAACCATGGTTATGCTTAAAAAGCAAATAATCAATGGCAGCCCTATTTTGTAGTACTGCATTTCTAATATCTCCAAAATCTGCTAAGAGACTAGCAATAGCTTTACTGGTAGCATTTATACTCTTGACCATAATACAAGCAATCTTATTAATTTGACGGCCTTGGTATATGGTCAACCCAGGTATTGCAACCAGTGAAGCACTTAAAGCTATAATTTCTGATTTATCAAACAAATGTAAGTCTGATTCACAATCAGATGGGAGTTGCTCATATGATGCCTTTCTTTTATAGCGATGTATGGTCTGATCTTGTAATATATGGTTTGTAGGGATAGTTAAACTAAGTCTGGTAAGTGCACAAGGCCCTCCAGAAATATTGGCTGGAATATAAGTAAAGGAAATGTTTCCACAAGAAAAGAACCATCCTTTTGGCAATGGGACATACCTATCTAGACTGGGAGAGAGGATTGTATGATTACACAACATATTAGTAGTGATGTTATTACATTCCCTTATAGTTCTAGAACATACTGGTGGTCTGGGTCTTTTTGTATCAATCTTTGCCTGAATACATGCAGGAATCTTTTCACTATCACAAGTCATATTATAACACACATCTGCTGCAGTTATATGGTGAGTGATCAAAGAAAGAAAACTTTTTTTCATTTTTCTTGTAGCATTCTGATCTGCAACATATGCATAAACAGGTATATAAGTTTCAGTATCTGAGTCCTCAACATTTGAGTCATTATATTTTCTTTGAAATGTTGCTGTCAAAACTGTTGTGGGTGTGGGGATGGCAATAAAACAAGTCTCAATTAGTTCACCAGCACTTAGGACATCCTTTAAGCACATGTAGCTAGTGTTCAATACATCTTTAGCCATATACTCCCACAAATTGTCCCCTCGCAAAGACAGTGCCCTTTTAGATCTCTCTCTGCTCCCATTGAGTTGATCGGATGATTGTTCACACCATGGCAAATCCTGCGGTTGATACACACAGGTAGTAGTCAGCATGACAATCAGGAACACAAGTCCTGCCAAAATAAGAACTTGACAAACCCGACCTCCATTTCCTGGAGCAAAGACTGGGTAGGGCCACAAGATAGTTGATCGTCCTGGGAATCCAACCACCATTTTGGGAAAGAGTTTTTCAGTCTTCATAGGTAAGACTTCTTTTTCCTTTAATGTTGATCTATAAAGAAATACAGTTTATTATTCTCGTAAATAACATTTTTCTATTGGGACATAATCCCATTTCTCTTGACCTGGTCTGATTACTAATACAACATTATCTTTTCCTGCTGCAATTACTTCAGCAGGTTCTGGTTGTTTATTTGGGTGCTGTATCCAAATTTTTGCACCACTTTGAATTCCCGTAGCTCCAAAACCTTTATCACCTCTTATTGTTAATACAGTTGGAGGATTTCCTTTATTTATTGGCCCATGATAGACTGGCATAATGATTATTTGAGCAATACGGTCTTTTGCTTGTATAAGTAAATCAATATCACTTGAATTCAGTAAAATTACTTTGATTTCTCCTTGATAATCTGAATCAATAACTCCTCCTAATACCTGAATACCTTTAATAGCTAATCCTGATCTAGCACAAATTAATCCAAAATGTTTTTGAGGAATTTGAATTCCTATTCCTGTTTCAATAATTTGAACTTGTTGTGGAGCAACTGTATTTGCTGCATAAGCATGCAAATCTAAACCTGCAGCATCTGGCGTTGCTCTGTAAGGGGCCAATGCTCCTTCTTTAATTTCCCAATAACTGACAGTAGCATGAACCTGTAATGGCTTTACTTGCAAATATGGGGTTAACATACGCATTAAAGGAGTTTCGTTCTCGGTAATTGGTCTGTTATTTAATATTTGCAAGGAACCCTGTAAATTATCTCTCCAATTTTTGTAAGTGCCATGACCTTGTTTCCTTAATTGCTCTTTTAACAAACCATTCATTCTTTCTATTAACCCAGCAGCTTGTGGATAATATGGTATGTGATATATCCAATCAATGTTGTTATTATAACAATACTCTTGTATCATTTTTCCTTTAAAATGTGATCCGTTATCACTTTGTATTTGTAAAGGCAAACCATAATATTGTATTATCAATTCCAGAGTCTTGATTGTATTTATCTGGATAGCTCTTTTGCAAGGAAAACCTATTAAATAACCTGAAAATGTATCTACAGCCGTACATACATACTCACATCCTCTACTATTTGGCAATGGACCAATGTAATCTATTTGCCATATTTGACCAGGTAATTTACCCCTTGCAATCTGTCCTTTCATAGTATGTGGTATTGGTCTATGCTGTGTATGTTGGCATATGGGACATTCTGAAATCACTGTTCTAATGATATCATATGGGATACCTATTCCCCGTGATTGCGCCCATCTATACGTGGCTTTTTCTCCTAAGTGTCCACTTTTCTGATGTGCCCAGGAAGCCAAACCTTTAAGGTCTATATCATCAATAGGCTGGGTCTCTGCTTCAGCAACTTTTGCTTTTTCATCTGTAATAGAGTTGAATAAACGTTCTAATGAATCAATAGGACAATGTGCATCAACATGAAATACAGTAACATTTGTTTTAAATACAATATCCCATATCTCCTGCCATAAATCCTTACCCCAGATTTCTTTTGCGTGAACTTTCCATTGATGTTTTTGCCAAGTAGGCAACCAAGTAGTTAACCCATTAGCTACCGACCACGAGTCTGTGTATAGATAACACTCTCCTAAATTTTCTTGCTTCAAAGTTTGAAAAACAGCATATAATTCTGCATACTGACTGCTTTTTCCTTCCCCTGTGATACTTAAAACTTTTTTCGTTTTAGGATTATATGATACTGCTTTCCAAATCCTTTTATTTCCTTGGTACTTGGCTGAGCCATCAGTAAACCAAGCATGAGCTTGTTGTTCCTCAGTCAATTTATCATAGGGCACTCCCCATTTTACTGGTGATTCAATTAAAGGGGAACGATTATAAGGTGGTGCCGCTTGTGAATCAATTGGTATATTAGCTACCTTCTCATGTAATACAGATGTACCAGCTTTACCTTGTTTTGCTCGATCACTAATATACCATTTCCATTTTATGATACTTGCTTCTTGTGCATGTCCTATTCTGTGTGTCTTTGGGGAACTTAATACCCACTGCATAATTGGAATTTCAGGTCGCAATATTACCTCATGATATAATGTTAATTGCTCTGTGTCAATTAAAGCCCAGTAACATGCCAACAATTGTTTTTCAAAAGGGCTATAATATTCACTAGCATTAGGTAACTTTCTAGCCCAAAATCCTAACGGAACTCGTTTCCCTTCTTGTTTTTGCCACAAACTCCAATTAGCATATTGCTCATTTACTGAGACATTAAGTTCTACTTCTCCTGGCCGAACTGGCCATAAATCCATAGCCTGTTGTATAGCTTGTTTGGCTAAATCAAAAGCCATTTGTTCCTCCTCTCCCCAGTGAAACTCATACTTTTTGCGAGTTATTTTATACAATGGGGATAAAACCTGACCCAAATGTGGTATATGATTTCTCCAGAATCCAAATAACCCAATAAATTTTTGTGTCTCGTTTTTGGTGGTGGGTGTTTTGAATTCAATAATCTTTTCTTTTGCCTTAGGCAAGATTTCACGATGCCCTTTATGCCATTGAATACCCAAAAACTTAACCATTTGTGCAGGTCCCTGCACTTTTGCGGGATTTATTTCCCATCCTTTCTCTTTCATGTGTTCAATTAGCAATTCTAACTGATCTTGTACAACAATTGGATCTACCCCTTGTATGAGAATATCATCAATATAATGCACTATCTGTGTATCAGGAGGCAGAGGAAATTCATCTAAGTGCTCTGCCACAATTCGATGACATATTGTGGGACTATGAAGATAGCCCTGGGGTAACCTTTGGAATGTATACTGTCTTCCTAGCCAGGTAAAGGCAAACTGATCCTGATTTTTCTCATGAATTTCAATGGTAAAAAATGCGTTTGCCAAATCGATTGAAGCATACCACATTCCCTGATGTTTCTGTATATTCTCTATTAATGTAATAGTATCAGGTACTGCTGCAGTTAATGATGGGGTATGCTTATTCAATTCCCTGTAATCCACTGTCATTCTCCAGCTGCCGTCTGATTTTTTAACTGGCCACACTGGATTATTCCACTCAGTAGTGGTTGTTCTCAAAACTCCTGCTTTGACTAAATCTTGTATTGTATCAGTTATCTCTTTATGCCCTCCCGGAATTCGGTATTGTTTCATTCTCACAGTCTTAACAGCTGGAGGTAATTCCACGGGAGGCATTTTTAATCGTCCGACTATAACAGTATTTACATATTTACAATTACGAACACCAAACTGGTATCGGCCATCAGGCAAATCTAATTGCATTCCTTTTAATATATCTATACCTATTATGTGTTCTTTAATAGGTACAATCAACACAGAATATTTCTTTTTAGGAAGTTGTCCAATTTTTAATTCAACCATAGCCTGTACACCAAGGGTTTGTTTTCCCCCCAATCCAGTAATAGTGACTTGTTGCCCTTTATAATATTTTGGATTCCCAGCAATTATAGTGGCCTCCGCTCCCGTATCAACTAGGGCTTGTACTTTTTGTATATTTCCATTTTTCCAATATATATTTAAATTAACATACGGGCGGTCATCTACATGCTGTATACGCCCTATTACTGGAGCTTGACCTGATCCCTAATCTGATTTAAATCGCTGAGCCTGAGACAGATCAGCCCAGGGATATATCCCTTTTGACTCTTCACTCAACTCTTGTGCTTTTAATCCAGTAGAGGTCGTAACATCCTCTTTATCTTGTTTCCCCACACTTTTATTTTGATTTTTATGCAAGCCCCGTTTTTTGTACAATCTCCACATTTCCAAAGTATCTATTCCATCTATCTCGTCTATTGGGACTCCATCTCTCATTAGGGCATTAAACATGTCCCTTCTGGGGACTCTATCACCAAAATTTCCCTTCTGACTGTTATCCTTTTTATTATCCCTATCCTTGTACTTATCCTTGGGACCCCAATCTCCTAGATCTCCAAGCTCTCGAATGGACTCAATAACATGCTGTAAAGGCTGCCCTGTCTCATTAACGAGCAGCGTCATAATAACATTTTTATATGCTGGTGGAGCAAGCTTAATCATTTTGTTTCTAATTTGTACAGTTAAGGGAGTATCCAGTACTTGATCTGCTTGCCCAACAAATACTGCAGTTTTCATACCTTCCTCTTTTATTCGCTGTACACAATCCCTCAAAGTATACCAAAATTTATCATTAGCCGGCCAATCTGACTCCATCTGATAACGCCTGGATGCACCACTAGCAGCCAATGCTAACATCGAGGACATATTTGCACCCTGAAAATTACGAAACTCATCCTGCACAGTTGCCTCATTAGACAATAGACAGAACTTACGTGAGTCTCCATTATCCAAATTCACTCCAGCAGCCCCTCCCTCATATAACCGTACTAGCCAGGATATGAGGGGCTCTGATGATCTTTGTTTAAACCTATCATGTAAATCTGTTACTTCTTGCTGTGTAAAATCTTCTAAGGTGGTGGTATTTACAACCCCACCTGGCGCATTTACTGCTTTTCTCCGCTCAATTGGTTTGGCTACAGCATGAAACTCATTTGAGTACTGTTGTCTGTTTTCACACAAGGTTTCCCTATCATCCTCTGATTCATCACTAGTATCCCAAATATTGCCATCCCACTCATCTGGATCCCAATCAACTCCTGCCTTAGCAATTAGTTTGGATACTTTCTTCATATTAATTTTTCCTTTACGCTTTCGATATTTATACTTTGCACATCGCACAGCGGCCGTTTCGGCAACTTGCTGATACGTGTCAGCTTTATCCATTAATAATCTATTTTGGCACTGCAACATTGTAACCCGACTCTGTAAGTCAAGTATTTCTTTTTCAAACTGAGAAATACATGCTTTTAACTCTGAACAATCACTATGCTGCTTGCGATACGCAGACAACAAAATCCACCCCCGTCTTCCTAAAGCACATAACTCCTGTCCTTTTTCAAAGGGTACTTTCTCTAAACATGTAACTACGTTAATTGGACTAGCATCTTTCAATTGATGCGCCCAATCCTCACACAATCCTGCACCTTTAGACCACTCAGTGGCAATAATTTTACATGAAGTATCATCCCAACCAGGGATATCTACAATATTTACAGCTTTCCCCACAATGCTATTATTCTTTCTCTTAAACATTTTATCTTATTCTCGAACCCCGCTCCTGGTACCAAAATGTCTTGCTACAAGTTCCCTTGGCAGACTTATCACAAACTAAATGTCTAACTGAGCACTTCCCCCAGTAGACTTATCAAATATAGGGGTGGAAATAAAACACACACACATTGATCGTGATTAAACCAGAATAATATATTGTAAGAAAAGTAATACAATACCGATTGAAGACACCGCAACGTCTAGCCGAGCTTCCCTTGGCAGACTTCTGAGAGGAACATCAGCTGGGGGACCCCGGGCCCAAATCAAATACAGCGACTCCCAGAGCACATCAATCGGCCAATGGTCCTTACAAGACCAATTATTCTACACAACACGTCTGCTTGTAGATGAAGTCCCAAAGCCCCCCCAGCTGAGCTCCTTTTTATATTGGTACAATAACAAAGTAATAGATCATTACACATAGACATATAAAATAATAATAATGGCTACATGCCCAGGACATGGCCATGAGAATGACCATGAAAATGGAAATAACCATGTGAATGAAAATAATTGCTGTGTATAATTGCTGTGTATTTTGATTATAACTATGTGAATAAGATATGAGCTTCCTCATTAATAAACATACTTATATGTTTATGAGTCTATTACCTTAACTCCTACTATTCCCTGTTCTCCTGCTAATGACTGAATAACTCAACTCCAGTTGTTCCCTGGTCTCCTATTAATACCACTCCGGCTGGTCCTTGGTCTCCTGCTAATATCAGTACATCCATTTTACAACTAAGGAGCCATATTGAATGCACTTGATCACACTCACATTCATACATGGCCTGCCATGTCACATTTGTATCACAAAGAGCCAGCAATTCACAATGGAGCTGCTTTTAGATAACCTACTGTTTCTCTTACTGAATGTAACTGAAGTTGCTACTTGGATTAGCTGGACTTGAATTTTTACTATTGAGTGATGTTCTCCTATCTACCACTATGTGGGGCATGGGAGCATTTTTAGCAATGCAGGTGTCAGGAAGCTGTTATCTGGTTACCTTCCCTTGTTCTGCTTATGGGCTGCTGGGGGGGGGAGGGGGTAAGGGAGGGGGTGATATGACTCCAACTTGCAATGTAACTGTAAAGAATGACTGAAGTTTATCAGAGCACAAATCACATGGTTAAGGGCACCTGGGAAACTAACAACATGTCTAACCCCATGTCAAATTTCAAAATAAAGATAAAGATAAAAAATTCTGTTTGCTCTTCTGATTGGTTTTTGAGCAGAATTCTGCTGAAAGAAAACTGTGCTGCCACAGCAGTAGTTCTGCATAATTATTCTTTAAGCGTTGTCAATTTCTTCATATGTAATGATTTCTTATAAGTATGGGTATTGAGCATCTAGGGTACCCCCCCTGCTGGTTGTTTCTAGCACTGCGGCCTGGCAGATTTTTATTATTCATTCTGAAATTCTCCCTGTCACATTTGGTGACATCACTTCCTGGTGCAGAGAGGAAGCAGTCGTTTCTGTAGTAACAGCCACAATTCACTACACTCTGTAAAATCCTCACCCATCCTTGTTTCCAAGCAGGCCTATCCAAGCATCGTTGGTAAGCTTGCATTTTGCCTTAATGCCTGTTCATTATACTATGTGTATTTTACTGCTATGTGCATCCTGGTTGTAGTTTTTAACCCGGTGTTTCCCTCACAGCAGTAACCTGTGTTAGGCCTCATTAGAACTGTATAACACGTATCAGATGTTTATATATGTTTTATTGCATTTCATCTGTATCTCATGTATCCAGAATGTATTCTGATACCTCTATATTGTTTGTATCTACAGTTCTACCTTCTTTTGATCATCAGCATTAAACAAGTTCCAGAACTTATACAGTGTGTTCATTGAAGGGCGAGTAAACTGCCTGTTGATTCACTTCTCATAGTGACGGGGACAGGACAAAAACTATTAATTGAAGCATTTTGTAAAAAAACAAGTTTTTCCATGACAGAATTAAAGTTGATCACAAATCACATGATTAAGGGCAACTGGGAAACTAACAACATGTCTAACCCCGTGTCAAATTCTAAAATTAAATATAAAGAAATGTGTTTGCTCTTCTGAAAAACAGATTCCAGAGCAGAACTCTGGTGGAGGAGAACTATTAATTGAAGCATTTTGTAAAAAAACACATTTTATCATCACAGAATCCCGGCATTAATCTCTCCCTTACTGGACCCACAAAATATTGCCTATATATTCTAATTTCACGACACATTCAGTTGCTTCATTAAACTTGCTTGTTCACAATTTCTTCTATATCTCACCCCACCTCCAATGTCTAGTTAGCAATTGTGATTGACGAAGGTACAGACCAAACTCCCCTTTGTCCTGTGCATTCAAATTGTATTCCAAGGGGTCAGTGATCTGGGCAAAGGTTAGGGTTTCTATTAGAAAAACTATACATACAAGATGTAAATAACACAACAAAGCATTGAATTTAATTGCTGTTATTCCAGAGAAATTAAAGATAGATAAAAGATGGAGAAGATAGGGCAGATCCCTTTCCACTTACAAGCAATTCAGAATAATTTTTATATAGAAACGTGGCGCTGATAAGAGGTCTAGAAATTTGTACCATTAATTGGTGATGAAACTGCTCCTAATTGTGATAAAAGTTTTTGAAAGAATTTGGAGATGTTCTACTGTGTGTGTGCGGGAAGTTAAATGAAATGTTTATATGTTGCAAAACATAGCTTTACCTTAATATCTCTGGGTAGTACTATTCCTATAAAGTTGGCCATACATGAGCAGGTTAAAGCTGCCGATATCAGTCCTTTAGACCGATTTGGCAGTTTATCTGCCCATGTATGATGGGTCTCCGCTGATTGATAAGTGGCCAAGAATCGAACAGATATCGATTGGGCAGGTTTGAATTTTCCTGCTATTGAGGAGCGCATTGGTTAGTTGATGGGGTCCTATAACCCGTCGGCGCCCATTGCCATCGTTATAACTTGATCGTTTGGGCCTAGGGCTGAACAATCGGATTAACCCGATATCGAACTGCCTTTGATGGGCATATTGGGGAAAGATCGAGCAGATTTTATAGTGTATGGCCACCTTTAAGGGCATGTAAAGGCAAAAAAATAAAATCTTTTTTAATTTTTACTTTCTTTATTGAAAAAGAAACCTATCTCCAATATACTTGTAGCGCTATAGTAAACTGCTTTATGAGAGGGCAGTTTACGCTACTTTCCTTTGTGGGCTGAGACCACAGATGAGCTCTCTTTCTCAGGGGTAAGCCCTCGCAGCGGGGTGGAGGCAGGGTGTAGTGTAACTGTAACTGTGTGCAATGCACAAGAAATTGGGCGCCAGTAGTTTTATTTGCTTGAACAATGAACGGAGTTTATTAACCAAAACTAAAGTTCACCATGGAGCATGGAACATAGAATAAAACAGAGATTAATCAAGGTAACAAGGCATACTCACTGTATTAATATAGAACAACTCTCTGAAGAGTAAAGAGTACATGTAGAAAACAATGCAGCTTGTTGGAAGGTATTTCCCCAATCTTCAGGATTACCTTAAGTGGAACTCAGAAACTCATACTTCCCTGAGCTTAACACTTAGGCCCTACTATGGGGTCAGTAATACCCGGGATCTTAATCCCTCTAATATCCTCGTAGGAGCTTTGAGCTGCTCAACTACATACCCTATCTATCACTCCTAGAGTGATCTATTAAAGGGTATAACTATCACTTCACTATACTCAGGCTGAGTTCCACCACCCCTAACCTCTGTGGCCTAACAGAGGAAAGATTCAGCAGCAATGGCCTCTACCTCATGGCTTTCAAGCCCTTTTATATTATACCACAGTGCCATCTAGCATCCATTGTGAGAACTGCAGGGATGACATAAGCACAAGGTCCCCATAAGGACCCACTGAGGTGTCCATATTACTAGGGGTGTGCCTGTCTGTAATGTGTAAGGGTGTCTAAGATTTTCACATCCCTACATACTTTAATTAAAAAATGTGTACAGTTTTTAGAAGAAACCTAACTGTATGCAGTGAAATTCTCCCTTCATTTACTGCTGTGGATAGGAATTGTCAGATGGTCCCTAACTGCTCTGCAGGGAAACAATCATACTTCTGGACAGCAGGGGGAGCCCCCGCCTTACTTCCCAGCCATGCAGAACTCAAGCAGCTTTGTTTGTTTCCCTGCAGAGCAGTCGGCGACTGTCTAGAGATTGTACAGGATTTTATTTTTGCCTTTACATCCCCTTTACTGTTTCCAACTCCAGCTGCAGAGACAAAGATCATGGAGCCAGATTTAAACAGATAAACTGGGATTCTATTTGGAGGATTATTTTGCTGCAGCCACTGGTTCTGCAGAGTTAGAGAAAGTTTGTATTAAACAATACAAAAACTATAAAATCCACATTAGATTACATGACAACACAGGAGCCAGTGCAGTCTGTATATTCTGATTATTAATCAGTCTTGCTGTATCGGCTTCTGGCAGATATTTTTTGACTTGTGTTGTTTTGATAATATATGACGATCCCTAAGCAGCCCATACCACACTGAGCATGTGCGCAGTCTTGGTCTTGCAAAGATGTACAGTATAACAAAGTTACAAGATGGTGACCCCCTGTGGCCAACTTTGAAAGCATAAATCATTTGTTTGATTAGGCTTTGTTGTGCAGTAAGTTCATGTTTTTGTTTAGTATACATAGCCTTATTCTATTTTAGACTTTACTTCCCCTTTAAGTGTGATAACCAAATTCTCTTACAAATCTGAACTGCTTTTATTTAGATAGACATATTATTAGTATATTTGTAATATTAGTAGGTTAGTATTAAAATAAGGTATTAACTACATAAGTTTTAAGACAGGTTTTCACCTCTTAGATTAAATCACTTTTGTGCTGTTTTCTTCTAACTGATTATTTGAGAATTAGACACACTTTTGACAATGGAAGGAGAAGAAATCAATGACATCATAGAGACAGAGAGATTACTATGATGTGCTTCTCTACTATCAACAAGGTGAGAATTATTGCTAATTGGTTGATGAACAATTACGTCTCCACAGTCTCATGATTCATAGGCGGGGGGCATATATAAATGTATATAAATAAATATATATATATACAGGTATGGGACCCAGGGCCGGAACTAGGGGTAGGCAGAGTAGGCACGTGCCTAGGGAGCAAAGCTGGGGGGCGCCAGGCACGTACCTGCTTTGTCGCATATCCCATGTCCGGTCTCCTCACTACCCGTCTTCTTGCACTTCCGCTTCTGTGCGCATGCCAATTGGCACTTCTGCGCATGCTGCCAGCGTCAACTTGCTCATTGCGTTCACTCACTGCGGCCCGGCTCGGATTCCTGCGCGTGAGCAGTTCCAGGCACGTGCGCATGAGCAGTCAAGGCAATGCCAGCAAGTGGGTGAAGCAGCCATCTGAGATGCATTGGGCGCCCGGCTGGCTTGGCCCAGGCCTGATGGAGCTTTTCGAAAGATTCAAGCCCCCCTTGACAGCGTTGAAGCCGTGAGGCCATTCCCGTAGTCACGATCAGTTGAAATGCGGAATTGCCGAAAAGCCGAACAACCAAAGTCCCGAATCGGTGAAAAGACCCGAAGACACAAAAACACCTGAAATGTAATTCCTGAAGTGGTAAAAAGAACGAAAGGAGGCGAAGTTGAAGTTCTGAAGTTCAATTCTACTTAACACTAATTTGTGTTTTTATTTTTTAAGTCCCCTGGCCACCAATGTATTATTTTAATACCCTGCCACCAATGTTTTTTTTAAAAAATATATTTTTTTTAACTTGTAAGGTGGCCCTGATACCAATGTTTTATTTTAAAAAATATTCTTTGGGCCCCATTTTTTTTTAACTTGCAAGGGGGGTCCTGGCGCCAATGCTTTTTTAAGAAATATTCTTTGGGGCCCCATTTGATTTAACTTGTAGGGGGGCCCTGACCACCAATTTTTAAAAAACTTTTAAAGGGGCCCTGGCACCACAGTTATAAGGGGGCCTTGACCATTAATAGCTTTTTATAACTTGTGTGTGTAGGGGTTACCTTTTTTAGCACTGATGTCTGTGTGGTCTTTTAACTGATGTGTGGAGTGGGCGGGATCTTGGGTGGGGCTTGGGGAGAAAATAAAGGCAAAATATTTTACCCATTTCTTTGGTCATTCTACCACAATATTTCTACTTCTCATTTTTAGTTCCAAGTAAAGACAAATAAGGAAATATGGTGACGAAATAAATTTGAAATGCAAGTCTGGGAACCCACATAAATATCTTAACCCGTATTTTTGTCTTTTGTCTGTGACTACATTTGTTTTTACATCATGTCTTAAGCACAATTCAGCAGGATCATCCCCTAAGTTGACTCATAACTTCTATATCGAGATTCCATAAAACTATAGAAAAGCATATGTGTGTGTATTTCTCTTTCTGTAGGCAGTGGCCATTGGCTCAAAGAGAAGCTGTGGCTTAGTTTGTTAAAGTGTTTGTGTTGGAAACAGAAGATTCTGAGTTTGATGCTGAGCAGTGTCTGCTTTCTTTGTTTAAGTCCTGCAGAGGATAGATTTTACCATAAAGACACGGTTCTACTGAAAACTGGAGGCTCTTTTGCAAACAAACGTCTGCCCCTTGGGAAGTTTATGCCTTCCAACCAAGCCAAAGCAAATGTCTCAACGTGTAGATCTGTGGCTTATGATAGCTAGAGGCACTTTTTTATTCTTTCCCAGAATGATGTTCCTTGCACTCTCGGAACATGAGAAAGTAGCTAATCTTGCAGAAGCTTGAATGGAAAGCTTGCAGCTGAAGACTCAGTCGGCATTGTATTGACAGCTAGAAAAGGTAAAATGTTGCATGGTGGCTGGCATTCCTTGGTAACAGAAGCGGAAATGATTGGGTTGTTGATTTGGTTTGCAGCAAATGAGCATTGTTGGCACCTGCCAAGCAGCAAGGCTCAAACCTAAACCAAGACTTTGCCATGAACTGGAATGCATAGCTCACATATGTGCTTCAATTAATATCGACCTCTCATGTGGTTCGTATTTCTTTGACTAATGTCTGGAGTTTATCTGCAAGTAAGACCTTGTCAAAAATGATGTTGGGGCAATATTCTCCATGAATGCATTTCTCCTTTGTTGCACTGGGCAGTCATTACACTTAGTTTAATGGCTTAGTTGGTAAAAACACCTGTTTAGTAAACAGGAGATCCTGAGTTTGACTCTCAGCAGTGCCTCATGAGTAAGTGCCCACACAGGCACGAAACGCGTTAGGTCTCCATGTCCTAATAAAGACTTTTTACATCTGACTTCTTCATTTTTTGGAAACCCTCACAACTCTGTGATACAGTGTTCTTGGCTTTTTGCACCTTGGGACTGAGGTGAACTGTGAGTGTTTTCATATTTATTTATATTTTTCTGTTATTTTTTGTATTTCATAATTATTTTTGTGAGGTGGCATTATAGATTTTTCTATTGTGGCAGCAGCACAGACTAAAGTATCTGTACAAATGATGTTGGGGCAATATTCTCCATGAATGCATTTCTCCTTTGTTGCACTGGGCAGTCATTACACTTGGGCACTGTGGCTTAGTTGGTAAAAGCACCTGTCTAGTAAACAGGAGATCCTGAGTTCGACTCTCAGCAGTGCCTCATCTCAGTTT
This sequence comes from Xenopus petersii, assembly GCA_038501925.1. Lineage (NCBI taxonomy): Eukaryota > Metazoa > Chordata > Amphibia > Anura > Pipidae > Xenopus > Xenopus petersii. The sequence goes on from CM076676.1 coordinate 152,597,873, forward strand.
TTCTGTGAACTGCAGCCAAGGAAAGGAGACTTAAGTGCTTTTGGTTGCAATATCGCTGACTAGCAGCTTTCCAATGGATGATGGTGGCCAAAATAAAAGTGTCCAACCAAAATGACCACTGGAAAACTACAAAGCAAGGGGCAAACAAGTAGAAGATTGCTCATTTGCCAATTCACTGGGATAGCTTAGGAGTTTCTGGGTGTCTATTTAGCTGACCTTGCACAAAGACTTCAATTATTGACTTGTAGCATGCAGAATTTGCTTAAACCATGGGGAGGTTAGCTGGAGCATGTCTGAGCTTTATACTTGTATGACTATAGAAACATGGCTTTGCTTAAAACGCAAGGCTTTTATTCCAGTAGGAAATAGACTAAGCCATTTGGAAATGTGATCATATGGGTCCCTACAAACGCATGTCAGTTGTATTCTAATAATAATGATAATAATAATAAAACCCCATGCAGCAATAATTCAGTCAGCAATTATATGACAAAAATACAACACAGTTTTCAGGTAGGAACTAGAATCATACAATATTCAGTTTGGGCAATCAGATATTCGCCAAAAATCTACAATCTATGGCAGGGTAGACTGGTTCTTGCAAATTAAAAATAAAATTACCATTGGATTGATGCAAAATGGACTTCTACATATCAGTAGTCCAACAGAGTCACAACAAATAAGTTCAGGGAGGGATTGTTTATACAGAGCTCATTATTTCTAGTTATTAGAAGTAATTATATGGTGGGCAGTAGGTCTAAAAGCAAAACAGTTCTCCATTACTGTTTTATAATAGAAAAAAATGACATAATATATTATAAGCACAAGGTCTATTTACTTTGGTCAAGCTGAAAAAGTTGTTTGTTGGGATATCCCAGCACTTTATATATATTGGACCGGTAGAGTGTCAATCAGTCTGTATTGGGTGCCTTTGATAAAGTGCTAAACCACTTCATTCTTTAGACAATTAGAACAACAATTATATTGGCAATGATGGAAAAGGCCTTCAATTTAAGGGCATGGCAATCCTTTTTTATCTTGATAAAGAGACCCCACCACATCAAACTTCAATAAGACTAAAAGTAAAATTGTTACCAAAAGTTTTAATCCATAAATAATTCCTTCTGAAGGGTATTACAGTATAATTTTATTGAGATTTCAATAGGTTTCATAATCCAGTGCAATGATGTCTCTCTCCAACATTTTACTGGGGAATCTCCATTAACATTGAGTGAAGCAGAGCCTTGTAGGAGCCACATTCTTTTTATTTGTGCTAAGAATAAAGGTGTAGCTTTGTACGAATTGATTGATCATTAGGAGAAAATAAATCAATGTTTAGCAAATGAAGAAAGAAGAGGGTTGAATGATGCAAGGAGTCTTCTACTGGGGAACCTGGGTCTATAAAAGGAAAAATAAGTAGGAATAATTTAAAAAACTAGGCAAAGGCCGGATTGAGAGAGAGAGAGAGAGAGAGAGAGAGAGTTGTGCATTGTATAGCGAGGAGTAAGTATTTGACTTACTTTCATCTGATAAATAGTATAAATGTCTTCTGTGGAAAAAAGAAATCTTCCATGAGATTCAGTTTAACACTTGTATTGCAGGTATAGTTATTATAAATGTAGATACACAGTAAAACACAGTAAAATATCAGTTGTACAAAGTGGGGATATACACAAAATTGCAAAATTTTGTAATCTGACACAAGCTACATACAACATATTGTCCATTTCCCAGGTATCCCCAGTCATGTGACTTGTGCTCTGATACTTTTCAGTCACTCTTTACTGCCACACTGCAAGTTGGAGTGATATTATCCTCCTCCCTTCCCCCTCTAACAGCCTAAAAATAGAACAGTGGGAAGGCAACATTTAATAGCTATCTAACACAAGATAAGAGCTCCTTGGTACATATGAGATAGCAATTTGCAATTGGTTTTCATTTTTTATTATTTGTGATTTTTGAGTTATTTAGCTTTTTATTCAGCAGTTCTTGGGTTTGCAATTCAGCAATGTGGTTGCCCTAGCAACCATGCATTGTTACCCTAGCAACCATGCATTGATTTAAATAAGAGACTAGAATATGAATATGAGAGCGCCTCAAAAGAAAGATGAGTAAATAAAAAGTAGCAATTTCTTACAGAACACTTGGTTTTATTTAGATGGGGTTATTAATCTTACTTGGAAGCTGGAAAGAGTCAGAGGCAACAAATTTAAAAAACTAAAGAAAATAAACAATGAAGACCAATTGAAAAGTTGCTTAGAAATGGCCTTTGTATAACATACTAAAAGTTAACTTAAAGGAAAACTATACCCCCAAAAGGAACAGATAGTTTATATCATATTAAGTGGCATATTAAAGAATCTTACCAAACTGGTATATACTGTATATTTAAGTAAATATTGCCTCTTTACATCTCTTGCCTTGAACCACCATTTCGTGATGGTCTGTGTGCTGCCTCAGAGATCACCTGACCAGAAATACTGCAGCTCTAACTGTAACAGGAAGAGATCACCTGACCAGAAATACTGCAGCTCTAACTGTAACAGGAAGAGATCACCTGACCAGAAATACTGCAGCTCTAACTGTAACAGGAAGAGATCACCTGACCAGAAATACCGCAGCTCTAACTGTAACAGGAAGAGATCACCTGACCAGCTCTAACAGGAAGAAGTGTTGAAGCAAAACACAGAACTCTGTCTGTTAAAGGAAAACTATACCCCCAAAATGAATACTTAAGCAACAGATAGTTTATATCAAATTGAATGACATATTAAAGAATCTCACCAAACTGGAATATATATTTACATAAATATTGCCCTTTTACATCTCTTGCCTTGAACCACCATTTCGTGACTCTATCTGTGCTGCCTCAGAGATCACCTGACCAGAAATACTACAACACTAACTGTAACAGGAAGAAGTGAGGAAGCAAAAGACACAACTCTGTCTGTTAATTGGCTCATGTGACCTTACATGTGGTTTGTATGTGTGCACAGTGAATCTTACAATCTCAGGGGGCGGCCCTTATTTATTAAAATGGCAATTTTCTATTTATGATTACCCAATGGCACATACTACTAAAGAAGTATATTATTATGAAAATGATTTATTTACATGAAGCAGGGTTTTACACATGAGCTGTTTTACTCAGTATCGTTTAATAGAGACCTACATTGTTTGGGGGGTATAGTTTTCCTTTAATTGGCTCATGTGAGCTAAGAAGTATAGTTTGTTTGGTATGTTTGTGTGCACAGTGAATCGTACGATCCCAGGGGACGATCCCCTTATTTTTTAAAATGGCAGTTTTCTATTTATGATTACCCAATGGCACATACTACTAAAAAAGTATATTATTATGAAAATGATTTATTTACATGAAGCAGGGTTTTACACATGAGCTGTTTTACTCAGTATCGTTTAATAGAGACCTACAGAGACCTACAATTCATTGGTGTAACACAAGTTCTAAAGCACAATATGCATCCCAGAATAGAGCATACGGAACACCTTACATTCTGTACTTCAGCCCAGTCAGTTTGGCACTTTTTTCACTACTTCCTTTCTCCTTATGTCTAGCACTCTACTCTTCCCTTGTGGGAGCAGTGAGATTGTTGTGATGAGATATACACAGTATGAGGCTGAAGCTGGCTGGTATGGGCAGAAGAGGACACTAGTGATGGGTGAATCTGTCCCATTTCGTTATGCCAAAAAATTCACGAAAAGGCAAAATGCATTGAAGTCAATGGGCATCAAAACATTTTTGACACACAACAATTTTGGCGCGAGCAATAAATTTTATATGCGTGACTATTTTGTCCAAATGAATTGAAGTCAATGGGCGTCTGCATAAATTTGACGCACATCAATTTTGACACACGCACAGCAATTTTTTTTTGTCACAATGAATCCATGCCCGCTGAATAAATCCACCCATCACTAGAGGACACCAAGAGTCACATCTGAACACTCTCTCTAAAGTTCCCACCATTCATGATGCCTAGAGGAGCAACCTTTACATTCTTTATCTTTAATGTTGATAGTTTTGTAGGAGAGGTAGATTCTGTGAAGTCATATTGAGAGTTGCAAATAATTGGTAACATATTGTAATATAAGAAGATCTGTAATAAGAAGAAAGTGGCTCAAAATATCATCATAGTACCCTCACTCATCTGTTCAAGATACAACTTCTAAAATTCACCAGTTTTCCTTTCATGACCAAAATTACTGTTCATTCACATCATACTGTGCTGCATTGCTCTCTAACATAGTAACATAGTAAGTTAGGTTGAAAAAAGACACAAGTCCCTTCTGAAGAATCTCCAACCTGCCTCAGAGGGGGAAAATGTTCCTAACTTCAAGATCGCAATCAGACTAGTCCCTAGATCAACTTGTACTATGAGCTATCTCCCATATCCCTGTATTCCCTCACTTGCTAAACACCATCCAACCCCTTCTTATACCTATCTAATGTATCAGCCTGTACCACTGATTCACTTCCCAGCTCTCCCTGTAACACCCCTTTCCCTCCTCTAATCTCATTGGCTCCCTCCTGTCTGCTGGGAGGAGCTACTGGTGAATAAAGCATCCGACCCTTCCTTATACCTATCTAATGTATCAGCCTGTACCACTGATTCAGGGAGACAATTCCACATCTTCACAGCTCTCACTGTAACAAACCCCTTCCCAATATTTAGCTGGAACCTCTTTTCTTCTAATCGGAATGGGTGACCTTGTGTCAGCTGGAAAAACCTACTGGTAAATAAATCATTAGAGAGATTATTATATGATCCCCTTATATATTTATACATATTTATCATATCACCCCTTAAGCGTCTCTTCTCCAGCGTGAACATCCCCAATTTGGCCAGTCTTTCCTCATAGCTACAATTTTCCCTTTACCAGCTTAGTTGCCCTTCTCTGTACCCTCTCTAATACAATAATGTCCTGTTTGAGTGATGGAGACCAAAACTGTACGGCATATTCTAGATGGGGCCTTACGAGTGCTCTATACAGTGGAAGAATGACCCCTCCTCCCTTGAATCTCTGCCCCTTTTAATACAGTTCAAGACCTTATTTGCTCTTGATGCTGCTGACTGGCATTACTTGCTACAGCCAAGTGTATTATCTACAAGGACTTCAAGGTATTTTTCCATTATGGCTTTGCCTAGTGCAGTCCCATTAAGGGTATGAATAACTTGCATATTTTTACATCCCAGGTGCATGACAGCTACTGCCCCCGCTGTCCAGCATCTTACTTACCTCATCATAAAAAGCAATCAAATTAGTCTGACATGACCTATCCTTTATAAAGCCATGCTGACATGCAAATATTTTGCCCAACAAGTCAAACTTATTGTCATATAATTGCCAGGCATAATCCCTTTTTAAATATTGGAATGACATTATTTTTCTTCCAATCCATATGTACCATTCAACATGAAAACAAAACAAACAAATCTGAGAAAATCATAAATAGAAATAGAAATCATAAATCTAAAACTGAACTAAACTCCCGAAGGAAACCCGGGGTTGTATGCCATCTGACCCTGTTGCATTTTTCACATTAATTTATAGTAAGCCACTGACTAGATTGTGCTGAGCCAACAGTGCAGCTATAAAGTGAGCCTGGGAACTCTGACTGATTGTATACACTGAAGAAAAGAACTGATTTAGCACATTTTCTGTATCTGTTACAATACTGGTACCATTATTAAAAGCAGCAACACTCTAAACTCGCATCTTTTTACTAATAATATACCTAAAAAACATTTTGGGGTTAGTCTTAGCCTCTACCGCAATGCGCTCCTCCACTCTCATCTACTATACATATTACAAATAAAAGAACTAATAAAAATGGCAACATTTGGGCAGGTCTATTAACCAATAGCAACTGTTATGCCTCCAGCATTGTTTGATTGTTTGTGAAGTACCCTTTGCTGGTTTATGTGATGTTTGCACATGTTGTTGCGAAAAAATTTCCTGTACCATGTGACCATGAGTAAATGGTCAGTAGACAGTAAAAGGAGTTAATGTCCTGAGGAGCCTGGAACAGAAGGCCCTGGTATCAAATTTGGAGTCCAAAGGTGACTAATTACTTTAGTGAAGTCAGCGATGCTCTGTATAATATAAATATAGTGGTATAAACCATATATGCTTAATCTTAGCAATACTACAAAAATACTCAAGTGGTTCTCAAGGAAGAGCCAAATTCTGATATTTCTCTCTGTCAAATAAGTCTCCTCTTTGGTTAAAAACTCTTGGCACCTAAACTCTTCTTCTTAAGAACACAATTGTTGCAGCTCCTCCAACAAATTTGCAAGATAACAATGCTCTGCTCTGAGCAGCCACGGTTTTTAAGGGAAATTATCCGCACACTTCTACAGGTTACAAATATATATACTTACCCCTTATTTTAATAAATCCCAGAATGCCAGTTGGAATCAAAATGAAGATCAGCGCACATCGGACAAATATAATGATGTAGAGTGTCCACTGGGAAGTGGGTCCATGGACTAGGAGAGCAAATGAATGAGAAACCGATGGTGTTAAAATAATAAAGGTAAAATAACCCCAAAATGATCAGGCAAATCGAATTTTATTTCTTATTATATTACATGTGACGCTGAGTTTGCAAGGGGTATCAACCTTATGTAAGGTCATGAAAAAAATAAATGAAACTCATGAGGATATGACTTTATATGAAGTCAGAGGAAAATCCTCATACCACACTATCTCTAACATTAAATGGAGATGGAACCGCTGTGCCATGACATATGTCAAAGCACTGATATGGTTTTACTTCTCACACACATAGATATATATGTTATATGTTGAGTTATACAGGGAACTCTGAGTATCACTTGTGTATTATAAGGGATAATGTACCCCGTACTGTAAATGATAAGGATATTAGAAGTTACTGAGGGGTTGTTCTGTGACCATATAAAGACACAAGGCTGCAGGCTGAGTTATACAGGGAACTCTGAGTATCACTCGTGTATTATAAGGGATAATATACCCCCAACTGTAAAAGATAAGGATATTAGAAGTCACTGAGGGGTTGTTCTGTGACCATATAAAGACACAAGGCTGCAGGCTGAGTTATACAGGGAACTCTGAGTATCACTTATGTATTATAAGGGATAATGTACCCCCTACTGTAAATGATAAGGATATTAGAAGTCACTGAGGGGTTGTTCTGTGACCATATAAAGGCACAAGGCTGCAGGCTGAGTTATACAGGGAACTCTGAGTATCACTCATGTATTATAAGGGATAATGTACCCCCTACTGTAAATGATAAGGATATTAGAAGTCACTGAGGGGTTGTTCTGTGACCATATAAAGGCACAAGGCTGCAGACTGAGTTATACAGGGAACTCTGAGTATCACTCATGTATTATAAGGGATAATGTACCCCCTACTGTAAATGATAAGGATATTAGAAGTCACTGAGGGGTTGTTATGTGACCATATAAAGGCACAAGGCTGCAGGCTGAGTTATACAGGGAACTCTGAGTATCACTTGTGTATTATAAGGGATAATGTACCCCCTACTGTAAATGATAAGGATATTAGAAGTCACTGAGGGGTTGTTATGTGACCATATAAAGGCACAAGGCTGCAGGCTGAGTTATACAGGGAACTCTGAGTATCACTTGTGTTTTTAATAAGGGATAATGTACCTCCTGACAGGGTCGGAATTAGGGGTAGTCACATAGACATCACAAATAACTTAATACTGATTTTAGAGATGACATCACTAACCACAGTCTATAAGTATTTAATATAAATTAAATTATATATTATATATATATATATATATACACACATACTGATTTTAATACTTGCAGACAAAATATAATTTCACTCCCATAGAATATTCCCCTACCTACCATTCACAAGTGTCCCTGCTCCTTCCTCCAGTAATGTTTCAATGGTGTTTTGCTCAGTATCATTACACAGGCGTATTGCCACACGGCAGTAGAAGGTGGTGTTATCCATTCCAATCACCTCTTCCAGATAAAGGTCTGACTGACCCACCAGTCTGGTTTTGCCCCGGTATCGGGGGTGAATTAATTCTGGGTGTGGGTGATAGGCAAAGCCCTCACGTGGGTTCCCAAACATCCAGTATATCCCGAGCCACAAGGGATCTTCATCCTCTGGTAATGTAAAGTTACAGCTGATAGTAGAGGAGTTTTGGAATGTGACCTCCTTTGGCTGCTTGATCTTCATTTGATTGGTTTTTCCTAAAATAAGAAGAATAATGTGAGTAAATGGCAGACGGGGGTTGGACATTCACCAGACCCTATGAAATCTCAGCAGAATGTTACTATTTGATTGGTGGCTGCACCTTTAGAGTCACAGAACTGTTGGTTGGGGGAAATATTTCAGAAGTCCTTTGCTGTCTCTTTTTTCACAGGACAGTCCCGATGTCTTGGGTTTGTTTGTTAATATCCCGACTTTCTCTTTGATCTCCTGCACTGAACAGTCAGAAAATATACAAAGTTTCTGACTTAATTGGCTTTTGGCAGAGAGCCCAGAATATGTGGCAGCTGCACTTAGATACTTTTGTAAAAATTCAAGTTAAGCAAAGAAACAATTGTAACTATTTAAGATAAGCAGGTCTCTTGGGAAAACTGTGACTTGCAGCTTAAAGGGCAATTCACCCTTATTTGCAAAACTGTAATAACGCATAAAAAACACAGAAATGTGTTCAAACTTTCAGAACCTTCCAAATATTGTAAAATGAACATGACAATTCAGAGGTGTGGCCACCAAGATGGGCGTGGTCAAATATATTATTTCTGCATCTTCTTTCTTTAAATTTCCTGGGGAAGACACATGCGCAGTAGAATGAAATCGTCAGTTTGTCATGTCTCCAGTACAAGCTGTCATCATGCTGCTACATTTCATTGCTCCTTTTGACTAACTCCCTCTGCTGGACACTTGCTGTAATTGTGCATGGCCACTTCCTGTATTTGTTCTGCACCTCAGCATGGCTTATGGCAGAACTGCATTTGGACTAATCAGGCTACCATACTCCAACCATGTGACCCAGAGCAGTGCCTTGTGGGAGCTAAGACTCCATTTTACAGACCATGCTGTGGAAGAAGCAAGCACAGTTTCATCTCTCCTCATGGTAGCATCGCTGGTAAGCAAATAGTTGCACCAAATCACCTCCACAGCTGCCAGCACCCCCAGAGACATTGCTGCATAGACTTTTCATGCCAGCTAGCATTTGATGTTGCATTTATATGGATATATGTTTATATTGCACTGTTCATTGCAATCTATTTACCCTATTTCCTGTTATTTGTTACAGTTTCAACTATTCCCCTTTGCCATCCAGTAAAATCTAGAGACTTCAGTTCACATCTCTTTATTGGAGTGTTGGGAGGTTTAGCTGTATGACGAACTACACACTGCCCCAGGGTAATACGTAGGGAGGAGAGAACAGTGAAACAGCAGCTGCCTTATCGTGGGATGAACTATAACTCACTGCATGTGCATTTAAACAGCAGCTACCACACAAGTGATTAAACCAGCTACACTGCAAGCACAGACAACAGCATATTACAGTGATCTGGATATAGACACTGCTATTAAGTCATTACAGCACAGAGGAGCCACTACAAAAGCTTATCCAATGTTGCATAATGCCAAAGAAAAGAACATCCTCATTAGTGACCAGATCCCAGGTCTCAGGCTTCTCTCATCGCTCATCTGTTACCAATGCAGCCGCCATTGCTCGCGCAAAAGCAGAAGCCGCAAAGGCCTGTGCCGCCTTCGCAGAGGGGGAAATGAAGCAGAAAGGGAAGCAGAGAGTGCCCACTTGAAAGCAGACAGTCAGTGCCAGGCCTACTAGGCCGGGCACCCTAGGCAACCTGGTCACTACTTCGCCCCCCACCGCTCGCGCATGTGCAGAAGTGTGCGAGGTGAAGGGAAGCGCGATTGCGCGTGCACAGAAAATGCACGAGTGCGCATGCGCAGAAGACCGTAAACAACATAAAATTGTTACATAGTTACATAGTTAAATTGGGTTGAAAAAAGACAAAGTCCATCAAGTTCAACCCCTCCAAATGAAAACCCAGCATCCATACATACACCCATCCCTACTTTTAATTAAATTCTATATACCCATACCTATACTAACTATAGAGCTTAGTATCAGAATAGCCTTTGATATTATGTCTGTCCAAAAAATCATCCAAGCCATTCTTAAAGGCATTAACTGAATCAGCCATCACAACATCACCCGGCAGTGCATTCCACAACCTTACTGTCCTGACTGTGAAGAACCCCCTACGTTGCTTCAAAGGAAAGTTCTTTTCTTCTAGTCTAAAGGGGTGGCCTCTGGTACGGTGATCCACTTTTTCGGTAAATAGGTCCCCTGCTATTTGTCTATAATTTCCTCTAATGTACTTGTAAAGTGTAATCATGTCCCCTCGCAAGTGCCTTTTTTCCAGAGAAAACAACCCCAACCTTGACAGTCTACCCTCATAATTTAAGTCTTCTGTCCCTCTAACCAATTTAGTTGCACGTCTCTGCACTCTCTCCAGCTCATTTATATCCCTCTTAAGGACTGGAGTCCAAAACTGAACTGCATACTCCAGATGAGGCCTTACCAGGGACCTATAAAGAGGCATAATTATGTTTTCATCCCTTGAGTTAATGCCCTTTTTTATGCAAGACAGAACTTTATTTGCTTTAGTAGCCACAGAATGACACTTCCCACATAGAATTGTGGCCACAGCTTCTGAACATAGAGGTCCCTACTAGGGGAAGGTGTCAGAAGAGGTATGTGCCTGGCGCCCCTGTGCCTTTGTGCCCTAGGCAAGTGCCTCTTCTGCCTACCTCTAGTTCCGGCCCTGCAGAGAGTGCACACTTAGAAGCAGAAAGGGAAGCAGAAAGAAGAGCAGAGAGTACACGCTTAGAAGCAGAGAATGCATGCCTAGCAGTAGAGGCAAAGCTGGAAAGTGTTCGCTTAGAGGCATCGCTAGAAAAATTGGCCAGAGAAAGAGAAGCTGCAGCAACTTTAGCAGAAGCAGAAGCTCTAGAGATGATTGTGTACCCTAACAGCGAAAGACACAGCAAGGTATCTAATCTTGATACTGAACCCCATGACCCACTACAACGCACTAGAGAGTATGTCTACCAGCACTCCAAACAGGACACAGATTCTCTTTCAGCAAAACAACCAGGCCAACATGCTGTCCCTGAACCAAGGATGCCATAGACCTCCAAAGGCCATCAGCAAGCTGCAATTGCATCAGAGAGAGCAAAGTGATCCTGCTTACAGCACCCACTTCAGCCAGGTACCCAAGCCTAGGGTTAACCCTGCACCAGCTTCCTCTGCTATGTTAAAGCAGTATGTCACAGACCAGCCCAAAAGAGAACCTCCAGACAGGTATGCGTACACTACACCTTCCCAATATTATATTCATCCACATACCTATCCTGGTACTAACCAGGTCACAATGGATTTTGCCAAGTTCTTTGCACAGCGCAAGCTAATCACAAAAGGACTTGAAAAGTTCAACGACCACCCAGAAGGCTTCAGAGCCTGGTGATCCTCCTTTCAAAACACTATCAAAGGTTTAGACCTTTCAAACAGTGAGGAAATAGACCTCCTAATCAAATACCTAGGTACTGAGTCTGCAGAGCATGCCAAAAGGATCAGGGTGATCAACATAAACCACCCAGAGACTGGTCTCAGAATGATCTGGCACAGACTTAACGAGCGCTATGGCTCAGCAGAGGTAGTACAGAATGCACTTTTCAAGAATTGATGACTTCCCTAAAATATCTAATAAAGGTTACCAAAAACTTAGGGAACTAAGTGACCTGTTAATGGAACTACAAGTAGCCAAAGCTGAAGGGGACTTACCTGGATTTGCATTTCTTGACACAGCCAGAGGTGTTAACCCCATAGTGCAAAAGTTGCCGTACAACTTACAAGAGAGGTGGATGGTACATGGGTCAAAATTCAAAGAAGTGCACAATGTCCCATTTCCTCCTTTCACTGTATTCATGGACTTTGTATACCAACAAGCCAAGATGAGAAATTACCCCAGTTTTGATTTCACTTTGCCACATGCCACCCTTTCAGTACCTAATACTTGCAAAGCAGCAGTAACAGTACACAAAACGAATGCTTCCTCTTTAGATTCTTTCCACAGATCTGCAGAACCTTCTCACGAGGAGACAAGGCACAAATACCCTGATAAGCAATGTCCTTTACACCAAATGCCTCACCCTCTTCTGAAATGTAGAGCCTTCAGAGAGAAGTCCATAGAAGACCGCAAAGCCTACCTAAAAGAAAACAACATCTGCTACAAGTGCTGTTTATCAACGTCTCATCTTGCCAAGGACTGTCAGGTCAGTGTAAAATGCACAGAATGTGATAGCACACATCACAACACAGCTTTACACCCTGGGCCAGCCCCATGGACTGTAACTTATACCAAGAGCGCCAGCAAGCATGGCGGGGAGGAAGATGACACTGCTAAAAACATACTGGAAGTCATTTCTCAATGCACAGAAATCTGCAATGGCGCCATAGGCGGCAGATCCTGCTCCAAAATTCGCCTGGTCAAAGTATACCTGACAGGCCAAACAGATAAAGGCATTAAGCTCTATACAATCCTGAATAACCTTGATCTTTAGTCTGCCCTGCTTTCTTTGATGCATTTAATGTCTAGGGCCCAAACACTCCTTACTCTCTAAAAACATGTGCAGGAGTTATTGAGACAGCAGGAAGAAGGGCATTCGGCTACCGAGTAGAGTCCATAGATGGAAAGGTATGCCTATCTTTGCCAATTATAATTGAATGCAACCAGATCCCCGATAATAGATCTGAAATCCCTACACCGGACATAGCTAAGCACCAGGTACACTTGAAATGTATAATGCACTTAATCCCTGAACTTGACCCCAAGGCTCAGATAATGCTTCTACTTGGAAGAAATATGCTACGGGTCCACAAAGCAAGGGACCAGATAAACGGCCCTCACAATGCACCTTATGCCCAGAAGCTAGATCTTGGATGGTTCATAATGGGAGACACTTGCCTTGGAAGTGTACAAAAAACAGTCTGCATACACAGCATGCTGACAAACACACTAGAAAATGGACACCCCTCTATTTTTCCACCATGCCACAACCAGTTCCTAATAAAGGAAAAACCTTACAACACCAGCCTGGTACACACACCCCCAAAAATCCCGATGATAATCTCACCTGTGACGGTGATCAAGATCATTTGGAAAGCATGTTGTTCCAGAGAACAAAAGAGGATGACCAATTGGCAATGTCTATTGAGGATAAACTCTTTCCAAAAATGATGAAACAAAGACTAGTTAAAAATGATTCAAACAGTTGGGTCGCCCCTCTACCTTTTAGGTTCAGAGATAACAACCCTTCCAAAGACATCACAGAGTACCGTACAAGGGTGCACATCTTTGGCAACAGTCCTTCGCCTGCAGTTGCGATCCACAGACTCAGACTCTCTGCTCAAGAAAGTGAGGTAGAGTATGGGTCAGATATCAGGCAATAAGTAGAACAAGACTTCTATGCAGATGACTGCTTAAAATTGCTACCTTCAAGCGAAGCCGCAATCAGTCTTCTAAAAAGAGCGCAGGAAGCACTTGCCTGCTCCAACCTCAGGCCTCACAAAATAGCTTCAAACAACAAAGTAGTGATGGAAGCCTTCTCTTCACAAGACCATTCAAATGATCTAAGAGACTTTGGAGCTGACTCTTTACTCGTGCAACGGAGCCTCGGGCTTCTGTGGGACTTAAAGTCTGATACCTTTGCCTTCCAAGTAAACAGGGAAGAGAAACCCTTCACTCGCAGAGGTGTTCTGGCCACAATAAATAGCCTGTGTAATCCTTCAGGATTCACTGTTCCAGTCACCATACAAGGTAAAGCACTTCTAAGAGACTTAACTCTTGAAACATCTGATTGGGACACCCCACTAGCTCCTGACAAAAAGACTTTGTGGACAGAATGGAGAAGTTCTCTAACAACTCTTTCCAACCTTTGTGTTACACGCCCATATGCCCCAATACCTTCTACAGAGGTACAAAGCCAAAAACTTTGTGTGTTCTCTGATGCTTCTGTCAAAGCCATAGCTGCTGTAGCATACTTCAAAACTGTGGACAACTATGGACAATGTCCTATTACATTTTTTATGGATAAGGCAAAACTGGCACCAATTCCTGAACACACTATAACCAGACTAGAACTCTGTGCTACGGTTCTAGCTGTAGAGCTAGCTGAGCTCATCACAACTGAGACAGGCACAGAGCTCAAAGAGACTGTATTCTATATGGACTACAACCCAGCAGACCACGCTGTTACAGCAAGTCAGCTCAAAGACACAACTTGGCTCACAGGACCGACATGCTTGTGCATCACAAGAAACAAACCTGTCCCTAAAGATAACACTCTGAGAAAGCATGACCCATTCCTTGTCTAAACTAGGCCATTGAGAGTAGGAGGCCGTCTTGCGAACACCTTCTTGGACAGATGGAGAAAGCAAGACATCTCCACTTTGCAGCCACTTTGCAAGTGGCAAACTACCAAGCCCAACCTCAAAAAACCTGACAATGTTGTTCTGTTGAAAGACTGTCAGTCACAGAGGAATGAATGGCCCTTAGGTCTTGTCACTAAAGCATTTCCAAGTGAGGATGGGACATCCCGCAAAGTTGAAGTCAAGACCACCAAGCAAAGAGAAACCAAATTGTTTCTCAGACCAGTAACAGAACTGACTTGTCTCTTGAGGAATAAAGTGGTGGCATCCATAGATGCCATATGGGGAGTGTCATGTCTCCAGGGAGGACAGAACAAGGTTTTTCATTAAAGTTCAGCTTTTCTCACTACTGCACATGTGCAGCCACAAGAAGAAAGAAGAAGGAGGCCGCTCACCCCGTGGTGCTCACTGGAAGAAACCCCCGGACTGGTGTTGTTTTCTCCTAATAGGAGCACCAGCCTGGGGCTTCAGGTAAGTAAATACAATCACTTGTGGTGCCTAACCTTTTGCACCCCAAGTGTAAAGGGACGCTTCACCTTTAAGTTAACTTTTAACATGTTATAGAATGGCCAGTTCTAAGCAACTCTTCAATTGGTCTTCATTATTTATTCTGTATAGTTTTTTAAATGTTTTGCCTTTGTGATTCTTTCCAGCTTTAAAACGGGGACACTGACCTCATCTAAAAACAAATGTTCTGTAAGGCTACAAATGTATTGTTATTACTACATTTTATTACTCATCTTTCTATTCAGTCCCTCTCCTATTCATATCCCAGACTCCCATTCAAATCAATGCATGGTTGCTAGGGGTATTTGGACCAGACTGCTGAAATTACAAACTGGAGAGCTGCTAAATAAAAAGCTAAATAACTCAAAAACCACAAATAATAAAAACCAATTGCAATTTATCTCAGAATATCACTCTCTTCATCATATTAACAGTTAACTCAAAGGTGAACAACCCCTTTAAAACTTTATTAATCCACCACTACAACTGTCAGTATTTCAGGACTTTGCTTCATGTATGATTTGTGTCAGTATTTATGTGTCATGTGACAGTTAGCTGTGTGACTTGTTCATGGCAGTTATTGTACAATGTCTGAGATGTTTGATCTTTGTTCATTGCAAATCATCATGTATTCTTTACATTCTCTGTTATTTGTTACAGTTTCATCTCTCCTCCTAATAATAATTCAGACAGTTCTACAGACTTCAACTCTCAGGTGCATTTGATCACGGGTCAAATTGAAAATTTTAATTCAAAATTAGAATTTTCTAAATTTTGTATGGTCAAAACTATCAAATTTGAATAGGGAGTTAATCAAATGTGATTAGTCTTTTGAATTAGATTTTTGAGATTTATCATACTCTGGCCCTTTAAGAATTCAAATTCAACTATTCACCATTTGTAGAATTTATGGGTGTTTAGGGGAGTTTTTGAAAACTCACATGAATTTGAATTTCAACCTTTGATAAATGTGCCTCTCGGTCTCTTTCATTAGAGTTTGGGAGGTTTATGTGAATGTCAGACTATACACTGCCTCAGGCTAATATGTAGTGAGGACAGAACAATAATAAAATATAAATACATTACAGAGGGACTAAAGTCTATGCATTTATGTCCCTTCTATAGACTTTTAGTAACGTCAGTGATACAATTGCACCAGATTCTCTAAATAAACGTATTTGTCGGCTGTGGCTGAGGGACTCTGGGGCAGGATCAATATATCACTATATTCCTTCTGAGGCCACAATGTACTTGTTATAGATCACTTTTGCAGGAGGTTGGAAATAAATATAACTGTCAGTGTAACCCAGGTATTTTTATTAGTTAAATCATATTCCAATGACAAATACCTATAATGGTCAGGTTTGTTCCTGTCTCTCTCTGAGTTGTATAAACTTGTCCATCTCCAGTCACTTGTGCCCCACAGCAGTACCAGCCAGTGTCATTGGTCGTCACCCGCTTGATTAGGATGGATGCGCCTCCTTCCCCAGCCACAGAAATCCTCTCTCTGTACTCGCTTCTTACTGCCCCTGTGCCACTGTTATATATAACTGTCCCACAGCTTGAGTATTGACCAAAGCTCCACTGAACACTGGATACAGATATTTTCTGAATTTTCTTCTTGGAGCTGATGGAGAAATGACAGGGAATTGTCACAGTGTCTCCAACCAGAGCAGAGATGAATGGAGGCTGATGCATAGTCATGTCATTCTCACCTACAGAATAGAATAGCCAAACAGAAACAGAAATTAGTTATATTATAGTTACATAATAGCTAAACTGTCTGTCCCCTGTATATACAGAGAGAGGGAAGGATGAGATGTCTGTCCCCTGTATATACAGAGAGAGGGAAGGATGAGATGTCTGTCCCCTGTATATACAGAGAGAGGGAAGGATGAGATGTCTGTCCCCTGTATATACAGAGAGAGGGAAGGATGAGATGTCTGTCCCCTGTATATACAGAGAGAGGGAAGGGTGAGACGTCTGTCCCTTGTATATACAGAGAGAGGGAAGGATGAGATGTCTGTCCCCTGTATATACAGAGAGAGGGAAGGATGAGATGTCTGTCCCCTGTATATACAGAGAGAGGGAAGGATGAGACGTCTGTCCCCTGTATATACAGAGAGAGGGAAGGATGAGACGTCTGTCCCCTGTATATACAGAGAGAGGGAAGGATGAGATGTCTGTCCCCTGTATATACAGAGAGAGGGAACGATGAGGTGTCTGTCCCCTGTATATACAGAGAGAGGGAAGGATGAGATGTCTGTCCCCTGTATATACAGAGAGAGGGAAGGATGAGATGTCTGTCCCCTGTATATACAGAGAGAGGGAAAAGCTTTCCGTTTTGCAGGGAAATGGATCACATAACCAATATGACTATGAAGATTTTCATTCATCCAGGTCATAGTATATCTAGTATAGGTCAATCTAAAAACAACTGGACTTGCTGAGTAATCAATGAAGACGTTTCACTACTCATCCGAGCAGCTTCTTCAGTTCAACTGACTGGTGTGGGAAGTTCTCGGCATATATACTCTTCCACTAATCCATTTACAATGGCACATTGTAACTCTTGAAATAGGTGGCATCTGAAGAAACTCACAGAGGTGTTGATTCTGTGTAGTTGTGATAGGATTATCCAATGTGTCATGCAACTCCTAGATACAGGTGTTACTTGTGAGAGTTGCATGAATGGATGTGTGAAGTGTTCTGAATCCGCCGGGGTACAGATGTTAGAACAGCATTGTATGTAGCAGACAGGTGGTGTCGAAGGCCCCCACCTCTGTTCAGAGATGGTCTCTCCACCTTGACATGAATCGCCTCTTTCACGCCTCGTTCAAACCAGCGGTCTTCTTTATCCAAGATTTGGACCTTGCTGTCTTCAAAGGAGTGTCCCTTGTCTTTTAAGTGTAGAAAGACAACTGAGTTTTGCCCTGTAGAGTTCTCCCTCCTGTGCTGAGCCATTCGTTTGGAGAGCAGTTGTTTTGTCTCCCCGATGTATAGATCTGTGCAATCCTCGCTACACTGGACTCCGTATACCACATTGCTTTGTTTTTCTTTTGGTGTTTGATCCTTTGGGTGTACCAGTTTTTGTCTCAGTGTGTTGCTAGGTTTGAAAAACACAGGGACATGGTGTTTGTTGAAAATCCTCCTGAGTTTCTCTGACACTCCAGCTACATATGGGATGACTATGTTTCGCCTACTATGTGTCTCCGGGCGGTTATTTCTATTGGTGTTCCTGTTGGGCTTGGTTGCTGCTGTTTTGACAAAGGCCCAGTCTGGGGAGCCACTCGCTTTCAAAGCTCCTCTGAGATGTTTTTGCTCTTTGTCTTTGGACTCTGTATCAGTTGCCACACATTCCGCCCGGTGGTGCAGGGTTCGAATGACACCCAGTTTGTGTTCCAGTGGATGGTGGGAATCAAACAACAGATATTGATCCGTATGAGTGGGTTTCCTGTATACTTCCGTCTTCAAGTTACCCCCCTCTTGGATACATATCAAACAGTCCAAAAAAGCAAGTTTGTTCTCATGGACATCTTCCCTTGTGAACTTGATGTTATTGTCCACTGAGTTAATGTGTTCTGTGAAGGCCGCCACTTCATTGGATCTGATTTTAACCCAAGTATCATCCACATACCTGAACCAGTGAGTCGGTGTAGTTCCCTGGAAAGTAAGTAAGGCCCTCCTTTCCACTTCCTCCATGTACAAGTTTGCTACAATGGGAGAGACTGGAGAACCCATTGCACAGCCATGTTTCTGTCTATAAAAAAGGTTCTTGTACTTGAAGTATGTGGTGTTAAGGCACAAATCTAGCAACAAACAAACTTGGTTGGGACTGAGCTTCGTTCTGCTGCTGAGGGTGTTATCATGTTGCAGACGATTTCTTACAGTCTCAATCGCCTCTGTAGTAGGTATACATGTGAACAAAGAAGTGACATCATATGATACCATCGTTTCTTCTGCCTCTAGTGTAACGCCGTGAATCGACACCACCTGTCTGCTACATACAATGCTGTTCTAACATCTGTACCCCAGCGGATTCAGAACACTTCACACATCCATTCATGCAACTCTCACAAGTAACACCTGTATCTAGGAGTTGCATGACACATTAGATAATCCTAGCACAAGTACACAGAATCAACACCTCTGTGAGTTTCTTCAGATGTCACCTCTTTGAAGAGTTACAATGTGCCATTGTAAATGGATTAGTGGAAGAGTATATATGCCGAGAACTTCCCACACCAGTCAGTTGAACTGAAGAAGCTGCTCGGATGAGTAGTGAAACTTCTTCATTGATTACTCAGCAAGTCCAGTTGTTTTTAGATTGACCTATACTAGATATCACATAACCAAGTTAAACTCTATAGAATGGTGAGCAGTGAGGGTTCATGCAGACACCATAGACTGGGATAGTATCTTACCCCTAACAGATCTATAACAAAATATATAGAGGGGTACAGGAATGTGTAAATTTTGTAAAATTGTTTTAATAAAATGGTTTATATCATCATTCTAATGCAGCAGCTTACTAATATAAGGACCAGACATGGCTGTGGGGACCCAGAGCTGGTAGAATTGTGAGAGGCTTTTATTGGCTGATATAATGTGAGTGTAATGTTATACCCCCTCCTGTCATTTTGGATTTAAAACGTAGCAGTGACCTGTGGATAATTAACCTTTTCCCTTGGACTAACACCAATTATTGTCTTAAAGGGGTGGTTCACCTTTCAGTTAACTTTTAGTATGTTATATAACGGTCAATTCTAAGCAATTATTCATTTGGTCTTCATTATTTTTTATAGTTTCTGAATTATTTGTCTTTTTTCTCCTGATAATTTCCAGCTTTCAAATGGGGGTCACTGACCCCTTCTACAAACAAATGCTCTGTAAGGCTACAAATGTATTGTTATTGCTACTTTTTTTTTAATTCAATGTGTTTTATTGATTTCCATTGTACATAAAATGGGTATTCTGCGTATTACGGTACCCTGTTATTATTGGTTACTTGTTAACAGATAACTGGTAATGAAGAAATTAAAGAAAGGGAAAGAAAAGACAGGGAAGATTAAAAAAAAGGGGGGGTGAAGAAGGGAGATGGGGGAAATATATATTATTAGCATACAATATAAGTAACAATAGTTATATGACGGTGGGGCTACTCCTATTTCTATTCAGGCCTCTCCTATTCATATTCCAGCCTCTCATTCAAACCAAAACATGGTTGCTAGGGGAACCAGATTGCCAAAATAGCAATTTGGAGAGCTGTTGCACAAAAAGCTAATTAACTCAAAAAATACAAATAATAAAAAGTGAAAACCAATTGCAATTTGTCTCAGAATATCGCTCTCTATATCATACTGTAAGCAAATTTAAAGGTTAACAAACCCTTTAAAGTTTTTTTTGTGGGAGAGGTGGACATTGGTCTCCATTTGCCCCATTTTCACCTTTCTCTCCTCTCATCTTCCATCATTTGCACCTCCTTTTATTTATATTATACTTACCCCTCACAGTTAGTTGGGTGCCGAATCCATTCTGCCACTGCTCAATGATCGTGTTTTGATTTAGAAGTTGGACCCGGCAGCAGAAGTTCTTTCTATCACTTGTTCTTATACTGGTCAGAGTGATGGTCCCATTCTGAGCCTGAGGATCTCCCACCAGTGACACCCTTCCCTTGTATTCCTGTGTTGTGTTGCCATATCTACTGTTATATATACGATCCCCACAATAAGGGATATTACCAGCTTGAAAGACAATTGTCCTATTAGTTATTCCTGTATGAGTTCTGGAGAAGACAAAACTGCATGGGAAGGTCACTGAGTCTCCAGCAAATACTTCCACTCCTGAAGGTTGGTCTATACAGTATTGTCCTGGTGTCCCCCACACGGCACCTTCAATAGAAGATTCATTGGATGTTCAGCTCAGTGTAACTGTGATATATGTCAGATATAGGAAATTCAGATTGAGGAGAATATAAAAAGGCCTTTGATGAGCAGAGAATGATGAAAGGAGCCTTTGACTAGAAGTAGAAGTGGCTCATCCTATACTTGGCGGGTGACACACACAGACACAACTGGAAAGTCTAATATTAATTAAATGTGGTGAATTGTGATATTTTGGGTCCCACATACAGTCTAATCTATTAGAATCACATTCTGCAAGTACATGGCCACTGGCCTGTGATAACAAGATTTACAGTCTTAGTATGAGAGAGTGACAAGATACTATGAAAAGTATCCAAGTTGAAATGTTCAATACTTGACCGATCTGCAAGGTTGAATACAATGTAACAAATGATAACAAACAACCAAAGTTAGAGCCAAACACCCAGACAGCCTGAATGGCTGCACTACAACTCCCAGCAACCCAGTTCAGACCGCCAGTACTTGTGCATATAATTATAAATATTGCACTTTTATCCCACACCATACCATAAAATATAACTTTTAATAGGGTAGTAATTAAAAACTAGGATGCACCATGCATGAACAAACACAACAACCCAAGAAACCCACTGTGTTTTATTAGCACAATTCTACTGTCCATAAAACATGCAACTAAAAGCTACACAGGTGGACAGGTGGTGGAACATTTGAAGGTACATCAGCGTAGCCTTAATGTTAGAGAACCCTAAATAATTAGGCAAATGACACGTCTTCCTTTCCCGTATGGCGCACCTGCCTGTCTACTTTGGGAGCGGTCAGAGCTATTCTTACCATCGTCCACCTATGCTGGCCTACACAGAGTGACTAAAGAAATATGCCAAAAGGCTGGTTTCCCCTTTATGTTAGGGAGGCCAGACACAGGCAGATACTGCTCCTTTAACTGATTCAGCAGCTTATCTGCCTGTGTAGGGGGCGTTGGGATGAATCTCCCTGATCGATATCTGATCGGCAGGTTTAATTCATCTTTGTGATCCACATGATGTGTGACCACATTGGCTAGTTGTTGTGGACGGTCCTCACCCCTTCGGATCCTATTATCAGCATTTTAATCCGACATCACCCAGTCTTTGGTGGGCATATCAGTTTAAAGGTGCCATACACTATAAGATCTGCTAATTTTGCGATGGCCACCTTTATACAAAGTGGGAGATGTAAGCTTCAGTGAAGGTGTTGCTAGAGAATATTATCTTTCTTTAATGAACTATAATGTCAGGTCCTAGAATTGGGAGTGTTATAGAAAGAAGAGACAGGCAACGCACTCCATTCTATTGGTCAAGCTCATGTATTGAAGTGAGGGAACTCATATAATGTGAGTGAGTAGCAGCCAGTGTGCAGCAGTTATTTTTATTATTTGCTTAGTATGTTGAAACAGACGTCCTATGTAGCAATCAACTGTCTGATAATAAAGAAAGTGTCGGCTGTGGATCCTGCAAGTTTCCTATAGATTATTTGCCACTAATCAGATTTTAATAGTAATAGTAATCTTAAAGGACAAGTAAACATAAGAACTTTTGAAATGTACATTTATGATATGTTTTTTAAATTCCAAAATATTAAGAAATACATGTGCTGTTAATATGAATGAATTTTGTTACTGGTCAGTTTCCCACCAGTCTGACCAGCAAGTAGTCAAGGAAGTTGTCTGGAGAAAGAAAGAGGCTGCTCTGATGTTCTTCTGCTTAGGAAAAACGATTAGAAACCTTTCTGAAATCTTTCCTAAGTAGAATTTAAAAAACATAAATAATGAATGTACATTGCAAACGTGCTTTGAATGGCCTCCTCATCAATTTAATGTTTACTTATCCTTTAAGAAGAAAAAATATCATTAAACTGCCCCTTGTAAATGTTAATGTGATAGGGACATTGGATTGTAAGCTCCTCTGGGGCAGGGGTTGATGGGCATAATGTATAATCTCTGTAAAGTGCTACAGAATATGTCAGTTCATTATAAATAAAGGATAAAAATAATCCACAGCGAGTGAATGAAACATAAGTTATATATGTAGGTGTGTACTGAACCCCACACAGAAAAAACAACACACAATTTCAATCAGTGACACAGAAAAGGTCAAAATAAATGTACTTACCCCAAAGAGACAACACGAGGGATGGAATAGACGTACTTACCCCACAGAGAGAGCACAGAGCAGAGAAGGAGAAGACCACACATGCTGAGGAGCTTGGATAACACTTAGTTACTCTGGTGCTACAAAACATTTTTATATTAAACTTCTCCTTTTTAGTTTCGAGTAAAGACAAAAATGGAAACAATAAAACAAATAAGCTCAGCCCAAATAAGATAAAACAAAGGTGGGCTGAACAGAAAGTCTGGGAATGCAGCAGAGCCAGAACAGGGAGTAGGCACCTGCCTAGGGCACAATCACTTGGTCTCACACTTCATAGTGTGTCAGTGTTTCTTTGTTGGCCTTTAATATTAACCAATAATACATTAATAATTACATGTGTTTACAGAGTTGCCTGCCCCAACCCCAGCAGCGACTGTCATTTTCCCATTTTGTGCTCTTCCCGCCTCCAGCCAGACTGTACCTTATATTCCAATCGAACTCTGACACATCAGAATGGCGCATGCACTGTGGATGGGGGCGGGACTCTGGATGCAGAACTTGCGCTTGTGCAGCTCTTGCTCACTTGCAGCCTCGCCCTGATGAAACATTGCAGAATGATTGGAGGGAGGTTGGAGAAAGGCTGGAGAAGGATTGGACCAAATTTAGAAGGCAATGGCTGGCTGCTGGCTCAGGTACACTGGGCAGATAGTGGGGGCTAATTAATAAATATTTAATATGGCTGCACTGATTCACTGATGTTTGTTTAGGGGGACATGGTGTGACTCTGGCACTGAAGAAGGATTGGAGACAGTTGTTGGACTCGACTTTTGCTTCCGCCTTTAACAGCCGCTTTTCACCTCGGGAGGAGCCATCGTCTAATTGGATGCCTCCAGATCTTATAAAGAGAGGAGCCAAGCTAAGGGTTCTGGACAAGTAGAGGGGACGATAGTTAAACAAAGTCTTTTGGGCAGAAGATCACAGTTCAAGGGTTAGGCAAACACGTGGTCAGACAGGCAGAGGTTGGTTCAGGCTGAGTACAATCAAGATCGGACAGGCAAGGTTCAAAACCAGTAGATCAATCAGAATGGTCAGATAACGGAGTGTAGAACTGTCGGATAATCAGGCAAGGGTCAGGATCACAGAAGTCAGACTAATCAGGCAGGCAGGGGTCAAAACAGGAATCAGAATACCAGAATAAACAGAAACAGCACCAAGGAACTCACTAAGTAGAACCAAACAACCGGCAAAGATTACAGTGTAAAGGCCCCTTTAATACTATTTGAATTTTGCGTCATTGCGTGCTGACGTAATCACGCCAGAGTCAATGCGCATAGGAAACCAGGAAGTGCGGTCCGCGTGCACCCTAAGGCGATTCATTCACCTGCACTCGCTTTATCGACCTTTAGTGAATCGTCCCCGTTGATTTATTTTACAATTGATGTAACAGTCGTGCTTCAGTAGATACTTGTTAGACTTCAGTGTGAATTTGTCTGTTTATATGCCTGTAAAGGCGCATGCCTGCATTTATGGTTTAATTATTGATTGATTTCATGTTTATACCAGTGTGAGCTAAACACATTAATCGTTTTCCTTGTTTGTAAAGATGTAAATTAGGTTGAGATTTTAATACTATACGACTGATCTGTGTTGAGTAATGAGACAGTTGTCTTATAAGTTTTTATCTTGTATTTTTATTTTGTTTCACTGGTTTGTACACACAGCGTGTTATTAATTGGTCACTATATCGGATGTGGTCACTTCCGTCCATTCCCACCACTAGGGCTTGTAGATTCACTTTAAAAAAGGTCAGATTGCTGACCAAAATGTCAGGTCTTCAGTCTGTGAAATAAAAATACTTAATTGATTTTTAAGTCCTGTGAGTGTGAGACTCTTTTCAGAGAGAGAGATATATATATATATATATATATATATATATATATATATATATATATATATATATATATATAAGCTCCAAATTACAGGAAGGCCATAGACTCCATTTATCCAAATAATCCACATTTTACAAACTGATTTCAGGTAGAAGGGTAGGAGACAAGGGTAGCAGAAGTCTGTAAGCCTGTCTTAATGGTGTGAAATGACTCAGTAGCTTTCGGGGACCAAGGAATGGTATAAATGTGCTCCAAAAATTTGGTTTAATTACTCTGATAAATTGCACACACAGATGCAAGGTATCCAGGAACTACCACCAGCATTGACCTGGTACTAATTCCCTAGCAGATTGTGTCTATGAATGAAAACACCTTGTAGCAAATGAATCTGGTGCTAGATTGGTCACTTAGATTGAATTGGAAAGAAATAACAGTAAAATACATAATAATACAGTTAGCCAGAGGGAACCCTTATCCTGTGCTAAAAGGGATCAAGGAGGAGATAGAAAAGTAGAGCCCAAAATGTATCTTGTAGAGGCAGAATAGAGGCCATTACAATGTTAGACATTCATAATAATTATTCATGTCTGGAAAGACAACAAGCCTCAATAACTCTACTCCAAAGAACTAAAGAGAAAGGGGGTTGGGCTATGCCAGAGTTAGAAAGAAAATAGAATAGTTCAACTTTTAGCTTTGCCTCATTCTGGGAACACAGTAAGGTGGATTCATATAAAACACCTACACAAGATAGCAGGGACCCATAATCTGAGCTATATCTTAGATACAATGGGAGTTGGACTGAAGAAGTGGAGAAAGCTCCAGCGAAAGCTATATTTTTTTAACTTGTAAGGGGGCCCTGGTGCCAATGTTTTTTTTTAAAAAAATATTCTTTGTGGCCCCATTTTTTTAACTTGTAAGGGGGGCATGGTGCCAATGTTTTTCAAAAACAATATTCTTTGGGACCCCAATTGTTTTTTAACTTGTAAAGTTGGCCGTAGCGCCAATGTTTTTTTTTTTAATATTTTTTGGGGCCCCATTTTTTTTAACTTGTAGGGGGGCCCTGACCGCCAATTTTCAAAAAACTTTTAAGGGAGACCCTGGCACCACAGTTATAAGGGGGCCCTGACCAACTTGTTTGTGTGGGGGTTACCCTTTATAGCACTGATGTCTGTGTGGTCTTTAACTGTTGTGTGGAGTGGGCGGGATCTGGGGTGGTGCTTGGGGTGGGGGCCCGATAATTTTGTTGTCCGGCCCCCGTGATTTCTAATGGTGGCCCTGCCAAACACTATAGCTTCTAGGGCCAGACAGCAAAATCCTTTAAACAGAGAATCCATTCCCTGTTTAGTAAAATCTCCTATTGGGGAGAAATTAAAGGCAAAACATTTTTATCCATTTCTTTGGTCATTCTACCACAATATTTCTACTTCCCATTTTTAGTTCCAAGTAAAGACAAATAAGGAAATATGGTGATGAAATGAATTTGAAATGCAAGTCTGGGAACCAACATAAATATCTTAACCCGTATTTTTGTCTTTTGTCTGTGTAATAAAATCAAACCAAAAATCTATGCAAACATTTGTTTTTACATCATGTCTTAAGCACAATTCAGCAGGATCATCCCCTAAGTTGACTCATAACTTCTATTTCGAGATTCCATAAAACTATAGAAAAGCATATGTGTGTATTTCTCTTTCTGTAGGCAGTGGCCATTGGCTCAAAGAGAAGCTGTGACTTAGTTTGTTAAAGTGTTTGTGTTGGAAACAGAAGATTCTGAGTTTGATGCTGAGCAGTGTCTGCTTTCTTTGTTTAAGTCCTGCAGAGGATAGATTTTACCATAAAGACACGGTTCTACTGAAAACTGGAGACTCTTTTGCAAACAGACGTCTGCCCCTTGGGAAGTTTATGCCTTCCAACCAAGCAAAAGCAAATGTCTCAATGTGTAGATCTGTGGCTTATGATAGCTAGAGGCACTTTTTCATTCTTTCCCAGAATGATGTTCCTTGCACTCTTGGAACATGAGAAAGTAGCTAATCTTGCAGAAGCTTGAATGGAAAGCTTGCAGCTGAAGACTCAGTCGGCATTGTATTGACAGCTAGAAAAGGTAAAATGTTGCATGGTGGCTGGCATTCCTTGGTAACAGAAGCGGAAATGATTGGGTTGTTAATTTGGTTTGCAGCAAATGAGCATTGTTGGCACCTGCCAAGCAGCAAGGCTCAAACCTAAACCAAGACTTTGCCATGAACTGGAATGCATAGCTCTCATGTGGTTCGTATTTCTTTGACTAATGTCTGGAGTTTATCTGCAAGTAAGACCTTGTCAAAAATGATGTTGGGGCAATATTCTCCATGAATGCATTTCTCCTTTGTTGCACTGGGCAGTCATTACTCTTAGGTGCTGTGGCTTAGTTGGTAAAAGCACCTGTCTAGCAAACAGGAGATTCTGAGTTTGACTCTCAGCAGTGCCTCATCTCAGTTTTTCTGTGAACTGCAGCCAAGGAAAGGAGACTTAAGTGCTTTTGGTTGCAATATCGCTGACTAGCAGCTTTCCAACGGATGATGGTGGGCAAAATAAAAGTGTCCAACCAAAATGGAAAACTACAAAGCAAGGGGCAAACAAGTAGAAGATTGCTCATTTGCCAATTCACTGGGATAGCTTAGGAGTTTCTAGGTGTCTATTTAGCTGACCTTGAACAAAGACTTCAATTATTGACTTGTAGCATGCAGAATTTGCTTAAACCATGGGGAGGTTAGCTGGAGCATGTCTGAGCTTTATACTTGTATGACTATAGAAACATGGCTTTGCTTAAAACGCAAGGCTTTTATTCCAGTAGGAAATAGACTAAGCCATTTGGAAATGTGATCATATGGGTCCCTACAAACGTATGTCAGTTGTACTCTAATAATAATGATAATAATAATAAAACCCCATGCAGCAATAATTCAGTCAGCAATTATATGACAAAAATACAACACAGTTTTCAGGTAGGAACTAGAATCATACAATATTCAGTTTGGGCAATCAGATATTCGCCAAAAATCTACAATCTATGGCAGGGTAGACTGGTTCTTGCAAATTAAAAATAAAATTACCATTGGATTGATGCAAAATGGACTTCTACATATCAGTAGTCCAACAGAGTCACAACAAATAAGTTCAGGGAGGGATTGTTTATACAGAGCTCATTATTTCTAGTTATTAGAAGTAATTATATGGTGGGCAGTAGGTCTAAAAGCAAAACAGTTCTCCATTACTGTTTTATAATAGAAAAAAATGTCATAATATATTATAAGCACAAGGTCTATTTACTTTGGTCAAGCTGAAAAAGTTGTTTGTTGGGATATCCCAGCAATATATATATATATATATATATATATATATATATATATATATATAAGATATTGGACCGGTAGAGTGTCAATCAGTCTGTATTGGGTGCCTTTGATAAAGTGCTAAACCAATTCATTCTTTAGACAATTAGTACAACAATTATATTGGCAATGATGGAAATGCCTTCAATTTAAGGGCATGGCAATCCTTTTTTATCTTGATAAAGAGACCCCAGCACATCCAACTTTAATAAGACTAAAAGTAAAATTGTTACCAAAGTTTTAATCCATAAATAATTCCAAAAGGCCACTCAGAAAATCCTAGAACTTCTGAAGGGTATTACAGTATAATTTTATTGAGATTTCAATAGGTTTCATAATCCAGTGCAATGATGTCTCTCTCCAACATTTTACTGGGGAATCTCCATTAATATTGAGTGAAGCAGAGCCTTGTAGGAGCCACATTCTTTTTATTTGTGCTAAGAATAAAGGTGTAGCTTTGTACGAGTTGATTGATCATTAGGAGAAAATAAATCAATGTTTAGCAAATGAAGAAAGAAGAGGGTTGAATGATGCAAGGAGTCTTCTACTGGGGAACCCGGGTCTATAAAAGGAAAAATAAGTAGGAATAATTTAAAAAAATAGGCAAAGGCCGGATTGAGAGAGAGCGAGAGAGAGCGAGAGAGAGAGAGAGAGAGAGAGAAAGAGAGAGAGAGAGAGAGAGAGAGAAAAAGAGAAAAAGAGAGAGAGTTGTGCATTGTATAGCGAGGAGTAAGTATTTGACTTACTTTCATCTGATAAATAGTATAAATGTCTTCTGTGGAAAAAAGAAACCTTCCATGAGATTCAGTTTAACACTTCTATTGTAGGTATAGTTATTATAAATGTAGATACACAGTAAGACACAGTAAAATATCAGTTGTACAAAGTGGGGATAGACACAAAATTGCAAAATTTTTATATTTAATTTTGTAATCTGACACGAGCTAGACATATTGTCCATTTCCCAGGTATCCCCAGTCATGTGACTTGTGCTCTGGTAATTTTCAGTCACTCTTTACTGCTACACTGCAAGTTGGAGTGATATTATCCTCCTCCCTTCCTTCTCTAACAGCCTAAAAATAGAACAGTGGGAAGGTAAGATTTAATAGCTATCTAACACAAGATAAGACAGGGGTGTCCAAACTGTGGCCCGAGGGCCACATGCGGCCCAGGATGCATATGAATGCGGCCCTGCTTGGTTGCGGGGGAAACGTCATGTCGCAAAGGATATAGGAGGAGGAGGGACTCTGCCCATTGCCCAGTTAGTAATAATAATATAACAATAAGTCTATTTAATATCCAGTTGTCCCATATTCCAGTGTATAGCTCCATCTGGTTATCCAACTGGTATTATAGTTCTTTTCTGTGTATTTCCTTTACTTTTACAAATCAAACGTGTTTTTGTATTTCATATGTGGCCCCAGACAATTTTTCTTTTTCCAATGTGGCCCTGTGAGTCAAAAGTTTGGACACCCCTGAGATAAGAGCTCCTTGGTACATATGAGATAGCAATTTGCAATTGGTTTTCATTTTTTAATATCTGTGATTTTTGAGTTATTTAGCTTTTTATTCAGCAGTTCTTGGGTTTGCAATTTCAGCAATGTGGTTGCCCTAGCAACCATGCATTGTTACCCTAGCAACCATGCATTGATTTAAATAAGAGACTAGAATATGAATATGAGAGCGCCTCAAAAGAAAGATGAGTAAATAAAAAGTAGCAATTTCTTACAGAACACTTGGTTTTTTTTAGATGGGGTTATTAATCTTACTTGGAAGCTGGAAAGAGTCAGAGGCAACATATTTAAAAAACTAAAGATAATATCAATGAAGACCAATTGAAAAGTTGCTTAGAAATGGCATTTCTATAATATACTAAAAGTTAACTTAAAGGAAAACTATACCCCCAAAATGAACAGATAGTTTATATCATATTAAGTGGCATATTAAAGAATCTTACCAAACTGGTCTCTGCCTCAGAGATCACCTGACCAGAAATACTGCAGCTCTAACTGTAACAGGAAGAGATCACCTGACCAGAAATACAACTCTAACTGTAACAGGAAGAGATCACCTGACCAGAAATACTGCAGCTCTAACCAGGGGTGCTTCGCCAATGAGGCAAGTTGAGGCTGTCGCCTCAGGCGGCAGCACCCACTAGGTACCATTTTTGCTGCTCCTGGTACTTTAAGAGCGAATTTCCGGGGGAGTGGGGGCAGCAGCAACTGCTGCTGCCTCAGGCGGTGAAGGGGCCAGGATCGCCCCTGGCTCTAACTGTAACAGGAAGAGATCACCCATTCAGAAATACTGCAGCTCTAATTGTAACAGGAAGAGATCACATGACCAGAAATACTGCAGCTCTAACTGTAACAGGAAGAGATCACCTGACCAGAAATACTGCAGCTCTAACTGTAACAGGAAGAGATCACCTATTCAGAAATACTGCAGCTCTAACTGTAACAGAAAGAGATCTCCTGACCAGATGTACTGCAGTTCTAACTGTAACAGGAAGAGATCACCTGACCAGATATACTGCAGCTCTAACTGTAACAGGAAAAGATCACCTGACCAGAAATACTGCAGCTCTAACTGTAACAGGAAGAGATCACCTGACCAGCTCTAACAGGAAGAAGTGTTGAAGCAAAACACAGAACCCTGTCTGTTAATTGGCTCATGTGAGCTAAGAAGTATAGTTTGTTTGGTATGTTTGTGTGCACAGTGAATCGTATGATCCCAGGGGCGGACCTTATTTTTTAAAATGGCAGTTTTCTATTTATGATTAACCAATGGCACATACTACTAAAAAAGTATAATATTATGAAAATGATTTATTTACATGAAGCAGGGTTTTACAATATCTCTGCAATATTTTTTTATAGAGACCTACGCTTTATAGTTTTCTTTTAAAGGTGAACCACCCCTTTAAGCGTAAAAAGAGGAGGCTCTTGTTCTTTTTTCTTTGCCGCTATCTGTTTAGCATTTCCTCCTGGGTGATAGTAGGGTAATATTGAAGATAAGAAATGGTTGCATTAGGAAACCCACTGTGAAAAGGGGCCTGTGAATACTGTATAATAACAAAGCAACTTTTATGACTAAAATGTATAGACATAACAATTCATTGGTGTAACACAAGTTCTAAAGCACAATATGCATCCCAGAATAGAGCATACGGAACACCTTACATTCTGTACTTCAGCCCAGTCAGTTTGGCACTTTTTTCTTTTACTACTTCCTTTCTCCTTATGTCTAGCACTCTATTCTTCCCTTGTGGGAGCAGTGAGATTGTTGTGATGAGATATACACAGTATGAGGCTGAAGCTGGCTGGTATGGGCAGAAGAGGACACTAGTGATGGGTGAATCTGTCCCATTTCGTTATGCCAAAAAATTCACGAAAAGGCAAAATGCATTGAAGTCAATGGGCATCAAAACATTTTTGACACACAATTTTGGCGCAAGCAATAATTTTTATATGAGTGACTATTTTGTCCAAATGCATTGAAGTCAATGGGCGTCTGCATAAATTTGACGCACGCACGGCAATTATTTTTTTTCGCAGCGAATCCATGCCTGCTGAATAAATTCACCCATCACTAGAGGAAACCAAGAGTCACATCTGAACACTCTCTCTAAAGTTCCCACCATTCATGATGCCTAGAGGAGCAACCTTTACATTCTTAACTTTAATGGGGAGAGGTAGGAGAGGTAGATTCTGCGAAGTCATATCGAGAGTTGCTAATAACTGGTAACATATTGTAATATAAGAAGATCTGTAATAAGAAGAAAGTGGCTCAAAATATCGTCATAGTACCCTCACTCATCTGTTCATGATACAACTTTTAAAATTCACCAGTTTTCCTTTCATGACCAAAATTACTGTTCATTCACATCATACTGTGCTGCATTGTTCTCTAACATAGTAACATAGTAAGTTAGGTTGAAAAAGACACAAGTCCCTTCTGAAGCCTCTCCAATTTGCCTCAGAGGGGGAAAAATGTTCCTACTGTAACTTCAAGATGGCAATGGGACCAGTCCCTGGATCAACTTGTACTATGAGCTATCTCCCATATCCCTGTATTCCCTCACTTGCTAAACACCATCCAACCCCTTCTTATACCTATCTAATGTATCAGCCTTTACCACTGATTCAGGGAGAGAATTCCACATCTTCACAACTTTCACTGTAACAAACCCCTTCCCAATATTTAGGCGGAACTAACTTGGCCAGTCTTTCCTCATAGCTAAGATTTTCAATACCCTTTACCAGCTTAGTTGCCCTTCTCTGTACCCTCTCTAATACAATAATGTCCTGTTTGAGTGATGGAGACCAAAACTGTACGGCATATTCTAGAAGGGGCCTTACAAGTGCTCTATACAGTGGAAGAATGACTCCCTCCTCCTATGAATCTCTGCCCCTTTTAAGAGACCTTATTTGCCCTTGATGCTGCTGACTGGCATTACTTGCTACAGCCAAGTTTATTATCTACAAGGAATTCAAGGTCTTTTTCCATTATGGATTTGCCTAGTGCAGTTCCATTAAGGGTATGAATAACTTGCATATTTTTACATCCCAGGTGCATGACAGCTACTGCCCCCCCCACTCTCCAGCATCTTACTTACCTCATCATAAAAAGCAATCAAATTTGTCTGACATGACCTATCCTTCATAAAGCCATGCTGATTGTTGCTCATAATGCCATTCACTAGGACAAAATTTTGAATATAATGCCTTAATAAGCCTTCAAATACTTGCCAGGCTGCGATCATAATCCATTTTTAAATATTGGAATGACATTATCTTTCTTCCAATCCATATGTACCATTCAATATGAAAGCAAATCTGAGAAAATCATAAATAGAGGCCAATCTAAAACTGAACTAAGCTCCCGAAGGAAACCCGGGGGTGTATGCCATCTGGCCCTGTTGCCTTTTTCACATTAATTTATATTAAAGCTTTATGAACCGTTTCCTGAGTCAGCCACTGACTAGATTGTGCTGAGCCAACAGTGCAGCTATAAAGTGAGCCTGGGAACGCTGACTGATTGTATACACTGAAGAAAAGAACTGATTTAGCACATTTTCTGTATCTGTTACAATACTGGTACCATTATTAAAAGCAGCAACACTCTAAACTCGCATCTTTTTACTATTAATATACTTAAAAAACATTTTGTGGTTAGTCTTAGCCTCTACCGCAATGCGCTCCTCCACTCTCATCTACTATACATTTTACAAATATAAGAGCTAATAAAAATGGCAACATTTGGGCAGGTCTATTAAACAATAGCAACTGTTATGCCTCCAGCATTGTTTGATTGTTTGTGTAGAACCCCTTGCTGGTTTATGTGATGTTTGCACATATTGTTGCAAAAAAATTCCTTTTTTGATTTCCATACTGTACCATGTGACCATGAGAAAATGGTCAGTAGACAGTACAAGGAGTTAATGTCCTGAGGAGC
This sequence comes from Xenopus petersii, assembly GCA_038501925.1. Classification (NCBI taxonomy): domain Eukaryota; kingdom Metazoa; phylum Chordata; class Amphibia; order Anura; family Pipidae; genus Xenopus; species Xenopus petersii. The sequence goes on from CM076676.1 coordinate 152,631,638, forward strand.
CTGGAACAGTAGGCCCTGGTATCAACTTTGGAGTCCAAAGGTGACTAATTACTTTAGTGAAGTCAGCGATGCTCTGTATAATATAAATATAGTGGTATGAACCATATATGCTTAATCTTAGCAATACTACAAAAATACTCAAGTGGTTCTCAAGGAAGAGCCAAATGCTGATATTTCTGTCTGTTAAATAAGTTTCCTCTTTGGTTAAAAACTCTTGGCACTTAAACTTTTCTTCTTAAGAACAAATTTGCGGGGGTGATGATGGGAGAGGAAGTTGCAAGATAACAATGCTCTGCTCTGAGCAGCCACGGTTTTTAAAGGAAATTATCCGCCCACTTCTACAGGTTACAAATATATATACTTACCCCTTATTTTAATGAATCCCAGAATGCCAGTTGGAATCAAAATGCAGATGAGCGCACATCGGACAAATAGAATGATGTAGAGTGTCCAATGGGAAGTGGGTCCATGGACTAGGAGAGCAAATAAATGAGAAACTAATGGTGCTAAAATAATAAAGGTAAAATAAACGCATAAAAAGGCACAAGGCTGCAGGCTGAGTTATACAGGGAACTCTGAGTATCACTTGTGTATTATAAGGGATAATGTACCCCCTACTGTAAATGATAAGGATATTAGAAGTCACTGAGGGGTTGTTCTGTGACCATATAAAGACACAAGGCTGCAGGCTGAGTTATACAGGGAACTCTGAGTATCACTCATGTATTATAAGGGATAATGTACCCCCTACTGTAAATGATAAGGATATTAGAAGACACTGAGGGGTTGTTCTGTGACCATATAAAGACACAAGGCTGCAGGCTGAGTTATACAGGGAACTCTGAGTATCACTCATGTATTATAAGGGATAATGTACCCCCTACTGTAAATGATAAGGATATTAGAAGACACTGAGGGGTTGTTCTGTGACCATATAAAGACACAAGGCTGCAGGCTGAGTTATACAGGGAACTCTGAGTATCACTCATGTATTATAAGGGATAATGTACCCCCTACTGTAAATGATAAGGATATTAGAAGACACTGAGGGGTTGTTCTGTGACCATATAAAGACACAAGGCTGCAGGCTGAGTTATACAGGGAACTCTGAGTATCACTCATGTATTATAAGGGATAATGTACCCCCTACTGTAAATGATAAGGATATTAGAAGACACTGAGGGGTTGTTCTGTGACCATATAAAGACACAAGGCTGCAGGCTGAGTTATACAGGGAACTCTGAGTATCACTCATGTATTATAAGGGATAATGTACCCCCTACTGTAAATGATAAGGATATTAGAAGACACTGAGGGGTTGTTCTGTGACCATATAAAGACACAAGGCTGCAGGCTGAGTTATACAGGGAACTCTGAGTATCACTCATGTACAGTATTATAAGGGAGACTGCACCCCTGACATCACAAATAAGTTAATACTGATTTTAGGGATGACATCACTAACCACAGTCTTTACGTATTTAATATAAATTATATTCTTGGTATACTTGTGTATATATATATATATATATATATATATATATATATATATATATTTATTGATTTTATTACTTGCAAAGAAAATATAATTTTACTCTCATAGCATATTCCCTACCTACCATTCACAACATGTAGAAGTGTCCCCGCTCCTTCCTCCAGTAATGTTTCAATGGTGTTGCTCACAGTAGATCCACACAGGCGCATTGCCACACGGCAGTAGAAGGTGGTGTTATCCATTCCAATCACCTCTTCCAGATAAAGGTCTGACTGACCCACCAGTCTGGTTTTGCCCCGGTATCGGGGGTGAATTAATTCTGGGTGTGGGTGATAGGCAAAGCCCTCACGTGGGTTCCCAAACATCCAGTATATCCCGAGCCACAAGGGATCTTCATCCTCTGGTAATGTAAAGTTACAGCTGATAGTAGAGGAGTTTGGGAATGTGACCTCCTTTGGCTGCTTGATCTTCATTTGATTGGTTTTTCCTAAAATCAGAAGAATAATGTGAGAAGATGACAGAGGGGCTTGGACATTCACCAGACCCTATGAAATCTCAGCTAAAAAATAAGGATTTATGTGAAATGAACAGCAGAAAGTAACTATTTGATTGGTGGCTGCACCTTAAGAGTAGTGATGGGTGAATTTGGGGCGTTTCGCTTTGCCGAAAAATTCGATAATCTCCCGCTAAATTTGCGAAATGGCGAAAAATTCACGAAACGGCACCGGTGTCTCACGACCATCGAATAGGCTACTATGACCTTTCGACTTCGATTCGAATGATTCGAACTAAAAATCGTTCGACTATTCAACCATACGATAGTCGAAGTACTGTCTCTTTAAAAACCTACCAAGCTACAATGTTAGCCTATGGGGACCTTCCCGATTACTTTTCTATGGGTTTTTTGATCGAAGGAAAATCGTTCGATCGATGGATTAAAATCCTTCGAATGATTTTTCCTTTGATCGATCGATTGTAGTATTTGCGGTAAATCCTTCGACTTCGATATTTGAAGTCGAAGGATTTGACTTCGAGGGTTTATTAACCCTCTATATTCGACCCTTAGTAAATGTGTCCCTTACAGTTAACTCAAAAGGTGAACAACCCCTTTAAATCTTTATTATTCCACCTCTACAACTGTCAGTATTTCAGGACTTTGCTTCATGTATTATTTGTGTCAGTATTTATGTGTCATGTGACAGTTACATGTAGGTGTGTGACTTGTTCATGGCAGTTATTGTACAATGTCTGATATGTTTGATATTTGTTCATAGCAAATCATCATGTATTCTTTACATTCTCTGTTATTTGTTTCTCATCTCTCCTAATAATTCAGACAATTCTACAGACTTCAACTCTCAGGGGCAGATTTATCAAGGGTCAAATTGAAAATTTGAATTCAAAATTTGAATTTTTAAGTTTTTGTATGGTCAAAACTGTCAAATTTGAATAGGGAGTTAATCAAATGTGATTACAGTCTTTAAAAAAAAAAAAAACTTTGAATTAGATTTTTGAGATTTATCATTATCTGGCCCTTTAAGAACTTAAATGCAACTATTCACCACCTAAAACCTGCCCAATTGCTGTTTAAGTCAATGGGAAAGGTCCAGGAATCAATTTTGAGTTGTTTGCAGCCTTCCTGACATTCGTATTTCTGGAGAAAAAAATTGAATTGAGTTTTTAAAATATGAATCGAATTTAATTCAAGTTTTTGGGTCAATTACATTCATTCGAGTTTAAAAAGTTAGATTTTTTTTTAATAAATTTCGATTTGTAGAATTTATGGGAGTTTTTAAAAACTCATATGAATTTGAATTTCAACCTTTGATAAATGTGCCTCTCGGTCTCTTTCATTAGAGTTTGGGAGGTTTATGTGAATGTCAGACTATACACTGCCTCAGGCTAATATGTAGTGAGGACAGAACAATAATAAAATATAAATACATTACAGAGGGACTAAAGTCTATGCATTTATGTCCCTTCTATAGACTTTTAGTAACGTCTGGGGCAGGATCAATATATCACTATATTCCTTCTGAGGCCACAATGTACTTGTTATAGATCACTTTACTTTTGCAGGAGGTTGGAAATAAATATAACTGTCAGTGTAACCCAGGTATTTTTATTAGTTAAATCATATTTTAATGACAAATACCTGTAATGATCAGGTTTGTTCCTCTCTCTCTCTGAGTTGTATAAACTTGTCCATCTCCAGTCACTTGTGCCCCACAGCAGTACCAGCCTCTGTCATTGGTCGTCACCCGCTTGATTAGGATGGATGCGCCTCCTTCCCCAGCCACAGAAATCCTCTCTCTGTCCTCTCTTCTTACTGCCCCTGTGCCACTGTTATATATAACTGTCCCACAGCTTGGGGACTGACCAAAGCTCCACTGAACACTGGATACAGATATTTTCTGAATTTTCTTCTTGGGGCTGATGGAGAAATGACAGGGAATTGTCACAGTGTCTCCAACCAGAGCAGAGATGAATGGAGGCTGATGCATAGTCATGTCATTCTCACCTACAGAATAGAATATCAGAGACATAAATTAGTTATATTATAGTTACATAATAACTAAACTGTCTGTCCCCTGTATATACAGAGAGAGGGAAGGATGAGACGTCTGTCCCCTGTATATACAGAGAGAGGGAAGGATGAGATGTCTGTCCCCTGTATATACAGAGAGAGGGAAGGATGAGATGTCTGTCCCCTGTATATACAGAGAGAGGGAAGGATGAGACGTCTGTCCCCTGTATATACAGAGAGAGGGAAGGATGAGACGTCTGTCCCCTGTATATACAGAGAGAGGGAAGGATGAGACGTCTGTCCCCTGTATATACAGAGAGAGGGAAGGATGAGATGTCTGTCCCTGTATATACAGAGAGAGGGAAGGATGAGATGTCTGTCCCTGTATATACAGAGAGAGGGAAGGATGAGACGTCTGTCCCCTGTATATACAGAGAGAGGGAAGGATGAGATGTCTGTCCCTGTATATACAGAGAGAGGGAAGGATGAGATGTCTGTCCCTGTATATACAGAGAGAGGGAAGGATGAGATGTCTGTCCCCTGTATATACAGAGAGAGGGAAGGATGAGATGTCTGTCCCCTGTATATACAGAGAGAGGGAAGGATGAGACGTCTGTCCCCTGTATATACAGAGAGAGGGAAGGATGAGATGTCTGTCCCTGTATATACAGAGAGAGGGAAGGATGAGATGTCTGTCCCCTGTATATACAGAGAGAGGGAAGGATGAGATGTCTGTCCCCTGTATATACAGAGAGAGGGAAGGGTGAGATGTCTGTCCCCTGTATATACAGAGAGAGGGAAGGATGAGATGTCTGTCCCCTGTATATACAGAGAGAGGGAAGGATGAGACGTCTGTCCCCTGTATATACAGAGAGAGGGAAGGATGAGATGTCTGTCCCCTGTATATACAGAGAGAGGGAAGGATGAGATGTCTGTCCCCTGTATATACAGAGAGAGGGAAGGATAAGCCGTCTGTCCCCTGTATATACAGAGAGAGGGAAGGATGAGATGTCTGTCCCCTGTATATACAGAGAGAGGGAAGGATGAGGTGTCTGTCCCCTGTATATACAGAGAGAGGGAAGGATGAGATGTCTGTCCCTGTATATACAGAGAGAGGGAAGGATGAGATGTCTGTCCCTGTATATACAGAGAGAGGGAAGGATGAGACGTCTGTCCCCTGTATATACAGAGAGAGGGAAGGATGAGATGTCTGTCCCTGTATATACAGAGAGAGGGAAGGATGAGATGTCTGTCCCCTGTATATACAGAGAGAGGGAAGGATGAGATGTCTGTCCCCTGTATATACAGAGAGAGGGAAGGGTGAGATGTCTGTCCCCTGTATATACAGAGAGAGGGAAGGATGAGATGTCTGTCCCCTGTATATACAGAGAGAGGGAAGGATGAGATGTCTGTCCCCTGTATATACAGAGAGAGGGAAGGATGAGACGTCTGTCCCCTGTATATACAGATAGAGGGAAGGATGAGACGTCTGTCCCCTGTATATACAGAGAGAGGGAAGGATAAGATGTCTGTCCCCTGTATATACAGATAGAGGGAAGGATGAGACGTCTGTCCCCTGTATATACAGAGAGAGGGAAGGATAAGATGTCTGTCCCCTGTATATACAGATAGAGGGAAGGATGAGATGTCTGTCCCCTGTGTATACAGAGAGAGGGAAGGATAAGCCGTCTGTCCCCTGTATATACAGAGAGAGGGAAGGATGAGATGTCTGTCCCCTGTATATACAGAGAGAGGGAAGGATGAGATGTCTGTCCCCTGTATATACAGAGAGAGGGAAGGATAAGCCGTCTGTCCCCTGTATATACAGAGAGAGGGAAGGATGAGATGTCTGTCCCCTGTATATACAGAGAGAGGGAAGGATGAGATGTCTGTCCCCTGTATATACAGAGAGAGGGAAGGATGAGATGTCTGTCCCCTGTATATACAGAGAGAGGGAAGGATAAGCCGTCTGTCCCCTGTATATACAGAGAGAGGGAAGGATGAGATGTCTGTCCCTGTATATACAGAGAGAGGGAAGGATAAGCCGTCTGTCCCCTGTATATACAGAGAGAGGGAAGGATGAGATGTCTGTCCCCTGTATATACAGAGAGAGGGAAGGATAAGCCGTCTGTCCCCTGTATATACAGAGAGAGGGAAGGATGAGATGTCTGTCCCCTGTATATACAGAGAGAGGGAAGGATGAGATGTCTGTCCCTGTATATACAGAGAGAGGGAAGGATAAGCCGTCTGTCCCCTGTATATACAGAGAGAGGGAAGGATGAGGTGTCTGTCCCCTGTATATACAGAGAAAGGGAAGGATGAGATGTCTGTCCCCTGTATATACAGAGAGAGGGAAGGATGAGACGTCTGTCCCCTGTATATACAGAGAGAGGGAAGGATGAGATGTCTGTCCCCTGTATATACAGAGAGAGGGAAGGATGAGATGTCTGTCCCCTGTATATACAGAGAGAGGGAGGGATGAGATGTCTGTCCCCTGTATATACAGAGAGAGGGAAGGATGAGGTGTCTGTCCCCTGTATATACAGAGAGAGGGAAGGATGAGATGTCTGTCCCCTGTATATACAGAGAGAGGGAAGGATGAGGTGTCTGTCCCCTGTATATACAGAGAGAGGGAAGGATGAGATGTCTGTCCCCTGTATATACAGAGAGAGGGAAGGATGAGGTGTCTGTCCCCTGTATATACAGAGAGAGGGAAGGATGAGATGTCTGTCCCCTGTATATACAGAGAGAGGGAAGGATGAGGTGTCTGTCCCCTGTATATACAGAGAGAGGGAAGGATGAGATGTCTGTCCCCTGTATATACAGAGAGAGGGAAGGATGAGATGTCTGTCCCCTGTATATACAGAGAGAGGGAAGGATGAGATGTCTGTCCCTGTATATACAGAGAGAGGGAAGGATGAGGTGTCTGTCCCCTGTATATACAGAGAGAGGGAAGGATGAGATGTCTGTCCCCTGTATATACAGAGAGAGGGAAGGATGAGATGTCTGTCCCCTGTATATACAGAGAGAGGGAAGGATGAGATGTCTGTCCCCTGTATATACAGAGAGAGGGAAGGATGAGATGTCTGTCCCCTGTATATACAGAGAGAGGGAAGGATGAGATGTCTGTCCCCTGTATATACAGAGAGAGGGAAGGAGGAGACGTCTGTCCCCTGTATATACAGAGAGAGGGAAGGATGAGATGTCTGTCCCCTGTATATACAGAGAGAGGGAAGGAGGAGACGTCTGTCCCCTGTATATACAGAGAGAGGGAAGGATGAGATGTCTGTCCCCTGTATATACAGAGAGAGGGAAGGATGAGATGTCTGTCCCCTGTATATACAGAGAGAGGGAAGGATGAGATGTCTGTCCCTGTATATACAGAGAGAGGGAAGGATAAGCCGTCTGTCCCCTGTATATACAGAGAGAGGGAAGGATGAGATGTCTGTCCCCTGTATATACAGAGAGAGGGAAGGATGAGATGTCTGTCCCCTGTATATACAGAGAGAGGGAAGGATGAGATGTCTGTCCCCTGTATATACAGAGAGAGGGAAGGATGAGATGTCTGTCCCCTGTATATACAGAGAGAGGGAAGGATGAGATGTCTGTCCCCTGTATATACAGAGAGAGGGAAGGAGGAGACGTCTGTCCCCTGTATATACAGAGAGAGGGAAGGATGAGATGTCTGTCCCCTGTATATACAGAGAGAGGGAAGGATGAGATGTCTGTCCCCTGTATATACAGAGAGAGGGAAGGATGAGACGTCTGTCCCCTGTATATACAGAGAGAGGGAAGGAGGAGACGTCTGTCCCCTGTATATACAGAGAGAGGGAAGGATGAGATGTCTGTCCCCTGTATATACAGAGAGAGGGAAGGATGAGATGTCTGTCCCCTGTATATACAGAGAGAGGGAAGGATGAGATGTCTGTCCCCTGTATATACAGAGAGAGGGAAGGATGAGGTGTCTGTCCCCTGTATATACAGAGAGAGGGAAGGATGAGACGTCTGTCCCCTGTATATACAGAGAGAGGGAAGGATGAGACGTCTGTCCCCTGTATATACAGAGAGAGGGAAGGATGAGACGTCTGTCCCCTGTATATACAGAGAGAGGGAAGGATGAGATGTCTGTCCCCTGTATATACAGAGAGAGGGAAGGATGAGATGTCTGTCCCCTGTATATACAGAGAGAGGGAAGGATGAGATGTCTGTCCCCTGTATATACAGAGAGAGGGAAGGATGAGATGTCTGTCCCCTGTATATACAGAGAGAGGGAAGGATGAGGTGTCTGTCCCCTGTATATACAGAGAGAGGGAAGGATGAGATGTCTGTCCCCTGTATATACAGAGAGAGGGAAGGATGAGATGTCTGTCCCCTGTATATACAGAGAGAGGGAAGGATGAGACGTCTGTCCCCTGTATATACAGAGAGAGGGAAGGATGAGATGTCTGTCCCCTGTATATACAGAGAGAGGGAAGGATGAGATGTCTGTCCCCTGTATATACAGAGAGAGGGAAGGATGAGATGTCTGTCCCCTGTATATACAGAGAGAGGGAAGGATGAGACGTCTGTCCCCTGTATATACAGAGAGAGGGAAGGATGAGATGTCTGTCCCCTGTATATACAGAGAGAGGGAAGGATGAGATGTCTGTCCCCTGTATATACAGAGAGAGGGAAGGATGAGATGTCTGTCCCCTGTATATACAGAGAGAGGGAAGGATGAGATGTCTGTCCCTGTATATACAGAGAGAGGGAAGGATGAGATGTCTGTCCCTGTATATACAGAGAGAGGGAAGGATGAGACGTCTGTCCCCTGTATATACAGAGAGAGGGAAGGATGAGACGTCTGTCCCCTGTATATACAGAGAGAGGGAAGGATGAGACGTCTGTCCCCTGTATATACAGAGAGAGGGAAGGATGAGATGTCTGTCCCCTGTATATACAGAGAGAGGGAAGGATGAGACGTCTGTCCCCTGTATATACAGAGAGAGGGAAGGATGAGATGTCTGTCCCCTGTATATACAGAGAGAGGGAAGGATGAGACGTCTGTCCCCTGTATATACAGAGAGAGGGAAGGATGAGATGTCTGTCCCCTGTATATACAGAGAGAGGGAAGGATGAGGTGTAGGATTGTATAAAATCCTGTAAAATTGTTTTAATAAAATGGACATTGCACAATTATTTTACCCCAAGGAACTTGGTTTAGGCAACAAAACATAAAGGTTTATATCAATCTTTCTACAAGAACTGGTAGAATTGTGAGAGGCTGATACATTGTGAGTGCAATTTTCTATTCACTCCTGCAAATTTGGAATTAATAAGTAACAGTGACCTGTAGATCAACCTTTCCCCTTGGGCTAACACTAATTCTTGTCTTCAACACGAAGTTTTTTTTGTGGGAGAGGTGGACATTGGTCTCCATTTGCTCCTTTTTCACTTTTCTCCCCTCTCATCTTCCATCATTTGCACCTCCTTTTATTTATATTATACTTACCCCTCACAGTTAGCCGGGTGCCTCCTCCATTCTGCCACTGCTGAATGATCGTGTTTTGATTTAGAAGTTGGACCCGGCAGCAGAAGTTCTTTCTATCACTTGTTCTTATACTGGTCAGAGTGATGGTCCCATTCTGAGCCTGAGGATCTCCCACCAGTGACACCCTTCCCTGGTATTCCTGTGTTGTGTTGCCATATCTGCTGTTATATATACGAACCCCACAATAAGGGATATTACCAGCTTGAAAGACAATTGTCCTATTAGTAATTTCTGTAAGAGTTCTGGAGAAGACAAAACTGCATGGGAAGGTCACTGAGTCTCCAGCAAATACTTCCACTCCTGAAGGTTGGTCTACACAGTATTGTCCTGGTGTCCCACACACGGCACCTTCAATAGAAGATTCATTGGATGTTCAGCTCAGTGTAACTGTGATATATGTCAGATATAGGAAATTCAGATTGAGGAGAATATAAAAAGGCATTTGATGAGCAGAGAATGATGAAAGGAGCCTTTGACTAGAAGTAGAAGTGGCTCATCCTATACTTGGCGGGTGACACAACTGGAAAGTCTAATCTTAATTAAATGTGGTCAATTGTGATCTTTTGGGTCCCACATACAGTCTACTCTATTATAATAACATTCTGCAAGTACACGGCCACTGGCCTGTGATAACAAGATTTACTGTCTTAGTATGAGAGAGTGACCAAAGGAATATGCCAAAAGGCTGGTTTCCCCTTTATGTTAGGGTGGCCAGACACAGGCAGATACTGCTCCTTTAACTGATTCAGCAGCTTATCTGCCTGTGTAGGGGGCGTTGGGATGGATCTCCCTGATCGATATCTGATCGGCAAGTTTAATTCATCTTTGTGATCGAGGACCACATTGGCTAATTGCTGTGGTCTTCCCCCCGTTGGATCCTATTATCAGCATTTTAATCAATATCACCCTGTCTTTGGTGGTCATATTTAGTTAAGGGTGCCGTACACTATAAGATCTGCTAATTTTGCGATGGCCACCTTTATACAAAGTGGGAGATGCAAACTTCAGTGAAGGTGTTGCTATTAAATATTAAAAAGTAATATGGAATCAAAAAAATATAATCTTAAAGGATACGTAAACATAAGAACTTTTGAAATGTACATTTATTATATGTTTTTTTAAATTCCAAGATATTAAGGGATACATGTGCTGTTAATACGAATGAATCTTGTTACTGGTCAGTTTCTGACCAGTCTGACCAGCAAGTAGTCAAGGAAGTTGTCAGGAGAAAGAAAGAGGCTGCTCTGATGTTCTTCTGCTTAGGAAAAACGATTAGAAACCTTTCTGAAATCTTTCCTAAGCAGAATTTAAAAAACATAAATAATGAATGTACATTGCAAACGTGCTTAGAATGGCTCCCTCATCAATTTATTGTTTACTTATCCTTTAAGAAGAAAAAATATCATTAAACTGCCCCTTGTAAATGTGAATGTGACTTTGGATTGTAAATTCCCCTGGGACAGGGGCTGATGGGTGTAATGTATAATCTCTGTAAAGTGCTATAGAATATGTCAGTTCACTATAAATAAAGGATAAAAATAATCCACAGCGAGTGAATGAAACATAAGTTATATATGTAGGTGTGTACAGAAAAGGTCAAAATAAATGAACTTACCCCAAAGAGACAACACGAGGGATGGAATGGACGTACTTACCCCACAGAGAGAGCACAGAGCAGAGAAGGAGAAGACCACACATGCTGAGGAGCTTGGATAACACTTAGTTACTCTGGTGCCAAAAAACATTTTTAAATTAAACTTCCCCTTTTTAGTTCCAAGTAAAGACAAATATGGAAACAATAAAACAAATAAGCTCAGCCCAAATAAGATAAAACAAAGGTGGGCTGAACAGAAAGTCTGGGAATGTAGCAGAGCCAGAACAAGGAGTAGGCACCTGCCTAGGGCACAATCACTTGGTCTCACACTTCTTAGTGTGTCAGTGTTTCTTTGTTGACCTTTAATAATTACTAATAATACATTAATAATTACATGCATGACTGGGCAGTAAATATCAGTGTCGATACTTTGTTTCGGAGGGACAGAGGCAATAGAAAAGGAGGAGAGGTATGTCTGTTTGTTAGGCAGGATTTAAAAGCTTATATAAAGGAGGAGGTTATGTTAGAAAATGAGGGGGCCTAAGTCCTATGGGTGGAGTTCTTCACCAATTGTAAAGAGTCCAGCAAATTAATTGTAGGCGTATGCTATAGACCCCCTAATGTACGTGAGGAGGAGGAGGAGGCGAAGCTCCTCATGCAAATAAAAAAGTCTTTTAGTTTGGGTAAAGTAATGATAATGGGGGATTTTAAACATCAAAATGTAAAAAAAGGGACTTAAACTCCAGGGCTCTGTCAATAAATTGAATTGAGCAAAATCCAAGTAGTTTAAAAAGGCATTATTTATTCACAACCATGCCCCAAATCTAGGTTAAAACAAGTTAAAAGACAAACAAGGTGCAACAAATGGGAGGAGGGATCCCACTCTTAAATTATTTGACCCCACCACCTGCCTTATATTAAACCTTAAAAAGGGTCTCTCCTTTGTGCCTTCAAAACCAATTGACCATTTTTCTATAATTAAGGATATCCATCTTTTTGCACGTAAATTACTCCTACAGTTCCAGTGGTTTAAGAACAATCCGAATGGGAATATAGATTATAGCCAATTTGATAGAAATGACTTCAAAACCTTCAAAATTCTACTAGAACTGTGGGATGACCCACGGACTGAGGAAGAATCAGATTGTGAGGTATTACAGGAGATTCAAGAACTATGGTGTGAAAACTCAGGGGATGATCTGAAATTACCATCTTGTCGCAATAAATCAAACCGTTATCCCAAATGTTTCCGAAAATGGGGCCATAGAAACATTTGTACGCAGAGTCACTGATGATATACTAAAAATGACCAAAAATACCAGATATTCTAATCTGACCAGAGATGAATCTCTGGAATTGAAACAATTGAGCAACAACTCCAATATTACAATAAAGCCCTCTGACAAAGGTTCTAATATAGTGGTTATGGATTCCTCACAATATATCTCCGTGTGTAAAAAAATCATGGACAACAAACATTGGTACAAACCACTGTTTCTGCCACAGTTACATAAATATAGAGACAAACTATTCAACATGGCAGATCAGGCATTCCTTGATGGGGTCATTGATCAACATACATGTGACTTTTTAAAAGTTAAACATCCTAGAATTCCAACCTTCTATGCCTTATCTAAGGTGCACAAGTCTGTCATAAGCATGATTAAGGGCAGCTGAGCCCGAAACGCGTCAAGCAGCGTGTATTTTAACATGGTTGAATAAAGATGGTGATTTTTAACTGACGATCTGGTGTGCGGAATTTACCTTCCTTCTCATCTCTGCTTGTATATGGCGTGGGACGCCGAAGTTCCTGCACCCGGGCTTACGCATATCTTGGCTTTCTTGAATTCACAAAACCTGCGGTGAGTTGGAGCGGTTTATATATTTCTCTCACATGCCATTGCGGCAGTCTCTATGTGAGGAAAACTAAAAGGCTCCTCAAAAGACGGATTTATGAATAGGGATGGTGCGAATTTTTTCACCTCGTTTCGCCGAAAAGATGACGCCCATAGAGTTGTATGGAGACATGCGTCAAAAAAAAAAAGACGCGGGACAAAATAATTTTGCCGTGCGACAATTTTTTTTGATGCCCATAGACTTTAATGGGCGTCTGCGACATTTCACCGGCGGCAAATTTTTGGCGAAACGAAACGGGTCAAATTCGCCCATCCCTGTTTATGAACACTTATTGGATATCAAAAATTGCAATTTACTATCTAGTATTGCCAAACATATCCATTGTGCACAGGGGGCTATCTTTGCAGGCTCCTTCTTTCAAGGAATAGATCGAATCCATGGGGATCAAAGAGGGGGGGATCTGAATAAAAGATTACTCCAATTAGAAACAACCGGGATTTTCAAGTTAAATACATAAAAGTCTGAATTGGGACTGAATGGTCATTTAAATTTCCAAGCATTCACTTAGACATAGACTCTAGCACTAATACCAACATGAAGGGAAACTGCAGACCCAGTTCAATATATTTTGTCCATTTCATATAAATTTTGCAAGCCCTTAGACTTATTTTGAATTTGAAATCATAACAAACCCAGTACAGGGCTCTTTTGGCTCTGTATTTGAGTTATTAGGGAAATTGTATTATAATTATTGTATAATATTATCACTTATTGTCAACATTCTCACAACCATGCCCCAAGGGTAAGATTCAGCGAGGATGCCATGAGCACAGTGCACACTTTGTTTTACTATGCTATTTATACAGGGGACTATGTGCCATGGATGACTGTCCCACAGATGTAGCTACCATATATATGATTTGTTCTTCCTACCTCCTTTAATATAAGGCAGGTGGTGGGGTCAAATAATTTAAGAGAGGGATCCCTCCTCCCATTTGCTGCACCTTGTTTGTTTTTTAACTTGTTTTAACCTAGATTTGGGGCATGGTTGTGAATAAATATTGCCTTTTTAAACTACTTGGATCTTGCTCAATTCAATTCATTGACAGAGCCCTGGAGGTTAAGTACCTTTTTTTACATTTTGATGTTTAACTTATCTACTGTCTGGCTTGTTTACTTTTAAAGTGTAAATGGGGGATTTTAATTACCCAGATATTGACTGGAGCAACAGTACTGCCACATCAGTTATTGGGAACAAATTTCTAAACTTGTTGCATGACAATTGTATGGCACAGGTTGTTGAGGAGCCAACCAGAAAAATGCTATTCTTGATTTAGTGATCTCAAATGAGCCAGAACTTATAGCAAATGTGTAAGTCATTGAACCCCTGGGTAATAGTGACCATAATGTTATATCTTTTAATGTCTGGTGCAAAAAACAAAAATATACTGGGGCAACAAAAACCATGAATTTTGGAAAAGCTAATTTTAGTGCCTTGAGGGCTGCCCTACAGAGTATTGATTGGGGCATTAGGTTTTCAGATAAAAACACAGAACAGAAATGGTTGTCATTTAAAATGATATTAAATCATTACTGTTCCAATTTATTCCCTTAAGGACTAAACGTAGAAGCTCCAAGAATCATCCTGTGTGGCTTAATACAGAAGTAAAGAAGTTAATGGGAAAAAAGAGAAAGGCATTTAAAAACTACAAATCTGTTGGGACAGAAGCTGCATTTAATGAATATAAACACTGTAATAAATTTTGTAAATCAGCAATCTGGAAGGCAAAGAAAGGAAACGAATAGTTAATTGCGATGGAGGTGAAAACTAACCCTAATAAGTTTTTGAAATATATTAATAGTAAAAAGCTGCAGGTTGAGAGTGTTGCTCCATTAAATAATGGTACCAGTATGGTTGTAACAGATACAGAAAAGGCAAATGTGCTAAATCAGTTTTTTTCTTCAGTGTATACAATAGAGGAGTCTGAGTTCCCAGGCTCACTTTATAGCTGCACTAATGGCTCAGCTCAATCTAGTCAGTTGCTGACTCAAGATATGATTCAAAAAGCTTTAATAAAAACTGAATGTAAACAAGGCTCCAGGGCCTGATGACATACACCCCGGGTTCTAGGAGAGCTTAGTTTAGTTTTAGACCAGCCCCTATTTCAGATTTTTTCAGATTCACTTACATCTGGTATGGTGCCTATGGATTGGAAAAAAAAAGATGATGTTATTCCAATATTTAAAAAGGGATTACGATCTCAGCCTGGCAATTATAGGCCAGTAAGATTGACATCTGTGGTGGGCAAATTATTTGAAGGCTTGTTAAGGGATCAAATTCAAAATTGTGTCCTAGTGAATGGCATTATGAGCAACAATCAGCATGAAGGATAGGTCATGTCAGACAAATTTGATTGCTATTTATGATGAGGTAAGTAAGATTCTGGACAGTGGGAGGGCAGTAGATGTGATCTATTTGGATTTTGCCAAAGCGTTTGATACTGTGTCCCACAAACGACTGCTTTCTAAACTAAGGTCTGTTGGGCTTAATGAAGTAGTTTGCACATGGATAGGAAACTGGCTACAGGATCGGGCACAGAGGGTGGTTGTTAATGGGACATTCTCTACTTGGAGTAAGGTTCTTAGTGGGGTACCCCAGGGCTCGGTATTAGGTCCACTTTTATTTAACTTGTTTATTAATGACTTAGGGGAGGGTGTTGTAAGTAATGTATCAGTGTTTGCAGATGACACAAAACTATCCAGCCCAATTAATTCCATCCAGGATGTGGCACTTGCAACAGGATCTTGACAAACTGGCAATCTGGGCAGCTAAGTGGCAAATGAGATTCAATGTTGATAAATGTAAAGTCCTGCACCTGGGATGTAAAAATATCCACTTATACCCTTAATGGGACTGCACTAAGCAAATCCATAATGGAGACGGAGCTTGGAGTCCTTGTAGATGAAAAACTTGTCTGTAGCAAGCAATGCCAGTCAGCAGCATCAAGGGCAAATAAGGTCTTGAGCTGTATTAAAGGGGGCATAGATTCACGTCAGAAAGCGGTCATTCTTCCACTTTATAGAGCACTTGTAAGGCTCCATCTAGAATATGCCGTACAGTTTTGGTCTCCATCACTCAAACAGGACATTATTGTATTAGAGAGGGTACAGAGAAGGGCAACTAAGCTGGTAAAGGGAAAATCTTAGCTATGAGGAAAGACTGGCCAAATTGGGGATGTTCACGCTGGAGAAGAGGCGCTTAAGAGGTGATATGATAACTATGTATAAATATATAAGGGGATCATATAATAATCTCTCTAATGATTTATTTACCAGTAGGTCTTTCCAGCTGACACAAGGTCACCCATTCTGATTAGAAGAAAAGAGGTTCCAGCTAAATATTGGGAAGGGGTTTGTTACAGTGAGAGCTGTGAAGATGTGGAATTGTCTCCCTGAATCAGTGGTACAGGCTGATACATTAGATAGGTATAAGAAGGGGTTGGATGGTATTTAGCAAGTGAGGGAATACAGGGATATGGGAGATAGCTCATAGGACAAGTTGATCCAGGGACTGGTCCCATTGCCATTTTGGCAATGGGAAGGAATTTTTCCCCCTCAGAGGCAAATTGGTGAGACTTCAGATGGGTTTTTTGCCTTCCTCTGGATCAACTGGCAGTTAGGCAGATTAAAAAAAAAAGAGATTGAACTTGATGGACGTGTGTCTTTTTTTCAACCTTACTTACTATGTGTGTACTATGTTTTTACAGAGTTGCCTGCCCCAACCCCAGCAGCAACTGCCATTTTTCCATTTTGTGCTCTTCCCGCCTCCGGCCAGACTGTACCTTATTTTCCAATCAAAATCTGACACATCAGAATGGCGCATGCACTGTGGATGGGGGCGGGACTCTGGATGCAGAACTTGCGCTGGTGCAGCTCTTGCTCACTTGCAGCCTCGCACTGAAGAAACATTGCAGAATGATTGGAGGGAGGTTGGAGAAAGGCTGGAGAAGGATTGGACCAAATTTAGAAGGCAATGGCTGGCTGCTGGCACAGGTACACTGGGCAGATTTTAAAAATACAGATTTTATATAGATGCTCAGATACTGGCACAAGTTCTGGGAGGGCAACCAGAAAGGGGGTTGGCTAAATATTTGATGTGGCTGCCCTGATGTTGGCTCAGATTCAGGGGGCGCTGGTTACATATTAATGGGGTGGCAGCTGTCACAGGTACACGGGGCTGTAAGTGGGGCTAAATAAATGTTCATGTGGCTGCACGGATGCTGGCACAGGTTTGTTCAGGGGGGCTGGTAAATAAATGATTGACAATTAAGGCAGTAAATTATCTGTTCTGAGGCTTAAAACACTTCAGGTCTTAAAAAACTTAAAAAATGTATTGTTTAATGGAGGACTAACATTTCAGTCCACTCCAAGGCCTTTCTCAAAGTGCTCAGTTCTTCATCAACACCAATTGGGTAATCCCACCCAGGCATCACACATTAAAGGGGACCAGTCACCAAAAAAAAACCATTCCAAATCCTATTTTATCTCATTAGTCAAGCAAAATAAACTTTAATTACACTGTATGAATTATTTGAATCTTGTCTCCTTCAGTCTGGGAATTCATAATTATAACAAGCAGGCAGCAGCCATTTTGTGGACACTGTTATTAAGACAAGTCTTGTATCATCTCAGAATCTTGTTTGTGCACCAGAATGGGGGACCTGATGTCCATCCCCATGTCCTGGTTACACAATTAAACAGTGAAGAGAACTGGGGGAATGTGGGGAGAGCAGTGACATGTAGGAAGTGCTAAATGGAAAGTGAAAGGAATTGTCTGCCCCGCCTCTAGACCCCTGGCATAGAGGAGGGGCAGACAATATTTGATTGACAGCTGAGATTTTTAAATGAACTTACAACAGCTGTGAATGCTTTAATAAAAAATAGAAATTGGATTTCATGTTTAATTTGAAAAGGACTTTTATTATACAGATTTTTGTGTCTGGGTGAGAGGTCCACTTTAAAGCGACTATACAGAGAATATAATCAATGCACAAATGCATATCATGGGCATATCATTTACACTGATCAAATCAAGATCCATTGTAACTGCATAATTAATTGCTGGTGGCAGATAACTTTGTTGCCTGTGTTACTAAAGTATCAAGTGCTTGAGCTGTGTTAAAAAGTCTGTCGTAGAGATCAATCCGTCCCGATCATTTTATTATATAACATGTGTTAACACTATCCCTCAAACTGCAGCCTTTCTTCACCTGAGTATATCCTGGTTTCTAAACAACCATACTATTTACCATTAGCAATAACCTTATGCCCGTAAGTATCACTCTCCATGTTTATCGAGCACCTGTTAATATAGATGCAAACCCACTTTGGGGCAAATTCACTAAGATGCGAAGTTGCACCAGGCGCAACTTCGCCGCATTTCGTCGCACTTCGCCAGGCGTATTTTCGACAGCGCTCCGCAAATTCACCAAAATCTGAAGTTGCGCACAGGGGTAGCGTAAGTTTTCGAAGTTGCGCTAGCGTTAATTCGCCAAGCGAAGCGAAGTTTTGCTAGCGATGGTTCATTTGCATACGGCGCCAAATTCAAATTTCAATGGAGGAACATGTATCAGCACTACAAATGCCTAGAAAACCTTCACATCAACAAATAAAAATGTTATTTTGCCCTACACATGTGCCCACTGTCTAGGTAAGTTGCCATGAGACAGGAAATGTAGGGGGGAAGGAGGGGAGCCCCAAAAATATTTTCAATCTTTTTCAGCCTATCACCCATCATGTAGAAAACACGCCAGCGTTTTTTGAGACTTAGAAAAAAATGTGACTTTTTTTGAAACAATCCCTATCTACTCTATTGCGCTTCGCCAGGTCTGAGGTGGCGAAGGAAGTCTAGCGTAAAAGGTAGCGTTCAGTACACTGCGCAAGTTAGTGAATTTGCGTAGTTACGTCACTAGCGAAAATTCGCCTGGCGTAAGGGTGCGAAGTAACACTAGCGAAATTACGCCAGCATTCGTTAGTGAATTTGCGCAGTAACGAAAAATGCCAAATGCTAGCGAATTAACGCTAGCGTTCGGCGCTTCGGCGCTTAGTGAATTTGCGCCTATGTCTCTTACTCACCGATAATCCCTCCCATGTGGATCTGCACTCGACCTAATCCTCCCCCGTATGGATGATCCAAAACCAGTCCCTGAACTCTATGGCATATATCTGTATTGTACACCCCATAATCTTATGTTCTATGTGCCATTTATGTTAAAGTGATACTGACACTAAAAAACAACTTTTTAAAATATGAATGTACATTAAAAGTTACCTATAGGTCATGTTGATTGTTTTTTGCTGAGAGGTTTGTTTTTGTAAGTAATTGTTAGATGGAATTTCTAAACCTGACTTTTTTGCCAACCTGACACTTAGAGATTCTAATACTAATGGACTCCTGCTGCACAAATATGGCAGCCCCCCTCATACAGGAACATGGGGCATCAGACAGGTAATGTAAAAACATTCTGCAAATACTTTACGGCTAGTGATGGGCAAATTCACTGAGAATTTGCGTGATTCACCGCCGGCAAATAAATTCACAAAACGGGCGCGAAAATTCGCCAGCATCAAAAAAAATGGACACCCCCGCATTTTTTGCGGCACTGTTTCGCAAATTTTGCTTCACTGTTCATGGCAAAGTTAGAAGTTGCTTTGAAAGGCAATATTATGATAGATGTAAAAAAGAGATTCATTTCTGGTGTCAGTATCTTTTTAAGTGATACGTACAGAGTGATACCCACTTAATCCCTTTAATTATGCACCTCAGTAAGTGCCATATGATCCACTAATGAACCCACACTTAGGGCTCTTACTGACGAGCGGTTGAAGCTGCGCTCCCCTGCGTTCTGTTTTTCTGTGTTCAGCCGCAGGGGAGCGCAGGAATAGACGCATTAAGCTTTTATCAATGGGGCTGTACTCGCACAGGGGCGTGTAGGCGCCGAATGCAGGTTGAGACGCAACATGCTGCATTTTTCCTGCGTTCTGTGCCTACACACGCCTGTGTGAGTACAGCCCCACTGAAAAAAGCTTAATGCACCTATTCCTGCTCTCCCCTGCGGCTAACACAGAAAAACAGAACGCAGGGGAGCGCAGCTTCAACCGCTCGTAAGAGCCCTAACTCTTCGCTATTTTTGTGTACATCAACTAGGGAATAGTCCAAATTCGATTTTAATTTGAAAAAAAAATTGAAAATTCGAATATCGAAATTTATCATGTACTGTCTCTTTAAAAATCTGACTTCGACCATTGGCCATCTAAAACCTGCTCAATTGCTGTTTTAGGGGGAACCTATTTGGAGTCAATTGGTGCAACTGCGAACCGGACAGAAAGAGAGGGATTTTATAAAAGAAATTCAATTTTGTTAAAATATAAAGTTGATATGACTCTGCTCAGCTGCAATTCAGCATCATAAGATTGTTTAATATGATTCTTACATAATATTAAAAAAATTATTAAACATTTAGAAAAGGCATAATACAGTGTAAATGCAATAAATGCCGGTATGACATCAATTATCCGAAAACCCGTTATCCGGACCCCTTATCTGTAATACCCCTGGTCCCAAGCATCTGGATAACAGGTCCCCTGCCTTTACTGTAGACCATGATAACATTCCAGCTAAAACTCAAATCAATTATTGGTCCTTTATTCCTCACATGACCCAATAATGTAACATTGAACCTTGATTTGGTCATTTGTGGTTTCCCCTTTGATCCAGGAGCTTCAACTTCTGCTGAAAAGCTAAAGGGAAGAGCGAGTATGAGTTACATCTGAGTATTGGGAGATATGGCAATGATACTCAAGATATATTGTGAATGAGGCACCACCTAGAGACAGGACTTAGCACTAGAAGATGTCTGGACATAGAGCAACAAAATGTGACATCCCCATGGCTTCATTTGTTTACTGTCTACTCCATACCTCCCAACTGTCCCATTTTTCTCAGGACAGTCCCAACGTTGACAGCTCAGCCCGCAGTCTTGGATTGTTACTGAAATGTCCCGAGTTTTTTTTAGATCTCCTGCACTGACACCAGAAAAATATGCAAAATTTCTAAAACAGCTTAAAGGGCACTTTGGGATATATGGCGCGGTCAAAAATGTTCACCACGAGTAGTGCAGCAGAACTTTTTTCCCCTCTTTATGATTTTCAAATGTTGGGAGGTATGTTACTCTTTGAATGAATGTCCTATGCCATTCCTAATGACTACAACTGATATCTTCTTTTTAGGGTTCAGAAGAAAAAGTTTTGACGAGCACTCCGTAGGTTAAAAGAAATAACTTTTACTTTCAACTCATTAAAACCATCGATTCCCTGACGAGTTTCTTTTTAGGGTTGCCTCGATTAACATTGTACCCTACAGAGGAAGTGCCTGTATCTTCTCAAATAAAACCAACAGAAAGTGTGTTCTACAAATTTATATATGGGACTGAAGGTCCATTTGCTTCTGGACTAGACATTAACTAGAACTAGACTCATCTTCCATAGTCAAAGTATATCATGGCACACTGGTAATCCCATCCTATATGACCAAGTGAATGTAATGTAGAGAGAAGAAAATAAATGGGGGAGTGATATCAATTCCAGCTAGACTGAACTAATAACTCAATATTTCTACATATTGTAAAAGCTATCTATCCACTGCCAACATAAAGTCCTTCTATTCCAAACCATACACATTCAGTTCTCAAAGATACAGTTCATCTTATATTAATCATATTAGATTCTTCAATTGAAGACCACATAATTATAGTCTTGTTTTTTTATCTAAATTATACAACCAATTAAATGATTACATCTTTAATAGAAATGGAATACAGTACCATATACTGACATAAATGGAAAATATATGTACATGATAATACTCAGATGTTGTATTCACTTGTCTAATGGCCCAATAAGACAACTGGGCTTTTCCTTTTCTTTACCTATTTAGGGGGTTATTTATCAATCTCCGAATTTATCTCAGCATTTCTGAGATAAAAATCTGAGCAACTCTGAATTCCCGAATGGACCTTATTTATCATTTAAAAAAATAGGTTTGGGCAAAACCACAAAAACGATGGACCTTTGCCCAAAAAGTCTTTTCCACAAATACCACAAATTTTTCAGAGTTTTCGGACTTCTTGGCCCAAAATTCCCGAAATCATTGGAAATCGGTACTGACAGTAGCACATACACTGGGACCTTCCCCATTGACTAACACAGGACCCTGAGAGCTTTTAGATGCTTGGTCTTCAGATTCGTAGTTTTCATACCATTGGATTTTAATAAATCCCGGAAAATTCAGATTTTTTTTAAGGTCCGAAAAATTCAGATTTTGGGTATTCAGAGCTTAACCCCATTAAAGTCTATACAATCTGGAAACAAAAATCATTGTGGGAAAGTTAATGGTGTTGATTTTTTACCAAGTTTCACCATGAAAATGGCGCGTGTCAAAAATTTGTCGCACAATGTGTCGCGTGTCAAAAAAATTTGTCACCCATAGACTTCAATGCATTTCGGCGATGGTGAAATGGATCAGATTTGCCCATCACTAGTGTTGATGCAAGTAACTTACTTTCAGGTGAGAATTCTTGTGAATCTGTCCTGAAAAGATAAAAAAAAATCCAGTTAAATCAGATCTGATTTTTAGCATTGGCTTGTACAATATCTGTAAGTGGCCCATAAAACATCATCAACCTCATTAGAAAGAACGAAAGTAAGAACAAATAAAACAAAAATAGATTTTTAATACAAATTGGTAACCAGAAATCAAAAGAATTGCAGTGGAAATTAATTCAAGAGATTTGGTTAACATCTCACCCTTTTTGAATACACGTGCAGTAAATTGGATGCCATACTTTAAAGGGGTGAGATGTCAACCATAATGTAACATTTCTACAACTTTTCTACAAAATATTTAAACTAAATAAAACATTTCATAAACGTTTTTGTCCAAAAAAAGTCAAGAAAGCTTGAAATGTAAATGTAACACTTTATTTAAGAAACACTTTATTCTAAATTGGAGTTTTATAAAAAGGACGTTTTGGGAAAACATGGCAATTGTCCTAATTTTAATCAATTTTCTTGTTTCTGCAGCAAATAAATTTAGTCTAGAAAGCGTGCTGATTTTTTAAAAAAAAAATACAAATGATGACTTAGATATTTAAATTGAAGATTTTACAACAATTCAAACTTTTCATTGTTTAAAAAAATCATGATCTCAACTATTTTCAAAATTGAACTTGAATACTCAGAAACCTGAAAAACTCTAAAAAAAACAAAAAAAAACTGAATGCTGCCATGGCTTTGGTTAACAGGAAGTGTAATATGAAAATTACAGCTATTTTAAAATTGTAGTTTTTCAAAATTTCACATTTTTACAGATTCATTGAAAATGTGTTTATGCGATCAAGTTTTTTTTCAAAACAATTCTTTCATAAATAAATAAGCAGACAACTGACATCTTTCCAAATCCAGAATTTTTGACATTTTTCTCAAATTACTTATTTAAAATGACAAATTCTGAAAAAAAATTTTTAAATCAAAACCTGGACTATAAGAAGGTTATTTGTTAAAATTCAAATTAGAATTTTTAGAGAAAAAAAGAAAACCTTATTTTGAGATTTATTATACTTCGATACTACAAAAAGCCCTTAATCGAAAATCTCAGACCTGTCGAGGTCCTGTATAGATCAATAGGAGAGGCGCCTATCTCAATTTGAAGTTTTCGTGGTCTGCACTGGTTTTAGTCCGAAAATCTGACTTTTCTGGGTTTTCGAGCAAAAACTCAAAAATCTCAAGTGATTTGGTTTTTGCTCAATTTTATTGAGTTTTTCAACAATCCAATTAAATACATTTTTTTATTAATAAATAAGCTAAAATTTGGCAAGGATGTTTGGATGTAGCTTTTCAATTAAAATATGAAATAAATTCAGATTTCAGTAAATAACCCCCTAAATGTCAGAATCTTACTTTTAAATTAGATATTAGCACATTAACAAGAACAATTTTGGCTTTTTGTAAGTCAAAATTTGGAGCATTAAAGTCATGCTTTTTACTTTTTAAAATCAGATTTTTGACTTTGAATTTGTTTTGTGGGACCAAGTGCGTTTCCTAAGTATTGTTATTAATTCAACAGAAAATACAGTCATATGAAAAAGTTTGGGAAACCCTCTTAATTCTTTGGAGTTTTGTTTATCATTGGCTGAGCTTTCAAAGTAGCAACTTCCTTTTAATATATAACATGCCTTATGGAAACAGTAGTATGTCAGCAGTGACATAAAGTTTATCAGAATAACAGAAAATATGCAATATGCATCATAACAAAATTAGACAGGTGCATAAATTTGGACACCCCAACAGAGATATTACATCAATACTTAGTTGAGATCTTTTTGCAAATTTAACAGCCTCTAGACGCCTCCTATAGCCAGCTCCACATACCCCCTTCTGGTGCAAGCGCACATGCCCGCCTGCACCTGAGTGCTGGAGAGCTGTGGTCCCCAGTAAGTGGCTGGACAGCATGCTGCCCCTATTATTCTGCCTTGCCACAAACCCAGGCCTGCCTATACCCCTGCCTTCTGGATGGCGGTATTTTTGACCATTCGTCCAAACAAAATCTCTCCAGTTTAGTTCAGTTCATCCCATAGATTTTTGATGATATTCAAGTTGGGGGACTGTGACGGCCATTCCAGAATATTGTACTTCTTCCTCTTCCATAAATGCCTTTGTAGATTTCCAAGTGTGTTTAGGGTCATTGTCTTGTCGGAATATCCAACCCCTGCAGCGTAACTTCAACTTTGTGAATGATGCTTGAACGTTATCATGATGAATTTGTGGATATTGGGTTGAATTCATCCAACCCTCGACTTTAACAAGGGCCCCAGTAGTCCCTGAACTAGCCACACAGCCCCACAGCATGATGGGACCTCCACCAAATGTGACAGTAGGTAGCAGGTGTTTTTCTTGGAATGCCGTGTTCTTCTTCTTAGGCCATGCAAAGTGCTTTATGTTATGAGCAAATAACTACATTTTTGTCTCATCAGTCCAAAGCCCTTTGTTCCAAAATGACTTTTGCAGCTTTGTGAGCTTTTGCATACAACAAGCGACTCTGGTTGTGTTTGTGTGAGTGCAGAAAGGGCTTCTTTCTCATCACCCTGCCATACACATGTTCTTTATGCAAATTGCGCTGAATTGTAGAACGATGGACAGATACACCATCTGCAGGAAGATGTTCTTGCAGGTCTTTGGAGGTGATCTTTGGGTTGTCTGTAACCATTCTCACAATTCTCCACATATGTTGCTCCTGTATGTTTCTTGGCCTGCCAGACCTGGGTTTTACAGCAACTGTGCCTGTGGCCTTCCATTTTCTGATTACATTCCTTACAGTTGAAACTGACAGTTTAAACCTCTGAGATAGCTTTTTGTAGCCTTCCCCTGAAACATGATACTGAACAATCTTTGTTTTCAGATCTTTTGAGAGTTGCTTTGAGGATCCCATGTTGTCACTCATCAGAGGAGAGTCAAACAGACGCACAACTTGCAATTGGTCACCTTCTCATGATTGGACACACCTGTCTATGAAGTTCAATGCTTAACGAGCTAATCAAACCAATTTGTTGTTGCCAGTAATCAGTATTGAGCAGTTACATGCATTCAAATTCATAGCAAAATTGCAAGCTTACCCCAATTTTTTCACAACCAGTTTTCCTGGGAAATGAAAGACATACCACTGTTTTATTATATATATATCTGTTCCAGGTTCAAGGCTGTTTATTCAAATACCTCTTAACTTTACATATCCCAGAATGCCACAGGGGATGACAATGCAGATCAGCACACACCGGACAGTAATGAGGGCATAGAGGATCCAATCTGAAGAAACATCTGTCAGATACAAATTGAATAACAGGTAATGAGTAGGAGAGGAATAAAAGTGAATGCATGGCTTTTGTGAGTCTATAACCATCCTATGGTGCTAAGGACAAACATGATAAATAAAACAACAAAGATGATGAGAACTGAGGAGAGGACTGGATGTTAGTAGTGAAAGAATAGAGGTAAATAAAGAAGGAGAGGGAATAGAGGAGGAAAACAGTTTGGAGAGGGTTGGATCACTCATGCAATGGACCAGATTTTGTTCCATGAGAAATTGTTATTTTATGGTTTCTCATATGAAAACACATGGGTGAGATTCAATCTGAGGAAAAGAACTGTCCCATAGACTTCAATAGGGTTTTCATGTGATAAACAGTGAGATAATTTTTTCTCCTTCGCACCTGGCTCTATGGGAACATGTGGAATTGAATTAGAGATATGTCTTTCTCATCTGATTGAATCTGAGCAGGTCCTGCCCCATCCTGCATCTAGAACCCTGAGTTTATTTTTGCAGCTAGATTTTTTTCTATAGCATTGCATTACCATGTACTCGTAGTAATGTCCCGGCTCCTTCCTCTATTAAAATGTCGACTCTGTATGGATCTGTAGCTTTGCACAAGCGCATTGCCACGCGGCAGTAGAAGGTGGTGTTATCCATTCCAATCACCTCTTCCAGATAAAGGTCTGACTGACCCACCAGTCTGGTTTTGCCCCTGTACCTGGGGTGTATTAATTCTGAGTCTGGGTGATAAGCAAAGCCCTCATTTGGGTTCCCAAACATCCAATAGACCTTAGTCCACAAGGGAACATTGTCCTGGAGTAGGCTGAAGCTGCAGTTGATGGAGGCAGAGCTGGAGAATGTTACTTCACCTGGTTGCCTGATATTTAATTCACTGGTTCTGTCTGGGAATAAGAGTATGGAGACATAATAATAACTTGGGTACAACTATAGCTCCATTCTGTAGGTACTAATTTGGATTAACATAAAGATAATGCAAAAGCAGAACATCAGAACAACAATATGGTAGTTTTTGGGTTTTTTTTTTATAAAGATTGACTTCCACATTGTATTACGAGTGATTCCCAGTTATACAGACTAAGGATCAAGAGTTATACAGGGAACTCTGAGTATCACTCATGTATTATAAGGGATAATGTGCCCCCTACTGTAAATGATAAGGATATTAGAAGTCACTGAGGGGTTGTTCTGTGACCATATAAAGGCACAAGGCTTCAGGCTGAGTTATACAGGGAACTCTGACTATCACTCATGTATTATAAGGGATAATGTACCCCCTACTGTTAATGATAAGGTATTAGAAGTTACTGAGGGTTTGTTCCGTGACCATATAAAGACACAAGACTGCAGGCTGAGTTATACAGGGAACTCTGAGTATCACTCATGTATTATAAGGGATAATGTACCCCCTACTGTAAATGATAAGGATATTATAAGTCACTGACGGGGATGTTCTGTGACCATATAAAGGCACAAGGCTGCAGGCTGAGTTAAGCTCCCAATAGACGCAACAATTCTTCTTGCCGAACGACCGATTTTAGGGAAGCCCGACCAATCCTTTGAAATTATCGTGCGGTTAGTGGGATTCGAACAATCGTACATCTTACGATTTTCCGGACGACATCTGTCAGGAAATTGATCGGCCAGGTCAAAAAATCTTTGTTGGTCCCAGTGCAATGTATCTATGTCTGCAGGGCCAAGCAGGCAGCTCCCCATTGTTTTCTTGGCAAATTGGTCTTTTTAGTTGATGGTAAATTCGTACGATCGTTCTGAGAAGATCATGGTCTCACAATGAGGATCTGATCTTTTAAAAATCTCAACATCTATGGCCAGCTTTATACAGGGAACTCTGAGTATGACTCATGTATTATAAGGGATAATGTACCCCCTACTGTAAATGATAAGGATATTAGAAGTCACTGAGGGGTTGTTCTGTGACCATATAAAGGCACAAAGCTGCAGGCTGAGTTATACAGGGAACTCTGAGTATCACTCATGTATTATAAGGGATAATGTACCCCCTACTGTAAATGATAAGGATATTAGAAGTCACTGAGGGGTTGTTCTGTGATCATATAAAGGCATAAGGCTATAGGCTGAGTTATATAGTACATAGATCCATACATTTTAACTTTCTATTATATTTCTAAGTTACATGCATCAAATACCTTTTATCACAAGGTGTGTTCCTATATTTCGTTCTCTAGAATAAAACTTTCCATCTCCATTAACTTGCAGCTTACAACAGTACCAGCCACTGTTTGAAGGTTTCACTTGGCGGATCTGAATGGATGCCAGACCTGCCAGAGAGATTTGTCCTTCGAGATTATTTCCTTGGAAACCAGTGGTGCTGTTATAAATAACAGTTCCACAAGCCGAATATCTACCATAGCCCCATTGTACACTGGACATGGACATCTTGCCAACCTTATCATTGGTGGAGAAATGGCAGGGAATTGTTACAGCATCACCAGCCAGGGCAGGAATGAGCGGGGGCTGATGGACAATCATATCTGAGTGACCTGTGAAGTCAATGAGTACAAATGGATTATTGAATTTTGTATTGTCATCATCATGACATTACCCCTTCTGTGCAATTCACTACCCACTCTTGAACACTTTATCCCATATTTTCTATCGTAACTGATTTAAGTATTTTCTTATGCCAAAAAAAAAGAAAAGAAAATAAGCATGTTATGTGGCCATCAAACCCTTGTGGGGATAAATACTTGCAGTTTCTTTTCTTTCTTTCCTATATACAGGCCTCTTATATATTATTGTTTATTTAACTGCTGCAGCCCTTCTTGGGTCCTATATACCTCCTGTGATTTGGTAATCCCATTACAATGGGCAACCAAGGGTTCCAATCTGTCAGGTGCCTGCGCTAATAGCCCTCAAGCATAGTGGTCAGAGAATATATGGTACAGATATGGGACCTGGTATCCAGAACATTTAGATCTCAATACTATAAATCTGCTAAAAAAAATCATTAAAACATGAATCCAAAAAGGATTGATTATATCTTAGATTGGATCAAGTACAAGGTACAGTTTTATTTCTGGACATCTTTGGGGCACGCAACGCGTCATTAGAAAGCTCAAAGCTGACAAGCGTTTATTGTATGTAAATAAATAAAGACGTTTTTATTCATCTTGAAAAACGTGTCAAAGACGTCCGTAATTGCAATATTCGAAAAGGTTCCGCTGCCAGGAAGTTGGATGATGGACATGTGACCATCTGGAACCTATCGGAGAGCCCCACACTGGTGAGAATTTTGTTTCAAACTGTTTTATTTTTGCAGAGAAATAGGAAATATTTTTTACGAATGTGAATTATTTGATTAAAATGGAGTCTATTGGAGATAGTCCTCCCGTAGTTTGAAGCTTTCTGGATAACAGATCCCATACCTGCAGTATAAAACTCTTAGGATCATCAGCCAACATTTGCACACTTTTACCAAGCACAGATACTTCCCTGTACTATGTACTGGGTACAATTCAAATCTCCTAAAAATGTAAGTACCAAAGGGTATAGGCATGGACTCTGGTGACTAAATAACCAGACATTATCTTTACAACAACAAAGACTGGAGTAATGCTATGCAAGTTCTTTGGTGGCTGAGAGAGATGTGATCTTCTACCAGTTCATATTAGGGGTAGAGAAGTAATTCCATAAACAAGGGCCACATGCTGCATGGTAAAACCCGAGAGCATGGGTCCCCAACCTATGAGTGACTTCCAGTTGATCCAGGGACTAGTCCAATTGCCATTTTGGAGTCAGGAAGAAATTTGGAGAGGCTTCAGTTGGGTTTTTTTTGTCTTTCTCTGGCTCAACTGGCAGTTAGGCAGGTTAAAAACTGTTTAAAGGTTGAACTTGATGAACATGTGTCTTTTTTCAAGCTAACTTACAATGTTACTGTAGGGATGTGATAATTTAGACAACCTCACATAATATTGGCAGACAAATCCTCAGTATTATAGACACCTAAATGGGTCCTTATGGTGGACCTGTGTCCATTCTCTGCTTATGTAAGCCCCTGTAGTTATCACAGTGTACGCTAAATGGCACTGTGCTATAGTATGAAGGTCTAGGAAACTATGCGGTCTTGGTCCATTTTGCTTTAGCCCTTACCTGAGCAGGCAAGAAGGGAATGGGCAATGGAACCTAGGGGCTTTGGCCCTAGTAAAGTGGATAGCTATACTCACTCTAGGAATGATAGATAGGTTATATAGTTGAGCAGCTCAAGGCTCAGACAAGGAGAGTAAGAGGGATTAAGATCCCGGGTACCAATTGCCCAGAAGTAGGGACTAAGTGTACAGACGCCAGGGATTTAGTAGGTCTCCTGGGTTCCACTTAGGGAAAAGGCTGAAAGCTGGGGTACCTTCGAAATTGCTGCTTACCTACTGCTGCTTACCTATATGTCCTCTATATGCTCCTTTGTGGATTGACCTTGTAAATAAATAAGTTACTTGGTTAAGCATAATTCTCAAGCAATTCTTGTGCATTGGCACACTGTTACAGTTGCACTACACCCTGCCTCCACACCGGTGCAAGCGCTTACTCCCTGAAGGAAAAGGTCTCATCCGTGGCACAATTACAATAAACTCAGTTTATTATTGCGCTACATTACTAAATGTTTAAAGAGTTGGAGAGCAACACAAGCATGAAAACAGTCCCTGGGAATGTCAGATAATGGCTGTGATTGGCTATTTGGTAGCCCCTATATGGACTGGCAGCCAACAGAAAGCTTTGTTGGTGAGCATCATTTTATTCACAGGTCACTTGTTAGGAATCACTGCATACAGAGTAACTCTTGAGACTAATGGAGGAATCCATAACGGTGGAAAAGTGCTTTTTATGAAGACAAACCTTGAATCAGCAATGATAAAAAACAAGGATGAACTGTGACTCTTACCTCGTATGGTCAGTTTTGTGCCATTTGAGCTCTGCCACTGTCTTGTAGTTCCATCTGGAAGTCTGAGCAGTATACGGCAACAGTATTTGACCTCATCCGCTGCTGTTACATTGACTAGAGTAATGGCCACATTACCAGTCTGAGGATCTCCTATTACAGACAATCTGCCCTGGTATTTTGGTGCTGTATAATTTCTGGTTTTGTTATATATTTCACTTCCACAGTAATGGTGTGGGCCAGCTCTCCAGGCGATTTCCACCTCTGAAACAGGATTGATAGATCTGGGATAGACAAAACCACACGGGATAGTGATTGAATCTCCTGGGAATGACTCAATGTTCAGCACCTGCTCTGTGCAGTATTTGCCAGCCGTGGCCCCTTAAATGAAGGATTTTAGGGAGACGTTGTAGTTAGTTACTTGGTTACAAAAAAAGCAATGAAAAAAAGTTATTCATATTCCAAGAAGCAGAAAAAATGGCCCATTCACTTGAGTGCACAAAAAATTGGAATGTCTCTTATAGTTACAAGTTTTTGAGAGGAGTTCTTTATGGTCCCTAGAGGGGCTAAAGGTCACCCCACAGAGAAAAGACTAAAATGTATGCAATTACCCCACATAGCCAGTACACAGGGCATAATGCAAGTACTTACCCCACACAACCATGGTAGAGCAGAGGACAAGCAGAGCAGACATGATGAAGAGTAACTGCTTTCGTAGAGATTGTAACTCAGTATAGGAAATTTCTTAATTGTTTGATGTTTCTCAATTCAAATTTGTAAAAAAAATTACCCTTGCATCACAGTTAGAAGGGGAAGTGCTTAAGAGAAATGAAGAAACAGATTGTGAAATTCTATACTTTTACACATTGCTTATATTTAGGGGCATATTTAACAAGGGTCGAATTTCGAATTGAAAAAACTTTGAAATTCAAAAAGACCAACCAAATTAAGTCAAAGTTTTTTTGGTCAAAAAGGTCCATTTTCGATCGATTAGGTCCGTATTTATATATTTACAAATCAAAGGAATGTTGTATACGATCAAATTCGATTCAAAGTTTTTCCAAAAATAACTTTGATTTTTCAAAGTTCACCAATTGACTCCAAATAGGTTCTAGGAGGTCCCCCGTAGGCTAAAACAGCAATTCAGCTGGTTTTAGATGGCGAATGGTCGAAGTCGAATTTTAAAAGAATACAAATTTCGATATTCTAATTTTTACATTTTTTTCAAATTCAAATCAAATTTGGACTATTCTCTAGTCAAAGTACACAAAAAATAGCTTGAAATTCCATTATTTTTCAAAAACTCACCTCGACCTTTGACAAATCTGCTCCATAGAGTTAGCTACATGGATTATGGCCTTTAGCTTTTATATTTATTATGGCCTTGTAGTTATGACTAAATTACACTGTATATATTACAAATAATTAATTCTACCAATTAAAACATTATTCTTTAACCAACAAATGTATATTTTTAGTTGTGCATACAGCCATCTCAGGTCATTGTGCCTGGTCATGTGCCTGCAGAAAGAGGCAGCACTACACAATACAACTGCTTTCAGATAAGCCATTGTATTATCCTACTCAATGTACCTTTCCAAGTCCTAGGTCCTAGCTCGACTTGGGTATTTCCTATTGCTTCTCCTGCTTGGGTGTTATTCTCATATCTACCAGAAAGAGAGCATTTTTGGCAATGCAAACAATCTCTGACTTCATTTTGGTCTTTGCAAAGTTGTAAACTCCTTCAGGTGGTCCTTTTTTACTGTATTGAATGCATTTGGGGCTAAAGTTTCCACTTCCACTTCCTATTGTAAATTGAAGCTGCCTGACACAGCAAGTACAGTCAGTTATCATAAAAATGCACGATGCACAATTTAATTACCATCAGTAGCCATTAGGGTTGTGGCACATTTTATCCACCAGTGGGCAGGGTAGCTAAAATGCAGCGTTGTCACTCCTGATAATATTAAATTAAAAGCATATTGAGTGTGAAACATGAAGAAGTGAAAGTCAGTAGTGATTGGCGAATTTGTCCCGTTTTGCTGTGCCTGAAAATGTGCGAATTTCCCGCGAAATTCGCAAAACAGTGAAAAATTATCAAAACGCAAATTTTGACGTTCACGTCAATTCTGATGCTCGTGTCAATTTTGACACTGCCGTTAAAGTCAATGGGCATCCGAATAATGTTGAAGCATGATGGTTTTGACTCGAACGACTATTCCGATATGCTTCCAAAATTTTTTGACACCAGCGAATTTTAGCCAGCGACAAAACACTGAAT
Organism: Xenopus petersii; assembly: GCA_038501925.1. Classification (NCBI taxonomy): domain Eukaryota; kingdom Metazoa; phylum Chordata; class Amphibia; order Anura; family Pipidae; genus Xenopus; species Xenopus petersii. The sequence continues at coordinate 152,664,774 of CM076676.1, forward strand.
TTCCCTGCGAATTCACGCCTGCCGAATTTATTCGCACATCACTACGGGGCCCATTCACTTAGTCGAGTGAAGGAATAGAGGGAAAAAAGTTTGAATTTCAAATGGTCGAATATGGCTACTTCGACCTTCGACTACGACCTTCTATTTCGAATCGAACGGTTCGAACTAAAAAACGTTCAACTATTCGATAGTTGAAGTACTGTCTCTTTAAAAAATTCTTCAACCCCCTAGTTCGCCACCTAAAACCTACCGAGGCCAATGTTAGCCTATGGGGAAGGTCCCCATAGGCTTCCTAACAATTTCCTGATCGAAGGAACATCCTTCGATCGATGGATTAAATTCCTTTGAATCGTTCGATCATAGGAATAGCGGTAAATCCTTCGACTTCGATATTCGAAGTCCAAGGATTTTACTTCGACAGTCGAATATCAAGGGTTAATTAACGCACGATATTCTACCCTAGGTAAATGAGCCCCTACTAGTCAGATATATCATAGATAGTGCAGGAGATTCCCACTAACACCTATGCAACAGAATTTATAGAAAGTTTGTTGCCTGCAGTTTGGGCAACCGTTTTGTTGTTCTTTTAATTACTTGTATTTCTTTCTGGCTCACGCTTTTCATACACAGTTGTGAACACCTAACTGCTTCTTGGTCAGTAAGTTAATTTAGAAAATTGAACCAGATAATAGTTCCAAACCAGAGAGCTTCTTAAAAGAATATTGCTTTCTACAAGGTGAAAATAATAATTGAAGGTAAATGATATTACAGACATCATTTTATGTACAAAGCACATATAAAAGAGAGGTTCATAAAGTTCATCAAAATGTTTTAGGATTTAGGAATTTTAGGATGAGCTCAAACAAAAAGGTAAATGAATAGATCCGAGAGGGATCAATATACAATGAGATTCTAGAGCACAGTGGGTTAACTTGCAGTTTATGGATTATTCAACCAGCGCATCTGGGGAATCCCGAGATGATACATGTAAATTGCCCTGGAGTATGGGCAATAATTCTTTTGTATTCCCATTCCCATTTGATTCCATTCTGTGCTACATAATTACTCTGCAAAAATGCTCCGAGGAACATAAATCGCTGATGCTACAACGGCGCTCTGATGCAGACACTCTCAATAAAAAGGAGGGATACCAAGGCACTTCTAGGGAAGAATGAGATACAGTGAGTACCACTTCTATTGTTTTATATTTGTAGAAAAGCAAAACTGATTAATGTTCTTCATCACAAGAACCCCAACATACACTCATATCCGCACACACACAGCTCTTTCCCTGCATCTCAGTTATACACCCACCCCTGCTATTTATCTCCAAACTAAAATTCCCATTATCCTGACATCCCCCCTTTTCATACTAAGGGATCTGGCAGTTTCCTAAATAATGAGGTGGATATAAACTATCCCTCTCCTTGTCTACAATAATTTCTGTTTTCATACTTACTCTTACCTCTGTATTACATCTCTTCCTACTCTACATCACTCGGGGCTATTCATAAACAACTACAATGTATGGAACTACCATGTACAGAACTACAATGTACAGAACTACAATGTACAGAACTACAATGTACAGAACAACAATGTACAGAACTACATTGCACAGAACTACAATGTACACAATGAAAATGCACCCTTCAGGTCTATTGAATTAAACCCTACTCCCATTCTGTTCCCAACACTATGTACTCTTTGCTTGCAGGGGGTATCCTGGCTGTTAATATTATTATGGACATTACATACACAGTGATTTGGCATCTCATTCTGTCCAGCCTTATTTTGGCATTTTACAACGACCAATCCTGTCGGCTCCAAGTCTCAGAGATGGAGAGTATTTTCCAGCCTGGAGATATACTTTTAGGAGTTGTTTTACCTCTTCATCTGGACAAAGAATATCACCGAGTGTCCTTCAATGAGAGACCCCCAGGCATCAACTGTACAACGTAAGAGGGGAATGGGAGAGGTCCATTGATCTATTATATATCTACTTTGCTGTGATGCTTAATAATGTCTATGGATGTTGCACAACTCATTCTCATAATGCTATCATTGTTGGTTGTTGATCCAGTGAATGAGAGACCCAAGCATAACAATCAGGGGCAACTTGTAGAGATCCAATACACCTTGATAAGCCTGGTGGATATCTTTGCCTACAGCTAAATTAAAACTGTGTGTGCAATTACAATTTTTATACTTAATGCTGTGGGGTGGTTGGTGCAGTAGAAAGGGCTCAGCCTGAAGAACATTTGGGGAGGGCAATGTTGGGTAGAGAGTGTATTTTCTCTTCTAGATACATGATTGATCAGCTTGAGGGTTAGCGAGGGTGAGATTCAGAAGAGTAACACATTTGGTGCCTAGCATTGAACAACTGGTACATCAATATTTCCCTATATCTATAAACTTTTTATTGGGGGACCTTAATCAAGGGAAAAATCTTAAACAGGGGCTTGGACTGAAAAACATTGACAGCCACTGATTCAGCATCTTAGCAGCTCTCAGCCACTTCAGCATTTTTAGAATTGACATGTTCCCCTTATGTGTTATACATATAGTTTGATATTATCTCTCCATATATACTATGAGCAAACTGAAGGCAATAGCTATGCTGGTAAAGTTGTTTCTCTTTACAGGCAATGAGCAATCTTAAGGATCTGTTCCTGTTGAGTTGTGCTTATTACAATGGAATACATGTGTTTAGCTAATCCAATGGTATTTCTGTGCTTAGAACAAGAATACCTACTTTATGTTGGCCTAGTTTAATGGTATCTCTCTGTACAGACTATCAGCAAACGTAGGAGGCTGTTCCTGCTGAATTGTGCTTAGTACAGGGAATACCTATGCTGCCATAGTTTTATGGGATCTCTCTGTACAGACTATGAGCAAACTTAGGGGACTGTTCCTGCTGAATTGTGCTTAGTACAGGGGAATACCTATACTGCTATAGTTTTATGGGATCTCTCTGTACAGACTATGAGTAAACTTAGGGGACTGTTCCTGCTGAATTGTGCTTAGTACAGGGAATACCTATGCTGCCATAGTTTTATGGGATCTCTCTGTACAGACTATGAGCAAACTTAGGGACTGTTCCTGCTGAATTGTGCTTAGTACAGGGGCAATTTTTCTTTATTAAAGTCTTGCATCCTGATACAAAAAAACTAATAAAATAGTATTCCAAATAAATGTCATATATACATTTTCAATAAAAACATATTTACAGAATAAAGCTATTTACATTATACAGTTGTATTCTGTATATAAATAGTCACATTGCAAGTTCAACTTCAAAGCAAAACAAGTGGCACAGTCTGACTGCCACTCTAATCATAACAAACAAACACACTGACTCCAGGAAGGCAAAAGATTGGGCTACTCACCTAAAACTGTATGAGCCCTTTCAGAAAAATAGAAAATGGCAAAATCTACAGGGGTGAAAAGAATTAGCCCAACACCAAAGAGACATCAGGATTAGCAAAAGACTCATGGTGGGTCAAACTGAATGCCCCTCCATAGGCCTTTCCACCTTGCTTCATCCATCCTTTGTCTCTCCAAAGAACGTATCTTCCCGAGCTCCCCCAGTATCATTTCCACCACCACTGGACAGGGGAGGATTTCACGCCTCAGAGAAACCTTGCACCGGGCACTCCAGGTGTAAAAGCGGACTAAGAAAAGAGTGCCCAAATCATAACCCCTGTGTCGCTTGAATGTCCCATAGTCCCACTCCTGGTAACTACAACCAGAGAGGCAAGGAATGCCCAAGGCAACAGAGACTTGTTTGTAGACATCTATGTTAAAGGGGCACTGAAGTAAAAAGTGGTCCATTGTCTCCACTTCCCCAGAACATTCCTCCCGCGGGCAATCACGGTCATAGGTGCGTCTGTACTTCAGATTGTCATTAACATAGAGCTTCCCATGGAAGGAGCGCCAGACGACGTCCCTAAACTTCGGGGGGACCCTTGGGGAGTTGATTAAAGAGAGCCCTGATCTCAACACTTCGTCTGGACAGTCCTTCAGGGCCAGTGATGCATGAAAGTAGGAACCCAAGACTCTCCCTTCTGGGAGAAGCCCTGATCTCCCCAACAGACACACACCACCGCCTCATCACTTTCAGACTCACTACAACATAAGACGGGAGAGCGTCACGAGGAGCACACACGCTCTTTACCAAGCCGCCTCTCTGCCAGCACTCAAGATAAGGAAGGACCCAAACTCTGAAGATCTCCACCCACAAAGGAGGCTTCTCCAAAAGGAGGTTGTTATAGTTGTATTTAATAAAGGTGTTCACAAAGGACACAACAGGGTTCACCATACCGAGACCCCCCTCCTTCCTTTGTAGGTAGGTAACATTTTTGATGAGGTTTGTCTTATTCCCCCGTAACAGTTGGAAGAAGAGACCTTTGATCTTAACATCGAAAGCCTCTGGCAAAAGGCACACGTGGCTGAGATAGAGAAAGATTGGAATCAGGTAGGTTGTGATGAGATCCACCCTTTCTCTAAGGGTATATTTCAACCCTTTCCACCGGTTCACCAGAACAGTTGCGGTTTCCAATTTGCCCTCCCAGTTTTGTCTGGCGTAATCACCATGATCGAATTCAATGCCAAGAATTTTAATTTTGGGCTGGGCCACTGGGAAGACACCCGGGAGACTGAAGGCAGGATCTCCCTTCCCCATCCAGAAAGTTTCACACTTATTCTGGTTAATCAAGGACCCGGAGGCCCTTTCATAGTCCCTTAGAATACTTGCCACAGTCTCTGCCTCCTCCCCACTAGACACGACTACTGTGACATCGTCTGCATAAGTGGAGACCTTCAGGGCCCTCCCAGGAGACAGAGGAACCCCCGCTAATGCATCACCCTCTATCCGCCTAATGGGGGGATCAATGGCAAATACATAAAGCAGAGGGCTCAAAGGACAGCCCTGTCTGACCCCAGAAGACACCCCAAAGCTCTCCCCGGACCAACCATTCACAAGCGGGAAACTCTCGACCCCTTTGTACAAAACTTTTAGCCAATTTATAAATTTGCCGGAAGACCATACCTGTCAAGGAGTAACCAGAGATACTCGTGGTTTACCCTATCAAAAGCCTTTGACTGATCCAAACTCAGCAAATACTTACCCCACTCGCAGATCCTGCACCGTTCTATGACCTCCCGGATGTCAAGGACAGCGGAAAAGGTGCTGCGGCCCTTCACAGTGCAGTGCTGAGAGGGGGAAAGAAGCCTTTCTGCAAAAGGAAAAAGGCAGTTAAACATGACTTTTGCCAGAATTTTCCTGTCTGTATTAAGAAGAGCGATGGGGCGCCAGTTCTCAACCTTAGACTGGTCCAAACCCTTGGACAGGAGAATAAGAGCTGAGTGTCTCATGGAGGGAGGGAGTAGGCCCTCTTCCAGGGTGCTATTGAATACCTCTGTGAGTAGAGGGGCCAGGATATCAACAAACTGTTTATAAAATTCCGCCGTTAGGCCGTCAGGCCCTGGAGATTTTTTGAGGCCAAGGCCTTCTATCGCTGTCCTGACCTCCTCAACTCCAATCTCACTCTCCAATTCATCAAAAGGAATGTTCTCATCCTGCAGAAAAGGGATCTCTTCCAGAAAGGAAGACATACTGGCCTGGGAGAGCCACTGCCCCTTCAGAAGTTCAGCATAGTAGTTCTTAACAACTCTGAGAATACCAGGGACCGAAGTCTCTAGCACCCCAGCCTCATTTTGCAAGCCATGTATGGACTTGCGGGAAAACACTTCCCTACAGTTTTGGAAAGGGTCAGGCGAGTGGTGCTTCCCGTAGTCCCTCTCCAAAACAAGGGAAGAGTACCTGTCATACTGATACTCCTTCATGAGGGCAGACACCAATCTGTCTAACTATCTCCTGAGAGCTTGGTAGGCACGTTCTTTATCAATTTGCATTTCATTAGCTAGGCCTCGAAAGACTCCTGCTGCCCTCTTTTTGACCATCTCCCACCACTCTGCCTTAGTGTTGCGGAAATCTAACAAGGATTCTTGAGCCTGAAAAAAATCCCTGAAGGACTGATTTACACACTCCTCCCCCAGGAGGGCCGAATTCAGGCGCCAAAGACCCCTTCCCCTCGGAGGGGACTCTGAGACATTCAAAGACACACCCACCATACAGTGATCAGAGTACTCCACTTTTGTCACCTCAGGAGGAGACACTATGAAGTCCTGCTTAACAAAAAACCTGTCTATCCTACACCTACATGTTCCTCTAAAAAAGGTGACACCCGTGTGGTTAGGGAAGTGGCAAATGTGCACATCCTTTAGACCATGCTAACCATGCAATTAAGGAAGATGCTATCGTAGCCCAGCCGACCTGCGGCACCTCCCCTATCCATAGGCCTAGTCACGGTGTTAAAGTCACCGCCAAACACTATCGGCTGGGCTGTAAAAAGAAAGGGTTTGATCCTGCTAAACAGCTCCCTCCTAGCCTTCAGTGTCTGAGGGCCATACACATTAATAAGGCGAAGATTCTGCCCGTTCAGTAGGACGTCCAAGACCATACATCTGTCCATCTCTACCTCAATCTCTATTATATATCTACTTTGCTGTGATGCTTAATAATGTCTATGGATGTTGCACAACTCATTCTCATAATGCTATCATTGTTGGTTGTTGATCCAGTGAATGAGAGACCCAAGCATAACAATCAGGGGCAACTTGTAGAGATCCAATACACCTTGATAAGCCTGGTGGATATCTTTGCCTACAGCTAAATTAAAACTGTGTGTGCAATTACAATTTTTATACTTAATGCTGTGGGGTGGTTGGTGCAGTAGAAAGGGCTCAGCCTGAAGAACATTTGGGGAGGGCAATGTTGGGTAGAGAGTGTATTTTCTCTTCTAGATACATGATTGATCAGCTTGAGGGTTAGCGAGGGTGAGATTCAGAAGAGTAACACATTTGGTGCCTAGCATTGAACAACTGGTACATCAATATTTCCCTATATCTATAAACTTTTTATTGGGGGACCTTAATCAAGGGAAAAATCTTAAACAGGGGCTTGGACTGAAAAACATTGACAGCCACTGATTCAGCATCTTAGCAGCTCTCAGCCACTTCAGCATTTTTAGAATTGACATGTTCCCCTTATGTGTTATACATATAGTTTGATATTATCTCTCCATATATACTATGAGCAAACTGAAGGCAATAGCTATGCTGGTAAAGTTGTTTCTCTTTACAGGCAATGAGCAATCTTAAGGATCTGTTCCTGTTGAGTTGTGCTTATTACAATGGAATACATGTGTTTAGCTAATCCAATGGTATTTCTGTGCTTAGAACAAGAATACCTACTTTATGTTGGCCTAGTTTAATGGTATCTCTCTGTACAGACTATCAGCAAACGTAGGAGGCTGTTCCTGCTGAATTGTGCTTAGTACAGGGAATACCTATGCTGCCATAGTTTTATGGGATCTCTCTGTACAGACTATGAGCAAACTTAGGGACTGTTCCTGCTGAATTGTGCTTAGTACAGGGGCAATTTTTCTTTATTAAAGTCTTGCATCCTGATACAAAAAAACTAATAAAATAGTATTCCAAATAAATGTCATATATACATTTTCAATAAAAACATATTTACAGAATAAAGCTATTTACATTATACAGTTGTATTCTGTATATAAATAGTCACATTGCAAGTTCAACTTCAAAGCAAAACAAGTGGCACAGTCTGACTGCCACTCTAATCATAACAAACAAACACACTGACTCCAGGAAGGCAAAAGATTGGGCTACTCACCTAAAACTGTATGAGCCCTTTCAGAAAAATAGAAAATGGCAAAATCTACAGGGGTGAAAAGAATTAGCCCAACACCAAAGAGACATCAGGATTAGCAAAAGACTCATGGTGGGTCAAACTGACGGATGTCAAGGACAGCGGAAAAGGTGCTGCGGCCCTTCACAGTGCAGTGCTGAGAGGGGGAAAGAAGCCTTTCTGCAAAAGGAAAAAGGCAGTTAAACATGACTTTTGCCAGAATTTTCCTGTCTGTATTAAGAAGAGCGATGGGGCGCCAGTTCTCAACCTTAGACTGGTCCAAACCCTTGGACAGGAGAATAAGAGCTGAGTGTCTCATGGAGGGAGGGAGTAGGCCCTCTTCCAGGGTGCTATTGAATACCTCTGTGAGTAGAGGGGCCAGGATATCAACAAACTGTTTATAAAATTCCGCCGTTAGGCCGTCAGGCCCTGGAGATTTTTTGAGGCCAAGGCCTTCTATCGCTGTCCTGACCTCCTCAACTCCAATCTCACTCTCCAATTCATCAAAAGGAATGTTCTCATCCTGCAGAAAAGGGATCTCTTCCAGAAAGGAAGACATACTGGCCTGGGAGAGCCACTGCCCCTTCAGAAGTTCAGCATAGTAGTTCTTAACAACTCTGAGAATACCAGGGACCGAAGTCTCTAGCACCCCAGCCTCATTTTGCAAGCCATGTATGGACTTGCGGGAAAACACTTCCCTACAGTTTTGGAAAGGGTCAGGCGAGTGGTGCTTCCCGTAGTCCCTCTCCAAAACAAGGGAAGAGTACCTGTCATACTGATACTCCTTCATGAGGGCAGACACCAATCTGTCTAACTATCTCCTGAGAGCTTGGTAGGCACGTTCTTTATCAATTTGCATTTCATTAGCTAGGCCTCGAAAGACTCCTGCTGCCCTCTTTTTGACCATCTCCCACCACTCTGCCTTAGTGTTGCGGAAATCTAACAAGGATTCTTGAGCCTGAAAAAAATCCCTGAAGGACTGATTTACACACTCCTCCCCCAGGAGGGCCGAATTCAGGCGCCAAAGACCCCTTCCCCTCGGAGGGGACTCTGAGACATTCAAAGACACACCCACCATACAGTGATCAGAGAACTCCACTTTTGTCACCTCAGGAGGAGACACTATGAAGTCCTGCTTAACAAAAAACCTGTCTATCCTACACCTACATGTTCCTCTAAAAAAGGTGACACCCGTGTGGTTAGGGAAGTGGCAAATGTGCACATCCTTTAGACCATGCTAACCATGCAATTAAGGAAGATGCTATCGTAGCCCAGCCGACCTGCGGCACCTCCCCTATCCATAGGCCTAGTCACGGTGTTAAAGTCACCGCCAAACACTATCGGCTGGGCTGTAAAAAGAAAGGGTTTGATCCTGCTAAACAGCTCCCTCCTAGCCTTCAGTGTCTGAGGGCCATACACATTAATAAGGCGAAGATTCTGCCCGTTCAGTAGGACGTCCAAGACCATACATCTGTCCATCTCTACCTCAATCACCCGTTTGACTGTTACCTTATTGGTCTTAAAAAGGACCGCCACTCCACTGTAGGTCTCGGCCGCAAGAGACCAGTAGGAGGGACCGTGTGTCCATTCTTTTTTGGTTCTATGGAGCACCTGTAGATTACATAATCTGGTCTCTTGCAAAAATAAAATCTCTGCCTCAATTTGGGAGAGCAAAAAGAAGGCCGCCTCCCTTGCGCCTACAGACTTAACGCTCGCGACATTAATGGTCAAGACACGTATTGGAGGGGGTACAGCCATTTACAGGGTGATTAAGATGATGAGATACCAAATGGGAGTTTCTCTGCTTCAGCAGGATCAATTTTTTCAAAATAAGAGGAAGAGTCAGAACTTGCAAGCTCCCTACTCACACGCTGCTCCTCCTCTTCAAACTCCTGCTCCTCATGCTCTACCCTCTCCCCCCAAGATAATGGGGCAAATCTATTTGCAGATAGGGGAATTAGGCCACCCCCCTCCTCCTGAACACATGAATGGGCACTTTCTGCACATTCCCCATTACTTTTTTTTATGTGATTCCCCCCATTCACAGTCTTATAAGCCTTCTTTTTGGCCTCAGCAGCTTTAAGGGGTTTACCTGCCGTAACCCAATCCCCCAATGTGTTTTTAACAATGGAAAGAGCCACACTTGGCAGTTCAGAAGGGGGGGGGGTCTCCTGAACTACTCCTTGGGGGATCGGTACCTGAAATCTAGGCTGCCCCCTCCCTCTTCCCCTTCCCCTCATGGGCCTAAAAGATGTAGTAGGCTGTGGGGTTTCAGAAGGCTGTGGAGTTTTGGGAGGCGGTGGAGTTTTGGGAGGCTGAGATAGATTGTGGGGGATGATTGGGTCAGGATCTGGCACAAGAGGAGTCATCGCAACAACCTGACCCAGTGGGGCTTCGGTCTCAGGCTCCACCACTTCCATCCTGAACTCCTCATCTATGCTTTGCCACGACATAGGACAGGAACCGTACGCATGGCCAAGCACTCCGCACAAGTTGCACCTTATATTTTTAGGACAGTGTTTGGCAACATGACCTACTCCAAGGCACATGGCGCATTTCAGTACATCGCAACTGATACTGAAATGCCTGGTGGAGCCACACTTCCAACATTCCTTGGGTTGGCTGGGATAAAAGCAATAGACTAAATCCCGGCCAATGTATGCGGAGCTGGGGATGTGCTGGGGGACATTGCCTACAGTGCACAGGCGGACTTTAGCTTGCCAGCTCCCCGTCCATATCCCCCTGTACCCAAAAACCTTCTCTAACTCTCCTATCACATCCCCATATCGTTTGAGCCAAACCTTGAGCTCTGCAGGGGGGGCTGGACTCATTCTCTAGAAGGATGGCGACCTTACAGACCCCAGGTCTAGATATGGGAACAGCTCTAAAACCCTCCCATATGCCTGAGTCAGAAAACTCCCTGAATTTGCTCCAAAACTCGTCTAACTCCTGAACTCTCATGAAGCTGATGGAATAGTCTTTGAAAACCTTATTATGTACAAAACAATTAAGGTCATTAGCAGAAAAGCCCATATCACAAATCTTGTCAATAATGATGTTTCCATCAGGCAAGGGTCCCTCCCCCTCCCACTACAATTGCACCACATTCTTACGGCGCCCAGAATCTGAGGGATACACCCTCCCACGCCGGGGAAATTGCGCCTCTGCGGGTTGATCCCCACGCCCCACACGCACCCCAGTCATAGGCACATTTCTTTGTCTCGCCCCATTCACTCCCCCAGACTCCCTGCCACGCACAACATTTGCAAAACTTTGGCCACTCCCACTTGCCCCTTCATTCACTGTACTCACACCCACCACTGCAACATTTGCTTCACCTGCACCCAAAGCACTTGTACTGACACCCACCTCTTGCACAGCCTGACCCCCTGACACTTCACCCCCACTCACATTCACAGATGCACCAAGAGATTTTATTTCCTCAGTGCACTCACCAGCCGAAACCTCAGGCATCCTCTCACTGATCTCCTCACTGCAGTCACTCCCACGCACACTCGCACCTCCAGAAACAGCAACATCCAGATTTGCTGAACTACAAGAGTCCACTTTAGAGTCTTTTTTTTTTCTGGACGGCTGCTCTAGTGGCCTTCTTGGTCTTCTTCATGGTCATCCGCTTTCTTTTCTGATCCGTCTGATCCTCCTGTTGCCCAGCAACTGCACCTTTGCGCTGTGAGTTCTCTTTAACGTGATTATCACGGCCAGCTCTGTCCTGCTCCAGATGTGATGTAGTGTGAATGGCTGAAGCATCTGGTTGCTGTGAGAGTTCCCTAGCAACATTTGGGACATCTTGTTTCTCTGCGCTGTTATTTGCAGCAGTGTGGCAAAGTGCCTCAGTTTCAGGATTTTTCTCGACTGACTGCTCTGCGTTCCTTACAGATGGCACATTCCCAGAGTTCTCTGCTGCAGCCACATTAGCATTAGGTTTCTGTGCCCATGCGGCCAACACAGCAGGTGCCGACTGCACCCCGGCATTCTCAGCTACTGCTGCTGTACCCCCAGATTGTGGGGCTGCCTGGGAGACTCCCAGAGACACGGGCTGATTCTGGGCCGGGGGCAGAGCAGGGAAATCACTTGCCACATAAATAAAGTCACTTACTTCAGGCTGCTGTTTCTGCCTCCTTTGCTTCACCTTCTCCCTTGGGTCAATGTCCTCTATTTCCTCAGAGGAAAAGACCATTTTTTGTGGTCTCAGAGTGCAAGGAGATTCTGCCGCTCTGATCTCTCTGAGAAGACCCGGTGTTCCAGAGGGGGTACCAGTGGGGGTACATGTAGGTGAAACAGTTGGGGTACCAGTGAGTGTAGCAGAGGGGGAGCCAGGGCTCCTTGGGGCTGGCTGGTATGGCTGGAGGTCCCCAGAGCTCTCAGGCTCCTCATCACTGGTTACCTCCTTGATCGCTCTGCTTTTAAGTGACGCTTTGTATTTCTCCTCCTGGCGCCTTTTCTCCATCCGCCGGAACCTCTCGGCATTATCAAATGACTCCTTTACAGGACCAATTGCATTGCCAAGAGTTTCCACCTCCTGCTCCAGACTGTGCAGTTTGTCACACAGGGCTGCAATTTCCACCCGCTTCTTAGGCCGGGCCAGACTGTATGCATTTGCACACGCATGTCTCTTGTTCTTTATCACAGTCTTTAAAGCAGCAATCTCTGCCTTTTTCTCCCTGTACCTCTGCATTCCTTTTGCCATGTTCTCATGGAATCCAGGGTCAGTTGGCTGCATGTTGGGGGTGAATCCAGCAACATGGTCAGAAGACTCCGCTTGGGGCCCCTCAGAAACCCCTTCTTTTGCAGAAGCACCCCGAGGCCTAGATGGTGTTGAGGCCTGGGACTTTCCTGGATCAGCTTCCTTGGAAGTTTTATGGGATCTCTCTGTACAGACTATGAGCAAACTTAGGGGACTGTTCCTGCTGAATTGTGCTTAGTACAGGGAATACCTATGCTGCCATAGTTTTATGGGATCTCTCTGTACAGACTATGAGCAAACTTAGGGACTGTTCCTGCTGAATTGTGCTTAGTACAGGGAATACCTATTCTGCCACAGTTTTATGGGATCTCTCTGTACAGACTATGAGCAAACTTAGGGGACTGTTCCTGCTGAATTGTGCTTCATACAGAGGGGTATATATATGAAAAAGAGACCTCTTTACATCATGTATCTATCAATGTTTGTATGTATTTGATGTACTCACCCACCTAGAGCATTGGAATATATTGGCACTTTCTGATTGGGTATTGCTGGATCCAGGCCCAGTCTACATACTCTAGCTATTTGGATATATCAGTGCCCTAACTCACATAGGTTATACTATTACAGTTACTGTTCTTATTGGTTACTTGCTGGTCCAGTTCTGTGTATTTTCTAAATCTATAATAGGCTTAACATAAGTTCTGGCCCTTTGAATGTTCTAATCCTCTTTGCCCTATCGTTTCTTGAACGTTCTCTTTGGCTAAAGGCTTTTTTTATAGACCCAACAATATTGGTCAGTTGTAATTGGCAGTAGGTTGGTTAAGCCCTATAATTATTGTATGCTCCAATAGGCAACAAGGTTGTTCTAGTTCTAAGAAGGTTATCATGTCCTTATGTTTTGATTGGTGACTTGCTCTACACTTGAGAACATTCTAATAACATCTGGCAATGGGTTTGTTGATGTCCTACAAAAAAGACAATGGTTCTGAGACCAGATATTGTCCTATAGTGAATAACAAAGAAAAATGTAACATTAATATGACCAAAGAAGAACTGTTATATTTATACAAAGCCCTCCTTTTTATCTTTCGTTTATAAGATTTCACTTTGAGAACTTCCAGCAGCTCCAGGCCATGATATTTGCTGTGGACGAGATCAACAGAAACCCCAATATTCTCCCAAACATCACCCTGGGATTTCAAGCTTATGATTCCTGTGATGTGTTGCAGAAGGACTTGGAAGGAACATTACAGGTGTTGTCAGGACTTAATGGAGCCATTCCCAATTATAGGTGTATGGGAAATATATCCCTATCCGGTGTTATTGGTGCTTCTATTTCCACTCACTCAATTCTGCTGGCTCACATTCTGGGCCTGTTTAGATACCCCCAGGTAAATTTTACTGGAGAAATCCTTTAAAAAAAATCTTATGCATGGTAAAATTTTGCTTATTTCCTTGCAGTATACATTGGGGTGTATTTACTAAAGGACAAATGTTCAATTTGACAAGAATGCTTGTGTCAGACCAGGGTTCCACTAGAAACCCTTAAAAATGTAGACCCACTCTGAGAAACTGGAATATGATTAGGAGAGGCCTGAATAGAAAGATGAGTAATAAAAAGTAGCAATAACAATACATTTGAAGCCTTACAGAACATTTGTTTTTTAGACGGGGTCAGGGACCCCCATTTGAAAGCTGGAAAGAGTCAGAAGAAGGAGGCAAATTACATAAAACTGTAAAAAATAACTCCCCTTTAATAATGTTAATTCGCTACAATATTGGCAATTTCCGCGAGCAGGACAAGTTTTGGCAATTATCTACAAAATGGTGAAAAGTAGTGATGGGCGACTTTGCGCTGTTTCGTTTCGCCGATAAATTAGTGAATTTCCCGTGAAATTCACAAAACTGAGAAAAATTTGCGAAACAGCTCCACCGTCCATTTTTTTTACGCCGGTGAATTTTCGTCATCGAATTTTAGCGGCTGTTTCACGATTTTATTCGCCAGCGGGGAATCACGCAAATTCGCCCAATACTAGTGAAAAGTCTTTTCACGTTGATGCAAATTTGTCAGGCAACTTTTCTCCAGAGAATATTCACAGAAGAACAAACTTTTTGTCAAGGGGAATTTCTCCAAATTCAGGCTGGCGAATTGTTATTATAAACAAAGAACAGCTACATGATTTCTTCACGTTGAAAATTCTCTAGGGAATTTTCCTCACTAAAATTCATACTTCAGTAAATATGCCCCATAAACTCTTAGGGTAGGACTCCACGGACGATTTCTGTGTGATCCGACGCGCTGCACAAAAACACAGGCATCACCTCGGATGCAACTAAAATAAGGTAAGAGATGGAAATGTCGTATGAAGTCGCAGCATTGATCCGACACGGCACGACTGTTATGTAGTATCAATCCCATCCGACTTTCCATCTCTTACCTTATTTGTGTTGTATCTGACGTGGTGCCTGCATTTTTGCGCAGTGAGTCGGATCACGCGGAAATCGCCCGGTGGACTGCTACCCTTATTCCAATTTATAGGCAAGTGGTGTTTAAAAAATCATGCGCATAAAAGCTGATGGGACTTTGAACTTGCAGTGCAATTATTTATATTGATGCACAAATCTGACCCGTTTCACAAAACTCCCAAAATGTATGGACTTTTTTTTTTGCAGCAAAACACAGCAAATTATTTTGCCCATCCCTAATTTTTTGTTCTATGCTGCTCAAAGAATACCTTCTTTGCCCATTCATTTCAAAAGTTGCATTGTATACATCTAAAATCCAAACACTGGGGCAAATTCATCAAGGGTCGAATATCGAGGGTTAATTAACTGCACTGATTTCAAGACAGCCAATCAGAAAGCATTGTAACTCATTGCTAATTAGCCACACAGTGGGGCCCATTCACCAAGCTCGAGTGAAGGATTCGAAGTACAAAAACTTTGAATATCGAAGTGTTTTTTGGGCTACTTCGACCAGCGAATGGGCTACTTCGACCTTCGACTACGACTTCGAAAACCCTTCGAAACTAACAATTCGAAGGATTTTAATCCAACGATCGAAGGATTATCCTTCGACCAAAAAAACTTAGCCAAGCCTATGGGGACCTTCCCCATTGGGTTCGGTAGCTTTTAGGTGGCGAACTAGGGGGTCAAAGTTTTTTCTTAAAGAGACAGTACTTCGACTAGCGAATAGTCGTATAGTGGAATGATTTTTAGTTCGAATCCTTTGATTCGAAGTTGTAGTCGAAGGTCGAAGTAGCCCATTCGCTGGTCGAAGTAGCAAAAAAAACTCTTCGAAATTCTACGTTTTTTTACTTTGAATCCTTCACTTGAGCTTGGTGAATGGGCCCCACTGTGTGGATAATTAGCAATGAGTTACAATGCTTTCTGATTGGCTGTCTTGAAATCAGTTTGCAAAATGCACCAAAACTTCAAAGGTTATTGCTAATTATGGCTAAATAGGAATTGTAAATCCTTTAAACAATTTCTCAAAGTGCTCTTCTAAGCATTCTGCATTAACTATTTTTTTTCTAGTCTTCAAGATATTAGCGCTATTTAACACTACTAATACATTGGAATTAAAACAGCACCATGTGCAAGTCGAATCTACAGACCAGTCTGACAGTCAGCTGAACATTTCAGAGAAGAAGAAAGTGATTTCACATTTGTGTAGTCTTTTCAACTGCAGGGCAACATCAGAAAATTTTCCCCTACTTTGGAAAATTTCTCCCAACCGTCAGGCTGGTGGGTGGAACTGACCAGCAGATGACATTGTTTCAATGAGCATTCTGAGCAATTTTACATTCATTTTTTGAGGGTTTATATTTCTTTTACAGGGGTGAGTTATAGACACTTTCCAACCTCAGCTACGTTCTTACAACACAAGTTGGGTAAATATTGTACCAATGGGTATTAAAGAAAACCCCAATGTAAATAATTTGCTTCTTTTCTCTACCCTGCAGGTCAGCCATTATTCTACCAGCCCTCTCCTCAGCAACCAAAAAATGTTCCCTTCTTTCTTCAGAACTGTCCCCAGTGATGCCTATCAGTCACAAGGACTTGCAAAGTTAGTGCTACATTTTGGATGGACCTGGGTGGGATTATTGGCTGTGGACAATGACTATGGTCAGCAAGGAATTCAGTTAGTGAAACAAGAAATAATGAAGGCTGGAGCATGTGTGGCCTTCACAGAGTCCATCCTTACAATCAGACCTGACCGGAATGCTCCACATATAGTTGAAGTCATAAAAGAGTCAACAGCCGCCGCCATCATTGTCTTCTCCCCTGCTATTGACTTAGTTCCTGTTTTAGCTGAGATGCTGTCTCAAAATGTCACAGAGAAAATTCTGGTTGCCAGTGAAGCATGGTCCACTTCCACTCTATTTTCTGATGGAAAGTTTTCAAATATCCTCTCTGGCACTATTGGCTTAGCTCTCCACAGTGGGAATATTCCAGGGTTTAGAGAGTTCCTCAACAAAGTCCATCCCTCTACATCCATTGGAAAATATTGGGTCAAGCTAATTTGGGAGGAATCGTTCCAATGCAAATTCCCGAGTGAGAAGAACCACACGACTCGAACAGAAGACTCAATAAAAGAATGCACGGGTGAAGAGGTTCTTGAGAAGCTTGAGAATAACTACAATGATGTTTCCAGTTTAAGAGCCACATACAATGTCTACACTGCAGTACAAATTGTGGCCAAAGCTTTGGAAGATTTGAAAAACTGCAATAAAGAAGGAAGTATCTTATCAGATCAGAAGTGCCCAGATATTTTACATTTTAAGCCATGGCAGGTAATCAGTGATATCATTTATTGAGATATATGTAACACTTTACATCAATTTAGAACAAACTCCGTCTTAATAAACAATAGTTTAACAAACAAAAATGTACAGAATAAAAATAAGATCAAGAGCTTACAATCAGAATGTTGAGAGAATAGTTGACACATAAGAATGTTGAAAACAGTTGGTGGTGCTTTATGGTAAGAGGACTTCTGATCATTCAAGGTGCATTGAAAATGCTTCTCTAAACAGGTGGAACTTTAAAGAAGGATTAAAGGAGAAGGAAAGCTATGGAGGCATTTTATTGCCAATAGATTAGCTGTAATAGGGCAAGCTAGAACGCTATATTTATTCTGTAGAATGTTTTACCATACCTGAGTAAAAAGCTCAAGAAACTCTCTGTTTGTTTAGAATAGGAGCTGCAGTATTAATGTGGTGTGACATCACTTCCTGCCTGAGTCTCTCCCTGCTCTGGGCTCAGAACAGTAGAGAAGGGAGGGGTGGGGGGAAGAGGAGCAAACTGAGCATGCTCTTGCCCAGGGCAATGAGTTTTAAGCTGAAGGCAGGAAGTCTGATACAGAAGCCCGTGTGTACACAATAGAAGGAAAGAAATGCAGTGTTTCTTTTGACGGGGGACTCAGTACAACATTACTTTGGGGGTTTACGGGTATATTTAGATCTTTCTGATAAGGCTTACTTAGTTTTAACCTTTCCTTCTCCTTTAAAGGTTTGTAGAAAAGGGGAAGCAAAGCTTAATAACAACTTGAATGTTATACTTTGGCATCTAAAAGCTTTCAAGGTCTTGTAGAAGTCAATGGGATTCAATTTGAGTTTTGCAAAAAAAATTTTTTTGAAGATTTTATTCAATTGTTTTTTATAATGAGATATTTTTCTAAATAAGGTAACATTCATGCTTTTTTTTTTTTTACAATCTAAGGTTATTCAAAGTAGAAAAAACTTGTACGGTTACACAAATTTGAATTTCGATAAATAGGCCTTTCAGGGTATTTTGTAAAAGAGGTTAAAAATAGTTATGAGTGAATCTGTTTGGCTTTGCCAAAATATTTGCAAAACTGCAAGAAAATTTGCAAAATGGTAGGGATGCACTTTTTTGGATTCGGCCGAACTCCCGAATCCTTGGCAAAAGATTCGGCCGAATACCGAACCGAATCGGAATCCTGGGTGGGAAGGGGAAATATTTTTTACTTCCTTGTTTTGTGACAAACAGTAACGCGATTTACCTCCCTGACCCTAATTTGCATATGCAAATTAGGATTCCGATTCACTTCAGCCTGGCAGAAGGATTCGGCCGAATCCGAATCCTGCTGGAAAATGCCAAATCCTGGCCAAATCCCGAATTGAATCCTGGATTTGGTGCATCCCTACAAAATGGCTAAAAATTCAAAAAAAGTCCATGGGCGACTTTTTGTTCCGAGACTTTTTTGGAGCAAAATAAATTAGAGTTCCTTAATTTTGAGTCTTGTTGACTGTGTTGCACAAAACTGCCATGTGTCACTTTGTGTCAAAATTTGCCCAATTGCATTATAGTTAGGGATGCACCGAATCCAGGATTCAGTTCGTGATTCGGCCAGGATTAGGCCTTTTTCAGCAGGATTCGGATTCGGCCGAATCCTTCTGCCTGGCCGAACCGAATCTGAATCCTAATTTGCATATGTAAATTAGAGACGGAGAGGGAAATCTCGTGACTTTTTTTCACAAAACAAGGAAGTAAAAAATGTTTCCCCCTTCCCACCCCTAATTTGCATATGCAAATTAGGGTTCGGATTCGGTTCGGTATTCGGCCGAATCTTTCACAAGGGGTTCGGTGGTTTGGTCGAATCCAAAAAAGTGGATTCGGTGCATCCTTAATTATAGTAAATGGGAAGGCAAACTCACACTCATTTTTCACTCAATCTACTACTATGTACCCTCCTCCGTACTGCTTTTTAAATAGAAAAAAATCTGTGATTTTTGCCATTGCCTCTGGTCAGATGGTAATAGTATTTACTATTATCCTTAGTACTTTTTGGTTAAACAACAACATAGTTACTATCTTTGGTTTATATATTATTGGCTTACAAACACAGACACAACTAATAAATCAACCACCAACATATAGGGGCCCATTTATTAAACCTCAATTTTTTCTGGTCAAGTTTTTTAGGTGGAAAACTTGAATTTTTCGTGGAGAAATAAAAACTCACATTTTTGGAGATTTATTGTACTCCAAAGCTGCTAAAAATCTGAATCCAAAAATACGCCATTTTAAACCTGTCGAGGTCATGTAGAAGTTTATATTCTTCAATTTGGTTGGCAGGCAGTAACCAAGATATGATTTTCAGTTACAGTTATTTGATTTTTGATCTGCAGCCAATGTAAAAATGAGTAAGTCAGTCAGTAAGTCTAGACCTCAAACTAATATGTTCTGCTTATTTCCAAACAATCTCATTCATGTTTTTCTCATATTCACAGCTGTTACATTATGTGAAAAAGGTGCGGGTCGTGCTGAGCAGCGGTAGAGAACTTTTTTTTGATAGAAATGGGGACCCACCTGCTGTGTACGACATTGTGAACTGGAAGGTGACCCCAGACGGAACCATAAAACAGATCAATGTGGGAAGTTACGACACTGCAGCTTCTTTTGGTCAAGTCTTCACCGTTAACAAAAGCGCCATTTCTTGGCCTACTGGAAAGCAACAGGTATGTTACATCTCCCCAGAACCACTGAAAATAACAATGAGTGAGTGATAACTTTTAAGGAGAATGAACTTAAAACACGACACTTCTTATTCATTTATGAAATCAGCTATAAAACCATAAAACCTTATTGGAAGTTTCTATAGATTTACGTGTTTAGAGAATCAATGAGATTCTGTGACCATATAAAGGCACAAGGCTGCAGGCTGAGTTATACACGGAACTCTGAGTGTCACTCATGTATTATAAGGGATAATGTACCCCCTACTGTAAATGATAAGGATATTAGAAGTCACTGAGGGGTTGTTCTGTGACCATATAAAGACACAAGGCTGCAGGCTGAGTTATACAGGGAACTCTGAGTATCACTCATGTATTATAAGGGATAATGTACCCCCTACTGTAAATGATAAGGATATTAGAAGTCACTGAGGGGTTGTTCTGTGACCATATAAAGGCACAAGGCTGCAGGCTGAGTTATACAGGGAACTCTGAGTATCACTCATGTATTATAAGGGATAATGTACCCCCTACTGTAAATGATAAGGATATTAGAAGTCACTGAGGGGTTGTTCTGTG
Organism: Xenopus petersii; assembly: GCA_038501925.1. Classification (NCBI taxonomy): domain Eukaryota; kingdom Metazoa; phylum Chordata; class Amphibia; order Anura; family Pipidae; genus Xenopus; species Xenopus petersii. The sequence continues at coordinate 152,685,322 of CM076676.1, forward strand.
ACCATATAAAGGCACAAGGCTGCAGGCTGAGTTATACAGGGAACTCTGAGTATCACTCATGTATTATAAGGGATAATGTACCCCCTACTGTAAATGATAAGGATATTAGAAGTCACTGAGGGGTTGTTCTGTGACCATATAAAGACACAAGGCTGCAGGCTGAGTTATACAGGGAACTCTGAGTATCACTCATGTATTATAAGGGATAATGTACCCCCTACTGTAAATGATAAGGATATTAGAAGTCACTGAGGGGTTGTTCTGTGACCATATAAAGGCACAAGGCTGCAGGCTGAGTTATACAGGGAACTCTGAGTATCACTCATGTATTATAATGAGGGATATTGTACCCCCTACTGTAAAATATAAGGATGTTAAAGGTTTAATGAGTTCCATAGCATGTAGGCTGGCTAAGGCTAAGTGCCTTTTACTGGTCATAGAAATCCGAAGTGTAATTAATACACACACACAAAATATCACCCATAGAAATACGTTTCAGACATCTTTTTCCTCACTTGTAACATGGTTGTTTTTTCCCAAAAAAGACAAAATGCTCATGACATTGGTATTTCCCCTAGGTCCCCTTGTCTGTCTGCAGCCAGAGTTGTCCCCCAGGTTTTAGGAAAGCTTCTGAAAGAGGAAAGCCAACCTGCTGCTTCCAGTGTATCCCATGTCCCCAAGGAGAGATCTCCAATGTTACAGGCAAGTGATTGCATCTTTGCCAAGGCTTACTCCATGACTTACTCCAGAATAGTTTATTGAAGTTTGTTCTACCAGTATTTTCCATAAATATTTCCATAAGTATTAGCCATTGTATTTATTTTATTTAATTCCTTTTCAGACTCTATTGATTGTTTTAAGTGTTTGTGGAATGAATGGCCAAATGTCCAAAAAACTAGATGTATGCAGAAGAACATAGAATTCCTCTCCTATGAAGATCCCTTGGGGGCAGGTCTGGCAGCTACAGGCATCACATCATCCTTGGTTCCTGTTGTTATACTGAAACTTTTCATGAAATATAGAACCACACCCATAGTGAAAGCCAACAATTATTCTCTAAGTTGTCTTCTTCTACTGTGTCTGCCCCTCTGCTTCCTCTGCTCTTTGGCTTTCATTGGCTACCCTCAAAAGGAGAAGTGTCTTCTTCGTCAAGCTGCTTTTGGCTTGGTCTTTTCCCTCTGTGTATCCTGCATTCTGGCCAAAACCATGATGGTTGTTTTTGCCTTTATGGCCACCAAACCTGGCAGCAAACTAAGGAAATGGACCCGTCCTGTTGTATCCTACATGATCATTTCTATTTGCTTTGTCTTACAATTTATCTTATGTATATCTTGGCTGTTAAAAGCACCTCCATTCCCACAATATGACTTTCAAACTAAACCTGGACTAATTATTGTTCAATGTAACAACGGCTCTGCTACAGCTTTCTGGTGTATGTTAGGATATCTTGGCTTTCTGGCTGCCATAAGTTTTATTGTAGCTTTCCTAGCTAGGAGGCTCCCTGACACATTTAATGAGACCAAGTTCATCACCTTTAGCATGCTGGCCTTTCTTAGTGTCTGGATCTCCTTCATCCCAGCATCTCTCAGTGCACAAGGCAAATATACAGAAGCAATGGAGATCTTTGCCATCCTGTCTTCTAGCTGGGCCTTGGTAGTGTGCATGTTCTTCCCAAAATGCTTTATCATCTTATTCAGACCCGATATGAATTCTAAGAAACAACTCATGAAGAAGGCTGGTGGTCAAATATAGTACACGTTCCATGCATATCGCAGAAGAACTCGATATGATTTCAATGTAATTGGTGCAATTACCCCTTTAACAGAAAAGCCTACTGATTTTGTAATTACTGTAAGGAATTCTTATATTATGTTAAAGAAGACCCAAACCCTAAAAATGACTAAAAATTCCATATTTTATATATTTTAATATATTGCACGAGGCTAAAGTTTCAGCTTGTCAATAGCAGCAATGATCCAGGACTTCAAACTTGTCACAGGGGGTCACCATCTTGGAAAGTGTCTGTGACACTCACATGCTCAGTGGGCTCTGATTGGCTGTTGAGAAGCTAAGCTTAGGGCTCGTCACTAATTATCCAGCAGAAAATGAGCTTCCCTGGCTGTAATATAAGCTGATGCTACAGGTTTGCTGATTATTCAATTCTGATGCTAATTGCACTGGTTTCTGTGCTGCCATGTAGTAATTATGTGTATTAATTACTAATCAGCCTTATATTGTGACATTTCTATTCTATGTGTACTGTATATTGTGAGTGGGTCCCTAAGCTCAGTAAGTGACAGCAGCACAGAGCATGTGATGGGCGATTTTATTTGCCAGGCGCAAATTTGCGCGATTCACCGCCACCGAATAAATTCGCAAAACACCCGCGAAAATTTGCGGCAAAAATTCGCTGGCGTAAAAAAAAAATTTTCTGAAAAGACAGACGCTGGCGTCAAAAACGGGCGCCCGCGTCAATAACGAGACGCCGGCGCCATTTCGCAAATTTTCCACCGTTTTGCGAATTTCGCTCGAAATTCACTAATTTTTCGTCGAAGCGAAACGGCGCAAATTCGCCCATCACTAAAGTTGGGGAGCTACTGGGGCATCTTTGGAGACACAGATCTTTACTGCTAAAGGGCTGTGGTTGCCTTGGGCTGGTACAGAAGCCAACTTTTCTAGCCTACTTCTTTATTTAAGCTTTAGTTCTCCTTTAAGGGTAGACAAACCCTACAGACTAAATAATTCTCTCTCTATATAAAGTAGGCATGAAAAATGCATCATTTTGTTGCACTGACGACAACGTATATGGTTCTATTCCCACCATGTGGGTCCTACTAGTAGTAGTAGGTGTGAATTGAAGAGAATTTGTCCACTCTTTAACAAATCACACTTATTGTGTGACAGAATTTTTCATTTTTAAGTTCTTTATTGCCTTGAGATCCAGACATTGGAATCCACTCCTGTATACCCAACAACAATTTTATTTTTGATTTTTGTTTCAGGTGGGATAGGTGTCAATAATCTATTTCTATTCTAAATGATATGCTCATTTGGGAAGTGTAGACACTGGATTTTTACTAGTTTTACTATTACACCTGGCGCACAGGGCCACAACCATTAAATGAACGATATGCTGTAAACTCTGTATTCAATAAATGTGTATACATAAAGTTTTCTCTTTTGGAGTATATAAATTTTCAAAATGTTCTTCCAGATGTCGAAATACCAATGATACTGGCATGGTCATTGTGTGCTTCTCACTGATTTAAATAATTCATTCTTTATCTATTTTACATTTTACATTTAATAAAAATTAAAAAAAAAATAATTGTTACAATTTTCTCTATAGAAACTGTCCAATTTATCAGTCTTTTAAATTTGATTGTGGAATAAAAATTGTAAACTGTTAAGTTTTTTTTAATTCACAATAAAAACACAACAAGCTAGAATGGTCGAAATATCGCTTTGTGCTTCTCACTGATTTAAATAATTCTTTCTTTATCTATTGTACATTTTTGATTTAATAACAATTTAAAAAAAAATAATTGTTACAATTTTCTCTATAGAAACTGTCCAATTTATCAGTCTTTAAAATTTGATTGTGGAATAAAAATTGTAAACTGTTAAGTTTTTTTTTAATTCACAATAAAAACACAACAAGCTAGAATGGTCAAAATATCGCTTTGTGCTTCTCACTGATTTAAATAATTCTTTCTTTATCTATTGTACATTTTACATTTAATAAAAATTTTAAAAAAATAATTGTTACAATTTTCTCTATAGAAACTGTCCAATTTATCAGTCTTTAAAATTTGATTGTGGAATAAAAATTGTAAACTGTTAAGTTTTTTTTAATTCACAATAAAAACACAACAAGATAGAATGGTCGAAATATCGCTTTGTGCTTCTCACTGATTTAAATAATTCTTTCTTTATCTATTGTACATTTTACATTTAATAAAAATTAAAAAAAAAATAATTGTTACCATTTTCTCTATAGAAACTGTCCAATTTATCAGTCTTTAAAATTTGATTATGGAATAAAAATTGTAAACTGTTAATTTTTTAATTCACAATAAAAACATAACTAGCTAGAATGGTCAAAATATCTCTCAATCACTTCAATAGAACTTTTAGCTGTCAGCGGTAGAGACAGGCTACAATGATAAAGCCTTGTGCAGTCAGTTCAGGATGGAGCTTTCTGATACTATCAAAGATAGTCTAGTTAATTTTATTGCTCCATCCTCCGTTGACTTACTAATGCACTTCGCTATACAAATTAATAGGAGGAATAGAGATAGACATCAGGAAAGATACCCTACTTTTATCCCTCCTAATATCCCCTAAAGGTTGGTTCCTAAACCTGAAGTTTCATAGTTTTATGAAGATTTCTGACTATAGGTCAAAAACTCCCAGCGGTAAATAAACAAATTTCAAAGCACTAAAGTAGAATATGGCATACTTCAGATTCCAAAGTCAACTCCTGAAACAGTAGGTTTCCCCAGGAAACTATATATTTTTGAAAAATACAGATTCTTTTGAATCCAAAATGGGTAACTGGCTTTCTACTCCTAATTAGAGCAGTCTCTGATAGGCATCGTAAAGTGTTACCCAATTATCAGGTTGGTGATAGGGTCTGGTTATCTTCCAGGAACATTCCATTCCAAGTTACTTCTGCCAATATAGGACCCACAATCATTGGTCCATTTTCTGTATCTGAAATTATATTAACTCCAGCACTGTCCAGTTAGTACTTGGTCCTGAACTATTTTTTTCGAACACTTCATGTTTCTTTGTTAAAGTCTGCCAGAGCTGTTTGCCAGAATTCTCCTCCTCCGATTTCTGTTGAAGACCAGCCTGAGTATTTGGTACAGAAGTTAGTGGATTCCTGCCTTTCCAGAGGTAAATTACAATATCTAGTACACAAGAAAGGTTATGGTCCTGTGTACTAGATATGTATAACCCTTAGGTCAAGTGGACTTATGTACAGTTTTTTATCCCCAGTCCCATTGTGCTGAATAAAATGTAGAAATTCACAGGGTCAGGAATTTTTTATGTGCTTCTGATGAGTCTTACTGTACATTTGTGTCAAGCCCTCCTGGAAAGCAAGAGACTAAGGGGCACATTCACTAAGCTCAGGTGAATGAATAGAGGCAAAAATACTCGAATTTCAAGTCGTTTTTTGTGCTCCTCGACTATCGAATTGGCGTAAATTTGCCTGAGTAGAATGATTCAAATAGATAGATTGAAAAAAAAATGCTGCGGCTATTCTTCCATTTTATAGTCGAAGTACTATCTCTTTTAAAAATATTTTGACTGCCTACTTCGCCAGATAAAACCTACTGAATTGCTTTAAAAGCCTATAGGAAAGTCCCATAGGCCTGTTTTCTAAGTTTTTGATCGAATAAAAAAGCATTCGATCGAATGAAAATTCTGCGATCGAATATTCGATCGTGCAACTATTCGCTGGGCGAATATTCGCTCATTCGACTATTCGCCAGCGCGTAATTCGCCCGAATTCCCTATTCGATTCTATTCCCCAGTCGAATTTTGAGGGATTTAACCCCTCGAAATCCGACCCTTGATACATCTGCCCCTTAGTGTAATACACCAGGCAAACCAGTAAAATTTCAACCAAAGCTTGTCAGTAAATTTGTAATACCATCTTGTTTTTGCTCCTGACCCACCCACTTAAGCCCTGATATGTCCCAATTTTATCCATTCCATCCTACTTCTCTGCGCCTTCCTTTAGATTATCGATCCACCCATTTATTTCACTGGTCACCCATTTATGTCACCCATTTATTTCCTTAAAAGGAAATAAGACCATGACTGGAATTTTTGATCTGGTGCAAGGTGCAGAGTTTAGCCAGACCCTGGACACCAGTGATCTTTAACTGAACACTAAGGGGCACAATTTTGCCTCTGGGGCATCAATAAATGATCCTCAGTTGTCTTTTTTAATATGGGTTTTTTACCGTATGGCAAACTAAAAATCTTGGCTGAGATTACTTTTCCATGGACCATTTGGCTGTTTCTGAGAATCTCTACAAGTTCATGCAACAATAATATCAATGGAGTTGAAGTTTAGTTGTCCACAATAAATCTTTGCTGCAAGGCAACTAATCTCCTGCAATCAGTTTCCCATGAAGTTTCCTCACAAGGCAAGGGAAGGTTCCTGGCAATTCACATTTTTCCCAGTGAGAAGGTATTTGCAGCATATTAGCAAAGATTAATCACAGGCTACTAATCTCTTACTGTGCCACTGCCCTAAAAGGATTACTGAGATGCTGGTGGCTAAGGTGTAAACTCTCTCTGTAGGGAGTTAACTCCCCATTTCAGTTTAGGGTTGACACCTGCCTGGTTTTTCAAGGGATTGTCTGTTTCAAAATGGTCCCCCGGGGCTCAGTATTGGGTCCACTTTTATTTAACTTGTTCATTAATGACTTAGGGGAGGGTATTGTAAGTAATGTATCAGTGTTTGCAGATGACACAAAATTATCAGCCCAATTAATTCCATCCAGGATGTGGCACTTGCAACAGGATCTTGACAAACTGGCAATCTGGGCAGCTAAGTGGCAAATGAGATTCAATGTTGATAAATGTAAAGTCATGCACCTGGGATGTAAAAATATCCAAGCCACTTATACCCTTAATGGGACTGCACTAGGCAAATCCATTATGGAAAAGGACCTTGGAGTCCTTGTAGATGATAAACTTGGCTGTAGCAAGCAATGCCAGTCAGCAGCATCAAGGGCAAATAAGGTCTTGAGTTGTATTAAATGGGGCAGAGAGTCACGGGAGGAGGGGTCATTCTTCCACTGTATAGAGCACTGGTAAGGCCTCATCTAGAATATGCCGTACAGTTTTGGTCTCCATCACTCAAACAGGACATTATTGTATTAGAGAGGGTACAGAGAAGGGCAACTAAGCTGGTAAAGGGAAAATCTTAGCTATGAGGAAAGACTGGCCAAATTGGGGATGTTCATGCTGGAGAAGAGGCGCTTAAGGGGTGATATGATGACTATGTATAAATATATAAGGGGATCATATAATAATCTCTCTAATGCTTTATTTACCAGTAGGTCTTTCCAGCTGACACAAGGTCACCCATTCCGATTAGAAGAAAAGAGGTTCCGCCTAAATATTGGGAAGGGGTTTGTTACAGTGAGAGCTGTGAAGATGTGGAATTCTCTCCCTGAATCAGTTGTACAGGCTGATACATTAGATAGCTTTAAGAAGGGGTTGGATGGCTTTTTAGCAAGTAAGGGAATACAGGGTTATGGGAAATAGCTCATAGTCCAAGTTGATACAGGGACTAGTCCGATTGCCATTTTGGAGTCAGGAAGGAATTTTCCCCCCTCTAAGGCAAATTGGAGAGGCTTCAGATGGGTTTTTTTTGCCTTTCTCTGGATCAACTGGCAGATAGGTAGTTAATATATTAAAAAAAAAAAAAAAAAAAAAAAGGTTGAACTCGATGGACATGTGTCTTTTTTCAACCTTACTTACTATGTTACTATGTTACTATGTTACTATGACACTGTTAAGGGGCACTGGAAGGATTCAGCTGAGACCTGAAGTCCAGTACTGAGACACCTGGGCTCTTATTTATTTTAGGTCTGCCAAAGTTTTATCCTGTTTGTTAACTATCCTGCATTTCCTTACAGTAGGGACGGTAAACTCCATCCATCCTTGACAAGCCTGATCCATCCTCAAGCCAGTAGGGCATACCTCCCAACTGTCCCATTTTGAGCAGGACAGTCCCGCTTTTGACAGCTCAACCCGCAATCCTGGCTTGTTACTGAAATGTCCCGACTTTCTCTTTGATCTCCTGCACTGAACAGCCAGAAAAAGATACAAAGTTTCTGACTTAATTGGCGTTTGGCAGAAAGCCCAGAACAAGATACTCTTGTAACAATTTTGAGATAAGCAAATAAGTAATTGTAACAATTGAGATGAGGCGGTCCCTGGGGAGAAGTTAGACTCATAGCTTAAAGGGACATTCACCTTCATTAGCAAAACTGTAATAACTGGAAAAAAAAACCACAGAAATGTGTTCAAACTTTCAAAACCTGCCAAATTTTGTAAAACGAACACGGTCATTAGGGGTTCCACAAAAATAGTCATGGTCCAAAAATCTTCTCTGCGCTATGCGGGGCAACTCTTTTTGTCCCTCTTTCTTTTTCCAAAATGTTGGGAGGTGTGCTGTAGGGTTCCTACCCACAAGTACTGATTCTACCTAGTTTAAGAATGTTAAAAATAAAAATTTCAAAATATAGATTCTGAGTTTGGTCTTCCAAGAATAAACAGCTCCAAAAGATCCAAATCAAACTAATTCACTGAGAGTAACTGTATGCAAGGGATTTGCTAGACCTGAATATAGTAAGACATTAGAATTCCTGTGGGTTGCTCCTACTGACATTGATGTGAGTCATTAAGGCTACAAATCCTCAGAAGGCTTATTTCTGTCTGTATAAGAATGACATGCCCTTAGGAGTGACAATCAGGTGAGACCAAGGTGAGGTGAGTGTTACTTTAACTTCTACTTAGATATTATATCCATTCCACCCATGCACACAGCTTTATTATGAGCCATCCAGTTCAGTAGACCGCTGGTGTTCATATTTTGGGTGTTTTATCTTTGCATGGGAGAAATTGGATGAGCTAAAATTAATCATTTTCAAACATTTCATAAAAAAACTGTTAAACTCATTTGGAGTAGAAAGACATCTTTATCTATTTTGTATTCGTCAGAATGTGTATATGGTTTTCAAAAGTAAGTCTACTGTGGAATTATGCCCTTGAAATCAGAAGTATTGGAAATTTAGAAGTGTATTGCTGGGTGTTTTTGTGAGTGAAAAAAATCTGCATAGCTGACTGCTGAGATGAGCAGGTTGGCACATACATAGAGAACAACTTTAGTTAGAAGGAGGTTCATGGGCTGACAGTTGCTGGGAGGATGCTTTGCATTCAGCGTATTGGAGGGAAGGTCTTTGCTATTGGTTTTGGGACATTACAGCAAGGTGTTGCTGCTCCCACTCAGCAATTGCTTGAACTCTGTCTCATCGAAAAGCACCTAGCAGTTTGTCATATTATTTATTTTATTTTAAAAAGTAAGTATTATTTAAGAATATTATTCTATCTGGACAATTTTATTTTCACAATAGTTTCTCTTTAAGGTCCTACTTCTAATGATGCCTTAGAATTATGTTGAGCTGGTGTAGCTTACCAATATTAGTAGGAGGTCCAGGTGCTCAGGCCCCAGGCAATTGGCCTACTTGTGTTGAGTAGTGGGCTGGCACAAACCGGACTCCACTCCAATACTGGATGCAGTTAAAAAGGCTAGTAGGCTACTCTTTGAGATTTTTTTTGTTAAATAAGTCACTTTTTAACTGCATCAAGTATTGAGTGAAGTCTGATTTGTGCCAGCCCACTATTGAACACAAGTATACAATTGATAGAGCTGGAAGCCTATACCTGCTCTGTATAACACATACGTGAGTGTCCCTAATATTAATGAACCAGTTCTTCTTCATAAAGACTTCTCCATGCCTAGATGGAGACCAAAATATGATTGGTTTTAAAAATATGAAAATTCATTGTAAATACATATTCCAGCTAATTTCACTTATGCCCCTACAGGAATGATTTTTCTTTTTAATATCTTAATGGAGAAAGTTTGGACCCCCCTGGCATGTCGATTTAACACAATGTGGCATCTCATCATGTTGTGGGCCATCCAGATGTCTTATTGCTACAAGAGGGGCTGCCGTCTGAATATAACAGAACTGCTCGGCATGTCAAAGCCGGGAGATATTATGCTTGGAAGTGTGGTGTCTGTGCATGTTGAGAAGATGTATCCCCCAAATAAATTCACAGAGGAACCTGCTCCAAACATTTGTAAAACGTAAGATTTAACAGAAGATTTCATTAATGGATGTGACGTGATTAAGATGTTGACAGTCCCATGTAGAAACAAAATTCCCCAATAGCACACAGGCCTGGATTTATATAGCAGGCATCCCTAGGCCCGCTGCCATATAGGATTCAGTTGCCCTGATCAATGGGTTCAGTGGCCCATCCCATACTCTGATAACTCAATCTGAACATCAGCTGAAGTGCACATTTGAGGTTTCAATTGAGACGCGATATGATGATTTCATAATCATATAATGTTATTTCTTCTTGCTTTGCAGGTTTAGGCTTGACAACTACCAACGTGTCCAGGCTTTGAGGTTCACCGTGGAAGAGATCAATAAAGACCCTGATATTCTCCCAAACATCACCTTAGGATACCAGGTCTTTGATTCTTGTTCAGCCCTCCAGAGGACACTCATAGGGACAATGCAGGTCCTCACAGGCTATAATCAACTTGTGCCTAATTTTCGGTGCCTTCAAGGAGTCCCTTTGGCAGCCATAATTGGCCATACTGTGTCTACATACACCATCATGATGGCACATATGCTAGGACTGTACCGTTACCCACAGGTAAGATTTTTAGCTTTCCAAGAAGCAGGAATAATGACTAGACTGTAAAGAGTAAACATTGACATTAGGTAGCCCCTTCCACCTAATGCTGAAGTGGTAGCTGCTAGAAGTGCATGGCACTTTGGCAACTTACAATATGGAACAAATAAGATGTAGAAGTCAATCCTCCAACTTCCTCAGCTAAATAAAATATATACTATATTGTAAAATACATGGATATAAATGTCACATTATACCCTGACATAGGTGTATAAGGGGAAATATGAAATATCTGACAATGATCTGATGAGATCATTACAGACTAGATAGAACTTTGTACTTTTGTACTTCATTTTAATGGAGCAATGCAGACTGTGATAGCACAGAGGATATGCATCAGAGTGCTGTATTATGGACATTGGAGCACTGTAATGAAATAGTGAAGCCTTTAATTTGCATTTAAAGGTAGTACAGAAGCCAAGTGGTGGGTCAGTTGTGTTCAGGTCAGTGGTTAAATCATATTATGTCCTGGGAACCGCAACTGTATCCAAGACCCAATGCAGTCATGAGGCTGGTTTGGTTGCCAGTCAAAAGTATCCAGGACACCAGACAATATCTTACTGTGCATGGGTATATTCATTCTGCTTAAACTCATGAGGACTCAAAATTTTTGCAAACATTTCACATAGATGACCATTTACTAGTTCATATTTACATCTTCTGGAACTCACTTATGTTTATTTCAAGAACTTGAAAATGTACATAAAAATAAAGAGATGTTGTTAATGTTTTGCCACAGATTAGTCACTTTTCCACAAGTCCTCTTCTCAGTGACAGGACACAATTCCAATCCTTCTTCAGGACTGTCCCAAGCGATACCTTTCAATCACAAGGGTTAGCCCAGCTGGTGCTGCATTTTGGATGGACATGGGTGGGACTCTTGGCCACAGACAATGATTATGGACAACAGGGAATTCAGATGATAACAAGAGAAATAATAAAATCTGGAGCTTGCATAGCCTTTACTGAGAACATAATACTGAGCAAGCCAGATCGCAATGCTCCCCATATTGCTCAGGTCATAAAAGAGTCGACAGCCAAGGTTTTGGTTGTCTTTTCTGCAGATGTGGATCTGCTCTTTGTCCTTGATGAAATGCTAAGGCAGAACATTACAGACAAAATACTGGTTGCAAGTGAAGCTTGGGCAACATCTGCCTTTTTATTAGTGGACCGATTTTCCAAGATTCTCTCTGGAACAATTGGATTTGCCCTACACAGTGGAACAATGTCAGGTTTTAAAGAGTTTCTTAATAGCATCGATCCTTCAGTGACTCTCGGCAATGAATGGGTGAAGATTTTCTGGGAAGAAGCTTTTGGGTGCAAATTCCAGGCTCAAAACAACCTAAAAAAGATTTGCACTGGTTTTGAAGATTTACACAACACCCAGAACAATTACAATGATGTTTCTAGCCTACGGGTCACGTACAATATGTACACGGCTGTGCGTGTCATTGCCAAAGCTTTGCATGATTTGAATACTTGCGCTGAAGGGAGAGGGCCCTTTAAAAATGGAACATGTGCTCATATCCAAAAGTTTAAACCATGGCAGGTACTAGTATAAGTGTTTTATCAAAACAGGAGGGACAGCATTGGGGTTATGCTTATTCTTAAAGGCATTAAAGTGGTAGTTCACCTTTGAATTAACTTTTAGCATGTTATAGAATTCCCTATCTCCATTTGGTTTTTAATATTTATTTTTTAGAGTTTTGGAATGATTTGCCTTTCTCTGCCACCTCTTTCCAGCTTTTAAATGGACGTCAATGACCCCAGTAGACAAAAAGGAAAAAACTTTGAAATCCCCTACACCCCCAACTAATTTTTTGGTGAATTGTTTGTATATGATTGTTTTAAATAGAGTGTTGGAACCAAAAAAGATAATTTATTTTATACCTCTATCTAAACAGCTATTACATTACATAAAGCAGGTGCATCTGAAAACAAGCGGTGGGATGGAGTTCTTTTTCCATGAAAATGGTGACCCCATTCCAGCTTATGATATCATCAACTGGCACCTAAGTTCAGAGGGAAACATTAGACAGATTACAGTGGGAAGCTATGACGCAGGAGCTGCCATTGGAGATAAGTTCACCATCAATACTAGTGCGCTGCATTGGGGAGCAATGGGAAAAGAGGTAAGGCTTTGCTGTAGAGAATAATAATATTAATGAGACATTTGCCAAATTTGAACTAATTTACTAACACTTGTGAAAAAACAGATGAAAATATAATCAATAAAACCAACTAAGTGTAGTTACAGAATTACAATATATGAAAATATATAAAATAAGAAGCCGTTTAGGCATTAGAGCCATTGTTAAAGGATCTAGAGCATAGCCAAAAAGACCTCTTGCCATATTACATGCCCAACTGCTTTACTGAAATGTTTCTTTACAGGTTCCTCAATCAGTTTGCAGTCAAAGTTGTCCATCAGGGTTCAGTAAAGCAGTCGTGCCCGAGAAGCCCATCTGTTGTTTTCAGTGTATCCCCTGTCCGAGTGGAGAGATTTCCAATGAAACAGGTGACTAAAAATAAGCAACACATCAAACAAAACCACAGCTAGACTCTTCTGTTTTATTGCCAATTATTGACTAACTCTTCTGTGTTCAATTTACAGACTCACTGAATTGTTATAAATGCCCCTGGGATAAGTGGCCAAATACTTACAGGGATAGTTGTCTTCCAAAACCTAGAGAATTTCTCTCCTATAAAGATCCATTAGGTGTCACCTTGGCAACAATAAGTATTTCTTCCTCGTTGGTCCCTATTGCTGTACTTTGGCTTTTTATTTATTATAAGACCACCCCAATTGTCCGAGCCAATAATTATATACTGAGTTGTCTTCTGCTAGTGGCCCTGTCCCTCTGTTTTTTATGTGCATTATTTTTTATTGGCTACCCCAATTCTGAGATGTGCCATCTACGTCAAGTGACCTTTGGCATGGTCTTTACTCTCTGTGTCTCCTGCATCCTGGCTAAAACTATCATGGTGGTTATAGCTTTTAAGGCCACAAAACCAAACAGTAGTTTGAAAACATGGACTCGCCCCAGGGTATCTTATTTTATTGTTGTTTTGTGCATTATCATTCAGATGTTTCTCTGCATGATGTGGCTGTTGATATCCCCTCCATTCTTTGTGGAAAACATCATAGACAGCCCTGGGGTAATTATAGTTGAGTGTAATGAAGGTTCTCCAACAGCATTTTGGTGCATGCTAGGATATCTTGGCCTCCTGGCCTCAATTAGTTTCTTTGTTGCGTTCCTTGCCAGGAGACTCCCTGACAGTTTTAATGAAGCTAAATTCATAACATTCAGTATGGGGACTTTTCTCAGTGTTTGGATCTCTTTTATCCCAGCATCAGTGAGTGCTCGTGGGAAATACACTGTAGCCATGGAGATTTTTGCCATTCTGTCTTCTACATGGGCACTTGTGGTTTGCATGTTTGCACCAAAATGTTTCATCATCTTGTTCAGACCGGACATGAACTCTAAAGAACATCTTATGGGAAAAGAAAGAAAGAGGACAATTAATCAATCATCTAAGACCACATAACAGAAATCATAATGAGACCAGCATGTTGACATCAGCAGAAACCTTCAAACTTGACCTTTGTAACTGCCCAGTAAATAATATCAGGTCTGAATCAGGGGTGATCCAGCTGAATGCATGGAATGCAACCATGTCTCCTGATTTTGTCTATATGTGATGATCTTCTGGTTAGAGAATTCCAGGTGACAGCACTGCTTTGTCCCTACATCATGATCTTCTTCTGTAGTCCATTCATGTGCATGTAAAATTTGATATAATCCCCACTGGTAGTGATGGGCGAATTTGTGCCGTTTCGCTTCGCCGAAAAATTAGCGAATTTCACGTGAAATTCGCAAAACAGGGAAAAATTTGCGAAACGGTGTCAGCGTCTCATTTTTGACACCGGCGTCCGTTTTTGACGCCAGCGTCCGTTTTTTCCCAACCGGCAAAATTTTTTTTTGACGCCTGCGAATTTTTGACGCAAATTTTCCCGAGCGTTTCGCGAATTTATTCGCTGGTGGCGAATCACGCAAATTCACGCAAATTTGCGCATGGCGAATACATTCGCCGATCACTACCCACTGGGACTTTCAGTGCATTAAACTGCCCAATTTAGAGGTCATCATGCTTAGCGCTTAAATTACACACTCCCATGTCTCCTTTACATCACAAGTGCATTGGCGAATGAGCCTTCTTGTCTGTTTCATCCAAACTTATAATAATCACAATTTGTGTAAATGCTGTTTATATAGAATCCATGCAACTATAATATGAGTTACAGTTATTCAGAAAAAGTTTGTTTTGTAGTAGGCTATGGGGATCATGTATTAAAAGTTATAAATACATTTGCACTAATAAGAATAAATAAGAATAAAAAAATCAAATTTCGGAATGTATTACTCTTCATTAGATCTTCATTTTGGAATGCAAATTTTAATTGCACGTTACACATGCTTGAAGGTTGAATAATCTTTATAATATACCAACTTTTTCAGTAAGAGGTTTTATTATATACATGGTGCACTGGCACAATCGATGACATTTTCATTCTTTCTTCCATGGTTGGTGGCTAAACAATTTCTGGGTTCACTTGTTTCTTTATAGAGAATTACATCATCAAAGAAAGGTCACATGGAGACTAAAAGATCTGCTTCAAATAAAGTTGTGTATTAAGAAAAACCGATGAAGCAAATATATGTACACATTCTCTGCATCAGGGCAGTTCACGAAGGAAATCCCACTGGTATAGGGAAACTTGCAATTTACTAAGTGGTATAAAAAGTCCCAGGATCAAATCTATTATAAGATATATCTATGCCACAGAGGATCCCATTCAGAGTTCTCTAGACAACATATTCCCGAAAGGTAATGGTTAAGGCCACAGCCATGCTTTACAGTCAGAGCCTTTCTATATATAAGGGAACATCAACTCAGTTTGTAAGGAAGAATGGCTTACAGTTAAGTGAGTATCATTTATATCAAATTATTATTACCCAGCTCTACCACCCAACTCTACATCTCTTTTATCCCCATATTTATACAGCTCTATCCCTCACCTTTCTATTCTTTTTCTAGCTCCTATAACACAATTCACAGCTAAACAAAATTCTTGGTCCAACATACTCTTTAAGATGGAGGAATTTGCATGTATCGTATGGATTTAAGGACCTGAAGATAATTGGACCATCCAAAATGGAGCAGCATAGCTAGTCTAATACACAGCTTAATATTTTAGGAAACTATCCCTGTACTTCCTGTCCTGTGCATATAAAAGAACTGTAAAAACTGTGTTTACAGGACTTATTGTAGTTGAGGACATGATGGACATACACTGTCTGATTTTGCACCTTCTCCTGTCATGCCTCATTTTGACTTTGTACACCAACCAACAAGCCTGCAGGCTCCATGTCTCTGAGACAGAGGGGATTTTTCAACCTGGAAATGTAATGTTGGGGGGATTGTTCCCTGTTCATATTGACAAAGAGTATCAGCCTGTGTCCTTCAGTGAAAAACCTCCTGGTATCAACTGTACAACGTAAGAGAGAGTCCAGAGATATTGTTAAACTTGACTGTGTGATTCTGTAATTATTTACAGATTCTATTTCTTGGTCATACCTTGTCTTAACTATAATTAATGGTGTACTGCCAGTGGTATAACTAGATATTATTGGGATCCACAGAAAATTCATGTAAGGACCAATCATACCCTCATTCAGTTGTCATGACTTACTAATACATATTAAAATTAATTAGTATACTACTTGGCTTTTAATGTATGGATATTTTACAAAAATACCCATATAGCAGGTCAAAGTCTGGTCAATTTAAATAGGTTTCTCCAAATGTTGGGAGCATAGGGTTTAACTGACAAATAGTCACTCAGGACTAGGATGGAATTCAAGACAGGGGTAGCGGATTTTGGAGAATTTTTCTGGGCAAACTCATGTTGCTTAGGTCATCTTAATATTAGCGACAGTCTATCTTCCAGCTTGATCTATATTTATTAGTATTCTTGTGTTCAACCACTCCTAGAAGACAAATTCCTTATGTTTTCAAGGTAGTTTATAATATCTTGCCTTTAACTAAAAATCACTAGGCAGTCCATGATCATATATATATATATATATATATATATATGCTGTGTCAGTTTGCTGGCATTTGGAGCATTTGACATGTGGCCTTCTTTCCATCTTGAGACCAGTTTCCCTCAAGATAACCTCTTCAAATCTTGGAGTACCATACTTAATCACCAGTGAGGAGAACTCAAAGTATATAGAGAACTGGATATTTTTCCCATCAAATGTTAAAGCTATTTAGTCCTGGGGAATTTTTGGTTGCTCAGGAGGCCTTGCATGATTCTAATTCCTAGATGAGGTAAGTTGGAGTTTCTCCAAAATGGTAGCTGTGGTGAGAAAAATGAGATGTCCTTCTTTGATTTCTTTCTGCTTCAACGGAACCTGAAACTATTCTCAAAAGAGAAGTGTTGGGGGTTCCCTCAGTAGGCTATAAATGTATCATACTTTGATCTTTGAGTTCATGAACTGTGGCATGAATTAATGTGCAATGATTTTCTTTAAATTCAGCAATAGGATATTTCATTTATAGAAAACAACTCAACATGGCATCTGTTTTTTGTGTTGATTTATAAATACAGTTTTATAAATACAAACCTTTAAGAATCAAATAGAAAAAAAAAGAATAAAATAGATTTGTTGGGAGAGTCAAATTAAGAGACAATGGATTTATTGGATGAGTTTAAAAAATGGCCATGTTTAAAATAAAGATATTTGTAGGTTATTTGGAATTATTCAATAAAATCAAAAGAAATGTATCAGATTTTTAGCTTATCACTTTGGAAATGTTTATGTAGTACTGTTGAAGATGTGATGTTTAGTAACTGAAGTATTTACATTTAGTAATTCTTAATTTTTTGAATTTTGTCAAGATTTCACTTTGAGAATTTTCAGCAGCTCCAGTCAATGATATTTGCTGTGAATGAGATAAACAGAAACCCCGATATTCTTCCCAATATCACCCTGGGGTTTCAGGCTTATGATTCCTGTGATGTGTTACAGCAGGACTTAGAAGGAACATTACAGGTCTTAACGGGACTCACTGGAGCCATTTCCAATTACAGATGTCTGGAACATACCCCTCTCGCTGCTGTTATAGGTGCTTCTAGCTCAACACAATCAATTTTAATGGCTCATGTGCTAAGCCTTTATAGATATCCTCAGGTAAGGAAGGCAGCATAAACTCCCTATGCACTGTATTGCTGCTTTTTCATTTATATTTAGTGATGAGCGAATTTGGAAAAATGTGAAACGGCGCAAATTTTCGCGGGCGTTTCGCGAATTCGCGCCTGGCGAATAAATTTGCCCATCACTGTTTATATTGTATTCCTACCACTGGCATAACTATAGAGGAAGCAGACCCGTGGTTGCTGGGGGGCCCGGGGGAAAAGGGGGCTCTGTTTCCTCTATAGCATTGTAATCCCCCTTCTCCGCCACTTTTTTTTTCTTTAAATCTTTAAATAGATGCTCTTGCACCTTACCAAGTGCACTAGTGGCAGGGGGAGTGTTGGAGTGTTGGAGCTCAGGAGTCCCTATGTGCAATGGGCCCTCCGAATATTTTTCTGGCAGGGGAACCCGGTGCGCTGTTGTTACGCCCCTGATTCATACTGAGTATGTGTCTGTAGAGAACAACTAAACAAATGTGTCCACTGGTCTATTTGATCCATCCAGACAGTTGGTTAGAAAACTAATAAAGACAATATATCAAATTCTATATTGCAATTCAGTGTGATATTTTATTTGTGCTACTTTCCTACAGGTCAGCTATTTCTCAACAAGCCCTCTCCTCAGCAACCATAAAATGTTCCCCTCCTTCTTTAGGACTGTCCCCAGTGATGCCTTTCAGTCACAAGGGTTGGCAAAGTTGGTGCTGCATTTTGGATGGACCTGGGTGGGTTTATTGGCAGCAGACAATGACTATGGTCAGCAAGGCATTCAGTTGGTAAAACAAGAAATAATAAAGACTGGAGCATGTGTGGCCTTCACAGAGTCCATACTTACAAGTCAACCTGACCGAAATGCTTGGCATATTGTTAAGGTCATGAAAGAGTCAACAGCCACAGCTATAGTTGTCTTCTCCTCAATTATTAATTTGGTTCCTATTTTAGAAGAGATGCTCACACAAAATATTACCAAGAAAATATTGGTTGCCAGTGAAGCATGGTCCACTTCCACCCTGTTTTCAGATGGAAAGTTCTCAGAGATTCTTTCAGGAACCATTGGTTTGGCCCTATATAGTGGAAGAATTCCAGGGTTTGGAGAGTTCATTAATAAAATCCACCCTTCTGTATCTTTAGGGCAATACTGGGTAAAGCTTCTTTGGGAGAAATCGTTCAAATGCAAATTCCAGAATGAGAGAAACCTCACAGGTATATCTGCAGATCCCATTAAAACGTGCACTGGGGAGGAACTTCTAGGAAATATTGAAAATAGCTTCAACGATGTTTCCAGTTTAAGAGTTACTTACAATGTTTACGTTGCTGTACATGCTGTAGCCAGGGCCCTAGAAGATTTAAGCAACTGTATTTCAGAAAGAAGTATATTCTCCCATCAGAAGTGCCCCAGTATTTTCAACTTTACATCATGGCAGGTAATATTTAACATAAATTATGATAAGACTAAATATTACATTGCATATACTCTATTTGAACTATTTTATTTTTTCCTTATAATTACTATTATATGTATATTACGCAATGACCCACTCTACACCCCAAATGTAAACCCAGGGCAAGAAAAACTCACCAGAGAGTCAAGTATGGATATGCCTGATAACTTAACATGGAATAGAGAAACTAAAAACTTGACGGAGTTATTTACTAAACTGTGGTCTGGCTTTTTGGGACAAAACATGAATTTTTCCGGGCTTTTTTTAACTCAAATTTTTTGAGATTTATTAAGCCCCGATAGAGCAAAAAGCCAGAATCCAAAAATCCGCCATCTCAGACCTGCCAAGGATGTGTAAGTGAATGGCAGAGGTCCCATTCCTATTTTGAAGTTTCCGTGGTCTGCGTTGGAATTAGCCTGAAAATCTGACCTTTTTGAGGCTTTTCGGGCAAAAATCTAGCAATTTGGGAATTTTTACCTAAACTGATTAAATCAAGCTTTTTTAAATAATGAATAAGGTAAAATCATTTATCAAAAATTAGATGAATTCGGATTTTATTTAATAACCCCCGAAATGTGTGCTAGCCTGCTGTTACTTTCATTTCAGTGGTATACATTCCATTTTGCTACACTGAACAGTAGGATAATCTTTTGTTTGCTGTCTTCCCTACCTTACAGCTATTACAGTATATGAAGAAGGTCACGATTCCACTGAGCAGTGGAAGAAAGCTTATATTTGATGAGAATGGTGATCCACCAGCAGTCTATGATATTGTAAACTGGAAATTGAGGTCAGATGGCTCCATGAAACAAGTCAATGTAGGCAGTTATGACATCACTGCATCATTTGGTCATGTATTCTCAGTCAATATGAGCGCCATTTCCTGGGCTACTGGAGACCAGCAGGTACAGTAGTTACTTAACAAAACAGATATTAAGCACGTGTCCAAATAACTGGAACATATAAACTGTATCCTCAGCAAGAAAAATATCATGGCTACAAAAATAATTTAAACTCAGTGAGCTGTAATTTTTTCATTTTCTTTTTCAACTAAAAAGTTAATAAAAATCACCAGAATACATAGCTAGGGCTGATTGGCCAACATCCTTTCCCAAGCTAAATAATACTCTTGTGGGTTAAATGAAAGCAAATAGGGATGGGCAAATTTGTTCGCCTCGTTTTGCCGAAAAACTGACGCCCATAGACTTGTATGGCGGCGTGCATTAAAAAAAAAAAAGACGTGCGTCAAAACAATTTCACCACGCGACAAAAAATTTTTTGACTCCCATAGTCTTTAATGGGCGTCTACGACATTTTGCCGGCGGCAAATTTTTAACGAAACTGGTCAAATTCGCCCATCCCTAAAAGCAAATCTTCCAATAATGTTCCAACACCTAGGAGCGAATTTACTAAGGGTCGAATATCGAGGGTTAATTAACCCTCGATATTCGACCCTTGAAGTAAAATCCTGCGACCTTGAATATCGAAGTCGAAGGATTTACCGCAAATACTTTGATCGAATGATCAAAGGAAAAAATAGTTTAAATCATTCAAATCGAACGATTCAAAGGATTTTAATCCATGGATCAAAGGATTTTCCTTCGATCAAAAAAAGCTTAGAAAGCTTATGGAGAAGGTCCCCATTGGCTAACATTGTAGCTCGGTAGGTTTAAAGTGTGGAAGTATGTAGTCGAAGTTTTTTTTAAAGAGACAGTACTTCGACTATCGAATGGTCGATCGATTTTTAGGTCGA
The DNA here is from genome assembly GCA_038501925.1 of Xenopus petersii. Taxonomy (NCBI): domain Eukaryota; kingdom Metazoa; phylum Chordata; class Amphibia; order Anura; family Pipidae; genus Xenopus; species Xenopus petersii. The sequence continues at coordinate 152,706,308 of CM076676.1, forward strand.
ACCGTTCGAATCGAAGTCGAATTTGTAGTCGAAGGTCGTAGTAGCCTATTCGATGGTCAAAGTAGGAAATTTGAAGTTTTTTTACTTCGAATCCTTCACTCAAGCTTAGTAAATGTGCCCTCTAGTGGGGAATTTTCTAAAAGAGTAGTGGCTGTTACAACAGGGAGTTATTTCTTCGTATTCTAATTTTGGAGGCAGTTGTTCTTACATTTTTTCCCACATGTTGTAGGTATCTAATGTTTATAAATTTGTTTCTAAATAAAGAAGTGACATTTCTTCCAGGTCCCTCTCTCTGTCTGTAGCCAGAGCTGCCCCCCAGGTTTCAGAAAGGCAACATTAAGAGAAAAGCCAGCCTGCTGCTTCCAGTGTATCCCATGTCCCCAAGGAGAGATCTCCAACCATACAGGCAAGTAGATATACCTATAGTGTGTCCCAGAAACCCAGTATAGATTACTATATACAAATGAAGCACATTCACTGGTCCCTTGTTTCACAGGTTGTCACCTTTGTACATGGTTGTATTTCTTGGAAAAATTCTTCCCTGACCAAGGCACAGTCTTGATACCCACCTGCCTTTAGCCTTTATAAGGAAAATATTTCCGACACATTGGTTTCACAGGCTTAAAGGAATAGTTCAGTATAAAATAAAAACTAGGTAAATAGATAGAATACATAAATGTAATGTATAAAGGCTGGAGTGAGTGGATGTGTAACAGAACAGAACAATACTTCCTGCTCTCTAACTCTGAGTTAGTCAGCGACTATAATGGGACATAACTGTTCAGTGAGTTTGTAATTGATCCTCAGCATTCAGCTCAGATTCAAAAGCAACAGATATGACCCATGTGCCCCCCTCAAGTCACTGATTGGTTACTGCCTGGTAACCAATCAGTGGAAAGCAAGAGAGCTTCAAAGCAAGAAGTAGTGTTCTGGCTATTATGTTACACATCCAGTCACTCCAGCCTTTATACATTACATTTTTGGATAACAAACTATATTAAAACTTTTTTTTATTTTGGCACAGCCTGTCTTTAACCCAGTTTTTATTTTTATACTGGACTGTTCCTTTAATCCTCCAAAGCTTGTGGCTTTTTAAGTAGAGAGATTGTACAGAACAACACTAATAAAGGGACTGTAGAATATCTGTCAAAAAGGTAAACCCCATGTGGTTCTAACATTTTACCTCCAGTCATATTTTTCACAATTTGGCCCTTCCCTGCATGATTCCATCTTTTGGGAAAGGTATCTCCTGCCCATGGCACTGCCTCACCAGCTTGATCCTCCCCCATCATAACCTTTTATAGTAGAAAGATTGACAAAACCATCATATGGGTCTTACCTTGATGTGGTATGTTGGCTTGACTATTTTATGATTATAACTTTGTAGATCAAAGTCCTATTTTTGAAAATATATGTATATACTGTATATACATAGAATTACTAATAAAACTGGGGACCATGAAATGTGCACTGATCAATCATCTCTCTCAGCACCCTAGATCAATCCAGGGCAGTAGGACCCTGAACGATCATATTGTGCTCATTTAGCTCTATTATTCTGTACCTCCAGCAGCACTATACATACCATATGAGAGATGGGCTTCCAGAGCTTTCTGCATAACCCATTTACATGTATTATTCTAATCTTTTTCAGATTCTGTTGAATGCTTCAAGTGTTCATGGGACAAATGGCCAAACTTACAGAAATCTAAATGTCTCCAAAAGAACATAGAATATCTATCTTATGAAGATCCTGTGGGGGCAGGTCTAGCAGCTACAGGCACTGCATCATTTTGGGTTCCTGTTCTTATTTTGAAAATCTTCATAAAATACAGAACAACCCCTATAGTGAAAGCCAACAATTATCATCTAAGTTGCCTTCTTCTTCTGTGCCTGCCACTCTGCTTCCTCAGCTCTTTGGCTTTCATAGGTTTCCCTCAGTCCGTGAAATGTCTTCTGCGCCAAGTTGCATTCGGCTTGGTCTTTACTCTCTGTGTCTCTTGTATTCTGGCCAAAACCATTATGGTTGTTTTTGCCTTTATGGCCACCAAACCGGGCAGCAAACTGAAGAGATGGACGAATCCTTATGTTTCCTACATAATTATTTTTATTTGTTTTGCCTTACAATTTATCTTATGTATTTCATGGTTATTAAAGGAACCTCCTTTTCCAGAGTATAATATTGAAACCAAACCTGGAATTATTATCATTGAATGTAACAATGGCTCTGCCACAGCTTTCTGGTGTATGTTAGGATATCTTGGTCTTTTGGCCACTGCAAGCTTTGTTGTTGCTTTCCTTGCCAGGAGGCTCCCTGACACATTTAATGAGGCCAAGTTCATCACCTTTAGCATGCTGGCCTTTCTTAGTGTCTGGGTGTCCTTCATCCCAGCATCTCTTAGCGCACAAGGCAAATATACTGAGGCAATGGAGATCTTTGCAATTCTGTCTTCAACTTGGGCCTTAGTAGTGTGTATTTTCCTTCCCAAATGTTTTATTATATTGTTTAGACCCAACATTAATTCAAAGAGAGAACTCATGAAGAAAAGCAGGACTCATTTTTAAGATAACCTCCCACCAAATAAGTGTATTATAGGGAATAAGTGTGTTATAAAGAATTATATGGGAGCAATAGTAATATGAGCATTTTTTATGACACAACTTCAGAGACCTGCTTAAGTATACAGTAAGTTTGAATATGTTGATTGACTTTTTGTAGGTAGGTTTGGTATCTTAGCAGCTCCCTCTGACAAATCCTATATAAAATGTCCCAGATACACTAGGGGCATAGCCTACTAAGGTATAGTAATCCGACAATGAATCTACATCTACTTTGATTCTGTGTATTGCACAACTCGTCCAGCAATAAAGCTATTTGTGCACCTCTTAAACTCTCCATGCTATCTCATTGAATAGTAACATTCATCTTATAATGTTCCAAGGAGTTGAAGTGCTGTGTATGCCAGAGATCTCCAAACCATATCTACTCCTGTCTTATGAGAAGCTCAGCAGCACATAATTGCTCCTCTGCAGTGTCCAATGTGTCTCATTTACTCATAATTGGGAAAGCATGGAGGAAAACCATTGGAGTAGCTACCAATAAACATTTATCTCTAATTTGTCTACTGCAGATAGACTAATGAAACCAAATCTGTAACTAGGTGTTATGGGTTATAGCAAAAATACACCAGATGTTAGCATTCAAATTCCAGTTTGTTAAAGGAAAATATTATGATGCTAATTCAATATAAATAAAATTCCATAACAGGACTACCGTAGTTCTATATACTTAGTTCTAAAACAGCATCTTAGCTTAGGAACCTAATCATCAATTTGGCTTTTTCTCAGTCATGTGGACCCCAATCCATCTTCAGTGATATATTGCTCACACAAGCTCCTGACACACTTCCTCCCAAAAGATGTCCAAAGATGCGCATCCTTCAAACGTGGGTTTATAAAGTTAGTTGGTGACATGGAGTATTGAACCATCGAGCTAAACCTCTTGGGTAAAATATTCTCAAAGGAAAGCAATTAGTCATTCTTAATGTCTTCAGCAGATATGGTTGATCAATGTGCATAAAATGCCACCTTTGTGTCACCAGGTTTAATGTTATTGGGTCAGTGTTCGACTATTAAAAGGCTAAAAGTTTTACTTTTCACCTTTGTTTTACAAAATCGAGCTGTACTTTTTCAAGAATGTGGTTTAATTTATATACTGAAGATATCTATACAGACAAATTCCATCTGATCTTCAATTCATCTGATCTTCATCTTAAACTCATCTGATAGCAAGGTAGTTGGATAATATTTAAACATCACTGGAATAAAAAGGGTTACATCAACCTAAGTTTAAGCAAAATAAATGAGGAAATAACTCAAGTTGTGTGCAGGTAGGACGTGAGTTTAATGCATTAATTAGTGTAATGTGCCCTAGTGTTATTGAGAGGTCCCAAGGACCTTAGAGCCCCTTGAGCAGCAAATGCTAATTAATTGTGTTTAAATTGTCTCTTCCTTTCAACAGAACTGAGCTGCTATTAGCTTTATATTTTCAGAAACCTTAGCTTTCTATATAAAGGGAACAACCTAAGTGAAGTAGCATTATAAAGAGGAAGAATGGGTTACAGTGAGTATCATTAATTGTATTTACATGTATACAAGACCTCAAAATTTGTCAAAACAATGACCTGAGCAAATGCTTTACTGTATTTAATTGCACTTTAATTGCAGGTATTTTCCTGATGGAAGACAAGATGAGGGGCAGTATATATACAGCATTTTGGTATTTCATTTTGTCCTACCCCATCTTGGCTTTGTACAGCAGGGACCAAGCCTGTAGGCTCCATGTGCCAGAGATGGAGCGGATATTCCAGGCAGGAGATATAATGTTGGGGGCTTTGCTGCCTCTTCATATTGACAAAGAGTATCATCCAGTGTCCTTCAGAGAAAGACCTCCACATATCAACTGTACAACGTAAGTCCAAGTTTGTGGTACAGTATTGTGATTGAAACAAGTTGTATAAATGTGTGCTGCTTGTCTAGTTGCCATACTGCTTTCATAAATAGACATATACAGTATGTCTTAGTATTCACCTATTTTCCTACTCATATCTTCCGGTAAATGTAAGTTGTAGGCTGTCATCTGGTAGCACACTGGAGCTTTGGCCATCAAGAGCCACCCCTTGCTATTCTGACTTATGGATTCACCCTGATTACATTGTATTTGCTTTATTTAAGATTCAACTTTGAGAATTTTCAGCAACTCCAGGCGCTAATAATTGCTGTTGAGGAGATCAACAAAAACCCCAATATTCTCCCCAATATCACATTGGGATTCCAAGCCTATGACTCCTGCAATGTGCTACAGAAGGATTTGGAAGGAATGTTTCAGATTTTGACAGGACACGGTGAAGCTATTCCCAATTATCAGTGTCTGAAAAATATACCTGTTGCTGCTGTTATTGGACCATATGTTTCCACACATGCAATTCTGCTGGCGAATATTCTTGGGGTATATAGATATCCTCAGGTAAGGGATGCTCCCAGAATATCTATATGAAATTGACTGACTTCAGTTGAAACAATATAGATTTCAGTCCATTGCTTGTGGTTTTGGAAGAGTTTAGGGCTCCCAATCAGTCTCTTGGAAAACCCAGCTTCCACACACTCACACCAACCCCTCCACATACTCACATAAACTATATATACCAATATCTATACTAATTGTAGATTTTAGTATCACTATAGCCTTGGATATTTTGATTGTCCAAGAAATCATCCAAGCCCCTCTTGAAAGCATTAAGAGAATCAACCATCATGCCATCATCTGGTAGGGCATTCCCCAACCTCACTGTCCTCACTTTGAAAAACCACCTACTCTGCTTCAAATGAAAGTTCTTCTCATCTAGTCCAAATGGTTGGCCTCTGGTGTGGTGATCTTCTTTATTTGAAAGAATATAATGTTCTATAATGTTCTCTAATATCTCGTCTCCTCTCAAGCATCCTTTTACTAGTGAAAGCACTCTCTCCAGCTCCAGACTGGAGCCCAAATCTGCACAGCATACCCCAGATGAGGCATTACCAGGGACATATAAAGAGACAAAATTATGTTTTCATCCCTTGAGATAATTCCCTTTTTTATGCAAGATCTTCTCTTCTATTTTCTTTAGTAGCCACGGAATGACATTGCCTGGAATTAGTGATCATACATACGATATTTGCATGTATTAGTGGGAGTTTTGCCCCTGCTTGATTTCCAGGTCAATTGTCAGGTCCTCCATAGACTTTCATTGTTATCACCTTGACCCTGCTGGTGTAATTGTGGATCATGCAATAATTTTTGAAAATCTCCTAACCCATAATGCCACCAGAAGACTCAGTACACAACAATTCTACATGGAGTGCAATTGAGTGTGTTTTGTGTGGTCATCAAAATCTATACTATCACATAGTGTGCCATTGCCATAAAGGTTCAAGAATAACTAATATATTCTTAAACATCTAGTCACTTCTAGATAGCTTACATACTTAAAAATAATTATCCATTGGCACTTTGTAGATATATCATTGTCACACAATCACATATGATGTCTTTTAACCAGATCAGCCATTTTGCAACCAGTCGTCTTCTGAGCAACCAAGTGATGTTTCCTTCTTTCTTCAGGACAGTCCCCAGTGATGCTTTTCAGTCAGAAGGACTAGCAAAGTTGGTACTGTTTTTCAGTTGGACTTGGGTTGGGTTGTTGGCAGTAGACAATGACTATGGTCAGCAAGGAATCCAAGTGGTCAAACAGGAAATAGAAAAGGCTGGAGCATGTGTGGCCTTTAGTGAGACAATACTCATGAGTCTACCAGACCGCAATGCAAAGCACATTGTAAAAGTTATGAAAGACTCAACAGCAACTGCTATTGTTGTCTTTTCTCTTCCAGCTGATTTTCTTCCTGTTCTGGAAGAGATGTTAGTACAGAACATCACCACGAAAATGTTAGTGGCAAGTGAAGGGTGGTCCACATCTACTTTATTTATTGGTCATAAATTTAAAGATATTCTCTATGGTACTATAGGTTTAGGACTTCAAAGTGGAATTATTCCGGAATTTAGAGGGTTTCTCAACAAAGCCCATCCCTCAACGGGCTTCGGGAATTATTGGCTGAAGTTACTTTGGGAGGACATTTTCACATGCAAATTCCTGGAAGAGAAAAACCTTACCACTCCAATGGAAAAACCTGTAAATATCTGTACAGGAATAGAAAGTCTTGAGAGCATCAGCAATAGTTACAATGATGTTTCAAGTTTGAGAACAACTTACAATGTATACACTGCTGTGCATGTTGTGACCAAAGCTTTGGAAGACCTTAAAAACTGCTGTGAATCAGGAGATTTATGCCCTCATCGCAGATGCCCAGATATCTGGAATTTTACTCCATGGCAGGTAATTTGTTACACATATGTTGACTTCATTCAGTTATTAGAAAAGTTTAGTTGTATGTGGAGGTTATATCCACAAAACAAACATATAATTCAATATCACATTTGGACCTGAAGATCCATCCTAATGCACTGAATGTGTATCTAATAGTTCTCCCCAAGTGTGAAACTAAAATTTAAACATCCTGGATAAGGAATTGCTTGGGGGTAGTGATTAGGAATATTGTCAGTAGCTCTTCATATCACCAGTTATGGCCAAAGCTCATAAATTCCTTTGCATTTACAGTGGTGTGAAAAACTATTTCCCCCCTTCCTGATTTCTTATTCTTTTGCATGTTTGTCACACATAATGTTTCTGATCATCAAACACATTTAACTATTAGTCAAAGATAACACAAGTAAACACAAAATGCAGTTTTTAAATGAGGGTTTTTATTATTTAGGGAGAAAAGAAATCCAAACCTGTGTGAAAAAGTAATTGCCCCCTGAACCTAATAACTGGTTGGGCCACCCTTAGCAGCAATAACTGCAATCAAGCGTTTGCGAAAACTTGCAACGAGTCTTTTACAGCGCTCTGGAGGAATTTTGGCCCACTCATCTTTGCAGAATTGTTGTAATTCAGCTTTATTTGAGGGTTTTCTAGCATGAACCGCCTTTTTAAGGTCATGCCACAACATCTCAATAGGATTCAGGTCAGAACTTTGACTAGGCCACTCCAAAGTCTTCATTTTGTTTTTCTTCAGCCATTCAGAGGTGGATTTGCTGGTTTGTTTTGGGTCATTGTCCAGCTGCAGCACCCAAGATCGCTTCAGCTTGAGTTGACGAACAGATGGCCGGACATTCTCCTTCAGGATTTTTTGGTAGACAGTAGAATTCATGGTTCCATCTATCACAGCAAGTCTTCCAGGTCCTGAAGCAGCAAAACAACCCCAGACCATCACACTACCACCACCATATTTTACTGTTGGTATGATGTTCTTTTTCTGAAATGCTGTGTTACTTTTACGCCAGATGTAACGGGACACGCACCTTCCAAAAAGTTCAACTTTTGTCTCGTCGGTCCACAAGGTATTTTCCCAAAAGTCTTGGCAATCATTGAGATGTTTTTTAGCAAAATTGAGACGAGCCTTAATGTTCTTTTTGCTTAAAAGTGGTTTGCGCCTTGGAAATCTGCCATGCAGGCCGTTTTTGCCCAGTCTCTTTCTTATGGTGGAGTCGTGAACACTGACCTTAATTGAGGCAAGTGAGGCCTGCAGTTCTTTAGATGTTGTCCTGGGGTCTTTTGTGGCCTCTCGGATGAGTTGTCTCTGCGCTCTTGGGGTAATTTTGGTTGGTCGGCCACTCTTGGGAAGGTTCACCACTGTTCCATGTTTTTGCCATTTGTGGATAATGGCTCTCACTGTGGTTCGCTGGAGTCCCAAAGCTTTAGAAATGGCTTTATAACCTTTACCAGATAGATCTCAATTACTTTTGTTCTCATTTGTTCCTGAATTTCTTTGGATCTTGGCATGATGTCTAGCTTTTGAGGTGCTTTTGGTCTACTTCTCTGTGTCAGGTGGCTCCTATTTAAGTGATTTCTTGATTGAAACAGGTGTGGCAGTAATCAGGCCTGGGGGTGAGTACAGAAATTGAACTCAGGTGTGATAAACCACAGTTAAGTTATTTTTTAACAAGGGGGGCAATCACTTTTTCACACAGGCCCATGTAGATTTGGAGTTTTTTTTCTCCCTTAATAACGTAAACCTTCATTTAAAAACTGCATTTTGTGTTTAGTTATGTTATCTTTGACTAATAGTTAACGGTTTTTGATGAGCAGAAACATTTAAGTGTGACAAACATGCAAAAGAATAAGAAATCAGAAAGGGGGCAAATAGTTTTTCACACCACTGTATAACAAGATCTAGCTAGTAGATTATTCTGGAGAAATGAGGAAATTTAAGCCTTCCTCTCGTTAAAATAAATAATGCCTCCTCCTTATCATTTCTAATGTACAGCTCTTATACTATGTGAGAAAAGTGAGGATCAAGCTGAGCAGTGGTAGAGATCTATTTTTCGATCAAAATGGGGACCCACCAGCAGTCTATGACATTGTGAATTGGAAACTAAGCCCAGAAGGCACTATTAAGCAAGTCAAGGTGGGCAGTTATGACATTGCTTCTTCTTTCGGTCAATTCTTTACTCTCAACACAAGTGCCATTATGTGGGCTACTGAAAACCATAAGGTAAGTTGCCCAACAACAAGCCAGTATTGGTTTTGATGGAGCACAGATGTAATAAACAATAATATTTGCAGACACAAGTACAACTGTTGCAGAATATGTTGAATACCTAGAGTATTGCAGATCAATGAGAAACTGAGCTCAGAAACTCTACTCTAGTTAACTGAGGACCAGGTTGAATTTGAATTTGATTTTGAAGCTGAGATGTCTCAGAAGAAACATATTGACCATCAGTGAAAACCTGTCCTCGTCATTTGCAATAAAGTTTATTCTCCTAGACACCTTCTTTATGACTGAATAGATTGTGTTTTCTTTAGAATCACATTCATTGAATTAAAGACCTGTATTACAATTCAGTATTTAGGGTTTTTTTCTATCAAAGGTCTCATTTTAGAGTTTTTTTTTATCTCAAATGAACTCAAATGAACTCACAACTTGAATGGGTTCTAATTTAAGAAAAAACTCGAATGGAAAAAACTTGAATCAGTGAGTTTGGGATTAACAATCTGGAAACTACAAATAATTGAGTTTTTGAAGGGAAAAAACTAGAATCGCATGAAGGCTATTAACATCTTCAAATGGTCCAAGGGACCTTTACCATTGACTCAACAGGTGTATTTTAAGATTCAAGCTATTTCCTGGGTCAGGGTATAATACATTTGAAGAATTCAAGTTTTTTAACCCAAAAAAATAGATTTTGCATGGAAAACACAACTCAATCCTTATATAAGGATATACATCGGTCCCTTAAAGTGATACTGTCATGGGAAATTTCAAAACTAATCAGTTAATAGTGCTGCTCCAGCAGAATTCTGCACTGAAATCCATTTCTTAAAAGAGATTTTTTTTATATTCAGTTTTGAAATCTGACATGGGGCTAGACATATTGTCAATTTCCCAGCTGCCCCAAGTCAGCTAGTTGACCCAGTAGGTGGGTCACTGATGTTGCATGAAGGGTGAACCTGATGGACAGTTGTTATTTTTGAATGAAAAATAGCTATTTGGTCGGCTATTGAAGTCAAATGATAAATGCTAATTTCTGGGATATTCAGTGTAAAGAGCCCTGTGCATTGGTTTATTTAAGGCTAAAACCACTATATAAAGGTCAAATTTTCTTCTTATGACCCGTAGATGGATCTATATTAGTATGTGTTTATATGTGAACTGTAGTTTGTTTGGAGGGGTCAACTTGATGGACTTGATGGTTCTTTTTTCAACCCAACTTAACTATATTACTATATGATAAGAGGGTCACTATATTGTATCCACCTTAGGTTCCTGTCTCAGTCTGTAGCCAGAGCTGCCCCCCAGGTTTTAGGAAGGCACCTATAAGTGGGAAACCAGTCTGCTGCTTTCAGTGCATCCCATGTCCCCAAGGCGAGATCTCCAACCTTACAGGCAAGTAAACAGTTCAACATGCAGGCTAGAAATAATCTCTCAGAACTGTACCATCTGATATAATACAGTTGGGTGTCTGTGTAATTTTGTTTTAATTTAAATGAGCAACAAGCTTGTCCTTTTGATGGTCATTCTACACAGCTTGTAAAGGGAGAACATTATTAAACTCATTAGAGTTAAAGATGCTTATTGCTATTAATAAAGGAGTAGCCCTCAGGTAACATCTAATTGAGTAACTGGTTCACGCTTTATGTCTTTAAACTAAAGTTACACCATATGTTTTGGGCTTCTGCACCAGCCTGAGGCCACCAAAACCCTTTAGCAGTAAAGATCTAGGCCTGTCTTTTATTCTACTAATTCACAGCAAATGTTCTGGTCACTGGTCTGCTGTAATTATCTGAGCTTAGGAACTGACTCACAATATACAGTAAATATGCAATATGAAAGTCACAATACAAAGCTGATTATTAATGAATTCCTATTCACAGTCTTTGACAGCACAGTAACCATACATACACATAAACATATCAATATATTGTAATGAAGGGAGTTTGTATTTTTTGACTATATTTATTTCAGACTCCATTGATTGCTTCAAGTGTTCTTGGGATGAATGGCCAAATCTCCAAAACTCAAGATGCATCCAAAAGGGAATAGAGTACTTGTCCTATGAAGATCCTTTGGGAGCCACTCTGGCAGCTACAAGCATCTTGTCATCCTTGGTTCCTGTATTCATCTTGAGACTGTTTATCAAACATAGAACAACTCCCATAGTGAAAGCCAACAATTATTCTCTAAGTTGCCTGCTTCTGTTCTGTTTGCCCCTCTGTTTCCTTTGCTCTTTGGCTTTCGTTGGCTTCCCTCAACCAGAAAAATGCCTTTTGTGTCAAGTGGCATTTGGGTTGGTGTTTGCCCTCTGCGTCTCTTGCATTTTAGCCAAAACTATTATGGTGGTTCTTGCTTTTATGGCCACCAAACCTGTTAGCAAATTAAGGAGATTGGCTAGCCCTTTGGTGTCCTACATAATTATTTCTATATGTTTTCTTCTCCAATTTCTCTTATGCATGGTATGGCTTCTAAAAGCACCTCCTCACACAGAATATAACACAGAAACAAAACCCGGAATTATCATTGTCCAATGTAACAATGGCTCTACTGTGGGTTTCTGGAGTATGCTTGGATATCTTGGTCTCCTGGCCACCATCAGTTTTATTGTTGCTTTCTTGTCTAGGGGACTCCCTGACACCTTCAATGAGGCCAAATACATCACCTTTAGCATGCTGGCTTTCCTTAGTGTCTGGGTGTCCTTTACACTGGCATCTCTCAGCGCACAAGGAAAATATACAGTGGCTACAGAGATCTTTGCCATCTTGTCTTCCAGTTGGGCCTTGGTGATTTGCATGTTTGTCTCCAAATGTTACATCATACTCTTCAAGCCCCAGATGAACTCTAGGAAAAGTCTTATAAAGAAAGATTGTAGACCTGTAAGGGCCAAACATATCATGTGACAAACTACATGTACTGCACTTTATTCATTGCCTTACTTGATAAACTGAGAGGTACAGCAGCTGATGTGAGAAATAACCCATGTTATCATACCTTTCAGGTGCCACATGAACTCAAGGAAAATTCTCATGCAGAAAGATACTGAAGTAGACAGACTTTGTCCTAATATATAACCCGAGACAGTTTTAAATGTAAAATCACTTGTTCAGGGCTGGAACTAGGGGTAGGCCCGGGTTGTCATGCTCCCTCTGCTGATGTCACCTCCCTCTCCTCCCTCCCCTTCCCCTTTGCTGCTCTCCCCTCCCTCCCCGCGTGCGTGGGTGGTTAGAGTTAGTGTGGTGGACGCCCATGTTGCCTAGGGTACCCTGTCGGCTTGGTCCAGCCCTGTCCTGGTTAAAAGGAAGTGTGCAAATAATATACTATAACTACTGTAGTTTAATCACAGAGGTATTTTCAAAGTCATGCAGACTGTAATAACCCATGTCTCTGATTGGCATTAAGTATGCCTCTTTCATTCCTTTCTTGCCCAAATTTAATTAGACTGGCAAATGACAGTGTTGAAAATTGGAAACTGGAGTGACTGGAATGGAATTGTGGGGGTGCAATTGCATTGCGAATCTTGGGAATCTCTATGAGGGGAGAAGGTGGTTGGAAGGCAAAAGTGTTTATGGCAGTGGTTCATTGGAGGATGGCTAAACAGTACACATCCCAATGGGAGGAGGAGCTCCTCTGGGTAGTGATAGGGATACAAAGGTTGCTGTGTGATAGGGTCTGCTCTGGGGTCCAAGTGACACAAGAATCCTTGTAGAAGGGTCATGAGTTGGGCAGGATAAAATCAGGCCATGGTACCAAGGTTGTTTTAACTATTTAAATTTTGGAGCATTCACCTTAGGTTGAAAGATAGTTATATACTTTAAGGGTCGAATATCGAGGGTTATTCCTTTGATCAAAAAAATGTTAGGAAGCTTATGGGGACGTTCCCCATAGGCTAACATTGGCCTAGGTAGGTTTTAGGTGGCAAACTAGGGTGTCAAAGAATTTTTTAAAGAGACAGTACTTCAAATATTTGCCACAATTCAAATTATTTTGTACAAAAACTCACACATTCGAATGGTATTTCCAAAAACTCAAATATTTGGTAATTATTAAACACAAAAACCTTGAAAAACAGGAATGTACAACTTCAGCATCTAAAAACTTGAAAGTTCATGTAGAAGTCAGTGGGAGTTGTCCTAAGCAAAATTCAAGCGATTTTCCAATTCAAGATTTTTGAGTTTTTTGGCTTTTTTATAGCTTATAACCCCACAAATGTGAGTTCTTTTAAATTTGTAAACTCACAAATTTTAGATATTTAAGTTTTTTTTCATGATTGTATTCAATCAAGTTTTCTGGATGTTTTAATTCTGGATGTTTTAATTCATAAGTTTTTTAAAATTGTGAGTATATTCAAAGTAGAAAAAAACTCTTAAAACCTCGCAAAATTAATTTCTGATAAATAAGCCCATTCATGTTCTTGTATAATATAGATTTCTGTGATAAACCTCTGTGAAAATCAAGCTGTAGGTTTGCTATTTAAATGGCTAAGTAGACGTGAGGGGCCCATCAAGTGACGCTGCTTAGGTCAAGTATATCTCTCTGGTGTAAAGTATTGAGGTTCTAAATAAAAGCCGATATTAATACTTATGCACTCTCATTGGATGCACATTGCACATCTTTATAGCCATGTGCTTAGTAGACTAGGCCATGTGAAAGTAGTTTATAGGTATTCAGTTTTAAAGATACTGTATGATCTGGGAACTGTATAGATAAATAAAATTCACATGCTTCAGACCTGATTAGCTATTTGTCCAGATGCACATTCAAAACCTACAAATCTGATTAGTTGTTGTCCCTTCAGCATCCCATTAGATAAAATGGTCTGTCTGCCCACTTAAAACTTCAGTCAAAGCCCTGGTGCCAGGTAGGGGTTGGGTGAACAGTAGGACTCCAGGACCCACAGGGACTTATACTGTACTAGTAAGTAATGGCCACTCTAACCCTAAAAATTATTGTTGATAAATATAGCTTTCTGCTGAGTAATATTATGTATTGATTATTATGGACTGATTGATAAGTTCAGCCTATATCAGATCTTCACTGATATACACTTCACTACCTACAGGCTGGTACGATAAGCTAATAAAATGAAGTACAGTTATTCCTTGTCAGGATTTAGTATATACATGTACTGATATAAATGCATGTCAGGAACATAGTTGGATAAATCACTAACATCAAGACTGCTGTGATGGAAACATGATCTTTGTAGATAGGTCCAGTCATCATATGGGACACATACAAACACAGCAGCTGGATATACTGTAAGGACTTCATCAACTGCGAGGTGTGGGATCACTTATCTGGAAACTCGATATCCAGAAAGTTATCAATTATGGGAAGGCTATCTTCCATATGGTTCATTTTAAGAAAATAATTTGTTTTTCTGTAATAATAAAACAGTGCTTTGTACTCTTTCTATAGTAATGTTTCTGGTCTGTGGTGTGGGGTGTTGGTGCAATGAAGGTAGGGTGCAGATTAGATGGATCAAAGGAAGGAATGGGGAACTCTATGTGGTGGGAGAACATATTGATAGCTTAAAAGGCTGGGTAGGATTATAGAAGAGTTGAGAGTTGAGGTGAGGGAGGAATGGTCAAATTTACCAGCCAGTAAATTTGTAATACCAGTCCAAGCATAGTAAAATACAAGCTGGCTGGAAACCTTTCACATGTATCAACAATTTTCTGCAGGTTGGGTATTACTTAGGTCCACAATTTGGCCTATTACTCTGGTTAAAGGTCCAGCTTTAAGGTATGTGGTCTATGCTCCTTTCCTAAATAAAGTTCTACTTATGGTTCTGCAGGTTGGCATTGCACCAATTGTATTATAAAATATTACAAAACTCCATCCAACTCTTGGCAATCAAAGGATTCATTTTATAATGTGTTTCATATTGATCTAATGAAGCAGGAGATGTAATGTATAGCAGGATAATCCCTTTGGTGCACTGATGTGTGTAGAGTAATTTGCCTTTGAATTAGAAAAAAGTCCCAAGAATAATGAGAACATGGGAATATTCTGCAGAGAATCATTGTTGGTAACCTTTGAACATAATTGTCTCTCATTAATTCAATATAAATAGTCAGCTGTAGAACAGAACCTTAAACTTAAAGCCAGACAATTTCAATTATTACACACTGATGCATTCCCCAAGAAAGGAGACCTGTGTATTACAAGACTTCGAGTAAGTAGGTTGTACAATTACACATTATATACAGTAAGGTGACCTCTGCTCTTATACACCTGTCTTTCTTCATAGATTTTTTTTTTATACATAAGCAAAAAGGATGAGTCTATTTTGCATCTAGTGCAATTTCAGATATAACATGGGGATACATTTCTAGGAAAGGGAACTCTGGATTTTGTTAATATTGAGACTAGTTTTATAGTCCAAGTTCTTCCACCCAGGGTGTCTCTAGACTGAGGACAATCTACATATTTCAGAATTATTTTTTCCAACTCTCTGAACCTGTTTCCCCATGGCTATGACCTGTCTGAAACCAACTGTGAAGTGAAAACTCACAAAACTCATGAAATAAAATATTAGAGAACCCTTTAAACAAACAGCAAAAAATAATTACAACTCGAACATAACTTTAACAGCTAAAACATCCCAATTGTTTATTTTACTAGATTGTATTGACATTTGTGACATTTGTGTTTTTTTAAAGAATTTATATTATTGTTCATGGAGTTGGGGTTAGAATGAGTTTGTAATTTATCATTTTTTCTCTTAGGTATTTCCCTGACAGATAGTATGATTAGAATTTTGTACAAAGTGCTTTGGCTGTTTATACTGTGCCACCCTATTCTGGCTTTCTACATCAAAGACCAAGCTTGTAGGCTCCATATCTCAGAAATGGATGGGATTTTCCAGCCTGGGGAAATGATTGTGGGAGCTTTGTTACCTCTTCATATTGACAGAGTATATTACCCTGTTTCCTTCAGAGAAAGACCTCCTCGCATCAACTGTACAACGTAAGAAGGGCTTGTGTTTTTTTAACCTCCACTGCAATAAGCAAAAAAATATGTTTTTATATTCCTACCCTTCTTTCTATGGTGACTTCCATACCTTCATTTATATTCCCATTTCATCTATGTTTGTAACTTTATCCAGATCATGTTTTGGTCAACAAATATCAGTTGTCATAGTTTATAATATTTGCATGATTCTAATATTTGGGTGGTGTTTCATTAGCTCAAGAAAATGTATCTGGAGGCAGACTGACTCTTGGACCAAGAACATTTATTGATCTTTAGAGAACCTTATTTTGACCAGCCAACATGTTTCATCTTTTTAGTGAATCTGATCTATATTAAGCATATCTGATTGGGTTTAATGAATCTCATCAGCCAGGCAACTGCAGTTGTGGGTGTAATTTGTGCGTGTTAATGATGACCTTATACTTCATGTTCAGTGATTGAGTAACAATTATAATGAGACTAATATGTTCATCCAAAGATTCCACTCGGAGAACTTTCAGCAGCTCCAGGCCCTGATATTTGCTGTGGATGAGATTAACAGCAACCCCTACATTCTCCAGAATATTACTCTGGGCTTTCAAGTGTTTGATTCATGTAACGTTTTACAGAAAGACTTGGAAGGAGCTTTGCAAGCGTTAACGGGATACAGTTGGCCCATTCCCAATTACAGGTGTCTCGATAGTACTCTAACTGCAGTCATCGGGCCCTATGTTTCTACACCGTCAGTAATGTTGGCTCATTTATTGGGACTGTTAAGATACCCTCAGGTAAGAGACATTATTATTAATAATAATAATAATAATAATAATAATAATAATGTTAAAAGCTTTTATAAAACCATATAACCATATGAAGAGCAAAGTCAAAGAGTACCCTCTTTATACAGTAACAGACTTGTTAGAGTTATATTTTCATGGAAGAAATTGCTATTAGTGATGAATCTGCTATTTTTCTTTGAAGAAAAATTTGTGAAACCATGGGAAAATTCATGAAATTCGGGAAATGGCAAAAATTCCTGAAAAGTTTTTTGTGGTATAATTTTTCAGCCGAAGTTTTTCACATTACATTTTGCGGGGGTTTCATGAAAATATTAATGATGGTGATATGTGTAATTTAGCCACAAATCCATACATGGCAAAAAAATGTCACCCTTGACTAATGGCATCACTAATTGTTTTCATGATGTGAAGTGATTGGCTCTTTCACCAACTGTCTATACTAACTAGCACCTGTATTGCTAGTTTGTTCCATGCCCTCAGTTAAATGGATTTTGTGAATTGGCTCATATAGACAACTACAGTTGTTGGTGTAGTAGAGTTCCATAGTGTTTCTGATGATCCTTTATATTTCTTAATTAGGCATAATATTTAAACTCCAGTCTCCCCAACTGAATTCTGTTACCTTACAAACGTCTAAAAACTTCTAAAAACTTAAAAATCTTAACAATTTGTCTATAAAGCTATCTGAAGTAAAACTATGACATTTTTAGTTTGTGCTGCAGAGATTATATAGAACTTAATTAGAACTAATCAGAAACTTTACTGAACGTTACCTCTTGCGTCAGACTTGCCTTCACCACCTGAGACCAGGTGAAGTACAATGGAGTAGATAGGGATTGCTTCAAAAAAAGTTGAAATTGCTCCTTTTTTAAGGGTGATAGGCTGAAAAAGATCGTAATTTTTTTGGGGGGATACCCTCTTTCCCCCCTACATTTCCTAACATATGACTCCTAAACTACACACTAGGCTCATGTATAAGGCAAAATAACAACTCCATTTTATTTTATGAAGATTTCCCAGCTTGTGTAATATATTTGCTGACATATATGTCCATTGTACTTTAACTTGGCGCCGTATGTGAATTAGGCATCGCTAGCGTAACTTCACTTTGCTTGACGAACTAACGCTAGCACAACTTCGCTACCGTTCGCCTCCCTGAGCGCAACTTTGCATTTTTGTGAATTTGCGTACCGCTGGCGAAACCATGCCTGGCGAAGTCTGGCAGAGTGTGAAGAAGCTGTCGCCGCCACAACTTGGGATCTTAGTGAATTTGCCCACATCTTTCAGCTGAGGATTTTTTAAATTTAAATTTTTAAATATTTTTAATTGATAGATCTTAAAAAATTGAATTTGTAAAAAACTCAATTTCAACAATGTTTGTGATGGTGTTTTTTTCTCCAATCTTGAATTTTAATAAATAATCCCCTAAAACTCTAATCTGATGTCAGCATCATATACGACAACTTTTAAATGGAAAAAAATTGTGCTGTTTCTCTAACAGGTCAGCCATTCCTCAACCACCTCTCTCCTGAGCAATAGGAAAATATTTCCCTCTTTTTTCAGGACAGTTCCAAGTGATGCGTTTCAGTCAAAAGGAATAGCAAAGCTGGTTCTGTTTTTTGGTTGGACCTGGGTGGGTTTATTGGCTTTAGACAACGACTATGGTCAGGTTGGAATTCAATTGGTAAAACAACAAATTACTAAAGCTGGAGCATGTGTGGCCTTCAGTGAAACCATCATCATGAGTCAACCAGACCGTAATGCTAAACATATAGTTAAGGTCATTAAGGAGTCAACAGCCACTACCATAATTGTCTTCTCCCTTCCTATTGATTTGGTTCCTATTCTGGAAGAGATGTTAAGACAGAACATCTACAATAAAATGTTGGTTGGTTGTCATGGATGGACAGCTTCCAGTTTATTTTCTGATGGCAGATATTCAAAGATTGTCTCTGGCACTATTGGTTTGGCCTTCAGCAGCGGGACAATTCCAGGGTTTAGAGAATTTCTCAACAAAGCCAATCCTTTTAAGGGCATAGCAAAACACTGGCTTAAGATACTTTGGGAGGACACTTTCTCCTGTCAGTTCCTGGATACCACAAATGTCACAGATCCACAGGAAGTGCCTACAAAAGAGTGCACAGGAGAAGAAAGTCTAGAAAATATCAGTAATAACTACAATGATGTTTCAAGTTTAAGAAGAACATACAATATATATACTGCTACATATATTGTGGCCAAAGCTTTGGAAGATCTGAAAAGCTGCAACAATGGAGATGACATCTTCTTGGATAAAACATGTTTGAATATTTTGCAGTTTAAACCTTGGCAGGTAAAAGTTTTGACTTTGTCTATCTTTTAGAGAATTGAATTTACAAATATAGAAACCAATATATATCAATATGATATGTCAGTAAATGATTTTTTATTTGTTGTGCTAGGAGGAGTTGGTCAAGTGGTTAAGTGCTCAATCGTTGCTGTGGTATCTCATGCTAGACACCCTGGTTTGATTCATTGTGCCAACTCCTTGTGACCTGGGACAAATCACCTGTTAAATTATTCCCTCTCACCTTCTGAACCCCATTTAAACTAGCATGGTGGCCCATAATCCCACCACAACCTATAATCATAAAATAATTAAATGAAAAAAAGTCTGAAAGCATCCAAGTATACTGTATGTTCTAGTAATATAATACACAAGATCCATGAATACCTTGCAAATGATATCCTTATTAATAGTGCAAAGTGATGTAATCAATTATAATTAGTGATGTCATTTTGGTCACTTGACTTACTGAAATTTGTGTGTAAAATATGAAGATAATAGAAGATAATAGAGGTCACCTTGGGTTTACAGTATATGGTCATGGAGCTCCTTGGTAACATAATGTCCTTATATTTTACAGTAGGGGGTACATTATTTTCTATAGTTGTTCTACTTTAGTTATACACATGCTAATCGATATTTAATGAAAATGTATCATTAAACAAAAGACAGACACTGATTTAAAATCTTTTAAATGTATAAATTCAATGAGAATATATCATTATTAAATTGCCATACTTTTGTCCAACCCCAAACTTTTAGCTTTTAAAGTACATAAAGAAAGTGAGGATCATTTTGAACAGTGGTAGGGAGCTTTTCTTTGATGAAAATGGAGATATTCCTGCAATCTATGACATTGTGAATCGGAAGCTGAGTCCAGATGGCACCATAAAGCAAGTTAAGGTTGGCAGCTACGATTCTACAGCATTTTTTGACCAGGTCCTCACTATTAACACAAGTGCCATCTTTTGGGACACAGAAGACCAACAGGTAAATAAATGCAGTTGTCTTTGAGAATATCTAGTATTGGTCAATCTAAAAACAACTGGACTTGCTGAGTAATCAATGAAGACGTCTTCATTGATTACTCAGCAAGTCCAGTTGTTTTTTGATTGACCTATACTAGATATACCATGACCTGGATGAATGAAAATCTTCATAGTCATATTGTCTTTGAGAAACAAATACCAAATTTGGTTTCTCAACTACAAAAATAGGGTTAATTTACTAAAATTAAAAATTTTCTCATTGTTTTAATATAAAACACAATGAACAAACTCCCATACCCAATCTGACCTTATTTATTATTTAAAAAGCTTTAATCAAGTGATTCAGGGAAAACCCGAAAAAAATTGTCTGAAAAATCATATTGTACAATTTTTTCGGGCTTCTTCCCGAATCGCTAAATTTTTCAGGTTTTTTGCCTGAAAGGTCCAAATTGATCTGATTTTCTGGCTTAAATAGAGACCCCTGTCATTGACTTCTACACAATCTCAGTATGTCTGAGATGGCAGATTTTTGGATTCTGGCTTTTCGCATCATCAGGCTGTAAAAAATCTTGAAAAATTGGAGCCTTTTTTTATAAAAAAGAAAAATTCTAGTTTTGCCCCAAAAAGCGACCAGATAAATTTGGAGTTTAGTAAATAACTCCTTAAATGTGTAACATGTTATTAAGCAACATGACTTTGTATATTAGATTAATGGTATGTAACAGTTGCTAACCCTGCCTAAAACTCCTAAGGGGTCATTTTCAACCACTAGCACAGCTGCTATCACACAAATTTCCCTGAATCCCTTTTATTAAAGATACTTGCTTCTTGCACCTCAGTAGCATTCAGTTCCTCGTGCATCAATAAGCTCAGCTGTGCTTCTTGATGAGGGGCAACCCTGGTGCTACCTCCACTTGAAAACTAGCTATTTCCATGGATAGGACAGTGGTCTGTATCACAGTGGCCTGCAGATACAAGAGCACACTTCTCACTGATCTCTGCACTCAGAGCAAGATCCAAAATTCTGGTGTTTGGTTCAGAAAGCCGTATCAGGAGGTGCAGCTCTGCCCATAATTAATGGCAATCCTTGGTGCAGGTTGCTCCTCCTGCTACTCTGAATAACGCACAAGGTAAGGGGTGGGAGTGTTAACACCTATGTGCCTCCATCCTGTCTGCCCCTCTTAGCGCGAGCTCTATAGCAGTCAGTGTATGATCCACTGGACACGTCACGGCTCTCTGCACTCCAAAAAGGAGCCATAAGGGTACCTACTTATTCAACGTACCACACTGTGTGCAAAAATTACTTATTACTGACTTTCTTTGCACTTTGTAGACTATGGGCTACCTTGTAAATGATGCCCAATAAGTCAAGGGTTTTTATATCCAAATTTCCCAAGCTGACACATTGAAACCCAAGGTTAACCAATGACCATGATCCCTGGTTACTAACTACTGGGCATATCAGCCTAGTACTGCTGGTCAGGAAGACCAATTAAACCCTTATTACTGGGACTTTAATATTGCTTATTCATTTAATTTAATTACTGAGGTAATGCACATTACTGTGCTAAGCAATTAACACTTATCAGTGCCGTTACTCATAGCTATCAATCAGCAATGCGTTTTCATCAGCCCACTAGTCTTCTGTCATTAGAAAAGAAGAGTGAAGGTCTAGTTTCAATGGGTTACTGCACTGCTGCAGTTGAGCACCTTTGTTGGTAAATCAGCTCTATTATTTTGAGGTACAAGTCAATGCAGTGTTCATTCACTTGGCCTTCATGACACAGCCCTGTCCTGGTTCTCTTCTTACATCACCAATCGTTCCTTCAGTGTCTCCTACAACGGAGTAGCCTTTCTGTTGGGGTTCCTCAAGGCTCTGTCCTGGGACCATTACTATTCCCCCTCTATACTTCCTCCCTCTGCAAATTAATCAACTCGTATGGTTTCCACTACCACCTCTATGCTGACGATACTCAGATCTAGCTCTCATCTCCTGATCTCAACCCAGAACTCCTAACTCGCGTCTCCTCCTGCCTGTACAATATCTCTACCTGGATGTCGCAACGCTACCTTAAATTAAACCTCTATAAAACTGAAATGGTTCTCTTTCCTCCAACTAACACCAGTAACATCCCGGAAGTATTCATCATAGTTAACAATTCTACTATCACCCCCTCTCCCCAGGCCTTGGGCTATCCTTGATTCTGCCCTGTCATTCACTCCTCATATCCAGTTACTTATTAAATCATGTCACTTCCACCTAAGGAACATATCCAAAATACCAGCATTTATCACTAAAGATGCTGCCAAAATTTGTATTCACTCTCTCGTAATATCACGTCTAGACTACTGTAACTCCAGAGACTGTCACCTCTCCAGTCCATAATGAACACTGCTGCGAGGCTCATACACCTCAGCAACCGCCTCTGCCTCGCCATTCTGTCAATCCCTGCACTGGCTTCCGTTACCTTTCAGACTCAAATTCAAATTAATGGCCCTGACATTCAAAGCACTTCATAACTCTGCCCCACCCTACATCTCTGAACTCATCTCTATATACTCACCCAATCGCTTACTATGCTCCTCTACTGACCTGCTACTCAACTCTTCTCTCATTACCTCCTCACATGCTCGCATTAAAGACTTTGCAAGGGCTGCACCCCTCCTCTGGAACTCTCTCCCACATTATGTCCGACTTTGTCCCAACCTTTCTGCTTTCAATAGATCTCTTAAAACGCACTTCTTTCGAGAAGCCTACCCTCACTCTGCTTAACTACCAAACGCAACACCACATACAGTTCCACATTTCTCACCCACTTAATTCGATCTTGCCCACTCCCACACCTTGTGTATTACTCCCTTCCCTTTAGAGTGTAAGCTCTTTCTGCATAGGGCCTTCCTCACCTTTTTGTACCGGTATTGATTGTGATGTATGTAACTCCATATGTTCTATGTATATAATTCATGTGATTAGTTGTATAATCACATTTACTTTACAGTGCTATGCAATATGTTGGCGCTATATAAATACATGTTAATAATAATAATAATAATAATAATAATTTTGATGAAAGATTTCTATGTCAGTAAATGAGCTTATGTAACATCCAAATACATTGTTGAAAGAGACTTTGTGCTGTTTCCCACACTGTTAAAACAATAACATTACATTAAATGTCACCCCAGATCCCTGTCTCTGTCTGTAGCCAAAGCTGCACCCCAGGTTTCAGGAAGGCACCCATAAGTGGGAAACCAGCCTGTTGCTTCCAATGTGTCCCATGTCCCCACGGTGAGATCTCCAATATCACAGGCAAGTGATGGATTCATCTTCTGCTTACATGACAGAAATGTCCTTATAAATATTAGTAAATATGCAGTATGAAAGTCACAATACAAAGCTGATTATTAATGAATTCCTATTCACAGTCTTTGACAGCACAGTAACCATACATACACATAAACATATCAATTTATTGTAATGAAGGGAGTTTGTATTTTTGACTATATTTATTTCAGACTCCATTGATTGCTTCAAGTGTTCTTGGGATGAGTGGCCAAATCTCCAAAATTCAAGATGCATCCAAAAGGGAATAGAGTACCTGTCCTATGAAGATCCTTTGGGAGCCACTCTGGCAGCTACAAGCATCTTGTCATCCTTGGTTCCTGTATTCATCTTGAGACTGTTTATCAAACATAGAACAACTCCCATAGTGAAAGCCAACAATTATTCTCTAAGTTGCCTGCTTCTGTTCTGTTTGCCCCTCTGTTTCCTTTGCTCTTTGGCTTTCGTTGGCTTCCCTCAACCAGAAAAATGCCTTTTGTGTCAAGTGGCATTTGGGTTGGTGTTTGCCCTCTGCGTCTCTTGCATTTTAGCCAAAACTATTATGGTGGTTCTTGCTTTTATGTCCACCAAACCTGTTAGCAAATTAAGGAGATTGGCTAGCCCTTTGGTGTCCTACATAATTATTTCTATATGTTTTCTTCTCCAATTTCTCTTATGCATGGTATGGCTTCTAAAAGCACCTCCTCACACAGAATATAACACAGAAACAAAACCCGGAATCATCATTGTCCAATGTAACAATGGCTCTACTGTGGGTTTCTGGAGTATGCTTGGATATCTTGGTCTCCTGGCCACCATCAGTTTTATTGTTGCTTTCTTGTCTAGGGGACTCCCTGACACCTTCAATGAGGCCAAATACATCACCTTTAGCATGCTGGCTTTCCTTAGTGTCTGGGTGTCCTTTACACTGGCATCTCTCAGCGCACAAGGAAAATATACAGTGGCTACAGAGATCTTTGCCATCTTGTCTTCCAGTTGGGCCTTGGTGATTTGCATGTTTGTCTCCAAATGCTACATCATACTCTTCAAGCCCCAGATGAACTCTAGGAAAAGTCTTATAAAGAAAGATTGTAGACCTGTAAGGGCCAAACATATCATGTGACAAACTACATGTACTGCACTTTATTCATTGCCTTACTTGATAAACTGAGAGGTACAGCAGCTGATGTGAGAAATAACCCATGTTATCATACCTTTCAGGTGCCACATGAATTCAAGGAAAATTCTCATGCAGAAAGATACTGAAGTAGACAGACTTTGTCCTGATATATTACCCAAGACAGTTTTAAATTTAAAATCCCTTGTTCAGGGCCGGAACTAGGGGTAGGCCCGGGTTGTCATGCTCCCTCTGCCGATGTCACCTCCCTCTCCTCCCTCCCCTTCCCCTTTGCTGCTCTCCACTCCCTCCCCGCGTGCGTGGGTGGTTAGAGTTAGTGGGGTGGACGGCCATGTTGCCTAGGGTACCCTGTCGGCTTGGTCCAGCCCTGTCCTGGTTAAAAGGAAGTGTGCAAATAATATACTTTAACTACTGTAGTTTAATCACAGAGGTATTTTCAAAGTCATGCAGACTGTAATAACCCATGTCTCTGATTGGCATTAAGTATGCCTCTTTCATTCCTTTCTTGCCCAAATTTAATTAGACTGGCAAATGACAGTGTTCAAAATTGGAAACTGGAGTGACTGGAATGGAATTGTAGGTTGCATTGCGAATCTTGGGAATCTCTATGAGGGGAGAAGGTGGTTGGAAGGCAAAAGTGTTTATGGCAGTGGTTCATTGGAGGATGGCTAAACAGTACACAGCCCAATGGGAGGAGGAGCTCCTCTGGGTAGTGATAGGGATACAAAGGTTGCTGTGTGATAGGGTCTGCTCTGGGGTCCAAGTGACACAAGAATCCTTGTACAAGGGTCATGAGTTGGGCAGGATAAAATCAGGCCATGGTGACCAAGGTTGTTTTAACTATTTAAAGTTTGGAGCATTCACCTTAGGTTGATAGATAGTTATATACTTTAAGGGGCACATTTACCTAGGGTCGAATATCGAGGGTTATTCCTTCAATCAAAAAATTGTTAGGAAGCCTATGGGTACGTTCCCCATAGGCTAAGTAGGTTTTAGGTGGCGAACTAGGGTGTCAAAGAATTTTTTAAAGAGACAGTACTTTGACTATTGAATGGTCAAATAGTCGAACAATTTTTAGAAGATTCGAAGTCGAAGGTCATAGTCGAAGGTCGAAGTAGCCCATTCGATGGTCTAAGTAGCCATATTCGATCATTCGAAATTCAAACTATTTTTCCTCTATTCCTTCCTTCAAATGGGCCCCTAAATGTAAGATTAAATGTTTATATATTTCAGGGGTCATTTATCAAGGTTCAAATTCAAATATTTGCCACAATTCAAATTATTTTGTAAAAAAAATTAAAAAATTCGAATGGTATTTCCAAAAACTCAAATATTTGGTAATTATTAAACACAAAAACCTTGAAAAACATGAATGTACAACTTCAGCATCTAAAAACTTGCAAGTTCATGTAGAAGTCAGTGGGACTTTCCAATTCAGGATTTTCGAGTTTTTTTGGCTTTTTTATAGCTTATAACCCCACAAATATGAGTTCTTTTAAATTTGTAAACTCACAAATTTTAGATATTTAAGTTTTTTCCATGATTATATTCAATCAAGTTTTCTGGATGTTTTAACTCTGGATGTTTTAATTCATAAGTTTTTTAAAATTGTTAGTACATTCAAAGTAGAAAAAAACCTCGCAAATTAAATTTCTGATAAATAAGCCCATTCATGTTCTTGTATAATATAGATTTCTGTGATAAACCGCTGCGATCTTTTCCATCCAAAATCAAGCTGTAGGTTTGCTATTTAAATGGCTAAGTAGACGTGAGGGGCCCATCAAGTGACGCTGCTTAGGTCAAGTATATCTCTCTGGTGTAAAGTGTTGAGGTTCTAAATAAAAGCCAATATTAATACTTATGCACTCTCATTGGATGCACATTGCACATCTATCTTTATAGCCATGTGCTTAGTAGACTAGACCATGTGAAAGTAGTTTACAGGTATTCAGTTTTAAAGATACTGTATGATCTGGGAACTGTATAGATAAATAAAATTCACATGCTTCAGACCTGATTAGCTATTTGTCCAGATGCACATTCAAAATCTACAAAGCTGATTAGTTGTTGTCCCTTCAGCATCCCATTAGATAAAATGGTCTGTCTGCCCACTTAAAACTTCAGCCAAGGCCCTGGTGCCAGGTAGGGGTTGGGTGAACAGTAGGACTCCAGGACCCACAGGGACTTATACTGTACTAGTAAGTAATGGCCACTCTAACCCAAAAAATTATTGTTGGTAAATATAGCTTTCTGCTGAGTAATATTATGTATTGATTATTATGGACTGATTGATAAGTTCAGCCTATTGACAGCACCCCAAAGTAGGCTGAGATACAGAGATTCAGATCTTCACTGATATACACTTCACTACCTTCAGGCTGGTACGATAAGCTAATAAAATGAAGTACAGTTATTCCTTGTCAGGATTTAGTATATACATGTACTGATATAAATGCATGTCAGGAACATAGTTGGATAAATCACTAACATCAAGACTGCTGTGATGGAAACATGATCTTTGTAGATAGGTCCAGTCATCATATGGGTCACACATACAAACACAGCAGCTGGATATACTGTAAGGACTTCATCAACTGGATGGTGTGGGATCACTTATCTGGAAACTCGATATCCAGAAAGTTATCAATT
The DNA here is from genome assembly GCA_038501925.1 of Xenopus petersii. Classification (NCBI taxonomy): domain Eukaryota; kingdom Metazoa; phylum Chordata; class Amphibia; order Anura; family Pipidae; genus Xenopus; species Xenopus petersii. Next base: position 152,733,639 of record CM076676.1, read on the forward strand.
ATGGGAAGGCTATCTTCCATATGGTTCATTTTAAGAAAATAATTTGTTTTTCTGTAATAATAAAACAGTGCCTTGTACTCTTTCTATAGTAATGTTTCTGGTCTGTGGTGTGGGGTGTTGGTGCAATGAAGGTAGGGTGCAGATTAGATGGATCAAAGGAAGGAATGGGGAACTCTATGTGGTGGGAGAACATATTGATAGCTTAAAAGGCTGGGTAGGATTATAGAAGAGTTGAGAGTTGAGGTGAGGGAAGGATGGTCAATTTACCAGCAAGTACATTGCCAGTAAATTTGTAATACCAGTCCAAGCATAGTAAAATACTAGCTGGCTGGAAACCTTTCACATATATCAACAATTTTCTGCAGGTTGGGTATTACTTAGGTCCACAATTTGGCCTATTACTCTGGTTAAAGGTCCAGCTTTAAGGCATGTGGTCTATGTTCTTTTCCTAAATAAAGTTCTACTTATGGTTCTGCAGGTTGGCATTGCACCAATTGTATTATAAAATATTACAAAACTCCATCCAACTCTTGGCAATCAAAGGATTCATTTTATAACGTGTTTCATATTGATCTAATGAAGCAGCTGATGTAATGTATAGCAGGATAATCCCTTTGGTGCACTGATGTGTGTAGAGTAATTTGCCTTTGAATTAGAAAAAAGTCCCAAGAATAATGAGAACATGGGAATATTCTGCAGAGAATCATTGTTGGTAACCTTTGAACATAATTGTCTCTCAATAATTCAATATAAATAGTCAGCTGTAGAACAGAACCTTAAACTTAAAGCCAGACAATTTCAATTATTACACACTGATGCATTCCCCGAGAAAGGAGACCTGTGTATTACAAGACTTTGAGTAAGTAGGTTGTACAATTACACATTATATACAGTAAGGTGACCTCTGCTCTTATACACCTGTCTTTCTTCATAGATTTTTTTTTATACATAAGCAAAAAGGATGAGTCTATTTTGCATCTAGTGCAATTTCAGATATAACATGGGGATACATTTCTAGGAAAGGGAACTCTGGATTTTGTTAATATTGAGACTAGTTTTATAGTCCAAGTTCTTCCACCCAGGGTGTCTCTAGACTGAGGACAATCTACATATTTCAGAATTATTTTTTCCAACTCTCTGAACCTGTTTCCCCATAGCTATGACCTGTCTGAAACCAACTGTGAAGGGAAAACTCACAAAAGCCATGAACAAAAAACAAAAAATAATTACAACTTGAACATAACTTTAACAGCTAAAACATCCCAATTGTTTATTTTACTAGATTTTATTGACATTTGTGACTTTTTAAAGAATTTATATTATTGTTCATGGAGTTGGGGTTAGAATGAGTTTGTAATTTATCAATTTTGCTCTTAGGTATTTCCCCGGACAGATAGTATGATTAGAATTTTGTACAAAGTGCGTTGGCTGTTTATACTGTGCCACCCTATTCTGGCTTTCTACATCAAAGACCAAGCTTGTAGGCTCCATATCTCAGAAATGGATGGGGTTTTCCAGCCTGGGGAAATCATTGTGGGAGCTTTGTTACCTCTTCATATTGACAGAGTATATTACCCTGTTTCCTTCAGAGAAAGACCTCCTCGCATCAACTGTACAACGTAAGAAGGGCTTGTGTTTTTTTTAACCTCCATGGCACTGTAATAAGCAAAAAAATATGTTTTTATATATCTACCCTTCTTTCCATGGTGACTTCCATACCTTAATTTATATTCCCATTTCATCTGTGTTTGTAACGTTATCCAGATCATGTTTTGGTCAACAAATATCAGTTGTCATAGTTTATAATATTTGCATGATTCTAATATTTGGGTGGTGTTTCATTAGCTCAAGAAAATGTATCTGGAGGCAGACTGACTCTTGGACCAAGAACATTTATTGATCTTTATAGAACCTTATTTTGACCAGCCAACATGTTTCATCTTTTTAGTGAATCTGATCTAAATTAAGCATATCTGATTGGATTTAATGAATCTCATCAGCCAGGCAACTGCAGTTGTGGGTGTAATTTGTGCGTGTTAATGGTGACCTTATATTTCATGTTCAGTGATTGAGTAACAATTATAATGAGACTAATATGTTCATCCAAAGATTCAACTCTGAGAACTTTCAGCAGCTCCAGGCCCTGACATTTGCTGTGGATGAGATTAACAGAAACCCCTACATTCTCCAGAATATTACTCTGGGGTTTCAAGTGTTTGATTCATGTAACGTTTTACAGAAAGACTTGGAAGGAACTTTACAAGCTTTAACGGGATACAGTTGGCCCATTCCCAATTACAGGTGTCTCGATAGTACTCTAACTGCAGTCATCGGGCCCTGTGTTTCTACACCGGCAGTAATGGTGGCTCATTTATTGGGACTGTTAAGATACCCTCAGGTAAGAGACATTATTAATAATAATAACAAGAATGTTAAAAGCTTTTATAAAACCATATAACCATATGAAGAGCAAAGTCAACAAGTACCCTCTTTATACAGTAACAGACTTGTTAGAGTTATATTTTCATGGAAGAAATTGCTATTAGTGATGAATCTGCTATTTTTCTTTGCAGAAAAATTTGTGAAACCATGGGAAAATTCATGAAATTCGGGAAATGGCAAAAATTCCTGAAAAGTTTTTTGTGGTATAATTTTTCAGCCGAAGTTTTTCACATTACATTTTGCAGGGGTTTCATGAAAATATTAATGCTGGTGATTGTTTTCATGATGTGAAGTGAATGGCTCTTTGACCAACTGTTTATACTAACTAGTACCTGTATTGCTAGTTTGTTCCATGCCCTCAGTTAAATGGATTTTGTGAATTGGCTCATATAGACAACTACAGTTGTTGGTGTGGTAGAGTTCCATAGTGTTTCTGATGATCCTTTATATTTCTTAATTAGGCATAATATTTAAACTCCAGTCTCCCCAACTGAATTCTGTTACCTTACAAACGTCTAAAAACTTCTAAAAACTTAAAAATCTTAACAATTTGTCTATAAAGCTATCTGAGGTAAAACTATGACATTTTTAGTTTGTGCTGCAGAGATTATATAGAACTTAATTAGAACTAATCAGAATTTTTGCCAAAATGGAATATATACCTCCCACTGACTTCTTGAAATGCTCACCAAGGGGCAAATTCACTAAAGTGCGAATCGGCTAATGCTAGCGCAAATTCTCCAGCGTGACGTCATTTTGTTACTTCGCCGATTTACTAACGGGCTCTGGCGTAAATTCGTGAAGAAGTGGGCCTACTCTAGTGCTACTTCGCACCCATACGCCAGACGAAGTTGCGATATGGCGAAAGGGACATAACTACGCTAATTTACTAACTTTACTGAACGTTACATCTTGCGTCAGACTTGCCTTCACCACCTAAGACCAGGCAAAGTACAATGGAGTAGATAGGGATTGCTTCAAAAAAAGTTGAAATTATTCCAAAAAACGCTGCTGTCTTTTCCTTTTTTAAGGGTGATAGGCTGAAAAAGATCGTAATTTTCTTTGGGGGTACCCTCTTTCCCCCCTACATTTCCTAACATATGACTCCTAAACTACACACTGGGCTCATGTATAAGGCAAAATAACAACTCCATTTTATTTTATGAAGATTTCCCAGCTTGTGTAGTGTAATGGATTTGCTGACATATATGTCCATTGTACTTTAACTTGGCGCCGTATGCGAATTAGGCATCGCTAGCGTAACTTTGCTTTGCTTGACTAACTAATGCTAGCACAACTTCGCTACCGTTCGCCTCCCTGAGCGCAACTTTGCATTTTTGTGAATTTGCGTACCGCTGGCGAAACCATGCCTGGCGAAGTCTGGCAGAGTGTGAAGAAGCTGTCGATCTTAGTGAATTTGCCCCCAACTTTCAACTGATGATTTTTTAAATTCAAATTTTTTAAATATTTTTAATTGATAGATCTTAAAAAATTGAATTTGTAAAAAACTCAATTTCAACAATGTTTGTGATGGTGTTTTTTTCTCCAATCTTCAATTTTAATAAATAATCCCCTAAAACTCTAATCTGATGTCAGCATCATATACGACAACTTTTAAATGGAAAAAAATTGTGCTGTTTCTCTAACAGGTCAGCCATTCCGCAACCACCTCTCTCCTGAGCAATAGGAAAATATTTCCTTCTTTTTTCAGGACAGTTCCAAGTGATGTGTTTCAGTCAAAAGGAATAGCAAAGCTGGTTCTGTTTTTTGGTTGGACCTGGGTGGGTTTATTGGCTTTAGACAACGACTATGGTCAGGTTGGAATTCAATTGGTAAAACAACAAATTACTAAAGCTGGAGCATGTGTGGCCTTCAGTGAAACCATCATCATGAGTCAACCAGACCGTAATGCTAAACATATAGTTAAGGTCATTAAGGAGTCAACAGCCACTACCATAATTGTCTTCTCCCTTCCTATTGATTTGGTTCCTATTCTGGAAGAGATGTTAAGACAGAACATCTACAATAAAATGTTGGTTGGTTGTAATGGATGGACAGCTTCCAGTTTATTTTCTGATGGCAGATATTCAAAGATTGTCTCTGGCACTATTGGTTTGGCCTTCAGCAGCGGGACAATTCCAGGGTTTAGAGAATTTCTCAACAAAGCCAATCCTTTTAAGGGCATAGCAAAACACTGGCTTAAGATACTTTGGGAGGACACTTTCTCCTGTCAGTTCCTGGATACCACAAATGTCACAGATCCACAGGAAGTGCCTACAAAAGAGTGCACAGGAGAAGAAAGTCTAGAAAATATCAGTAATAACTACAATGATGTTTCAAGTTTAACAAGAACATATAATATATATACTGCTACATATATTGTGGCCAAAGCTTTGGAAGATCTGAAAAGCTGCAACAATGGAGATGACATCTTCTTGGATAAAAAATGTTTGAATATTTTGCAGTTTAAACCTTGGCAGGTAAAAGTTTTGACTTTGTCTATCTTTTAGAGAATTGAATTTACAAATATAGAAACCAATATATATCAATATGATATGTCAGTAAATGATTTTTTCTTTGTTGTGCTAGGAGGAGTTGGTCAAGTGGTTAAGTGCTCAGTCTTTGCTGTGGTATCTCATGCTAGACACCCTGGTTTGATTCATTGTGCCAACTCCTTGTGACCTGGGACAAATCACCTGTTAAATTATTCCCTCTCACCTTCTGAACCCCATTTAAACTAGCATGGTGGCCCATAATCCCACCACAACCTACAATCATAAAATAATTAAATGAAAAAAAGTCTGAAAGCATCCAAGTATACTGTATGTTCTAGTAATATAATACACAAGATCCATGAATACCTTGCAAATGATATCCTTATAAATGGTGCTAAGTGATGTCATCAATTGTAATTAGTGATGTCATTTTGGTCACTTGACTTACTGAAATTTGTGTGTAAAATATGAAGATAATATAAGATAATAGAGGTCACCTTGGGTTTACAGTATATGGTCATGGAGCTCCTTGGTAACATAATGTCCTTATATTTTACAGTAGGGGGTACATTATTTTCTATAGTTGTTCTGCTTTAGTTATACACATGCTAATTGATATTTAATGAAAATGTATCATTAAACAAAAGACAGACGCTGATTTAAAATCTTTTAAATGTATACATTCAATGAGAATATATCATTATTAAATTGCCATACTTTTGTCCAACCCCAAACTTTTAGCTTTTAAAGTACATAAAGAAAGTGAGGATCATTTTGAACAGTGGTAGGGAGCTTTTCTTTGATGAAAATGGAGATATTCCTGCAATCTATGACATTGTGAATTGGAAGCTGAGTCCACATGGCACCATAAAGCAAGTTAAGGTTGGCAGCTATGACTCTACAGCATTTTTTGACCAGGTCCTCACTATTAACACAAGTGCCATCTTTTGGGACACAGAAGACCAACAGGTAAATAAATGCAGTTGTCTTTGAGAATATCTAGTATAGGTCAATCTAAAAACAACTGGACTTGCTGAGTAATCAATGAAGACGTCTTCATTGATTACTCAGCAAGTCCAGTTCTTTTTTGATTGACCTATACTAGATATACCATGACCTGGATGAATGAAAATCTTCATAGTCATATTGTCTTTGAGAACCAAATACCAAATTTGGTTTCTCAACTACAAAAATAGGGTTAATTTACTAAAATTCAAATTTTTCTCATTATTTTAATATAAAAACAATGACCAAACTCCCATACCCAATTTGACCTTATTTATTATTTAAAAAGCTTTAATCAATCAATTCAGGGAAACCCCGAAAAAATTGTCCGAAAAATCATATTGTACCATTTTTTCGGGCTTCTTCTCCGAATCGCTAAATTTTTCAGGTTTTTTTGCCTGAAAGGTCCAAATTGATCTGATTTTCTGGCTTAACTAGGGACCTCTGTCATTGACTTCTACACAATCTCGGTAGGTCTGAGATGGCAGATTTTTGGATTCTGGCTTTTCGCATCATCAGGCTGTAAAAAATCTTGAAAAATTGGAGCCTTTTTTTTATAAAAAAGAAAAATTCTGGTTTTGCCCCAAAAAGCGACCAGATAAATTTGGAGTTTAGTAAATAACCCCTTAAATGTGTAACATGTTATTAAGCAACATGACTTTGTAAATTAGATAAATGGTATGTAACAGTTGCTAACCCTACCTAAAACTCCTAAGGGGTCATTTTCAACCACTAGCACAGTTGCTATCACACAAATTTCCGTGAATCCCTTTTATTAAAGATACTTGCTTTTTGCACCTCAGTAGCATTCAGTTCCTCCTGCATCAATAAGCTCAGCTGTGCTTTTTGATGAGGGGGGACCCTGGTGCTACCTCCACTTGAAAACCAGGTATTTCCATGGTTTCTCAACTACAAAAATAGGGTTACAGTGGCCTGCAGATACAAGAGCACACTTCTCACTGATCTCTGCATTGAGAGCAAGATCCAAAATTCTGGTGTTTGGTTCAGAAAGCAGTATCAGGAGGTGCAGCTCTGCCCATAATTAATGGCAATCATTGGTGCAGGTTGCTCATCCTGCTGCTCTATATGTTGTGCATCTGAATAATGCACAAGGTAAGGGGTGGGAGTGTTAACACCTATGTGCCTCCATCCTGTCTGCCCCTCTTAGCACGAGCTCTGTTGCAGTCAGTGTATGATCCACTGGACACGTCACGGCTACCTACTTATTCAACGTACCACACTGTGTGCAAAAAATTCTTATTACTGACTTTCTTTGCACTTTGTAGACTGTGGGCTACCTTGTAAATGATGCCCAATAAGTCAAGGGTTTTTATATCCAAATTTCCCAAGCTGACACATTGAAACCCAAGGTTAACCAATGACCATGATCCCTGGTTACTAACTACTGGGCATATCAGCCTAGTACTGCTGGTCAGGAAGACCAATTAAACCCTAATTACTGGGACTTTAATATTGCTTATTCATTTAATTTAATTACTGAGGTAATGCACATTACTGTGCTAAGCAATTAATACTTATCAGTGCCGTTACTCATAGCTATCAATCAGCAATGCGTTTTCATCAGTCCACTAGTCTTCTGTCACTAGAAAAGAAGAGTGAAGGTCTAGTTGCTATGGGTTACTGCACTGCTGCAGTTGAACACCTTTGTTGGTAAATCAGCTCTATTATTTTGAGGTACAAGTCAATGCAGTGTTCATTCACTTGGCCTTCGTGACAAAGCCCTGTCCTGGTTCTCTTCTTACATCACCAATCGTTCCTTCAGTGTCTACTACAATGGAGTATCATCTTCTCCCCTACCTCTTTCTGTTGGGGTTCCTCAAGGCTCTGTCCTGGGACCATTACTATTCTCCCTCTATACTTCCTCCCTCGGCAAATTAATCAACTCGTATAGTTTCCACTACCACCTCTATCCTGACGATACTCAGATCTCTCTCTCATCTCCTGATCTCAACCCAGAACTCCTAACTCGGGTCTCCTCCTGCCTGTCCGCTATCTCTACCTGGATGTCGCAACGCTACCTTAAATTAAACCTCTCTAAAACTGAAATGGTTCTCTTTCCTCCAACTAACACCAGTATCCATCATAGTAAACAATTCCACTATCACCCCCTCTCCCCAGGCCTGGTGCCTTGGGGTTATCCTAGATTCGGCCCTGTCATTCACTCCTCATATCCAGTCACTTATTAAATCATGTCACTTCCACCTAAGGAACATATCCAAAATACCATCATTTATCACCCAAGATGCTGCCAAAATTCTTATTCACTCTCTCGTCATATCACATCTAGACTACTGTAACTCTCTTTTAATTGTCCTTCCCCTCCAGAGACTGTCACCTCTCCAGTCCATAATGAACACTGCTGCAAGGCTCATACACCTCAGCAACTGCTCCTCTTCTGCCACACCATTCTGTCAATCCCTGCACTGGCTTCCGTTACCTTTCAGAATCAAATTCAAATTAATGACACTGACTTTCAAAGCACTTCATAACTCTGCCCCTCCCTACATCTCTGAACTCATCTCTATATACTCACCCAATCGCTTACTACGCTCCTCTACTGACCTGCTACTCAACTCTTCTCTCATTACCTCCTCACATGCTCACATTCAAGACTTTGCAAGGGCTGCACCCCTCCTCTGGAACTCTTTCCCACAGTCTGTCCGACTTTCTCCCAACCTTTCTGCTTTTAATAGATCTCTTAAAACGCACTTCTTTCGAGAAGCCTACCCTCACTCTGCTTAACTACCAAATAAAACACCACATACAATACCACATTTCTCACCCACTTAATTTGATCTTGCCCACTCCCACACCTTGTGTATTACTCCCTTCCCTTTAGAGTGTAAGCTCTTTTGCATAGGGCCTTCCTCACCTTTTTGTACCTGTATTGATTGTGATGTATGTAACTCCATATGTTCTATGTATATAATTCATGTGATGTAGTTGTATAATCACATTTACTTTACAGTGCTAGGCAATATGTTGGCGCTATATAAATACATGTTAATAATAATAATTTTGATGAAAGATTTTTATGTCAGTAAATGAGCTTATGTAACATCCAAACACATTGTTGAAAGAGACTTTGTGCTGTTTCCCACACTGTTAAAACAATAACATTACATTAAATGTCACCCCAGATCCCTGTCTCTGTCTGTAGCCAAAGCTGCACCCCAGGTTTCAGGAAGGCACCCATAAGTGGAAAACCAGCCTGTTGCTTCCAATGTGTCCCATGTCCCCACGGTGAGATCTCCAATATCACAGGCAAGTGATGGATTCATCTTCTGCTTACATGACAGAAATGTCCTTATAAATATTAGATATACAATCAGAAAATAATGGGGGAGATTTTCTAGCAGAGGAAGGCAAGGTATTTAAGGGTGAGTCTTTATAAATAAATATTTGGACAATGTTTATCAGATTTGTCAATATATTCATATTTATCTGTAGATGGGTTTAGCTCTGCAATGTTGTTGCAAATTGCAAAATGCAAGTGCCAGGGGAGCAGGGTATGTGACTGGAAAGTAGGGATACATTGAATCCAGGACTCGGTTTTGGATTTGGCCAGGATTCAGCATTTTCAGCAGTATTCAGATTCGGCTGAATAATTGTGCCTGGCCGAACAGAATCTGAATCCTAATGTGAATATGTAAATTGGGGTTGGGAAGGGAAATCACGCAAATTTTCATCACAAAACAAGGAAGTAAAAATGTTTTTCCCTTCCTGACACTAATTTGCATATGCAAATTAGGATTCAGATTCGGTTCGGTATTCGCCCGAATCTTTCACAAAGGATTCAGGGATTTGGCTGATTCCTAAATAGTGGATTCAGTGCATCCCTACTGGAAAGATGTAAGAAATGCCCAAAAATGACACACATAACTTACTGGAAGAGCCCAGATACACTGCCCTGAGCCTTAAGCTAAGGGAGCAGATCCCGCCATAAAGATGTAGAGCAGGCACTCGAATAACAATCTCCCAAACAGTTGTGATTTATTTAATTACACATGAAGGTAGCATTTCACATTTCATGTTCAACAAACACATTTACTTCGATTTAAAGGATTTAATTGAACGATTTTACCTTCGATCGTTTGATCAAAGTAAATGTGGTAAGTCCTTCAATCTTCGAAGTCAAAGGATTTTACTTAGATGGTCGAATATCGAGGGTTAATTGACCCTCGATATTTGACCCTTAGTAAATGTGCCCCTTAGCCAAAGGCTAGACTAGATGTTTGTTGAACACAAAACATATAAGGCAACCTCCATGTGTAAATAAATAAATCACAAGTTGATTTTCCATGTCTGTTTGGGAGATTGTTATGGAGGAAATGTGCCCCATGTGAGGCCCATCGGGATGCCTGTTGGAAACTGTGGCAATAAGCCTGCCAGAGCTCCACAAGACCTGTAGCACTTAAGCAATAAGATTCAACACTGGAGCCAGTGTCTCTCATGTAATGTTACAATAGTCACATTGGTCTATTAAATAAATAAAAATATAAATAAAAAAGATATAAAGTTATACCATAATTGCTTACTGATGATACACGTTGAATCCCAGTAATACACTTTCAAGGAACCAATTGAGACCTTCTTAGATCTTCACTATTACCAACATTACCCACTATTGGACATTGACTCAAAGCACAAAGGTGCAGGTGTTGATTCATTTTCCAATGACAAGTGCACTCTTGCACTCATAGATACAACACTAGCAGTTCCAGGGTCCCCATAGTGGTTTGTGACCATAGACATGAATAAGTTGTGACATACTGGATGATTCAGATGTTAATGCAGTTATTAATGCCACACACATTGAGGCACTGGAAGAGACTACATATTGACTTTGAAAAACGTGCACTGAAACCTGAGCAAGTTCAGATAAATAAATGTGACTTTGACAGGGGTACAGAAGTTTTCTGGATTCTGTGTAGGATTTGTGGATGTTGGTCAGCTTGAGATGACATCACTTCTGATCCAAGGTGACGGCCTACAATGATGACACTTCTGGTTTCATGGTGGCATCAGGTTAGGTTGCAAATAAAGCAGTTGAGGGTTGGATCATGTGATTGATAAAAATTTAGGTTGCAAGTCTGAGATGCCCTTAGCTGTATGTCGACAAACCAACACTTTCAGGTTCCTGTCAGACATTATGACAATAGAGGTGAAGTAAGAGCTCTGTCTGAAGCAGAAAACACACATGACTTCATAAATACGCCCCATCCCTTAGCTAACAAGGTTACAGAAAATATTGTTGTATCCATTGGTCATTCAAAGCCAGTACTAAGGACCTTCATGGACGAAACATATGGAACCTCCACTGTAATTGATTGAAATAACAATGTCACAAATTGTCAAAATTATTAACACCAGCTTTTTATTGTAAACAGTATGTTCACACTTTTCACTTGTTAATGGATTTCTGGTTGATCCTTGGTTCTTGCCCTTGTAAATGCCAGTTATTTTCTGCCTGAATCTGGTTTGCCTTGATTTCTGAGGAAACAAAAGGCAATGCAGCCTTTGCATTCCGCACCTATAATAGAAGCAATACTATAGCGCTTTAATTATATTATTTCTTTCTAGGAGCCATTTTTAACCAAATTGTTAGTCTTCATATGAAACCATTTCACATTGTTGTAAATTGAGTATTGTCCTCCTCTTAATATTTACAGTAAGTTTATAGAAAAGGGTACAAACAGTATATCCATTTATTTTGTGTTCTCTTTTAGACTCTGTTGATTGTATGAAGTGTTCATGGGATGAATGGCCTAACCTGAAGAAATCTAAATGCATCCAAAAGAATATAGAATACCTCTCCTATGATGATCCTTTGGGGGCAGGCTTGGCAACAACAGGCATTTTGTCCACCTTGATTCCAGTTTTAATCTTAAGACTTTTCATTACTTATCGAGAAACTCCAATAGTGAAAGCCAATAACTATTCTTTAAGTTGTCTTCTTCTGCTCTGCCTGTCCCTCTGCTTTCTCTGCTCCTTGACTTTTATTGGTTACCCTCAGCCTGAAAAATGTCTACTCCGCCAAGCTGCATTTGGGTTGGTGTTTGCTCTCTGCATCTCTTGCATTTTGGCCAAAACTATTTTAGTGGTTCTTGCCTTTATGGCCACAAAACCTGGCAGCAAACTGAGAAAATGGACCAGTCGCTCAGTGTCCTACATGTTTATATTCTCTTGTTTCTTTGTACAGTTTCTTTTATGCTTGGCATGGCTGCTCAGAGCACCTCCTTTTACAGAATACAACATTGAACTTAAACCTGAACTCATCATTGTTCAATGTAACAATGGTTCTCCAGCAGCTTTCTGGAGTATGTTAGGGTATCTTGGTGTCCTGGCCACCATCAGTTTTATTGTTGCATTCTTAGCTAGAAGTCTCCCTGGGAACTTCAATGAAGCTAAATTCATCACCTTTAGCATGCTGGCTTTTCTCAGTGTCTGGGTGTCCTTCATCCCAGCATCTCTAAGTGCACAAGGCAAATATACAGAGGCAATGGAGATCTTTGCCATCCTGTCCTCTAGTTGGGCCTTAGTGGGATGCATGTTTATCCCTAAATGCTTCATCTTACTGTTTAGACCCAACATGAATGCCAAGATACAGCTCATTAAGCATTAAGAAAGACAGTAGAAAATGAACGATCAACATTTATGTTGAAGGGACTTTGGTTCAAGAATGGGTAGCTATTAGTGATGGGCGAATTTATTTGCGATGAATTTTCGAGTTTCACCGCCGGCAACAAAATATCTTGGACGCCCGTGACAATTCTAGAAGACCATTGATTTAATGGGCATCAGAATTGTCGCCAGCATCAGAATTGTTGCCGGCATCGGAAATGTCGCCAGCGACAAAAATATTTGGACAGCGGCGTCAAAATTCCTGTTTCGAGAATTTTTCACGTTTCACAAATTTCCTGCAAAATTCGCTACTTTTTAGCGAAGCGGAACGGGAGAAATTCGCCCATCACTAGTAGTTATACAAATCTTAATTTTAGGGCAGGTAATTTTGTTTAAATCATGTACTCGGTTTACTCACCCTCTCCCTTTCCCATTAGATCTTACTTTGTCAGTGTTGTAATGAAGATTATTATTGATTGTAGGTCAGTTATTTATTACTATTTTACTTTCAAGTTTTGGGTTGCTTTCGCTGGAGAGGAGGCTCTTGGGAGAGGACATGGACATGATTACTCTTTCCAAGTACATTACAGGACATTACAGACAGATAGCAGGAGATCTTTTTCCCCCCATAAAACAGATCAATGAACCATTTAAACCATGTCCCCATTAAACTTGAGGAACAGAACTTTAATTTGAAGCAGATTAGGTGGTTCTTCACAGTGAGGGCAATGAGGTTTGGGAATGCCCTGCCGGGTGATGTTGTGATGGCAGATTTTATAAACTCCTTTAAGAAAGGCTTGGGTGATTTCTCAAACAAACATAATTTCTAAGGTTATTGTGATGTTAATATCTACAGTTAGTTTAGAATATATATTAGCATTTACAGTTTATATATGAGAGTGTATAAGTAGGTCTGTATAACATATGTGCACTTGGTTTCATTTGAAGGGGTTGCACTTGATGGGCTTTGATATTTTTCAACCCAAATTAACTATGTAACTATGTAATGTAATATACAAAAACACAAGACAAAGGAAGAAAATGTAATTTTGACTCATATCATCTCAGTTATTAATTTATAGTACATGGATCCACCGCAAGGATTGTAAAAAGTTAACAGGCTGCTATAAATTCATTTTTAATTTTGTCTTTATATTTGTGTAGCGCCATAAATACTTTGGGGTAGTATGATTTACATTTACCCTCAAGAGTATAGCTGGATCCTCGCAACACTATTGGATAAAGGGTCTCCAGGCTGAATTATAACTCTCAAAATGTTCACAAAAAACATGGGTACCTGTGGTTCTTAAACAGGAATAGTATATTTGAAGACATGACAAAAGAGAACTTCCTTTGTATACCAAATATGGCACAGTCAAATCACATCATACACCAACGTGTATAATTACACCAGTATCTGCCCCCATGTATATCCGAGTCCTACCCACCTAAGAACCTACAAACTGGTGTCATCATGGGAACAAACCTACCTTAAAAGAGGCCTATCACATCCTATATAATAAAAGTTCTTTTAAAATTAAACACAAAATCCAAATTCTTTTTTTTTTATTAAAACATCCATACTGGTTATAAATGCTTTAAAAACTCTCAGCTGCCAATCATATATTGTGTGCCTTAGGCATAGAGGCAGGGCAGGTAATAACTTTCACTTTACATTCTGCATATCTTAGTGATCTAGTGATGGTCAAATTTGCACTGTTTCACTTCACCTGAAATTTTGCAAAATGGCGCATTCGCCGGCATCCATTTTTTTTGAAGGCAGAGAATTTTCCCGGCAGTTTCGCGAATTTATTCACCAGCAGCGAATCACGCAAATTTGCAGCAAATTCACGACTGGCGAATAAATTTGCCCATCATTAAACAGAACACAACTTCCTGCTTAGGCAAAAATGTAATGTATAAAGGCTGGAGTGACTGGATGTGTAACATAATAGCCAGAACACTACTTCCTGCTTTTCAGCTCTCTAACTCTGAGTTAGTCAGTGACTATAAGGGGGGCCACATGGGACATAACTGTTCAGTGAGTTTGCAATTGATCCTCAGCTCAGATTCAAAAGCAACAGTTATGACCCATGTGGCCCCCTTAAAGTCACTGATTGGTCACTGCCTGGTAACCAATCAGTGGAAATCAAGAGAGCTGAAAAAGTAGTGTTCTGGCTATTATGTTACACATCCAGTCACTCCAGCCTTTATACATAATATTTTTGGCTAACTAACTATATTAGATACATTTTTTATTTTGTACAGCCTATCTATTTACCCAGTTTTATTTTTATACCGAACAATTCCTTTAATAACAGAAACAAGATTGAAATAATTTATATATTGTAAATGAAATTGATTTTGCTTGACTAATGTCATACAATAGGATTTGGAATTGTTTCTTCAGGTGACAGGTCCCCTTTAATCTTGGTGGAGCACAAAGCTTCTCAGGCTTCTCATAACTTCATGCAGCGCAGTAAACACATTTGCCCCTGGATTGGTGTATTTAATGTGCAAGCAATTTGTGAATTATGAACTGTGATTGGCCTCAAAAGGTTTTTAAATGCAACATAGTGTAATTGCAAACTGTGAATATTTATGCACACATCCTGGGTTATTTATAAAGTTTGCGCTTGGCAAACTTTTTTTCAGATGTAGTTTTTTCCCCCCAGCAAATACATATTGCATTGCTGTGGCCATTTTTCCTTTCTTTGTGAATCACAGTGAGATATTTATTTCAATGCCCATTGACTTCAATGCGTTTTGCAAATTTGTATCCGTTTTGCACATTTTTTTGCAGTTTTACACATTTTTCCGGGGAAGCTAAATGGGAGAACTTAGCTGATCACTATTGAACATAAATCTTTTCCAGCTTTATAAATAAAACTGAATACGTTTATAAATGAGCCCTTCTGTGTTTTAGTAAGGCATCCAGTTTGGGGACGGGAAAAATCACTAAAAGATAATTTAAAATGTGAACTGCCCCTTTTAGAGACTTAGGGGTCAATTCATTAACTTTGAGTGAAGGATTCGAAGTAAAAAACCTTAGAATTTTGAATGATTCGAACTAAAAATCGTTCGACTATTCGACCATTCGATAGTCGAAGTACTGTCTCTTTAAGAAAAAACTTCGACCTCTGAGTTTGCCACCTAAAAGGAAGGTCCCCATAGGCTTGGCTAAGTTTTTATGGTAGAAAGGATAATCCTTCGATCGTTGGATTGAAATCCTTCGAATTTGCGCAAAATCTGTCAACTTCGATATTCGAATGCGAAGGATTTTCATTCCCAGTCGAATATCGAGGGTTAATTAACCCTCGATATTCGACCCTTGATGAATTTGCCTACAATATACATTCCCAATTCATATGCAATCATGTCCATGCAATCCTCCTTGTTTTTTTCCCTGGAAATATTTCCCCAGTATCCCTTATCCATATACTTTTCCTTCTTCCTCTTTGGTCTCCTTTTCAGCTGATAATGAATTACAATCAGCTTCACTGAAATGGTTAAGCTTTGTATTCAGGCACTGATATTATCAAATCCATAGATAAAAGTGATTTACCCCTGAGTTAGAACCAGGTCCCAAGAACAATTAAATAGCAGAGAATTCTATAGAGAGGTCTCATTTGGTACTTTGGAACAGAAAAGGCAGCCATGAATTTTATATAAATGCTCTGCCACAATCTACTATGGAGTTGAAATAGTTAATGCTGCAGTTGGACCAACACATCATATTTCATTTTCTCTGTAGGAGGGAAACTAAAGAATCCCATTCCATGAAAGAGCAGTAAGTATTATATGATATATTTTATCCTTTGCCTTTCTTCTAGCCCCAAACCCCACACCTCTGTTATACACCGACCACTGCTATTCTCATCCTAGCCCAAAATAGAATTCCCAGTTATTACCTTTGGAAATCTCTCTGCATTAGAAGAAATCCGATGAGGCATGCATGGGTAATTTCAACTGTTGTGGAAATGAACAAATGACAATATAATTTGTGCTTGCAGGTTTTATGCCGACTGGTAATTCAATGGATCCTTTACACGCAGTAGTGTTACGCCTTATTCTGTTGGAACTTATTCTGGCTTTGAACATCGATGAACAAGTTTGTCATCTCCAAGTCTCAGAGATAAAGGGAATTATACAGCCTGGGGATGTGATGTTGGGGGGATTGTTCACACTTCATATAGACAAAGTGTATCGGCAAGTGTCATTTACTGAGAAACCTCCCGGAATCAACTGTACAACGTAAGATAATGTTACTCTTGGGCTGTTGTTGAGTAGCCTTAACTATGTAATGATGTATAGGTATGGGACCTGAATGATAGAGACCTGGGATCTTTCTGTAATTTTGACCTCCATTTTTTAAGTCTTCTAAAAAAATAATATAAAAATGTATTAAACCCCAAATAATTGTTTTGCCTCCATTAAGGATTAATAATATCTTATCAAGTACAAGGTATGGTTTTCTCATTACAAAGAAAAAGGAAATAATTTTTAAGAATTTGAATTATTTGATGAAAATGGAGTCTATCGGAGATGGCCTTCCCATAATTTGGAGTCTTCTGGATAACAGTTTCCAGATCCTATACCTGTAACTATATGCAGGCTTCAGCTATATGAAGCAAGCTTCAGCATCAAACCCTACCGACACTGAAATTAATAGTGCTCCGTGCGTACCACATATACATCTACACACATCTATACTAAACTCCACCAAAACAGTGCATTCTGATATTCACTAAATCACTACACTACTAAAATCTGAATTTATCACATTTTTAAAATAAAACAACCATGACCAAACTCCCAAACCTGATTTTTACCTTATTTATTATTAGAAAAACTCAATTTAATCGGTTTGGTTAAAAACTCTATAAAATAAAGTGAAAACCAGAATCCTGTGAATTGTTCTGGGTTTTTTCACGAATTGCTGATTGGATTTTTGGGATAATTCCAGTGCAGACCACAAAAACTTCAAAATAGGATAGGGACCTCTGCCATTGACTTATACACAAACTCAGCAGGTCTAAGGTGGCAGATTCTCAGATTCTGGCTTTTTTTAGAATAAATCCCCACAAATTTGCAATTCATCCCAAAAAAGCCTGACCAGATTCATTCGGAGTTTAGTAAATAACCCCCTGATGTTCTTTGTTCACTTTTCATCCATTGAGTCGCCATATCACTTTTTATGTGATATTTTTTTTAAAAAAAGAACACTCTTCCCAAACCTCCAGGTAAAAAAATACAGCAACGTTTTGTATTTATATTCCATAAAGAGAAAGTACTAATACCAATGTTCCCTCTAATTCCTTCTTGGCTATGTGCACAAAAAAATGATTTGGAGCACACATTTTCAACTTCTGTGCACATTTTTAAAAACTGTGTGCACAGGTCAGAATAGATGGCGTAACTACCTGGGGAGCAGGGGGTGCAATTGGACCAGGGCCTGCACCCCCGCAGGGCCCCCCGGCAGTCACGCGCCCCACTGCAGCGGCTGCAGCACTGCACGGAAGAGGGTGGGGGTGGGGCCCGGCCGCACGCCCCGCACCAGAGCCCGCCCCCACCTAGTTCCGTCTCTGATGCAACATCTTGTGTTTTCACACAAAATGCTTTGTGCGCACCACGATTTGCTTGTGTGTGCTGGTCTCAAAATGTGAGTGCACAAGCACACATCTTAGAGGGAACATTGACTGGTACCAAACCATGCATTCTTGTCCATAGTCAAACATATTTATTATACAGTTGATTTTGAACCTTTTCATTTTTAGAATTATTTGATTTAATAGCATTTTGAATACAGTCTCCCACTGATATTGTCAGATCGGCAATACATGCAGAGATTATCAGTAGCCGACAGAGATTTTCTCTGTCCGATGGTCTGAACAACGGAACAATCGCCATGATACGAAAAATGTCAGGACACTCCACACACGGCCCGAAAATCTTTGCGTCTATGACCAGCTTTATGTTCTGTCAAAAGCGTTAAGCAACAGATTTCTTTAGCTAGGGAAGAAGTAATGAGGGATTTCTTGGATGACTTTAATAATTGTTTTGACACCTAGCTAACATAATGGTAATCCACTTTGATGATTCAAAAACATTTTGCAATATGGGCTCTGTAAAAAAAGAGCCTTCCTTTTAGTATTGGATCAAACTTACAATTACTGGAAATTATAATTTTTTTTTATAATTTTGGTTAAGAAACAAACACCGTATATAATAAAATCTATAGAATGCAGTACAAATTGGATTTGAGATTGTTTAGAAAATGTTTCATGGAGGCACCTCATTTATATGTTTATTCTTTAAATCTTTCTTCAAGATTTCACTTTGAGACTTTCCAGCAGCTCCAGGCTATGATATTTGCTGTGAACGAGATCAACAGAAACCCCAATATTCTCCCCAACACCACCCTGGGATTTCAAATGTATGATTCCTGTGAGGTATTACAGAAGGAGTTGGAAGGAACTCTACAGAGTTTGTCTGGAATCAATTGGCCCATACCCAATTACAGGTGTCTAGAAGTTACCCCTCTTGCTGCTGTTATAGGTGCTTCTAGTTCAACCCATTCAATTCTAGTGGCCCATGTGCTGGGCTTGTATAGATATCCTCAGGTAAAGGAGGCAGTATAAAGTCTCTATGTACTGTAAAATAATATTGATTTATATTGTTTCTAGGGGGAAACTTTTTTGTTTATTCCAGGTAAATGAGCAACGCAAATATTTTGATGGAATACTAACTATACTTCAGTATTAAGTAAATTATTTCTTTACTATGTTCTGATCAAGGAAACATGGCTGGTGCAAAACCTTTGCAATTTTGGTGGAAAAATCTATCTAGATAGTGTATATTTACAGCTATAAAATATGTGGTATAGTCAGCACAATTCTATTAACTCTGAACTCCAAAAAATATGACATGATCTAGACCAAAGATAACATATCTACACTACACCACAGCCCTAAATATGTCTAGAGTGTTGCACATGACATTACAAGTACATACTGAATAGTGCTTCTCATGCATGAATCATGTAGAAATATTTGGGACTATAATCCATGTATGTCTTCCATGTATTTTTTTAATAAAGTGATACTTTTTTGTTTACCTGCAAAAGTTTGTAAAGCTGTAAAGTCTTGTTAATCTGCTTAAACCTTTCCTGTCTACATAAAATCTGCCTATGCATTAGATGATCTAGAGGAAGACAAAACACCCTCCTGAAGCCTCTCCAATTTGCCTAACAGAAGGAAAAAAATCCTTCCTGAATCCGAGATGTCCATTGGATCAATCCCTGTATAAACTTTGTACTAAGCTATTTCCAGAACCCTGAATTTTCTTTCTTGTTAAAAGCCATTCAAACCTTTCTTGTAGCTGTCAATGAATATTTAAATTATGGATCCCCCTAGTATTTACTGAAATAATAATCAGATATAAGGACATGTATTCATGCCAGAGCCAAAGAACAATTCATTAAAATTTTAATGAAAATTAGATTTCTCATGCTATCCCAGATATTAATCAATACCATTAGTGATGGGCGAATTTGTGCCGTTTCGTGAATTTTTCGCAGTTTCGCGAATTTCGCAGGAAATTCGTGAATTTTCCAGCGAATCGAAAGGGGAAAAATTAGCGAAACGGCGCTGGCGTCTTGTTTTTGATGCCGGCGCCCGTTTTTGACGCTGGAGCCCGGTTTTCCGATGCTGGCGTCCGTTTTGGCGAATATTTTTTTTTGACGCCGCCAAATTTATTCGCTGGCGGCGAATCATGTGAATTCGCGCCTGGCGAATAAATTCGCCCAACACTAAATACCATTTAATTATATGTGATCATTATAATTAGTCCCAATAAGCTGATCTATTTTGTAACGTGTATTTTTAGAAAGTTCCACTTGTGATATATCAACATTTAAAAATGATGTGAGATATATTATTTTAATGTGTGGGACCTGAGGGCTTCCATCATGTGGTGCACCATACCTCAAGGCTATAAAATCATTTTAGCATTAAAATAACATAATGGGATATTTTATATCAGTTACAAAATACTTTATTATTACTGAAAATAAGAGACAAATAACTGTTTGTTAAATTGAATACTGTATGGGAACTTACAGTATTAGACAACATGTTTCTGATAACAGATACCATACCTGTATAATTGTACAAGAAAGTCTGAGACAGTACTTGAGATACCTTTGATACACTCTCTGCATGAAGAATTTATCTTGACTAACAGGGTGAGTCAACTAAAAAAAATAGAATTGTTTTGTTTATTAAACACTGTTAATGCTACTTCCCTTCAGGTCAGCTATTTCTCAACCAGTCCTCTCCTCAGCAACCATAGAATATTCCCATCCTTCTTTAGGACTGTCCCCAGTGATGCCTTTCAGTCACAAGGGCTGGCAAAGTTGGTGCTGCATTTCGGATGGACCTGGGTGGGATTATTGGCAACAGACAATGACTATGGTCAGCAAGGAATTCAGTTGATAAACCAAGAAATAATCAAGGCTGGAGCATGTGTGGCCTTCACAGAGTCCATACTTACAAGTCAACCTGACCAAAATGCTCATCATATTGTTAGAGTCATGAAAGAGTCAACAGCCACAGCTATAGTTGTCTTCTCTCCTACTATTAATTTGGTTCCTATTCTAGAAGAAATGTTTATACAGAATGTTACCAAGAAGGTTTTGATTGCCAGTGAAGCATGGTCCACTTCCGCTTTGTTTTCTGATGGAAAGTTTTCAGAGATTCTTTCAGGAACCCTTGGCTTGGCCTTACATAGTGGCAGGATTCCAGGTTTTGGAGAGTTTATTGACAAACTCCACCCTTCTGTGTCATTAGGGCAATATTGGGTAAGACTTCTCTGGGAGAAATCTTTCAATTGCAAGTTCCAGGATGAGAAAAACCTCACAGATGTATCAGCAGATTCCATCAAACTGTGCACCGGTGAAGAAATTCTAGGAAATATTCAAAATAGCTTTACTGACATTTCTAGTTTAAGAGTCACTTACAATGTCTACACTGCTGTGCATGCTGTGGCCAGGGCCTTAGAAGATTTAAAAAACTGTAAAGCAGAACAAAGTCCATTCTCCAACCAGATATGCCCCAGTATATCCAATTTCATACCATGGCAGGTAATGTTTAATCTAAATGATGACCAAGCAACATGATCTCAAAGAATATAGTCTGACATATCTAATTTATGTTATAATTGCCAAACATTATGCAAAGGGTCTCCCAAAACATGTTTTCTATCTGACAAACAGTAAAAAAAATGTAAATTTTTATACAAAATACATTTTGAATAAGTGAACAATTTTTGTAAATGATGTTTCTTCTTCCTCTGTATCACTGCAGCAATATTTTTCATTTTCAACAATTTTGTCCTATTGTTATTACATTTTATATATGCCCTGACTTTATTTTTAGTAATTCAGTCACATAAATCCATGTACAGTACCAGATTTTAACATACAGTAACCTGAAAATCTGTCAATAAATACAAATATTAACTCCAGGGTCAACAGCTTTTTAGCCCATGTATGAAGTTGCCTGACAGCCTGCCTATCGTATCTGGCCAAAAAGTGGCCAAGTAGATATTGGGCAGGTTATAAAAATCCATTGGAAGAACCAATACATTATGCATGAACCGGAAATTTCAAGGTAAACTTTAGATGAAGCACCCAAATGTGCCCAGACCACATGCCACTATAATATGACACCTGTTTGACCAAATTAACACTGATTTATGTCCATGTTTGATCCCAGTTAGATTATACCCCCTTTCCCTCTAAGGCTTAGCTGTACAATGGAACCCCCCTCATTGTATCTAGGGGTAATATCATAGATGTATATTCTACAAAGTGGTATACATACAGTATGAGTTGTCTTAAAGAGTATTTGTTATACTATATGTTCATTACTTGTATAACGTCATTGACAATTATGTGATAATTTATCTGTGATTTTTTTCAATAAAGCTAAGCTTTGAGTGAAAATTCATTGGATCATTGGATAAGGGCTGCATTAGTCCTTAATGTGGTCCTCTCTTGATAGATCTGCAGTATTCTAATTATTGGCCCATGTGCTAAGTTAAATGATAGGATTACAGCTTTATGACCTTTTTTGTTCTTCCCTACGGCTCTTGTTTTACAGTCTTTTGTACTTCCCTACAGCTTTTGCAGTATATGGGAAAGGTGAAGGTTCCACTGAGCAGTGGAAGGGAGCTTACATTTGATGAAAATGGTGATCCACCAGCAGTCTATGATATTGTAAATTGGAAGCTAAAGCCAGATGGCACTATAAAACAAGTCAATATAGGCAGCTATGATGTCACTGCATCTTTTGGTCAAGTATTCTCTATTAACATAAGCGCCATCTCTTGGACTGGAGGCCAGCAGGTACAATACTATCACTGGGCAATGTTTGAAACTGAATTTTTAGATAGGGGACTACATGGAAAGTATTGTACATTGTACAGATAGTAGCAAAATAAATGTTTGAATAAATATAAAACACCAATGATGTGCCTTTAGTAGGAAAATGATGTATAAATGACCTATGAAGCTGATCTAAATGATGCTAAAATTTGTCCCAGGTTCCTCTCTCGGTCTGTAGCCAGAGCTGTTCTTCAGGTTTCAGAAAGGCAAATGTAAAAGGAAAGCCAACCTGCTGCTTCCAGTGCATTCCTTGCCCTCAAGGAGAGATCTCTAATCATACAGGCAAGTGAAGAATTCCATACCATTTCCCAGTGACCCAGTATAGAGATGGTAATTATACAAATGAATGTGCACTTTAACATTTTTTACCTGTTAGTGTTTGATCTTGCCATACTATATGTTGCCAATAAACATAAGGTACAACACAGGTCAAAGAAGAACATAGAAACATACATTTTATAGTGTTGCCTGTAAATTAAATACTGCAATATTTACCTTGGAAATGTAGTCATGTAAAAGAATGTAGGAGATTCATGGGCTGCCACTTGGACAAATTACTATTTATAATCTCTTTCAGATTCTGTTGATTGTGCTAAGTGTTCATGGGATGAATGGCCAAACTTACAGAAGTCTAAATGCCTCCAAAAGAACATAGAATATCTCTCTTATGAAGATCCTTTAGGGGCAGCTCTAGCAGCTACAGGCGTTGCATCGTTTTGGGTTCCTGTTCTTATTTTGAAAATCTACATACAATATAAAACAACCCCTATAGTGAAAGCCAACAATTATTCTTTATGTTGTCTTCTTCTGCTTTGTCTGTCCCTTTGCTTCCTCTGTTCTTTGGCTTTCATTGGTTATCCTCACCCAGGCAAATGTCTGTTACGCCAAGCTGCATTTGGCTTGATCTTTACTCTTTGTATCACTTGTATTCTTGCCAAAACCATTATGGTGGTTTTTGCTTTCATGGCCACCAAACCTGGTAGCAAACTAAGGAAATGGACCAGTCCTTTGGTGTCTTATATAATAATTGCTATTGGATTTGGATCACAATTTATCTTATGTATATCATGGTTATTAAAGGCACCTCCTTTTCCAGAGTATAATATTCAAACCAAACCTGGAATTATTATCATTGAATGTAACAATGGCTCTGCCACAGCTTTCTGGTGTATGTTAGGATATCTTGGTCTTTTGGCCACTGTAAGTTTTATTGTTGCTTTTATTGCCAGGAGGCTCCCTGACACATTTAATGAGGCCAAATTCATCACCTTTAGCATGCTGGCCTTTCTAATTGTCTGGGTGTCCTTCATTCCAGCATCTCTCAGTTCACAAGGCAAATATACAGAGGCAATGGAGATCTTTGCCATTCTATCTTCAACTTGGGCCTTAGTAGTGTGTCTCTTCCTTCCCAAATGTTTTATCATATTGTTCAGACCCAACATGAATTCCAGGAAAGAACTCATGAAGAAAACCAGTGCTCCGTTGTAGATGATAAAAAAAAAAACAAATTTTAATGTGACTTGCAACTAGTAATTAGTGTGAAATTATAGTAATCATATAACTATTTACTTTATACGTAATAATGGAAGATGTTATCCAAAATGCTCGGGGCCTGGGGTTTTCCACACAAGGACACATTTCTCTAATTTGGATCACCATAGTTTAAGTCTACTAAATAATCATTTAAACATGAAATAAGCCAGATAGAAATGTTTTTTTAAAAAATGTGAATTATTTGATTAGAATGGAGTCTATGGGAAATGGTATTTCTGTAATTCAGAGTTTTCTGGATAACGGTTTCCTAATGGGACCCATCTTATATAATAGTAATTTTAATTTACAACTTTCACTTACTACAATTATATAATAACAAAATAAATACATTTTCATGCCTTGGTGTTTATTACAACCTTTGAGGGGGGTTGTAAAAAACACTTAAAATTTTTTGAGATTTATTATAAAAACCTGGCTTTAACGAATTGTTGCCATGACAACTTGAATTGGATTATTTTGGATGAAAACCAGCACATGTCAAGAAACATCTTCAGGGACATCTGCCATTGACTTCTACAAGACTTCGACAGGTTTACAGGTTTGAGATGGAGTATTTTTGGATTAGGATCTTTGGCAGCTTTAGGGTATAATAAATCTCTTAAAATTTTTAAGGTTTTTTTCTCTAAAAATCCAAGTATTCCCCTTTAAAAACTCAAGCAGCGATATTTGAGGTTTAATAAATAGGCCCCATAGAGTCTTGGACGTCACAAAGGATGGACTGGCCATATTGAAACTGACAAGGTTTATTCATTCCTGGTGAGGTCTGATCCATATTTAGCATATTTTTCATGTCTGCCAGCCCTGTGTGCACCACGGAATAATCTCCACCTGTGCCATAATGAGTATTAAACAGTGTATCCATCAGTTTACACTTATGTACCAGGATGTTCACCAGGAGGTCTGTATCCACAACAGTACTATGTACTAGAACCATCTAGCACTAGCAAGTAATGGTTAAATAGGTCTGAGAGATTCTTGTACAAGCACACACACAACAACCTGGGTACAATGACACATACACAATGTTGTTAGGCTATATGTACTGTAGTAATAACAAGACATAGTCAACATAAAAAGGCAAACTACTGTAAGTTCTGCTTCCAGTAAGGATGAATTATGTCTTAGTTTAGTTCAAATACAATGTACTGTTTTATTACTACAGAAAAAAGGAAATCGTTATCTAATATCTGGATTATTTGGATAAAATGGAGTCTATTGGAGATGGCCTTTCCGTAATTTGGAGCTTTCTGGATAACAAGTTTCCAGATAATAGGTCCCATCCTTGTACAACCAGAAACCCTTTGTCTGTTTTTTGAGCATTTTTGCATATACTACCCCTCAACAGCCAGTAAATAGGATCCCTGAATTATAGTTCAACAAAAGCTCGAGGCCTACAGGCTGAACATCAACCAGAGAAAAATTCTAGGAATAATTTAAAAATGAAACAATAGGTGATACAGACTATTACCGAGTGCATTTCCATTCCTAAAATAACACTGTTATGCATCTGCAGGTTAGTTTTGTACAAGGCATTAGACCAGGAGTCCCCAACCTCCACATGATCTACAATTCATTTGAAAAAGAGTTGAGGAACAAAACATGTATAAAAAAGTCCCTGGGCCAGAGTCAGGCTAGGGCCCACCGGGGCTGCTGCCTCAGGGCCCCCCTCCGTCCCTCCCACCTCATGTGTGCACATGCGCACTGTGTTTTTGCCATGACCAGAAGAGCAGGGTGCGGATCTGGGCCAGTGGGGCCCACAAGAGCCAGGGCCCCCCAGGGTTTTTTTCCTGGTGTCCTGCTGGCCCAGTCTGACCCTGCCCTAGAGTACCAAATAAGAGCTCTGATTGACTATTTGGTAGCCCCTATGTGGACTGGCAGCCTACAGGAGGCTCTGTTTTATGCAACCAAAACTTGCCCCCATACAAGAAATTCAAAAATAAGCACCTGCTTTGAGGCCACTGGGAGCAATAACTAAGGGGTTGGTGAGCAATAGTGATAGGCGAATTTTCAAAAAATTTGCGAAACGGCGCAGACGTCTCATTTTTGATGCCGGCATCCTTTTTTTTTGACAAATTTTCGCCAGTGAATTTTCACAACCGTTTCGCGAATTTATTTGCCAGCGGCGAATCGCGCAAATCACTAGTGAGCAACATGTTGCTCCACAAGCCACTGGTTGGGGATCACTGCATTAGACAAAATAATATTATCTAGCGGCTAGATAATATTATTTTGTCTAATCAGTGATTCTAGCCAATCACAAAGCTCTATTTTGTCCTTGGCACTTAAAGGGTTACATTACTGCGGGTTTCTGTATATTAAACAAAACAGGAGCTGTATAGCAGAAGAATCCCTCTGGTCCACTGATGAGTAATCAGTAATTTCCACTTAAATTAAAAATAGGTCCCAGGAACAATGAGAAAATGGGAATATTCTGCAGAGAATCGTTTTCGGTAACCTTTAAACAGAATTGTCTCCGATTAATTCCATATAAATATTGTGCTGTAGAACAGAAATGCCTGAACTAAAATTAATCACATACTGATGCATTTTCTGCGAAAAGAGACCTGTTCATTGCAAGACCTTGAGTAAGTAGGTTGTATATTACATTCGCTCACTGCTCATAAAATTATACACCCGCCTTCAGAATTAAATTAAAGACAGTATATGTTTATTCTTCTACCATATACCTAAACTATCAACTGCTTACAGTGCAGACACTCACACACACATATTTGTTTTATATGATTAAATTGTAGTGACATAATGTAAAAACATAATCTTTAACTTGCACTGACATTACACTGAGAGCTGTCTGTGCTGCACCTAGTCATGATTGTGTAGTTTCAGAAATTTTAGATTTATTTTTAAAATGTGTTACTCTACAATTTTGTATGAGATTGTACTTTTTTTTGCATTTCTAAAAACATTAAGCTACCTATTTATTAACATGTGGATTTTTTCTCTAAAAATGTGTGTTTTTTTTCAATTTCTCTAAAACTCTAAAAATGTGATTTTCAAGTGTAAAACCATGAAAACTCTATGAGGCCCATTTACTAACAATTTCATTTAAATTTTTTCACGAATCTCTAAAATTTCATGGTTTTCCTAATTTATTTTAAAGATCCTATTGGACCATTAAATCAAATTGGACTTTTCAAATTCCGCTAGGAATTGTTTGAAAAACTCTACTTTTTAGAGGCTTTTGAGGTATTCATAGTTAGCGTAAATTTCCATTTGTACTTTTTTTATTCAGATCTTTTAATAAATGTCATGACGTTCATAGTTTTAGACTTTCTCATTTTAGTAGTGGTTTCAAGAACCTCTAAAACAGCTAAATTCCGACCTTTGATAAATAGGCTTCCACTACAAAACTTCTCCAAGTAGTTGAGGTCCTACAGAAGTCACTGGGAACTGTGCTGATCCTATTGGACATTATTTTTAAACATTCAAACTTTTAGGGTTTTTTGGAATTTTCTTTTTTAGCAATTGTCCAAAAAACTTTTGGAGGTTTTAGAGGTTTTTGTATTTATATTTTATTCCATTTTCATATTTTAGCACATCGTTAAGCTTTTTTTTGTTCAGACTTTTTATATTAGAAAATTTTATTGACTTTCATGGCATTTATGGTTTTAGAGAAACAGAGTTTAATTGCCGTTTCAAAAAGCTCTAATACCACTAAAATTCCTCCTTTAATGAATGGGTCACCCAGCTTTAATATTTTTTGTTTTTGTGGAAATACATATCTTAGAAGATATTACATTTTTATTTTAGAAAATGATTTTCTTAAAGAGTTATTGGATTATTTCAGTGCCATAATTATATCAGCAGGAAAAACTAATTTTGGTTGCAGAAGTTAAAGTAAGACTTTTTCCTCAGGACAAAAACATACAGTATTTACGTATAAGAGAATAGAGGTAACCTACACATTGACACAAAGTACCATTGTTTCTACTGTCTGGGATTTATTTTTTGCAGTGTACTGTTGCACATGTTTACTGCCAATAGATGGCATGAATAGACTTAAAACCTACAACATGAAAAGTGTTTATCATGAATAATTTAGAGCTCTAATTCTTTTCTTTTTTGTTATATTTTGTAGGCAGGGGAAATTCGTTGGGGATTGGCAATACACATTTTAAATTTGTGTAAATTGAATACAAATTTCAAAAAGTATAATTTTTGCCATTTTGCGCCTTCTTAATAGTTAGTCAATTTTGTATTTATAAATTAACCAGGATTTCATATTCTTTAGAAATGCATCCTTGGTGGTTATTTTGCCCCTGCTCTAGTTCTAAAGCTGTGCAGTTCAAGCATCGGTACAATACAATCCAGTTCACATTTTAATCCATGCAGTGAGGGGTACATTACCAAGTATATTTCAGGTATGTACATGTTTTCATATTATAACAGATTTGTTTTTTTATCATGTATTTCTAAAGTTTTCTGAAGTTGGGGTTAATGCGTGTATTTGCTTACAGGTAATTCCCTGATAGATAAAATGACGAGAATTGTGTATACAGCACTTTGCCATTTCATCCTGTTCCGTCCTATTCTGGCTTTATACTCCCAGGACCAAGCTTGTAGGCTCCATGTCTCAGAAATGGATGGGATTTTCCAGCCTGGAGAAATCATGATTGGAGCTTTGTTGCCTCTTCATATTGATAAAGTATATTACCCTTTGTCCTTCAGAGAAAAACCTCCTCAGATCAACTGTACACAGTAAGAAGGGACCCTTACTTTTTACGAGGACCTTGTAATAATATTTTGCTTGTTTTGGTCAAAACTGATCTCATATGCATGTAAAATACCTGGCCAGTAGTGATGGGCGAATTTATTTGCGAGGCACGAATTCACAGTGAATTTGCGTGATTCGCCGCCAGCGAATAAATTTGCGAAACGCCCGCGAAAATTTGCGTCAAAAATTTGCCGGCGTCAAAAAAATTTTTTTCTATAAAACTGACGCCGGCGTCAAAAATGAGATGCCGGCGCCGTTTCGCAAATTTTTCGCTGTTTTGCAAATTTCACGTGAAATGTGCGAATTCTCCGGCGAAGCGAAACAGCGCAAATTCGCCCATCACTACTGGCCAGTTCTCCCATAGATCATCCTGAACAATAGTTAATAGTAAAAACTGAATGACTGCACTTCCTAACCCCTATAGAAATAAGTCAGGAGGTTCAAGACCATAGTTAAATACATTGAAACTATAATTCAGATCAGCTAGTAAAATCACATTTGGGTATAAATTGTGGCGGTTATGTGATTTAATTATCATTCTCATTTTCTTCAAAGATTTCACATGGAGAACTTTCAGCAGTTCCAGGCCCTCATATATGCAGTGGATGAGATCAACAGAAACCCTGACATTCTTCCCAATACCACCCTTGGATTTCAAGTGTTTGACTCGTGTAATGTGTTACAGAAAGATTTAGAAGGCACTTTACAAATCTTGACAGGGTACAATAGAGTTATCCCCAATTATGTCTGTCTACAGAGTATTCCTCTAATTGCTGTCATCGGAGCTTACGTTTCTACGCCATCAATTATGTTGGCTCATATTCTGGGGCTGTTTAGATACCCTCAGGTGAGGAATAAGAAGATGAAATTTTATCACCTTTCATAAACACTTGGAAGTTTTTGTTTCTATTTTATTTTACCCAACACCCTTCTCTAAAAAGAAGAATGCAGAAATATAAGTATTACCAACTATAACTGGATTTGTAAGAGTAATCAAATAAATCTTGGGAATTTTCCATCATACAATGAACTCATCAGGTTAAGTCAATATTCACCATCACACCATTCACCATCCAACAATTTCAGTTTGGATATTTTTCATAATTACATCAAGTGATAGTAAATAGTCCCTCTTTACAATGTTTATTTACATTTAAATTCTATTACATGTAAAGGCATAATTGTATTTACCAACACAATTGTCTTCTTGTCCAAGCTTATTGTCGTCTTGTCTTTAAACAAATGGGAGTTTTTTCTATTTTCTAAAAAACCTCAAAGGAAAAAATGTCTAGCTGAAACTATTTAGCCATGCACGGCATACGCACATATCCATATTTATGGAGTAGTTCCTTCATAAAATAACAGACACATACAGATACATTAACAGAGCACTGGTAAGATTTTACATAACATGATTTCATGCAAATTAAACTAATGTGGAGGCCTATTTATCAACAGTCTCATTTTAGTGGTTTTAGAGGTTTTTTAAACCACAAATAAACTTTCTCTAAAGCCACAAATGTCATGGAATTTATTGAAAGATCTGAATATAAAAAGTACTTATGAAAAAAAGCACTAATAAATACACTTTGATAACCTCAAAAAATTGAAATTTTTAGGAGACTTGTTAGTTAAAACATAAAAAAAAAAGAGCTTTCAGGGTTTTTTACACTTAGGGGCAGATTTATCAAGTGTTGAATTTAGAATTTAAAAAACGTTGAATTTTGACCAACCAAAATTTATTAAAAAAAATCTTTTTTGGGGATGAATGGACCGTATTCGTTCAAATTAGTCTGAATTTGAATTGTACCTATTGAAGTAATAGTGCATTAGAATTGTATGAATCAAAGTTTTTCCCAAAAAAAACCTTTGACACCAAATGGGTTCTAGGAGGTCCCCCATAGGCTAAAACAGCAATTCGTATAGGGGCAGATTTATCAAAGGTCAAATTTCGAGTTTATGGGAGTTTATAAAAACTCCCATCAACTCCCATAATCTTGAAATTTGAAAAAAAAAGCACCAATCAAATTTATAAAAAAATAGATTTTTTTAAAAAAATGGATTAATAGGAATAGGAGCTGCAAATTCACTCGAATTCAAAAAAAAAAAAGTAAAAATTTTTTCGAATTTTTAATTCAAAAGTCCACCAACGATTCCAAATTGATTGTAGTTGGTCCCCCATAGGC
This sequence comes from Xenopus petersii, assembly GCA_038501925.1. Classification (NCBI taxonomy): domain Eukaryota; kingdom Metazoa; phylum Chordata; class Amphibia; order Anura; family Pipidae; genus Xenopus; species Xenopus petersii. The sequence goes on from CM076676.1 coordinate 152,765,148, forward strand.
TAAAACACCAATTTGACAGATTTAGATGGTGAATAGTTGAATATGAATTCTTAATGGGACAGTACATGATCATTTTCAAAATTCGCATTTCAAATTACACAAAAATAAACTCAAAATTCGAATTTAAAACTTCAAATTTTCAATTCGACCCTTGATAAATCTGCCCCTTAATTTTTATAGTTTTAAAGAAATACATATAAAACCATGAATTTTTAGCGCTTTATTAAAAAAGAAAAACATTCAAATGTTAGTAAATAAGCCTCATAGAATCTTCTTAAAACTTGAAAGAGAATGATAAAGGTTCTGCAAATAATCTATACTATTTCAAATATTGACCATATTATAAAGAATTTATTTTACTATCCAACCTATCATTTTCAATAGTTACTATGTATTTAGGAAAACCAAGTGTAATGTGTTCCAACAGGTCAGCCATTCCTCAACCAGTCCTCTCCTGAGCAACAAGCAAACGTTCCCCTCTTTTTTCAGGACAGTTCCAAGTGATGCTTTTCAGTCGAAAGGAATGGCAAAGCTAGTGCTGCATTTTGGTTGGACCTGGGTGGGTTTATTGGCTTTAGACAATGACTATGGTCAGATAGGAATTCAGTTGGTCAAACAAGAAATTACTAAAGCTGGAGCATGTGTGGCCTTCAGTGAAACCATCATCATGAGTCAACCAGACCGTAATGCTAAACATATAGGTAAGGTCATTAAGGAGTCAACAGCCACTACCATAATTGTCTTCGCCCTTCCTATTGATTTGGTTCCTATTCTGGAAGAAATGTTGAGACAGAACATAACTGACAAAATGCTTGTTGCCTGTCAAGCATGGTCCACTTCCAGTTTATTTTCTGATGGCAAATATTCAAAGATTGTATCTGGCACTATTGGCTTGGCCCTCCACAGTGGAAGCATTGAAGGGTTTCGAGAGTTCCTTAACAAAGCACACCCTTTCCGGGGTGTAGCAAAATACTGGCTTAATCTACTTTGGGAGGAAACTTTCTCTTGTCAATTCATGGATAAAACAAACAGCACAGGCCCACAGGAAGTGCCTGTAAAAAAGTGCACAGGAGAAGAAAGTCTAGAAAACATCAATAATAACTACAATGATGTCCTAAGTTTAAGAAGAACATACAATATATATAATGCAGTACATACCGTTGCCAAAGCTTTGGAAGACCTGAAAAGCTGCAAGAATAGAGATGACATGTTCTCAGACCAGAAGTGCAAGGATATTTGGTATATTAAGCCATGGCAGGTAAAAAAAAAATAATATAACAGAATGAAAAATTGCTCAATTTCTTCTATTCTTCTGAGCCTAACCATCATCATCATCATCATTTATTTATATAGCAACAGCAAATTATTCAACATTAAAACAAGAAATATACAAAACGTTAACAAACTGGGTTTATAGAGGTAGACTACTTCCTCTAATTAAATGATATGGTCAAATGTATGTGGACACTTTCCTGTGCAACATATCATTTCAAAATGAAGGGCATTAATATTTGGTTTGTCTTTATCCATTCTGGGAAGGTTAGCATTACATGCTGAAATGATGTTAGTGGAATTTTATTCCTTTCATACTTAAAAGCTTGGGCACCAATGTTGAGGAGCAGGCCAAGCTCACATTCAACTTTTGAATTGATCCTACAGGTTCTCAGTTGAGGTTGATATCAGGACTCTGTGCAGGTCAGTCAAGTTATTCCTCTCCAATCTCTTACATCATACAAGGGGTCATGAGCCTTAACAAAACTGTTTCCACAAATTATGAAACACATTTTGGTTATGTAGTGTATTATTTATACCCAAATAATTTCTGGACAGAGCCTGTTAAGAATTATAGTCCCATGTTCAATGGTTCAAAAACGTTTTGGGCAGGTGGAATAAAAATGAATGTCTGCATAAACTGTTCTAGTCCCTTATACAGAAATTCATATATATTCCATATATATTTACGTCAAAAATTATTTTCCAATTATTTGAACAATGTAACTATTTGGAGAACAGATATGTATTTTTTTATTTTGAATTCATAAAAAAGTGGGTGGTGTTAGTGATGAAATACATTGCATTTATTGCACATGTAAATATATAAATACAACAAATCTGGTAAGTGAAAAATGATATATGTTCTTAAATTATTAGACTCTTCTCAAACTTCAACCCTTTAGCTTTTAAGGTATATTAAGAAGGTGAGGATCATGTTGAACAGCGGCAGAGAGCTTTTCTTTGATGAAAATGGAGATATACCTGCAATCTATGACATTGTTAATTGGAAGTTGAAATCAGATGGTACCATAAAGCAAGTTAGGGTCGGTAGTTATGATACTACAGCATTTTTTGGTCAAGTCTTCACTATCAATGCAAGTGCTGTCTCATGGGGCACAGAAGACCAACAGGTAAATTAGTGTTTTCATTTTTAAGAGTCAAACGTACCTTTATTTGCAGTACATTAGACTGATTTACTAACACAGCTGCTAAATTGCACTAGTTATCTATAGCTACAAATCATTAGTAGTGGAGGCCTATTTATGAAGTCGCAATTTAATGGTTTTAGAGGTTTATGAAACCACAACTAAATTCATTTTCTCTAAAACCATCAATAAACCGTCATAAAAGATCCAAACTGAAAAGAACGAATGGGAAAAGTCACAGAAAAGTCATGAAGACTGCAACTTTTCCAACTTGGCACACAATTACTCATATTCGTATTGACACACAAAAGTCAGCATTTTGGCTGGAGTATATTCAGATTCAGAATTGTCATGGTTTTGTTGCATAATAAATCCTCAAAAGGTCACGCATAATAAATCCTCAAAAATTGTGCTTTAGTGTGGATTAGTCTACTACAAGTTAGAGAATGAAAGCAAAGATCTTGTGGTCTATGGCTATGGTGAACTGTATCGCCTGTGTTAGTAAATCTGCCATGAATCCCCATGTTTGAAATATGGGCTGATGTGCCACTAGCTTTAAACATTTCTACTTTCACTTTGCTTTTCTTATATGATTTATGTTCAAACCAGCCACAATTCATTGTTCTTTAGTGATGGGCGAATTTGCGCCCTTTCGCTTCCAGGAAAAATTCGCGAATTTCTTGTGAAATTCGCGAAACAGCGAAAAATTCGCGAAATGGCACCAGCGTCTCGTTTTTGACGCTGGCACCCGTTTTTGACGCCGGCGCCCATTTTTCCGACGCCGTCACCCGTTTTTTACGCCAGTGCCCGTTTTTGACGCCGGCGTCCATTTTTTCGGAAAAAATTTTTTTGACGCCGGCGAATTTTTGACGCGAATTTTTGCGAATTTATTCGCTGGCGGCGAATCGCGCGAATTCGCCGCGAATTCGCGCCTGGCGAATAAATTCGCCCATCACTATTGTTCTTCCATTCAACACTTAAAGGAGAAGGAAAGGCTAAAATGAATCACGCTTTATCAGAAAGGTCTATATAAATACACCCGTTAAACCTCAAAGTAATGCTGTTCTGAGTCCTCTGTCAAAAGAAACGCCACATTTCTTTCCTTCTATTGTGTACTCATGGGCTTCTGTATCAGACTTCCTGTTCTTAGCTTAAACCTCCAGGGCAGGGCTTGAGCATGCTCAGTTTGCTCCTTCCCCCCTCCCTCCTCCCATCCCTGCTGTAATCTGAGCTCAGAGCTGTAAGTGAGCAGGGGGAGACTCAGGCAGGAAGTGATGTCACACCAAGTTTATATGGCAGCTTCTATCCTAAACAGAGACAATGTCTAGAGCTGTTTACTCATGTATGGTAAAGCATTCTGTAGAATAAATATAGCATTCTAGCTTCCATTATTGTGGCTAATCTGTTGGCAATAAACTGTCTTGGAGCTTTTCTTCTCCTTTAAACTTTTGCAACTGGTAGCAATGTTAAAGGTCAATGAAAGCTTTGCTGGTGGGTTGCCAATTTCAAAGCACCCTCAGTGACTCTAATCACTTAGACCTACCAGAGGACAGCACTCCTTTTAAGTGATGGCGAATTTGCGCCCGATTCGCTTCAATGAAACGGAGCATAATTTGCGAAACGGCGCTGGCGTCTCATTTTTGACGCCAGCAACAATTGTTTTTTGACAATTTTCTCAGGGGTTTTGCAAATTTATTCGCTGGTGGCGAATCGCACAAATTTGTTGCGAATTTGTGCCTGCCGAATAAATTCGCCCATCACTACTCCTTTTCTATGATAAGAGCACTGTCCCACGATAGTTCCTAGCAGGCTGCTGCCATCTTCCTTTAACTAGCCAGACACTATCCATGTGGATATTTTGATATATCTCATGCCCATTGCATATGCCCCATGTCTTAAAGCCTGACACAGGGGATGACTGGGTAGGATGGGGACAATGGCTGAGGCCCACTCTGTTTTTTAATGGAAGATGAGCACAGAGACACTTGATTAGATTAATTGTGGAAAGTCAAATTGGTGCCTCTGGTTACTCTTATTTCCATACTCTTTGAAACATAGTGGCTAATCTGAATTTTTTTCTCAGATCCCATTATCAGTGTGTAGCCAGAGCTGCCCCCTAGGTTTCAGGAAAGTGGCCATAAGTGGGAAACCAGCATGCTGCTTCCATTGTATCCCATGTCCTCAAGGAGATATCTCCAATCTTACAGGCAAGTGACAGATTCATTTTTTGCCCCAATATTTAGCCCAAGCTTGGAGGAGTTGGTTATTTTCACATATGTATACATTTTATGGATGTATATTTACATAAGGTGCCAATTTGCAGTAACAAATAGAAACTGATAGGCAATAAATTTAAGGGTTTATAGGTACAAATAACAAATACATTTCATAGTTTCATAGATATTCTTTGTATATATACGTGTGTGTGTGACAGCATAACATCTAACAGATGAGACAACTCCCAATTTGAAACTTTCAAAGAGCTACATGACAACTATTAATACTAACTCCTAGGACGGGCACTAGACAGTATATTATGTAAAGGAGTATCATTAGAAATAAACTTTTATTTCTGAAAATGTTACAGTCAGGTTACTGTGGGAAAGTGTACTTCTTGGCACTTATGTTGGAAATATTAAGATGCTTCCAATATTTTACTGAAATAGTATAAAAGAGGGCACATATATTCAATTCTTATTTTGATAATGTGTTTTAGATTCTGTTGCCTGTGTCACATGTTCATGGGATGAATGGCCTAACCTGCAGAAAACTAGATGCATCCATAAGACCATAGAGTACCTCTCCTATGAAGATCCTTTGGGAGCAGCCTTGGCAGCTACAGGCATTTTATCCTCCTTGATTCCAGTTTTAATCTTAAGACTTTTTATTACTTATAGAACAACTCCTATTATAAAAGCAAACAACTACTATTTAAGTTGTCTTCTTCTGATATGTCTGTCTCTCTGCTTCCTCTGCTCGTTGGCTTTTATTGGTTACCCTCAAGATGTAAAATGCCTTCTACGCCAAGCTGCATTTGTGTTGGTTTTTACCCTCTGCATCTCTTGCATTTTAGCCAAAACTATATTGGTGGTTCTTGCTTTTATGGCCACAAAACCTGGTAGTAAACTGAAGAAATGGACCAGTCCTTACATGCCCTACATGATAATTTCATTTGGCTTCCTTGTGCAGTTTATATTATGTATAGTATGGTTGCTAATGTCACCACCTTTTAAGGAATATAATATTCAGCTTAAACCAGGACTCATTATTGTTGAATGTAACAATGGCTCTCCCATGGCATTCTGGAGTGTTCTCGGATATCTTGGTCTCCTGGCCACCACAAGTTTTATTGTTGCATTCTTAGCCAGAAGGCTCCCTGGAAACTTTAATGAAGCCAAATTTATTACTTTCAGCATGTTGGCATTTCTCAGTGTCTGGTTGTCTTTCATCCCTGCATCTCTCAGTGCACAAGGCAAATATATAGAAGCAATGGAGATCTTTGCTATCCAGTCTTCTAGTTGGGCCTTAGTGGGGTGCATGTTTATACCAAAATGCTTTGTCTTACTCTTCAGACCCTCCATGAACTCCAAGACACAGCTTATAAAGAAAGCCAGTAGTAAAATAAAGGCCAATTATTTTACTTGAAGGACATTTTTACCAAAAATATTTACAGCTCTCAGATGAAAGAATGGCTACAATTATTAAAGTGGACCTGTTACCCAGACACAAAAATCTGTATAATAAAAGTACTTTTCAAATTAAACATGAAATCCAATTTCTATTTTTTATCAAAACAATCATAGCTGTTGTAAGCTCATTTAAAAATCTCAGCTGTCAATCAAATATTGTCTGCCCCTCCTCTATGCCCTGGGCAAAGAGGCGGGGCAGACAATTTCTTTCACTTTCCATTCAGCACTTCCTAGATTTTACTGCTCTCCACATATTCCCCCATTCTCTTTAGCATTTGACTGGGCATGGGGATGGACATTGGGTCCCCAATTCTGGTGCACAAACAAGATTCTGAGATGATACAAGGCTTGCCTTAATAACAGTGTGCACAAAATGGCTGCTGCCTACTTGCTATCATTTTGAAATCCCAGACTGAAGGAAGCAAGATTCAAATAATTTATATAGTGTAATTAAAGTTCATTTTGCTTGACTAATGTGATAAAAGAGGATTTTGAATATTTTTTTTGGTGACTGGTCCCCTTTAAGACTAGTTAGTTGTGTTGTGTCAAATCTTACTTGACCATAGTAGATCCTACAACAAAAATCGGTCAAAGATTTTTGTATGTTAAAATGTTTTTGAAAAAGAAAAATGCATTAAAGAATTGAATTCAAAATGACATATATGTTTCGTTTGATGTCAATGATTCATTTGTACTAGGTGGATCTTGGTTAAGCTGTCACAGGTTGACTATATTGCTTAGCTATACCCAGTACCTAACTCTTTTATCATATATCCTTTAAAAGAAGCCCAAGGGGCAGTTTAATGGCCCTGGTAAAGATTCTCAATTTTGCTCTTAGATTGTACAGAGAATAAACATAGGCATTCCTCTTGTAAATGAGAGGTCCAAGACTCGTTGCTCATATGGAAGGAGTAGGATTATTTATGTTATGTGCATGTTGTTGGTTCTAGTTAGTTACCAGGTGGCGTTATTGGGTAGGGAAAGTCCCCAGGGACGTTCTATAAGAGATAGATCAGGTAACAACTTCCTCTTTGGCTGCCATTTTGTTTACAGCAACCCCTCTGTTTTGTTGGGAAGGGGAAGTCTCCAGGGAGAAGTTATATAAGGGAACATGTTCTTCTTTGCATAAAAGGAAGATAAAATAAGATTTTTTCCCCCTCTGAGGCAAATTGGAGATGCTTTAAATGGGGTTTTTGCCTTCCTCTTGATCAACTAGCAGTTAGACCAGTGATATATATATATATATATAAATTTAAAAGGCTGAACTTAGTGGACATGTGTCTTTTTTCAAAATGTGACTGGGTCACGCAGGTGCTGTTGATGGGCGCTGTAGCTTAGTTGGTTAAAGCGCCTGTCTTGTACACAGGTGATCCTCAGTTTGACTCTCAGCAGTGCCTTCCCTCTTTGCTTTAGCCATGACCAGGTCACCTAAAGCATGCCTTCTGCTCAAAAGTCTAGGGCTGTTATGCAAGCAAATGTCATCCACTTGGGATCGCATCTGCCTGCCTATTTAGCAAGGGCCACATTTTTTATCAAAGTGGAGGACTGTGGCCTTGTTCATTTAGGGGCTTATTTATTAACACTGGAGAAAAATATCACCAGTGATGTTGCCAAGAGCAGCCGATCGGCAACTAGATTTTAACAGTTAGAAAACAAAAGCAAAAATCTGATTAGTTACTCTAGGGGCAACATCAAGGATGATGTTTGTCTCCATGGTTAAGAAACATGCTGCTTAGAGGCACCACTTGAGTGGTGGTAAATGGAACATTTTCTAATTGGACCAGTTTTGTTAGTGGAGTACCGCAGGGCTCTGTACTAGGTCCCTTGCTTTTCAACTTGTTTATTAATGACCTGGAGGTGGCCATTGAAAGTACTGTTTCTATTTTTACAGATGATACTAAATTGTGCAGAACTATAGGTTCCATGCAGGATGCTGCCACTTTGCACAGTGATTTGTCTAAACTGGAAAACTGGGCAGCAAACTGGAAAATGAGGTTCAATGTTGATAAATGCAGGTTATGCACTTTGGCAAAAATAATATAAATGCAAGTTATACACTAAATGGCAGTGTGTTGGGAGTTTCCTTAAATGAGAAGGATCTTGGGGTCTTTGTAGATAACAAGTTGTCTCATTCTGGGCAGTGTCATTCTGTGGCTACTAAAGCAAATAAAGTTCTGTCTTGCATAAAAAAGGGCATTAACTCAAGGGATGAAAACATAATTCTGCCTCTTTATAGGTCCCTGGTGAGGCCTCATCTGGAGTATGGGGGCAGTTTTGGACTCCAGTCCTTAAGAGGGATATAAATGAGCTGGAGAGAATGCAGAGACTAAGTGCAACTAAACTGGTTAGAGGGAAGAGTTAAATTATGAGGGGAGACTGTCAAGGTTTGGGGTTGTTTTCTCTGGAAAAAAGGCGCTTGCGAGGGGACATGTTTACACTTTACAAGTACATTAGAGGACATTATAGACAAATAGCAGGGGACCTTTTTACCCATAAAGTGGATCACGTACCAGAGGCCTCCCCTTCAGACTAGAAGAAAAGAACTTTCATTTGAAGCAACGTAGGGGGTTCTTCACAGTCAGGACAGTGAGGTTGGGGAATGCACTGCTGGGTGATGTTGTGATGCTGATTCAGTTCAGGGCAAAAGAAACATGTCCAACCGTAATGATCACCGGTGATGTTGCTAAGAGCAACCAATCGGCAACTAGATTTGAACAGTCACCTACAAGTTAGAAAACAAAAGCAAAAATCTGATTCACTGTTTAGTCAATATTATCCATGTACGCATTTCTCATTTGTTGCACTTGGCAGCCCACTGCACTCAGGCGCTGTGACTTAGTTGATTAAAGTACCTGTCTAGTAAACAAGAGATCCTGAGTTGAAATCTTAGCAGTGCCTTGCCTCTCCCTTTCTGTCAAGCCCGGCCAGGGTAAGGTGACCTTTAGTTGCAATATCTCTGACTAGCAGCTTTCCTGCGGATAATGTTGGGATGGTGGGCAAAAGAAACATGTCCAACTGAAATGACTGCTGGAAAACTTCAAAGCAATAGCTTGCTCATGTTCCAATTCAAAGGAATAGCTGAGGAATGTCTAGGTGTCCCTTTGGTTGACCTTGAACAAAGAGTTCCCTTTTTCATTTGTAGCACACTGAATTTACAGGCAAGAGAACAAGAAGTTGTGGAGCAGGACATCAGCATTCTTATTTCTCATTCTGCCGGCAGCTGCCCAGTCAACATGGAGCCGCTGTGGTTTAGTTGGTTAAAGCGCATCTCTTGTAAACATGAGATCCGGAGTTCAACTCTTGGCAGTGCCTGACTCATTTGCTTAAGCCACGGCCAGGTCAACTAGAGTGTTCCTTTGACAGTGTAGTCATGCCCCTTCTTTGAGCTTGCACACCCCTTGATGCTCAAAAGTCCTGGCTTTTTTGCAAGCAGACATCACCCTCTTGGGATAGCATATGCCCACCTACCGAGCAAGGGCCACTTTCTATCAAAGTGTAGAAATCAACACAATGTGGATTCTGGTGCTGACAGTAGGCAACATGTGGAACCTAGAGCTTTGATGGAGGTTTGAGAGTTTGCCAAGGTATCCAGAGAGCAGCTAAACATCCCTTCATACATAGCCTGTACATAAAAAAAATCATATACAGTATATCGGGTATATTTAAGATACATTTCATGTGCAATAAATGATGGACAAAGTATTTTAATTAAACAGTTTTTAATAAGTCATAGAGAATAGGGACAGATTTACTAGTTCCATTATTTTCATTACTATAGGTCAGTTATTTTCATTATATAGGTCAGTTATTATCAAGTTTTTTTAAGAGATGGAAATATTTTTCCCACTTATGAAAGCACCTTATTTCCCCCATATTGTGTTTTTAATAACCCCATTATTTACTTGAGCACTTATGAATGTTTAGCAGTCAGTGTTATTGTATTTCCTTCCTAACCCCTATCCAGTCATGTTCCCTTTTGATTATTGATGTTTGCTTATTGTATATTGCTATTGGATAATTGCTTTATGGAAATGTCCAGCTACCTAATTTATGCACTGATACAATTAATTAAATCTTATTCCAACACACGTGGAGTTTAACTGGGAAATCTAATTGGCAAAATACAATGGCAATATAAATATACAGTAATTTGCCTCTGAGTTCGAACTAAGTCCCAAGGATCATCATAATCAGATAATTGTCTGCTGAGAATTCTCCTTTGCTGCCTTGGGACAGAGAGGGTGTCAGTTATAAATGCTCTGCCACAGTCTACATGACACTTAAAATGATTCATGCAAATTCCAGCTTGGTTTATCACATAAAAGCCAATGTTCAGCAAAGGAAGGGAACCAAAACAAATCCATTCAATGAAAAAGCAAAACAATGAGATACAGTGAGTATTGTTTGATACTTTGATATTTTATGATCTTGACTACAGCAAACATCTACAGTAAAACTTAATTGTATTCACTAAAATCTAGCTCTCTCCTTTCTCCTCTGTTATAGAACCTTTACAGTTCCTCTCCTAGCCCTTACTCCTTGCATTCCCTTATTATTTGCTGTCTCTACTATTTTGCTAATGGCCCTTCACTGATGTATCTTCTCTGCTAGACCAGCATTGTCCTGTCACTTGTGTTCTGGTCCAGGTGTGTGTTGCTTTTCTGTGTATTTATCAAAATAGTGTCCTGGACAAATTACTAACTGTATCCATTGCACTCACAGGTATTTTCCTGGTGCATAACAAGATGGCTGGCAGTATTTATGCAGCATTTTGGTATTTGATCTTGTCCTACCCCATCCCAGCTATGTACAGCATGGACCAAACCTGCACGCTCCATGTACCAGAGATGGAGGGGACATTCCAGGCTGGAGATATAATGCTGGGGGCTTTGCTACCTCTTCATATTGACAAAGAGTATCACCCAGTAACTTTCAGAGAAAGACCTCCCAATATCAATTGTACAACGTAAGAGGGGCTTGTGGTCTTTTATTCCCTGTAATGGTGTGGGGGGAAGTGGGATAATTACATGTTCCCTCATATCTTTAAGCACCCTCACCTGATGCCTTATATATATGCCTAATATATATTCCCTGCAGCAGGGAGGGTACTGTCCCATAAGTGTTTGTTTAATAAGTACAGAACAGTTGTGGTCTCCAGCAGTGCCCTCACAAAGAACATTATAGACTGGGATTGCCAAATTGGAATTGTTTACATTGATAAGATGCTTAAGGTAGGTTGTTATCACAATGAATAGATACTGTATAGAGGAGACCATTCGACAATTGTAAATTGTTTATAATTGTGGTCAATAGAGGACCTTTCCATAGACCTTTCTTAAGGTGGCCATACATGGAGAGATCAGCTCGTTTGGCGATGTCGCCAAATGAGTGAATCTCTCCCCGATATGCCCACCTTGAGATGGGGGATATCAGGCTGATCCGATTGTGGGCCCAATGATCGGATCACAACGATGGGTAAATGAATGGTCGGATTGCGGGACCGCATCAACGAACAGATGCAGTCCGTGATCCAATGGGATTTTTAGTCACGTCTGATCAACATCTGGCCGACTGGCAGATATCGATTGGGGAAGCCCGTTAGAGGGACCCATACATGGGCTAATAAGCCGCTGACTCAGTCTGTCAACAGCTTTTATCGGCCCGTGAATGCACAATCCACCTAACTAGTCTGTTTTATCTTCTTTTAAGATTTAATGTTGAGAATTTCCAGCAGCTCCAGGCCCTGATATTTGCTGTGGGGGAGATCAACAATAACCCCAACATTCTTCCAAATATCACACTTGGATTCCAAGCCTATGATTCCTGCAACGTGTTACAGAAAGATTTGGAAGGGACTATACATGTGTTGACAGGATATAACAGGATTATCCCTAATTACAGGTGTCTTCAAAATATTCCTATTGCTGCCATTATAGGACCCTACACTTCCACCCACTCAATTCTACTGGCTCACATCCTTGGTCTATATAGATACCCCCAGGTAAAGTATGACTAGAGAATCTTTTAGTACTTTATGAAGTGCTACTATGTTGCATAAACTCATCTAACCATGTTAGCAGAAACATCTGAATCATAAAGTGTCCATCCCGACTCTCATTTGCCTTGAAACAAGATTTAACTTCAGTTCAGTACAAAGCTAATATTTTTAAACTGTTCAATTAGAATTAGATCTAAAACTCTAATGATTGTTTATTTTTTTAAATAGTATCTCCCAATACTAGTGCTATAGTATCCTGACAACAGATAAGATCCTAGATTTTAAATTTGAACTGGTGTTCTTTGAATCTGAGCTGAAACCTCCACCCTCTACTGGGTCTATCAGCAACTAAAGTCGTTTTTAATAATCATTTTAAAGTATAAACCTGTATAAGCAACAGTTGCCAGAGAAGATTTATTACACACAATTGTATGGACTAATTGTGTGGACCATCAATTCAAAAAGATCAATTGTCTTGAGCAAATCTTTAAGACGTATATTTATTTTGTTTCAACAAAATTGCAAATTACTCTGGAATATAGCTCAGACTACTCAATATGCATACATAGGAAAATGTCTAGGTCAAAGGCACAAGGTATATAAAGGGACAAAGGTATATAAAGATATAGCTCTTTGACATAGCCCATTTGCTAATTTTAATGGAGAGTTTTTGGAGACCATTTTTCCAAAACCATGTGGCATTTACACATTCAAGATTGTTTGACCAAATGTCTGTGTTGTATTTCAACAGGTCAGCCATTTTTCAACCAGCCCTGTCCTAAGCAACAAAAGAATGTTCCCTTCTTTCTTCAGGACTGTCCCTAGTGATATATTTCAGTCCCAAGGATTGGCAAAGCTTGTGCTCCATTTTGGTTGGACTTGGATTGGGTTGTTAGCCCTTGATAATGATTATGGTCAGCAAGGAATTCAGCTGGTAAAACAAGAATTAATAATGGCTGGAGCGTGTATTGCTTTCTCTGAGAATATCCTTATGAGTCAACCAGACCGCAATGCTCGTCATATAGTGAATGTCATTAAGAAGTCAGAAGCTACTGTTATAATTGTCTTCTCCCTTCCTGTTGATTTGGTGCCTATCTTAGAAGAGATGTTGACCCAGAACATCACTAAGAAGATTTTTGTTGCCAGTGAAGCATGGTCCACTTCAACTCTATTTTCTGATGGCAGATTTTCAGACATACTTACTGGCACCATTGGTTTAGCTCTCCACAGTGAGCTGATTCCAGGGTTTGGGGAATTCCTCAACAAGTCTCTTCATTCCATGAATTGGTTGAAATTACTGTGGGAGAAATTTTTCATTTGCAAATTCCCAGGTGAGGAAAACCTCACCATTAGTTCAGAGACTCCAATAAAAGTGTGCACAGGAATTGAACATCTACAAATCAATGATGCCTCCAGCTTAAGAGCCACCTACAATGTGTACACTGCTGTACGTATTGTGGCTAAGGCTTTGGAAAATCTGAGGAACTTCAGTGAGGCACTAGACGTGTTCTCTTGTGCAGAATGTGAATATTTTAAACCATGGAAGGTAATATCTCACAAGCTGTATTAGATAATGTTTAGATTTAAAAAAATGGAGCAGTGCACAAATTAAAGGGCACATGTTGGGCAAATATATTATCCCCTACCAAAGGTGCAGGCTAATATAGCCCACACTCTGATTGGGGCTAACATTAGTTTTTGTTTTTTGCCCCCTGCCAGCGCTAAGCCACCCGCACCGGGAGGTCCTGGGACAAGTGGTCATGTTGGGGAACATGCATGCGCATAATGAGTGAATGCCATGACTTGCTCATTATGTGCATGCGCGTGTCATCAGAAGCACATTATGCACAATGTTCTGTATACAACATGGCTGCTCCCTCCCGGTGCAAGTGTCCCAGTGCAGGTGGGGTCAGTTTTTAAAAAAAACCCCAAAAACTACTGTACACCCAATCTCTATTGCTGGCTCTATTAGCCCACATTTTTGGTTGGGTATAATATTTTTGCCTTTAAGTAAGGTACAGAAGGACTGAAATAGGGGAAGGGACCAAGGTAACCAGGGTGGTTGGAAAAGTGTGAGGTAGGACAAAAGAAAGGGAGGAAAAATAGAAGAATAGCAAGAAAGAGACACATTTACAAAATAAGAAAGACAGGATGGCAAGGAGGATTGATATAATACATTTTATATAAATAATGGATACTATTAATAATTATTGTATGTACCTTTATATTAAATACTATACCACAGCTTCTTTGTATAAACCACACATGACCTTTCTCTCTCAGATTTCTTACATTAAATAGATATAATTTAAGCATATTGTTTCTTTAATCTGAGGTTGTAATTCTTTCTTCTAATCTACCTTCTGAATAGCTCTTAGAGTATATGAGAACAGTAAGGGTCATGCTGAGCAGTGGAAGGGAGATTTTCTTTGATGGAAACGGGGACCCGCCAGCAATCTATGACATTGTGAATTGGAAGCTGAGCCCAGAAGGCACCATAAATCAAGTTAAGGTGGGCAGTTATGAAATAGCAGCTTCATTTGGACATGTCTTCAGTATCAACACAAGCTCCATCTTTTGGGCTACTGGTGATGAACAGGTATGTTCATCATTGTGAAAGGCCATATTTGATTTCTGCAGAACAAATGGCTGTTTTTAATGTATATCTGACTTTTTTATAGTATATTATCTAGCATATTCATACAAGATTAGAAACAAAGCCATACATTGACCACATATACAAATATTTTCAAAAACAAATCAGCTGCCTCATATTTCACCTTTTTTGAACACTGCTATACTTTCAATTATTAGATTGCAAACCAAGTTATTGATAATAATGTCTCCCAGGTTCCTACCTCCATCTGCAGCCAGAGCTGTCCCCCTGGTTTCAGGAAAGTGGCCATCAATGGGAAACCATCGTGCTGCTTCCAGTGTATCCCGTGTCCCCAAGGAGAGATCTCCAACCATACAGGCAAGCCTATGTCTCTGTCCAGAAATCTGTAGCATGGGCCAATTTCTTATCACTTGATGGACATGGCAGATACTGTGACACTCAGAATTGGTCATTGTGCTTATAAGACTCAACACCTTTAAATAATATTTAGTAAGAAGGCTCAATTTATAGTCTAGCCAAGAAAGGGCCATATGTGTCTGCTCATCCATAGAGAGATAAAATACTTCTTCTTGGTTCTGTTACTGTTTGTCAATGCCTATCTATATATTTATCATCTATCATCTACCTGTTTTCTTTCAGATGCTGTAGATTGTGTCAGTTGTCCATGGGATAAATGGCCAAACCTACAGAAAACTAAATGCATCCAAAAGAACATAGAATATCTCTCCTATGAAGATCCTTTAGGGGCAAGTCTGGCCGGTACTGGCATCACATCATCTTTAGTCCCTGTTGTTATTCTGAGACTTTTTATAAAATATAAAAACACACCTATTGTGAAAGCCAACAATTATTCTCTTAGCTGTCTTCTTCTGCTGAGCCTGCCTCTCTGTTTTCTCTGCTCTCTGACATTCATTGGTTATCCTCAGTCTGTGAAGTGCCTTCTGCGCCAAGCTGCTTTTGGGTTGGTATTTACCCTCTGCATCTCTTGTATTTTGGCCAAAACCGTTATGGTCGTTTTTGCATTTATGGCCACCAAACCAAGGAGTAAACTGAAGATACTGGTGAAACCTTTTGTGTCTTACTCAATTATTTCTATTTGCTTTCTCTTACAATTTATTCTGTGCACGGTATCTTTGGTAACAGGTCCTCCAATCACTGAATATGACACACAAACAAAACCTGGAATCATAATTGCTCGATGTAGCAATGGCTCGTGTTTAGCATTCTGGAGTATGCTTGGGTATCTTGGTCTACTGGCTACCATTAGTTTTATTGTTGCATTCTTAGCCAGGAGGCTCCCTGACAGCTTCAATGAGGCCAAGTTCATCACATTCAGCATGCTGGCCTTTCTCAGTGTCTGGGTGTCATTTATTTTGGCATCGTTCAATGCACAGGGAAAATATACTGAGGCAGTGGAGGTCTTTGCTATCCTTTCTTCGAGCTGGGCCTTGGTAGCATGCATGTTTCTCCCTAAATGCTTTATCATGTTGTTCAGACCTGCTATGAACTTTAAGAAGCAGCTTATCAAGAAGGATATGTCATTTACCACTCCAAAGTAGCCATGGTTGCCAAAAACCTACTGTATCAGCAGCTCTATGGTATGTACTGCAGAACTAAAAGGCTGTGCTGCCGCTAGACTTCAACACCATCAATTCTCAAACTGCCTCCAACCACTGCAAACATCAACTAAATTCTTGCACATTTCAGCATCACTTTACAGTTCTTAAAACATATAAAAAAAATAAATAGATAAAATCAAATATATTTTTGGGTGGGTTCCGTATACTTGCTGTCAAAATAAAAGTATTAATTCCTAATACTATGCAAATGAATACTGTACTGACAAAGCTACACTCACAAGTGCGAATGTCTTAACAGCGAATGTCCATCACAGATACATTGTAACATAGTAATTTGAGACCTAGTAAGCAGGGGATGTACCTGTTCTTAAGTTGTAGTTGTTGCTCCAATCAGGCCTGGATTTGTGAAGAGGCCACAAGGCCTGGGCCTAGGGCAGCAGAATTTCAGGGAGTCGCATGCTGCCCAACCACACTCACATTGGTTCAGAAACACTGGGGATGAGCAGGAGATACAATAGATTTTTTAAAACTCCTGTGTGCCAATCACCATTGCTCCGGTCCAAATGATGAGTGAATAAAAGGGAGGGATCTGGGGTGACGAATGACAGTGGGCCTAGGAGTGTGCTCTATGTAAATCCGGCCCTGGCTCCAATTATCTGAATGGTTCCATTTTATCATCCAAGGAACAGGGTTGTCAAAGAGAGGATAAGGGAATAAAAGTCAGCCATAAAAACTAAAAAGTTAAGATTGCAGATGGCGGATGCAGTTTCTTACTCTCATCAGAGAGGTGATAGAGTCAAGAAACTCCTGAGAAAGGAGGCTACTTGGATTCATGACCTGGAGGCGCTAGCCCCATCAGTCTTAAAGGAACAATTCAGTGTAAAAATAAAAACTGGGGAAATAGATAGGCTGTGCAAAATAAAAAAAGTTTCTATTATAGTTAGTTAGGCAAAAATGTAATGTATAAAGGTTGGAGTGAGTGGATGTGTAACATAATAGCCAGAACACTACTTCTTGCTTTTCAGCTCTCTTGGTTTACACTGACTGGTTACCCTGGTTACCAGGCAGTAACCACTCAGAGACTTGGGGGGGGGCACATGGGTCATATCTGTTGCTTTTGAATCTGAGCTGAATGCTGAGGGTCAATTACAAACTCACTGAACAGTTATGTCCCATGTGGCCCCCCCTTATAGTCACTGACTAACTCAGAGTTAGAGAGCTGAAAAGCAGGAAGTAGTGTTCTGGCTATTATGTTACACATCCACTCACTCCAGCCTTTATACATTACATTTTTGCCTAACTAATTATATTAGAAACATTTTTTTATTTTGCACAGTGTATCTATTTATTTACCCAGTTTTTATTTTAACACTGAACTGTTCCATTAATAAGGAATACAATTTACATGCCACTTTACAGTGATATTGGGTTTTAATTTAGGTTTTATCATCATTTTTACAGATACTAATTATTTATGGTACCATGGATGATATGGACAGGCACGTGCCTTTTGTCAAATTGCTACAGTTGTTTGTAATGATCTATTTAATTGTATATATTAATTATGCTATTTATCTATTTAAATTGTATCCATTGATTGTGCTATGTAATATGTATGTAATAGATGCTGCTGTTACTTTGCGTTTAAAAGTGAAGTTATGTTAATGTATTAGATGGAAGAAAGGCCAAAGAGCGGCCTGATATGTCACTGTTTGTCTATGATCCAAGCCATGATTAGACAATAAAGTCTTTTTAACCTCTGGTGAGGAGCTGTCCATCGATAAAGTGTTTTTTCAATGGTGGTTTGTGGCTACATTGGAACTTGCAGCCAGATCCAGTAGGATATTTATGCTGACTTGGAATTCCATTTTACTTCCTTCCTTAAAGGCAAGGGTAACCGTAACCAGTAGTTCCTACGCCAGTAGAGGGATTTAATCCCATGGGTCCCTACAAAAGGATATATTTGCACTCATGGAATATGAGACTCTTGAGATGTATCGGTACCCCATACTCTATCTGAGTTAGAAATGTACCCCAATGTTGATAGAGTAAACTAAAACCAGTCCTTCAGAGCTTTCTCATGGATTGTACCCCATCCAGCCCTTAGCAAAGATGATACCCGGGGCAGATGATTTCAGATAATACCTCAAGTGGTGGACTCACAATACCATACCCTGGATATTCCACCATGAATATAAAAATGACATGCTGAATAATACAATATACCCTCACTCTTAGCTAAGAGGAGGTTTATCAAAATTAGAAATGTATCTCGATTTATCTTTCAAAATCTTGGCAGCAAGAAATGTCAAGGAATATTTCTGAAATGTTTCCATTCACAAGTAAGTACTGTTTGTCACTTGGATATTTTAAGCATGAAAGTACCTAAGAAATTCTTTATTGCAAGCAGTTTACTTATCTTGTGTAAATACATCTAGGGCTTTGTTCTTAAATTACAGGATTGATATTGTGCCCCCAGATTGGTTACACTTGAAGCTGAGAGCCTCTACACTTTGATCTTACATGATAGAACTCATTATATTTCCTCCAAGATCTTCCCCTGTCCCTCAGATATCACTCACCGTAAACAACACCACCTTTCATTCCACCACACAGACTGCCTAGGAGTCATCTTAGACTCTCATCTGTCTTTTTCACCACACATTCAAACACTTGCAAAATCTTGCCGTATTCAACTGCACAACATTGCTCGAATACGACCCTCAGTTTGGAATCAACTAAAACACTGATTCAGTCTCTCATCATCTCCCGCCTTGATTACTGCAACTTACTCCTCACAGGTATTCCAACAAATCACCTTTCACAACTCCAATCTGTTCTAAACGCGGCCGCTAGACTCATTCATCTAGCTCGCCGCTCAACATCAGCTGCTCCCATATGTATGTCCCTTCACTGGCTCCCAATCTCTTCTAGAATCAAATTCAAATTACTTACACTCACATTCAAGGCCCTTAATAATGAAACCCCTCCCTATATTTCATCTCTAATCTCCAAATACTCTGCTTCACGAAACCTTCGCTCTGCTTCTGATCTTCCCTCACTTCTCCTCTGGTCACTTCTGCCCATTCTCATCTACAAGACTTCTCTCAGGCTTCTGCTTTTCTCTGGAACTCTCTGCCACAAGCTGTCAGACTTTCTCCTTCTTTCCAAACTTTCAAGCGCTCCTTAAAGACCCATCTGTTTAAAGAGGCTTATTCTATGTACCTTAATTAATCATTGCTGTATCAAAAATGACAAAGTGTTTATATAATCCTCAATTGTACCCTAACCTTTTAGTTTGTAAACTCTAATCTCTAGGTCCTTCTAACTCTATTGTACTCTGTAATCCTTGTTTTTTATCCACCATTTATTCCCTGTTTGCTATAACTGCGCTATATAAATAAATGATGATGATGATGATGATAGGGGATGTGGAGGCTCTCTGTGTCCAGTTAGAGAGAGATGAGGCTCTATGTGGCTTGCTAAGGCTAGTAATGTGTAAAAGAAAACGGATCCGCACACACACCGATTAGTGCAGTCGGGGATTATCCCCTTTTATTCAGCCACCAAACATCAACGTTTCGGGGGGGAACACCCACCCTTCATCAGGATACAATTATTTGTGCAGTCACCCATTTAAACCCAACTTCCCACGCCTTCTTTTCCCATCATGCAGTTTGCCATAAAAATTAACCCTTATGTGGGATACAAGAAATTCGACCTATATATAACATACAATAAAGCAATCAATTTGGTACAATAGTCAACAAAATGGTCTTTTTCTTTCTTAAAGTGCCCACGTGCAATAATTATTATAAAATATGGTATCAAAACATTATTTTAAACAACTTTTTTTTATAAAACCACACACATTAAACTAGGGATGCACCGAATCCACTTTTTTGGATTCGGCCGAACCCCCGAATCCTTTGCTAAAGATTCGGCCGAATACCGAACCGAATCCGAACCCTAATTTGCATATGCAAATTAGGGGTGGGAAGGGGAAAACGGTTTTTACTTCCTTGTTTTCTGAACAAAAAGTCACGGGATTTCCCTCCCTAGGGTTCGGATTCGGTTTGGCTGGGCAGAAGGATTCGGCCGAATCCAAATCCTGCTGAAAAAGGCCCGAATCCTGGCCGAATCCCGAACCGAATCCTGGATTCGGTGCATCCCTACATTAAACACCATATTGCAAAAATCCATATGTTGTATTATACTACCTTACTGCCCTTGGGATTTTCTAAGAATCCTTAATATTATATGTGATCATTCAGCAGTTCTTATCTGTAAGAAATGAATAAAAACATACAAGAAGGTTAAAAGCAATTTTTCTCTCATAAGAAACACGTATAACTAAATTTCTCGTTAAGGCCCTTTGGTGTGAGTGTTTTAAGCTGCCAAATCCAAAAGGCCTCCTGTCTCAACAATGACCTCTTATCTATTTCACCTTTCTGCCTGTGTATAACCTCTAATATTTGCCATCTGAGTTGAGAAATGTTATGTTTTGCTTCGAAAAAATGTTTCGCCAGGAGGGTTTCCTTTTTAAATTTCTCTTTCTCATTCTCTTTTTTTTGGCCTATAGTAGCCCCTTCTCCCTTCTCTTCAGGTTTATAATTCCTTATTCTGCTCTTATGTTCATTCATCCGGGTTTTAAACGCTCTGGAAGTCTGTCCCACATAACATTGGCCGCACGGACACTTTAACAGATAAATCACCCCTTCAGTGTCACACGTAGCGTATTGTTTTCATTTAATATCGTGACCCATAGTGGGGTGTTGGCAAATTTCCCCTTTAATGACTCCATTACAATGCCCGCACTGAAAGCATGGATATGTGCCTTTCCTGTTAGATATTGGTTTCTTTATCATTTTTCTAAAATCAGTTTTAGTGAGTCCATTAGCTATAGTCTTTCCTTTTTTATAGCTAAAAAGGGGTTTATCATCAAAGAGTTTACCAAAGGTTTTATCCCTCTGTAAGATCGGCCAATGCTGTAATATCATTTTTCTAATAAAAGCAGAGTGTGGGCCAAAAGTAGTTACACAAACCGTATTTTGTTTTTTGTTATTCATCTCTTTTTTCTTAGTTTCCAAAAGTTCTTTCCTGTCAATGCCCATGACTTCACCCCTTATAGCCTGCAGGTCCTTTCCCCCATAACCCCTCTCTTGGAATTGTTGCACCAGCCTTTTCGCTTGACTGTCATACAATTCATTAGAAGAGGTAATTCTTCTGGCACGTATGAATTGACTTTTAGGCAACCCTCTGGTGACCCCTACTGGATGAAAACTATCTTTCCTCAATAGGTTATTTCTATCTGTCAATTTCTTATACAGGTCTGTAATAAACCTTCCTTCCGAAAATGTCACCTGCACATCTAGATAGTTAACCGTTAGGGGGCCCTTAGTCATAGTGAATTTTATGGTGTCATGTATTCCATTTAAATAGATGAAGAAGTCAGATAATATTTCCTCACTCCCTGTCCATATCAGAAACATATTGTCCACGTAGCGTTGCCACATGGCGTCCATGTTGCTTGTACACTGGATGTTTTAATACATGTGTATGTTCAAATTGGTGCATGTACATATTCACGTACGCGGGCGCCATGTTTGCCCCCATACTTGTTCCCTGTATCTGTAGATAGAAATCAGAATCAAAACGGAAATAATTCCGTTTGAGGATAAGTTCCATACAGTCACATAAAAAGTTGACTTCATGCATGGGCAATTTTTCTTTAGTCAAATATTCTCTACAGCACTCAATCCCTTCGTCATGCCTGATAGATGTATACAGGTCCTTGACGTCAATTGTGCACAACATGGGTGCACGGGCGTCTATATTGACCTCATTCAAAATATTCAAAAAATGTGTAGTGTCTTTGAGACAAGTATCCAACTTGGGCAGGATCTCTTGCAGGTATGTATCAACATAAATTGCTAGGGGTTGCAACAGTGAGTCTACACCGGAGACAATAGGCCTTCCTGGGGGATTAACCAATGTTTTGTGAACTTTGGGTAATAAATAGAAAATTGGTACCCTTGGATTTTCTTTCACCAACAGACCTATCTCCGGTGTGATACTCCCTGAGAGACAAGCTTCATTCAAAAAAACCTTAATATCAGTTTTCAGTCTGTCAGTGGGGTCAGACTCCAATTTACAATAATGGTTGGTATTGGACAACTGCCGTTTGACCTCTGTGAGATAATCATCTGTATTAACAATAACTATTCCTCCCCCTTTATCTGCCTTTTTAATAGTAATACTTTTATCGTTTTGTAGATTAGACAATGCTTTTCTTTCATTGTAAGTAAGATTATTTGTTTTAGGCACCAAATATGCCTGTAATTCTCTTTCAATATCACTATAGACCATATTGGAAAAAGTTTCAATGGAAGCATTGTTTACTACCGGATTAAAAGTACTACGATTCTTCAATTTGCTATACGTCAACTCCTTTTTGTTTCTGGGCCATATCCCCTTATTTTTATCCATAAATAACATTTTTAACTTGAGAGATCTCACAAATTTGAATCGCTACAAGCAGGAGAGAGCCCAGCAGCCAAGTCTTCTAACTCTTTTTTATCCCTCACAGACACACAAGGAGAGGACACAGGGGGAAGAATGGCAGCAGGACGCCCCAATACACGCCAAGGGACAACAGTGGCTGGAATGAAAGAACCAGGGGACAAGAATTACCATCCAAGAAAGAGGAGGTAAAAGACTTGGTTATCAATTTATCATCTAAGACTTTAACCCCACATGAACTGACTGTATTGAATAAAGGTCTAGGGTTTGTTCCCACAGCTAAATGTTCAAATTTGTGGTACAGATTGAAATGTTCAAATTTGTGAGATCTCTCAAGTTAAAAATGTTATTTATGGATAAGAATAAGGGGATATGGCCCAGAAACAAAAAGGAGGTGATGTATAGCAAATGTGTGGACTCACTGTTGCAACCCTAGCAATTTATGTTGATACATACCTGCAAGAGATCCTGCCCAAGTTGGATACTTGTCTCAAAGACACTACACATGTTTTGAATATTTTGAATGAGGTCAATATAGATGCCCGTGCACCCATTTTGTGCACAATTGACGTCAAGGACCTGTATACATCTATCAGGCATGACGAAGGGATTGAGTGCTGTAGAGAATATTTGACTAAAGAAAAATTGCCCATGCATGAAGTCAACTTTTTATGTGACTGTATGGAACTTATCCTCAAACGGAATTATTTCCGTTTTGATTCTGATTTCTATCTACAGATACAGGGAACAAGTATGGGGGCAAACATGGCGCCCGCGTACGCGAATATGTACATGCACCAATTTGAACATACACATGTATTAAAACATCCAGTGTACAAGCAACGTGGACGCCATGTGGCAACGCTACGTGGACAATATGTTTCTGATATGGACAGGGAGTGAGGAAATATTATCTGACTTCTTCATCTATTTAAATGGAATACATGACACCATAAAATTCACTATGACTAAGGGCCCCCTAACAGTTAACTATCTGGATGTGCAGGTGACATTTTCGGAAGGAAGGTTTATTACAGACCTGTATAAGAAATTAACAGATAGAAATAACCTATTGAGGAAAGATAGTTTTCATCCAGTAGGGGTCACCAGAGGGTTGCCTAAAAGTCAATTCATACGTGCCAGAAGAATCACCTCTTCTAATGAATTGTATGACAGTCAAGCGAAAAGGGCTTGTGCAACAATTCCAAGAGAGGGGTTATGGGGGAAAGGACCTGCAGGCTATAAGGGGTGAAGTCATGGGCATTGACAGGAAAGAACTTTTGGAAACCATGAAAAAAGAGATGAATAACAAAAAACAAAATACGGTTTGTGTAACTACTTTTGGCCCACACTCTGCTTTTATTAGAAAAATGATATTACAGCATTGGCCGATCTTACAGAGGGATAAAACCTTTGGTAAACTCTTTGATGATAAACCCCTTTTTAGCTATAAAAAAGGAAAGACTATAGCTAATGGACTCACTAAAACTGATTTCAGAAAAATGATAAAGAAACCAATATCTAACAGGAAAGGCACTTATCCATGCTTTCAGTG
Source organism: Xenopus petersii (assembly GCA_038501925.1). Classification (NCBI taxonomy): domain Eukaryota; kingdom Metazoa; phylum Chordata; class Amphibia; order Anura; family Pipidae; genus Xenopus; species Xenopus petersii. Next base: position 152,789,529 of record CM076676.1, read on the forward strand.
CGGGCATTGTAATGGAGTCATTAAAGGGGAAATTTGCCAACACCCCACTATGGGTCACGATATTAAATTAAAACAATACGCTACGTGTGACACTGAAGGGGTGATTTATCTGTTAAAGTGTCCGTGCGGCCTATGTTATGTGGGACAGACTTCCAGAGCGTTTAAAACCCGGATGAATGAACATAAGAGCAGAATAAGGAATTATAAACCTGAAGAGAAGGGAGAAGGGGCTACTATAGGCCAAAAAAAAGAGAATGAGAAAGAGAAATTTAAAAAGGAAACCCTCCTGGCGAAACATTTTTTCGAAGCAAAACATAACATTTCTCAACTCAGATGGCAAATATTAGAGGTTATACACAGGCAGAAAGGTGAAATAGATAAGAGGTCATTGTTGAGACGGGAGGCCTTTTGGATTTGGCAGCTTAAAACACTCACACCAAAGGGCCTTAACGAGAATTTTAGTTATACGTGTTTCTTATGAGAGAAAAACTGCTTTTAACCTTCTTGTATGTTTTTATTCATTTCTTACAGATAAGAACTGCTGAATGATCACATATAATATTAAGGGTTCTTAGAAAATCCCAAGGGCAGTAAGGTAGTATAATACAACATATGGATTTTTGCAATATGGTGTTTAATGTAGGGATGCACCGAATCCAGGATTCGGTTCGGGATTCGGCCAGGATTCGGCCTTTTTCAGCAGGATTCGGATTCGGCCGAATCCTTCTGCCCAGCCGAACCGAATCCGAACCCTAATTTGCATATGCAAATTAGGGGTGGGGAGGGAAATCGCGTGACTTTTTGTTCAGAAAACAAGGAAGTAAAAACTGTTTTCCCCTTCCCACCCCTAATTTGCATATGCAAATTAGGGTTCGGATTCGGTTCGGTATTCGGCCGAATCTTTAGCGAAGGATTCGGGGGTTCGGCCGAATCCAAAAAAGTGGATTCGGTGCATCCCTAGTTTAATGTGTGTGGTTTTATAAAAAAAAGTTGTTTAAAATAATGTTTTGATACCATATTTTATAATAATTATTGCACATGGGCACTTTAAGAAAGAAAAAGACCATTTTGTTGACTATTGTACCAAATTGATTGCTTTATTGTATGTTATATATAGGTCGAATTTCTTGTATCCCACATAAGGGTTAATTTTTATGGCAAACTGCATGATGGGAAAAGAAGGCGTGGGAAGTTGGGTTTAAATGGGTGACTGCACAAATAATTGTATCCTGATGAAGGGTGGGTGTTCCCCCCGAAACGTTGATGTTTGGTGGCTGAATAAAAGGGGATAAACCCCGACTGCACTAATCGGTGTGTGTGCAGATCCGTTTTCTTTTACACATTGGTTGCTAAGGGACCCGGCCGGGTCAACGGAAGGAACGCACCACCAGCTTGCAGGATTGGTGAACTACAGGTGTGCGGTAGGAGAATTACATTGTAATCATGTTGCTAAGGCTAGTGACACAAACTAAGATTCGGGGAGATTTAGTCACCCAGCGACAAATCGCCTCTTCTTCGAGCGACTAATCCCCCCTGAAAAGCCTTCTTGCTGGCTAGATTCTAAATCGCTGGCGGGATGGCACTCGGATCGCTTTTTATACCTTTTCATTTTCTAGATCACTTTATGTACAAATTGGGAGCAAAGGTTGTTTAAAGGGGTGGTTCATATTTAAGTTAAAGGACCAGTAACATGAAATGTTTTTTAAAAAAAATTCATTAGTATACATAGAAAAATCCCACCAAGACAAATAAAACTTTAAAATCGCAAAGCCTTTATTAAGAAATAACTTACCGAAACTCCGTTTCCGCTCCTCTTCAGAAAAGGCGACACTCCATTGTGTGTCACTCGATTTCTCCTCCCTTGCTATCTCCTATAAGGAAGGCAGGAAGGAGAAATCGAGAGCAGCACAATGGATCACCCAATTGCTTTCTGAAGAGGAGCATTGGGGTATAATAAATCTCGAAAAAATGTTAGGTTTTTTTTCCACAGTAAAAAAAAGCTAGAATTCATTGAGTTTTTAGCATACAGACTTTAATAAATAACCCCCTAGATGTGGTCAGGGGTCACTAGCTCAGTCCCTCACACAACTTGCACACAGGTTAGACTAGCACCCAGCACTATTTTTGTTACAAAAAGGACATACAAGATATAACAAAATATTTTATAAAACAAAAAGCAAAAACATGGAAAACATATGCTTAATGCAAAATTAGGGTTGCCACCTTTTCTGGAAAAAAAATACCGGCCTTCCTATATAATTATTATTTTTCCCTATTAATAACATAAGGATAAACCATAATTTTTACCGGCCAGGCCGGCAAAATACCGGTCAGGTGGCAACCCTACTCAAAATGTTAAATTTCCTGGTCCTGGAGGCGAAAGGAAACCAACTGGATAACCTCCCACCAAAATGGGACCTTCTAAGTAAATCCAAAGCTTAACCAGAAAAACTGTCTATTTACTAATGATCATACTGATAACTTCTTAAAGGAATATAGTAGAGAGTTGATATAATATTCATTGGGCATCAATTTTACTCCTTATTCCATAGATACTAAACATCAATAATGTGTGACATGACCCTGCCCAGAAACTCCCTTCTGATAAACCAAGGGCCAAACCTAGTCATGTTTGGACTCCTTTGAAGCTAATGTGGCATTGACTCCATTACCAGTTTTTTATTGCATTGGTACAACATGTATGTATTCTGGGATGATAAATGTTCTTGGGTTACATTATATTGTGACCTCAACATCACCTACCCTCCCATGGATTGGCCCCTATCAGTCAGTTATCAGCCAGAACTCAAAACAGGACACCACAGTTTGTGATCCCTAGACACATGGCTGATTCCAGACCTTAGTGACCAGAGGTCTATTAACTATCTTTTTCTGGTACTAGAAGAATTGCTTTTGAATTCTTTGGTTTGCTTTATTAACTCTTACAGGCCTGTATCATCATCATCATCATCATTTATTTATATAGCGCTGTCAAGATACGCAGTGCTTTATCATGACAATATGCCCTTTATTTTACACCACCATCACACACACAGTTCCACCTTCCACTGCATGAAGCTGAGGGAGCCCGTGGCTGTGACTAAGAACCAGATTTGTTGTCTGTGTGGGACATTGAGGAAAAGCCAGGAGGCTAAGAAGTTCACTCAAAGACTGCGAGGTCTGTATGTAGATAATGTATGTAGATAATGGACTGTTTAAGTTTGTTTAAAAAGGGGAAAATAAACTGCTGTTTTCCTTGAAGAAGCTGTGTGTCCCTGTCTTTCAGCTCCTTTGTCTTATGCTGCCTGTCTACCATTAACTAAATCCCCCAAAAGTTACATGTGCAAGCAGCCAGTTTGCCACACATCCTACAGAGGCACACGCTACATTTAGACATGTTATCGAGGTCTTCATCTTGCTAGGCCTTAGTAGTTTGACGATGTATTTGATATTTATACTCTTAAGAGCCAATACGAACACTGAAGGACATGTTGCAAGGAAAGGTTTAACACATTCTTGAAAATATTTTTAGATGTGTAGATAATATTGAGAATGCTGCTGTTGTATGCCAGTGATAACCGTATGGTCATCAAGACCAGATCGTGAGGACTAAGACGTAAGCAGGTTATTGGGGACTTCAGAATACAAACCAAGAAATGTCAGGCAAGGGTGTAATCCAGAGATGAGGCACAGGTCAAGGCAGGCAGTGATCAAGAGTATTCAGGTACATGCCACAGTCAATAATCCAGGAGTTCAGAAGAACAAGAACTCACAGCAAGATGGGCTTTATATTGTAGACCATAAGGTGATGATGTCATGGTGTGGTGTTAATAACGAGAAATATTGAAAACTATGACCCCACCATCAATACCTACCGGGACTCACAATCTCACTTTCTAGTTCAATTGTCATTTGTGTATTTGACATTGCATGTGAAAACTTTGGTTTTAACAGAAATTGAATTTTATACTATTTTATACTATTTATCTATCTTTGTGAATAGTGAACTCTGATTTTACCCCTGGAGAATAATGCCTCTAAAGGTATTAATGGCAGTAGCCTTGTGTCTTCTCAGCAGGCTTTCAAATTCTGTTACTGATTAACCTGAAAGACAAAACACTGTCAGCAAGTCACAATATGTAACACACCTTGTGTTGCACCATTGCATGCATGGGGCCTCCTACTAAAGTGTAAAAAAAAATGAGGGTGTGCAATCTATCTACTTTTTATACTCATTGACATAATTTAATTGGTCAACATACAGGACCCAGGATTTGTGTTTTACATAAAATGGCATCTAGTGTGAGCTTGTGTAGTACTTGAGTAGGGACACATAGGTTTAATAGCCCCTATGGCTTTATTCCCCTACCAGTGCCTCATTTCCTTGTTGCTGGGTTAAAACCCATGTAACCATTTGTATTTATTTACATACCCAGTTCATTGGCCCGTAGGTTGATGACCATATCCTGAATCACTGTAACATAATGCTTTGCAGTGGGAAGTCCTTCCTCTTTGGCCTGCAGTAGTTGATCTGGCTGGATGTCCATTGAGCCTGGAGTCAACAAGGCCCCAGAAGTGTTAGGCCCTAAAGGGACAACCATTTTAGAGAAGTCAGGGAACAGGGACCCTGTGAACGAGGTTAGCTAGTGTGCAGGGTAGCCACTGTTATAGCACTCTCTAGGAGAGTGAGTCAGTGAGCTTAAGTTAGCAAGAGCAGCTTTAAGCTCCATCAAGGAGGATAGATGGGAGTTATACTCCCCCAGGCTCTGCTTGCTCTTCCCCAGGCTCTGTTTGCTAACCAGAGATCCAGCCCAGGTAAAGCTGCATGTTATATACACCTGGGCAGGGAACTTTGGTACAAAGATTGTGAGGGGATGGCGGCAACTACTCGCTACTGTGGGACATGTGGACAGGAACTGGCCCAGGAATATTGCTTCTTTACTACCCAGTGCCCTAAGTGCAAAAAGGAATGTTGGAATGGCCCTTTCAGCATAGTAATAGGTCCCACTAACATTGAGCCAGCTACAGTATATCAATTGCCACCACATTGTCATAAGTGTCACTGGAGGCAGGGACCCCACGGCTGCAGAAACCAGGGAGGAGGCTTCCCCACTAGGGTTGTCACCCGGCCGGTATTTTACAGGCCTAGCCGGTAAAACACCTGCCAGGGCCGGGGCCGGTATTACAAATTTACCGGCAATGTAGCTGCCAGTAATTTGTAATACCCTTTACAAAAGCCCTTGCCCTCCAGCAAAAACGTACATTTCCTTCAGCTTCTGCAATGTGGCCATGGCCCTTTTGTGGCGCTACACTGTGGCTCCTCCCCTTTTATATCGCTGACTGCTGGCTCTACCCCCTTTTGCATCACGGCCCGCCCCTTTATTATCCGCCCCCACCACTGCCCGGTATTTTTTTTTTTAAAAGGTGGCAACCCTATTCCCCACTGAGACACCCACAGCACCCCCAAGTATTTGCTCCTATACTGCAATGCAGTGCAGAGGGATACCTCACCATCACACTTATCTGCAGTTGGAAAGGAAGCTAACCATGTGGAGTTCCCTCAGGCAGGGAAACTCCAGACCGAAGCCTGGCTGAAAAGAAACCAGCAGCCAGGGGAAAAGGCCAGGGCCATGACTCTTCTAAATCGTCAGCTACTGTAGTTCGACTGCTACACTCTGTGTGACCAGTGATCAGTCTGCACTGGAGACTGCTCCTGGCTTGGAGGATTCTGGACCTTCCAGATGTGACTGCCCTCTCCAAAGTGTATCCCGTTAACCCACCAAAACCTCTGGCAATCCGCAAGGCTCTCTCTACCAATGATGACACCATTTGGGTCCGCCCAGGTAGAGCCAACCTGGAGATATTACGTACAGTATCAAGGGTGCAGAGAATAATAAACTTTAGGGTATTGGAAACGTACAGATCCAGATGTACAGATGCTGAAGTAGACTTCCACTTGGAGGAATGGCTCTATGGAGAACTTTGCCTTAGAGAGGATATACAACTGGCTGATTGCCATGTCATTAACTTCAATGTCCTGTCCAGATTTCCTAATTTGGCAATCCGTACAGGCATTTTTCATGTGGACAGCCTTCCAAGAAACGGGCTGTCCTGACAGGTGACAACCCTATTCACAGTATCCAATGTACCGGAAAGATCTCAGGAGAAAAGTGGATGTCTTGGTACTGTTATTATGCACTATTAAAATTGTGTATTTTTCTATATGGCACATTGTCGGGATGAAATGTTTTTCCCCCTGGGTGTATATAGGGACCCATAGGTTTAATGGCCCCTATGGCTTCCTGCCCTATTAGTGCCTCATTTCCTTGATGTTGCGTTAAAACCCATGTAACCATTTATACTAATTTGTATACCCAGTTCATTTGCCCTCAGGTTGATGACCACATCATTGTAACATAATGCTTTGCAGTGGGAGGTCCTTCCTCTTTGGCCTGCAGCAGTTGATCTGATGTCCACTAAGCCTGGAGTCAACAAGGCCCCAGAAGTGTTAGGCCCTAAAGGGACAACCCCTTTAGAGAAGTAGGGGAACAGGGTGTGCAGGGTAGCCACTGTAATAGCACTCTCCAGGAGAGTGAGCATTAGCTAGCAAGAGCTCTAAACTCCATCAAGGAGGATAGACAGGAGGAGCTCTCCCCCAGGATCTGCTTTCCTGTGGTGAAGGGACCATAGTACGGACAAGGTAAACGGGTTATTGTTAGTGATGAGTGAAATTTTTTGCCACAAAAATTACGCCAATAGACTCCAATGGGTGAAAAAAATACTTATGCAACAAAAAAAATTTGACGCATAGGCTTCGATGCATTTTGTGAATTTTCACCATGTTGAGAATTTTTGGCAAAGTTAAACGGGTCGGGATTCTCTCATAACTAGTTATTGTTGACAACCTGGAAGGTGTATACTTCAACTCTCCCTGCTATTTCTTCAGTGGTGCCATTTATGCTGTGTCTGTATCTGGTACCTGGCATTTATTAACCTACCTCATGTGTTGGGAGTATTGCAACTCTGTGGCGCTTTATATTGAATAAAGTCTGTTTGTTATTGTTTGCAAAGAACCCATGGCCTCCATTTTCCTTTATTTTACATTTTATATTTGGCAGTATTGAGATGTGGTTCAGCAACACCCTCACATGCTCATTCCACTTAGCAAAGGCCCATTCTGCTGAAAGAGGGTTGAATTTAGCCCATGCTTTTTAAACCAGAATAGGGTTACACTGGCATATCGCTTCATGTGCACAGTACTCTCAGCAAATGTACACTAAGCAGGCCATGCCAGTGCCAATAATATTGTGAAAACATTTGTTTCTTACAGTTATTGGTAGTTTATGAGACTTGCTGATTCCAACCAATGTCCATGTCCTATGAGGGATGATGGTATTTGGGGCAAAGCAGTGACAAATGGGGGTTGGGTTATGACATTTGGGGGGATGCTTGTGCTTCATGTTGACATGGTTTTGACCTCAGAGGTAGTTATTGGCCAGATTATTGTTCGGGTTTCACAAGGCTGAAAACTGAACAGGAAGTTGTGGATTAAACTCTGAGAACCTTTACTGATGATGTACTTGTACTTATTATGGACTTTGGAGGGTCACTAATTAGGGGTTGGACTTATTAACCACCTTTAAAAGTCATGTTGTCTTTAGTCATGAAAAAGGGCCCAGTGGGGCCCAAAACTTCACCAGTAACAATTCTTTTGTGGGCTCAATACATTTTTCACTGAATTTTGTGCCGCTGTGCTTTTTGCTTATACAAGACTATGTCTCCAGTACAGGCTGGAGACCTATAGTGAGCTCTATCCACACAAGTGGTGATATTTTACCTACATGGGTAGAAGCACTCCAACTATATACTGTATTTCATACCAGATCATCTAATGAATGCTTTTCTCAAGTTTAAGGCCTGCACCACTAGCATTTTTATAAGTGATCAGTTCTTCCACGTATTCCACTTGCACCATTAAACCAATGGTTTGGTACCTTACAGAATTGTAAATGTAAATAGTGCAACCACACTTTAATAATATCTATATTGTGGACTTCACTGCAACCATTTAGGTCGCTGCATCTGTCTGAGCAGTGGTTGCAACAAATGTTCCCGAATGAACTTATGCAAACTGAGCTAACAATCATATCTGTAATCACTGCTTAATATAATCAGAAGCAATCAATGTAGGCTAGCCTAGTCCGGAGTAGTCAAGAATTGGTGCACCCCTTGGCACCAGGTAATATGGCACCAGAATATGGCTCCAGGGAGGACATGTATCACCAATAATAAAATCAAATTGAACAAGTAAAACTACACAGAGAAAGATCAGACAATCAGATTGATAACTGGATAGATTAGGGTTGCCACCTGACCGGATTTTACAGCCCAATTTTGGGGTGAAAAGTGCCTGTCCAGGTTTCCAAATTAGGAAATCTGGACAGGACATTGAAGTTAATGACATGGTGACCAGCCAATCACTGATCGCCACATCATCAGACCCACCCCTGCTGTCATCAGCCCCGCTCCCAATGGCACTGGCCTACCCCTGATGTCACCGGCTTGCCCCTGATAGATATATAGATATATAGGTAGATAGATTATAGATATCTACTTAGTTATTTATGTATCTGCATAGACACTATGGGGCCTATTTACTTTCAAATTTCTATTTTCTTTTCTTGTGAATTGATTTTTTTTAAAACATCTCTGAAACTCTAAAAATTTGAGATTTATAATGTTCAAAAATCACGACAACTCTACAACAAAACGTAGGCAAGTAAAAGCAGTCAAGGTCCATAGAAGTCGGTGGGAGCTGCACTGAACCTATTGGTTAGTTTTTTTAACCATTTGGACTTTTAGAGGTACTTTCTGCTAGTAATTACCTTGAAACTTGAATGTTTAGAGGTTTTGGGGGTACAGGTGTGGGACCTGTTATCCAGAATGCTCGGGACCTGGGGTTTCCGTAATTTGGATCATCATTCCTTAAGTGTACTAGAAAATCATATAAACATTAAATAAACCCAATAGGCTGGTTTTGCTTCCAATAAGGATTAATTATATCTTAGTTGGGATGAAGTACAAGCTACTGTTTTATTATTACACAGAAAGAGGAAATCATTTATAAAAATCAGGATTATTTGGATAAAATTATAATGATAATAAAGCCCATAACTGGATTTTTTTTTTGTGGATCTTTCACCATTATTTTTTTATTGGTGCTTTTTATATTCGGATCTTTTAATAAATTATTTTTGAGATTTTAGAGAAATACAGTTTAATTATAGTTTTAAAAAACTGTAAAACCACAAAAATTAGAATGTTGATAAATGGGCCTCCCCAACTCTTTTAAAATTATTAAATTGTATCTACTTTTTTTTTTTTACCCCTTGGCACTAGCTAACATCACCATCTGCATAGGATGTGTATCACCAATAATAAAACCAAATAAAAAAGTAACATTGGATGATGGACAGATTATATTGACTGATTGATTGATGATAGATATCTACATATTTATCCATATATCTGCATAGACACTATAACTCTTGATTAAATTGTATATTATTTTTTTTTCTGGCATGAAATGATTGAATTGCACTGAGAAGTGACATAACGTAACTGCTCTCTCCTCCAGGACTTGTAATTGAAATGTTATTCCATGGTGTATTTTCTCTTCCACGCTTCTAAATGCTTTAAACTATTAGCCAAAGCTCTGCAGGGTCGGAGCTCCCACAGGCCCCCGAGGAGCAGATGGGAGGAGTAATTATCTGTCATTAGATCATTAGCAACTGAGCCGACACCTGCCCTAAGCCTTCTCCTTCCTGGGGGAAGATAAAGACACCCCTGTGAGTAGGAACGACACGGAGATAACTTGTAGTTAATTACAGGATAATCAACCTAATTCACTGTGATGCATCACATGCACCCCTGGGCTTTCTCATGTCTTTTAATTAATACGATTTTTTTCATCCAGTGTTCTTTGCTTTATTTCTAATACTACATTATTTCAGTTTAAGCAATCATATCAAATATTTAAAATGTATTCAATATATTTAAAGGAATAAACACAAAGAGTCAAAGCAACATTAAGAAACATATTCATTGATTGCTTCTAAAAAAAAAAGAACTTTATTTCATTTATAGATTCATTTATAGATATAGCAGACCTGCGCTTGGTACTGAACTGTACCAAATACAAAAATAAAATACAAAAATAATAAAAATGAACCAGTAAGGGCCACATAAATACCATTCATTAAGTTGGCAGGTCTTTTATAATTGTGCCAAGAGATAATTTACTGCTTGTCCTCTAAAGGTAATGACACCCGTGGTGCTTATGGGCACTATTTTAGGTAGGCCAAATGTGCTGTGGCACCATCCAGCAAAGGCTTGCGTTAAAATCTTCTTAAGCACTTGTTCTAGTACAGGTATGGGATCCATTACCCGGAAACCGGTTGATCTAAGGAGGCTCTGAATTTCGGAGAGCTTCCTCATAGACCAAACTAAGATTACACAGTATACAGTAATTAATCCTTATTGGAAGCAAAATAATTCTATTGGGTTTATTTAATGTTTAAATGATATTCTAGTAGACTTCACGTATCAAGATCCAAATTATGGAAATATCAGTTATCCAGAAAACTCCAGGTCCTAAGCATTCTGGATAACAGTTCCTAGGCATATATGGGAAAAACATTTTCCGGTGGTTTAAATAATGGAAGACTAATCCATCCACCCTGCATGAACAGTCATGAACACGCTTCATACTCCCAGTATAGTTGGTCTTCATAATCAGTTGGTAGAACATCCCATCTCTCTAATGGGCATTGCTTGGTGGGGCTATCAAATGTATTAATAGCTTGCTAACAACCTTAGACACTGGGACCCTGAAGGAGAATCTATGCCCCTCATATCTGGCTCCCCCAAACTTTTTTTTACTGTGAGCCACATTCAATTGTAAAAAGAGTTGGGGAGCAACACAAGCCTGAAAAAAGTTCCCGGAGGCACCAAATAAAGGCTGCCATTGGTTATTTGGCAGTCCTTATGTGGACTTGAAGTCTAAAGGAGGCTTTGTATGGCAGTAGACCTGTTTTTTATGAAACCGAAACTTGCCTCCAAGCCAGGAATTGAAGAATAAGCCCCTGTCACTATGTGCAACATCCAAGTGGTTGGTGAGCAACAAGTTGCTAATGAGCCACTGGTTGTAGATCACTGCCCTATGTCATCATGGAGACCACTCTAGTTCACATTTAGACTACAACAATACTTTTTCATCTGTCTCTGGGACAGAAGGTTTCAGATGTTTTAGTTTGAGTCCCTCTTTGCTGAATATTTTTCAAGGTAACATATTGAGATAAACATAGTTATATCAGTTACCCAGTGGCTAATGGTTTTTATATTGCCCACAATCCACTAGTAGTAACCATTTTTCTAAAAGTGAGATGGATTTGTCTTGGGTACAATCCTGACCAATGGGTTTTACAATTTGATTCCCTTTCTAAAAAAAACTTTGATAACTTCTTTAATATCCATGAGGCCCGGAGTTAGGGACATGGAAATAAAGATTTTTTTTTTGAGGTTCAAATTGAGGTACAAAGGTTCAAATTGTAAACTGGAATATGATTTTTCAAGTTGGTATTTTGTTCAAAACTCACATTTCCGAGTTGGGAAAAAACCAAATTCGAATTCAAGATTTATCATATCTAGACCCTGGAACTAACTCAAACTTCGATAGGTTGCCACCTAAAACCTGCCAAGTTGATGTAGAAGTCAGTGGCAGAGGTCTATTGACCCATTTGAAGATGTTAATAGCCTTCCTGACATTCAAGTTTTTTTTGGAGAAAAACTTGATTTGAGTTGCATTGACATTTGTTTCAAATACGATTTGAGTTTTCGGGTCTGTAACATTAATTTGAATTATGATGTTTGAGTGTTTTCTTAAATAAGATACCATTTGATTTTCAAGGTCATTCGAGGTTATTCAAGGTAAAAAAACAAAAAACTTAACCTTTGATAAATGGCCCCCATAGAGTAACAGCCAGGGTAACTTGGTTCAGTATCCCAAAATAACCAGTGAATAGTGAACTCCAGTAAGTTGGAGTAATACAACTTTATTGTTAGCTATGGAATGCTCAACTAGGGAATGTTTTTGTTCTTACTTTAATACATCCCAGTTGTTTTCCATTTTAAAACAAAACCCCAAATAAAGAACAAACAACATTTTTTAATTTAACTTTATTCAACAACATTCTTAGAAATGGTGCAAAGCTATTGTTTATGTAGAAGGTGGCAGTGCTGTACGGCCCAGATTTAAAACTGAATACAGTATTACTTTAGGAAGGGTGAATTATTTTCTTGTCAAGCTTGTAGTTTCTGGCTTCTAAATTTAAGGAATCATCCAATTTTTTGCTTAAGTTATTGTTTAAATTCTATTTTTGTTTTTTTGATCTGCCATTCTACAATATACTGTATTTTCTCTGGAATTCCTATAGGCTGGTACAATATAATAAGCATTTTGGTAGGAAGATACAGACCACCACAGCCCAGCTAGAGGGTAAGGTTGCAAAGACCTCCATTGCTACAGTATACATCCCCCATGCACTGAGATAGGCTGGGATAAAGGATACCCAACATACTGAATGTGATAAATTTGGCTTCATTGAAACTGTCAGGTAGTCGTCTGGTCATGAAGGTAACAATGAAACTGATGGTGGCCAAGAGGCTAAGATGTCCCAGCATAGAGCAAAGAGCAGTGGTTGATCCTTCATTTCACTTTACAATATTAAGTCTGGGTTGGGTATAGTGACATGTTCACACTGATATACCAGATCATTGTTTTGATACAAACATTTTACAAACTATTATACTTTATTGGTTAACAATACAGTATTTTCTTCCGACATAGCTGATTTTTGTACATTTTTTCCTGCAGATAGTAGATGCTCTCCTACGCAGAGGAGGGTGCTGTCGTCATATCCAAGTACATTGGAAGACAAAAAGACGTTTCCATCGTTATCACTCCCTTTATTCACATTATAGACTAAAACATTTTAATGTTGGAAATTGTATACCAATAAAAGCTGAACTAATAGTCTTAACCGTGTGTTTCCGTGTTTACTATTATGTTTTCAATATAACCTCCTAACTCAGTGCTTGTATATATTGAAGATTCCATCTTATAGACTTCAACTCTATCCAACATTGCTTTTTAAGTTTCATTTTTAGTTATACAAATATAGTATAAAGTCCCCATTAGGTATTTTTATTGTTATCTAGTATATGTTATCCAAGGTGACCAGACGTTGGTATAGACTTTATATGTGTATGCAGTTATACTCAACATCCTCTTATTTACCTTAATCCAATTCATTTTAAGATGAAACATAACTATAGGAAGCATTTTTCCCATAAAGCAGCTATAGTCTGTTTTGGTGCTGTAAAGATAAATTGTATTAACTTATGATTATATTTATTTAGAACTGGAATTGTTGTATTAAGTAGTATGTACTTGCAAAGGATCTTTTTTAAGGTTCCATGATTGAATCAATTAGCGTAAATATCCTAGACCAAAATCTGGACACATGTTTACATTGCCACCAAATATGCATCATTGATCCTTTCATACTACAATATCTAAAACAAGTTTTGAAACTTTAACCAGGGCAGGGTCAAGGCAACCGGTCACCCTCATTAGCTATTAACCCAACTAGTCACTCATTCTCCACCTCCAGCTGAAAATAACTTTACACAGAATGGATGCGAAAGGCCACAGCTCTTATTTACATAACAACATGTACTGCATAATAATATTTAGTTTAAACAATACAGTATAATAATAAACATTAACCAGTCACCTAGAATGCTTGCCAACAGAAATTTCACAGGAATGAACACAACATCCCCCATGCCAGCCACCAGGGGCAGCCACCCTCCAGTGGGCAAGTTAAAGCTGGTAGGCCTCACTCCACATTGCTACCTCCTGGGACTATTACGCAAGGAGGTACTTAAATGCACTCTACTAAGCAGGAAGATATGAACCCCTTGACAGTTGGCAAACATTCCTTCCTGCAACAGCCTGCCAGCTTGACCATTCAAGCCAGACAGACTCCCCAAAATTCCTCCATCAAGGCCCTTTTAACAAGCTCTTGAATGGCTAGCAAAAAAAATATCTGTTGCCTGGAGCATAAATGAACCCCATCAGCCCTGAAAAAACACACTGGTTCCAAATCCATTTTCCTCACCCAGCTCACAACCAGTTTATTAACCACTAACCTACTTTTCTCAATTGTCTCACAACTATTAGTAAAACAAATTCTGCTTACTAATTCAGAAAACACTATCTTGGCCTAAACTGACACAAGCGTCCCTCTTTATCATCCAAATAAACTCCCTCTGTGACACCCGAAAAGCAGGCGTAGCCACCCGAATAAGCATTAGCAAGGCTTGCTTCCAACACATTATGAGTGCCAAGCATCCATATAAAGACTTGACCTGATGCAAAGCCAAGAAGCAGCCCAAGAAGTTGTAGTGCTGCCTGGTGAGCCCAGTGGACATACAAATCTCCAACAAACCAGATTAAATTTGAACCTCTCTGATATGACCCAGTCCAGTACTAGCACAGGAGGGGAAGATGTGATAACTCCAATGTTTTCAGGATTGAAGAGCATACTACGGTCAGACATCCTAGCTCCCCACTAGTGATGTGCAGACCCGAACCCGCGGGTTTGGGTCGACCTTGCAGTGCTCCCCGCGGGTGGTGGGCGGCTGCGGGTTGAGCTCTTCTCCTGCTCTCCCCACCCGCCACCTTCAAGGTTCCTATTTTATCCTCTCACGTCTGCTCACCTCGCCCCTTTTGTGACATCATTGGCGGGCGGGTCTATAAAAGGACCCCGGGAAGCGGGTGCGCACATCACTACTCCCCACAACTCGACTACCATAGTGATTGGGAACAGTTCAAAAAACAATATGTTCTTGAACAGCCCCCTCTTGTGACAACTCACCCTGGTGGTCTAGTGGGGGTGACACAAGGACGTCCGTTGATCCCTCTGCAACGATGTCTGCCTCGTCTGTGCCCGCCGTCCTGGTAAATGTGCTGTTCTTCCGGTTTGCGCTCACGGCTATTTCCGGAAATATCTGGAAAGTGCCAAACGTGAGGTCATCACTGGCGTGAAATTCTAAATATTTAAAGGGCTCTTTGTGCAGCTTTCATTGCCCAAGGTCTATTTGTAGTTCCTGGGTGTGATTTTTATGTGTTTAAACCCTGCTTGCTCCTGACCAAGTCCTTTCTTGCTGCCTGTCCTGACCTCTGCCTATATTAGACCATTCTTCTGGATTCCGTATTTACGCTGCTTTGCTATTGACCCGGCCTATTTACTGACTACACTCTCGTTTTCTGCTACAGTACTGCTCAGCCCTTTGATATTGACCCGGCCTGTGACACGACCATGCTCTTGTTTCCGGAATCTGTACAGATCTGCCTGTTGGTATTGACCCGGCCTTCGACACCGACTACTCTCCTTGTTCTCCAATTTTGTATGACGTGTGGTTCACTTGCCAGCCCAGAACTCTCCCTCTGGTCCTCTAATATTAAGACCTGATGGCACCCGAGTAGCGGAGGGCTCCTCCCGAAGCGAAAGGTGGTTGTTAAAGGCAGAAGACTGAGCCATGTTTGGGACCTTGGGGTTTGTTCTGAGTTTGGGATACCAATCGTAACACCTCTCTACCCACTCCGTTGGCTAGCATCTTCGCACCACTTCACAACCCAATAAGCCCTGAATCCTGCGACACCAGTGAAAGCAACACATCCACAGATACTTCCACAGCCTGAATAAATCATCACCCATTAAACTTTTTCAAGAACTGGGCCCACACAGCTAGGTCATCACACATTGCTCTAGTAATATGTATATGAACTCCTCACGCCAGAAGTTGCCAAATCAAGGAGTTAACTGAAAACTCAACCCATTAGTGTAATACTTCAGTTGCAGTGCAGTCAGCCCAGAAGTGACTGAGGTAAGTGACTCTTGATGAACTTGAAGCAGATAGTAGGGCCTTCAGTTTTGTCCTCTCTCCCGTGCAACCGATGCCAGAGTCTTAAGTAAATTAAAGCACTGATCTGTGCCTCCTGGCCCAATGCAGAGAAAACCATCCAAATAATACATTTGCCCTTCAACATCAGCTTCAAGCTGCACTTCCCATTATATGAAGTGTGCACCTCGAAATATGTGAAGGAAATAAAATAACCCATAAACAGGCAAAGGTCAAAATAGATTTGCCCTTCAAACCTACAACCCAACAAGTGATGACATTCAGGGTGGACTGGCAGCAGCATAAGCCTTGGCCAGCAGTGCTACCCGACTAGCCCCTCTAACCAAGGGGATGCTTTGTCAAATGACGTGTACTGCCATTTAGAGAGATATAAAGGTTAGTTGTGGGGATGAAAATGGAGCCTGCCATGCAACCCATAGGTATCTCTTTTCCAAACTTTTCCCGACCACCCTGGGGAATTCCCCAACTGATTCCTATCACAAACAAATCATAGACAAAACAAATCTTAAAACCCTGTGGCCTGTACTCTGGAACACATGTCCCTGCTCCAGACCTATGGGCGAAATGGTCCAGTAACACTCCCCTTCATTTACCTTCATTTACCCTTTGGTGTAGAGGAAATGCCATTCAGTCAAAACCGCATAATGGAACTTTTTCATTCAGAAACTGTGATTAATGTAATAGCACTATTAAATGGGAACATATTTTACACCAGAATATCAGTTAAATCTACTACAATTTGAGGTTACCATACTTGCATTAGCACTTGTGTTCTATTTAAAATGTCCATGTGAACTTAGTTATGTCCATAAGACTATTTAATTTGGTAAGGGTAGAATGGCAAAACACAAATTGGATACTGTGACTTACAAACATTCCCTGAAACTTTTGGTTTTCTTGTTTATACTACTTCAGTAGTATGTGTGTGCCCTTTCTGCTGTATTTCTTTGGATATCCTGTGCACTGAGCCTTGTGAGTTTTCAAGGACTACTCTGACTGGGTGTCAGCCCTGTGATTTGGTCACACAAATCGAGATTTGATCCTCAGTTACTAACACTACCAGCAAGGGGTGACTCTTTGTGGCAGTGATAATTTGGGTTGCATCTTTGTTCTCCTGACAGCTTCCAAAGAGTGTTCTATGCTGCTCTCCTCAACGTGGTGCAGGCAATTTGCAAAGGCAATTTGGGAAAGTATTTGAGTATCTTCTTCACAACAAAAATAAAAGCATAAATGTTCTGATTATTCTGAAACTCCAGCCTAATGGGATAAATCATCATGACTTTTTAGTGAAGCTATTAGTCAATCTAGTACTTAGCCAATGCTTAACCATAAAAATCAGCGTCACATGCAATTAGTTCTTTTGCTATCATTCTCCCCTCTCATTGGCAATGGTTTCTCCTTGACTGCCAAATCTAGAAGAGCTTATCAAGAAATTTTGCTTTTGCAAACCTCTCTATCAACACTCAACATACACTCTTATTTAGAAAAAGCAGCATAGCCATCCAAAAAGTACTGTCAATATGAACTTGCAGAAGGGTTTTTCTTATATAAATGAAAGATCTATGCGTAATAGATCTTGCAAGACTAACTTAAGTTCTTTTTTTGAGAAGGTAAGCAGGGACCTTGATTCTGGGATGGCAGTGGATGTGATTTACTTAGACTTTGCTAAAGCATTTGATACAGTGCCACACAAAAGGTTACTGGTTAAATGAAGGAATGTTGGCCTGGAACATAGTATTTGTACCTGGATAGAGAACTGGCTAAAAGATAGACTACAAAGAGTGGTGGTAAATGGAACATTTTCTAATTGGACCAGTTTTGTTAGTGGAGTACCGCAGGGCTCTGTACTAGGTCCCTTGCTTTTCAACTTGTTTATTAATGACCTGGAGGTGGGCATTGAAAGTACTGTTTCTGTTTTTGCAGATGAGACTAAATTGTGCAGAACTATAGGTTCCATGCAGGATGCTGCCACTTTGCAGAGGGATTTGTCTAAGTTGGAAAACCGGGCAGCAAACTGGAAAATGAGGTTCAATGTTGATAAATGCAGGTTATGCACTTTGGCAAAAATAATATAAATGCAAGTTATACACTAAATGGCAGTGTGTTGGGAGTTTCCTTAAATGAGAAGGATCTTGGGGTCTTTGTAGAAAACAAGTTGTCTAATTCTGGGCAGTGTCATTCTGTGGCTACTAAAGCAAATAAAGTTCTGTCTTGTATAAAAAATGGCATTAACTCAAGGGATGAAAACATAATTATGTCTCTTTATAGGTCCCTGGTGAGGCCTCATCTGGAGTATGGGGGCAGTTTTGGACTCCAGTCCTTAAGAGGGATATAAATGAGCTGGAGAGAGTGCAGAGACTAAGTGCAACTAAACTGGTTAGAGGGATGGAAGAATTAAATTATGAGGGGAGACTGTCAAGGTTGGGGTTGTTTCCTCTGGAAAAAAGGCACTTGCGAGGGGACATGATTACACTTTACAAGTACATTAGAGAACATTATAGACAAATAGCAGGGGACCTTTATACCCATAAAGTGGATCACCGTACCAGAGGCCACCCATTTAGACTAGAAGAAAATAACTTTCATTTGAAGCAACGTAGGGGGTTCTTCACAGTCAGGACAGTGAGGTTGTGGAATACACTCCCGGGTGATGTTGTGATGGCTGATTCAGTTAATGCCTTTAAGAATGGATTGGATGATTTTTGGATAGACAAAATATCAAAGGCTATTGTGATACTAACCTCTATAGTTAGTATAGGTATGGGTATATAGAATTTATGTGAAAGTAGGGAGGGGTGTGTGTATGGATGCTGGGTTTTCATTTGGAGGGGTTGAACTTGATGGACTTTGTCTTTTTTTCAACCCAATTTAACTATGTAACTATGTAATAGCTTCATGGAGGTGTAGATAGAATAGGAAGATGGAGGACATCAAGGAGCTCTTGGGGATATGAGTGATTAGATGGAGGTTATGAATGAGAAGGGCATTAGATCTGGGCATGTTAGAGACATGAATAGAGGTGGGAAAAGGGGAAAGAGAAAAGATGGTACTAGGGAGAGCAAAGAGAGCTCTGGGGAGAGGGAGATGTTGTGAGACCGGGGGAAATGTAGGGAAGTGAAAGGGAGGTATATTGAGGTAAGGGGAAGGTTTATGAAGTTTAGGCAGATGGACTGAGCCAGATAAGGGAGGAACCACAGATATGTAGAGGCTGTCTCTTCAAGTTATTCTTGAAAGGGGGAAGCAATGTAATGAGGTGGTGAAGAAGTAGAACCTATCCTTGATCCATGCTTATTTCAGCACAGAATAATCTATTTATAGATTAATCCATTGCTGTTGAACTATTTTAAATCCACAAGTTGGAGTGGTTTGGGGAATGCTGAAAGCTCTTAAGACTTTGAAAGAAATGTAATACAATTATTTCAATAAAAAAAAAAACTAAAAGTCATCTTGATGGAGGACAGAATACATTTCCCAGAGATCTGTTTCCTGAAAAATTACTTCCTCTAGCAACAGCAGTATGTAATCCAATGAGTGGAAGGTCTCCCTGTAGCTGGAGTTCAAAGTAAGACCCTAATTTATAGAAGAACAAGTGAAAAAAATTGCTTTAACAGAGCTACTTGATGGTGCTGGTTGTTCATAATCATCAGTGTTCATTTAGGAATATTTAGGGGTCTTATTAGTCAGGCTGGAAGCCTTATTAGAACTAAAATCTTGTATCCGACAGGTCTGAAATATTCATTAGCATTACTGATGAATGGGTAATATGTACGGTGCTGCTTGATTACAATATTGGGAGCCTATAAATGGAATCTTTGCCATGGGCTCATCAATGTCTTAAAGTGACCCTAAAATCTAAACCATCTTCATATCAAGAGTGTTAAACAAATTCTTACAATTTAGTTACTCATGTGGAGAAGAGAATGATGTTGGTGAATATATGTGTAAGGGCCCGAAGGCTCAAACTGGAGTAGCAGACCAAAGAGGAAGCTGAAGTTCAGCACAGTTCGCGGTACAATAGGATTAGGCAAAAGAATGGTCAAAGTCCAGGCAAATAGGTCAGTTCAGGCGGCAAAAGTTCAATAATGATAAACAGGCAATGGGTCAAGATCAAGAACGGGAATCAATATACACTAACACACCCAGGAACACACGAAGTAGAACCTATAATTTGGCAATGTTTGCAGGCCTTTAGGCTCCTTAAATAGGCCTCCTTTGGCGCCAAAAGATGGACGTGATGACGTCACTGCGCTGGCATTATTGCGCAGGCGTTCCGACGCTGGCGTCCATTCAGGTGCTGGCATCCATTCAGGTGTTGGCGTCCATTCTGACGCCGGAGAAACAGCTCTGGCGTCACAGTGCCGCACCTGGGAAGAACCTCGTGGAAGGACTGGGCACCACCATCTTCAATAACGGAGCAGCGTCGCCGTGGATGCAGAAGGTAATTCTCCCTTACAATATGTTATTCAATGTGTGTACATATGGAATTTCTTGTGTACCCAGTTTTTGAATGTTATTTATGGTATGTTTCTCTCCCCATTAGGGGAAGATCCCAAGAGTCAACAGTCCCAGAATTTCCTCTGTGTAATCCTAACTATTCCTTTCAGAATAGCCTGCACGAAGCGTATTGCTTTGTTCATATGTGAAGTTAATTTATATCACATCTCTAGGGCATTCCTACTCTCTGTCTCTGTGTTTGTCTCTCTATATATAAGAAAGAGAGATAGAAAGAGATTTTCAGACAGAGAAAGGAAAAGAATCAGAATGAGGTAAGAAATTGCAAGAATCTATGATACATTCGAGATTAAAGGATTCCTCTACCCCAAAACAATTATTTCCACAATGAAAGAAAATTATTTTAAGTAACCTTCCCATATACATTTGTTAAAAATTTCAGTGGTAGAAAGCTACAGTATATGTAAATGTAATTGCAGCTGCTTTTTAGCCTTTTTAGTTCTGACTAACCTCACCATTTCTTATTCTTTTCATAATCATTTAGATCATAAGGGTAAGTAGTATAGTGGCACAAGATTTTTTTCTCATGAAACTTGAAAAAAATGAGCCTCGAAGTTTTGAGGTATGTATAGAGGTATATATATTTAAATATCTCAAAAACTATGAGGCTGTTCTTTTTTCAAATTTCACCTGAAATATTTTTTTTTAGCAATTGAAGAAAACATGAAAGTAAAATGGAGACAGAAATGACTCTCAGTGCTATGAATAGTTTGGAAAAATTCTAGTTTTTGCCACAATACAAAAAAGAGTTCAATTTGAAATATATTAATTCTAGTTTTTAGCACTTGGAAAAATTGTTAATGCCTGGCAAGCTTCCATGGAAGTTAATGGTAGGTGTAACTTCAACATTCAAGTTATTTTCTTTTTCAAATGTATTTAAAGATTTAAATTTGCAAAAATGAATGCTATCATGGTTCCTCACAAATCAAGAAATTTAAGTTTGTTTATAGCCATGACAGTTCAGTTTACATACACTCTAGCAGACTACTCACTTCAGAAATGGTGGAAGTGCACATGGACCAGCTTGTGGGCCCTCAACCTACATATTTTATTAGCAGATAAAGTTACACAAGGTTTCTAGCTTTGTTACCTTCAGTAGGACTCATCCAGACTCTGCAAGCATATCAATGGAGATGTATTTACAGCTTTTATCTCTTTGCAGGTTGAGGGTTCACTTGTACTGGTGTATATGGCACCTTGTCACTTTCTACTTCTTTCCATCCTCTTATGGAAATGATGTTAAATGTAATCTGAGTATATCAGAGGTCTCTGTGATACTAGAACCAGGGGATATTCTAATAGGGGTGCTGCTTCCATTTCATATTGATAAAATATTTCAGATAACAACGTTTACCGAGACACCTCCAAAGGTCTCCTGTACACGGTAAGACTTGCCCATTTTATTTCTGTATGTATATATGTATGAAGGAAAAACAAAA
This sequence comes from Xenopus petersii, assembly GCA_038501925.1. Classification (NCBI taxonomy): domain Eukaryota; kingdom Metazoa; phylum Chordata; class Amphibia; order Anura; family Pipidae; genus Xenopus; species Xenopus petersii. The sequence continues at coordinate 152,811,530 of CM076676.1, forward strand.
ACACAGGATAAATATACATTCATCGTCAATGTGTGTGCATTATTGTGTGACCACAATTATGGAACCCACGAGAGGATGGTGACATTTTTGTCTGGGGTGGTTACCAACAGGCGACTTTCTATAGGATAAACCATATAATGTATAGTATTATAGGGAAATACATGTTTGTATTCAAAGGGTAGTGAAAATATAGAGAGGGAATAAGGCAATATCATAGAACTTGTGTTTAAAAACAAAGTAAGAAGGTAAGCTTATAGGACCATGGGCATATCCTACAAAAAAAATCCATAAAAAGCAACATAACTACACTTCTGACATTGATGGAACCCTGATAATCAAGCCCAGGCATATGGGGAAGTGCAGGGAGTTCCATCTAGAATTATTATATTTCACAAAGTTAGGGCTTTATAACACCATCCAGTAAATTAGAAAAACAACAAAAATCTGCCTTCTTGAGCTTCTTTATATGCATGTTCTTTTCCTGATCAGAAAGCTTCCAGACATATTTCAGCTGCTTTATGTATAAAGTAAACTGTCTTTCTGAGCACTGATATCTGATCTCCAGAAAAAAAAATTGCAAAGCATAACCCTTACAGTTTATACAAATCAAAAAGTATCTTCTCAATGCAAAAGCTATAGAATTTTATGCTGTCTTACCATAAATCTTAAAAAGATTTATGGTGAGTACAATGTTCAAGTGTTGTAGCCAAGCCAAATGTCTCATTCAAGCCCATCATTTCCTCTGTAGTCATTTTTTTTGTACCCATCAACGGTGTTGGCCCCAATGCTAATTATGATATCTAGAAAACTAGAAAAATGTACTAGCATAAATTAGATCTTTTTACATGAACTTGAGGGTATTTATTTTTACTTATTTTGTTGCTCGTGCTTCTATTCGTTCATTTTTCTTTCATTTCTACTAAATACATTCCATCACTCTTTCAAAGAAGAAATGTCCTCCCCTTTTGTGAGTAAAAAAAGTTCTAGTTACTTGCTTTCAGTTTCAGTGGTCATTTGTGAATCTTGACTGCATTTTCTAAGGTTTCTTCTAGAAACATATCAGCAGTTCCAAGCCATGAGGTTTGCACTGGATGAGATAAACAAAAGTCTGACCCTTCTTCCCAACATTACTCTGGGCTTCTATGTCTATGACTCGTGTGCACATCTGAGGAAGGAACTGGAGGGAACACTGTGGATGTTGACGGGTAGGAATAAGACAATACCCAATTATTGCTGCCAAAAATGGCCACGTCTGGCTGCTGTACTTGGACATTCAATATCTACTTATTCTATTCTAATGGCCCATATTCTGGGACTCTACAGATATCCCCAGGTAAGACTGTACCTACATATTAAAATAAGATACTAAATAGTACAGGGGGGTTAAATACACACATTTCACACTCCAAATACACAAATACTCCACTTCTCAATTAATGAATGAATCAATAGAATTGCAAATATATATATATATATTTATATATTTATATACACATTATCAGGTTTATAATATTTGTTAAGTTGCATGCAGTTTCAATTTAAAATGCACGCACATGAGCAATGATTTACTGTGTGAGAATTATGAGTGAAAGTTATGGAACTGTAGCTGGGGATTATGTAAAATGAGGTGTGGTGCCAACATATGTGCTCATAGTGCAATACACTTATATAACCATGTATGGTCTAAATTGAACATGTGTTTTAATCTGTCTCTTTGCACCATGGACTTTCAGATCAGTCATTTTTCAACCAGCTCCTCACTGAGTGATCGCTCACAGTTCCCTTCCTTCTTCAGAACAGTCCCCAGTGATGCTTTCCAATCACATGGCCTTGCCCACCTCCTGCTGTATTTTGGATGGACATGGGTGGGTCTGATTGGCATGGGAAGTGATTACGGACAACAGGGAGTTTATCTTATCACACAAGAACTTATTAAAGCACAAGCTTGTGTTGCCTTTACTGGTTTCATCCTGTCTAATCAGGAAGATAAGAATGTGCCATATCTAACCAGAATCATAAAAGAGTCAACAGCCAGAGTGATAGTGGTGTTTGCCCCTGATGTCTATTTTGCTGCACTTTTGGATGAGCTACTGAAGCAGAACCTGACAGGGAAAATCTTTGTGGCGAGTGAAGCCTGGTCCATCTCAGCAATGTTATCAGCTGAAAAATATTCTTCCATACTCACTGGCTCCATTGGGTTTGCATTTTCTAGCTCACCATTACCAGGTCTTAAAAGCTATCTTAACAAGGTTCGTCCCTCTAGCAAACCTGGAGAATCCATAACAAAATTGTTTTGGGAAAACATGTTTAAATGCAAATTTTTTGATCAAGGAAATCTCAATGGAACATGGAAAAATTCTACAAAGCTTTGCACAGGAAATGAAGATCTAGAAACGATTGAAAACAGCTACAATGATGTGTCTAATTTTAGAAGCGCATACAGTCTATATACTTCTGTTCAAGTCCTAGCACAATCTTTGCACAATCTCTTCTTGTGTTCACATAGTAAAGAATCACTTTCTGATGGAACTTGTGTGGATACTGAAAACATCAAGCCATGGCAGGTAAAAACCTATGCAAACAATGGTTGAAGCCTAACCTTGTAAAAAATGTATAGAAAGAACTCCAAACAAAGGAGAGCACAGGGAAATTTAACAAACTGAGTTTCTAAAGGCCTAATCATAGAGCACTTGCAGCGAAGGAGTCCTGTACTCAACACCTACATTGGTGCAAGCGACAGAACTAATGTATACTCATTTTTGGGGTCACAATTTTCTGCAATTCAAGAAAATTGTGACCTTAAATATATTTAAATTTGATTTTTGCAAATTTCAACACTTATTTGTTGCAAAAATCTTTGAATGTAAAATAATCAGAAATCTGATGAACTTTATATGTTATGATTATGTAAAAATTATGTAAGCTATTTTAACATTCAGTTTGAAAAATTAATGGAATATTGTCGTTTCGGAGGACATTTTGTCATGAAGAAACCAGACGGAGGTTTCATGATTCAAGGTTTTTTGCAATGGCGCTTTTTCAAACATGAATTTAAAAATTAGTAAGTAGCCTAGGTAAAAGCAGATTCAATAAATTCAAAACTCGAAATAATAGCTTAAAACCAATTGAACACAGTAAAATCATTTTCAAGCAGTCTGCCAAATTTCAAATGGGTCTTTATTGAAAACTTGAATTGACAAAAAATCTTGTATGGAAATAACACTTCCATTGACTTCTGCATGAATTCACCACATTTTTTAATTTGAGATTTTTATGCTTAAATCTCAAATAATTGAGTTTCTGGAATTTTTTGCAATTTGAATTCAAAAATGTAATTATAATGTACATAAATCTGTCTCTTAGTCTTTTCCTATATGTTTCTTAGTTGCAAATCATGAACAGTATACACAGGGGACAATTTTCTGCTCTGTATGCTCTGTGCATATTTTTTTCAGTAATTTTAAATTCCCCCTTAATTCATTGCATTCTCTAAATCATTAAAATTATAACAAACTACATGAACGACAACTGTTCTATAAGTCAATGTCTATATGACTTCCTATTAGAATTAACAGCAAAATGGTCCAAATGAATATGTGTAGATTTTGCATAATTATTATAATTTACATTAGATGCATTAGTTATTATACTTTGTATTAATAAGCTGGATTGACTTGAGCATAAGAATGTCAAACTTGTTGATTGCTACAGAATTATTGTCTCTACAGCTGACACATTATATTCAGAATGCCCAAGTAAAACTAAGCAATGGAAGAGAGGTCTCATTTGATAGCAATGGGGATCTACCAGCAGTGTATGATATAGTAAATTGGCAGATTGGTCCTGATGGAATCATGAAGCAGGTGAAGGTCGGGAGCTATGATACTGCAGCTTCTAATGGAAACATCTTCTCTATCAACATAAGTGCAGTTATGTGGGCTCCAGGAGATCATCAGGTATAAAATGCACTGCTAAGCCTTGCAGTTAGTGATGGGCGAATTTATTCGCCAGGCACGAATTCGCGGCGAATTTGCGCGATTTGCCGCCAGTGAATAAATTTGCGAAACGCCCGTGAAAATTCGCGGAAAAAATTAGCCGGCGTCAAAAATTTTTTTTCGAAAAAATGGACGCCGGCGTCAAAAACGGACGCCGGTGTCAAAAACGGGCGCCGGCGTCGAAAAAACGGGCACTGGTGTCAAAAACGAGACGCTGGCGGTGTTTCGCAAATTTTTCACCGTTTCGCGAATTTCGCAAATTTTTCGACGAAGCGAAACAGCGCAAATTTGCCCATCACTGCTTGCAATAACAAATGCAGCCATCCACTATATCCAATTAAGAGGAAAACAGAAATGGTGGAGAAATACTGTAGATTGTTCGGCAAAGTAAATTCACATTCATAAAAAGTTCACATAAAGGGACAGATTCAATTCAGTGAGAAAAAGTTATCTCATGGTTTATCACGTGACAATTCATGGACGAGTTTCAATTCGAGAAGAAATATTTTTTCTCCAAATTCAGTTCCAGCTTTTTCCCATAAACTTCAATACAGTTTTCACATGATAAACATTGAGATAAATGTTTCTGTATTGAATTGCATCTCAAGTTTTCTCGAGAATATTCTTTGGAATCATCTATAGTCAGGATTTATTTAAGAATATAACCACAAAAAAATGCCAGAAAAAAGTTAAAGCTTCCAAGGTTCAATAGGAGTCAATGGGAATTATCTTTAACAGTTTTAATTAAATGTTATTTTACCAGTTTATTAAAACGTTCAAGTTTTTTTAGCTTCATTGAAAATGAATGGAACAATGTGATTCTCACTATTTTGGTAGAGCACTTGTGTTTTTTTCCCTCAACCTCGAAAATTTGTAAATTATTATTACCTCTATTAGGTTCCTTCTTCTGTCTGCAGTAAGAGTTGCCTACCAGGATTCAGGAGAGCAATTATAAGAGGAAAACCCATCTGCTGCTTTGAATGTGTCCCTTGCCCATTTGGAGAAATATCCAATAACACAGGTCAAATCACTTTATTTATTATCATAACTGGAAAAGGTAAGGGTGTGCACTGTATATTGAACTAGTTTTCGTGTTTTTTTTAAGGTTCGGATGATTGCTCCAAGTGCCCATGGAATGCGTGGCCTCATGTTAACAAAGACAGATGTATTCCCAAAGCCACCAAGTTTCTCTCCTTTGAAGAACCATTGGGTACAACTTTGACCATTGCAGCCATAACTTCCTCTCTGGTTCCACTTTCAGTCTTGGGACTGTTTTATTGTTATAAGAGCACTCCTATTGTAAGAGCAAACAATTATTCTCTAAGCTGCATACTCCTTGTTTCCTTATTCTTCTGTTTTCTTTGTACTTTGTCATTTATTGGTTACCCCCAGCAACTGAAATGCCTTCTACGACAGGTTGCATTTGGCATGGTTTTCACACTTTGTGTTTCTTGTATCTTGGCCAAAACCATCATGGTTGTTTTGGCATTTATGGCCACCAAACCAGGCAGTAGCTTGAAGAAATGGACCAGCTCCAGGGTATCTTATATCATTGTCTCTGTATGCAACATTTTACAGCTTTGCTTGTGTATCTGTTGGTTGTCCCTCTCCCCACCCTTTCCAGAATATAACACAGACACCCAGCCTGAGATTATTATCATTGTATGTAATGAAGGCTCTGCCACTGCTTTCTGGGTCATGCTGGGCTACCTTGGATTCTTGGCCACTATAAGCTTCATTGTTGCATTTCTGGCAAGGCATCTTCCTGAAAGTTTCAATGAGGCCAGATTTATCACATTTAGTATGCTGTCCTTCCTCACTGTCTGGATATCCTTTATTCCAGCCTCTCTCAGTGCACGTGGACAATACATTGTGGCAATGGAAGTGTTTGCTATTCTTTCTTCCAGCTGGGCACTGGTGGTCTGCATGTTTCTACCAAAATGCTTCATCATAGTTTTCAGACCCAACTTGAACTCTAGGGAGCACCTCATACGTAGAGCCAGGAATTATGACAGATAGGTAACTACCATATACAGTGTATTATGGAAGAATGTTGGTAGCTTAGTTAAAGGATATATAAACCCCCATACAAAAATGTAATCAGTAAACAGCATCTTTCAAATCTTTAGATACCTGCCACTCTGGTTGTTAAAAGGTTAACAGTAAGGCTGCAGCATCCCCTTACTCACTTAGAATTCCTTATCATCCTCTAACCCACTCTGCCCCCTCCCTCAGGAATTAGCTTTGGCTGTTGGCTCATGAGCATGCTCATTTCTTCTCAACTCAGATTACTAAACACACCCTCCAGTTTAACAGCCGATGAAGAGATAGCATTACTGGTTCCCACAGAAACTTTAGCTCTCTGATCCTATTTTTTTCTCCTGACCACCTCTCCTGAGCTCAGCTTAACCATTACAGTACTCAACCCCAGCAGAACTTTTTATAAACCTGCATTCTGCATTGCATGAACTTTACAGACTACATATCCTGTTTGTAGATGTCAATGTTACTGATGATGCGCCAGAGGGGAGATGGCTGCCTGGTGAAAGCTGCTATTTGTTTTAGGAAAATGTGATGGTGCTGGCAAAGGGAGGGTGGATATGCAGTAAAAATGATGTGGCTTAGGTGGGGAAGATATGCCCAACTTATATACATTGTAGGAAAATCCAATTTTTACATTTTTTCTGATTTTTTCATCTAATTTTCACGAATTTCACGATTTTTTCTGAATTTTCACCCGAAAACGGGTTATTGGACGAAACCCAGAGCACATCAAAAAACCATAGGGACTTCTCCAATTGACTTATATGCAACCTCGTCTTTGAGCTGCCAGATTTTCAAATTCAAACTTTTCCATTCCAAAAAAAAAATCACGATTTTTTTTGTGATTTTTGCATTCCGAGTTTAGTTACTAACACCCGAATGTTTATAATCCTATATAATAAAGATATTATAAATTTTGTAATAAAATATATATTTAGATGTTTTAATAGGAATATGTCTTTATAAAAGCTAATAAAAAATGTATAATGTTTATTCATTTATAGAATAAGAGTTGATGATTTCATCATTGAACAAATAACAGATCACCCTGATGTTTTAATTTCACTTATAATAAATATGTAAGTAATTAAAAATAATGATAATAATTATTAGCATCAATATTAGTATTATTGTAATGCTATGTAGAAGATATAGTGTTCAGTCTTGGCTGTACCAGTCAAAACTGCCCGCAACTTCAGGAAGAGCACTCTTTCGCTCAGAGGGGCCCTCTCTTTATTGTTGGGGGAAAGGATAATAACAATGTCTTACACACACAACTTATCTCTCAAATAATGGGCACCAGCACGGCTGGAACTACGGGTAGGCAGAGTAGGCACATGCCTAGGGTGCAAAAGCTTGGGGGACTCCAGGCACGTACCTCCCCTGTCGGCTACCCCATGTCCGGTCCACTCTCTCCCACTGTATGTGCTGTTTGCCATTCATTTGCACCTACACGCATGCACATGCGTCGTGAGTGTCATTTCATGCATGCGCACCTCAAGCGGCATTTCGCACGTGCACAAGACCAGACGACGCTGCGACCGGCCCGGTTGCCTAGGGCGTCTAGCCGGCCTGGCCCAGTTCTGGGCACCAGTGGGTCTTAAAATAAATAAATAAAATATTCACACTTTGCTAAATCTGCCCTTAAGTGAGATTCATACAGTCAACGTCCAGAGGTAGTACTCAATAATGGGACAACTAATCCCCAATGGTGCCTTCCTCCAGGAATCTCCTATTCTTGAGTCTCACTGCTTGAGTTCCAATGCTGGTGGAGGACACCAAAGGGCACTATCCCTCCTGCTCTACTTATTGCAGTCTCTGGCTAACTACCTTGATCCTATCTCTACTCTTACAGCAAGCTTTTACAGATATTTCCTCAAATATGTTTCTTTTACTGAAGCCTATTTCTACCTCATGCTGTCCATCACTGACTAACTTCTCCATCTAGTAGAATCCAAAGAGAGAGAACATATGGTGACTTCCCTTATTAAAGACTACCGAATCCTCATACCCCAGTTACTTACAGAACTGCTGGAGAACACTTTAACCTGAATAAGGGAAACCTCCCCCTTTCAATGCTGAACTAGGCCAAGTCCAGTTCAATATATCCTGAAAATCTACGCTGTTTTATTTTCAAGACTGTAAACAAATTGTACAATTGTATCCCTTTGGTGAGAAGGAGAATATAATGTGTGTGACTGAATGTACATGGGACACGTGTGCGTATGTGTGCAATCATTCATGCACCCAGTTTTATCAATGGTATTTATCACTTTTTTCTTCCACTTAAGGGACCTGTGCTAACCCTATAGAGATCAACCATTTAGCAATAACCAGTTCCAGAATTTCCTCTGTGTAAACTCAATTATTCCTTATAAAATACCTACTGCATGAACCTCCTGATAGAGGGAAGTTCTCTCCTTATCTATATATATATAGACAAGATAAAGCAGAACTAGGAAGAGATCTTCAGCTAGAGAAAGCAAAGGTGTGAGAATGAGGTAAGTCATTGGAAGGAATCTATGATTTACAGGCAGTCAAAAAACAGTTGTTGGGGAAAGAAATAATAATAACACAGCACAAGGTTTGCCATATTTATCTGAATCTTAAAATGTTGTTAATAATATATTTATAGTCATTGTGTTTGGCAGAAAGAACTAGTCATAGAGTCAACTATGGTTATGCCCAGTCAGCTTTAGGCTCATTTACAGATCAATCTGTTCCCTTTTCCTCAACCATACTTGAGTTGGGCACAGGCTAAGCATTTGAAGCCAATTATTTTTCAAATACATATTATTTGGATATTTTAGATGTCTATTTATAGCTACAATAGTTGCTTTATATGCAGATATGCTATTCACTGCTTCTATCTCTCTGCAGATCGAATACTGTATTTCATTGGTATTCTTGGCACCTTATCTTCTACTTCATTCCAGCCTCTTATTGCAATGATGTAAGATGTAGTTTGGGTAAATCAGAGATCTCCGTGATTCTAGAACCAGGAGATATCCTTATAGGGGTTCTGCTACCATTCCATATTGGTAGAATACTTCTGAAAACAACATTTACTGAGACACCACCCAAGCTCCCCTGTGAACGGTGAGACTTCTCCAGTTTATCTGTTTCCATTTGAGGGGGAGAATAGGACATGGGGCAGTTATAAGTAGTTTCTGCACTGCAACGTTAAGGCACCAGCACATAACCATGGACCTGCAGAGCAGGATTAAAAAATTCAAAAAACATAATCGCAATTATAACCATGTACCTACTGTTTTCAGTACAAAATCTGCAATTCAATATTAATGACCTCATGAAAATCTAAACTAGATTGTAAATAGTTTTGGTCTGGGTACCATCTTGGGGATGTCCATTTATCAAAATTCTCATTTTAGTAGTTTTAGATGTTTTCGAAACCACAGATAAACTAATTTTCTCTAAAACTAAGAATGCAGTGTAATTTATTAAAAGATCAGAGTATAAAATGAGTTTGAAAAAAAAAAACTTCTGGCGATGCTCTAAAATATATGAAAACCTCTAAGAATGTGTGTTTTTTGGACAAATACAAACATCTGAAAACCTAAAAAAGTGAATTTTTATAGTTTTAGAGAAATTTTTAAAAAGTAGGAATTTTTTAAAAAAAAATTTGGTCTGTGAATTAGGTTTCTTAGTTTTATATTTGTATCTAATGCCTGTCTATTTCATATACATATATACACAGTAGACTGCTAGTCACGTGATGGAAATGATTTCGCAAAGGACTCACAAATGATTTTGTTTCATATAAGTAATTTTTGGAAGCATGAAGAGTTTGGTCCTTAATTCCAGGCTTCCATTGACTTCATTTTCTTATAACTTACCATTTGATAAATGCGGTTCTAAAACTTCCATAGGAATAAATAGAATATGGGTGAATTTTTGTTTATTAAGCTCTAAACTCATATAGTAATAAATCTGGCCTCTCATCTCACTGAAAAAAACCCCACCAACTTTCTTCCCCATAGAGGACTATTTATCAAAATTCAAATTCGTGTATTTTCGGGGGGGTTTTCAACCACAACTAAATTCACTTTTAAAAAATGCACCAATGTGTACATATTTATTAAAAGATCTGAATAGAAAAAGCTTGATAGAATAAAATGTGAAGTAAATAATTTTCATAGCTATTGACATCTTCAAATTGTTCAAGAGACCTCTATCGTTGACTCCTATATGACCTTGACCAGTTTTAGATGGTCTATTTTCCAATTCTATTTCCAGGGTCAGGGTATAATAAATCTCAGAAACTTTTAGTTTTTTTTTAAAAAAAAACTCCAAAATTTTATTTTTTTTATAACCCAAAAATGTGTTTTGACCAAAAAAAAATCAACTCAAAACCTCAAATTTTCATGGAAAACACAATTTGAACTTTAATAAATAACCCCCTACTTTTTTGTGGTTGTATGCTTAGTAAATATCAAATTTGTTGAGGTTTTGTGTAATAGGATAAAAACATGATTAGCGTGAAAAAAGTATGATTTAGGAAAAAGAAAAAAAAAGTTTTTTCGTAGAAACATACAAGCAGTTCCAAGCCATGTGGTTTGCATTGGATGAAACTGTACCTAATGCCTGTTTTTTTCAAGTGCATCATTTCGTTGGTAGTCATTTTTGTGCTGGGTGTTGGTCCTAATTCCAATTATAATATCAGTAACATAATGCAATATAGAATGAAAGTATGATAAAAAAAAAACTATTTAATGGTGTAAATCAGACATTGTATAGCCTCAAATCTTGAGGCTATTTACTTTTACTTATTGGCTTGCTCATGCTTCTATCCTTTTATTTGTCTTTCATTTCTACTATCTACATTTCATAACTCTTTGGTACTTTCCACACCTTTCTGTGAGTAAAAACGGTTATAGATTCTTCTATTGAGTTTCAGTGGTCATTTGTGACTCTTGACTGCACTTTTTTAAGGTTTCTTCTAGAAACATATCAGCAGTTCCAAGCCATGAGGTTTGCACTGGATGAGATAAACAAAAGTCTGACCCTTCTTCCCAACATTACTCTTGGCTTCTATGTCTATGACTCATGTGCACATCTGAGGAAGGAACTGGAGGGAACACTGTGGATGTTGACGGGTATGACTAAGACAATACCCAATTATTGCTGCCAAAAATGGCCACGTTTGGCTGCTGTACTTGGACATTCAGTATCTACTTATTCTATTCTAATGTCCCATATTCTGGGGCTCTACAGATACCCCCAGGTACGGTTTGTAACCAAATATTAATATAAGCTACAGTGTTATTTATGAATTCAGTATAAAATTGAAGTACTCCACTTTAACAGTTCCCCACTGCTTAAATTTACATTAACAGAACTGGACACTTCACATTCAAGTAATGAGTAAAAGTGGTCTATTTATTAGCAGAATATCAGATACAATTGAAATAATGTACATTTAGCAGTACATGATGAATTTAATGAGAGTAGTTCATTATGGAGATTATGAAGTGTGAGATTTTCTTGTTGTACCCACTTGAGACTGAACTCAATTACTACTCGGTTAGTAAGTTACTAGTAATTTACTATTTACTTTACAAAATGATTTAGTGGTTCACATCACACTATTTTTCATCTATACACTAGGAGGATCTATCGGCCGAATCCAAAAATAGTAGATTCGGTGCATCTCTAAGTAAAACTACTACTAACATTAGCACAATAGCCCAAAGGTCTTACATCTGAGGTCTAAAGGTGGCCATACACATTACAATAACCACCAATGTTTGCAGGACAGATAATTCATCTTCAATATAGACATAAGAGCTGAAACATTAGAATTCAATCTGTATCTGATGATTCAGCAGTAAACAATGGCTGATGTCCAGGCGCAATTTTCCAACCTGGCCCATCACAAGCCCACCGATTTCCAAGTCTTTTGCCGATATAAGTCAGCTTGTCTTCCGCCATACACGCACCGAATATCATATGAAACGAATTAATATCTGTGTGTGTGTGTGGCCAGTTGGGCCACCTGATGATCTTTCTACAAAAGTTTTATGCTGTTCTCCTGTTCTATAAATCTTTGTCATTTGAGTATAACCATTTATATAGCTTGAACCTAAAACCCTGATATCTTCATAGACTCTACCCTTTTTTGATATTATGTCTCACTGAATTCAATCAGAGTGTATTTTTACATTGTGAACCAAAATGGTACACAATCAACTAAAAGATAACATCATTGTCCTTAGATGGAATGTTCAATAAATCACACATTGCTATTAGTAAAAGAGTTGCATTCAACACATATTTTACTGAGACTGGTGCCTCTCCAGGCTGTGCTGAGTGTCAATCAAAGGTTAATGGTAATGTGCTAAGCAAGGGTTAAGAGTTATAGGGTTCACACATATACAATAATTTCACTCTAAATCAACTAGTTAATATAGCCACCACAATTCATTCAAAACTATTGTTCATAAATGTTAAAAAAAAATCAGTGTTCATTAGTGAGAAGTGAGAACAAATTATATCATTCAAATTTAAAGGCAGATGATTAAAATAAAACCAAAAAAGTCCACAGTTCATATTTACAGTATATATTGAGAATACAAGGGGGTTATGTACTAAACACTGGTCAGGCTTTTTGGGGCATAACTCAAATTTTTGTTTTTTAAAGCCCAATGCAGCAAAAAGTTAGAATCTGAAAATCCGCCATCTCTGACCGTTCAAGGTTGTGTATAAGTCAATGGCAAAGGTCCCTATCCTGTTTTGAAGTTTATATGGTCTGCACTGGAATTAGCCCAAAAATCCAACCATTTTGGGCAAAAATCTGAAAAATTTGACCAATTTGTGAAACCCCCCCCCCAAAATCCAGATTTTCTCTTGATTATATTGTGTTTTTACCTGAACTGATTAAATCAAGCTTTTTAAATGATAAATAGCGTAACATCGGGTATAGGAGTTTGGTCATGGTTTTTTTATTGAAAAATTAGATAAATTTGAATTTTAGTAAATAACCCCCCCCCCCAAATGTTGGTTTGGCTCGTGTATTGTTGTGAAGGGTCTTTAGTGAGGTTCTATAAAATGCAACATACTTGCAATGCACCTATATTTCTTTTTTATGGTCTGAACTAAACACGTTTCTTGGTCTTTCTCTCTCTGCACCCTGGACTTTCAGATCAGTCATTTCTCAACAAGTTCTTCACTGAGTGATCGCTCACAGTTCCATTCCTTCTTCAGAACAGTCCCCAGTGATTCTTTCCAGTCACGTGGACTTGCCCACCTCCTGCTGTATTTTGGATGGACGTGGGTGGGTCTGGTTGGCATGGGAAGTGATTATGGACAAGAGGGAGTTCATGTCATTACACAAGAGCTTATTAAAGCCCAAGCTTGTGTAGCTTTTACTGGTTTCATACAATCTGATCGTGAGGATAAGAATGTACCATATCTAATCAGAATCATAAAAGAGTCAACAGCCAGAGTTATAGTGGTGTTTGCCCCTGATGTCTATTTTGTTGCACTTTTGGATGAGCTGCTCAAACAGAACTTGACTGGGAAAATCTTTGTGGCGAGTGAAGCCTGGTCCATCTCAGCAATGTTATCAGCTGAAAAATATTCTTCCATACTCACTGGCTCCATTGGGTTTGCATTTTCTAGCTCCCCATTACCAGGTCTTAAAAGTTATCTTAACAAGGTTCATCCCTCTAACACGCCAGGAGAAACCATAACAAAAATATTTTGGGAAAACATATTTCAATGCAAATTTGTGGGGAATCTCACTGGGAATTTGAATAAATCTACAAAACTTTGCACAGGAAATGAAGATCTAGAAACAGTTGAAAACAGCTACAATGATGTGTCTAACTTAAGAAGCTCATACAGTATATATACTTCTGTCCAGATCCTAGCCCAGTCTTTGCACAATCTCTTCTCATGTTGGCATGGTAAAGAATCACTTTCTTATGGAATGTGTGTGGATGCTAAACATTTTAAACCATGGCAGGTGAGTATTTATTGCAACCACTGCTTGTGATTAATCATGTGTAGCCTTGCACGTTTCAAAAGATAACTGTTGACTTCATTAAAGGTTTGACCAACATCCTAGGATAGGCTTATAACAAAAACATCTTAAAAGACAACATTTGTGGAAAATGGTGCTCAAAAAAGGTCTACACCCCCACCAAAGTCAACTTTTGTTTGAGTAGGCATATCAGTTAAGTATAATTTATTATTTTTTAGCAAAATGGTATCTTTCTTAAACAAACAGCACCTGCTTAAAGCCAGTAACACAAGATGCTTGTAACACCCGTGTCAATTTTTATGTGCTAGTTTTGTTTTGGGGCGTCAACATGTAAGAGACCTACACTGGCCTTTTAAACTGTCCAGTGGATCCCCGCCATAAATATTTATGATGTTTTTTCTTGCTAGTTAATGTCTTGTGGGAGATAAGATGCTGTTTTTGTTTTTACAAACACCACTAACTGTAACAAAGCATTGCAGTTTGGAAAATTGGCGTAGAAAGACTTGTGGACCCATTGTGGATTTGTCGGAACAAGCTCTTTTCAAAAACGATTGGATCCCAGCGGTTAAACTGCCGTTAGTGGAATTTTGGCCCTTGATGTCTTGACGGCTTTCTGGAGTGAAGCTTTAAAAGTTTGGCAGTGTACAATAGGAGTTTTTGATCTGTACAAGTCAAAAAGCTCCATTAAATTGTATGTGTCTGGCATTGGCACATTTGCAAATTTTCCTGTTTTCTCGGTTTATAGTAAACTGGAGTAACATGATCATAACAGCAACTATCACAGAATTTTTCTCTCCACAGGTAACATATTATATACAGAATGTGCATTTAAAACTAAGCAATGGAAGAGGGGTCTCATTTGATATCAATGGGGATCTACCATCAGTATATGATATTGTAAATTGGCAGCTTGGTCCTGATGGAAGCCTGAAGCAGGTGAGGGTTGGGAGCTACGACACTGCAGCTACTGATGGAAACATCTTCAGTTTTAACATTAGTGCAGTGACTTGGGCTCCAGAGGACCACCAGGTATAACATGTACTTCTAAAGTTCAAATGTGCTGTCTATGAACATGTAAAATGTTTTAACATAACATAAGCAAACTCATCATGAATTAGATGATACAATTGTTTTTTTGTGTTAGATCCCTTCTTCTGTCTGCAGTAAGAGCTGCCCTCAAGGATTCAGGAGAGCCGTTTCACCAGGGAAACCCATTTGCTGCTTCCAATGTGTCCCCTGCCCGTATGGGGCGATATCTAATAACACAGGTCAGAATATTTCATATCATTCTTATTATTATTATTGCAGAAATAGATATTATACTCTGTATACTAATCCCAATTTCATATTTTCCTGAAGGTTCAGATGAGTGTATCAAGTGCCCGTGGAATATGTGGCCTAATATTGACAAGGATAGATGCATTCTCAAAGCCATAGAATTCCTGTCTTCTGAGGAACCATTGGGTGCAACTTTGACCATTACAACCCTAATATTCTCGCTGATCCCACTTTCAGTCTTGGGACTCTTTTACCATTATAAGAGAACTCCTATTGTAAGAGCAAATAATTACTCTTTAAGCTGCATACTCCTTGTTTCTTTATCCCTCTGTTTTCTCTCTTCTTTGTCATTTGTTGGTTACCCTCAGCAACTGAAATGCCTTCTACAGCAGGTTACATTTGGCATGGTTTTCACACTTTGTGTTTCTTGTATCTTGGCCAAAACCATCATGGTTGTTTTGGCATTTATGGCCACCAAACCAGGCAGTAGCTTGAAGAAATGGACCAGCTCCAGGGTATCTTATATCATTGTCTCTGTATGCAACATTTTACAGCTTTGCTTGTGTATCTGTTGGTTGTCCCTCTCCCCACCCTTTCTAGAATATAACACAGACACCAAGCCTGAAATTATTATCATTGTATGTAATGAAGGATCTGCCACTGCTTTCTGGTCCATGTTGGGCTATATTGGTTTATTGGCCACTATAAGCTTTATTTTTGCCTTTCTCGCAAGGCATCTTCCTGAAAGTTTCAATGAGGCAAGGTTTATCACATTTAGCATGCTGTCCTTCCTCACTGTCTGGATATCCTTTATTCCAGCCTCTCTCAGTGTACGTGGACAATATATTGTAGCCATGGAAGTGTTTGCCATTCTTTCTTCCAGTTGGGCCTTGGTGGTCTGCATGTTTCTACCAAAATGCTTCATCGTAGTTTTCAGACAGAACATGAACTCTAGAGAGCACCTCATACGGAGAGCCAGGAAGTAAACTGAAAGTAGTGATCTGGAGATATTTGAGAATCAAATATCTCTTTAAACAAAATTCCTGGAAACACTGAGTTGCCCTTGAAAACCTTTGAAATATTGTATGTAAACTTTTACTTAATCCTTAAAATTGCTTTAAATGCTGTATGTTCAATTGCACCAAACTTTATATTATACATGTATTAATTTGTACAGTTATTGTATTTTTAATAATTGCATTTGCAAAAAAAAAAAAAATTGTAAAATAATAAAGATGATGTCGATTATTTACATGAAAAAATAAATAAAAATGTATTGCATTTTACTACATATTATCTATAATATTTAGAGTACTTAGGGCCAATTTACTAAAATTCAAATTTCTATTTTTTTCATGAATCACATTTTTTCTCTAAAAAATTTGTTTTGTATTTCTCTAAAGCTCTACATATTTATATATTTTTTTATTTTATCAAAATCCGAATTTTTCAGACTTTTTATTTAAAAAATAGAATCCACGTTTTGCCTCTATCTATCAATAAAAAAAAAAAAAAAAAAAAAAACCAGGAAAAATCGCAACTGTTTTGGATTCCAAATTTATCGTTTTTGACACCCGAAAACTACAAAAAAATTGAGTTATCATGGAAAAACCTTAAAAACGCTGAACATTCAGTGAGGGTTAAAACATCTTCAAGTGGTTATGGGGACATCTGCCATTGACTTTGACATGGATTCGGCAGGTTTTAGACAGACCATTTTTGGATTCGGACTTGGAACAGCTTCGGGGCATAATAAATTGTGAAAAAAATCTTTTTTTTACAGCGACTTTAACTTTTATTTAGCATTTCATTTAGCAGCATCATTTGAGAATTTAACAGTAGGGATGTAGCGAACCGCCGACAATGTGTTCGCGAACGCCGTTCGCGAACACCGGCAAAAAATGTGAACAGTTCGCGAACAGTTCGCGAACTTCGAACATCCGAAAATCGTTCGATTGGATCGAATGATTTCATTCAATCCAATGGCTTCAATCGTTCGATTCGAACGAAAATCGTTTGATTTTAGTGATCGAATGGTCGAATGGTCGAACGATTTTGACGCGAACGCCTATTGGCGAACGTCGCGCGACGTTCGCGAACTTGCGGCGGACGCGAACAGTCGAAGTTCGCGCGAACTAGTTCGTCGGCGAACAGTTCGCTACATCCCTATTTAACAGCAATCTGGTTGTGAGGTTTCCTATCCTACCAGCCAGGCAGTGGTTGAATGTCAGGCTAGCAGTAGGCCTGACTACAAAGATAAGTAATAATAATAAGATTGTAGCTCGCAGTCGTTTTTTGGTTTCCAGGCTCACCCCCAATGACTGATAGTATTTTAAACTGCAAGCTAGAAAGAGGGAAAAAAAGAAGGCAAAGTAAATGTATAAAATAGAATAATCAAGACCAAAGGAAAAATGGAATTCTATAACACACTGTATGTTAACTATCCATGGATTGCTTGTAGCAGAACAGGCACAGGTAACCCAAAGGTACAATAGATAATCACCCCAGTATCTGTAGGGAGTACTAAAGCCCAGGTATAATTAGTGGACTACACCTCAGGGAGAGATGATGGGTCTCTGTATGTTTGCATGTAATTAATATATATATAAAATCTTGTAGACAGATGAAGAGGTACACATAGACCGGCAGAATGAGGTAAGTGACAACTATATTGCTGTTTAAAAAGGCAGAAGGGTTCCTTAGTGCAGCTTTCCCTTTTGCTATTACTTTCCTTACATACATTAGACTGGGTATCATCATATAACCTAAGGAAGTCCTTGTATTCCTCTAGCTCTGCTAACGGTATTCCTGAAGGGCAATGAGGCGGTACAGTAACACCCGTGATACAGAAGGCATACATAGACATAAGATGAAGATGAATAGGAAAGTAGGGAACTGCAGAATAACTAAGGTGTTATAGTCCCAAACAAAAGGCACAAAGCTGTAATGTGGCAGCTGGCACAGGATCCAGTGCTTACAGGTAATAATGTCTGTACAAACTGATGTTAACTAAATTACTCCTTAACAACTTTCCCTCTGTGTTGCTCCTGACTTGCATGTACATTGAACATACTATACAACATGCATGGTAGTGCCCATCAATACTGCAATAGGTAATAGGAATGGGGAGTGTAGGGTGCAGGGGCAGAGCTGTGTATATGTCAGTGCAAGAATCGCGAAGAGGAATAGAAAGGGTATGGTGCAGGGATATTGTGTGTGTCAGTATAGCAATAGCAGAGAGGAATAGGAAGTGTATGGTGCAGGGTAGTGACGGGCGAATTTATTCGGCAGGCGCGAATTCGCAGCGAATTTGCACAATTCACGGCCAGCGAATAAATCCGCGAAATGGGAGCGAAAATCTTTCTTGGAAAAAGGATTTTTCGCTGTTTCACGAATTTACCAGGAAATTCGCAAATTTTTTGGTGAAGCTAAACGCAGCAAATTCGCACATCACTAGTGCAGGGACATAGTATGTGTGTCATTAGAGAAATAGAACAGAGGAATGAGGGTTGTGTTGTTGAGCTGTTAGTGTCAGTATAAGAATAGCAGAGGAAATAGGAAGTGTATGGACATAGTGGGTGTCAGTACAGGAAAAACAAAGAGGAATGGGGAGTGCAAGGTGCAGAAACATAGTATGTGTCAGTGCAGGAATAACAGAGAGGAATTCGGAGCATATGGTGCAGGAATATAGTATGTGTGTCAGTACAGGAATAGAAAAGAGTAATGGGAAGTATAAGGTGCAGGGACAGAACTATGTGTGCATCAGTACAGGAAGAGCAAAGAGGAATGGGGAGTGTAAGGTTCAGGGACAGAGCTGTATGTGTCAGTACAGAAATAGAAGAGAAAATATGAAGTGTATGGTGAAGCGAAGTAGTATGTGTCAGTACAGGAATAGCAGAGATGAATTCGGAGCGTATGGTGCAGGAACATAGTATGTGTGTCAGTACAGGAATAGAAAAGAGAAATGGGGAGTGTAAGGTTCAGGGACAGAACTGTATGTGTCAGTACAGGAATAGAAGAGAAAATGGGAAGTGTATGGTGCAGGGACAGAACTATGTATGCATCAGTACAGGAAAAGTAAAAAGGATTGGGCCAATCAGCTGGATACTATAGGTCAACAAGTGTATGGTCACCCTGTAAACATTGATTTAACTTTTGATGAAAGTTTAACATGGCTGATTTATAAGAAAAACTTTCCTTTCTCTTTAGGTTGGTGTCCCATTTATATCGAACATTTTGGCACCTCCTCCTGACATTCCACATTCCTCCTTCCTATTCCTCCAACAAACTCCCTAATATGGGCCCACAAGGGATTCTTGTACCTGGAGATCTCTTAATTGGAGCAGTGGTTCCTATTCATGTGGCCAAACTTTACCCTGTGGTCACCTTCCAGGAGAAGCCACCAGCAGATATTTGCACAATGTGAGGATTATTGAACTTCCATTGAGATTGTTACACCTGGTACAGTATAAGCCAAGCAATCTATCTGTGCAATAAGGAATATTTTATCATATTTAAGGAAATAATTATTATTTTTTAAACAATTTTCTTTTAATCCATAAAAACAGAACCATGTATTTGATAATAACTAAGGTATCATAAATGTAGTTAGGTTGCAAAAAAATCCTATTGGCAGTTCTATGACATGGTGATCCAAATGACAAAGATTGGCATTAGGTGTTTGATAAATTCTCTATTTCCGATAAGGTTCAGGTACGAAAATTACCAGCAGTTCCAGGCCATGAGATATGCAGTGGAAGAAATCAACCAAAGGTCTGACCTCCTCCCCAACATCACCTTGGGTTTCTATGCCTACGACTCTTGTGCCGCTCAACAAAATGAGATAAAGGGAACATTGTGGATGCTGACTGGCACAAATGAGGTCATGCCTAATTACTGCTGCAGAAAAAGCCCCCCTCTATCTGCTATTATTGGTCACTCAAAGTCCACTTACTCCATGCTCATTGCTCATATTCTTGGATTATACAAATTCCCACAGGTAAGGATAATGGACAATGAGCTGCAGATTTATCAAGGGTCAAATTGAAAAATCACATTTTTAAATTTGAATTTCAAGCTAATTTTAGTGTACTTCGACCAGGGAATAGTCCAAATTCAATTTGAAAAAAATGTAAAAATTAAAATATCAAAATTTATCATGTATTGTCTCTTTAACATTTTGACTTTGGCTATTTGTCATCTAAAACCTGCCTAATTGCTGTTTTAGCCTATGGCGGACCTCCTAGAACCTATTTGGAGTCATTTGGAGGTTTTTTTTTTAAATACTTAGAATCAAATTCAATCTAAAACAATCCAAATTCAATTCGAACAATCAAATACAGCCTATTCACTCAAAGTTAAAAAATGTGATGTTTTAAATACATTTGGTTGGTACGGTTGGTCTTTTTTTATTCCAATTTCGAGTTGATGGGAGTTTAAAAAAAACTCCCATCACCTCAAAATTCAACCCTTGATAAATCTGCCCCCTAGACTTAAATGTGTATTTTTGATATTAAATACTTTGTTCTGTCAGCATATTCATACTATACATTTTCTATAGACATGTACAAGTACTTGAGCACAAATCACCAGTTTTTTTTATTAGGCAGTATTGATAACTTTATTACTGGCCAACCAAAAATCAAGATGAAACCCAAGGAGACAAAACGGTGACATATGTGATTGTCCTTGTTTTATACACTGATAACAGCAAAACTTTAAATATATCAGTATTCTGAACATTTAAGTCACTCAATACAGCAAAGAAAGCTATAGAGAATGGTTTCATACATATTTACAGATCTTCCTACCTTCCTGTTCTTAAAGAAAACATTAATTTGTAAATACAAATATAATTCCCTTAATCTTAGAGGCCCATTTTTTAAAATTTATATTTTGTGGTATTAGATCTTTTTGAAAACATGATTAAACTCATTTGCTCTAAAACTATGACTACCATGAACATTATTAAAAGATCCTAATATAAAAATTATGAATGAAAAAAAATGCTGAATGATGCACTAAAAAAATATGAATATCTCATAAACCTCTAAAAATGTTTCGTTTTTTGGACAATTACTATTGAAAAAGAAATCCAAAAACCTCTAAAAGTCTGAATCGTTAATAAAAGGTCCAATACGATCAACTCAGCTTGTGGGTCCTCAACTGCTTTTACTTGAAGAACATGGTTTTTACAATTTTCATATACAGTTTTAGAGAAATAAATAAACATAAATTAGAGAAAAATTAAAAATTCTTTAAAAAAATTAAATACAGTAAATAGGCCCAAAGTGTTCTCCCATCATCGATCTCCATCTGATCAGTAAAAAGCCACAGAAAGTCAACGTAACAAAACCACAGCTTTTTTTCTCTCCATTGCCTAGGACATGTTTTCAACAATCCAGTATACCCCATAAGTTCCTGGATGTCTTCCAGAAGAAACTTGCGGATGAAGAATTGAGCTGGAAAATTGTTAATTAATGTCAACAGCCATGACTTACTGTATCTTATAGGGTGGAAGGGTTATACGTATATTGTATGATGCTGGTGTTATCCCTTTTTATAACTGTGTCACTTTATAAATAAAACCCAGGGTTTCTATACCACAGGCAGCTCCTTGTGTACAGTCAAAATCATGAACAGTTTCCTTGCCCTTGGGTTCAAAATCTTGTTGACTAGTATGTACAATCTGTTATGTACTATGTATGCATATAATAATACAGTAGCAAAACAGATGAGGAATAATATGTTAAAATATCCTAAATAACCATAGAGCTTTCACTTACAGATGTAAATAGAAGGGTAAAAGGTGGTACAATTAACATTAGTTGCGGCATTTCCTCCTAAAGGCCAAAAATGATTCAGATCCTCATAGAATCCATGAGAATGTATTATGAGATGAAGAACATGTGGGGTTTTGATCATTATTTATTAACCACAAGCACATTCTGGAAATTAAAGCCTTTTCATGTCGAAATCTGCTATACAGAAAGTTATTTTATACAGTATTTGCGCAAAACTATTACCATTTTTGGGTTAGATCAATCAAAGGGTTCAAAACAGAACTTTTACATTGTATAAGAATTTGGAAAAAAACATATTCAAAGAAAAATTAAAAAGTTATTATTGGTTGGGTCAAGTGTAGTTGGTGCTGATTCTGTGAGTGGTTTCTGTGAGTAATGGTGGGTTGGCCTGTCAAATAAAATAAACACACCTGAAAACCATAGTAGGGTGGATGGAGAGTGGTTTGATGTTATTTTTTAGATTGTAAGCTTATTTGAGCAGGGTCTTCTTTACCTCTTGTATCTGTTATTGGTTGGTTTTGTCTGAAATATTTGTGGTGCTAACATTACAATGTCAAAGTTAAACACAATCAATTTTGAAGCAACTGTTATTATTCTCTTTCATTTCAAACACCATAAAGAGCTACAATATATGGAACTTGAGATGCATATTTTATTTTTTGATGGGAGATGATACAGCTGTATTAGATGTTCAGACTAGGTGGCAACCTGTCTTATATTAAATAATAACTGAGAAGTTTATAGATTTTTAAATGTCAACATCAATTTAGATTGTATTTGCTATGTGCATTATGGAAGACCAACCTTTTACTTTGGGATTATTATTTAAGTAAAATTACTAACCACCTTCCTTTATGGATATGCAAAAAGTTGGCCAAAAAGCTTCTGCTTTAATTGTATGTGCATTAACAAATTTGGGAGAATATACTACATTTTTATTATACTTGGGCTTCTGTCCTCACCATCCGTGTTTAACAATCCAAAATATTGTTCCTTTGGTTGACAAACTGAGACTCAGGAGACACAGACACTGTTTTTATTAATTTGATATAGTTCTGGATAAATTTAATCATCAACAAATTACATGTTTTTGCACTGATACCATTATTTATTGTGTGGATTTCTCAGATAACAAAGATCAATTTATCAAGAGCATATAAAAAGAAAAACCAACAACGTTGGACAGTATCATAGCTGCTACTAATTTTTGTATCAGTAAAGGGTGCAAGGGATTTCTCAGAGCATCCATAACTCTTAAGAGTAGAGGGTTCATTCTTTAGTGTCTGAGTGTTTTAAATTGTATAGATCTTCAGATCTTCAGAGTCCATGTTTTACATTGTAAATAAAGGTAGTATTTTATGTTGATGTGTTCCTTGGAAGGAATACTAATCTTAAAATTAAAAAAACCTTACAGATATAAAAATGCCTTTAAGGAATGTTTATCCTACCAACCTTAATTTTAACTGCGTGTTTCTATCAACAGATCAGCTACTTCTCAACCAGTTCTCTTCTCAGTGACAGGACAACATTTTCCTCCTTCTTTAGAACTGTCCCAAGTGATGTCTTTCAGTCCAGAGGTCTGGCCCAAATGGTGTTACATTTTAAATGGACATGGGTCGGGCTCATAGCTTCTAATGATGATTATGGCTATAAAGGTTTAGAAGTCATCAAACAGGAGATAACAAAAGGAGGAGCTTGTGTAGCCTATATAATATATATGTCAAGAAACCTCATTGATCAAAACATACATAACATTGTGCAGGTCATAAAAGAGTCAAGTGCCAATGTGCTGGTGGCCTTTTGTACGGACGTCTACTTAATCCCTGTTCTGGATGAGATGCTTAAGCAAAATGTAACTGGAAAAAGTTTTGTTGCCAGTGAAGCTTGGTCCATTTCAAATGTCTTATCTGTGCCAAAATACTCTTCTTTGCTGTCTGGAACTATTGGCTTTGCTTTTCATAGTTCAACTATCCCAGGGTTTCAAAATTATTTGAACTCCATTAATCCGCTCAATACACCAGGGACAATGTGGTCAACATTTTTCTGGGAAGAAGCATTTGGGTGCACGTTTTCTAACCAGACAAACCACTCTATTGTTGTGAATGATCTAGAAAACCCATGCACAGGAGATGAAAATCTAGAAAACCTTCAGAACAGCTATAATGAGGTTTCCAGTTTAAGAGCTTCTCACAATATCTATACTGCTGTGTATGTCATAGCAAAAGCTCTGGATGACCTCAACCATTGCCGAACCTTGGCTGGGCCATTGTTTAACAAATATTGTTCAAAGTTAAATAACTTTGAGCCATGGCAGGTACATCATAATGGCATTAGGCTAAACCTTTGCCACCTTCCACATTTTGATCATACCATACTTATACCTGACCACCATAGCACATTATTCAGTAAACATTGACGTAGGTCACTCTTAAGATTAAGATTCATTACACCTCTGAACTAATATTTTGTTTTGTTAGTGAGCAATAGATATATTTCAATAGTAGTAGGAACAAACACAATGTAACGCCTACAGTTTTTATTTCCTGCTCTGCAGCTTTTGCATTACTTTAAGAAAGTCCGGGTAAAGCTAAGCAATGATCGAGAAGTTTACTTTGATGAGGATGGAAATCCACCAGCTGTTTATGATATAGTGAACTGGCATCCGGGGTCAGATGGCACCATAAGGCAGGTGAAAGTTGGACACTATGACGCAACGGATACTTCAAGAAATATATTTAGCATCAATATTAGTGCAATATGGTGGCCAACAGGGAATAATGAGGTAAGACATAACAAAGCATCTCATAGCTTTTGTCCCATTTTTCTTTCAACAAATTTAAATTTACAAACATATTGTTGCAAATGATAGTCTGTTATAGTAGACAATTATCCATAAGTGACATTGATTCAATTCATACTTTGTGTCTATAGAATTTATTAGTACAATGACAATGACAGGATATGAACATTTAATGCGGTATTTATTCTAATAGACAGTCATTGTACATTTTTGGTGAACTAGATGTAGATCTAATAATCTGATAATAAAATTCCAAGAGAGCAAGATCAAATATAAAATCCTCAATTTCTTCCAAGATTCCATTTTCTGTTTGCGGTCAGAGCTGCCCAGTGGGGTTCAGGAAAGCGCCAAGAAGAGGAAAACCAGTGTGCTGCTTTGAGTGTGTTCCATGTGCCCAAGGAGAGATCTCCAATCAAACAGGTGAATATATTAAATAACAATAAATATAAATACTGTAAATATCAGAGGAAAAAGTAAAAACGTCCACTATATGTTGGCAAGTGCATGGAGTTTGGCAGGTAAAATGGAAGAGCTAGAGTTAATTGCATGCGATAATATCTATGATATAATTGGTATCACTGAGACCTGGTGGGATGAAACCTGTAACTGGGCTGTCAATTTAAATTTAAGGAGGGACAGAGGGATTAAAAAAGGTGGAGGAGTTTGTCTTTATGTAAAACCTGAATTGAAACCATGCACTAAAGAAATAACTGTGGATGGCACTGGGTAGGGTATGGAATCCCTTTGGGTAGAGATTTCGACTGGGCAACAAGCTACAAAGAAAATTTTTATTGGTGTATGCTACATACCACCTCGAATAAATTACGAAATTGAAGACCAACTACTATTACAAATAGAAGCAGCTTCACAACTAGGTCAAGTTATTATTATGGGTGACTAATTATCCAGCCATTGACTGGGGTAATGGGGTTGCAAAAAAAAAAAACTAGTAGGTTTGTAAATATGCTGATGACAACTATTTATTTCAGCTCGTTCAAGAACCTACTAGGAACGACTCTCTTTTTGGCCTAGTAATAATTAATAATACTGAACTCATGGTCATAACATGGTCTCATTTGAGGTTATGTTGCAGAAACAACTCTATAAGGGAGTAACTAAAACATTAAACTTTAGACGTGCAAACAATGCCAGTACAAAGTCATCCCTGCAACATATTAAGTGGGAAAGGCTTTTCACAGGGTTAAACATAGAAGAAACTTGGGATGTCTTTAAAATGCAGCTTAAAAGAAAAGTAACACCAAAAAAATGAAAGTACACACACAGTAGATAACAGATAAGTACTACTATAGTTTATATAAACAAGCTGCTGTGTAGCCATGGGGCAGCCATTCAAGCACAGGATACACAGTAGATAACAGATAAGTACTACTATAGTTTATATAAACAAGCTGCTGTGTAGCCATGGGGGCAGCCATTCAAGCACAGGATACACAGTAGATAACAGATAAGTACTACTATAGGTTATATAAACAAGCTGCTGTGTAGCCATGGGGGCAGCCATTCAAGCACAGGATACACAGTAGATAACATATAAGTACTACTATAGTTTATATAAACAAGCTGCTGTGTAGCCATGGGGGCAGCCGTTCAAGCACAGGATACACAGTACATAAGAGATAAGTACTACTATAGTTTATATAAACAAGCTGCTGTGTAGCCACGGGGGCAGCCATTCAAGCACAGGATACACAGTAGATAACAGATAAGTACTACTATAGTTTATATAAACAAGCTGCTGTGTAGCCATGGGGGCAGCCATTCAAGCACAGGATACACAGTAGATAATAGATAAGTACTACTATAGTTTATATAAACAAGCTGCTGTGTAGCCATGGGGGCAGCCGTTCAAGCACAGGATACACAGTAGATAACAGATAAGTACTGCTATAGTTTATATAAACAAGCTGTTGTGTAGCCATGGGGGCAGCCATTCAAGCACAGGATACACAGTAGATAACAGATAAGTACTACTATAGTTTATATAAACAAGCTGTTGTGTAGCCATGGGGGCAGCCATTCAAGCACAGGATACACAGTAGATAACAGATAAGTACTACTATAGTTTATATAAACAAGCTGCTGTGTAGCCATGGGGGCAGCCATTCAAGCACAGGATACACAGTATATAACTGATAAGTACTACTTTCGTTTATATAAACTGTGTGTGTGTGTGTGTGTGTGTGTAGCCATGGGGACAGCCAGTCATAGCTGAAAGAGGAGAAAAGGCACAGTATACTCAACAGATAAGCTCTGTAGTATACAATTGGATTCTTCAGAACTTATCTGTGGTCCATAGTGTGTCCTGTGCTTAAATGGCTGCCCCATAGTTGCAGAGCAGCTTGTTTATAATAAACTATAATGGATTTCCTGAAGCAAACACACCAGTTATACTAGTGCAGGGCAACAGTACATTTTATTGTCATTCTTTATTTTTTTGGTGTTACTGTTCCTTTAATAAATATATATATCAGTATATACCCCTTGTAAGCAAGGAAAGTCTTTGCAAAGCAAAACCTTTGTGATGTGATAGTATTGTTGGTGTTGAGGTTGGTAAGAAATTATGTGCTTTTAAGGCTTTCAAGTTAGCAGGGACAGATGAAACATTTGTCAGGCGAATTGCCAATGTGCTGCCACTATTCATAAAGGGATCACATTTTCAGCCACAAAGCTATAGGCAGGTTAGTCTGATGTCAGTGGTAGGAAAGCTTTTCAACAGGGTATTAAGGGATAAAATAGTTGACTTAATTGCAAATCATAATATTACGATCTTGCCAGAATAATAGCATTGCCTTTTATGAGGGGCTGAGCAGGAACCTCAACTCTAGGATGGCAGTGGATGTGATCTACTTGGAATTTTCTAAAGCATTTGATACAGTAACACACAGAAGGTTACTGTTGAGTTAAGGAATATTGGTCTGGAACATAGTAGGTGTAATTGGATAGAGAACTGGCTAAAAGATAAATTACAAAAAGTGGTGGTAAATGGGACATTTTCTGATTGGACCAGTGTTGTCAGTGGAGCACTGCAAGGGTCTGTATTTGGTCCTTTGCTTTTCAACTTGTTTATTAATGACCTGGAGGAAGGCATTGAAAGTACTGTTTCTAATTTTGTTGATGATACTTAGACATGTAGAACTGTAAGCTCCAAGCAGGATTCTGCTACTTTGCAGAGTGATTTGACTAGGTTAGAAAAGGGGTCAGCAAATTGGCAATTGAGGTCCAATGTTGATAAATGCAGGTTATGCACAGACATAATATAAATGCAAGTTATACTGTACACTAAGTGGCAGTGTGTTGGGGATTTCTTTAAATAAGAAGGATCTAGGGTTTTTGCCTCTTTATAGTTTCCTTGGCTTGTTTTGTCTTGAGAAAAGACGCTTGCGAGGGGACATGATTACACTTTAAGTACATTAGAGGACATTATAGACCGCTAGCAGGAGATCTATTTCTCCTTAAAATCCATCACTGGACCAGAGGCCATCCCTTTAGACTAGAGGAAAAGAACTTTCATTTGAAGAAGAGTAGGTTTTTCTTCACAGTCAGGACAGTGAGGTTGGGGAATGCACTGCCGGGTGATGTTGTGATGCTGATTCAGTTAATGACTATAAGAGGGACTTGACTTGGATGATTTCTTGGACAGACATAATATACAAGGCTATTGTGATACTAAAATATACAATTAATATACTGTAGATGTTGGTATATATAGTTTCAGTGGGTGAGTGTAGGTATGTGCACTGGGATTCATTTGGAGGGGTTAATCTTGATGGACTTTGGTCTTTTTCAACCCAATTTAACTATGTAACTATGTAATTTACTGTACAAAATACTGTACAATTCTTGTCCATAAATAACATTGTATATTACATTTAGAAATGCAACTTAGCATATGGTGATGGAGACCATTATGTGGAATAGCCAGATATATCACTTTGAGATACTTCTGGCTCCTTCTGCATTTGTGTTCTATTTAGTACTCTCCTGTACTTTATATATGCCAAATTTCTTTACACAAAATTGAATTTCTCTCTCAAATTAAACTGCAGGAATATTCTTCCTTTAATCTACAGGGGCAGGATCTATAAAAAGCCTCCTTTCGCAGCTGATTGGAGGAAACCAGCTTATAAGTGAAGCCCTATCTTTGCCAAAACTGAATCCTAACATCTCCTCTTTTTTAGCACTTAACTATTTATTTACCATCAGTTCCCACTTTTAAAAGAGCAAATAATAACCATTACATTGGGAATGGCGTTTGGTTAATCCAGTAATGGCTACTGTGATTAAATATTATATTTGAAAAAGAGTTTTAATTTTTTCAGATTCCATTGACTGTTTGAAGTGTCCCTGGGACATGTGGCCCAACAGCAGAAGAGACAGATGTTTTCCAAAACCCATTGAGTTCCTTTCCTATGAAGATTCTTTGGGAATCACACTGGCAGCAATAAGTAGTTTCTCTTGTGTAGTTCCACTTTCTATCTTTCGACTTTTCATTCATTATAAAGCCACACCAATTGTGAGAGCCAATAACCATTATGTAAGCTGTATTCTTTTAGTATCTCTATCTTTGTGTTTCCTCTGTGCTTTGGCTTTCATTGGTTACCCACAACCTGAGAAGTGTCTTCTACGTCAGGCTGCATTTGGCCTCGTCTTTGCCCTCTGTGTATCCTGCATTTTGGCCAAAACTATTATTGTTGTATTTGCCTTCATGGCCACTAAACCTGGGAGCAGCCTCAAAAAATGGACAACTCCGTATTTGCCCTACATGATCATTGTCATTTGCACCCTTATACAATTCACTTTGTGTGTTTTATGGTTGACCATCTCTCCTCCTTTCCAACAATACAATACTGAAGCCAAACCTGGAATCATCGTTGTAGAGTGCAATGAAAACTCTCCATTTGCCTTCTGGTGCATGCTGGGATATCTTGGATTTTTAGCCTCTGTCAGTTTTACTGTTGCTTTTCAGGCCAGGAGGCTCCCTGACAACTTCAACGAGGCCAAATTAATAACATTCAGTATGTTGGCCTTCCTCAGTGTCTGGGTGTACTTTATTCCAGCGTCTCTCAGTGCCCAGGGCAAGTATACTGTTGCCATGGAGATCTTTGCAATTCTGTCTTCCAGCTGGGCCCTTGTGGTCTGCATGTTCCTCTCCAAATGTTTCATTATATTGTTCAGACCCAACATGAACTCCAGAGAAAATCTCATGGGGAAAGACAGGGGAAGGAAATAAAGAAAAATAGAATTTCCTAATTACAAAATTGAATCCCTATGGTTTCTTACATTATTTTACCTAAATAAACTTTTTTAACAAAACTATATTTGGAAATTGCAGATTTTCTGTAATTGTTTTAGCTTTTCACTTAATAACATTATATTTATGCAATTGCTTTCATAAACACTGTGTATTTTGTTACTAATTCATCTAATTGCATAGAAAGATGTGGGGTAAATCTCATGAAACATTTAAGCTACTTCAGTAATTCCAGTGATACCTTTATTGGCTGACATCATAAAAACTCTAAATATTTTAGCTAGCCGTGAAAGTATCACCTTTATCATGCTTCATATCAAAAGCTTTCTACAGTATTTGTACAGAATTTATAATTGACCTGGATTGACTTTTTTGGTGACATCAAAGGGAAGAGGGGATTCACAAAAAGTACTGTTGACACAAGATATATTTGAGTGGCCTTGAATAAATTCACTGTCATAGTAGTTATGGTCGACGTATGAGAAAGGTTACCTGCTAGGGGGCTTAAAAATTCAGCAAATTTGGATAATTTACTAATAGAAATGCAATTTGCAGGTATGGGAACTGTTATTCAGAATACTCCAGACTTGGGGTTTACGGTCTTTCCATAAGAGGTCTTTCCATAATGTAGATCGTCATACCTTAAATCTGCTAGATAAGAGTTTAACCCTTTCACTGCCAGCCGATTTGTCCCAAAAACAAACATCTACTGCCAAGCAGTTGTTAGACATTTTGAACTCATTACACTTGTTTTATTTATTTTTTTTCTACAAGAAAACCTACATGAAATAAGGCAAATGTTGTTGTTTTTGTTAAATGAATTGGGCTTGAACTCTGTAACAACATTTTGTACTTTTTCTGGAGATGTAATAAAAAGTAAAAAAAAAAAAATATAAAAAAAGAAGTGAAATAAAGAAAAAAGTATTTTTCCAAGAAAAAAACATTTACTGACAAAAATGTTACTGATTGTAAAGGCCCTAATTTTTCTGAATCCAACATTAACAAATATGTATTGGTATCCCAGTTTTCTTGTCCAGATGACACCCCAATAATAAAACATAATTTTGTACAATTTTACATTAAAACAAAACAGATAAGTGCATCTCTATGTTAACATGACACATATAACAATAGGAGTGAAATACCCCCTTTAGTTAGTTAGATATTTTTAGAAACCGTATACCTCTAGCTGTAGTGTCGTATTTGTTCTAAATATAGGCACTCTCATACAAATAACCATTAGTGATGGGTGTATTTGGGGCATTTCGTTTCGCAGAAAAATTTGCGAATTTCCAGCAAAATTCGCCAAAAAAACGATTTTGCAAATTTATTTGCTGGCGGTGAATCACAGGAATTCGCTGCAAATTCTCGCCTGGCCAATAAATTCGCCCATCACTAATAACCATAAAACTCAACAATATTTTTCAGGATTTTTTTTCTGAAACCATCACATTCACAAAATCAAAAGTAAATTTGAGAAAAATGGCTTCAATTTCTTTTGAGTAAAACGATACCCAGCATGTACAGTATGAGTGCCCCTAAAGACACAGCTTCCAAACACCCCAAAACATGGACAGTACACAGGTAATTTTAGCTGGAAAATTTGGGGCTGTGCTCTAAGTGCACACCTTGCAGTATTTCAGTCATAATATCCCCTTACCTGTGACATACCCCCCCATAAAATACATATTCCTTGAAAGTGCACACCTGCAGCTATTCAGCGGTGCAACCCTTGCTTTCCTAAATGCATAACTGGAGACACAGTTTTCTGTAGAAGTTTGCAGTTTGGCCTGAAATAAAGAAAAAAAATGTCGAAAGTTATATTTTTTCCAGAATTGCGATGACAACGAAATAAATCCTACTAAATATCAATCTGCAACTTCTCCAGAACAAAATGATACCCCACATGTATGGGCTCACCTAAAGACACGGCCTCCAAATACCATAAAACTGGGCAATAGCTAAATTTTATATGCCTGAAGGTTTTTGTAAGAAAAATACCTGGGTCGCGGCGGCGTGGACGGCCGCCACGCCGCCACGCTCCTTCTCCGTTGGCTTCCGGGTCAGCTTCTGGGTCCTAGTGCGCACACGGCGCGCATGCGCATTATTTAAAGGTGCAGGCGCGCTGGCGTAATGACGTCAGCGCGCAATGGCGCGAATTTCAAACTGTATATAAGCCCATTCATTGGTACTGCTGGTTGCCCGTGATAGAATTTATTCTGTGGTTTTTGCCTGAAGCCTTGTGCTGTTTATTCTGCTTGTTATCCAGTTTTGATCCCAGCCTGTTTCCTGACGACGCTCCCATCTGAATCCTGACCTGTGCCTGTTACCCGACTACTCTATTGCCTGTACTCCTTCTGCTTGATACCCGGTTTTGACCCTTGCCTGCCTGACGATCCTTGCTATCTGCCTGCCTCGACCCAGCCTGTCTGACTATCCTCCCTGCCTCATCCTTGCCTGTAACCGTGATCCTCGGCCCAAAAGACTCAGATACCTGCCGTGCCCCATTGCCTGCCAGAACTCTAGCCTTGCCCACTCATAAGTCCAGGTGGCACCCCAGTAGGCGGAGGGCCTTCCCGAAGCCCAAAAGTGGTCACACATACTGGTGAAGAGAGCTCTGACCACGGTGCTTGGCTCTAGTTCTGGTATTGGGTGCCGGCCGTGACATTATCACGGGCCATGGAGGACGACGATCACATTGAAGCTGCTGCTGCTGCTGCTCCTCTCCCAACATCCACTGATCTGTTGCTTACTACTTTGCTGCAACGAATGGAGGACCAGGAGCGAAAGCAAAATTATCTGCTCCAGGGGTTCCATAATCTAACCCGCCAGCTGGGACCCTCGCAGCAGCCAGCTACAGTAGTTCTGTTCCTACACCCTCTGGGGGTTCCCCGCCTGATAGGGGTTCTACATTCAGACCCCAGGAACCCAAGATCGCATTTCCTGCCAAGTTCGGTGGGGACAGAACCCAGTTTTTTGTTTTTCAAGAGGCCTGTAAGCTGTACCTCAGCTTTTTTCCCCACTCTTTTCCCTCTGATGAGGAAAAGGTCAGATTCGTTATGACCCTATTAGTGGGTGACCCCCAAATCTGGGCACTCAGACTGCCAGCCACCGATCCTGCCCGTTTTTCTTTAAACCATTTCTTCCATTCTATGGCCATTCTATACGATGACCCGGATCGCGCCTCTTCGGCCCGACTCTGCGATTCGTAAATTACGCCAAGGTAAACGGGAGGTGGAAACTTGTTGTTCTGAGTTTCGTAGATGGGCGGTGGAAACTGGGTGGAACAATACGGCTCTACGGAGTCAGTTTCGCATTGGTCTGACCAAATCTGTCAAAGACAGCCTTGTTAACTATCCCCTATCTTCTAGTCTGGATGACCTTATGTCTTTGGCCATACAGATAGATAGGAGACAAAGGGAGAATAGGGATGAACAGGATACTTCTGTTGGGTATAAACATGTTCATAGTGCTAAGTTGTCAAACCCCTCTGTGTCTCATCCTCAGGAGGAGCCTATGCAGCTAGGCATCTCACACCTTACTCCTGAGGAAAAGGCACGCAGGCGGTCCCTTGGGCTGTGTGTTTATTGTGGGGAGAAGGGTCACTTTCTCAAGCAATGCACCAAGAGGCCGGGAAATGCCCAAGCCTAAATGGAGAAGGGGAGCTCCATTTGGGTGCAGGCGTTTCCTCCCCCCAATCTGCCTCCAAGGTCCTATTACCAGTTAAGCTGACCTGGCCTACAGGCACTATCGAAGTGTCGGCTTTCATTGATTCTGGGGCAGAGGGTAATTTCTTGGACGCGGCTTTTGCTGCAAAATTCAACATTCCACTGGTTGCCCTTAATCCGCCCATGAGAATCCTTGCTGTAGACAAAAGACCCTTGGGGTCTGGGGTGGTTTCCCAAAAGACCATCAACCTGTCCTTGTGTATAAGTAATCTGCATTCTGAAGAAATAGCTCTGTACCTCATTGAGGGAGCTTCCTGTCCTCTCATTCTGGGTCTACCCTGGCTCCAGAGGCATAACCCTCTGATAGATTGGGTTTCTAGGGAGGTTATTCAGTGGGGTTCTGGTTGTAGTGGGGTGTGTACTCCTTCTGTAGTGGGTAATACCATCCTTGAGGGCTTACCTTCTGCCTACACTGCCTATTCCGATGTATTTTCCAAAAAGGCAGCTGAGGTACTACCCCCACATCGGCAGTATGACTGCCCTATTGATCTGCTTCCTGGATCCTCTCCCCCTCGAGGCAGAACCTTTCCCCTTTCATTGCCTGAGGCCCAGGCAATGAAAGAGTATATTCAAGAGAACCTTGCTAGGGGGTTTATTAGGCCTTCCAGTTCCCCTGCGGGGGCGGGGTTTTTCTTTGTAGGCAAGAAAGACGGTGGTTTACGCCCCTGTATTGATTATAGGGGCTTGAACAAAATCACTGTGAAAAATCGCTATCCCTTACCCCTTATCTCTGAATTGTTTGACCAGGTCAAAGATGCTAAGATCTTCTCCAAATTAGACCTGAGGGGAGCTTACAATCTCATACGGATCAGGGAGGGGGATGAGTGGAAAACTGCTTTCAATACCAGGGATGGCCACTATGAGTACCTCGTAATGCCCTTTGGTCTATGTAACGCCCCAGCAGTGTTTCAGGAATTTGTCAATGACATCTTCCGGGACCTGTTGGGGGTATATGTTGTGGTTTACCTTGACGACATACTCATTTTTTCTGCAAACCTTTTCGAACATCGCATTCATGTCTGTGAGGTATTACGTAGGTTAAGGGTGAATTGTCTGTATGCTAAGTTAGAGAAATGCATATTCGAGGTAACCTCTGTCCAATTTCTGGGGTTCAACATTTCTTTTAAGGGTCTTGAAATGGATCCGGGCAAGGTGAGAGCTGTCCTGGATTGGACTCAACCCCTTTCACTGCGTGCAACCCAGAGATTCTTGGGGTTCGCAAATTATTACAGGCAATTCATCAAAAACTTTTCTGTCATAGTGGCGCCCATCACTAATTTAACCAAAAAAGGGGCTGATCCCAGCATGTGGCCCCCTGAAGCTATTCAAGCTTTTGAGACCCTCAAGAGGGAATTCAGTTCCGCCCCAATTCTACGCCATCCTGATACTGCTTTAATTTTCATTGTGGAGGTAGATGCTTCTGAGGTAGGAGCAGGGGCGGTTCTTTCCCAAAGGCACCCGACTACCAACAAGTTGCATCCCTGTGCATTCTTCTCTAGGAAGTTCCTGCCCGCTGAGGTAAACTATGATATAGGGAATCGTGAATTGTTGGCAGTCAAGTGGGCCTTTGAGGAATGGCGGCACTTACTGGAAGGGGCCAAACACCAGATTACGGTCTATACTGACCATAAGAATTTGCTCTATATTGAGTCAGCTAAGAGACTAAACCCTAGACAGGCTAGGTGAGCCCTGTTCTTCACAAGGTTTAATTTTTCTTTGACCTTTAGACCTGGTACAAAGAACATCAAGGCAGATGCTCTCTCTAGGAGCTTCGACTCAATTTGTTCTGAATCAGATGATAAACCTTCTATTATCCCAGGTGAATGTATTGTAGCCACATTGGAATCTGACCTCTCTTCCTTATTGTCCTCTGTTCAAAATGATGCTCCCTCCAACACTCCTGAAGGGAGGCTTTTTGTTCCTGAAAATCTCAGAGAACAGGTGTTAAGAGAGGCTCATGATTCCAAAATGGCAGGACACCCCGGTGTGAGTAAAACTACATCTTTATTGTCCAGAAGTGTGTGGTGGCCAACTTTCAAGCAAGATGTAAAATCGTTTGTAGACTCTTGCCCTGTTTGCCAAAGCTCTAAATCTTCTAAAAATTTGTCCCAGGGATTACTCATTCCCCTGCCTGTTCCTGAGAGACCGTGGACCCATCTTTCGATGGCTTTTATAGTAGACTTACCATCGTCCCAGGGGAAAACAGTAATTTGGGTGGTTGTGGACAGATTTAGCAAAATGGGTCATTTTGTCGCTCTTCCACATCTCCCTTCCGCTAAAACCTTATCTGAGCTTTTTATTCAGCACATATTTAAGTTACATGGTTTTCCTGTTAATATTGTTTCTGACAGAGGGGTTCAGTTTGTCTCCAAGTTTTGGCGAGCACTTTGCTCTTTGGTGGGGATTAATCTTTCTTTTTCTACTGCTTATCACCCACAAACCAACGGGCAAACTGAAAGGGTAAATCAGACTCTATAACAATTTTTAAGGTGTTATGTGTCTGAGAATCAGTCTTCTTGGGCAGAATTGTTACCCTGGGCAGAATTTGCCTACAATAATGCTTCGCACTCCTCCACTGGGGAGTCTCCGTTTTTTGTTGTTAATGGGTTGCACCCCAAGG
The DNA here is from genome assembly GCA_038501925.1 of Xenopus petersii. Lineage (NCBI taxonomy): Eukaryota > Metazoa > Chordata > Amphibia > Anura > Pipidae > Xenopus > Xenopus petersii. The sequence goes on from CM076676.1 coordinate 152,848,074, forward strand.
CATTTTCTTTTTCAGGGTCTGGTTCCTCTGTTCCATCTGCCAACTCCTCTGTCGAACAGTTTTCTAAAGTCTGGTCACAAGTTCACAACTCTCTTAAGACGGCGACATCCTCTCAGAAGAGGGCTGCCAATAGGAAACGCAGGGAGGCACCCCAATATAAGGTGGGAGACTTGGTGTGGCTCTCCACCAAGAACATTAAATTGAAAGTTCCTTCCCTAAAATTGGGTCCCCGTTTCATTGGTCCATATCCCATCACTTCTATTATCAACCCTTCTTCTGTTCGTCTTAAGTTACCTGTTAATTTCAAAATTTCTGATTCCTTTCATGTTTCGCTACTAAAACCTGCTTCTAACACCCGCCATGTTTCTGTTCCTCCTCCAGTGCTAGTTGACGGTCAGCCTGAATTTGAGATCCAGGAGTTCCTTGATTCCCGTTTGGTACGTAACAAACTCCAGTACCTCACTAGATGGAAGGGATTCGGTCCTGAGGAAAACTCCTGGGTCTCAATTGATGACATCAAGGCTGACCGCCTCAGGAGGCAATTTCACATTAAGTTTCCTGGGAAGCCTGGGGGTCCAGTGGCCCCCCCTAGAGAGGGGGGTAATGTAAGAAAAATACCTGGGTCGCGGCGGCGTGGACAGCCGCCACGCCGCCGCGCTCCTTCTCCGTCGGCTTCCGGGTCAGCTTCTGGGTCCTAGTGCGCGCGTGGCGCGCATGCGCATTATTTAAAGGCGCAGGCGCGCTGGCGCAATGACGTCAGCGCGCAATGGCGCGAATTTCAAACTGTATATAAGCCCATTCATTGGTACTGCTGGTTGCCCGTGATAGAATTTATTCTGTGGTTTTTGCCTGAAGCCTTGTGCTGTTTATTCTGCTTGTTATCCAGTTTTGATCCCAGCCTGTTTCCTGACGACGCTCCCATCTGAATCCTGACCTGTGCCTGTTACCCGACTACTCTATTGCCTGTACTCCTTCTGCTTGATACCCGGTTTTGACCCTTGCCTGCCTGACGATCCTGGCTATCTGCCTGCCTCGACCCAGCCTGTCTGACTATCCTCTCTGCCTCATCCTTGCCTGTAACCGTGATCCTCGGCCCAAAAGACTCAGATACCTGCCGTGCCCCATTGCCTGCCAGAACTCTAGCCTTGCCCACTCATAAGTCCAGGTGGCACCCCAGTAGGCGGAGGGCCTTCCCGAAGCCCAAAAGTGGTCACACATACTGGTGAAGAGAGCTCTGACCACGGTGCTTGGCTCTAGTTCTGGTATTGGGTGCCGGCCGTGACAGTTTTATTCTGTGTTCTACACTAAATATTCAAATAGGTACATAGTTACATGGTTACATAGATAAATCTGGTTGAAAAAAGACAAAGTCCATGAAGTTCAACCCCTCCAAATGAAAACCCAGCCCCATACACACACCCCTCCCTACTTTCACATAAATTCTATATACCCATACCTATACTAACTATAGAGTTTAGTATCACAATAGCCTTTGTATTATGTCTGTTCAAAAAATCATCCAAGTCCCTCTTATAGTCATTAACTGAATCAGCATCACAACATCACCCGGCAGTGCCTTCCCCAACCTCACTGTCTTCACTGTGAAGAACCACCTACGTTGCTTGAAATGAAGTTGACTTAGTAAAGGTATGGGACCTGTTATCCATAATGCTCAGGACCTGGGGTCACGAAAACCTGAATACAACACTTCTCCAAGTAAGTTGTAGTCCTATAGAAGTCTCCTGACATTTCTCTGTGTAAATGTTTCTTGGTCTTACCTTCCCCACTTCCCATACCCCTTGGGACATCCCATGCCTCTAGGTTATTCCCTTACATCTTTAAATCTAGAACATTTCTTAAAACAGGAATAGGACCAGTTATCCAGAATGCTCAGGACCCGGGGTTCTCCAGATAAGGAGTCTTTCTGTAATCTAGATCTCCATACTTTGTCTACTAAAACATCATTTAAACATTAATTAAACCCAATAATTAACATTTTTGAAAAATATTTCCCTTTTCTATGTAATAATGAAACATTACTTTGTACTTGTCTGTTAAGGGGCATATTTATCAAGGGTCGAATTTCGAATTAATTCAACATCCAAAAAAAAGACCAACCGAAATTTATTAAAAAAAATTAAAGGGTTTTTTTGCGGGTTAATTCGCTGTATTCGATTGTTCATATCGAAGGAAGATCGAATTTGATTCAAAGTATTTGGACACCAATTGACTCCATATAATTTCTAGGAGGTCCCCCATAGGCTAAAACAGCAATTCAGCTGGCTTTAGATGGCAAATGGTCAAAGTCGAAGTTTTAAAGAGACAGTACATGAGAAATTTTGATATTTGAATTTTTCTAAATTTTTTCAAATTGAATTTGGACTATTACCTAGTTGAAGTACACAAAAATAGCTTGAAATTAGATTTTTTTACTTCTAATTTTCAATTTGACCCTTGCTAAATCTGCCCCTAAGTGTCTCCACCCAGGAGTTACAAAGTCCCACCATAACAATAATAATTCTGGTAGATATAAACTTTCCTCTTTTTGGCTGATTTTGGGGCTGCAACTAAAGTGTCCTAGTCTCCTGAATTTTCTCGGTGTAAATTTTCCCTGACCCTGGGACATCCTATCCCACTGATTGAAGCCTCTAGGTTCTTCCTTTAGATATTTAAATCTAGAACATTTCTTGTTACAGGTCTAGGACCTCTTATCCAGAATGCACTGGACCCGGGGTTTTCTTTCCCTAATTTGGAAGATGATTGTTGTACTTCCATTAACTCCAGTAAGAATTAGTTACATCTTAGGTTGGGTTTAAGTACAAGATATGGTTTAATTCAGGGTTGTCCAAACTGCGCCCAGGATGGATATAAATGCGGCCCAACTTGAAACACTCGGTTCCCGAGGAAATGTCATAATAGTATAATAATACATCTATTTACTGTAATATCCAGGTGTCCCATATTCCAGTGTATAGCTCCAACTGGTTATCCAACTGGTATTGTAGTTATTTTATGTGTATTTTCTTTACTTTTACAAATCAAAAGTGTTTGTGTATCTCATGTGTGGCCCCAGACAATTTTTCTTTTTCCAATGTGGCCCAGGGAAGCCAAAAGTTTGGACACCCCTGGTTTAATTATTACAGAGAAAATAGAAATACTTTCAGAAAAATGTGAATTATTTCATTAAAGTGGAGACTATGGGAGATTGGCTTTCTGTAATTTGAAGATAATGGATTTACATGACAATAAATGCATTTCACACCTCAGGTATCTGTTTATTCAAAACATGTCCAAATTATTGTCATCAGTTGTTATCATTATTGTTATCCTTAATTCATGTAGTGCCGATATATTCTGCAATGATATAAGATACAATTTAAAATCTTTAAAGTCAGAGAAACAGATATAATTTACTGTGTGTATAAATGAGTGCTAAGGCTACACATAATTAGTGAAATGAGGCCTAAGAGAATATTTCTGATTCTCTATGTGCACAATAGGACATTATTATTGTACATATATACAGTATATATATATACACACAGAGACAGGCACATAGTCAGTACATTACACAGACAGGCAGAATGAGGTAAGTTGCATGGTTTCCTTATAGTTTCTAGTAGAGAGGTACAGCAGCACTACAAGTATTGGGCACTGATAGGAGTCGAGGCAGTGGCAGGTATACAGCGGCAGTCTGGGATAGAATAGTATTTTTTACTTTGTTTTACTCAGTTCCTTTTTTTATTTTTTGGTTCACCTTAAACTCTGTTTGTGGCACATGTTGGATTCTATAATCTTGCATATTGGATATTTTATACAACTGTAGGGTTAAGTACTATTAGGTAATGGTGCCTTGTACATACAGTATCATTTTTATTCCTGTTTGTCAGTTATTTATTCTCTGGTTATAGTTACAGTATAATTACCTTTCCCAATTTGACCCATTTACACAACAAATATGGGCAAATTTGAATACTATAAGTTACTACAAAAATGTTGGGCTGGTCTCTCTATGGGTCTCAGTCTGAACACGAATGCTTATTTGTGTCTTGGGTACCCCTGGAACTATCACATGTTTACTGTTCTATATATCTGTCTCTATATATCTGTAACCTTGTTATGAGCTAAGGGGGCCCAGTCTGAAGGCCAGTTAGGGGGAGATTTGGGGTGAGTGCTTATTTGTACCCTGGGTACCCCTGGAACTAAAGCAGGGTGACTGTTACCCCAATGTTTCTATATATCTGTAACCTTGTTATGAGCTAATGGGGCCCTGTCTGAAGGCCAGGGGGAGATTTGGGGTGAGTGCTTATTTGTACCCTGGGTACCCCTGGAACTATAGCAGGGTGACTGTTACCCCAATGTTTCTATATATCTGTAACCTTGTTATGAGCTAAGGGGCCCAGCCTTAAGGCCAGTTAGGGGGAGATTTGGGGTGAGTGCTTTTTTTGTGCCCTGGGTACCCCTGGAACTATAGCAGGGTGACTGTTACCTGTTGATCCCAAAAATGTTTGTAAGCCTCTGTTTTGAGACCTATAATAACACCTTAAAACTAACAGAACTTATATCCCTACTCACAGAACTCTACAAGCTTAAATCAACTATTTCCTAAATATTAATGGTTTAAATTAATTTTCCAAGGTCAAAACTGTTCAATGTTCTAGCAGTCAACTGGTTCTATGTGTCCCATGGAGCTCAAGGGCAGGAGATACCATTATCAATAAGTGAGTCTTACAAATCCATAGCTGAGATGTACAGTAGGCGCCAAAGACCAATTGTCATCTGTCACTATTTAACCTGCAATTACTCCCCCTTTCCTTTATCCTGCTTTTAAAATATCCTTTTTTAAAAAAAAAAAAAGTTAAAATATTTTTTAAAAATCATCTCATTGCATTGCAGGTTGACATCCTATTTCTCCAGAACATTTCTACATCTCATCCTTATATACCTTACCCCTGCCTACTATATGGATGTTAGCTCATCTATCTTTGGCTCCCAAGGGATTCTGGTACCCGGACATCTTCTAATAGGGGCAGTGATTCCCATTCACACTGACAGTATTTTCCCATTGGTCAGCTATAAAGAGAAGCCAACCCCAGATATTTGCAGAAAGTAAGATTTTGGTTTTCCTCTAAAATAATTGGGGTTATGTAATAAAAGGCACTATGTTTGCCCAGGAGCAGTAAGCCATGGCAACCGTTCAGCATTTACTAGTTACCTGTTTAAAAGCAAACCTCTTGTTAGTTGCTATGGGTTACTGCTCCTGGGCAAACATAATGCCTTTTATTACATATGGGTAAATGTGTCCTGCCTTGTTGACTAACCCTCTCATACCTAAAAACCAAACATTTTTAAATTTGTATAGTCATACCAGCCAGGTGGTAGACCACTCAATAGCTGTTAAAAAGGCAAGGGATCCCATGTGTAAGGATATTGGTACTTCATCCAAGGAGGTCTCATTGCTTGTAACAGGTGTTTAAGTTTGGGAACCAGGACCCCTTAAATGAGTATCATTATACTGTACTAATGTTATGCCCTTTAAAAACAGTGTTTTTTTACACTCCTTAAATTTATCTTATAAGAATGTCTCTAGGTATCAGGCAGTTTAATCGCAGGGGTCTCAGCTCTTTTAGCTGGTCAAGAAGATACCGTGACAGAATTACGAGAATGTTTTAACGGAATTCAGAAATGAATCTCTGGGCACTTAATGGGTGCAAAGTAATCCAACTGATGGTTTTGTGATTTTAATTATTCAATTATTCAATTATTCAATTACTAGTACTAGTGGGTACCTAAACACTGACTTTTAATATAAGCCTTGCCATGATCTTTCTTCTCTCTCAACTTCTCTGGCTCTCATCCATATAACCTTGTGCTTAGACTTAACTCTAGGGCCATCCTCCAATGACAGCCCCAATCTGAAGACCAGGTGGTTGCTAGGCAATTCCGAGTAATACTATTTGTATACTGGTTAGTGTAAATACAAGTTGCATATTAACATAGTAAGTTTGGTTGAAAAAAGACACACGTCCATCAAGTTTAACCTTTCAAGTCTATATATAACCTGCCTAACTGCTAGTTGATCTAGAGCAGGGGTCCACAACCTTTTTTACCCATGAGCCACATTCAAATGTAAAAAGTTTTGGGGAGCAACACAAGCATGAAAAAGTCCCTTGGGGTGCCAAATAAGGTCTATGATTGGCTATTTGGTAGCCCCTTTGTGGACTGGCAGCCTACAAGAGGCTCTACTTGACACTATACTTTGTTTTTATGCAATTAAAACTTGCCTCCAAGCATGAAATTCAAAAATAAGCCCCTGCTTTGAGGCCAATGGGAGCAACATCCAAGGGGTTGGAGAGCAACATGTTGCTCACGAGCTACTGGTTGGGGATCACTGATCTAGAGGGATGCAAAAAAAAAACATTTGAAAGCTCGCAATTCGCCGAGGGGGGAAAATTGCTTCCTGACTCCAAGATGACAATTGGACCAGTCCCTGGATCACTGCATCATATCTTAAAGCATCGCTCTATTTTATGTAACTTTTTCCCTGTTCTTTAGATTTGTGTTAAATATCAGAACTTTCATGATTACCAGTAGTTCTCTGTGATTCTCCCACATGTTCAGGTGGGTTCACAGCTATTCCTCAAATTTAAGTTAAAAAAATGTTCAACTTTTGACCATTCAGGTTCCGCCTTGAATTCTTTCAGCAGTTCCAGACCTTCAGGTTTGCAGTGGAAGAGATCAACAGAAACCCTGATCTCCTACCCAACAGTACCCTGGGTTTCTATGTGTATGATTCCTGTGCTGTTCTCCAAAGAGAGTTAGCGGGAACATTATGGATGATAAGTGGTCTGGACAGAGTGATACCCAATTACTGCTGCCTGATAGATCCTGCTCTTACCGCTGTCATTGGTCACTCAACGTCCACTTTCTCCATCCTCATGGCTCATATCATGGGATTGTACAAAATTCCACAGGTAAAGTATACTAGGAAGTTTACATAGACTGCATACAGGAAGTTTACATAGACTGCATGCAGGAAGTTTACATAGACTGCATGCAGGAAGTTTACATAGACTGCATACAGGAAGTTTACATAGACTGCATACAGGAAGTTTACATAGACTGCATGCAGGAAGTTTACATAGACTGCATATAGTCTTGAAATGTAAATGCTTTTAAAAATCATTAGATACTTTTTGCCCATACCATGAACTAATATAAGACAAAAATCTCTACATAGGTATCATCCCTTAAGGCTTTTCCTTGAATATATCCATAAATGGGATCCATGAGGTCTGAACTGGTGAACATATTTCACTGCTGTTGTAGATGAACAGAAATCAAAAGCGATAAAAAAGTTTGCTTGAAAGTTCTAATAAAAATTTATATCAAAATTAAAGTTTAAAAAACCATGCACATTGGGGAAAAAATGCTACATTTTGAAAACGTTCCATATGATTTGACAATTCCTTAAATAAAAAAATATAACCAGCAGACTGGTGCTTTCTTAAGTAAATCTTTTTTATCTACAGATCAGCTACTATTCTACCAGCTCTCTCTTGAGTGACAAGACACAGTTCCCTTCATTTTTTAGGACTGTCCCAAGTGATGACTTTCAGTCCAGGGGGCTGGCTCAGATGGTTTTGCATTTTAAATGGAAATGGGTGGGGCTCATAGCTTCTAATGATGATTATGGAAGTGAAGCAATAAAGGTCATCAGACAGGAGGTCATGAAAGAGGGAACTTGTGTAGCGTATGCAGTATATATATCAGAAAACACACTCCACCAAAATCTACCTACTATTGTTAAAATGATGAAGGAGTCAAGTGCCAATGTGATAATTGCCTTCTCACTTCCCTTCTACTTAATGCCTCTTCTGAATGAGATGCTAAAACAAAATGTAACTGGAAAAACATTTGTTGCCAGCGAGGCTTGGTCCATTTCAAACATTTTAGCAGTGGAAAAATATTCTTCCTTACTTTCTGGTACTATAGGATTTGCATTTTTCAGCTCTAAAATCAAAGATCTTCAAGAGTTCCTCAACTCCATCAATATCTACAATACAACAGGGATATATTGGGCAAAAGAGTTATGGGAAGAAGTTTTTGGGTGCACATTTGCTGACCAGAAAAACCTCACTGTTACACCAAACATAAAAAAACAATGTACAGGAGAAGAAAATCTAAATTCAGTTCAGAACAACTATAATGATGTGTCCAGATTAAGAGCTTCCTACAATATCTATACTGCAGTGTATGTGATAGCAAAAGCTCTGAATGACTTCAGTCAATGTCGATCCTTGAGTAGACCATTGGTTGGAGATCATTGTTTAGATATAGGACAATTTAAACCATGGCAGGTAAAAGAATACAATAGAATGTTTATTCCTAATTTGTTATTAAAAGTATTGTATATAAATTTAAATGTAATATTTTCTGTCTTTTATTACAGATGAAGCCACTTGGATTTGTGAGTTAAATGCGTCATGACTCAGGGGTAATTGAAGAAACTGTGTTATCTTAAGTCATCTTTACTCATTTAATGCATTTAACCTTTTCATTAGCATACCAAAGCTCCATTGTTCACAATGGTGAATGCTTTAATTAGATGGGATGTTGTGACGCAGTTTTCTGTGTTAAATGAGATAAATGGGATATCTGTGTTTAGTTATTCTGTGTCAAACAGACAAACCAAAGTGGCTGCATCTGTATGTAAGGTAGATATGGATTCAATTTCCTTGAGATTTATGTCCTACTTGGTTTAAAACCTGAATGGTTTGACACTATTTAGCTTTCCAAGAAAAACGTATTTACTCTTTGCAATGTAAAATTTAATGTAATTGTCAATACCTCTGCAGTGACACAATATCATCATGGCAACCAAGTAGCCCCAAATAGGATGATGGAAGAGTTGATCAAGATCACTGTCTGAACCTTTAGCTTAACAGGATAAGCCTATCAACCTGTGTAAGAGTTTTCTTCATCCTCAAGTCAGTTCTTTATCAGAGGTCATGTGTCTTTAGCTTCAAGACTTTATCTTTTATAAATATTCACAATAACATACAATCTTATCCATCTTCTGTCAATAACTGACATGAATAAGAGTGGCAAGTAGTGATGGGCGAATTTATTCGGCAGGTGCAAATTCGCTGCGAATTTGCGCGATTCGCCGCCAGCGAATAAATTCGCAAAACGGGCACAAAAATTCGCTGGTAAAAATTTGCCGGGGTCAAAGAAAAAAGTCACACAGGTATTGCATCATAAGTAAAGACATCATTTAAGATAATATCATAGTGCTAAAATCCCCAAAAAATAATTAAGGACAAAGAACACTTGCAGGTTGTACCCCTTGTTCTACACTATTTAGTCAAATAATTGACTTAAGTACAGGTCTGGAACTATTATCCAAAATGCTTGGGGATTTCCAGATAAGGGGTCATTTCACAATTTAGATCTCTATAGGTTAAGTCTGCTAAAAATACTTTATACCTGATTAAAACCCAATAGGATTGTTTGGCTTCCTATAAGGATTAATTATATCTTAGTGCAGATCAAGTACAAGCTACTATTTTGTTATTACACAGAAAAAGGAAATAATTAAAACTTAGAAGTATTTGATTAAAATTGAGTCTATGGGAGATGGCCTTCCAGATAATGGATCTCATATCTGTATAACATTTGGAAATGAACAATACGTCACCTCGGTTTATTCTCCAAATTAACATTTGTCTAAAAAACACATCAGCCAGATAATATCATTTAAAAAGTTTATTGATTGAAGGCTGGCTAATATCAGAGCTGGAAGCCAATGACATTTAGCATCATCAGCATTTATCTTGATATGAATTATAAGAGGAAACAAAAAGAGCTGACCCATATAACTGCAGCTCTTTTTCTTTCCTCTTATGATTTATGATTAACTATTTGACTCTGCACACCATCTCCTGGGACTGATGGTCGGTGCTCCCCAATATCTAACTCTCACGTTTATCTTGATCTTGATCTTGATCTTTAATGAGTTTTCCTTTATGCAGCTACTGAATTATTTTAAGAAAGTCAGAGTAAAGCTAGACAGCAATCGAGAAGTTTTCTTTGATAAGGATGGAAACCCACCAGCTATTTATGACATAGTGAACTGGCAGCTGGGATCAGATGGAACCATCAAGCAAGTGAAAGTGGGAAGCTATGACTCTTTGAATTCTTCTGGGGACATATTCAAGATCAATACAAAGTTGATGTGGTGGGCTACAGAGACTCAGGAGGTAGGTGATCACATATACATCACATTTAGGACTTAATAAACTTCTAGTATTGACATTGGTTTGATAATAGCCTTTATTTCTTCCAAGATTCCAAAATCTGTTTGTAGTCAGAGTTGTTCAAATGGGTTCAAAAAATCCTTAAAGGAAGGAGAGCCAGTGTGCTGCTTTCATTGTTTTCCTTGTGCCCAAGGAGAAATCTCCAATCAGACAGGTGAGCTAAACCATATATATGTTAAGTCAAGATCCAATGACATACAATTTGAAAATGTTTTTCCTGGCTGAATTACAGATTCATTGAATAATTATACTTTTTTGTGATCAAGACCGTGTCGAGAAAACTCAAATACTTTTGCTCTGTGTGAAAAGTAGTGATTAAAAGTAGAGCAGCCTATTAAGTAATTGATACATGTCTCATTTTCTTCAATTCATGGAATGAATATACAAGAGTTGCATACATTCAAAATACTACTGAGATGTTATATGCAGATTGTTGTTCTTTTTTTCATTTCAGATTCCATTGAGTGCTGGAAGTGTCCCTGGGACATGTGGCCTAACAGTAAAAGAGACAGATGCTTTCCTAAACCCATTGAGTTCCTTTCCTATGAAGATCCCCTGGGGTTGACCCTAGCAGCTACCAGTGCTTTCTCCTCTATGGTGCCAATGTCTATTTTTCATCTTTTTATTAATTATAAAGACACCCCAATTGTGAGAGCCAATAACTTTCACGTGAGCTGTATTCTCTTAGTATCTGTGGCCTTCTGCTTCCTCTGTGCTTTGGCTTTCATTGGTTACCCCCAACCTGAGAAGTGTCTTCTGCGACAGGCTACATTTGGTCTTGTTTTTACCCTGTGTGTATCCTGCATTTTGGCAAAAACTGTCATTGTTGTATTTGCTTTTATGGCCACTAAACCTGGGAGCAGGCTCAAAAAATGGACAACTCCGTATATGCCCTACATGATCATTACTTTTTGCACCTTCATACAACTTATTTTGTGTTTGTTTTGGTTGACCATCTCCCCGCCTTTCGTTCAATACAATATTGAAGCCAAACCTGGAATCATTGTTGTAGAGTGCAATGAAAACTCTCAATTTGCCTTCTGGTGCATGCTGGGATATCTTGGAATTTTAGCCTCTGTCAGTTTCACTGTAGCCTTTCTGGCCAGGAGGCTTCCTGACAACTTCAATGAGGCCAAATTAATAACATTCAGTATGTTGGCCTTCCTCAGTGTCTGGGTGTACTTTATTCCAGCCTCTGTCAGTGCCCAGGGCAAGTATACTGTTGCCATGGAGATCTTTGCAATTCTGGCTTCTAGCTGGGCCCTTGTGGTCTGCATGTTCCTCCCCAAGTGTTTTATTATTTTGTTTAGACCCAATATGAACTCCAGAGAAAACCTTATGAGAAAGGAAAGAGTAAGTACATAGAGAAAAGAACAATTATATAATTTACAAAATGTTATTACCATAGTTTGTTACACAATAAGAATTTCCCTGTTTTATCTAAATAAATGTTTAGCAAAACTATATTTAGGATTTTCACATTTTCTATAATTATTTTCACCTTTTTTATTATTTTATATTTTATATTATTTTGTATTTTTGGATGAAAACAGTTTGCTATGAAGCATTACTAAAGTAGTAAACAGAGGAAATCTTTATTGGGTTGTAAGTGCAATGGGGTGCAAATTGGGAAGTGCATAATAAGCCCTCCATCTCCCCCCATTCCATTGCCTATAGTCAGACAACACCAAACGCGAAACACAATTACTTATCTTGACTCATGTTTTAGACCTACAGAAACCCTGTTTGTGTGAGAGTCTTTTTCTCCATATTTTGGCTTTATACTGCATAGCTTATATAAGATAGGGCAAGGGTCATTGATAAGTCTTAGACCGATACATGGAAGAAATTGAGGTGAGATGGTTGGGGGATGGAACAAATACAGTAAGCCAAAGAATCATGGGTGTCCGCAGAAAATTTTCCAGGGTGGGGCAAGGAGGCATCTGTGGGCAGGCCTGTGAGATAGGTGGGTGTGTCACTGCCATCAGGGGGTGGAGCTATGCCATGGCGATCAGCCAATCGCCCGATCACCGGGTCAATCTAGGGGATCCTGCAGTTTCCCTAATTTGAAAAACCATCCAGGAAGTTTTGACCCGGGCAACCCTTCAAAATACCGGTTGTCTGACAAGTGGCAACCCTAGTTCACACAAAGATGGCAAAGTTGCAAGTTCATGTATAAATACCCCCAGAACTCACAAACAGATGGTACAGTGGCAAGTACATGTATAAATACCCCCAGAACTCACAAACAGATGGTACAGGGGGCAAGTAATTGTATAAATACCCCCAGAACTCACAAGTACAAGGCTGCAGACTGCAATAGATAGGGCTTTCCTTCCTTCGTTTTCTCCCGCGCTGCAATCTGTGCTACTGGCCAGTCACATGCTCCCTGGCTGCTCTCTCTCTCTCTCTGTCACAGCTGAAGTAATACAATCCGGCAGCACCGTGACAAGGGAGGGGGGAGCGAGCACCTAGGGAAGGAGCTAAAAGAAAACTCTGCTGCACAGAAGAAAAATCTTTGAGGGATCGCGACAGAAACCACAGTAAGCTGGGGCCAATGCACGAACAGGTGGAAACTTATGTGCACAGTCCCAGGGGGGGGGCACTGCCCCCTCTTGCCCCCCTCTGTGGACGCCCATGCAAAGAATCTTTCTAGCTGAGCAGAGCCTACTATGGTGGGTACTGCTAGAGATACTGGAAGTGTGTTAGAAGAAAGGAAGACATTTTATACCAAGCAGACATTAATGTTTGATGCATTTTCCAATGGAGGATGGGAGGCCAAACATACCCACTATTGTGCAAATCATAGCAGTGGGATCAATATGGATTTCTTTCTGATAAAGGAGGTTTTAATAGAGGCTGAGGAGGTCTTGGTAGATTATTCAGAACATCTTCCCTGTTGAGAGACTTTACTGTCCCTAAAAGGTAAGGGGTGGTGGAGGTTGAGTGTAGATTCCCAGGAGGGAGAGGGAGAGGAGAGGACATTCCTTTTTAAGCACTCCTTCAGTGCAAGATATGAAGAGTAGTCTTTCATTATGTAAAAGTGCAGTGGAGGAAGTGTGAAGAAGTCATTCCATGCCTTCTTCCACATACCAGCTGTTTTCAGGAAACAAAGGAAAATAAGTTATCCCATTTTGTTTAAACAAACGATTGGTTATATCTGGGCAAAGGTCTTAAAGGTCTTATATAAAGACCTTCAGTATACATTTTCTGAGGAGAGCCTCTGATGATGGGTAAACATAGGATACAGATTGGAGAGACACCAAGTAAGCATTGATGATCTTTACCTTTTCCTTCAATTATCAATAGTGATGGGCGAATTTGCGCCAATTCGCTTCGCCGAAAAATTTGCGAAATGGCACTGGCGTCTCGTTTTTGTCACGGTGTCCATTTTTTCCAACGCCGGCAACATTTTTTTTTTTTTACGCCGGCGAATTTTTGACGTCGAATTTTTGCGGGCGTCGCCCATCACTAATTATCAACATACACAAGATAATTTCCCTTTTTATAGTGTGCACTTTTACTGTGTAAAGTGTGATGTAATAACAGGTCTACCCTACTTGTAAAGTGCTACTGACCCACTCGTACCTGAGCATCTCTCAGAAACTACCCGCACCTTGTGTTCTTCTGTGTAGCAAAGGATCCAGTCATAGAGAGGTTTCTTTGCAGCACTAACTTGTTTATTGACAGGGAACCAGTTGATAGAAATATATACAGTTGCTTTGGTTGAGGCAAATACAGAGTCAACAATTACAATCCCTCTGAGGGGTAGAGCAAACAGTGTATAAATCACCACACTTCTGGGCAATTCCTCTCTTAGTACAAAGTACCTTCACACAGGGATCCTCAGCCTGGGGTCTTGTCTCTTGGAACTCTACCTGGTCCTCAACTCACCCTCTGATGTTCCTGCTCTAGTGGCTTACATACCACGGGTTCCTAACCCCATTATACCTCCTTGTTGGAGCAGAAGCTGCTCACTAACTCCCCTGAGCCTTCCTCCTCCTCCTAGGGTGACTAGCAAATCTGATCACTAACCATCCCAGGAAAGACCTTGAACACATAGGGCTATACCCCTTTATACTTTTAAATGCTTCCACCTGTTGGGCAAACATTGAACTACAATGGGCCCAGTAAAAGGGACGTTGCTGCCTGGGTGAATTAGAGAACCACCAGGACCAATTTAAGCGGCCAAATACAGGGCAGACTGCCTGAGCAGGCCATACCTAAATTTCAGGTGCACTACAATTGCAACAAATGTGATATTCTCATGAAGGGAAGGCAGGTGTGAGAATTTACACATGCGTCCTGTTCGGCGCAGGCGTGGGAGCGTTAACACTCCTGCAACGTTTCAACATTTTGTTAATGATGTTTTCAGAGACTTCCTTGATATATTTGTCATCATTTATTTAGATGATATTCTTGTTTTTTCTAATTCTTTGGAAGAACACAGATTATATTTAAAGAGGGTCCTGGCTCGTCTGCACACTCACCAGCTATATGCTAAGATTGAGAAATGTGTGTTTGAACAATCATCTGTGGACTTTTTGGGTTTCTGCATTTCTCCTCAGGGTATCCAGATGGACTCCAGGAAGATTTCTGCAATTCTTAACTGGCCAATTCCGTCCTCTAAAAAGGCCGTTCAATGTTTTATCGGCTTTGCCAATTTTTATAGAAAAATATAGGTATCCTCCCAATCACTGAGTTGACTCGCAATAATCAAAAGTTTGTTTGGTCCACACAGGCTCAGGAGGCTTTTGAGAAACTGAAGACACTTTTCACTTCAGGCCCAATTCTTCAGCATCCAGATGTTTCCCTTCCTTTTATTCTGGAGGTAGACGCTTCAGAACTTGCGGTGGGTGCTGTGTTGTCGCAGAGAACTGGGTTTCAAGAGGATCTTCATCCTGTTGCTTTTTTTTCTCGCAAATTGGCCAAGAGTGAATGCAATTATGATGTGGCTGACCGTGAATTACTCGCTATCAAGCTGGCTCTTGAGGAATGGAGGTATCTCCTTGAAGGGTCTAAACATCCGATTCTCATCTTTACAGATCATAGGAATCTGGAGTATTTACGTTCAGCCAAGAGCCTTAGACCCAGACAAGCAAGGTGGGCTTTATTTTTCATGAGATTTAATTTTCATCTTACTTACCGACCTGGGTCTAAAAATGTTAAAGCAGATGCTTTATCCCGAATGTTCTCTTCTGAAGACGAGGTTTCTTTGGCTCCTTAGACGATTTTAAACTCTAATAACTTCCTCCTGCTACAGTCTACCCTGGTAGATGGAATTAAAGACGCTTCCATAAACATCTCTGAACCATCGTTAGTGTCTAAGGAGGGTCTTCTTCTTCATCAAGGCAAAATTTTTGTTCCAGAACAAATGCGTTTAGAGGTCATTAAAAATATTCATGATTCCAAATTGGCGGGTCATCCAGGTATCAAGAAAACCATTATCTTGGCTAAGAGATTATTTTGGTGGCCTGGGATGGCTAAAGACTGTTTTAAATTTGTTGCATCATGTGAAGTTTGCTCTAGATCCAAGGACTCTCATTCTAGGCCTATTGGTCTTCTTCAACCTCTGCCAGTGCCTTCTCGTCCATGGGGATCAGTTTCTTTGGACTTTATTTCTGATTTACCATTGTCCTGTGATTGTTCCACCATTGCTGTCTTTGTTGACCGTTTAACCAAGATGGCTCATTTTAAGTCTTTACCAAAACTTCCTTCTGCCTCTGAGACCGCTGATACTTTTATTAAAGAAGTGGTAAGACTCCATGGACTTCCAGATGAGGTGGTGTCGGATCGGGGACCGCAATTCACATCACAGTTTTGGAAATCATTGTGTGAAGCACTCAAGATTTCGGTATCCCTTTCCTCTGCCTTTCACCCTCAGTCCAATGGCCAGACCGAGCGAACTAACCAGACTCTCGAGCAGTATCTGAGATGTTATTCTTCGTACCTCCAAGACGATTGGGTGAATCTTCTTCCTCTTGCAGAGTTTGCTTATAATAATTCCCACCATTCTTCAATCAATCAATCCCCTTTCTTCGCAAACTATGGTCTTCATCCAGTAACTTTTCCCTCTGCCATTGTTTCTGATATTTTAGTTCCTGCTGTCAAGGACCGATTAACTTTTCTATCCAATAATTTTCAAAAACTTCAAGAAAACATGAAGAAGGCTCAACGAAATTTCAAGACTTATGCCGATCGGAGGCGGAGAGGTTACCCAGAGTTCAAGGTGGGTGACTGTGTATGGTTGTCTACTGTTAACCTTAAGCTTTCTTGTCCCAGTAGGAAGTTGGGTCAATGTTTCTTGGGTCCCTTTCCTATTATTCCTCAAGTCAATCCTGTGGCTTTCCAGCTTAAACTTCCAGCATCCTGGCACATCCATCCAGTGTTTCATGCTGCACTTTTGAAACCGGCCCAACGTTCCGATTTCCTGAGCGTTCGGCTCTTCCTCCGCTTCCTGTGGTGGTCGATGGTCAAGAAGAATTTGAGGTTGAGGAGATCCTGGATTCCAGATTAAGAGGCAAGTGTCTCCAGTATCTGGTGAGATGGAAGGGTTACGGTCCGGAAGAGAATTCTTGGGAACCAGCATCTAACATCCACGCTCCGGAGTTGCTGGAAAAATTCCAATGTGAGAATTTACACATGCGTCTTGTTCGGCGCAGGCGCGTGACGGGGACGCTGGCGACGGTCGCGGGCGCGAAGGCGACGGTCGCGGGCACAGAGACATAGGCGGAAACGCCTGTGATGGACGCGCTGGCGTCAGTTCCGCGACGTCAGTGCAAGGACGCCAGTTTGGCGCCAAAGTATCAGTATTTAAACCAAATCCAGACTGAGATGCATTGCCTGGTTATTAGGTTATTTAACTGAAACCCTAGCGTCTTATACTATTGAATTCTTGTTGTTGACCTTTGCCTGTACCTGGACTACGATTTCTGCTGCCTGCCTCGACTCTTCGGCCTGTCTCATCATTCACGAACCTTCTGACCACGACTTTGCCTAATCCTTTTGTACCTCGCTTGATCGTCTCATTGGCTACTCTCCACAACCCTGCTCCCTGTTCCATTCCAGGTGGGTAGCAGTTGTGTGAGGCGCTTGTGAGTTCAGTATTTTCAGCTCCAGCTCCTTCTACGTCTGGATAATACCGGTAAGCCTGACAGCAGGTGCTTTTAGACTGTCTCTAAAAGCCTCAATGAGAATTTGGGTCAAAAGGTTCTTGAAGATCTTATAGTCATCAAATTATATAACAATGGTACTTTAAATCAGAAAAAAATCAAACTATATATGGTACCTTGGATGTATGTTGGAGGTGCAATGAACAAAGAGGCTCATATGAATATAGATGGTATAAATGCAAAATTCTAAAACTATATTGGAACCAAGTACAACATACAGCAGACTCTATAGCAGACATTTTTGCAGCTAGCATGCATAAAGGTACAGGTATTGGATCCGTTATCTAAAAACCTGTTATCTAGAATGCTCTGAATTAACGAGAAGCCTTCCCCCATAGACTCCAATACAACCAAATAGTCAACATTTTTTTAAAATAATTTACTTTTTCTCTGTAATAATAAAACAGTCACTTGTACTTGATCCCAACTAAGATATAATTAATCCTTATTGGAAGTAAAACCAGCCAATTGGGTTTATTTAATGTTTACATGATTTTCCAGTAGACTGAAGGTATGAAGATCCAAATTACGGAAAATCTGTTATCTGGAAAACCCCAGGTTCCCAGCATTCTGCATAACAGGACCCATATCTGTATAATAATTAAATTGATTGGACTAAGACTGACCTAAGTATTTGTTCTGTTTTTTTTCTGTACCCCTCATCTTATTTTCTTGATAAAAATAGAGAAAACAGAATTAAAATGGCATTAGCTTCTGAAAGGTTGAGTGCAAGCCTATGATACCTATTGACACAACCTGTCGTGGGAACCTTGGCATCATCATCATGTCCAGGGTGGCAGAAGCTCCAGGGTTCCCCAGAGCATGGCCGATCCTGGCCATTTTGCCGCCTCAGACGGCCTTCGTTCTGCCCCCCCCTCCCCACGGCACTCACATTTTCAGTGCCGGAGGGGGTCTGGGGCATCCACTTAGCTATTTTGCAATTGTGCTCTCTGCACTAGAAGAGCTGAATTTCCGGGTTGAAATTTACCAGGAGTGGCATTTTTGCCGCCCCGGGCAACCAGGGGGGCGCTGACGCCGGAGGTGAGTTTCTCAACTTGCCTCATTGGTGAAGCGCCCCTGTCCCAGAGTCAATAGACACAACTGTGCACATTTCATGAGAAAGGCAGGGTGGAGGCACTAGCCAGAAGTTCATTGGGGATATTTGGAGGGAAGTGTCTTTAATAAAATGCATCAATGCAAGCACAGCCTTGGGTCATGTTTAGTACAACCAGACATGGAGTCATAAATCAGGGTTCAGTGCCCCTACTCATAATGGCTTGCATTTTCATTACCAAACCAGTGAAGCAGGAGACTCACAGTATATACAGAATGTGCAAAGGTCCATACGTAATTGCTGAAATGAGACCTTAGGGAACATCTCTGTTGATTGTCTATAAGTAGAACATAATTATTTTACACACACACACATTTATATATACTGTATATATATATCCAGATAGGCGCTGATGCACCACTTTACATACTGTACAAAGGTAAAATGAGGTAAGGAGCAAGTGCCGCATACAAGTTGCTGTAGAGAGATGAAGGAGCTGAGCTACAGTGCAGGGAGGCCAGAGAGAATTTATTTTCTGTTTGTGTTATAGTTTACATTCCATATATATACTGACAGCTGGGGAAAGTTTTTAGGTTGAGGAATGCCCTGCCAGGTGATGTTGTGATGGCTATTTCTATTAATGCTATGAAGAGTGGCTTGGATTGTTTCTTGGACAAGCAAAATATCCAAGGCTATTGTGATCTTAAGATCTGCTGATAGTATAGCTACTCATATATACAGTGTATAGATAGGTCTGGTATTCATTTGGAGTGGTTGAACTTTTTTAACCCAACTAAGTAACCTTGTTATGAGCTAAGGGGTCCAGCCTGAAGGGTTGGGGTGAGTGCTTATTTGTACCCTGGGTACCCCTGGAACTATAGTAGGATGACTGTTACCCCAATGTTTCTATATATCTGTAACCTGGTTATGACCTAAGGGGACCCAGTCTGAATTCCAGTTAGGGTCAGATTTGAGGTGAGTGTTTATTTGTACCCTGGGTACCCCTGGAAATATAGCTGGGTGACTGTTACCCCAATGTTTCTATATATCTGTAACCTTGTTATGAGCTAAGGGGGCCCAGTCTCAAGGTCAGTTAGGGGGAGATTTGGGGTGAGTGTTTATTTGTACCCTGGGTGCCCCTGGAACTATAGCAGGGTGACTGTTACCCCAATGTGTCTATATATCTGTAACCTTGTTATGAGCTAAGGGGCCCAGCCTGAGTGTTTATTTGCTGTCATGGGTACCCCTGTAAGTTTTTCTATTTATATTACCTCATTTTGAACAAAGGTGCCCTCTTTTAACAAATGTTTGATTTAGGGGGCTTTAATCTGTACTCAGATAACTCAACAATTAATAAAATACTAAAATATTGCAGTTGATTACAATATATTAACAGGTCAGAAATTCTCTAGTGATGAGCAATATGTTTCTCCAAAAATTATGCCCATAGACTCTAATGAGTGAAAAACTTGCTGTGCCTCAAAAAAAAATTTTCACAGTTTGCCACATGTCAAAAAAAATGTGGTTGCCCATAGACTTCGATGCATTTTGGTTAATTTTTTCTGTTTCACAAATTTTACGCTTATCACTACGGCATATTCTGAATGACAGTTGCACTAGCTCACCCCAAACCTCACGGCTAACAGGTACTTATAGGGCATTTTAGTCAACATGAAGCCCTAGCAGGAGATAGAACCTAGAAACTCAAACCTAATACAATATTGTAGGTAGGGAAAAAAAGATCAATTTTACTTTTCCATCTGTCACAGAATGTGACTGATAGTTAGGAACTAAATGAATACATGACTTTTATTTAATTATGCAGGCATGACAATGCATGTTAATTAACCATCCAGTAATTTAGGAAATTACCTTAGCCTCCAACCATTATGAAAGCTCAACATTTACCTTACATACATTCTATAATGGATTTTATATAGACTTGTCTTAGGACATTGGTTTTACTTTTCTTTTACTAAGGGCCCCTTAGCTCATAAGAAGGTTGGAAATACATTGTATAAGAAAACAACCCAGATATCTCAAAAAGTCATATTCGAACACTGGCTTCCAAGAGTATCCAAAATTGCAAATAGACATTCTTCCCAGTTACCCACCCTACAGTTAGGGAACTGCTTCCATATAATGTAGTGTAATAGAAATGCACCAGTTTTATCTGTACCAAAGCTGCCAGTAGGTAGCATTATCTCAGCTCTATTTGAAAGCATACATCTCAATGATATGTGTACTATATCTGTGTAAGTTTAACATTCATTCTCATTGAATTGCAGGCTGACATGTTATTTCTACAGAACATTTCTGCATTTTATCCTAACACATGTTGCCCCTGCCTACTGTTTAGACTATAACCAACCTATCTTGGGCTCTCAAGGGATTTTGGTACCTGGAGATCTTCTAATAGGGGCAGTGATTCCTATCCACGTTGACAGTTTGTTCCCCTTGGTCACCTATAAAGAGAAACCATCCTCAGATATTTGCACAATGTAAGATTTTAGAGCTTATTTATGAAATTCAGTTGCAATACGGCCCACCAACTTTTGCTACTGTGGTTGCACAAATCGTTGTAGCTACATACTTTTTTATTTTATATATTCATCATTAAAATTTCATAATGTCTGCTATAATATAATGTGATACATAAAAAGAGGAGTTGAGGAAGCACTTAAAGGCTAAATATATAAGTAAAATGGAAGTGCAACTGATCTGGCCAAGTTTACTACAAACATACCAAAGAGAATGGATTGATCAATGCACATTCCCTGGTCTCCTGCTGCAGGGTCGGACTGGGGGGAGGGCCCGGGGCCCACCGGGGCTGGTTCCTCAGGGCACAAGCACTGTGCTTTTGCCACGACTGGCTGGTTGCGGCAGAAGAGAAGAAGAGTCACAGGGTGCGGATCTGGGCTAGCGGGCCCACAAGAGACGGGACTCACCGGGTTTTTTACCAGTGTCCCACCGGCCCAGTCCGACCCTGTCCTGTTTCATTTAGCATCTCTATTTAGTATCTTTTTAATTATTTACTTATTTAAATTATTAATTATTATTTAAATAATTTAATTATTTATGATTATTTAATTATTTAATTTAGTATCCGTGCATGTGCTTACATTTTCAAAAACAAGGATTGTTATTTACAAAGTTGTGATCATAAAATTGTCAAGCCACCATACCACGTCAAGGTATACACCATATGGTTCTAACTATTTACCTCTGCTCATATACTGAAAAGGTTGCTACTTGCCTGCATGGCTGCATTTCTTGGAAAAAGTGCCTCCTGCCTAAGACACTGGTCTCACAGTGCTTGATCCTTCCCTACCATAGGAATTTACAAAAGAGAGATTACCAAGACCAATTCATTGGTTCACCAGGCTTAGTCCTCTTCCACTTGAGGCTTTTATAGGAGATTTTATATAAGAATCGAAAATTTGTTGGAAGGATGTTGAGTAAGCCAGCATAGGGCTATATTCAATTCAGTGAGAAAAAGGTTTATCACATAAAAACTCATGGACGAGATTCGAATTGAGATGCAATTCAGCAAAACTTATCTCACAGTTCGACTTGAAAACTCAATTAAAGTCTATTGGAAAAAAACAAGAACAGAACTAGGAGAAAAGTATTTTCTCCATGAATTGAATCTCATCCATGACTTTGAGATGCAATTCAGCAAAACTTATCTCAGAGTTCGACTTGAAAACTCAATTAAAGTCTATTGGAAAAAAACAAGAACAGAACTAGGAGAAAAGTATTTTCTCCATGAATTGAATCTCATCCATGACTTTTCACGTGATAAACCATGAGATAACTTTTTCTCACTGAATTTAATCTGGCCCATAGTCTCAGAAACAAAACATTTCAAAGGAGACTTACTGATCACTCATGAGTATTTAATATTTTTGAATACACTACTTTTCCTAGAGGTGTTTAGAGTCTAACTAAAAGGTTTATGATTAGCTTTGCTAACTGACAAAGCTTGACTGAAGATGTTTAAACTTTTGACCATTTAGGTTCCGCCTTGAATTCTATCAGCAGTTCCAGGCCATCAGATTTGCTGTGGAAGAGATCAACAAAAGCCCTGACCTTCTACCTAACATTACCTTGGGTTTCTATATCTATGACTCCTGTGCTGTTCTGCAGAGAGAGTTGGTGGGAACACTCTGGATGCTCACTGGTCTGGACCGAGAGATACCAAATTACTGCTGCCAGGAAAAACCTGCTCTTACTGCTGTCATCGGCCACTCAACGTCCACCTACTCCATCCTTATGGCTCAAATCTTGGGACTGTACAAGTTTCCACAGGTAAGGGGGTCACTAGGAAGTTTACATATGCTGGATGTAGCCTTAAACTTTTAAGAAATTAATTAGTTTGTCCATACCTTTTCCTAAGATTTTATTTTTCAATTTTCCAAAAAATAAGAATTTACAATAACAAGGAAGAAAGAAAAGAAAAGGATGAAAGGAGAGAGGGAGAAAAGGAAAGAGAGTGAGGCAAGGGTTCCAATTATATCATGACTTTGTCCATACCTTGAACAAGATCCAACTTCACCATGTAGATAATTATTGATATAGTAATATGGCTCCCTACTGGAACTGAAAAGAATAACCATGAACTGCCCAAAGTGCTTAACACATGAGAAGCCCCTTAGGGTTCTCTCACCAAAACTCCAGTGACCTTGATCATTTCCCATTGTTGTTGAAATGCAATTCAACTAAATATCACGTAAAGCCTGCCAGTATCATTGAATAACACAGGGAGCATCAAGGTCATAAAAACATTACAGGTCACTTTTTACTGGTTCGCTCAATACTCTGGAAAAAAAATGTGTTCCACTATGTTTTTTCATGGTATTAATGGTCATAATTGTAAAATGTCAAATAAGCAACATTAAGGGGTCTATTTATGATGCTGTGTAAAAAGCGGAGGCCCCATAATGGTTCGCTACACTTTTAACACTGGTTATCTTTTTATCTACAGATTAGCTACTTTTCTACCAGTTCTCTCTTGAGTGAAAAAACACAGTTTCCCAGCTTCTTTAGAACTGTCCCAAGTGATGACTTTCAGTCCAGGGGCCTGGCTCAGATGGTTTTGCATTTTAAATGGAAATGGGTGGGACTCATAGCTTATAATCATGATTATGGCACTGAAGCAATAGAGGTCATCAAACGGGAGGTGATGAAAGAAGGAGCTTGTGTGGCTTACACAGTGTATATTTCCAGCAACCTACTCTACCAAAATCTACACACTATTGTTAAAATGATAAAGGAGTCAAGTGCCAATGTTATAATATCCTTCTCAATTGATTTCTACTTAACTCCCCTCCTGAATGAGATGCTGAAACAAAATGTAACTGGTAAAACGTTTGTTGCCAGCGAGGCTTGGTCCATTTCAGACATTTTAGCAGTGGAAAAATATTCTTCCTTACTCGCTGGAACTATAGGTTTTGCATTCTACAGCTCTACAATTCCAGGGTTTCAAGAGTTCCTCAATTCCATTAATGTCTACAATACACCAGGAATATATTGGACACAAAAATTATGGGAAGAAGCTTTTGGCTGCACATTTATTAACCAGAACAAACTTACTGATACACTGAATAATTTTAAAAAACAATGTACAGGAGAAGAAAATCTAAATTCTGTTCAGAACAACTATAATGATGTGTCCAGATTAAGAGCTTCCTACAATATCTATACTGCAGTGTATGTGATAGCAAAAGCTCTGCACGACCTCAGTCATTGCCAAGCCACAGATGGACCATTGGTTCATTTTTCAGATAGAGGACATTTTGAACCATGGCAGGTACAATAATACACCTATTATAATTTAGTACAGACTTTTGTATACATTAGAAGAAAAGAGGTTCCGCCTAAATATTGGGAAGGGGTTTGTTACAGTGAGAGCTGTGAAGATGTGGAATTCTCTACCTGAACCAGTTGTACAGGCTGATACATTAGATAGCTTTAAGAAGGGGTTGGATGGCTTTTTAGCAAGTGAAGGAATACAGGGTTTTGGTCATAATACAAGTTGATCCAGGGGCTAGTCAGATTGCCATTTTATAGTCAGGAAGGATTTTTTCCCCCTCTGAGGCAAATTGGAGAGGCTTCAGATTTTTTTTTTGCCTTCCTCTGAATCAACTGGCCAACCTTACTTACTATGTTACTACTATGTTACTATCTGCAGTGGAACATTATCAATATGACATCCACATCTACAAATAGGAAGAGGGAAGAGTTGCCAAAGGTCATAGGTCTAAACCTATAGCTGTAAACAAACTACATAACATCGAGTGTTCGGTCAATGTCAGAGAGCTCTTGCATCAGGCAGCTTATTTTTAGATTTCTTCAAGGTTTCACCTATTCTACCTATTCACATGGTAAATGTTATTAACCCCAATCAAGATCAAATCAGAAATGTCTTTGGTTTCATTACTATATTATTCAATTTTACTAAGGACTTTATTAACTATATTACGTTAAAACCTACATCTGCTAGGTAACCTTCCTGAAACAAGATTCTACCTGAGCACATTTCAGCATTAGTGCAAGATTTTTAATCTTAAAAAGGTACAAATCTTCCATCTACTTGAGAGTTGTGCCTATTTTGTCTACTGATGCATTAAACTGAGCATATCCAACCCATCAGATATTCTATAATGCTTTAGTCCTATTGGTTGCATTTTGGTGATGTCAAAAACACAGCAAAAGTACTCTTCCCATAAGAAATTGATGATAATGTGCTCTGGGCTTGGTGCACACTTCAGAGATAAAAACTAAAACATAAAATAGATATAGAAAAAACAATGTAAATCCATGTCCGGTTATGGAGCAGAGACCATTCGTGTTAAACCTAAACCATAGGAGCATTTATAACACCTTTACAATTATGTCCATTAATTATTTTTTTTCAGTACACTTTAGTACATCAATCCAGGAGAACCCCACTATAGCTATGACCCTGCCATTATTGATAAAATGAAGAGTAACATTGCACTTTGTGCCTATTTAAAGATTGAAGAGCACCTCTGTTGAGATGAACCACAAATTGTCCAGAATAAAATGAGTATCCATAAGTAAAACCATAATGTAACTTACTATTGTACTTTGTAAATTCAAGAAACATTGATCAGCCTTTTGATTTGAGAAGATACAACAGACATTTCCTTGCTTATAAAAATATAAAGTCACACACATTCTTGTGGCCACAAATATAAAGGACTTGTCAAATAAGATTTACTGTAGTATAATTAATTTAGATCCCAGTGTCTCATTGCATCTTTTTTCTTTTACTTTTGGAAAAATGTCCATGATTTAATGTGCTTTTCCCCTTTTGCAGTTACTGGAATATTTTAAGAATGTTCGGGTAAAACTAAAAAACAGTCGAGAAGTTTTCTTTGATAAGGATGGAAACCCACCAGCTGTTTATGACATAGTAAACTGGCAGCTAGGATTGGATAGAACCATCAAGCAAGTTAAAGTGGGAAGTTACGACACTTTGAATTCTTCTGGGGTCATATTCAGCATCAACAAAAAGTTAATGTGGGGGCCTACAGCTAATCAGGAGGTAGGTGATCACATATGACCTCAACTTTGCATCACATTCAAGCTTGAAAGTAAGTGCAATTAATTGACATTGGTTTGATAGTTGACTTTATTCCTTTCAAGATTCCAATATCTGTTTGCAGTCAGACTTGTCCAGTGGGATTCAAAAAGGCAATAATAGAAGGAGAGCCAGTGTGCTGCTATAATTGTGTTCCCTGTGCCCAAGGAGAGATCTCTAGTCAGTCAGGTAAGTTAAACATTAGGAGCTGCATGCACTTAATATTGCAGATACAGTATCTGGATATCATTGCTATTTTTAATTTTCAGACTCCATTGAATGCTGGAAGTGTCCCTGGGACATGTGGCCAAACAGTAAAAGAGAAAGATGCTTTCCAAAACCTAATGAATTCCTTTCCTACGAGGATTACTTGGGGAGTACCCTGGCAGCAATCAGTATTTTATCCTCTCTAGTTCCAATTTCTGTCTTCAAACTTTTCATTAATTATAAATGCACCCCAATTGTGAGAGCCAATAACTATTCTATGAGTTGTATTCTCTTAGTATCCCTGTCTTTGTGCTTCCTCTGTGCTTTGGCTTTCATTGGTTACCCCCAACCTGAGATGTGCCTTCTATGTCAGGCTGCATTTGGCCTCATCTTTACCCTCTGTGTATCCTGCATTTTGGCCAAAACTATTATTGTTGTTTTTGCTTTCATGGCTACTAAACCTGGGAGCAGCCTCAAAAAATGGACAACACCTCAAGTGCCCTACATGATCATCACCATTTGCACCTTCACACAACTCATTCTATGTGTTATTTGGTTGTCTTTCTCGCCTCCGTTCCCACAATACAATATTGAAGCCAAGCCAGGTATTATTGTTGTAGAGTGCAATGAAAATTCTCCATTTGCCTTCTGGTGCATGCTGGGATATCTTGGATTTTTAGCCTCTGTCAGTTTCACTGTAGCTTTCCTGGCCAGGAGGCTCCCTGACAACTTCAATGAAGCCAAATTAATAACATTCAGTATGTTGGCCTTCCTCAGTGTCTGGGTGTACTTTATTCCAGCCTCTCTCAGTGCCCAGGGCAAGTATACTGTTGCCATGGAGATCTTTGCAATTCTGACTTCCAGCTGGGCTCTTCTGCTCTGCATATTCTTCCCAAAATGTTTCATTATATTGTTCAGACCCACCAAGAACTCCAGAGAAAACTTTATGCGTAAACAGGCTGGTACCACATAAGAAAATCATTCTTATTATTATTTTACTAATTGGGTCAGATTCTGTTCCATGAGAAAATTATTTTACAGGTTATCATTTGAAAACATATGGCTGAGATTCTATTTGAATTTCTCCTAATTCAATTTCATTTTTTTCCCATAGACTTCAATAGAAGTGATAAACAATTTTTCAAGACAGCTATTCTCATTGAACTGTGTCTGGCTCCATGGGAAAATTGAATAAGGGGATATGTCTATTTCATTTAATTGAATCTGGCCCTTTGCCTAAATAAAAATGTTAGTGATGTATTTATTTTATCTGGGCACATTTCCTCACAAAACAGATCATCTTATTTGGGTAGTGTTATTTACCCATCTAAATTCCCTTGAATTGCACTTTTCCTTGTGTTTTCGTAGACAACTCTGTTTTTTTTCAAATAATTTAATTTAACTTGTTGCTAGCCTGAATTCCAGCTGAATTCCATTGTGAGTTACGGTAGACAGTTAGAGCTGACTGGGTTGGCCAAATGCCTCAATGACCAACAACACTTTATCACAGGGTATGACTCTTCTCATTGCATGCTAGGTGCCTCATAAATATACTATTGGGCATCCAGTGTTGTTGAATTGGTCAAAATGTTTAATTTGGTATTGATACCTTATTCCAGCTGCTTTCTAGGCAGAACACCATTATACTGTAACCCCCTTTCTCAGTTGGACCTTCACAAGGTAGTGGAGGAAAGGGTCAAAGAAGCTGGCTATAACTCTCAACATGTTAATCATTTAAATAATGACTGGGCACCAATGAGTCTTACTAAATATAACATATATTGAAGAGTGCATAGGCATTTCTCGAGTAAAACAATGAATGAAGCAAAACTGAGGATAAGGGGTATAGCAAAGGTCTTACAGTAAACACTTAGGAGATGGAACATAGTCTCACCACTCAGACACAACTCCATGTAATGGGTGCACTCTAGTTGAAGCCTCTCAGGGATAACACTAGCCCAGTTATTTTTTTAAATCTACGGTCCCTACACTTCAATGGCAGTCTATGCCATGGAGATCTAACTCCACCCTACTACACCTTGGTACTGCTCTGTCTAAGTTGACCTGTTGAGGTTACAACATGAACAAAAAAGATTGGAGAGCGCCCATAGTGTAGGTTGTAATAGAGACACATACAATTTATTGCTATAAAATATGCTGAAAAAAGTAGTCGTAATGACTGGGCACCAATGAGTCTTACTAAATATAACATATATTGAAGAGTGCATAGGCATTTCTCGAGTAAAACAATGAATGAAGCAAAACTGAGGATAAGGGGTATAGCAAAGGTCTTACAGTAAACACTTAGGAGATGGAACATAGTCTCACCACTCAGACACAACTCCATGTAATGGGTGCACTCTAGTTGAAGCCTCTCAGGGATAACACTAGCCCAGTAATTTTTTTAAATCTACGGTCCCTACACTTCAATGTCTATGCCATGGAGATCTAACTCCACCCTACTACACCTTGGTACTGAAAATAATAGAAAAGAAGGAAATAGTCAGTCCTTTGGATTCTCTTTAAAAGCCGGTCTCTTCACAGTCTCTCCAAACTGCTCCAAAACAATCCACCAATATAGTAAGACCAGCGCCTGTGGCAATAAAGAGTTAAAAACCAATATGGTGCAGTATTTTTGATATAGGTGGCATCACCCAGTGATGGTAGACTATAATGGGTGTCTATTCCTCCACCCTACTACACCTTGGTACTGCTCTGTCTAAGTTGACCTGTTGAGGTTACAACATAAACAAAAAAGATTGGAGAGCGCCCATAGTGTAGGTTGTAATAGAGACACATACAATTTATTGCTATAAAATATGCTGAAAAAAGTAGTCGTATTTAAGGCATATCAGGCTCCGCAGATCTCAAATATCAAGCCGTTCCCTTATTTTACATCAGTGATAGACTGCTGTTAGCATTAGCATTTTTCTATTGATTGTCTTTGATAAAAAAATCATAATCACAATATAATTCTATGAAGGATAACTTATGCCAAGCAAATCTAACTGGCGATTCTTGAGAAGTAAGTCGACATGACAAAGAAGGATCAACGTGGCTTAATGTAGTATAGTCATGGGCACAGGGAAGTAGAGAACAATATCAATTTAGGTAAATCTGTGTTTTAAAAATCTAAAGACTATAATAAACATGGTTGTATCTATGCAGAGTACAAATGTGTATGCATTACAATTAATTTTCTATCTGAAATGTTATAGCCATTTTAACCAGTCATGGGATTCTAGCTGTGCCTCGTCTAAACAAAAGAATCACTGGTTCAGCATTCAAAGAAACAAAGAATACAACTATAGTATCTTACAATATAACTTATTTGCCCATGCTATAAAATAAATATTAGTTACAGACAGCTAGAATCCTGAGACTAGGAGGAAGCATCCAGATGTGACCACCTCTACTCAACTCATACTCAATCCACCCCAATGGGACAGGGACCCTGGCAGGGGTGTCTAAAGTACTTTCACCAGCACTCATGACTGCCATCTTTGAATTTTCCCATAATGGCCAATACCCACAAAGACTAGGAAGGTTCCTTTTAATTACCCCATGACCAACAAAAAATGGAGGAGGAGATTTATTTCATCCAAACCTGCACATGCCCTGCTTCCATATCCAGTCTACAACAATAAGAGAGGAGATCATGCATAGGCACCTTCTATAAAGGGGAAAAGTAAGGTCTGCATGCATGTAAGGAGTTTTACTATTGATGGGCGAATACATTTGCCAGGCGCGAATCCGTGATGAATTTCCTCATTTCCCCACCAGCAAATACATTTGCAAAACTTTGCCAAAAATCTGGTGCAATAAACAAAATTTGTGCATCAGAATTATACAGACACCTATTGACTTTAATGTGTTTCACAGATTTTGTGGTCATTTTGTCCAGATTCGCCCATTACTAAGTTTTACCTATGTTTTATTGTATTGTGAATAATTAAAAGTAGCATATAAGTAGCACAATAAGTGACAGCATCCCTTAAGGTTGGGCTCTGGTTAGATCTCTCCTCCAGTAAGCACTGAGAAATTGGAAAGTGGACCAAAGTTTTGTAGTCTTTCTAAAGAGCATAAAGTAGAGCAAGAACCACTGTGTAACTTCTGCAGAGCTAGTAGCCACAGTAAGGGGCAAAGGGAGTAGTAATAGTAGTAGTGTATGTTAATGAAGTGTATGTTAATGTATGCAATGTGGCAGTCCAGACCACTGCAAAGAGTGAGGCAGGGACACAGGGGCACTCTATTTCTGCAATAAGCCAGAATCCTTCTCAGATTTGTTGAGGTCCTGTATAAGTCAATAGGAGAGGCACCTATCCAAAAGCTCAACTAGACCTGAGTACCTTCTATTAACCAGGGTTTTGGAGGGGAGAAATACTACATTATATGGATTATTCCTTCTGGGCAGAGTGCAAAAGGAAAGGGAAATAAGTGCAAAGCTGTTCTGGAAACTGCCCAGTTGTGAACCCACATACACAAGTGACAGTATTACCCAACTCTGGCCCCCTCCACAAACTGAGACGCTGACTACCATTAAATCAATAACATGCTACAATAAAGAGTATTTTTCCCTAAAGAAATTGTGTGTGTTTAAATCCTACCCTATGCCCACTTTCCATTTGTAGAAGTTTAGTTATCAATGGGTGAAAGACAGAGTTCACTATTTGATGGAGAATGAACCTGAGTCAAAAATAACTTTTTTTTGGAAACGATTTATAGTTTCAGGTGTGATTTTTTTTCAGCTTCCTTTGGATACACCTTGTACCTGATCAACATATGTCTATTTTTATTTAACTATTATGTATCTATGAAATTATATCTATGATGACTGTATTAAGAATATGCAGGTGAACATACACTGCATCTCTATGGAGTTCCAGGGCCAATTAGTTTAATTGTACCTAAGGGAGACACTAAGGGCCTCTGTGTATATTCACACTTTTAATATATTATATATAAGTATATATATATAGAGAGCAGCAAGAACTGACAGTATGTGCAGGCAGGCAGAATGAGGTAGGTATATAGTTATATTCACATTGTAAGAGAAAACCCAGATAACAGAGCTGTGGGGTTAGTACAGTTATAACAGGAATTGGAGCTGTAAATGTAGATTTGTTGTGCGGGTGGGTGTTTTTGGTAGGACTGAATGTTGTACAGGAAGAGCAGAGAAGCTTTTATACAGAGAAGGAGGCAGCAGACCCATTTGTTATAATATTATTGGATTATTAAAATGATGAAGTCGATGATGAGAGGAAGAGTGTGTGAGGGTGAAGGCTGTGTGAGTTCATGGATATGTTTCCTAGTTTTAAATCTCCAGCAAATTATTTTCCTTAATACCTAAATAACGTGTTGCCTTCATGAATACCAGGTGGCAATGCCAGTGTCATTGTCTCTGGACCTTAAGGATCAGAACTCTCGTTATTTCACCGCTAGTAACGCACACATTCTCATTGTGTTGCAGGTGGACATCCCATTTATACAGAACAATTTTACATCTGATCCTGACATACCAAGTCCCTGCCTCCTGTTGTCATTGGGACCTTCTTAATTTGGACCAGAATGGAATTCTTGTGCCTGGGGATATTCTAATAGGTGCAGTGATTCCTATTCATGTCGGCAGCCTTTCTTCAATGGCCACCTATCAAGAAAAACCACCTTCAGATATCTGTACAATGTAAGTTACTTACTGGAGGGGTGGGTTTGCATCTTTTTTTGTACTATAGATTAAGGAATGTAACTGGGAAGAATTTTGTTGCCAGTTTTTTCTCCTTGATAATGAAGGATCTGAGGGTACTAAAAACAGTACTAAAAAGGGAAATTATTCAAACAGAACAAATTCAGACATATTGAAGGTAACTGATCAACATTAGCCAAGTCAAGATTTATTCTTTATTCTTTTCAGATTATTAGCCTCCTGTCGTTCTTTGAGCTAATAAATCATAATGTCCTTGCATTTTTAGTGTTTTTTTTGTACATGAATAGTAGTACATAGTCAGAGTAAAATTCTTGATTGTTTACCCTGCAGGTTCCTTATTGAATTCTATCAACATTTCCAGGCTTTAAGGTTTGCAGTGGAGGAGATCAACAAAAACCCAGCCCTCCTTCCTAACAAGACCCTGGGTTTCTATGTCTATGACTCTTGTGCAGCTCTAAGAAGAGAGATAGAGGGAACACTGTGGATTCTGACTGGTAGGAGCCAGGAAATACCAAACTATTGCTGCAGACAAAATCCTCCTCTAGCTGCCATCATCGGCCACTCAAAGTCCACCTATTCCATCCTCATGGCTCACATCCTAGGCTTGTACAAATATCCACAGGTGGGAAAATTTAAGATATAATCTAGAAATTTTTAAAAATGACCATAGTGACTCTGTATTACTATCTCATAAGGATTTTAATTGCATGTTCTTCAATTTTCTTTAATATGGATGTATCTCGGATCAGGTTTATAACCATGACATAATGTAGTATATTGTAAACATACACTTTTAAGTAGACCCTATTTAAATGAAACCATTTGAAATGTTTGCACATACACTATTTAACACCTTTCTTTTTTGTGGGAAACTACTACATTATTTCATAATATATTAATCATATAATTTTAAAAAAATAGTCAATTAGATTTATTTTACTGTATATACAAAACAATGCACAAACCCAGAGGTTTGGTAGCCCTATAACATTAATAATGTGTGATCTATGTTTTCAAAGTTGTCTACAAGAGCCCTCCATCTTTGATCCTGTTAAGCCACAATTTGCACATGGTCACTGTGTTGAGCTGCAGTGGCCAAAAATTGATGTTTCGGTGCTGATAATTAATTATGAAGCACAATGCAATGGTTTCTATGTTGCCATAAAATGTAAATCTGACTGTTTACTATTTAGGCTTTTGTGATAAATTCTATATTGTGTATTCTGTATATTGTCAGTCCCAAACCTCCAATAACAGAGATCGATCAGGTATAGGTGCAGTAAATCATTAGAAAATTATATGGGGAGCTTCTTTGGAGGCACAGATCATCTCCAAAGGGGCATGGAGTCCTTGGACTGGCACAGAAGCCAAAAACTCATGGAGTAACATGTCAAAACTAAGGGGCCATTTTACTAAAATTCTATTTTTTTCACAAACTGTATTTTTTCACTAAACAATCATGTTTCTTCAAACTTCTCTAAAACCCTAAAAAAATCGAGATTTCTTAAGTGTAAAAGCCTACGAATAAAAGCAGTCAAGGTCCCATACAAGTCAAAGGGAACTGCGATGATTCTGTTGCACCTTTCTTTTAGACTTTTAGAGGTTATCAGATTTTTTTTGCTAGTAATTATCCAAACATTTTTTTTGACGTTTTAGAGATATTCGGATTTCTTTTATTCGTATTTTATTTTTCAAAGTTTTTTATTTACTTTATATACTTTTTATTTTCAAATCTTTGAATAACTTTCATGGCATTTGTGGTTTCTAAAAGCTCTAATACTACTAAAATTCAACCTTTAATAAATAGGCTTCTAATTATTTGCTGAGCTGTAGTTCTCCTTTGAAAAATATACAGTAATATGCATTTTAGCATTCTTTTTGTGATAAAAACTGTATGTGACCCCTGCTATAAATTTATGTGCACATTTTCATCCTCAGATCAGCTACTATTCAACCAGCTCTCTCTTGAGCGACAGAACGCATTTCCCCTCCTTTTTCAGAACTGTCCCAAGTGATGCCTTTCAGTTCAAGGGACTGGCAAAGTTGGTGCTGCATTTCAAATGGACATGGGTGGGGCTGATAGCTACTAATGATGATTATGGTAATGAGGCAATAAAGATCATCACTCAGGAAATAGTAAAAGAAGAAGCATGTGTTGCCTACACAGTATACATCACATCCAACCTGGTCTCCAGAACAATAACAAACATTGTAAATATTATAAAGGAGTCAAGTGCAAATGTGGTTATAGCCATCTCGGTTGGTGCTTACTTAGCTCCACTTCTGGATGAGATGATTAAACAGAATGTAACTGGGAAAAATTTTGTCGCCAGTGAAGCTTGGTCCATTTCAAACCTTTTATCATCAGCAAAATACTCCCCCATTCTTTCTGGAACTATTGGTTTTGCTTTTCAAAGCTCAACAATTCCAGGATTTCAAGACTATCTCAATGTCATTAATCCTTACAACACCCCAGGCATAACCTGGGTACAAATGCTCTGGGAAGAAACTTTTGGTTGTACATTTTCTGTCCTGACCAACCAAACTATGGCCATGAATAATATTCAAAAAAAATGCACAGGAGAGGAAAGTCTAGAAGGCATTCAAAATGCCTATAATGATATGTCCAAATTAAGAGCTTCCTACAATATCTATACTGCAGTGCATGTAATTGCCCAAGCTCTGCATGACCTCAGTCAATGCCAGCCATTATTTGAAGATTATTGTTCAGATTCAGGAAGTTTCAAACCACATCAGGTAAAAGAAAGTACATCAAAATGTGTCTTTATTAACATATATATATATATATATATATATATATATATATATATATATATATATTAAAACTTAGCGACTCTTGTTTTATGATGTTTTGTCCTATTTTTAAAATGCTATCTCTCAATACAGATATGGGATCCATTATCGGAAAAACAGTTATCCAGAAAGCTCTGAATTATGGGAAGGTTACCTCCCATAGGCTCTATTTAAGTTAAAAAAAAACAGAATGTTAAAATATATTTCTCTTTAATAACAAAACAGTATCTTGAACCTGTTCCCAACTAAGATAGAACATTTTTCCTCATGTAAGATAGTCACAAGACAAGAAAAGTACTTTGATAGTATTAGTAATGGAAGTGGAATTGGGTGCACCTGATGTTCAAGGCTATTGATTTAAGAACATACAGACTGTGTTAGACAACAAAGCACCACTTTTACCAAGAGAACTCGTAAGTGAAATTTATACTCTCCCCTTCCCCTTGTCCTACAGTCAGTACAGTAATTTAAGGCTAGCCTAAAAAAAGTACAAACCTGTCTTGCTAATGCCATTTTAGCAGATCAGATTTAGCTAGATTGAAGCCCTTAATATAACTCCCATTGGCTGGACATTACTTGAATGTTAGGAATGTTACTGTTAGGACTATGCAGAGCACTTTTGTTAACCACACTGACTCAAGGTTTAAAGTGAGGAATCGGATGTCTTCTTCTTAGCACAATGTTCTAGATCAGGGGTCCCCAACCTTTTTTACCAACAGTCAGTTGTGGAGCAACGCAAAAATGAAAAATGTTCCTGGGTGGCCCCTATATGGCCTGGCAGTCTACAGGAGGTTCTGCTTTGCAGTACATCTGTTTTTATGCCGCCAAGCCTGGAATTAAAAAACATCCAAGGGGTTGGTGAGCAACATGTTTGTGAGCCACTGGTTGTGGATCACTGTTCCAGATAATGAAAGGATCTGGTTTACTCTTACTTATTTAGTAAATGTATGATTGGAAGCCTGTGTTGATTATGTTTAAAATCAAAGTAGACATAAAAAGTTGGTCTTATTTATTTTGGATTTGTTTAATTGAGCACAACTGAATGTTAATTTGTCATGTTTATGGATAAAGGATAAATATTTTTTGTCCCTGAATAAAATACAGGGGCATTCAGTTAGTGACCACTATTATAAGAACTCTTACACTCAGACTTGTTAATGCATTTTAAAAAACATGCTAAAGGCATAAAATTTATATTTTGTGCTTATATGCATAAGAGCAGTTTTGTCAGTTCCAAAGATGACCCTCTATTCTATTGGTATCTGATCAAATGTCAAGCACAAGAAAATGCAGAATACTGCATCTTAAAAATGCAATGAGTACGACCAGGAAAAGTATATAGAATAAAGTACTCTCTACCCTCTACTCTTTTAAAATAGAAGTATATTGCTGAGGAGTTCCATGACCATATAAAAACACAAAATCGTATACAGGTCATGGAACTCCGAGGTGACTTCTAATATCCTCATATTTTGCAACAGCGTGTACTTTATTTATTATAAAACACAAGTTTCAGTGAGTCATGTGACGGAAATTACATCACTAAAAGTGGCCATACACGGGCCGATAAAAGCTGCAGACAGACCGTGTCGGCAGCTTATTGGCCCGTGTATGGGGGCCCCCGACGGTCTTCCCCGAAAGTCGGCCAGATCTCGATCGGATGGGTTTAAAAACCCCGTCGGATCGCGGCCGCATCTGTTCGTTGATGCGGTCCCGTGATCCGACCGCCCGTTTGTGAATGCTAGGATCCGATCGTTGGGCCCTAGGGCCCACGATCGGATCTGCCCGATATTGCCCACCTCAAGGTGGGCATATCGGAGGGAGATCCACTCGTTTGGCGACATCGCCAAACGAGCGGATCTATCCGTGTATGGCCACCTTAAGCTCCCATTATAACCGATGACATCACAAAACATTGTTTATAAGGATAAAATGTATAGGATATTCATGTTTTTGTTTATTATAATGGAATAAGTTGACTTTGCTTTCTCAGTGTGCTGAAACCTGTGTCTGAAACTCACATGTTAAGCATATAACAAACTCCTGTGTGTAAGAGCCCTAACTCTAACTAGAAAAGGGGGGAGTTCCAAAGCATTGGGCTTTGACACGCTCGACACCCCATGTTTTCTTCTAAGCTCCTACTATTTTATGAGACATACAGATGCAGCCACTTTGGTTTGTCTGTTTGACACAGAATAACTAAACACAGATATCCCATTTATCTCATTTAACACAGAAAACTGCGTCACAACATCCCATCTAATTAAAGCATTCACCATTGTGAACAATGGAGCTTTGGTATGCTAATGAAAAGGTTAAATGCATTAAATGAGTTAAGATGACTTAAGATAACACAGTTTCTTCAATTACCCCTGAGTCATGACGCATTTAACTCACAAATCCAAGTGGCTTCATCTGTACTGTACCCGAGAATAGTTTGTTACAAACCAAAGACGGTTTCATTCAGCACAGGTATGGGATGCTTTATCTGGAAACCCATTATCCAGAAAGTTCTGCATTATGGGAAAGCCGTCTTCCAATAATCAAATAATTACAATTTTTGAAAATGATTTCCTTTTTGCATGTAATAAAAAGACTGGACCTTGTACTTGATCCAAATTAGAATGCAAAACTATAAGGTTTAATTAATATTATTTTTTTTAAAATTTTTTTTTTAAATACTTTTTTAGTAGATTTAAGGTATGGAGATCATAAGTTATAGAACTATCTATTATTCGGAGAACCCCAGTTCCCAAGCATTCTGGATAACATGTCTCATTCCTGTACCTTCATCTAATTCTTGGTTCTTGTTATTCATCTTAATCTTATTTAAGTAATAATAATGTAATTACATTTTTAGGATTGTTTTCTTTCATACTGTATGTAAAGTACTAGTTAATTGTAGGTACGTAAAATGTTACTGGTCCAAATCAAATTCAGCAATGAAATCTGATTTTCAATAAAAACTGATTTTTACTTGCATTATTTGGCTTCTTTTTTAACAATGCCATAAAGACAACCATCTGACCAATTCATGATATTATGTGTTTTTTTTTGTCCTTTCTGCAGTTACTACATTATTTTAAGAACGTCCGGGTAAAGCTAAGCAACAATAGGGAGGTTTTCTTTGATAAGTATGGAAACCCACCAGCTGTATATGATATAGTCAACTGGCAGGTTGGGTCAGATGGTTCCATAAAACATGTGAAAGTTGGAAGCTATGACACTCTGAATTCTTCTGGAGATATATTTAGCCTTGATACAAGTTCACTAAGTTGGGGGACAGTAAATCAGGAGGTATGTCATCATAACAATCTCTGTATTGTATCAGTGGCTTTAAAGATAAAGTGTTAAGATTCCAGAGATCCAACACATTTCACTTTGTTTTTTTTTTCTTGTTTTAGACTCCACGTTCTGTGTGCAGTTACAATTGTCCAATAGGTTTTAAGAAATTAATAAGGAAGGGAGAACCTGTGTGCTGCTATCATTGTGTTCCCTGTGCTGAAGGAGAGGTCTCTAATCAGACAAGTGAGTGACCCACAATAAATGTCTCAAACAATAGTGAAAAGTATTGAATGTTGTCTACCTGAGCTTTACATAGCTTCATTTATTAGATACCATAATATTCTGCATGTTGAATAAGTACTCCTTATAATCCTTAAAACAACATAATTTCTGGTGAAGTAAATGATTTGGTTTCAATAAGTAATCATTACAAGTTATCATATATACTTTGTGGTCTGTGGTCGTATATTCATAATAAGCATGCAAAATGAAATATAATTGATATTTATATATGATTGCAATTTCAGATTCCATCGAGTGTTGGAAGTGCCCCTGGAACATGTGGCCTAACAGTGCTAGAGACAGATGCTTTCCTAAACCCATTGAGTTCCTTTCCTATGAAGATCCCCTAGGGTTGACCCTAGCAGCTACCAGTGCTTTCTCCTCTATGGTGCCAATGTCTATTTTTCGTCTTTTTATTAATTATAAAGACACCCCAATTGTGAGAGCCAATAACTATTCAGTGAGTTGTATTCTCTTAGTATCGCTGTCTTTCTGCTTCCTCTCTGCTTTGGCTTTCATTGGTTACCCCCAACCTGAGAAATGTCTTCTACGTCAGGCTGCATTTGGTCTTGTCTTTGCCCTCTGTGTGTCCTGCATTTTGGCCAAAACTATTATTGTTGTTTTTGCCTTCATGGCCACTAAACCTGGGAGCAGCCTCAAAAAATGGACAACTCCACATGTGCCCTACATGATCATTACTATCTGTACCCTTGTACAATTCATTATGTGCGTTACTTGGTTTTCTATCTTTCCTCCTTTTCCACAATACAATACTGAAGCCAAACCTGGAATCATTGTTGTAGAGTGCGATAAAAATTCTCAGTTTGCTTTTTGGTGCATGCTGGGATATCTTGGATTTTTAGCCTCTGTCAGTTTCACTGTAGCTTTTCTGGCCAGGAGACTCCCCGACAACTTCAATGAAGCCACATTTATAACGTTCAGTATGTTGGCCTTCCTCAGTGTCTGGGTGTACTTTATTCCAGCGTCTCTCAGTGCCCAGGGCAAATTTACCATTGCCATGGAGGTGTTTGCTATTCTGACTTCCAGCTGGGCCATTGTGGTTTGCATGTTCCTCCCAAAATGTTACATTATACTGTTTAGACCAGAAAAGAACTCCAGAGAAAACATCATGGGCAAATGGAAAGGCACAAAATAAAACCTCTTAAAAACACCATTCATTTCAATTGTTTACTTTAATGAATATTTTAATACGGTTGTATATTGATTTTGTCCCAGACCAGATAACTGGTTAACTACATTTTTATTTTCATTAATTTGTTCAGTAGTATTTACCTCTCTTAAACTGCAACCTTCCTTATAGTGCCCTTATATTTATATGCGCAACATTTCTAATAGAATAATCTTGTGTAATATTCCATGTTGTCAGGTTACATTTTATTTCACTTTCTATGAGTGAAGGCAGAACATGACAGTTGGCTGGGTTGGACAAATACATTGCATCTGACTGACAACAGTGTTATGAAAAAAACTGGTACAGACCTAATCTGAGCCTTTCTCAGCAGGATCTGGGTGTATCCAACAGTCTGGCCTAACTGAATCCAAACCCTATAAATTGGGAACAATTTATAGCATACATACACAAATTTAAGGGAGAATTAACAATATACAGTAAATTAAAAACATGTAATCCTTCAGCTCAACAGTATGATTTCTATGTACTAAATTAACGTTATTAAAACATAATAAAACGTTATTAAAGCATAAAAATGCTCATAGATTAATATTAAGAGACTTTTTGGACTAAAAGCATGGCATAAATCCATTTGCTTTCACATTGTAGTGTCTCTCTTATTAGATCTCCACCTCTCCATTTAATGTGGGCATCTTTTCCTTTTTTTTTATATTGTTAATATGTTCCCTTATTCTGTCCCTAAGCATTCTATTTGTCTACCCCAATATATTGTAGGCCACACAGGCACTGTAAACAGCATACAACATATTTTGGTGTGCACTTAATGCTATGCTTGATCTTAAACTTTGTTTTATTTGCAGTAGATAAAAAGGTTTTCTTTTTCGATCCATGTCTACTGGATTTACACAAAGATCAGGGATAGAAACCTGCCCAAGAACTTTCTTTATATCCCACTTTTATCTTATTAGTTAAACAGTGACTTTTTGTTAAAATTTGTTTACAAAAACATTTGCATGTTTAAAAAAACTTTTTGGTTCCCTCAGAATAATCTCTTTTAGTTCTTCATCACACTCATATTTGTTGTCTGTCTACACAAATGAGGAACCAGTTAATGAAGGTAACATAGTAACATAGTAACATAGTAAGTAAGGTTGAAAAAAGACACATGTCCATCGAGTTCAACCTTTTTTTTTTTTTTTATTAATTAATAGTCAAAATTCTAGTAATACAACTAATGATGCATGGTTCACACATGAGGAAATTCAAAAGAGACTAGAACATGTTAAGATTAATGAAAGTCTGGGGCCAGATGGTATTCATCCCAGGGTACTTAGCGAGCTTAGCTCTGTGATTGCCAAACCTCTTTACTTAATTTTTCAGGATTCATTGAGATCTGGCATAGTGCCGAGAGACAGGCAAATTGCTAAAGTGGTGCCTCTATTCAAAAAAGGATCCCGTTCTCAGCTTCAAAACTATAGGCCAGTTAGTCTGACGTCAATGGTAGGAAAGCTTTTCAAAGGGTTAATAAAGGATAAGATACTGGACTTTATAGCAAATCATAATACTATGAGTGTGTGCCAGCATGGTATTATGCGTAATAGATCTTGCCAGACTAACTTAATTTCTTTTTATGAGAAGGTGAGCAGGGACCTCGATTCTGAGATGGCAGTGGATGTGATTTACTTAGACTTTGCTAAAGCATTTGATACAGTGCCTCACAGAAGGTTACTGGTTAAATTAAGGAATGTTGGCCTTGAACATAGTATTTGTACCTGGATAGAGAACTGGCTAAAAGATAGACTACAAAGAGTGGTGGTAAATGGAACATTTTCTAATTGGACCAGTGTTGTTAGTGGAGTACCGCAGGGCTCTGTACTAGGTCCCTTGTTTTTCAACTTGTTTATTAATGACCTGGAGGTGGGCATTGAAAGTACTGTTTCTATTTTTGCAGATGAGACTAAATTGTGCAGAACTATAGGTTCCATGCAGGATGCTGCCACTTTGCACAGTGATTTGTCTAAACTGGAAAACTGGGCAGCAAACTGGAAAATGAGGTTCAATGTTGATAAATGCAGGTTATGCACTTTGGCAAAAATAATATAATTGCAAGTTATACACTAAATGGCAGTGTGTTGGGAGTAGGTAACAAGTTGTCTAATTCTGGACATTGTCATCCTATGGCTACTAAAGCAAATAATGTTCTGTCTTGCATAAAAAGGGGATTAACTCAAGGGATGAAAACATAATTCTGCTTATTTATAGGTCCCTGGTGAGGCCTCATCTGGAATATGGGGGCAGTTTTGGACTAAAGTGCAACTACAGATGAAGCCACTTGGATTTGTGAGTTAAATGCGTCATGACTCAGGGGTAATTGAAGAAACTGTGTTATCTTAAGTCATCTTAACTCATTTAATGCATTTAACCTTTTCATTAGCATACCAAAGCTCCATTGTTCACAATGGTGAATGCTGTAATTAGATGGGATGTTGTGACGCAGTTTTCTGTGTCAAATGAGATAAATGGGATATCTGTGTTTAGATATTCTGTGTCAAACAGACAAACCAAAGTGGCTGCATCTGTAAATTGATTAGAGGGATGGAAGACTTAAATTATGAGGGTAGACTGTCAAGGTTGGGGTTGTTTTCTCTGCGAGGGAACATGATTACACTTTACAAGTACATTAGAGGACATTATAGAGATTTTTATTATAAAAATACACTTACATTCATTCAAAACGTTAACATATCAGAAAATCAAAAAAGGAACAAACCCACCCATACACCCTCCTGCCCGCAGAGTCAATCCCTCTGTCCATAGGCAATAGTCCAAATCAACAATTCACAAAGCCAAACTTGCAAAGTCTTGTTTTTGTCCATATGGCCTTTGTACCACCCCAACACAAAAACAATAACCAAACTCCCCCTCCCTTCCAGAAATGCATGAAGAACAAAATAAATCATTTCCAGGACATATCTCTGCTCGTATATTGTGCTGTGCAATATCTCTGCCATCACCCTGAGGATAAAAGGAGAGCAGTATCAGAGTGTTGGAGACAATACCAATACAACAGTTTCCATACAGCGTATAACAAGATGCAAGTTTACGGAGGAGGGTGGAGGACATTATAGAGAAAGAGCAGGGGACCTTTTTACCCATAAAGTGGCTCACCGTGCTAGAGGCCTCCCCTTTAGACTAGAAGAAAAGAACTTTCATTTGAAGCAACGTAGGTGGTTCTTCACAGTCAGGACAGTGATGTTGGGGAAGGCACTGCCGGGTGATGTTGTGATGCTGATTCAGTTAATGACTATAAGAGGGACTTGGATGATTTCTTAGACAGATATAATATCAAAGGCTATTGTGATACCATGCTCTATAGTTAGTATAGGTATGGGTATATAGAATTTAATTAAAAGTAGGGAGGGGTGTGTGTATGGATGCTGGGTTTTCATTTGGAGGGGTTGAACTTGATGGACTTTGTCTTTTTTCAACCCGATTTAACTATGTAACTATGGAACTATGTAGTATTCCCCAAAGTTTTTTTAATTATTTGCCCAATGTTTTTAGCTAAGGGATTATATGTGGTATAGTAAAGTATATCTTGGTTATCCTCTTTCTCTATCTTTTTCTTTTTATATGATCTCCCCTCTCTACCTTATCAACTTTATCTCTTAATCTTTTGATCCATTCCTCCTTATACCCTCAATCTCTAAACCTTTTGACTTAATGAAT
Source organism: Xenopus petersii (assembly GCA_038501925.1). NCBI lineage: Eukaryota > Metazoa > Chordata > Amphibia > Anura > Pipidae > Xenopus > Xenopus petersii. The sequence continues at coordinate 152,891,402 of CM076676.1, forward strand.
CTGCTTACTTCTCCTATTTCCGTCCAATTTTTCTAAATTCTGCACATTTGGCTAAACGGAATGCTTTGAATGCATTGTGGATGGTGGTTACTATCTGGAGTTATATAATTGTTAGCATCTCCCTCTTTGAATTACGTTTTAAAATACACTTTTGCATTCCGTATATATATTTAGAGATCTAAAAAGTTCATCCTCTGTTTACTATAAATTAGAGAAAACTCCAAATTTATATCGTTAAGGGTTGTTAGAAAGTCTTAGAACTCTTGTGTTGATCCCTGCCATATTAATACAATATTTTCTATAAAGCGGTACTAAAGGGATAGGTTCAAGTTCTTCTAAATCCAGTAAGTTACAATCTGACCCATTTAGGTTCACCAAAAATTTGCGAAACTGGGAAAATTTGCTATAATGTGCTGAAGTCTGTGGGCCACAACATTTTTTTTTGACGCATGACAATAGAGTTTATAGGAGCGTCATTTTCGCTGGAAACTTGGCAAAAAATTTCCCACATCACTAACAATAAGTCCAGCATGTGCTATTATCAACATGACCATAACCATAAAGTGAGAGTTTTAAATAAGTGTTTAACAGTCTATAGCAGTGGTCCCCAACCTTTTTTACCCATGAGCCACACTCAAGTATAAAATAATGTTGGAGAGCAACACAAGCATTCAAAAAGTTTGCTGGGCTTCCAAATAAGGGCTGTGATTGGGTATTGGTAGCCCCTATGTGGACTTGCAGCCAACAGGAGGCTCTGTTTGGCAGTATACATGTTTTTATGCAACTAAAGCTTGCCTTTAATCCTGGCATTCAAAATAAGCACCTGCTTGGAGGCAACTGGGAGCAACATCCAAGGGGTTGAAGAGCAACACGAGCTACTGGTTGGGGATCACTGGTCTACAGCATTTGCAGTGTATATTAGCAATATTGCACATAAGAGCATTGAAACCATTGCTGAATATATATTGCACATTATATTGCATTGTATGTATTATTGCACATCATAAACAATCTCTACACATCCTTTGTTACATTGCTGTGTATTATACAGTCTAACAGCACTGGGGTAAAAACTGTCCCTGAATCTAGCAGAGCGTGTGCGAATTGACCTGAGTCTCCTGCCCTCCTTGAGGGCAAGAAATAGAATGTGGCAGTGCAGGATGACTAGAGACCTTCATGATATACTTTTTAGGAGACATTGCATGGAGTAAATGTTCTGAATTGCCGCAAAGTTCTGAGCCTTTTTACCACTCTTTGCAGGACTTTCTTTCCTGTGTGGAGCAGCTGCTGTACCAGGGGGCAATACAGCCTGTGAGGATGGACTTCACAGCCCACCTGTAGAAACTGGTGAAGACTGTGTTGGACATCCAGGTTCATCTCATGAAAAGTCATGGACAAGATTAATTTTGAGGAGAAAAAACTTTCCTTCAAATTCAGTTCCAGTTTTTTCCCCATAGACTTCAATAGAGTTTTCACGTGATAAAACTTGAGATAACTTTTTCTGAATGGAAAAGCATCTTAAATCGAATCACGTTCATGACATCTCATGTGGTAAACCCTTTTCTCACTGAATAGAATCAGGCCCTATCTGTCTGTACATTAATGAAATGACTATTGCCATCACAACAGAATACATGAGGTGCTAACACTTCATGCAATCATTTGGAGCTTATATAACTCTGAATGCAAAAATCATGAATCAGAAAATCCGGTATCTCAGACCTGTCGAGGTTGCATATAAGTCAATGGGAGAAGTCCTAATGATTTTTTGATGTGTGCTGGGTTTCGTGCAATAACCCAACATTTTCTGAGTTTTGGGCAGAAATCAGAGTTTTCAGGTGAAAAATCTGAAAAAATAGTGAAAATTGGACAAAAAATCCGAAAAAATCTTGAAAAATCTGATTTTTTTCACGCAAAGCAAATTACGGAAAAATGTAATAAAAAAATAAGCGTAAAAAACCTGAGTGGATTTGATTGGCGTTTGTAGCAGAAAATATTGTGATAAATTCGGATTTTCATAAATAACCCCCTTAAAGTAGACCCAACTTTTGTAAAGATTGGCACCGCTGGAAAAAGTTATCTCTGTGATCAAAGTTTAAATGGTATAATTCTTGTTTGGCCAAGCAGCATACATTGAGCAAGGGACTTCACAGTAAGATCCATAACTGGATAGTGAATATCCATCTTTGTACAAACATTTGTAAAACCACCATTTAAATGTTAGAACAATACTCATCTTCTTTCTTACAATTGTAAGACCATGTGCAATGTAAGACCACAGTATAATACATATCTCCCATGTACAATAGGTCATAAAATCATATTAAAGGGTTCATATCAAGCACAGCAATGCAGTAGCAGATACCATTATGGGACCTGTTATCCAGAAAGCTTGGGACCTGGGGTTTTTCAGATCTTTCCATGATATAGACCTTTATTCCTTAAGTCTACTAGAAAATCATATAAACATTAAATAAACCCAATAGGCTGGTTTTGCCTCCAATAAGGATTAATTATATTTTAGTTGGGATCAAGTACAAGTTACTGTTTTATTATTACACAGAAAAACGAAAATTGTTTTTAAAAATTTGTGTTATTTGGATAAATTGGAGCATATGGGAGCTTTCTGAATAATGGATTTCCGGATAACTGCTCCCATACCTGTACAAATAAGTTAGGTTAAATAAAACAAACTCTTTGCTGCCTTATTTACCAAGGGATATTTCCAGAAGACTCAATGGCATCCCTTGAGATTTGAAGAAAGAACTTTTTAACTTAAAGGTTGGAAAAGGTTTTTATAGTGAAATATGGGAAGTTCGATTAAAAGGATTTTTTTTCCATTTTGAAGCAAATTGGAGGCAGGTCCATGCAGAGTTTTTGAAGTTGCTCTGGATATAATTGGGTAAGAGTTACTTGGACAAGAGGTTGAAACTGAAGGACATCAATTTCAACTACTATATATTGGTCTAAATGGTACATGCATTACGTACTTTGGAGGTACTGCTGATGAACATTCTTTGGATCTCTATGGAGTTCTATTGCCCAGGCATAATTAATGCAATGAGACCTAAGGGAGAGATGTTGGACCTCTGTGCATATTCACATTTGCAATATACTTTATACATATATATATATAAAGCAGTAAGAACAGTCACTGCAATACATACAGGTAGGCAAAATGTGGTAAGATAATGGTGACAATCACATGTGTGGGTATGGGCATGTGTGTGTTTGTTTGTGATGAGACTGTTTAAGCACAGGTGTTCTACAGAGACGGAAGGCCAGACCCCTGTTTAATGGTGCTGTGTAAAGTGAAAGTATGATGGTGCAGGTTATGTGATTCAACAGATTGGGTACTTCTCAATTTCTAAATGTCCATCATGCTTTTGGATTCGCAAACCTCAAGATCGCCTTGTTAGTAATGCATCCTCACTGAATTGCAGGCTGACATCCCATTTATACAGAACATTTTTGCATCTTCTCCTGATGTACCATGTGCCTGTTGCTTGTTGCAATGATGACCTGCTCAATTTGGACCTGAATGGCATTCTGGTGCCTGGAGATATTCTAATAGGGGTGGTAATTCCAATTCACATTGCCAGCCTGTCTTCTATGGTCACCTTTCAAGAAAGTCCATCTCCAGATATCTGTATAATGTAAGTTATTTATATTTGGTGGGGGGAACTCACATGCATTATGGGACACATATATCTTTGTGGCTATTCCAGGATTATATCCCCAATAGAGAATCCTTCCTTCTCATGAGTGACCCTGCATTATTTGATTCACCCAAGATACCACCATATACCTCATATGGACTTTTAATGACCTCTCATCAGCATGCCAACTGATACCATCCATGCTGGCTATGATTTCTTACATTTCTTAAATTTAGACAGATGCAACCCAGAAACCTGTTATATGATCTTTTGGCAGCCAAAAAGAGGGAGGGAGGAAAAGTTATGAAAATATCTATCTACCCCCAAATGATTTGCTTCTTTGAGTTTCCAAACTCTCCCCACTTTGTTGACTTTGATTATACGTAGCTCCACCTGCAGTTCAGAATGTAAGAGCTGCTAGGCTTCCTAAGCCACCATTCCTCTACTACCAAATTAATTTCTAAAATATAATTGAATTATTTCATTGAATCTGTTGAGCATTTACCTGATATGTAGAATGTTGAACTGCAGTTTTATACGCCGTAGACATCAGGCAATTTAGTGAAACACCTTCATAAATTATAGCACATCCTATAAATACAATTTAGATTGTTCTCCTTGATGGATATGGATTTGAAGATATTTGTGGAGAATAAACTTAAATTTTGTATACATGAATCAGAGAATGACTGATAAATCCTTGATTGTTTACCCTATAGGTTCCTTATTGAATTCTATCAGCACTTCCAGGCCTTAAGGTTTGCAGTGGAGGAGATCAACAAAAATCCTGTCCTCCTTCCAAACAGGACCATGGGCTTTTATGTCTATGACTCTTGTGCTGCTCTTCGAAGAGAGATAGAGGGAACACTGTGGATGCTGACTGGCCAGAGTCAGGCAATACCAAATTATTGCTGCAGAAAACATCTTCCTTTGGCTGCCATCATCGGCCACTCAAAGTCCACTTATTCCATCCTCATGGCTCACATCCTAGGATTGTTCAAATTTCCACAGGTAGGGAAGTTTACTTTGAGTTAGCATGGAAGTTTAATATGTGTCACTTACTAAAATGATTCATATTATTATTTATGATATATTCCAGATCAGAGTCCTGAATGATATATTTTGTAATTACAGACATTTTTTTATCAAATATTTTTATCAAAAATTGTGTACAAATTTATGAAAAATTCAATTTTTTTAATTTTAAATGTTAAAATGTATCACAATTTTATTTAAACAGTTTTATTTTTTAAATAATTTGTCATTGTATATATCTCATCGCTCCATACTTTAAGGTGAACATTGTCTTGACTTCAGTCCTGACAAAATGTTTCATTCGAATACAACTTCATTTTTAAACTCAGGGAGGGTTATTCATTAAAATCCAAATTTTTATGATTATTTAAATGAAAAAAGTCCGACCAAACTAGAATTTACAATTTGACCTTACTGTATTTATTATTAAAACAGCTCGATTTAATAAGTTCAGGTAAAAAGCCAATAAAATTGAGCAAAACCCTGAACTGCTCCTTTTTTTCTGTTTTTTGCCTGAAAACAAACTATTTCCTTCTCTTTGTCTTACTTTTGGCTTCAAGGCTGAAGTACAAATTTTCTTCCTAATTCAACTTCTAGCTATGATAAAATCCCTTTTCTACTAGCTCTGTCCTACTTCTTGCTCTACCCTTGCAATAAACATAAACTGTCTACAGGAAATGATTAAGTGTATTCTCTACCACTTGCTTCCAATCTGTAACTTTTTTTTGGAACCTTTTCAACCAGCTTCAATCTACATCCTTTATCTTTCTTTACTAATCTCCTCCTTTCAGCTCTATCTGTACTGAAGTCATGGTGGAACCTTAATAATGACCATAGCCAGGTATACTTTTAAAAGTCATAAAAAATGACAGTGGTTTTCTTTCAGTGGAGGGAAATACTATTGGAGATACTGCAAACTGGAACCAATATCACTCCATGGGGCAAATTCACTAAAGGATGAAGCGCCTAACGCTAGCGTTAATTCGCTAGCGTAGCGCCTTTTTGTTAATTTGCCGATTCACTGGCATAAACGGACACTGGCATAAAGTCGCTAGTGTTACTTCGCACCCTTATGCCTGGCGAATTTGTGCAACGGTCGTAACTACGCAAATTCACTGACGCGCGCATTTTTCTGAACGCTACCAGACTTCCTTTGCCACCTCAGACCAGGCGAAGTGCAATAGCGTAGATAGGGACTGCTTCAAAAAAAGTTCCAAAAAACGCTGGCGTTTTTTCTTTTTTTATGGGTGATAGGCTGAAAAAGATCGAAAAATGTTTTGGGGCTACCCTCCTTCCCCCCTACATTTCCTAACTCATGGAACCTTAATTATACGGTAGGCACATGTGTAGGGCAAAATAAAAATTTTATTTGCTGTTTTGAAGGTTTCCCAGGCTTGTGTAGTGCTGCTACTAATACTTCCATTGTAACTTAAATTTTGCGCCGTATGCAAATTAATCATCGCTAGCGTAACTTCGCTTTGCTTGGCGAATTAACGTTAGCGCAACTTCGCAACCTTACGCTTCCCCTGAGCACAACTTCAGATTTTAGTGAATTTGCGCAGCGGTGGCGAAAATACGCATGGCGAAGTGCGGCGAAGCGGACTCTGTCGCAACTACGAATCTTAGTGAATTTGCCCCCATGTGTGACAAGTATGGAAACAGCCTTCTCCATTGCCAACCATACCATACTATTCTATATTGTATTATAATGTACCAAAAACCTCAGTACAAAGAAAATATCATATGAATTTCAAAACACTTAAGTTAATCTTATTTTTATCTTCAGATCAGCTACTATTCAACCAGCTCTCTCTTGAACGACAGAACGCTCTTCCCCTCCTTTTTCAGAACCGTCCCAAGTGATGCCTTTCAGTTCAAGGGACTGGCAAAGTTGGTGCTGTATTTCAAATGGACATGGGTGGGGCTGATAGCTACTAATGATGATTATGGTAATGAGGCAATAAAGATCATCACTCAGGAAATAGTAAAGGAAGAAGCATGTGTTGCCTACACAGTATACATCACATACAATCCTGTCTCCGAAACAATAAAAAAAATTGTAAATATTATAAAGGAGTCAAGTGCAAATGTGGTTATAGCCATCTCAGTAGATGTTTACTTAGCTCCACTTCTGGATGAGATGATTAAACAGAATGTAACTGGGAAGACTTTTGTTGCCAGTGAAGCTTGGTCCATTTCAAACCTTTTATCAGCAGCAAAATACTCACCTGTTCTCTCTGGAACGATTGGTTTTGCTTTTCAAAGCTCAAAAATCCCAGGACTTCAGGAATATCTCAATTCCATTAATCCCTTCAACACCCCAGGTCTAACATGGGCACAGATGCTCTGGGAAGAAAGTTTTAATTGCACGTTTTCAGTCCTGACCAACCAAACGATGGTCATGAACAATTTAAAAAACACATGCTCAGGAGAGGAAAGTCTAGGAGGCATTCATAATGGCTATAATGATGTGTCCACATTAAGAACTTCCTACAATATCTATACTGCAGTTCATGTGATAGCAAAAGCTCTGCATGACCTCAGTCAATGCCAGTTCTTGAATGGACCATTATTTAAAGAGGAATGTTCACAAATAGAACATTTCAAACCATATCAGGTAAAATAATACATCAAAATTCTGTTTTATAAAACATTTATTAAGATTTGTGGGCTCTCCCATGATAAAGGCTTTTGTGTTTTGTCCAATGCCCTCTCTTATCACTATTCCCCAAACTAAATGTATCCACATGTCCACAAGCAGTCACATTTAACTGCTGTCCCTGCACCTACAATAAAAATGACTTTGTACAACAGAGCCCAGTTCAAAGACCAGCTGAATACACAACAATCCCATTCACAGAATCACTTAATACCAGGGAGAGTCGAATAGATGGCACCATTGGGGTAATTTCTTGTTTGCTTGAGGGTTAGGACTCAAGGATGAAGCTTGAGAACAGAGAGATTGCATTACAAATCAAGCACTTTTTCTGAAGGAAATATATCTAACTTAAGCCACTACAAACTAAAATCACTAGTTTCTGCCATATCTACTTGCCCGTTGGGTTAGGCAGCCTGTTTGCACCACATATCTTGTTTTGCTTGTATTCTTTAGCTAACATTTGGCTACAAGTACAAAACATATATAAGTATTCATAATAAAACATGTTTGTCCCTTTCTACAGCTACTGTATTATTTTAAGAATGTCCTTGTAAAGCTAAGCAACAATAGGGATGTTTTCTTTGATAAAGATGGAAACCCACCAGCTGTATATGATATAGTCAACTGGCAGTCTGGGTTGCATGATACCATGAAGCAGGTGAAAGTTGGAAGCTATGACACTCTGAATTCTTCTGTTGACGTATTTATTCTTAATACAAGCTTATTATGGTGGGGGAAGGTATATCAGGAGGTAAGTCATTACAAAAAATGTACTGTATGGGTGGAACAAAAGATTATGCCTTGGGATTTCAATTACTTGATACAGATTTCATATTATACATTTTCTTTGAAGGCTCCACTCTCTGTCTGCAGTCAGAGTTGCCAAGTGGGCTTTAAGAAATTAGTAAAAAGAGGAGAGCCCATGTGCTGCTTTCAGTGTGTTCCATGTACCCAGGCAGAGATTTCCAATCAGACAGGTGAGTAAACCACAATAAGGGGCTCATTTACTAACTTTCAGATATTTTTCTCTAAAAATTAGTTGTTTTTTTTATTTCTTTAAAACTCTAAAAATGCAACATTTATTAAGTGTAAAAATCACGAAAAACTCTCAGGGGCCTATTTACTAACATTCAGATGTCCTTTTTATTCATAAATCATATTTTTTAAGTTTTGTTTAACTTCTCTAAAAATTTGAGATTTATTACCTGTAAAAACCATGAAAATCTCTCTAATTCAAAACTTCTCCAAGTAAGGTTCCATAGAAGTCAATGGACGCTGTTGGACTTAATTTTAGCCATTCAGACTTTTAGAGGTTTTCAGATTTTTTTTGCCAGTAATTTGTTTTTGTATGTATTTTTTTTTCGTTCATACTTTTTTTATTCAGATAATTTTCCAACTTTCATGGCATTATTTACTAAAACTTGATTTTTTTTCTGGTTGGGCTTTTTGGGCACAAATTAAAAATGTTTGTGGAAAAATATAACCCCGATGCTGCAAAAAGCCTAAATCCGAAAATCTGCCATCTCAAACCTGTCCAGGTCATGAATAAGTCAATGGCAGATGTTACTATCCCAATTTGAGCATATTGCGTTTGCACTTGGTTTAGCCTGAAAAAATCAAGCGATTCGGGAGAAAAGTCTGAAAAAATTGTATGATTTGGATATGCACTTTTTATCTCGTTTTTTCCCCGATCTTATTTTTTCGATTTATTTTAATGATAGAGTTTTTTTTATTTAAAAAATTAGATACAATTCGATTTTAGTAAATAACCCCCTAATTGTGGTTTCAAAAAGTTCTAATACCACTAACATTCTAAATGGGCTTCCAAGACAAAACTTCAGCAAGTAAAAGAAGTCAAGGGAGCTGCACTGATCCTATTGGACCTTTTTTTTTTAGCCATTCAGACTTTTGGAGGTTTTTGTATTTTTTTCACATAGTTCAGCTTTTTTTCTGTTAGAGCTTTTTGAAACTACGATTAAACTAACTTTCAAAAGTACAAAGATCACAAAAATGTGTCCTTTGATAATTAAGCCTCAAATGTTTTAACCAACATTATGAATGCTTGACTTTTATGTTCTCTTGCATTGAATAAAAAGAAACTTCTCACGTAATCCTTAAAAGCACTAACATTGCTTCCATTTACAATAGCAAAATATAATTTATGGTTGAATGCTTCATGAGTTAAAATTGCATGTATAAATATTATTTTAATTTCAGATTCCAATGAGTGTTGGAAGTGCCCTTGGGACATGTGGCCCAACAGTGCAAGAGACAGATGCTTTCCTAAACCCATTGAGTTTCTTTCTTATGAGGATCCCCTAGGATTTTCCTTAGCAGCTACCATTGCTTTCTCCTGTATAATCCCAATTTCCATCTTTTATCTTTTTATTCAGTATAAATCTACCCCTATTGTCAGAGCCAACAATTATTATGTGAGTTGTATCCTCTTAGTATCTCTATGGTTCTGCTTCCTCTGTGCTTTGGCTTTCATTGGTTACCCCCAACCTGAGAAGTGTCTTCTACGTCAGGCTGCATTTGGCCTCATCTTTGCCCTCTGTGTATCCTGTATTTTGGCCAAAACAATTATTGTTGTTTTTGCCTTCATGGCCACTAAACCTGGGAGCAGCCTCAAAAAATGGACAACTCCACGTGTGCCCTACATGATTATTACTATCTGTACCCTTGCCCAATTCATTCTATGTTTAATTTGGTTGTCTGTCTCCCCTCCTTTCCAACAATACAATATTGAAGCCAAACTTGGAATCATTGTTGTAGAGTGCAATGAAAATTCTCCATTTGCCTTCTGGTGCATGCTGGGATATCTTGGAGTTTTAGCCTCTGTCAGTTTCATTGTAGCTTTTCTGGCCAGGAGACTCCCTGACAACTTCAATGAGGCCAAATTAATAACATTCAGTATGTTGGCCTTCCTCAGTGTCTGGGTGTACTTTATTCCAGCCTCTCTCAGTGCACAGGGCAAATATATTGTTTCCATGGAGATCTTTGCAATCTTGATTTCCAGTTGGGCCCTGGTGGCCTGCATGTTCTTCCCAAAATGTTTTATTATATTGTTCAGACCCGACAAGAACTCCAGAGAAAATCTAATGGGGAACAGGAGAAGGAAATAATAATCTAATGAGCAATAACAGCAATGTTCAACTTCTCTATATATATTTTGTCCATTTATGTTTTGTCCTCTTACTATTGCCAACATTTTGTTTCATGTGACCCTCTTTTCGATATCTCAATCTGTAGACCCCTACTTTGGCACTCACACAATATTTCCAAAAAATAAAAATAAAAACAAATTTAACAAAGTTAAGTAAAAGTAAATCTCTATTTTTTCAAGTACTGTGTTGTGTATTATGATGGGCAGTTTGCCACAAGATTAATATTGATAATAATCAGGAGTACCGGCTGTAAAAACAGTAGAGAGTGGCAGCAACAAGAGTAGTCTGTTGTCTAAAAATGAATTTTAAACATTCAAATAAAGTAAATTCTCATTTATACTTCTAATGTCTGATATACTAAGTGCATCCTGTTCTTTTTCAAACAACAGGACCCATCACAATGTAAATCCCTGCCAAATGTAACATGAGCTCATATGGAGTAATTTATAGCAATACATGGATGGAGAAGCATCTGGAAGAATAATTTAAGAGACAGTGGCAAATGAGTTAACAGTAATGGTAGTCTCCAAGCATGGGGGCTTCTAATTTGGAAGCAAAAAAAACAAAAAAAAAGGAAAATCACAAAATAATGTGCCATTTTTGTGCAAGTAGTTAGTAAAGCAGTCAGAGGCTCCAACAAGGGGAACAGTAGGGTTAGTTCTCTGCAATGTCACCTGTCAGTATAGAGAGTCAAACTGTGAAGCTCAGGAATATGACAATCCTGGAAAAAGGCACCACTGTGAGCATCCACTAGTATTGGGGACTAGTTCCCCTATAAGTACCTGGGGGAGTTGTTAATTCTATTCCTTTGCAATAGCATCAAGGGGGTTATTTATTAAAGGTCAAGTTGTGTTTTCCCGAAAAAATGTGTGTGTTTTCGTGGCTAATTTCAGTAAAAACTCCCATTTTTATAAAAACTCAAATTTTTCAGAATTTATTATGCCCCAAAAGCTGCAAAAAGCCAGAATCTGAAAATACTCCAGCTAAAACCAGGCTGATTATCTGGCCATTAGTGATGTCGCGGACTGTTCGCCTGCGAACTAGTTCATGTGAACATCGACTGTTCGCGTCCGCCGAATGTTTGCGAACGTCGCGCGACGTTCGCCAATTTGGGTTAGCCTTAGCTGGCGCTTATTTTTGCCATTTCTCCCCCAGACCAGCAGATACATGGCAGCCAATCAGGAAGCTCTCCCTCCTGGACCACCCCCACACCCCCTGGACCATTCCCCTTCCACATATACAGTAAACTGAAGCCCTGCAGCGTTTTTTCATTCTGCCTGTGTGTGCTTGGAAGAGCTAGTGTAGGGAGAGAGCTGTTTAGTGATTTGAGGGACAGTTGATAGTAACTTTGCTGGCTAGTAATCTACTTGATACTGCTCTGTATTGTAGGGACAGAAGTCTGCAGGGATTTGAGGGACAGTGAGTTTAGGTTAGGTAGCTTTGCTGACTAGTCATCTACCTTCTACTGCAGTGCTCTGTATGTAGCTGCTGTGGGCACTGCTTCTGATCTCATCTGCTGACTGCTGTAATAACCCAATAGTCCTTGTAAGGACTGCTTTTATTTTCTTTTTTGTTTTTTTACTTTGCTACTATAAGAGCCCAGTGCTATTAGTCTAGCTGTGTTGGGGAGTGGGACTGGTGTGCTGCTCCTAGTAGTTCAGCACCAACCAGAGTAATTTTTTTTTAATATATATATATATATTTTTTTATTTTACTTATCTTACTGTTCTTTAACGTGTCCAGTGCTGTTTGCTGTTCTTCATAGTAGTGCACCAATAGTAGTGCACTTGCAGGCATTGTTTGCCCAGGGTGTTCTTCAAACAACTGCCACCTAGCTGTGTGAGCTTTTTCACATTCTGTCTAATTCGCTACATCCCTAATGGCCATGTGTGGGGCTTCCAACGGGTTCCCCTGATCAGGCCAAAAATCCTCCAGATATCCATTGGGCAAGTTTTATTTGATTCAGGACTGCATAGGCTAGTTGATGCAGTCTTGTGACCCATCAGCACCCTTTGCATAATTGTAATCTGATCATTCAGACCCAGGGCTGAATGCTTGGATTAACCAGATATCGCCTTGCCATAAGTGGCCAAATGGGCAGATCTAATAGTGTATGGCCATCTTAACCCCTATTCTGAAAGATCCAACAAATTGCTATTGCAGAACAATAAGGGCCAACAGAACAACACGATTTCCAGGACCAGTGGGGCCCAAGTCAGTCAGTGTGGTTAACCAGTTCTCCACTAGTACATCAAGGGCCCATCTCAGAGAAATGGAATTGCAAGTGACCAGGTCCAAGTTGGATAAGAAGCATGATCCTAGGTTGTCTGAAATAGAATGCAAAAGGAATACTTAATTGAGTATTTTCTCAATTAAGATAAGTAATTAAGCCCAGAGAGCCACAGAGTGTTTAAAAATGGTGCCTGGAGAGCTATATTGCAAAAGATCCACCAGTGTGATAGTCTTCAAGATTCCCCATTTCGGGTATATACTCACAAGATTTCTTTGATTTTTGATGCATATAGTAATGTTCGTTCCTCGCCTTATAAGTTTTCTCCAGTCATCCACCAAGTAGTATAATGAAGATATAAAGCAAAATATAGTATAATATTGCTTTAATAAATGATAAAAATCATCATAAAACAAACGATTTTCTACTCACAAGGATTGTCAGATCATAAAGCACGTAGTACCCAAAGCAAAATAAAAGTCCAGACTTCTCTGAGACCAGGAAGGCTTCTCCTGTTCAGTCTGTGATCGATGAATAAATCAAACTGCTCCAATATCCAACACGTTTCACAGTCTCCCTTGACCGCTTCCTCAGAGAAGGTGTGATGATCACACAAGTCCTTGAATATCATTGGAATGTACATTGAGAAGGGGCTTGGACTTGGCTTCCAGGAATAGAGAGTAGCAGTTCCCTGATATCTGGAATGAAAGACACAAAAACATTTTGCCAGTAGGATACCCCTGCTGGGTAACTGCCCCTGCTCACACACTTGAACCCAGAGAAGGTCCATGGTGGTGAAGCCTGGAAGGAGATTCCTAGTACCTATCACTAGAAATAGGCCTGTAGTCCATGGAAAATGGCTCCGTTGTCCCATGCTCTAATACAAAGGTGAATAGATTGACTATAATTTGGGCATCATTTTTAATTTAGTAAATGTAAAATGTACCAACACCGAACACCACAGAAAGCTGCAGGAGGTTGGGTTTCAATATATAACAAGAACTTTTATATTTATAAGTCACTGGCTGATTGACAAATCGAAAGACAAACTACAAACTGTTCTAGAATATTGCATATTGAGTGCTTATTTCCTAATTCTATTCTTTATACATGTTTACTGTATATTTAAGTTTATGCCATGCAGCTATGGACCCTGTGTGATGTGAAGGCACCATACTAAACTGAGTACAAGGTCTCCCACTCTGACCATACAATATCGTAGAGGGTTGCTGGAGTTGCTTGACTGTCAGCAGAGAAGAATCAGATAAATATGGCAAACTACTAACAGTTTATAAATAAATTGTAAAAATAAATTAGCCAGGTGAATAAATTCACGAAACTCCTGCGAAAATTTGCTGGCGTCCAAAAATTTTGGACGCGTGTCGGAAAAGTCACTCACGTCAAAACCATCATGCGTCAACACTATTCAGATGCCCATTGACTTTAACGCCGGCGTCAAAATTGATGCAAATTGACAAAATTTACACAGGTGTCAAAATTCGAGTCTCGCTAATTTTTCGACGAAGCGAAACGGCAGAAATTTCGTCCATTACTACTTACAGTACATCCCAATCATGTGCCATTCTATGGATCAGCTCTATACAAACAACCATTACTAACTCAGAATTAGTTAAATATTCTCTGTACTTAAGAGAAAATGAAGGTCCATCTAATTAGCACAGTTAAGCAATTAGTGCCATGAGCATACACAAGACTGGACCCCTGTGTATATTTATTGACATATAAAATATATAAAAGCTGAGAATGAAATAGAGCACAAACCCAGACAGGATGAGGTAAGGAACAAGTGCTGTCTGTATATGGACAGGGAATATAGTGAAAGCCCAGTAATTGGGGTGCAGGAAAGACAGGGGGAAGGGAAGAGAAAGCTGTGGCTGTTTGTCTGTATAGGGATAGTGGGAGAAAGGGAAGGGAATGAGAGGAATCTATGTGGGAGCAGGGACTGAAAAGGCTTGTATGTATGACTGTAGAACATTCTGTATTGGATCAAAAATACAATATTGTGTGTGTGTTCTGACACACAAAGAATAAATGTGTCTGTACAGGGATAGCAGATATAATATATATTTTATTCTATATAGATTAATAAATAGAAGTACAGTTGCATTAAATGTTGAGAGCTAAGTGTCAAAGAAACAAGGAGAAGGAGGTCCCAGTCCAGTTGCTCTTACAATCTAAGAAGTTCAAAGTATTTTTAACAAGGAAAATAATTGATACAAAAGAGCTAAAGACAAACAGAGAAAGATTAGGTCTAGCAACGTATATATATATGGTGCATTGTCATTACAGGGTGACATTCAATTTATATAGAACATTTTGGCAATTTATCCTGACATACCACATTCCTGTCTCCTGTTCTGATGGTAACTTGGGACCACAAGGGATTCTGGTTCCTGGAGATATTTTAATAGGCGCAGTGATTCCCATTCACATTGACACTTTGGACAAAAGCGTGACTTTCCAGGAGAAACCAACATCAGACATTTGTACCAAGTAAGTGATTTTTCTAAATTACACAAATTGCCCCATTACCACATTCCTGTAATGGCAGAAGACCTTCCTAGTCCTTGCATAGTATCCACCTCCCTAGAGATTCTCAAACACCAACTTGCTCCTACAGATGGAGCAAACTTCCTAACATTTGGGTTTGAGGGCCCATTTTGCCCCACCATGTTTCTTCATTTACATTGATCATTATCACAATGTGAGACATTTCCTTTTAATATGAAACCGTTTACCCCATCTATACATAGAAACAATTAAGATAAGTCTTGCAGATGGAATGAGCAATGTAATAAATAAACTTCATTCAGTGCTCTCACTAGGAAACCTTCACCATCCAAAATCGCTGCCCACAATTTACAGTCATTTAGTGCTTTTAGAGGACATTCCACAGCATGACAGGGCCTTGCTTTATAGGATATAAAATACTTAGGAGGTTGTGTTGTGTTTTCGCCAAAAAATGAAGTTTTTTTAAAGGGTAGTTTCACACAAAAAAAGTGAATTTTTCAAGATTTATTATTCCCAAAAGCGGCTAAAAGTCCAAATCTGAAAATACTCCAGCTAAAACCTGTGAAAGTAATGTACAAGTCAGAAGGCACTGTTTTTAACCCACAACAACCAGGATGGCTAATTCCAAAAAGACACATTTGGGTCTAATTCTGTGTGGGCAGCAGTGATATCCTTTGTTTTTATTTGTTGCATTATAGCATTACATAGTGTAAGAACACATAGAAATACTATGGATACAGACAGATTTACAGGATAGCATAGACAGAGAGACAATGAGCTGCCAAAACATACTGTATATCCCTGTGCTGTTTTTAATAATTATTTGAGGAATCTATTAGCACCTGGTTGTTCTCCCACATACACTGTAAAAATTCTTTATGAGACAATCCCCCTGGCAGCCCTATAACAGCCTCTCTGGATCCTCTTGGTCATCTGTGGCAATACATGTGGCCTCTGTCCTTTCCCTGACTCAATTACTCCTAACTAAAGGTTTCTATCCATTGCTTGTTTAACTAATGAGCAGGTCTTTCCCCAATATGCCCACCTCGAGGGGGCGATATTTGGAAGATCCTATCATTCAACAGGCCAATGCGGTCCTCATCTTGAATGGGTTTTTAAACCTGCCTGATCAATATCTGCTTGATATGGCCAGATATCAGGGTGGTAGGCTTGTCGAAGGGCCCATACACAGGCAGCTGCCCACTCGGTCTGAAGGGGCCAAATTGGCAGTTATCTATGTATGGCAACCTTAAAGGAGAAGGAAAGCTCCAAGACAGTTTATTGCCAACAGATTAGCCACAATAATGAAAGCTAGAATGATATATTTATTCTACAGAATGCTTTACCATACCTGAGTAAACAGCTCTAGACATTGTCTGTTTAGGATAAAAGCTGCCATATAAACTTGGCTCTGAGCTCAGATTACAGCAGGGATGGGAGGAGGGAGGGGGGGAGTAAACTGAGCATGCTCAAGCCCAAGCCCTGGAGGTTTAAGATGAAAACAGGAAGTCTGATACAGAAGCCCATGAGTACACAATAGAAGGAAAGAAATGTGGTGTTTCTTTTGACAGAGGACTCAGAGCAGCATTACTTTGAGGGTTTACTGGTGTATTTATATAGACCTTTCTGATAAAGCGTGATTAATTTTAGCCTTTCCTTCTCCTTTAACTCGTTCCTACCATCTCATTGTTGTGAATAAATGAAACACAAGCAGCACCTGGTAGTTAATAATCTGTGCTCCAGAAAAGGACAAACGGCCCACTAAGGTCATAGTGCACTGAGTACTATTACTAATTCTACCAATTTTACCATCTAGGTTTCTACTTCAGTTCTACCAGCAATTTCAGGCCTTGAGGTATGCAGTGGAAGAGATCAACAAGAGTTCCGACATTCTCCCAAACACTACCCTAGGTTTCTATGCTTATGACTCTTGTGCTGCAATGCGGAATGAGTTGCAAGGGACTCTCTGGATGCTTACTGGCCTGAGTCAGGAGATACCAAATTACCGCTGTCAGGAAAGTCCTCCACTGTCTGCTATCATTGGGCACTCAAAATCGACATATTCTATCCTTATGGCACATATCTTAGGACTGTACAGATTTCCACAGGTAGGAATTGCTAGGAGATGCATATATAAGCAAGCTGGTGAGGGTTGGGGTGATCAGACTAGGCACGGGGCCAAGTAGTATTGTCGCAGGTGCAAATATTACTTGTAAGGGGAGGAAATCATTGTGCTACAGAGTTTAATATATTATGGGAGGGTAACTTGAAAGACTTGCAAGAGGGATATAATGTAGCCATTTGTTAACAAGTTTAGGAGTTGAATTCCAAATGGAAAAAGCAGCAACAATGGAGTCATCAGAGAGCATTGAAAATAGTTATATGAAAAGGTATTGGCTCTGAGAGGAACAAGGTTAGATATCTAGGTACATATGGAGACAGGAGAGAACAAATGTAATATTATGCAGAAGAGAGAAGAATTTGTTGTGTCAATATTTCTATCTACAGATCAGCTGCTACTCAACCAGCTCTCTATTGAGTGACAGGGCACAGTTCCCCTCCTTCTTTAGAACTGTCCCAAGTGATGTCTTTCAGTCCAGAGGACTGGCCCAAATGGTGTTACATTTTAAATGGACCTGGGTTGGGCTCATAGCCTCTAATGATGACTATGGGTTTGAGGGATTAAAGATAATCAAAGATGAGCTAATAAAAGGTGGTGCTTGCGTTGCCTACACAGTATATGTTGCAACTAACCAGGACTACAAAAACATACCAAGTATTGTACAAATGATAAAAGAGTCAACTGCTAATGTGATAATTGCCTTTTCTGTTGATGTTTTCTTGATTCCTCTTCTGGATGAGCTCCTGAAACAGAAAGTCACTGGGAAACATTTTGTCGCGAGCGAAGCTTGGTCTGTTTCAAATTTTTTAACACTGGCAAAATTCTCGAACATACTGTCTGGAACTATTGGCTTTGCGTTACAAAGCTCAAAAATCCAAGGGTTTCAAGAATATCTCAACTCTGTTAATCCCAACAACACCCCTGGGATCGCTTGGTCCAAAATGTTCTGGGAAGAAGCTTTTAATTGCTCGCTTTCTCAACCAGAAAGCCAAACACAAAAGCTGAGCAACACTAAAAAAAAATGCATTGGAGATGAGAATCTAGAATATGTCCAGAACGGCTACAATGATGTGTCCACTCTAAGATCTTCCTACAATATCTATACTTCAGTATATGTGACAGCAAAAGCTCTGAATGACCTTAGTCTCTGCCAGTCTTTGGATGGTGCATTGCTTGGATCAAAATGTTCTGGTTTAAAAAACTTTGCACCATGGCAGGTAAAAGTACACAAAATATTGTTGTTCTTATGAACATTTAGTAATTTCATTATAAGCATGCTGTGATTGAAAATGAAAGACTACACTGTAATTCATTCTACGCAACCATAGCTGTAAAACTCTACACACATTCAGCTTAAATACCACCAAAGCCATAGCTTTGTAGCAGCCACATCCCCACCAAAATGCATTGCTCTCACCTTACTTCCCAGAACTCAAACAGTTTTGCTTGTTTCCCTGTAGAGCAGCCGGCAACCGTGTAGAGCAGGGATTCCCAACCTTTTTTACTCGTGAGCAACATTCAGATGTAAAAAGAGTTCAGGAGTAGGGATGTAGCGAACTGCCGATTTGGTGTTCGCGAACGCCGTTCGCGAACACCGGCAAAAAATGCAAACGTTCGCGGACAGTTTGCGAACTTCGAACACCCGCTAAAATCGTTCGATTGAAGGATTTTCATTCGAATCGAACGATCGATACCATTCGATCGAATGCTTTTCATTCGATCGAATGCTTACAATCGTTCGAACGAATGGAAATCGTTCGATTTTTAGCGGTCGAAGGAATTCGAATGGTCGAACGATTTGTATTCGAATCGAACGCGAACTCAAAATGCGAACGTTCCCAAACGTTCGCGAACATTCGCGGACGCGAACGGTCGAAGTTTGCGCGAACTAGTTCGCAGCAGAACAGTTCGCTACATCCCTATTCAGGAACAACACAAGCAAGAAAAAGTCTCTGCTGATAAATAAGGGCTGTGATTGGCTATTTGGTAGCCTATGTGATCTATCAGCCTACGGGAGGCTCTGTTTGGCAGTACACCTGGTTTTTATGCAACCAAAACTTGCCTTTCAAGCCTGGAATTCAAAAATAAGCACCTGCTTTCAGGCCACTGGGAGCAACATCCAGGGGGTTGGAGAGCAAAATGTTGCTCACGGGCTACTGGTTGGGGACCACTGGTGTAGAGCTTTGTATCACAGACCCAGTGCAATCTGCATATTCTGATTATTAATCAATCTTGCTTTATTGGCTTCTATGGCAGATATTATTCGACTTATGCTGTTTTGATAATTTATGATGATCCCTAAGCTAACCTCCCAACAGCAGCCCAGACCACACTGAGCATGTGCATGGTCTTGGTCTTGCAAAGATATTTAGCAAAGTTACAAGATGATGACTGAATCAATAACTGAATCATCTGGATCACAAAACTACACTCATTTGTTCAATGAAGCTAAAGGGGCAAATATCTCAGGAACTAGTAAAAATGTAAATGCAAGTGTACAATGTATAAATGTAGATCAATGAATTTATCAACATTGAATCTCATCTGACACTTAGATGCCCAGTTTACCAGTTTGTCAAGACCCTGCTCCAAGTATACCACATCCTGGCTGAAATTAAGTGTCCTGCATCATTTTGTGTCATCAGTTTTCACAGATACATTGCATAAAATGCCCTCTCCTAAGTCATTAATTAACAAACTAAAAATAAAAACACATCCAATACAGAACTCAGTACATCCCACTAAGAAACACATACACATAGAACATTTCCAATGTGGAGATCTCTAGGAGTCTAAACAAGTAAGAGATATGGTTATAAGGGGGCATCCCTAAGACATTTGCTCTCCTAGGGAAAGAAAGCAGAGTTAATTAAAACCAATAATATGATCACTTGTTTATACTGTTTTAAAAATCTTCCATTAAAAGACAAACTGAACTCCTGACAGATACAGATGAAGCCACTTGGATTTGTGAGTTAAATGCGTCATGACTCAGGGGTAATTGAAGAAACTGTGTTATCTTAAGTCATCTTAACTCATTTAATGCATTTAACCTTTTCATTAGCATACCAAAGCTCCATTGTTCACAATGGTGAATGCTTTAATTAGATGGGATGTTGTGACGCAGTTTTCTGTGTTAAATGAGATAAATGGGATATCTGTGTTTAGTTATTCTGTGTCAAACAGACAAACCAAAGTGGCTGCATCTGTATCTCCTGGATTATTTTTTGTTTCCCTCTATGGCTGGGAGCCTTTGAAGGCCCACAATGTAAAATTGGTGCCAAAACCAGACTGGGTCCTTAATTTTTTTTCCAGATGTACTCCAGCGAGAGGAAGGTAAGGCACAGGAGCTGGCTAGCATGTAAGAAATGCAGGCATAGCTGGAGGAAGAATCCTCTGAACTCCTATACAGAAGTTTAATGTTCAACCATTGACTCCAAAAAATCAAGACCAGAATTTTGATGTATCATGGCAGGAAAGGACCAAACCATAATTGTTTATAACACAATATTTTTGTCTATCATTTGTTGTTCTTGTTTCAATATTGTAAGTACAACAGATGCAAGATATACAGATTGTTCAGGAGTAACTTTTTTCCCCCAAAATGTACAGTTAACGCATTATATTAAGAATGTCCGGGTTAAGCTCAGCAATGGAAGAGAGGTTTTCTTTCATAATGATGGAAACCCACCAGCTGTTTATGATCTAATGAACTGGCAGCCAGGATCAGATGATACCATGAAGCAAGTGAAAGTGGGAAGCTACGACACACTGAATTCTTCTGGAGAAATCTTTAGTCTTAACACAAGTTCAGTATGGTGGAGAACCTTCAATTCTGAAGTACGTGAACACAATAACATCTGTATATAGTATCACTTTTTGGTTTACTAAAATTAATTAAAGGAGAACTAAATCTAAACAAAGTTTAGAAAGCAATGAAGGTTGATTTGTAATTAATCCGGATACAATACTGTATATATAAAAACACTTCTAGCCATGCTTGTTTTTAAGGTTTAATTCTCCTTGAAGCTATTGTTTATCGGTACAGTCAACTGATCCAAGTTTGATATTAGAATTCTTTTCATTTCCCCAAGATTCCCGTCTCTGTTTGTAGTCAAATCTGTCCAGTGGGGTTCAAAAAAGTAGTAAAGAAAGGAGAACCTGTGTGCTGCTTTCAGTGCATTCCCTGTGCCCAAGGAGAAATCTCCAATAAGACTGGTGGGTGAATCTTGAAGGAAAGTAGATGTATAATTGTATTTTCTAAGGTTAATATTAGTTTTTATTGATTTTAAGTGATAACTTTCCGCAAGGGCACTTACATATTATTAATGAAGGCAACTTGGTTCTGCTCCACTAGGAGCAAAGACCACTGAGATATATAAAGCTTTCTCCTACTGGGCTCCACTTTTTCTTCATGGGGGAATGGCTTATCAACTTGCTCATGCAGTTCTTAACTGGCATATTTTTCAGTCCTCTTCAATAGATATCTTGTTCGATTTTAGGCAGATATTAGTTGGGGAAGGCAGCCTCCATACACAAGTCAATAAGTTGCTGATTCAGTGGAGGGGTTGAGTTGACAGCTTTTTTTTCAGCCAAATTATGGGAATGAAAGCGTAAATTTCTATTGAAGTGAAGTGAAGTAGCTTATTTAACCATTCATACTCTATTGTCTCTTCTGCCAATTTACCATGCCAACCTTTAATAATTTTCTTCTCTACCTTTCCCCCATCCTAAAAGTGTAATTTGAGAAGTGATGAGATAAAGGCCATACAACTAATTAACCGTCATAGGAGTGGTAATCGACTTTATTTAGTAGTCATAAACCAAAAATAAAATAACAATAGCTCAAAAATAAATGTCTACATTTTTTCCAGACTCCATCGACTGCTGGAGCTGTCCCTGGGACATGTGGCCCAACAGCAACAGAGACAAATGCATTTTAAAATCCATTGAATTTCTTTCCTATGAGGATCCATTGGGAATTATCCTGGCAGCAACCAGTGTTCTTTCTTCTATGGTCCCAATTTTAATTTTTCACCTTTTCATTCTTTATAAATCCACCCCAATAGTGAGAGCCAATAACTATTCTGTGAGTTGTGTTCTCTTGATATCTCTGTCTCTTTGCCTCTTCTCTGCTTTGTCTTTTATTGGTTACCCCCAACCTGAGAAGTGCCTTCTGCGTCAGGCTGCATTTGGACTTGTGTTTACCCTCTGTGTGTCCTGCATTTTGGCCAAAACGATCATAGTTGTATTTGCCTTTATGGCCACTAAACCTGGGAGCAACCTCAAAAAATGGACAACTCCACGTGTGCCCTACATGATTATTACCATCTGTACTTTCATTCAACTCATTTTGTGCATTTTCTGGCTGTCCATCTCTCCTCCTTTCCCACAATACAATATAGAAGCCAAACCTGGGATCATTGTTGTAGAGTGCAATGAAAACTCTCAATTTGCCTTCTGGTGCATGCTGGGATATCTTGGATTTTTAGCCTCTGTCAGTTTTACTGTTGCTTTTATGGCCAGGAGGCTCCCTGACAACTTCAATGAGGCCAAATTAATAACATTCAGCATGTTGGCCTTCCTCAGTGTCTGGGTGTACTTTATTCCAGCGTCTCTCAGTGCCCAGGGCAAGTATACTGTTGCCATGGAGATCTTTGCAATTTTAACTTCCAGCTGGGCCCTTCTATTCTGCATGTTTTTCCCCAAATGTTTTATTATACTCTTCAGACCGAACATGAACTCCAGAGAAAATCTTATGGGGAAAGACAGAAGCAGGAAATGAAAAACCCAAATGTAGACATTAAGATTAGTATAATCCTATTTAATTCTAAGTTTAGAGTCAACTGTTTTAGATAAACAGTTCTAAAATATAAAGTAGTATTTCATCAAAAATGTTATAATTAATTGATACACATGAAAATGGAGCACACACAATTATTGCTAACTAATTGTTATCTTTAGGTAACATCTCCTGGTCTGACTGCAATATTGCAATAGCTGTTTCCCACCTGCTAAGTTACATGACAAATAAGAGCAACAACAGTGCTCAGCTAGAGTCAATTTAAGTGTTATGAAAAGACCTCAGGTTGCAAAATGTTTAGCCACTGTCAGAGTAAGCATAGAAGAATGAAGGGAGATCTGTCCCATGAGCTCCATAATCAGACTTGAATCCTAGGATTGATGCCCTACATACTAACTTGGTATAAGGAAGCCATTTTTCAAGAAGGACTGTCTGTGAACAAAATATAAGGAGTCATATATGACTGCAATTAGTGTAACCACCATGTTTTTTTCTCATAATTCAGTATTTTCCCCAGATTTACAACATCATGCATCTGACGCAATTGCAACTAATGCATCAATATTAACTCAGTGTGCCGTAAATTGGACAAAATTACGTTGAAAGTGTTCCAAGTCATAATTTGTTATGTTGGGCTTCAGACACATGCTCCCAATTCTTTCTATTTCATTAAAACTATTATCACAGATGAGTCCTCAGCATCAGCAGGTGCAACTGCACTTGGATCAGGAGTCAGGAAGGACTGAATGACAGCAAGTACCTAAATGAGCACAATTGACTGTGTAGAAACTTCAAGTTGAGTATGCTACCATGCTATTCTTTGGTTGCATTAATATTTGGTCTTCCACTTCTTGGAAGCACACCCATCCATTTTAATTAAGCTTCTTTTTGCCCTAGTCTCACCCATACAAAACAATAGCAAAGTATTTCCACAATTTTGTCAGTCAGAGGATAAGCAAATGGCATTTTAAGGAATTAGTGATAGCTTCTAGAGTAAGAACACCTACTTTGGTGTTCCTAAAAGTGATCTAATCCAGTGGTTGTGAATTGTAAAGCCCACACTCTTCATTCTTCTCATCATCCAGTGAACTACTTGATTTGTGCTGCCTCCCCACTTCAGTCTCTCATTGTCTTTGGTACTATTTCATCTTTTGCATGACACCTTCCAAATACTTTTATCCTCTTCACCAGATGTTATTATTGTCCACTTTAAACAGAAAAAGAATGTATTGCTTCTGACACTTGTGGCTATAGGAGGAGAAAGAGATGGTGTGAGTGGCTTGTAACTTTTAATTCAATTGGTATTAAAGTTATTTTCCATTATGAGCTGCTGTTTTTACTACTTTGTAGGTATTCACTCTTATAAGACAATACTATGTTACAATTACAGCATTCTAGTATGATCACTGTGAACATATACATTTATTGAACTGATTTTTTTTATTTTAAAATTACCCGTACTTTCATTTTTTTGGGCAACTTTTGGTGCCGACTCATAAATGTAAATTATTTTAAGCATGGTATAAAATACAGAACTCATGACATGAGTTAATGAGTATGATTTAATGAGTTAGTGGAAATAATGAGTAAATTTAATGAGCTAAACGTGCATACTGAAACTGTAGTCCCTGCAATATATGGCACAGTGACCAAAATATTTCATGACCTAGTGGACCCAGCAATATATGATGCAACCTCTATCAAAATAAGGCATTTGTGGCCTCAGCAAAATATAGGTGTTCCAAGCATTTCATGACACAGTGGCCCCTCAAATGTCAGTAAATATTATTTGCGAACCTCCCATCAAAACTGTTGAGCGGAATCTTGCTTTTACAAGGATGAAAGCACAAAGAAGTGGCACAGCTGCACAGTCACGCCCCTACTGACCTGGAGGTGGTTTAAGCAAAGAAGGCAGGCACTGCTGAGAGTCAAACTCAGGATCTCCTGTTTACATGAAAGGCGTTTCAACCAACTAAGCCATGACGCCTTCTTGGCTCATGGGCAGTTGCCAGCAGAAAGAGAATTAAGTATGCTGATGTCCCACTCAACAACTTCTTGTTCTCTTGCCTGTAAATTCAGAGTGCTACAAGTCAAAAAGAGAACTCTTTGTTTGCGGTCAGCTAAAGGGACACTACCTAGAAGCTCCTCAGTTATCCCTTTGTATCAGCAACAGGCTTCTGCTCGTTTTCCCCTTGCTTTGAAGTTTTCCAGTGGTCATTCCGGTTGGACACTTTTCTTTTTCCCACCATCACAACATTATCTGCTGGAAAGGTGCTAGTCAGAAATACATAGTTACATAGTTTGCCCAGTCAAAATCTCTACCCAGAGTGATTCCACTCCCTCACCAGTGTCAGCTATTGTTATTTCTTTAGCGCATGGCTTTAATTCAGGCTTTACATACAAACACACTCCTCCACCCACTATTTAATCCCTCTGTCCCTCCTAAAAAGGGTGTAACCATTAGTGATGGGTGAATTTGTCCCATTTCGGCACGAATTTTGCAAATCGCGAAACATGTGAAGAATTCGCAAAACTCTCTTTTTGTTTTTTGCGGTAAATTCACACATTTATTTGCTGGTGGCGAAACGGGCAAATTCGCCCATCACTAGTAACCATTTAAATTCACAGCCCAGTCACATGTTTCATCCCACCAGGTCTCAGTGATACCAATTATATCATAATTTTTAGAGCATGCAATTAATTCTAGGTCTACCATTTTACCTGACAAACTCCGGGCATTTGCCAGCATACAGCGGAGCAACCAAAAGCACAAAGGCCATCTTTCCAAGGATGCAGTTGACTGAAAGGCAGGTGCTAGGCACTGCTGAAATCCAAACTCGGACGCTACTAGCTACTAGCTACTTCCTAATGTTCAGAGTATACCAGGAACAGCATTCTGGGAAAGAATGAAAAAGTGCCTCAAAGGGGCATATTTCTTACCAATGGACCATAGCAACCAATCATAATTTTTTTTACAATTTGTAGGTGACTGTTCTAATCTAATTGCTGATTGGTTGCTCTTGACAACATAACCGGTGATGATTGTCTCCAGCGTTGATAAATAGGTGCCTAAATGACCAAGGCTACAGTCCTACACATTGATAGAAAGTGGCCCTTGCTCATCATATGCTTTCCCAAGGGGCTGATATCTGCTTGCAAAATGACCTGTTCTTTTCAGCAGAAGCATGCTTCAACGTGCATGCAAGCACAAAGAATAATCATTACTGCACTATCCAAAGAAACATCTCACTAAAGTGCCCATGGTAAGCAAGCACTGCTGAGAGTGAAACTCAGGACCTCCTGCTTACAAGACAGGTGCATTATCCAACTAAGCTACAGTGCCTCCTGGGTGGCCAGCCAGCTGCCGGCAGAAAGAGAAATAAGGACGCTGATGCCTCGCTCGGCAACTTCTTGTTCTCTTGCCTGTAAATTCAGAGTGTTACAAGTCAAAAAGGGAACTCTTTGTTCAAGGTCAGCTAAAGGGACACCTAGAAGCTCCTTGGCTATCCCTTCATATCGGCACAAAAGCAAGCTTCTGCTCATTTGCCCCTTGCATTGAAGTTTTCCAGTAGTCATTCCAGTTGGACACTTATCTTTTGCCCAACATTATCCACTGGAAAGCTGCTCATCAGAGAAATTGCAACCAAAGGTTCACCTTTCTGAGATTTCAGCTGACGGCAAAGTATTGCTGAAATTTAAACTCCAGATTGCCTGTTTACAAGACAGGTTCTGTAACCAATTAAGATACAGAACCTCCTGGATGGTAAGACAAAAAGAGAAATAAGCACATTGATGCCCTTTTACACAACTTCTTGTTCTCTTGCCTATATATTTAGCCTGCAACAAGTCAAAAAAAGGCTCCTCAGCTATCCCTTTCTTACTGGCACATGATCAAGCTTCTGTTCATTTGCCCCTTGCAAAGGGTTCCCTTTTTGACTTGTAGCACACTGAATTAATAAGCAAAAGAACAAGAAGATGCATAACACGGGCATCAGCCTGCTTATTTCTTTTTCTGCCCAGTTGGCCAAGAGGTGCTGTGGCTTAGTTGGTTAAAGTGCTTTTCTTGTAAATAGGAAATCCTGAGTTTGACTCTCAGCAGTACCTGACTTCCTTACTTACGCCACGGCCAGGTCAGCCAGTTTGCCTTTGATAGGGCAGACATGCTCCTTTTTTGTACTTGAATGCCCATAAAAGCGCATTTGGAACATCTGTCCTAGAACATAGATGGACAAACAAAAAGCCCTTTTTTACGTGAAACTTATTTAATGTCAATCTTATCTCTTTATATGGAGGATATACACTTAAAGAGTAGCTCACCTTTAAGTTCATTTTTAGTATGTAATAGAATTGCCTATTCTTAACAACATTTGTTGGCCATTTTGTTTTTGTCAAGCTTTTCAATTATTTGCCCCTTTCAACCCTCCAACATTGAAATTAAATCTGGCTGACTGGTGTCACTGACCCCTGCAACCAATAAGTTTGCCTTGTGAGGCTACAGTTTTATTGTTGTACTTACTTTCTATTACTTATGCTTCGTTTCTATTTCAATTCATTTTCCAATCTACCATTTTCAAAGGTTAGTTGGGACCCTATCAACCATATAATACCTGAAATTAAATAATGGAAAGCTTTTGAGACATAAATTATATCACTAAAATAAATCCAAAAAATAAGAAATGATGATCGATTTGTCATAGAATTTCATATTCTACATAGTTACAAAACAGTAATTTAGGGGGTGATTTATTAACTGTCAAATTAGAATTTATGCCACAATTCAACATTTTTTTACACAAAAAGTCACAAATTAAAATTGTCTTTTTAAAAAATCAAATGTTTTCTATTTATTAAGCATAAAAAATGTGAATGTAAAACTTCTGCATCTAAAACTTTTGGAGTTCATGTAGAAGTCAATGGGAGTTGTCCTATACAAAAGTCAAGCCATTTTTTTACTCAAGTTTGTTTGAGCTTGTAAACTCACAAATTTGATATTGTGATAGAGTTTCATATTCTGATTTTTTACTAAATATGCAAACATTCAAGTTAAATTGCAGTAGAAAAAAAGCTAAAATCTCACAAATTTAATTTTTGAGAAACAAGCCCATCAGTGAGCTATGCCTTTAATGTACATCTATAGAATTCTTCTAACTGCTTCCGCTGGGTAAATTATGCTGAGCAATATACAGAGTTAATGTGAAGAGCCTGCCCCTGGGGAGAACTGTTGTGTCTCTGAGTGCCCATTTACTTGTATAAAACAGACACAGCAAATAGAGAGACATCAAGAGACAGATGGGACAACACCCAAAGAGGCAGAATGAGGTAAGGACCTGGGTTGTGTTCTGTATGGATATCAGAGAGGGGGTAATACAATTAAAATGTGATTAGCTACTTCATGGAAATTCTTTGATAGGTCTATCTCCTACCACCTCTACCAAGGCAGAGTCTCAATACCCCAGTCTAGATGTGAATTTAAGTATATCATACTGGTGGTCTTTTTTTTGCCTTCGTCCCTCAGCTGTGCATTTGCAGTCATATTAGATGGCTAATACCCTGCAAGGACAAGGGTTCAAGGACTCAAGGTTTGGAGAAAATAAAGGGAGGTCAGTGCTAATACAACATCTTGATTTCAAAGTTGTTTCAAAAAAGTGGATCCTTAAAGATATTTAAGACCATTTTTTGTATTGTATTTATTTATATAGTACTTCAAATGTACACAGTGCTTTACAAGAAGTAAATTAAGGGCTAGTCCACACGGGGAGATAGCCACGCGTTTACGGTCGCGGCGTCAAAGCGCCGCGACAGTCGCCGCGACCGGCGCAGGCGACAGTTTTGTATGGGCGCCTATGTAAAAACGCCTGTGCTAACCACACGAGGCGATGCGCTTTTCAACAGTCGCCTGAAAATGCCTCGCCAGGCTTTTTCAGGCAACTGTTGAAAAGCGCATCGCCTTGTGTGGTTAGCACAGGCGTTTTTACATAGGCGCCCATACAAAACTGTCGCCTGCGCCGGTCGCGGCGACTGTCGCGGTGCTTTGACGCCGCGACCGCAAATGCGTGGCTATCTCCCCGTGTGGAATAGCCCTAAGATGCATAGTTATAAATTAGACAGTGAGAATATATATACATAAGTGCTAGAAGTTTTAATAAACAGTTTGGGTGAGGTCCCTGCTCCATGGAGCTTGTAATATAATAGGAAGAGGAAATGGACAGAAACAAATTGGGGAGCAAAACAAGTGTATAAGTCAAGTGTGTGTGATGCTTCAGAGAAAGACTGGCCAAGTGCTTCCTCTAGAAAGTTGCTTTAAGTAGGTTTGAAAGCAGAAAGTTTGAAAGAGTTAGAATAGGAGCTTTACTGATACAAAATGGCAAAGCATTCCACTGGCATGGGGCATGTGGACTCCATAAGTGAACTGTATGTCCAGTGCTGAGCACAGTTACATAGTTAAGTCGGGTTGAAAAAAGACCATAGTCCATCTCCTCCAAATGAAGCACCATACATACAAATAATCATACCGACCCCTGCACTCTCATTATTATGAACATGTATTTATATAGCACCAACGTATTGCGTAGCACTGTAAAGTAAATGTGATTATACAACTAAATCACATAAATTTTATACATAGAACATATGGAGTTACATAAATCACAATCAATACCGGTACAAAAGGTGAGGAAGGCCTTATGCAAAAGAGCTTACACTCTAGAAGAAAGGGAGTAATACACAAGGTGTGGGAGTGGGCAAGATTTAATTAAGTGGGTGAGAAATGTGGTACTGTATGTGGTGTTGCATTTGGTAGTTAAGCAGAGTTAAGTAGGCTTCTCGAAAGTGCGTTTTTAGAGATTTCTTGAAAGCAGAAAGGTTGGGAGAAAGTCAAACAGACCATGGGAGAGAGTTCCAGAGGAGGGGTGCAGCCCTTGCAAAGTCTTGAATGCGAGCATGTGAGGAGGTAATGAAAGAAGAGTTGAGTAGCAGGTCAGTAGAGGAGCATAGTAAGCGATTGGGTGAGTATATAGAGATGAGTTCAGAGATGTAGGGTGGGTCAGAGTTATGAAGTGCTTTGAATGTCAGGGTCATTAATTTGAATTGGATTCTGACTGGCGGAAAGCCAGTGCAGGGATTGACAGAATGGCGAGGCAGAGGAGGAGCGGTTGCTGAGGTGTATGAGCCTCGCAGCAGTGTTCATTATGGACTGGAGAGGTGACAGTCACTGGAGGGGAAGGCCAATTAAAAGAGAGTTACAGTAGTCTAGACGTGATATGATGAGAAAGTGAATAAGAATTTTGTCAGCATCTTGGGTGATAAATGATGGTATTTTGGATATGTTCCTTAGGTGGAAGTGACATGATTTAATAAGTTATTGGATATGAGGAGTGAATGACAGGGCAGAATCTAGGATAACCCCAAGGCACCGGGCCTGGGGAGAGGGGGTGATAATGGAATTGTTAGCTATGATGGATACTTCCGGGATGTTACTGGTGTTAGTTGGAGGAAAGAGAACCATTTCAGTTTGAGAGAGGTTTAATTTAAGGTAGCGTTGCTACATCCAGGTAGAGATAGCGGACAGGCAGGAGGAGACGCGAGTTAGGAGTTCTGGGTTGAGATCAGGAGATGAGAGAGAGATCTGAGTGTCGTCAGCATAGAGGTGGTAGTGGAAATATAAACGATATATACCAATATATATAATAATTGTAGATTTTAGTAACACAATAGTCTATGATATTATATTTCTTTATATTATATAATCAGAATGGTCTATGACTGGGGACCAGGAGGGAATGTATGGGGAGATTCAAGCAGATCTATAGAGAGGAAAAGAGGAAGTTGTACTTAATGCACCAGGAAATGACTTTAGTAATGAAGAAATGGGAGAGAATTAAATGAAGTGAGATGATGTGGGCAACATCAGTAAGTATGGCAAATAATATATATGTATATTTAATTGCATATATGCAATATATTGTCATTTCATTGCAGGCCAAGTTCCCATCTGTACAGAGCATTATGGCATTTCATCCTAATATATCGCATCCCCACCTCCAGTTCCAATATTAACCAGCCTAATATGGGCCCAAAAGGAATTCTGGTGCCTGGAGACCTACTAATAGGGGCAGTGATTCCTATTCATATTGATAGTTTTTTCCCAATGGTATCTTTCCTAAAAAAGCCGCTGCCTGATATTTGCAAAATGTAAGTGAATATTAATTACAAAATACATCATATAGCATTAAACACTCACATGTAGTGCCCTCAATACACTTATAAC
Organism: Xenopus petersii; assembly: GCA_038501925.1. NCBI lineage: Eukaryota > Metazoa > Chordata > Amphibia > Anura > Pipidae > Xenopus > Xenopus petersii. The sequence continues at coordinate 152,922,875 of CM076676.1, forward strand.
CTATAATCCCTGATCATTTTATAGTCTACTAGTCTAAATGTATGTCCATCACCCAATGCCATGTGCTACTTGGTCAGTTAACCCACCATGTCTAGCATTTTGCTTCTCCATCTCCTGATCAATTCTGTCTCTACAATTGTAAGGACTTACCCTGGTGGTCCAGTGGTTTACCCGTTGGCATGCAGGGCTACCCGCCATGCCTCTAGCGGGAACGCCCACCGCATGCGTCTATTCCCCCTGCATCGTTGGTTTCTCTATGGCGCATGTGGCCGCGTGCTCCCTTGGTTATGCGCCAGCGTGATGACGTCATTACGCAACAGCGCAAAATTTTAACTATTTAAAGGGGCCTTGTAGTTTTAATGATAGCATGTTAGGTTATATTTGTAAAGTTCCTAGATGCCTGATTCAATCTGTTATTACTGGTTTGATCCTTGCCTGCCTTTATAATTCTGATCCTTTTAAATTCTGACCTTTGCCTGCCTGATTACTCTGACCTCTCTAATCTTGATCCTGCCTGCTTGTGACTACTCTGACCTCTCCAATCCGACCTTTGCCTGTCCACTAATTATTCTACGTTCTCCTATCCTGATTTTGACCTGTCTGATGATTCTCGGCTTGTGCTGGCCCGGCTGCCTGTTTCTGGTGGTGTTCTTCCTTCCAATATCCTGGTGAGACGATCGTGCCCCTTTGCTCGTCCAGAACCATTTGGTTTGCTCCTCTCTCAAATAAGACCTGGCGGCATCCGATTAGCCGAGGACTCCTGAGTTGAAAGGCAGCGTTTATAGGCAGACGTGAGAGCCGTGACCAGGGAGCTTAGCTTTGGTTCTGGATATAGGGTGCCGAACGTGACAACAATGTATTCTTGTTCTATAGTCATACTCTTCAAGCTAGCAACTGGCTTATCCATAGCAGTAAAAAATTGTCTCATCATGAACATGAATAAAGTAACTGTGATATGTTTCTTTTCTTTTTCTTTTTTTTACTATTTAGGTTTCGCCTAGAATTCTTTCAGCAGTTCCAGGCCTTAAGGTATGCAGTTGAGGAGATTAACAGAAGTTCTGACCTTCTCCCTAATGTTACCCTGGGTTTCTATGTTTATGATTCCTGTTCTGTTCTTAAAAGTGAGCTGCAAGGAACATTCTGGATGCTCACTGGCCTGACCCAAGAAATGCCAAATTACAGCTGCAGGGAAAGTCCTCTATCTGCTATCATCGGTCACTCAAAATCAACATTCTCCATACTTATGGCTCATATCCTTGGACTGTACAAATTCCCCCAGGTAGGTTAACTAAGAAATGGCCATTCAACCCCCCCCCAACACACACACACACTCAAACTAAGCTGAAAATGTACATTTTGTAACGGTCACCATTAGTGTGCACCACCCGACTGGCTAAAACATCTAACATATTGCATCTAAATTCATTTTTATTGCTTTTTACCTTCTATTCTTATTACTCCAATGGTTTATGTATAGGCAGGGATGCATCCACTTTGTAAAAAAAGTAATAAGAATAGAGACCCATCTTTTTAATTTTTAAAACTTGGTGTAAATAACAAATTCCACACATTCTAAATGGGAATAATATATTCTAGTAAACTAATATTTGCCATTGTTCTAGCGTAGATTTTGTCAAAATCGTGGTGGTTTGAATTTTGATGGAATTCTGAAGAAAAATGTTTAATTAATAAATAAAGACCAGTGTGTGTGGTTTATGGGAGAATCATAAGGTAAAACAGTTAAAATATTTCTACTCTGGATCAATGTGGTCCTCATTTCCAAACACTCAGACTTTCAAATGGATTAAGCAGCAGAGGTTTTTTTAATAACTTTTATGGCATTCTTGTTTTTATAGAAATATAATTTAATCATGGTTTAAATAATCTCAAATACCACTAAAATTAGATTTTATTAAATGGGCCCCTTAGTGTCAAGGATAAAAGAGGATGGATGTCCCTGCTCCATAGAGCCTACAAGAAGTGACATTGTTTGTAGTGGTTGTTCAGTGCAGGCAATTTCACCTACTCATCTGATGTTATGGTTATTTGTGCTTAGAGAAGCAAAAAACTTTGTTCTGATCCTATTTATAATTAATTTTCAATGATTATGGTGAAGTTAATAATGATAATAGAAGCTAATAGCATAATTTAAGATCAGTATCCCTTGCAATGCCCTTCCCTACCTGTTTCCTGCTTAGTAGGCTAAGGGGTTTACTGTACCATAGAAGAAGGCCATCTTCCTCATTCATTAGACATACGTCTGCCACAATAATGAGAACATACAGCTAATAATGCACTATGGTGGGTCATCGTTGTTATATTTAATTAGAAAATGAGTAGAGGGTGCCAGTGGGGAAAAGTATTTTGTGTGCTCAATGGCTACTTACTATGACTACTACAGACTACTAAATTTATATATCTATCAACATGTTAACTTCTGTTCAACCAATCTCAAGTCATTACTGAACTGTAATCTTAGCTTTCCTGTCTACAGATCAGTTACTATTCCACCAGCTCTCTGCTGAGTGATAGGACACAGTTCCCAACTTTCTTTAGAACCGTTCCAAGTGATGTATTTCAATCCAAGGGCTTGGGCCAGTTGGTGTTACATTTCAAATGGACCTGGGTTGGCCTCATAGCCTCTGATGATGACTATGGTTACGAGGCATTACAGGTAATCAAAGAGGAGATCATTAAATCAGGAGCTTGCATTGCTTACACAATATATATTGCAACAAATCAGAAAAATCAAAATATGCCAAGCATTGTAAAATTAATTAGCAAATCAACTGCCAATGTCATAATAGTTTTTGCTGTTGATGTCTTCTTGATTCCTCTTCTGGATGAGATGCTGGAGCAAAATGTAACAGGGAAAACATTTATTGCCAGTGATGCCTGGTCCATTTCAAATATTTTGACAGCAATGAAGTACTCTACCATGCTCTCTGGAGCAATTGGCTTTGCTTTTCACAGCTCAAAAATTCAAGGATTTCAGGAGTATCTCAATTCTCTTAATCCCCTTGAACCTCCAGGGATAGATTGGTCCAAAATGCTTTGGGAAGAAACATTCAACTGCAAATGTTCTGATTATACCAACCTTAGTGATATTCTGAATAATCAAGATAATATATGCACTGGGAAGGAGAATCTAGAACATGTTCAGAACAGTTACAATGATGTGTCCAACTTAAGAGCTTCCTACAACATCTATACTGCAGTGTATTTGATAGCAAAAGCTTTGGATGACCTCAGCCATTGTCAAGGCTTGACTGGACCATTCTCTGGAGGAAAATGTTCAGATATAAAAAACATCCAATCTCAGGAGGTAGGTACACAACATTTATTTGTTCATGTCATTTCATTTATTAAAATGCTCAGTTATTTAGTTAATTGATTTGTTTTTGTTAAAGGGATGGTTTGTCCCTTATGTCATAAAATGATCTATGGACAGTAACTGGCATTCATTAGTTATTTTTATAGATTTTGAGTTATTTGACATTTGTTTCATTTGATTTCATTAAAAATAGTTTATTATGAACATTTCTCAAATACACAGGCAATCAATAGGAAAATGTTCTAATAGTTGTTTTCTGTTCTTAACATTTTGATTCTTTCATTCTTATGAAGGGGTTGTGGGAGCACTTCAATACTATTAAAGTATGATGTATAAATCCCGCAGTATCTGATTCAGTCTTATAAGCCATCCATATATTGCCATTTGTGCCACTTTATTTTTTATCAACTTATAAAATATTTCCAATCTCAACAAAAATTGTATTATTCAATCACTTTTCATAATTGTAACAGTTTGAAATAAATTAATTTGATTGTTGACAATACACCTTGGCTTCTATAGAAGCTTTCCATGTTTTAGCTGCAAGTTTTTTGATTAAATATTTTGATAAATGTAGAAAATTCATGTATGCAAAAAACCAATTAGGAGTAATAGAGGCATCACATGTGAATAAAAGTAAAACTAATTTTAAACCCTTTGAAAGTAACTAAAATTTGAATCTGTATTCAACTGTCTAAAAGCAATTCATAAAATATGAGCTGCTTTGTTGAGTTGATACTCTTACATTATACATGTGGAACATAAAACATTTTGGGGCTGATTTACTAAAACTCAAATTAATATCAAGTTTTTTTTTTAAAACAAAGTCGACCAAACTCACTTTCACGAATTGAACTCATTTATTGAAAATGTTTCTTGAAAAAAAAGGAGCAACAAAAATATCAAAACAAAATCAAGCGTCAATTCATATTGTAAGATTCATATCATATGGAGACTCAATTTTATCAAATTTTCGCTGCAAAAACTCAACTTTTTCAGATTATCCAGCTCCGATCGTAATGTCTAGAAAGAACTTCAGGGACATCTGCCATTGACTTCTACATGACCTTGACAAGTTTGAGATGGTTTATTTTCGAATTCTGGTTTTTAGCAGGTTAAGGATATGATAAATCTCTAAAAATTTGAGTTTTTATTTTTCCACAAAAAAATTGAGTTGTCCCCCCTAAAAACATCAACCTGAAAAAAATCGAGGTTTAACAAATGGGACAAATGAGTCTATAGTTTCAGCATGCACATAAGATTCAACTTACTTTTATTAACTGCACTTGTTGTACTTCTAGACTTTGCTCAACTGTCATAAGATGGAAAGTGCTATTTCCCATCTTTGGTATAAATTTATTGTATAAATGGCATCTTGGTTAAGGTTACCATTTCATTTCAATAATTAGGAAAACTTCTAAAGAATATGTATTAAAGGACTGCCCTGTATAAAAGATATATTTCTCCAATTTGTAGGTCTTGTATTATATTAAGAAAGTCAGAGTAAAAATGAACAATCAAAGGGAAGTTTATTTTGATAAGGATGGAAACCCACCAGCAGTATATGACATAGTGAACTGGCAGCCTGGGTCAGATGGCACTATGAAGCAAGTGAAATTGGGGAGTTATGACACTCTCAATCCTACTGAAAATGTATTTAGCCTTAATACAAGCTTGATATTGTGGGGAACAATAAATCAGGAGGTAAGTCTCAACAAAATGTCTCTGTGATGCATAAGTGGATAACTTTAAGGTTACAGTGATCCCTCACAAATTTCATATCACATATTTTTTTGTAGACTCCACTCTCAGTCTGTAGTCAGAGTTGCCCAGTAGGGTTTAAGAAGGTATTGAAGAGAGAAGAACCTGTTTGCTGCTTTCATTGTGTTCTATGTTCCCAAGGAGAGATCTCAAATAAGACTGGTGGGTGAACCCAGGACTCATAAGGATAAAGTATGTGTAGTCAAATAAAATATAATTTATAATTATAATGATTCAATTATTTATTTACATTGCCATTTACAACTGAGCTTTTCTGAATGTCATGCACTTGTATTGGTCTTCTTTGTGTAATTGCTGTCCTTTATCATTGAACCATTTGCAAGGTTTAAGAGCACAGCACCCTTGGCTATGCAGTAGTTCCATGTGGCATGAGAAATGTTAACAAAATTAGAATTTGGTTTCATCCTAAAGTTTTGTGTGGAATCCAGAATTCGGTAGACTTATGAATTTGGTACTTACCTACTGACTACCAAGAATTGACTCAACAAGACAGCTATCATGAGAGTCACACTATGCAAAGTAGTTCAGGACCTAATTGATATTTTCATATCATTTTTGCTTTTAAAGGAGTTTAAATATTTTTCAGATTCCACTGACTGCTGGAAGTGTCCCTGGGAAATGTGGCCAGGCAGTGAACGAGACAGATGTGTTTCAAAACCTGTTGAGTTCCTATCCTATGTGGAGCCACTTGGAATCACCCTGGCAGTGACCACTGTATTCTCTTCCCTAGTGCCGATTACCATCTTTTATCTTTTCATATGTTATAAAAACACTCCACTTGTGAGAGCCAATAACTATTCTGTGAGCTGCATTCTCTTAGTATCCCTGTCATTCTGCTTCCTCTCTGCTTTGGGTTTTATTGGTTACCCAGAACCCCAGAAGTGCCTTCTGCGTCAGGCTGCATTTGGCCTCATCTTTACACTCTGTGTATCCTGCATTTTGGCCAAAACTATTATTGTTGTTTTTGCCTTCATGGCCACTAAACCTGGGAGCAGCCTCAAAAAATGGACAACACCCCGTGTGCCCTACATGATCATTGTCAATTGCACCTTTGCACAATTCCTCTTGTGTGTTATTTGGTTATCTGTCTCTCCTCCTTTCCCACAATACAATATTGAAGCTAAACCTGGAATCATTGTTGTAGAGTGCAATGAAAACTCTCAATTTGCCTTCTGGTGCATGCTGGGATATCTTGGGTTTTTATCCACTGTCAGTTTCACTGTAGCTTTCCTGGCCAGGAGGCTCCCTGACAACTTCAATGAAGCCAAATTCATAACATTCAGTATGTTGGCCTTTCTCAGTGTCTGGGTGTACTTTATTCCAGCGTCTCTCAGTGCCCAGGGCAAATATACTGTTGCCATGGAGATCTTTGCAGTTCTAACTTCCAGCTGGGCACTTGTGGTTTGCATGTTCATCCCCAAATGTTTCATTATATTATTCAGGCCCAACATGAACTCCAGAGAAAATATAATGGGCAAAAGCACAGGCAGAAAATAATATATAATATTTTATTATAACACATTGGAAGGGAGTTGTCCTTAATGGCAATTTTAGAATGGACAATTAAAGGGAAGTTTGTGATTGCATGCACATGTTCATCAAATACCACTGAATCATGGAAACCCTTGATGGACATTAAAACAGGTGACCACAAAATAACATTTAAGGTCTTTACTAGTAGTCAACTAATGGACTCTGTAATCTAAACAACAATAGCCCATTCAAAGATACAGAAGAAGGCAATTGTGAACTCCATGTAATAGACTCTATGGGGAGGGAGCAGGGAGTGGGAGCCAATGGAAGGAATTCAATAAAAAATAATTCTCTAGTACAAGGACTAGATTTAGCTACATTAAGCTTATCACTGTCTATCCTAAGAAATATCAGATCTAGCGCCATTTTAGAATATTATCTATAATGTTTCAGTGTAAGTTGGAACCATTATAACACTATTTAGTTTTGTATGTCTGGCTTTGCCAGTTACTTTTCTTTAATGATGCCACACCCACAGCACCCCATCACATTACTACCACACAACCCTTACATTTATGGTTGCCACCTGTCCGGATTTCACCCAGACAGCCCAGTATTTGGAAGGGCTGTCCGGGTGAAACCTTCCTGCCTGGATTTCCAAATTAGGAATTTCGGACAGGACATAATGACATGACCATCAGCCAATCACTAACCTCTCCATCCTCAGTCCTTGCCCACCTGCGACATCATCCACCCTACCCCCTGCCTGTTTTCCGGCCCCAGAAAAGATGGTAACTCTACTTACATTGTATGTTCATATTAACAAGGGCCTCTTTAACTTACATCTAAATTGGTTATGGGTTTTCCACTTTTGCAATTGGTTTTTTTTGTACTGTTTCCCTATCCAACCTATTAAATATGCAGGGCTCCATAATGTGCAGCACTTGCAATGGTTTCCATACTAAGGTGCCATGTATTGATGTTTATCTGATAAGACTGTATATTTATCAATATGATTTGTGGAAAACTGAATTCATTTGGGGGGCAGTTTTATTTTCATTTTAGTGCCATAAAAATAGAACCTACTTCATGGCCTGCTTGATGGACTTCCAACATTTTAACACCATAGCATTTTATTGCTTACAAATGGTGGCTTCTTTTTGCAAGCTGAATTTCAGAAATAAGCATTGTGCTTTTATATGGTCACAAATATATATTTTTTTATTATTATTATTTTTAGCAAATAGATAGCTAAAATTATAAAAATAAAATATTTCAAAAAATGAAGAAGTGAGATTTATCAAGGGTCAAAGTGAATTCAAGGGAATTTTTGAAGTAAAAATTGAAATTCAAAGTAATTTTTTGGATACTTCGAACAAAATACAAAGACTTTGAATTTACGTTGATTCGAAGTAAAAATCGTTCGAATATTCGACCATTCGATAATCTAAGAACTGTCTCTTTAAAAAAACTTAGACTTCAATACTTCGCCAAATTAAACTTGCCGAAGTGCTATGTTAGCCTATGGGGACCTTCTACAAACTTTTTTAAAGTCTTCACACATCGAATAAAAATCGTTCGATTGTACGCTAAAATCGTTCGATCAAAAGATTTTTATTCGATCGTACGATTGCCAAATTCTGTGAAAAAACTTTGAATTCGATATTTGAATTCAACGTTTTTCAATTCAATGGTCGAATTTCGATGTTTTTTGTACCTCGAATTCGACCCTTGATCAATCTGCCCCCAAATGATAAAAGTTAATTTTTTCTCCACTTGATTAACTGGGATTGCTCCAGTATGACTTTTGCCAAAGTAAAGCTGCTAAAACCAAAAATTTGCTTCGAATGACACTTGCTTTTATTAGGCAAAATGTTATGTTTGGTTTACAACCTCTTTTAATTGTAACTGTACTAAAATAACCACGGCACTGTAATATGAATTGATGTAGGTATATAGAGAGACATCAGTATAGGATTTCATGCTGTGGGTACATAACCTAGTGGATTGTGTGATACAGAAAACAGAAAGATATAATTGGCAACGTGGGACCTCACCAAAGGGAGTTGCCCCAATAGCCTGTTGCACATGTGCTTATATATATATATATCATGGGATAGAAGAAGGAATAGCACAACACACAGACAAAAGCAATGTGGTAAGGATGTATGTTAACAGAAATACATAGGCATTGGGTTTGGCAGTATACGTTGCATTTATTTAAAACATGAAGGGAATGCAGAATACAGGAGTAGACACTGCATGGGTGTGGGGAGAGAACTGTGTATAACTGGACATATAGAAACAAGACATTGCACATTCTTTTTCTTTCTTCGTTTCCTTCATTTTTCCTACATTTTAAGTAGTGATGGGCGAATTTATCCGCCAGGTGCGAATTCGCGGCGAATTTGCGCGATTCGCCACCAGCGAATAAATTCGCGAAACTCCCGCTAAAATTCGCGTCAAAAATTCGCCGGCGTCAACAATTTTTTTTTCGAAAAATGGACGCCGGCGTCAAAAACGAGACGCCGGCGCCGTTTCGCGAATTTTTCGCCGTTTCGCGAATTTCGCCCGAAATTCGCAAATTTTTCGGCGAAGCTAATTTTAAGCTGACTGTTTATTCAATAAGTCAAGCATTCTGTTTATGGGTGGCCCCAGGTACTTGTGGGATTACTCTATTAAGATATTTTATTTAACAAACAGTTGGGGTTGAGGGAGGTCATTGTCAATAAACCACACAAGACATGTTTTTCACATTAGTTAGATTACAGTAATTGTCTCCCTTATCAGAGTTATTGATCCATGAATGGGGTTATCCATTGTACAGTTATGATTTAGGGGTACAAAGTATTAGTGGATTGATGAAAATTGTATTACATTTCTGCAGTTCAAGCTCTCTGAGAATACTAAATAGCCAAGTGAAGGAGAATGTATATTAGGAAAGGAGGTGAGTAAGGATTTCAGGCTAGGGATGGGCAAATTTTTTCGCCTCGTTTCGCCGAAAAAAAATGACGGCCATAGACTTGTATGGAGACGTGTGTCAAAAAAAAGACGCACGACAAAATAATTTCGGCGCACGACAAATTTTTTTTGACGCCCATAGACTTTAATGGGCGTCTGCGACGTTTCACCAGCGGCGAATTTTTGGCGAAACTAAACGGGTCAAATTCGCCCATCCCTGTTTCAGACTAAAACTGCTGTGCTGAGGGGCAATACCAGAGCATACATAATAATTAGGGCTGGGGCTTCACATGTGGAACAAAGAGTCATCAAACTTAGACATCTAGGAGACATATATAAATGATGCAGGCCATTGTAAGTATATTGTTTTTCTACTGGTGGATATTAGGCATTTTCAGTATGGATATCTTCATCCCAGTCTTTCTGGTTTACAGTAAATAAATAAAATCACCCTTTCACTTTATATAGGCTTGAATGGTTTGAGAAGATGTTAATGCCATATTTTGTAACTCATTTTCTTTTACGTGGGAATTGTAGGGACAGCACAAACTTGCTTAGGAACATCAGAAATAAATCATCAACCAATGTGTAATATGGTCTAAGTTTTGACAGGAAAAATGTTTTTTTAAAAAAAGAAAAAAAAATTGCATGGTTCCACTTGTCTTGCAAAAAAGTGCAAATTAATTCAAAAGAGCTCAAAGGGATACTGTCATGGGAAAAAAATTTTTTGTCAAAATAAATCAGTTAATAGTGCTGCTCCAGCAGAATTCTGCACTGAAATCCATTTCTCAAAAGATCAAACAGATTTTTTTATATTCAATTTTGAAATTTGACATGGGGCTAGACATATTGTCAGTTTCCCAGCTGCCCCAAATCATGTGACTTGTGCTCTGATAAACTTCAATCACTCTTTACTGCTGTACTGCAAGTTGGAGTGATATCACCCCCTCCCTTTCCCCCCCAGCAGCCAAACAACAGAACAATGGGAAGGTAACCAGAGAACAGCTCCCTAACACAAGATAACAGCTGCCTGGTAGATCTAAGAACAACACTCAATAGTAAAAACCCATGTCTCACTGAGACACATTCAGTTACATTGAGAAGGAAAAACAGCAGCCTGCCAGAAAGCATTTCTCTCCTAAAGTGCAGGCACAAGTCACATGACCAGGGGCAGCTGGGAAATTGACAAAATGTCTAGCCCCTTGTCAGATTTTAAAATTAAATACAAAAAAAATCTGTTTGCTCTTTTGAGAAATGAATTTCAGTGCAGAATTCTGCTGGAGCAGCACTATTAACTGATTCATTTTGAAAAAAAAATGTTTTTCCCATGACAGTATCCCTTTAACATTATACCTTATTCACACCACACAACTAATAATGGTCGAATCTAAAATTTGCAAAACGGGGAAAAATTTGAGAAATGCAGTGAAGTCATTGGGAGTTAAAATAATTTTGACCTGAGTAACAATTTTTTTTGTCCAAATTAGGGATGCACCGAATCCAGGATTCGGTTCGGGATTCGGCCAGGATTCGGCCTTTTTCAGCAGGATTCGGATTCGGCCGAATCCTTCTACCCGGCCGAACCGAATCCGAATCCTAATTTGCATATGCAAATTAGGAGCGGGGAGGGAAATTGCGTGACTTTTTGTCAGAGAACAAGGAAGTAAAAAATATTTCCCCTTCCCGCCCCTAATTTGCATATGCAAATTAGGGTTCGGATTCGGTTCGGTATTCGGCCGAATCTTTCACAAAGGATTCGGGGGTTCGGCCGAATCCAAAAAAGTGGATTCGGTGCATCCCTAGTCCAAATGCATTAAAGTCAATGGACATTCTAATACTTTTGATGCGCTACAATTTGTATGTCACGTCTAATTTTTCGCCTCAATTTCACGAAAACATTAGTGGGCAGCAAAACTTGGAAATTTGCCACAAATCCATGCCTGGCGAATAAATTCACCCATCACTACCACACAACATTTCAGGTGAGGTGTGTATCCCAAGAACTTCTTCAGGTGTGATTCTAAAAAGTTACTGCGAACTGGGGCCCTTTGTCTAGCCTTTAGCTTTGGTAGAGTTCAAAGTCTTCTTGGTGCAGTACATAAATATAACATGGGTTGGAGAATTAGTACGGGTGCACCATATCATGAGAAACCTATAATTGATCCACATGTGCATACTATACACTTGTCAGTACAATGATTATGATAGTGCTAAGTGCTCAGTGTGTACAACATACTATTATTTTATTGCAGGCTGGCATCCCATTTATACAGAACATTTTGGCATCTCACCCTGACATACCATTTTCCTGGCTTCTATTCTGCTGGTACCCCAACTTTCTTAGCCCCCCAAGGGATTCTGGTACCTGGAGATCTTCTTATAGGAGCTGTGATTCCTATTCATGATGACAGTGTTTATCCTCTGGTATCATTCCTTGAGAAGCCACTGCCAAATTTGTGCAAAATGTAAGAATCTTTTCCTAATTGCAAGGCTTTTCAATAATATAGCTGCTCTTTATTATAGGCCCAGCACAAAACCTATGCTATTCATACCACCACTGACTGAAATAATTGTATAAACCAATAGATAACTAAGTTCGCCACCACTAAGAAGTGATGCTCAACATTCCAGAAGATTTACCCAGCAGACTCACCTCTGGGCCAAAGAGTATACTATTGTTTGTCTATACTGCCCTACACTGAAGTTGGTTTTGGGGCATTTAAAGAAGTTCCATGGATGGAATGCCTGCCCCTGTCTTCTTTTTGGATCAGGTGTAACATTTCTGATTTGTAGCCATTGATTTTCAGATCAGTTATCCCCATTCCATCATTTAGGTTCCACTTTGAATTTTACCAGCAGTTCCAGGCCTTGAGGTATGCGGTGGAGGAGATCAACAGAAGTTCTGACCTCCTCCCTAACCACACTCTGGGTTTCTATGCCTATGATGGCTGTTGTGTTCTGCGAAGTGAACTGTGGGGAACACTGTGGATGCTAACTGGTCTAAGCCAAGCAATACCAAATTACTGTTGCCAGGAAATTCCTCCTCTGGTTGCCATCATTGGTCACTCATTGTCATCTCACTCCATTCTTCTGGCTCATATCCTGGGACTGTACAAATTCCCTCAGGTACCTTTTTCTTTTATTCCCTCTGTGGAGTTATGACTTTATATTGGACATATATATATACAGTGGCGTAACTACCGAGGAAGCAGACCCCGCAGTTGCGGGGGGGCCCGGGGGAACAGGGGGCCCGGCGGGGCCTGCTTCCTCGGTAATATGCACAACAGGCAGGGACTATTTTGGGACATTTGCGCTGGCAATCAGTGAGTTTTTGTACTACTTCCTGCCCCCACACCGGAAGTTCAAAGCAGAAGACTCTCTGATGGGATCGGTGCCAGAGTATCATCTTCAATCACTGTGTGCAGCTTGTTAAGTGAGGTAACGTTTTGTACCGCACAAAGTTTTTTTTATTTAAGAGTGTGCACAGTGATTTATGATGATAGACTGGCACCGATCCTATTCCTCAGACTATACCTCGTCATGTTCCACCTGTATGCTAGACACCCATGGTAGCTTCTAGAAATTCCAACCTTAAACCTGGCAAGTTGCTGCAAAGGAATGTTATGTGCACACAAGAAGGTATGGCCTTTTATTTCATTATTTAAATAAGCAGAAAGTAAGCACTTGTCTTTATCAGAATGGAATGTCCCTGTGCAGGCCCTGGTGTTTCCAGGGGTCAGTAATGCACACACTAATATTAGTAACCCGACAAATACGTGGGAAATAGAATCCTGTGCTGGATGTGGGGTGTAATAGAGTCCCTGAGACTGTGGGGACCAGAAGTGAATAGGGGTTAATTCGGCTTATGTTTGCACATTTATGATTCTACGGCCAGTTTGAGTACAAATTACAGTCAAAGTGATGTAGCCAGTGAATAAAAGGGGGAACAGAATACTAAATCATTTGTAAACATTACGTAAAATAAAAGCATTACAAAATTGCATTTTCAAATAGTCTTTGAATACAACCCTCTCCAAGTCTCAATAACAGAAGCTAAACCGCCCCTTTAAAACCAGCATTTCTGTAAAATAAACAACAGCAATCAGTGGCGTAACTTCTAAGGAAGCAGACCCGGCAGTTGTGGGGGGGGGTACAGGGGGCCCAGCGGGGCCTGGTTCCTCGGTAATATGCACAACAGGCAGGGACTATTTTGGGACATTTGCACTGGCAATCAGTGCTGGACTTAGGCCAATTTCGTCCAATCAGGCCCGTGCCCCCTGGGGCCCCACACCATGAAGGTAGCCACTACAAGCTGAGTTATTGTATCACTTCCTCCCCCCACACCGGAAGTTCAAAAGCAGGTGACTCTCTGACTGAAGATGTGATTGGTGCCAGACTATGATCATCACTGATGAAAGGGTCTCACCTTCCTTCATGGCAGGAGCGTCCCTGATTAGTAGTATCAGGGTGCACATCACAGGGATGATGCAAAAATTGCAGTCAGGGACACGTTAGAAGCAGCCTGGACTGGAATTCACAATAGGCCCTGGCATTCCAAGTACACAGAGGCCCAATCACCCCCCTCCAGCCAGTGTCGGACTGGCCCACCAGGAAAACTCCTGGTGGGCCCAGGTGTCAGTGGGCCTCTTGCTTCTAATCATTTGGCCTATTTCATGTCAGTCCCTATGAAAACAAATAATAGAAGAAAATTGAAAGTAGATATAAAAGACTAGGAAAATAAAAAGGTTGAGTGAGGAGAGGAGGCATAATAGTTTGGAAAGTGGGCCCACGGTCTAAGGTTTTATGGACCATGGGTTAAGGTTTTCTGGTGGGCCAACGGTCTAAGGTTTTCTGGTGGGCCCCTAGCACCCCAGTCTGACACAGCCTCCAGCCCAATAAATAATGACTGTCTATGGCAACATACAGCAGCCCCTCTGGCCTGGTTAGAAGCCAGGGCAGGTGGCAGGAACCAAAGTCAAACAAGCAGAGGTAAAAAACCAAGAGATTACACAATAACAAAAGGGCTTGAGCAGGATGTGAAACATAAGCCAGCTTGGGGAAAAATTAAAAGAGGAAGTAACATTTTTTTCCCCTCCAAAAGGATGATGTTTTGACAGTAATAGGGGGACCTGTTGTACCAAGTAAATTGACCCTTCATGTGACCACTGCTGTTAGTTTCATTTCACTCTTAGTAAGCACTAAAATGGAATTTAAAATAGTTTCTTCATTACACAATCCTAAAATACTTTTTTAGGGCATGTAAAGGCAAACATATAAAATCCCATTTTTACATTCTTTAATGAAATTCTCCCACTATTTCCTGCAGAGGGGGCCTTGAATATTTTTTTGCAGGGGGGCCCTGGCATCCAAAGTTACGCCACTGTATATATATATATATATATGTATATATATATATATATATATATATATATATATATATATATATATATGGGACCTGGAAACCCATTATCCAGAAAGCTCTGAATTACAGAGAGACAGTTTCCCATAGAGTCTGTTTTATCCAAATAATATTCATTTTTAAAAAGGATCACATTCAATATGTTGTCCTATTGAATGGCATTATGAGCAACAATCAGCATGGCTTTATGAAGGATAGGTCATGTCAGACAAATGTGATTGCATTTTATGATGTGGTAAGTAAGATTCTGGATAGTGGGGGGGC
The DNA here is from genome assembly GCA_038501925.1 of Xenopus petersii. Classification (NCBI taxonomy): domain Eukaryota; kingdom Metazoa; phylum Chordata; class Amphibia; order Anura; family Pipidae; genus Xenopus; species Xenopus petersii. The sequence continues at coordinate 152,938,108 of CM076676.1, forward strand.
AGTAAATGTGATCTATTTGGATTTCGCCAAAGCGTTTGATACTGTGCCCCACAAACGACTGCTTTCTAAACTAAGGTCTGTTGGGCTTAATGAAGTCGTTTGCACGTGGATAGGAAACTGGCTACTGGATCGGGTACAGAGGGTAGTTGTTAATGGGATATTCTCTACTTGGAGTAAGGTTCTTAGTGGGGTCCCCCAGGGCTTGGAATTGGGGCCACTTTTATTAAACTTGTTTATTAATGACTTAGGGGAGGGTGTTGTAAGTAATGTATCAGTGTTTGCAGATGACACAAAACTATCAGCCCAATTAATTCCATCCAGGATGCAGCATCTTTGCAGTAGGATTTTGACAAACTGGCAATCTGGGCAGCTAAGTGGCAGATGGGATTCAATGTTGATAAATGTAAAGTCATGCACCTGGGATGTAACAATATCCACTTATACCCATAATGGGACTGCACTAGGCAAATCCATAATGGAGACGGAGCTTGCAGTCCTTGTAGTTAATAAACTACCCTGTAGCAAGCAATGTCAGTCAGCAACTTCAAGGGGAAACGAGGTCTTATTAAAAAGTTCATAGTTTTGCTGGAGGAGGGGGTTACTCTTCAACTGTACAGAGTGCTGGTAAGGCCCAATCTAGAATATGCCGTACAGTTTTAATCTCCAGCGCTCTAACAGGACCAGTGTCTGACTGGCCCACATGGATACCAGGAAAATCCCAGTGGGCCCAGGTGTGAGTGGGCCTATTGCTTCTAACAATTTGGCCTTTTTCATGGTCATTCCCTATTTCTTTAAGGGAACAAGGAGGCTTAATAATGGAAGAATAGGGTAAAATATATAGAGAAAAGAGACTAGGAGAAAAAATAAGTTGAGTGAGGAGAGGAGGTATAATAATTTAGAAAGTGGGCCCTTAGCCTAAGGTTTTCTGGTGGGCCCCTGGCATCGCAGTCCAACACTGAACAAGACATTATTGAATTAGAGAGGCTCCAGAGAAGGGCAAGTAAGCTGGTAAAATGTATGGGAAATCTCAGCTATGAGGAAAGACTGGCCAAGTTGATGTTGTTCACACTGGAGAAGAGTTGCTTAAAGGGGGGGATATCATAACTATGTATAAATATATAAGGGGAATCATATAACCTCTCTAATGATTTATTTACCAGTTGGTCCTTCCAGCTGACAAGAGCGCACCAGTTCCGATTATAAGAAAGGAAAGGTTCCATCTAAAAATTTGGAAGGGTTTTTTTACATCGAGAGCTTTGAATATGTGGAATGCTTTCCCTGAATCAATCATACAGGCTGATACATTAAATAGGTATAAGAAGGGGTTGGATGGTGTTTAGCAAGTGAGGGAATACAGGGATATGGAAAATAGCTAATAGGACAAATAGATCCAGGGACAGGTTCCATTGCATTTTGGAGTCAGGAAGGATTTTCACCCTCTGAGGCAAATTGGAGAGGCTTCAAATTAGTTTTTTTGCCTTCCTCTGGGTCAACTGGCAGTTAGGCAGTTTATATATAGACTTAAAAAGTTGAACTTGATGGACTTTCTTTTAACCAAATAATGTTACTATGTTGTTTGTTTTTTTCTCGAGAAGAACTATTGATAAATGAGTTAAATTTGTGGATGGGCGTTAGGTCAACTTTGTTTTAATAAAAAAAAGTGATACATTTTAGTTTTATTAAATAACCCCTTTAATGTTTCTTTAAAGTAGTTAGTAAAACTCAAATGTATATAATTTTTTTATTAAAACAAAGTCGATCTAACTCTCATCCACAAATTTAACTCATTTATCAAAAAATCAACTCAAAGAAGTCAGTGTGGGAAAAGTCTCAGCAAAATCGCATGAAAATTTGATTATTGTCAAGAAACATCGTCAAATTATAAAGGGGACATCTGCCATTGACTTCTACATGACCTTATGAGATGGAGTATTTTCAGATTCAGATTTTTAGCAGCTTTGGGGTGTAAGAAATATCTCTTTTTTTCTCTAAAAATTCAAGACTGCGTACTAAAAAACTTAAACCAGTAAAAATCATAAATAGGCCCCTAAATGTCACCCTGATATAGTGTTCTAAGAATATCTAGAGTAGCAAATGTTGTACCAATACAATTAATGGGATTTACCAACACTGGATACAAAAAGGGAGAAAAGTTGTTGCATGAGCTATACTTCAATTCAGGTCAAGCAGCAAGATCATGTGACATTAAAGTTCTACCAGATTATTAGCTTTGTGTCTGTAGACTTAAATGACTTAGACTTATTTCATAAAAACCATAAACTGTATTTTTTTCCTCAACAGATCAGCTACTACTCCACCAGCTCTCTTTTGAATGATAGAATTCAATTCCCCTCCTTTTTTAGAACTGTACCAAGTGATGTCTTTCAGTCTAGGGGACTTGCTCAGTTGGTGGTGTATTTTAATTGGACGTGGGTGGGACTTCTTGCTGTGAATGATGAATATGGCAATGAGGCAACAGAGCTCATCAAACAGGAGATAATAAAGGAAGGAGCATGTATTGCCTACACTATACACATCTCAAGCAACCTGGTCTACAAAAACTTACCAAGCACTGTAAAAATAATAAAGGAGTCCAGTGCCAATGTAATAATTGTATTTTCTGTTGACACCTACCTAATACCTCTTCTGGAGGAAATGCTAAAACAGAACATTACTGGAAAAGCCCTTGTTGCAAGTGAAGCCTGGTCCATTTCAACTGATTTATCAATGGGAAAATATTCATCCATTCTATCTGGATCGATTGGTTTTGCCTTCCATAGCTCAGAAATTCAAGGGTTTAAGGACTATCTAAATTCTATTAATCTTAGGAACACACCAGGGATACCTTGGTTACAAAGACTTTGGGAAGAGATTTTTGGATGTAGGCTTTCTAGTATGACAAACCTTACTGTTAAGATAAGCAACGTAGATCAGCCATGCACAGGAGATGAAAATCTAGAACTGGTGCAAAACAGCTACAATGATGTTTCCAGCTTGAGATCTTCCTACAATATCTATACCGCAGTGTATGTCATAGCGAAAGCTCTTGATGACTTTAGCCATTGTCAACCACTAGATGGACCTTTGACTGGCGGAAAATGTTCAGACTTAAGAAATATTAAACCATGGCAGGTAAAAGGATAAATCAAAACTATTGTTACTGCTTTCATTTGAATCTTTTTTTATTCTTGTAATGTAACTTTACTTTTATTGATGGAAAATAAAATGATTAGTGGTACAAAGAACTTACCGTATATACTCGAGTATTAGCCGTCCCGAGTATAAGCCGAGGTACCTAATTTTACCTCCAAAAACTGGGAAAGCTTATTGACTCAAGTATAAGCCTAGGGTGAGAAATGCAGCAGCTTCAATCAAAAAATTGAGGGTTTCTGCTCCCATTGGAGGTGCCGGCGTCTCATTTTTGGATGCAGACGACCATTCTTGGATGCCGGAGAATATTCTTGGAGGCTATTCTTGGTCGCCGGCGACTATTCTTAGGCGCCGGCGACTATTCTTAGACGCTGGTGACTGTTTTCGCGCTTGACCCGAGCATAAGCCGAGGTAGAGTTTTTCAGCATGTTTTGGGGGCTGAAAAACTCGGCTTATACTTGAGTATATACGGTAGTAACAAAAATATGAAATATTTTATTTTCTATACCATCCTCAATGCATATTTTGTTCAACTACAGAGACGGGGCAAATTAATCATAGATTTAATGTACAGATTAATCCACTTGGATTTGTGTGTTAAATCCATCATGACTTGGATAAACTGAAGAAATTGTGTTATCTAAAGTCATATAACCCCATTTCATGCATTTAACCTATTCATTAGCAGACCAAAACTCCATTGTTCCCAATGGTGAACGCTTTAATTCGATGAGCTGCAGTGACGCCATTTTCTGTGTTAAATGGGATAAGTGGGTTAAATGTGTTTAGGTATTCTGTGTTAAACACACAATCCAAATGGCTTCATCTGTACGTTTAAAACAATTCAAATATTTAACTTTTTGAGATCATGATCCATGATCTTTGGTTCAACACTCTTCACTACAGAGATGTGGTAAATGTATCATAGTTTCAACTTGCAAGTCCAGAAGTTCCTGGTAGTCCTTCTAGAGGCAACAAACTTCTCTCCCCAAATGTGCATTTATGGACTCCTCCCTAGATTGTATAGACACACCATATTGTGCTGGATTGTAGTTGGTTTGACCAAACAAAATGAAGGGGCAGTTTTTTCAACTTCGACCATCGAATTGAAATACTTCGACTTCGAATATCGAAGTCAACGTTTTTTTCTTCAAATTAGGGTATCCTGCGGTCGAAGTAAAATCGTTCGATCGAACGATTAAATCGAAGGATTTCATCGATCGATCAAATAATTTTACTTCAACTTCCAAAAACTTGCTCTAGAAGGTCCCCATAGGCTAACATAGCACTTCGGCAGGTTTAATTTGGTGAAGTATTGAAATCGACATTTTTTTAAAGAGACAGTACTTTGATTATTGATTTTACTTCAAATTGAATTCGAAGTCGAAGTTGTAGTATCCTATTCGATGATCGAAGTATCCAAAAAATTACTTCGAATTTAGATTTTTTTTTCACTTCGACCCTTGATAAATCTGCCCCTATATGAATGGATTCCTTTTATGCTTGGAAGTTCCCTTTCAATCCATCTGCTATATGGATAGACAAATTGGACAATATATAACTAGCAGGTGAATCAGTTGGTCAGATAACTGCACCAAATATAGATCTCACACTTAGGGGCACATTTACTTAGCTCGAGTGAAGGATTAGAATTAGTGATGGGCGAATTTATTCGCCAGGCGCGAATTCGCGGCGAATTTGCGCGATTCGCCGTCGGCGAATAAATTCGCGAAACGGGCGCGAAAATTCGCGTCAAAAATTCGCCGGCGTCAAAAAAATTATTTTCGAAAAAACGGACGCCGGCGCCAAAAACGGGCGCCGGCGCCAAAAACGGGCGCCGGCGTCGAAAAAACGGGCGCCGGCGTCAAAAACGGGCGCCGGCGCCGTTTCGCGAATTTTTCGCCGTTTCGCGAATTTCGCGCGAATTTTTCGGCGAAGCGAAACTGCACAAATTCGCCCATCACTAATTAGAATAAAAAATACTTTGAATTTTGAAATACTTCGACCACCTACTTCGCCACCTAAAACCTACTGAGGTACAATGTTAGCCTATGGGGAAGGTCCCCATAGGCTTTCTAAGTATTTTTTTATTGAAGGAAAATTGTTCAATCGATGAATTAAAATCCTTCAAATTGTGGTAAATCCTTCGACTTCGATATTCAAAGTCGAAGGATTTTACTTCATAGATATTCGATATTCGACTAATAGTAAATGTGCCCCTTAGTGGTGGGCGAATTTATTCGCCAGGAGTGAATTTGCAGCAAATTCCCGTGAATAGCAAAGTGTAAATTCACCAGCGTCAAAAAAAAAGGGACACTGTCAAAAACGAGACACTGGTGCCGTTTCGTGAATTTTTCGCGAATTTTGCGGGACATTAGCAAATTTTTTGCCGAAACACCCCAAATTCGCCCATCACTACTCACACTCCAAATCACATAGAATAAAAGCTGCATACAAAGCAAAAGAGGCTACACCTTAGGGAAATAACAATTTTAAAGGGGAGTAGGGATGGGCAATTTTTTTCTCCTTGTTTTGCCGAAAAAATTACGCCCATAGATTTGTATGGCATCGTTCGTCAAAATAAAAAAAAAATTGCCGCGCTACAAAATATTTGTTGACGCCCATAGATTTTAATGGGCGTTGTCGACATTTCGATGGCGGCGAATTTTTGGCGAAATAAAACGGGTCAAATTCGCCCATCCCTAAAGGGGAGCTCATAAAGTAGTGATTATCATTTGCCCTCTCTGAGAAAAATATACATTCCTTCTCATTGCTAAATGCAAAAAGTTGATCTCTTATATATTCTGAAGAATGGCAACGTCAGATGACCCAATGCAATGTTTTCTTTAAACAGTTACTGAAATATTTTTATAAAGTCACAGTAAAGATGGACAACAAAAGGATGGTTTACTTTGATAAGAATGGAAACCCACCAGCTGTTTATGATATTGTCAACTGGCAACCAAGAGCAGATGGTACCATGAAACAGGTGAAAGTAGGCAGCTATGATGTTCAATATGCATCTGGAGAGATATTTAGCATCAACACAAGCTTGATATGGTGGGGTACAGTAAATCAGAAGGTAAGTCATAATAATTCATTGAACTTTTACATCACATGTAGCTTACAATGGGTTCCAAAATATATCTGTGATTGTTCTAGATCCCCCTCTCTGTTTGTAGTGAAAGTTGTCCAGTAGGCTTCAAGAAAGTCATAAAAAGAGGAGAACCATTGTGCTGCTTTCAGTGTATTCCATGTGCCCAAGGAGAAATCGCCAACCAGACAGGTAATTCAACCATACCATAACCCGATTGTACCAAATACCAACTATATTTATAAACCATAAACGGACAAGTAATGTATGATGGAATTTGAATGAATGATGATTAGTGAAGGGTGAATAAATTTGCCTATCACAAATTTAGGTTTTTCGTCGATGGTGGATAAATTAGCGAAAATTCGCCAGTATCAAAAAATGTTGGACGCGAGTCTGAAAAGTCGCTTGCGTCAATATCGCCAATTTTTGAGTATCTCGCCATTTTTGTTGCCGTTGTGCGAATTTCGCAGGAAATTCGCATTTTTTTTCAGAGAAATCCACCCATCACTAATTATGTCGAGGAATAAAAAATATACAGGGGCCAATTTATTAAAATCCAAGAATGTGGTTTTTCTCTGCAATTTCATGGAGTGATTGCAAAAGTAATATTGGATGTACTGTAGCTACATTTCAAATATTAAAAAATCTAATTTTCACCAACTAAAACCTACCAGAATTCCATAGAGGTCAATGAGAAATATATCTGATACATTCAGGCAAATTGGTTATTGTATATTTATTTAAGGAGAACAAACCCTATGTACTTAAGTTAAGACTCCTGGGATGGTCACCCTCTTGAACCCCACTGTGCTCCCTAAAACAGCCCTTTTAGCCCTACTTAAAGCAGAGTAATGCAACCATGTTGAAACAATGGTAGTATGCAATTTTTGCATTTTGTTCTGACTTTTTTTTATCAAGATTCATCGTATATCACACATAAAGAAATTGAGACTGCAAAAAAAAGTTATTAAGTTTAAAAATGTGTGCTGTAGATCTGCCCTAAAACTGCTCTATAAAATGACAGCTCAGTTATTCTAAATGTAACCCTATTTAAGCTTAAAGGAACAGTACCATCAAAACAATTCAAGTATTTTATAGTTATTAAAATAAAAGTTCTGTGTTTGCTTCAGAAACTATACTTTACATAAACAAACTGGTAGGGTTCTGTGGGGGCAGCCATTCAAAGCTGAAAAAACGAGAAAAGCACAGGATACATCATAGATAACAGATACGCTCTGTAGTGAAATTCTGGAGTGGTTATCTGTTATCTACTGTGTATCCTGTGCTTTAATGACTGCCCCCATGGCTACACAGCAGCTTGTTTATATAAACTATAGTAGTACTTATCTGTTATCTACTGTGTATCCTGTGCTTGAATGACTGCCCCCATGGCTACACAGCAGCTTGTTTATATAAACTATAGTAGTACTTATCTGTTATCTACTGTGTATCCTGTGCTTGAATGGCTGCCCCCATGGCTACACAGCAGCTTGTTTATATAAACTATAGTAGTACTTATCTGTTATCTACTGTGTATCCTGTGCTTGAATGGCTGCCCCCATGGCTACACAGCAGCTTGTTTATATAAACTATAGTAGTACTTATCTGTTATCTACTGTGTATCCTGTGCTTGAATGGCTGCCCCCATGGCTACACAGCAGCTTGTTTATATAAACTATAGTAGTGTTATTGAAGCAAATACATCAGTTTTCCCAGTACAGGGCAACACTACATAATTTATTCATGACTTTAAAACACTTTTTTTATTTTACTGTTCCTTTACAAAGACAAATGCCATATCAACTGCTGCAGGCCGAAGAGGATGGACCCCCCCTGCAAAGCATTATGTTACACTGAAGCAAGTTATGGTCATCAAACTAGGGATGCACCGAATCCAGGATTTGGTTCAGGATTCCGCCTTTTTCAGCAGGATTTGGATTCGGCCAAATCCTTCTGCCAGGCCGAACCGAATCCAGATTTGCATATGCAAATTAGGGCGGGGAGGGAAATTGCGTGACTTTTTGTCACAAAACAAGGAAGTAAAAAATATTTTCCCCTTCCCACCCCTAATTTGCATATGCAAATTAGGATTTGGATTCGGGTTCGGTATTCGCCCGAATCTTTTGAGATGGATTCCGGGGGTTCGGCCGAATCCTAAATAGTGGATTCGGTACATCCCTACATCAAACACAGGCCAATGAACTGGGTATGTAAATAAGAACAAATGATTAAATGGGGTTTAACCCAGCAACAAGGAAATGAGGCTCTGGTAGGAGAATGAATCCATAGGGGCCTTTATACTTATGGGTCTCTGCATAAATATGAAATGGCAACAGTGCAGTGAATACTGGGATCCAGTTTGCTCAAATATTTGACTTTTTCAACTGTATTCTTACAGATTCATTTGAGTGCTGGAGTTGTCCCTGGGACACGTGGCCCAACAACAAAAGATACAAATGTTTCCCAAAACCAACTGAGTTCCTTTCCTATAATGATCCACTGGGGATCACCATGGCAGCTACAAGTTCTTTCTCTTCTGTGGTTCCAGTTTTTATCTTTCAACTTTTTATTCAGTATAAATCCACCCCAATTGTGAGAGCCAATAACTTTCATCTGAGCTGCATTCTCTTAGTATCTCTGTCTTTCTGTTTCCTCTGTGCTTTGGCTTTCATTGGTTACCCCCAACCTGAGAAGTGTCTTCTACGTCAGGCTGCATTTGGTCTTGTCTTTGCCCTCTGTGTATCCTGCATTTTGGCCAAAACCATAATTGTTGTTTTTGCCTTCAAAGCCACTAAACCTGGGAGCAACCTCAAAAAATGGACAACTCCTTATGTACCTTATATGATCATTGTCATCTGCACACTCATTCAATTCATGTTATGTATCTTTTGGTTGTCTGTCTCTCCACCTTTCCCACAATACAATATTGAAGCCAAACCTGGAATCATTGTTGTAGAGTGCAATGAAAATTCTCAATTTGCCTTCTGGTGCATGCTGGGATATCTTGGATTTTTAGCCTCTGTCAGTTTCACTGTAGCTTTCCTGGCCAGGAGGCTCCCTGACAGCTATAATGAGGCCAAATTAATAACATTCAGTATGTTGGCCTTCCTCAGTGTCTGGGTGTACTTTATTCCAGCCTCTCTCAGTGCCCAGGGCAAGTATACTGTTTCCATGGAAGTCTTTGCCATTCTGATTTCCAGTTGGGCTCTTGTGGTCTGCATGTTCTTCCCAAAATGTTTTATTATATTGTTCAAACCCAACATGAACTCCAAAGAAATCCTCATGGGGAAAAATATAAATAGGAAAGTTTGATACAGTGAAACCTTCATTTTACATCCCCTGATTTTAAGTTTTCCCTCATTTTACATAGTTACAGATGAAGCCACTTGGATTTGTGAGTTAAATGCGTCATGACTCAGGGGTAATTGAAGAAACTGTGTTATCTTAAGTCATCTTTACTCATTTAATGCATTTAACCTTTTCATTAGCATACCAAAGCTCCATTGTTCACAATGGTGAATGCTTTAATTAGATGGGATGTTGTGACGCAGTTTTCTGTGTTAAATGAGATAAATGGGATATCTGTGTTTAGTTATTCTGTGTCAAACAGACAAACCAAAGTGGCTGCATCTGTATTTTGTGGTCCCATCTATATATCATGCATGATACTTTTCCCTGATTTTACATTTTCCTGAATTTTACACAATTTTTTATGGTCCCCTGAAAAACGTAAAATGGGGGTTCTACTGTATTCTCAAAAACATTCTGACAAATCAGCTTGTTTTGCTTAATACTTATATTAATTTATCCAAAATAAAGATATTAAAACACAAATATATGAGTAAATATATGTGATATTCTGTTATTCCTCTGTATAACTCATGAATGAAATAGACAACGAGAAATTGAGTTCACCAAATCATCATCTGAGTCTTAACAGCTACTCATTCCATAAAGGCCATGCATGTACGGTACTTTTAAACCATGAAGCAGATCATAGTAGATGATCAAAATTATTAGATGAAAATATTGGCTATACCAGGAATAAGAGTTTACATTCCTCTGGTTTCCTTTTTATGATCCTCAGGCTGAGACACTTGTTCTGTATATGTTAGTTGTAAGAAGAGGTGGCATTCTTGCTAAGATTATATATAACACCCACAATTCTATTAGATAATTGGAACTGAAGCCCATCAAGCAGGTTCTTATTGGTCAAGAAGGATCTGTTGAATGTTCAATCTGTCCTCACTTTCCAGTATATACTTCTGAGGTTTTGTGATGTAGAAAAGGAGTTGGAGAGCAGATAAATGCCATTACATGTTTTATAATGTGCCATCAGATTTATACCCATTTTCGTCCATGTTGGAAGATTTAAAAGAATTAGCAAATGGCAGGTTTAGTAATGGCCCTGAAAGCAACAAGATGGCTGCTATGTGTATGTTCACTGTATGCAGTTTCTTGTAGAAATAAGTCAAAAGCAATTGGACATTGAGAGTTTTCTCTTGGAAACATTTCACCACTCATCCAAGTGGTGTCTTCAGTTCAACTGAAGTGGTAGGGACTTCCTCAGCATTTAAAGGAGAAGGAAAGGTAAAAACTAAATAAGCCTTATCAGAAAGGTCCATCTAAATATACCAGTAAACCCCCCAAAGTAGTGCTGCTCTGAGTCCCCTGTCAAAAGAAACACTGCATTTCTTTCCTTCTATTGTGTACACATGGGCTTCTGTATCAGACTTCCTGCCTTCAGCTTAAACCTCATTGCCCTGGGCAAGAGCATGCTCAGTTTGCTCCTCTTCCCCCTCCCCTCCCTTCTCTACTGTAATCTGAGCCCAGAGCAGGGAGAGACTCAGGCAGGAAGTGATGTCACACCACATTAATACTGCAGCTCCTATCCTAAACAAACAGAGAGCTTCTAGAGCTTTTTACTCAGGTATGGTAAAGCATTCTGAAGAATAAATATAGCATTCTAGTTTGCACTATTGCAGCTAATCTTTTGGCAATAAAATGCCTCCGTAGCTTTCCTTCTCCTTTAAACCCTTGAGGGTAGTAAAGTCACAGATATTCAATCACAATGGTTCCATTGAACTTCACTAAAGTGTTGGCTGAAACTCACAGACGTGTGAAAGTGGGATCCAGTCACAATGGTACCATGATTTTCATTGAGGCAGATGTTAATCTTTCAATGTACATGACTGGAAGTGTGAATTGTTGTGAAGCCACCAGTGTAAGGATGTCAAAGCAGCATTGTAGGCTAATTACAAGTGGAGTCACAGGCCCCTACTCTGTTCAGGGATGGTTTTTCCAATTGGCAACTGTTTCTAGTTGTGTATGGAACTTTCTCTTTGGATGTACAGGTAACTGCTACAGGCAGCCATTGAGATAGAATAAATCTATTCCTTTGGGGGAAATGTCTCTTAGTTCCTAGCTAGGACTAGTAGTGGGTCAATAGTCACTTAGCCAGACAGGGTAGCTGAGCAGTCAAAGGCTGTTTAGTGGGTTAATACCCTGTTTGTACACAATAAGGGGGTTATTTATCAAGGTCCGAATTTATCTCAATATTGGCTGCTACAAACTCCGATCTGACCCGCTCGGGTTTTTAACGCTTATTTATTATTACATTTTCCCGAAAATTTGCTTTGCGGGAAAAGCTCAGATTTTCACGATTTTTTCAGGAATTTTCCCCGAAATCTCCGAATTTTTTGTAGTTCTCAACCAAAAGCTCCGAAAACATTGTGAAATTGCCCAAAACCCCAGACAGAACCAAAAATCACACACAACCCCCGACATTGTTCCCATTGACTTTTATGCAAGCTCAACAGGTTTGAGATGCCGTGTCTTTATATTCAGGCTTATTAGCCCTCGGGGTTTAATAAATTCTGAAAAATTCATGATTTTTTAAAAATCCGATTTTATAAAAAAAAATCACAAATTTTTCAGATTTCAGGGAATTTCGGGTATTCAGAGCTTAGTAAATAACCCCCTAAGACTCCTGGCAACCCAGCATAGAGGCCTCAGTGATAATGAGGGTATTTATCTATAGAGAGAGAGAGGGAGGATTGCCATTCTATAAGTAGTGAACAGTAGCAGATTGTGTGAGGCCATAAAGAATTGGTCATATTTTTTGTTAAAGGTTATATTGTATTAGTTGTGTTGTATTACCTTTTTATGATCATTTAGCCTTATTGCTCATTATATTACATTATCACTGTATTAGGTAACAAGTATAGTGACTAGTTACCATCAGGCTGCTGCATAAATACGTTTGCCTTCTAAAGAATTCCCGATGTTCATTAATTTGCATCTTTATAACATCACAATATTTTGGGAATCCTCTCACTACAAACAGAAGGCCCAGTCCTGAGTGAATGCCCCTGGTGTGGTTAGAGCTGTACCAATGGTTGCCACCTACCAGCTGTCCTAGATTTTTACTTATTTTTCCATTTAATAACATTGGCATCAAGCATCATTTTTAATGACAAGGCCGGTTAAATGCAGGCCAGGTGGGAAATAAAAAGGACAATCATTTGGGAGTTTTAACCTTGGAAAGTAAGTTGCAGCTAAAACTTCTTCCCTGTGTAAAATTAAGTAATAAAAATTAAAGTTAAAATTTTCAGATAAAAAAGTTAATAAACTTGAATAAAAAAATGATGAGTGTAGGACTGGCCAGACCAGGGATGACTTTGAATAAATTGCAATATATGGACAAATAATCCCTTTTTTCACGTTTATTTTAAAGAGGAGGGTGTTTTTTAGTACCTTAAAGAGGACCCAGACGCCAGCGTCCATCTTTTTTGACACCGCATTTTCGGCGCCGTTTCGCAATTTTTTTGCAAATTTTGCAGGAAATTCACAAATTTTTCTGCAAAGCAGCAAATCCTCAGCACCACCTAGCAGCCAAACCCGGGATAGCCAGGAGTAGGCTTGGGCAAATTTGACCCGTTTCGTTTGGCCAAAAATTTGCTACCGCCAAAATGTTGCCGACACCCATTAAAGTCGATGGGCTTGGCCACATTTTGCCGGCGGCCAATTTTTTTTTACTTAATTTCTGTTGTTCTTTTTGAATTTCCAAGTTTTTTCATTTCAAAATTTGACCCTTGGTAAATATGCCCCCTCTTGTTCCAATCATTGGCCCCGCTGCTCAGCTGCCCCCAATTTCGTGCTTAGCATAAAATCCCCAGCGCTGCTTGTGTTTCAGGAAGGTTTGAAAACCGCTCCATTATGGTCACAGTTCCCAGTATTAAATGGTTGGGTGACTGGTAGGATGCCTGGCATGTGCCGTCACTATTGTTTTGTTGAAAACTGTAGTTCTGCAGCATCTCACATAATGAAGGGAAAGGATAATTAGCTTGTGGGTGCATTTTTCTTGCCCTTACTCCAAGACTGATGTGGATGTTGTGAGTTGTAGTTGAGTTTACAAGTTAAACACTCCCAAGTTTCTTTTACAATCACTGGGGCTCTGGCCTCCCTGTTATATTTGGGGGGGGGCACTTTAATTTTGCTTCCTCCATAAACATATTTTTTTACTGTGGAAATGTACATGAAATAATCTCTGTGCCATCCTATTATCAGTTCTGGGGTATTTCTACATGGAATTGCCACTATGAGCTCTGGGGGTATTTTACATGGAACTGCATTAATTTATATATTCACAGATGGTGGATTTGTAAAATGGGGAGTGCTTAGTGGGAGTGACTTGCACAGTGGGCGTGGTCTGAAAATATTTGCCATGGCGCATTTCCCTGTCCCCGGATTTCACTCTGAAAATCTGGTCACCATCCTCCACACTGTTGCGAGGGCTCACCCCCTGAAGAATATACAGTAGGTCTCATCCGGAGCCATTTTTAGGTTAAAGCTACAAGCTGGAGTAAAGGGGCTGCTTAGTTCGCTATAACTTTACATCTTATATCATAATAGTACTATATGTAAATTCATTTGTATTATTATTTTTCATTAGTATTATTATCATCATTATTAGTATATTCTGCAGCACTGTAAATACATAGGTGTACCTTAAACATATAAGAATAAAGGCAAACAAATAATAACCAAGAGGTAAAAAGGCCTGCCCAAAAGATCTTTCAACCTAAAAGAAGAAGGGATTAAAGGGCACCTGTTGGGCAAAAATATTTTCCCCAATCAAAGATGCGGGATATGGAGCTCAGACTCTGGTTGGGGTAACAGTAGTTTCTTTTAATAAAAAATGGCCCAACATGGCCATGTCCTGGTGCTGGTGGGGGGAAATTAAAAAAGAAAAAAACTACTGTTAGCCCCCAATCAGAGTGCTGGCTCCATTAGCCCGCACCTTTGATTGCGGAAAATATTTTCGCCTAACAAGTGCCATTTAAGATACAAGGTGTAGGGATGGGCAATATCAGATGAGATGTGGCACTGAGCATTACATTTAGCAGCATACAATGAACACTAAAGCTATGATAGGTTAGATAAGGAGAAGCTTCCCTAAAGAAATGTGTTTTGGTCAATATGAATTTAGAAATGTATAATCAGGCAGACTTGAGAACTACTTTGAATGTGAAGGTCATTAGTTTGAATTTTATTCTGAAGCCAGAATGTAATGGCTGATGAGGAGCAGTTACTGAGGTGTATGAGCCTGGCAACAGTGTTCATTATGAACTGGAGAGGTGAAAGTCTTTGGAGGGACAGACCAAATAATAAAAGTGACAGTAGTCCAGGTGTGATATGATGAGAGAGTGATTCAGAATTTTAGTGGCATCTTGGGTGCTAGAAAACCATATTTCGGAAATATTGCTAATGTGAAAGTGAGACAATTTTGTAAGTAACTAGATATGAGAAGTGAAGGACAAGGTGGAATCAATAACAATCCTAAGCACCAGGCCTGGGGAGATGGGGTAGGATAGACACTTCTGGGATGTTGTGGATATTGGGTGTGGGAAAGAGAACCATTTCTGTCTTAGGGATGTATAATTCAAAGTATCATTGGGGCATTGATTACTCTTCTGAGAATTAACTCGATTAAGATAAATTGTGGGTTTTTTTTCAATACATTTTAAATTTCAATAAAACTGAAAAAGAAAAATGTAGAAACAAGCTTTCCTGTGTGTGAATACCCTTAAGGTAACAATATATAACACAAGATTACACCTTTATAAAGATCAGGCAATGTATAGATGGCACCTCATTAGCAACTGGGAGTGAAATTTCTAGAAGCTCGGGGGCGTGGCTTGCCGAGGTGCTGCATGGCCGCTTGATTCTGCAGCTCCGCAGCTAACTACCCGATCCAGGCGAAATACTGAGCGGAGAGATGGGGAAATCACACAAAACCAGACCGGATAAAGAAAGGGCTTCAACTAGAAAGTCCCTTGCCGGTACAAAAGATATTGCACCGCTTTTCCTGAAGAAAAATACCGAACGCGCATTGTCCAAGATGGCGCCCGCAGCTGAAGCGCATGATGAGGATGCAGACTCTAACAGAGAGCCCTCGGATCTGGACAGTGATATGGAAGGTGAGCCAGATTTACATGCCTACATAGCTCAGCTCCCTAATAAATCAGACATCAAGGAGATGTTACTGGATGTGACCTCTACTATCAAAGAAGAACTTAGAGTTATTAAGATGATATTGAAACTAATGTAAATAAGCACTCCTCCAACCAGAAAGCCATGTATACTCATATACAAAATCAGGATATCATTATTACTGAATTACAACGGCAATTGGAAGACCAGGAGAATAGGAGCAGGAGGAATAATATTAGAATAAGAGGGATTCCAGAAGAGGTACAGAGAGAGGATATTCACTCAGCACTGCTCCAAATCTTCAATAGCATTTTGGCTAGAGACATTGCTCTTGATGTAAAAATTGAGAGAGCGCACAGAGTGCAAAATCCGAAAGCTGCACCTCTAAATGCGCCCCGAGATATCCTCTGCTGCCTTCATAGCTTTTCTACCAAAGAAGAAATTCTGGGAAAAGGAAAAGAGATGGACAATCTCAAATATGAGGAAACTCATATCAAGCTGTTTCAGGATTTATCCAGGACAACGCTATATAAGCGGAAAATGCTTAAACCTCTTACTGATATCTTACGAGAAAGGAATATTCTCTACAGGTGGGGATACCCCTTCTCCCTGATGGCAACTAAGGATGGCACTACAGCAGTTATTCGATAACCGGCTGACACCGAACATTTATTAAAAGGCTTCATCTCCCGAATATGGAACTTCCATGATGGCTTCCAGATGGAACTAAAATCCTGGAGTTAAACTTTGACTTGCAAGGAGACTGGTCACAGGTCAACACCCCCAAGAGAACACCCCGGGCCCAGAGGACCCCTAGGAAATGATGAGGATCTTTGCAGGATTTACATAGTTACATAGTTACATAGTTAAATTGGGTTGAAAAAAGACAAAGTCCATCAAGTTCAACCCCTCCAAATGAAAACCCATCATCCATACACACACCCCTCCCTACTTTTAATTAAAATTCTATATACCCATACCTATACTAACTATAGAGTTTAGTATCACAATAGCCTTGGATATTATGTCTGTCCAAAAAATCATCCAAGCCATTCTTAAAGGCATTAACTGAATCAGCCATCACAACATCACCCGGCAGTGCATTCCACAACCTCACTGTCCTGACTGTGAAGAACCCTCTACGTTGCTTCAAATGAAAGTTCTTTTCTTCTAGTCTAAAGGGGTGGCCTCTGGTACGGTGATCCACTTTATGGGTAAAAAGGTCCCCTGCCATTTGTCTATAATGTCCTCTAATGTACTTGTAAAGTGTAATCATGTCCCCTCGCAAGCGCCTTTTTTCCAGAGAAAACAACCCCAACCTTGACAGTCTACCCTCATAATTTAAGTCTTCCGTCCCTCTAACCAATTTAGTTGCACGTCTCTGCTTTCTCTCCAGCTCATTTATATCCCTCTTAAGGACTGGAGTCCAAAACTGAACTGCATACTCCAAATGAGGCCTCGCCAGGGACCTATAAAGAGGCAGAATTATGTTTTCATCCCTTGAGTTAATGCCCTTTTTTATGCAAGACAGAACTTTATTTGCTTTAGTAGTCACAGAATGACACTGCCCAGAATTAGACAACGTGTTATCTACAAAGACCCCTAGATCCTTTTCATTTAAGGAAACTCCCAACACACTGCCATTTAGTGTATAACTTGCATTTATATTATTTTTGCCAAAGTGCATAACCTTGCATTTATCAACGTTGAACCTCATTTTCCAGTTTGCTGCCCAGTTTTCCAGTTTAGACAGATCACTTTGCAAAGTGGCAGCATCCTGCATGGAACCTATAGTTCTGTACAATTTAGTATCATCTGCAAAAATAGAAACAGTACTTTCAATGCCCACCTCCAGGTCATTAATAAACAAGTTGAAAAGCAAGGGACCTAGTACAGAGCCCTGCGGTACTCCACTAACAACACTGGTCCAATTAGAAAATGTTCCATTTACCACCACTCTTTGTAGTCTATCTTTTAGCCAGTTCTCTATCCAGGTACAAATACTATGTTCCAGGCCAACATTCCTTAATTTAACCAGTAACCTTTTGTGTGGCACTGTATCAAATGCTTTAGCAAAGTCTAAGTAAATCACATCCACTGCCATCCCAGAATCGAGGTCTCTACTTACATTCTCGTAAAAAGAAATTAAGTTAGTCTGGAAAGATCTATTACGCATAAAACCATGCTGGCACAAACTCATAGTATTATGATTTGCTATGAAGTCCAGTATCTTATCCTTTATTAACCCTTCGAAAAGCTTTCCTAATACTGACGTCAGACTAACTGGCCTATAGTTTTGAGGCTGAGAACGGGATCCTTTTTTGAATAGAGGCACCACATTAGCAATTCGCCAGTCTCTCGGCACAATGCCAGATCTCAATGAATCCTGAAAAATTAAGTAAAGAGGTTTGGCAATCACAGAGCTAAGCTCGCTAATTACCCTGGGATGAATACCATCTGGCCCTGGACCTTTGTTAATCTTAACATGTTCAAGTCTCTTTTGAATTTCTTCATGTGTGAACCATGCATCATTAGTTGTATTACTAGAATTGGGAGTGTTAAGAAGGAAACCTTCACTTACTGGTTCTTCTTTTGTGTACACAGATGAAAAATACGAGTTCAGAATCTGCGCTTTTATTTTGTTTTCATCAACCAGCTGACCCCCCTCTGATAGTAAGGGTCCCACCCCTTCCTGCTTCATTTTTTTGAAATACTCTCTCCAATACTAACAAGGAACAGCATTTTTTTTATCTTCTTTTTTTTTTTCTTTTTCCTTTTCAGGGTTTCCTTTACAGGAACTTGAAGTATTGAGCATATATTCATTCGGAGGTGGACAGACTGTGATCTGGACTGGAGCACTTTGGGATGGGCAAGTACTGTTGAGACGGCTGACATGAGTTCAATGTTAGTACAGCTCTGTATTACGTTTTTTTTTCTTTCTTTTCTTATTCCTTTTCTTACAACCCTGCAGTGACCTTCTTGTGTTCTTGGACTGATATTAGATCATTTTGGACTAATATAATCGCTACCATTGTCTTGCCTCCCAATCCTCCAAATTATATTACGTAGGCGGTGAATCCCGTAATTTCTAGATGAGTGAGAGGGGATGGGAAAGGGAACAAGGGGAGCGAAACAGGCGAAACAAAGGAGGAGATTAAAAGAAAATAAATAAAAAATAAATTAAAAAAAAGGGGAAAAAGGACGAGTCCTTTATATTTCTTTTTTCTATTTGTTTTCTCTGTCCTGAGATTTTGGATGTATCTAGACTTATTTGTTTTTAATCAGGTGATTTGATGTCTATTTGTTTTATTGTTTACCGCATACACGGTTACCCAGGGTATTCCCCCCATCTCCCTACGTACATGCTTGGTCTATTCTAGATTTATTTTTCTATTTCCCCTCCATCCACATTTGTACATTAGTACTAAATCTAGAAAAAAAATAAATAAATATTAAAAACAAAAAAAAAAAAACAGAAAACAAAAAAACAAACAAAAATAGTTTACTGCTGTTCCTCTTGAGGTTTGTATATTATGCTGGATCAGGGTAGTGGGTTGTTTGGATTAGTGGTCAGGCACTATGGGAACTTTTCTCTCCTCGCAACCACATACCCCCACTTTAGAGGTGCCAAGCACCCTCGCCGCTGAAATTGATCACCAGCCATGGGGACTCTTCCCCAGTAAATCTACTGCGGCTTTTTTTTTTCCCCTTAATCCCCCCGTACTCTATCCTTTACACTTTCCTAAACCCACCCCCCAGTTCCCCTTCCTCCTTTTTGCAAGCCAACAACAAGTGTCAGCATCTTATTGGGATTGTCTTGTATATACTGTGATTTTACATTATAATGGCTAATCTCTCGACCATGGACTGTACAGTATTTTTCTTTAATGTTAATGGTATGAATGAGCCAGTGAAGATAGCCCAGATATTTGGGGAATGTACAAGAAGCACTGCTAAAATTATTATGCTCCAAGAGACCCATTTTAAGGCAAATTGCCTGCCAAAAATGAACCTTAAAACTTTCCCACACCTTTATATGAGCAATAACCCTTTGAGAAAATCCCTTGGGGTAATTACTTTAGAACACAAAGATTTACCTTTCCACTGTATGGAGACTTTAGCGGATGAAGAAGGGAGATATTTGCTTATTAAATGTAAGTTAGCCAGTCAAACTTGCACTATAGCAAATGTTTATGCCCCTAACTCAGGCCAAATCTCATTTTTTGAAACTTTCCTGATGGTGTTAGAAAAATTTAGTGAAGGTCTGATACTACTGGGAGGTGATTTTAACCTCACTACTAACCCCAAGACGGATTCCTCCTCAGGCAAGAGTAATGTTTCCCTTAAAGGTCTCAAGGAGGTGAAACAACTTCTGAGAGATCAACACCTTATAGATATTTGGAAGGTAATGAATCCCACGAAAAGGGATTTTACTCACTACTCCAAGACACACAAAGTTTACTCCAGAATTGATTTTATTTATGTATCACAACATTGGCTTCATTTATTCCAACAGGCTGAGATTAAGTCCTAGTTTATATCAGATCACTCTCCAGTAATAACCAAGTTCCAAATCCCTCAAACTGCAAAATCAGAGTATAATTGGCCCCTTAATGATTTTCTTCTCCATTCCGATGATAGGAGGGGTAAGATCAAAGGTTGGATTGATCTCATAATTAGCACAAATAGCTCATCTGACATCTCCCCAGCCACGCTATGGGAAACTTTGAAATGCGTCCTGAGGGGGAACCTCATGGCAATGGGCAGTACTCTGAAAAAAGAAAGGAAAAAAGAGGTTGACATTTCACTTAAAGATATTGCACACTTAGAGAAAGATCATAAATTCTCCCTTTCAGAGACCACTTTGAATGTATTAGAAGGTAAGAGAATACAACTAAAATCTTTATTAGACGTTAAAATACAGAAAGCTTATCTTAGCAGTAAACAAAGGTTTTACGAATTCAATGACAAATGCTCTAAGCATTTCGCAGGTATACTCAAAAAGTTACAGCCGGCGACACACATTTTGTCGATCAAAGATAAACCTAATACACTTATACACAGCACTAAAGGTATAGCTGAAACTTTCCATGATTATTATCAGTCACTGTATAAATTGGATTCTTCCCCCCCACTGGCTGACCTTGTAGATAAAATAGATAAATTTGTAACAGAAGCAGGTCTTCCGAAGTTATCCATGGAACAAGCTCAACTGTTAGATGCCCCCTTTACTTCCCAGGAAATAGAAGAGTGTATTGACTCCTTGATAAGTGGGAAAAGCCCAGGACCAGATGGGTACACAGCCTCTTTTTACAAGATGTTTAAAGGGGAGTTAACGCCACTTCTTTTAGATTATTTTAATTTCATTTCAGATCAAGATAACTTTCACCCGCAAGCTCAAGAAGCCCATATCTCTATTATACCCAAACCAGACAAAGATCCTCAGCTTTGTTCCAGTTATAGGCCTATCTCCCTAATTAACATTGATTTGAAAATTTATGCGAAAATTCTGGGCAATAGGATTAAAAGATACTTACTATTCCTGGTCCATCCCGACCAGGCCGGCTTTGTCCCTGGAAGGGAAGGGAAAGATAATACGGCTAAAGTTATCTCCCTTATAAAAAATGCACAAAATAAAGGCACACCTACCTTGATACTTACAACTGATGCCGAAAAAGCTTTCAACAGGGTTTCCTGGACATTCTTAGAGAGGACTATACATTGTTTTGGCCTAGGACAGAAAATCAGCCAACGAATATTAGCATTATATAATAAGCCTTCAGCCAGAATCAAAATAAACGGTACGTTATCCCCGAGTGTTTACATATTTTCAATGGGACCAGACAAGGTTGCCCTCTTTCCCCAATTCTCTTTGTTTTGGTTATAGAAACCATTCTAGCTCATATAAGAACTAATCCCAATATTTCCGGATCAACGGTAGCAGGGAAAGAGTATAAGTGTGCTGCCTTTGCAGATGATTTATTAATATGTGTTACTAAACCCACTATTTCCTTACCTAATATACTAAATCTAATGCAGACTTTTGGCAATTTATCTAACTTTAAAGTAAACCTTTCTAAGTCGGAAATTTTAAACATCAACATAGCAGAAGCCCCGGCCACTGTATTAAAACAGAGCTTCTCGTTTAAATGGGCAAATCCTCATATTAAATATCTGGGGGTTAAATTGCAAGCTCGGCTTGACAAAGCATATGAGGACAACTATCTCCCACTTCTGAGCTCTCTCCAAAAACTTTTAGAGAAATGGGGAAAGTTGCAGCTGTCATGGCTGGGTAGGGTCCAAGCCATCAAAATGATTTTTCTCCCGAAAATGTTGTATTTATTCCAAGTACTACCGATCCATATCCCCGCTGCTTTTTTTTTCTACTATTAAATCTATGGTGATTAGATTTGTTTGGAAGGGGAAAAGTCAGAGACTAAATTTAACCAACTCATTCTCCCAAAAGAAAGAGGCGGACTAAATTTGCCGGACCCCCATCTTTATTATATATCTGCTCACTTAGCCCGCATTTATGCCTGGTCCAAAGGGAAATACAACAAGGACTGGAGCGTCTTAGAACAGACCTTTTTACCTCTCCCATTAGAAAATATTAGCTGGACGAAAGTCAATAATCTACCTACTGAAGCATTAACCCACCCTTTGATAAAAGCAACTCTGAAGGGGTGGCATAAAAATAAAGAAACTTACAGACTTACAAGATCCCCATATATTTTCTCAACTTTGCTGAACAACCCGGAATTCGCCCCAGGGATGGAAAAGGGTACCTTTGATAGATGGGGCACTTGGAAGGGGAGGGATACGAGGATGGTTGATTTTATAAAAAACAATAAGACAATCCCACTAGCAACTATACAACAACGTTGGGCCCCCCACCCTAGAGATATCTGGAACTACAACCAATTACATGGATATTTACGGTCTATAAAATCTTGTGATTGGCATAGACCTCCAACTCCATGGGAACATCTTCTGGCTACGTCTACGAACTACATTAAACTATTATCTAGACTCTATAAGATGTTGTTAAACGGTTTACCTAGAGATAAACCTGCTTTTTGCCTAGCATGGGAAAGAGAGTTAGGGATCACGCTTACTGAGCAGATATGGAACAGAATTTTTAAAATAACACACAAAGCCTGTAGAGCCTCCAGATCCGCAGAGGCCATGTACAAATTGACTACAAGGTGGCACTACACACCATCGAGACTAAGTAAGATGTATCCTTCTTTCTCAAATAAATGCTGGAGATGTAATACTGAAGAGGGCACCCATCTACATGTATGGTTGACCTGCTCTAAACTAAAAACTTTTTGGAAAGATATACTGTTAGCAATACACACAATCACAGGGAAGAAAATACTGATGGAAAACCATACTCTAATATTATTAAATGTACCCGGTGATACTTCCTTATTTGTTATGGATTCACTTACCTCTCACTTACTCCAAGCAGCAAAAGCCTTGATACCGGGAAAATGGAAGGATTCTCATCCCCCCACGTTAAGAGACTGGATAGCTAGGGTGGAAGAGATAAGAAAATTAGAAGAGCTTACTTATATTTTGCATTTTGAAAGCCCCAAATATTGGAGAATATGGTCCCCTTGGTTAGCCTACACAAAGAAGTTAGGCACAGGGTAAAGTTCGGTAGCATATCCGGATTACTTTACAAGTTTGTACTATAATATGGCTCCATAGCGAACAAATTAGAGCAAGAACTTGTTGTTTGTGTTTGCCTAATTCAATTCTATGTTTGTACTATTATTACTTGCATGACAATGTACCCCCCCTCTTTCCTTCTGTACCCCCCCATACTTAAAACTATAAATAAAGATTATAAAAAAAAAAAAAGACATTTCTAGAAGCTCACCCACTACTCCCTTAGAATTCTCAAATTCCGAAAAGTGACCACAAAGTAATGAAAATGACCAGATGTCTCGCCAAAGGCCAGTAGGGTTTGCTCACATTGGCTTTGCTTGTCATTCATGAGAGTGAATAACACATTTAGAATCAAATATTTTCAGGATCACAACATTTATGCTACAGTGAATTAGGGTCCCAACAGAAGAAACATTACATTTAATGGAATCTCTAGATCCCTATGCACATGATAATGAGGCCCTGGCAGAGTTAGTGCTCTGAGACTGCCCATAAGGGATTGGATGGATGACTAAGTGCCCATAGGAAGGGGTTGATATATAACTGGGCAGCAGAAGTGATGGCACATCACAGACAACCAGAATGAGGTAAAGTCTTTAGAGTGGGGTTTAGTGAATGAGTGTTTGTGCACATATACTGTATGGTAGGTATGTAGGTAGGTGTGTGGGGGTTGGCATACATACATGTGTTTGTGTTTATGAAGGAATTGTATAGTGGCACTACTAATCAAATGGAATACAACAAAGCTAAGATAGAGAAGGTGGTTGGTAAGAATGGGGAAAGTGAATGGTAAAGTAAAAGAGTCATTTGCAGTAGCTCAGGAATACGGTGGTGTCAGTACAGGAATAACAGGGTGCTGTGTCAATATAATAATAACAGGGTGCTGTGTCAATCTAAGAATAACAGGGTGCGGTATTCAGTATAGGTATATAGTACAAGAGCTGACAATTCTGGAAATCACTTCTTTATTCAATCACACACCACATCATCACACATTTTAAGCCAACCATAACCCTTTATCAAACTGCTAATAACACTGCGAGAAAAACAGGTTATGTGGGTGTCAGTACAGATATAACATGGGGCAGTGGGTGTCAGTACAGATATAACATGGTGATGTGGGTGTCAGTACAGATATAACATGGGGCAGTGGGTGTCAGTACAGATATAACATGGGGCAGTGGGTGTCAGTACAGATATAACATGGGGCAGTGGGTGTCAGTACAGATATAACATGGGGCAGTGGGTGTTAGTACAGGTAAAACATGGGGCAGTGGGTGTCAGTACAGATATAACATGGGGCAGTGGGTGTCAGTACAGATATAACATGGGACTGTGGGTGTCAGTGCAAGTTTCAGTACTGGAAAAAGCAGGCCCGGATTTGTGGAAAGGCCACCTAGGCCTGGGCCTAGGGCAGCAGGATTTTAGGGGGGCGGCATGCTTCCCAACCACACCCTCATAGGTTCAAAAACACTGGGGATATGCTGGAGATACAACTATTTTTTTAAATTTCCCATGCACCAATCCCCATTGCTCGAAATTTGCACAAATAAAGTGGAGCGGACAGGGGCGACGAACGGCAGTGGGCCTAGAGGTGCCCGTTATGTAAATCCAGCCCTGGGAAAAAGGAGCTTGGGTTGCAAGAATAATAAGATCCAGTGCAGTAAATAAAATAGGAATAATAGGGTGCTGAGTGTGTCCCTCATAACAACATAATGATTACATTTTTAGACTGATGTTCCACGCATACAGAACATTTTGGCATCTCATTCTCACATTCCATGTCCCTGCCTCCTGTACCGATGTTAATCTTCTTAGCTCAAGTCCAAGTGGCATCCTTGTACCTGGAGATCTTCTGATAGGAGCTGTGATTCCTATCCACATTGACAAACTTTATCCAACTGTCACCTTCCAAGAGAGGCCACCCACAGATATCTGCACAATGTAAGGACATTTATGTTCTGTTATGTTCCTGCCATCTATCTTATTCGTTCAAGACCAGACTTTGTACGCCTACCACCTCCCACACTTTCAATTAGATCTAGGTTAAAACCCCTGTTGCTACACTTCATGTCTTCTTCTGATCCCTCCTCTGATCATAACACTAGTCTGTGTTTATATACTAAATCAATATAACCAGCCATGGACATTTTCTTCACTACCCTGAGCTCTTAGTCTGGGATTTGGCAACCCAAACCAATATGAAAAATGTAACTAAAAACTACAAAAACGACACTATCTAGCCAATTTGCAATAGGTAGTCTACTCTGCTGATGTCCTAGGCTATACCAAGTGTACTCTCATGTGATATGGCCTCACATCATAGCACACGCTTATCTAAAATCTCAGAAAACCTATAGAGAGCCACACCCTTCTAATTTATTTTTGGGTATCATTTTCAACACTATTAAGCTTTTCCTTTATTAAACATACAATATTGCTGTCTTGGTTTTTACCTATACCTATGTTATTGCTTATTATAGTGATCCCCAACCAGTGGCTCAAGAGCAACATGTTGTTCAGTGTGCCCTCTGGAGTTGCTCCCAGTGGCCTCAAAGAAGGTGCTAATTTTTGGATTTCTGACTTGGAGGCAAGTTTTGGATGTACAGTATAAAGACCATGTGTACTGCCAAACAGACCAACCTGTACTCAGCAAGTCCACAAAGGATCTACCAAATAACCAATTACAGACCTTACTGGAAACCCCATAGGCATTTTTTTTCATACCTGTGCTGCTCCCTGGCTTTTTTTTTAATATTTAAATGTGCCACATGGTAAAAAAGGTTGAGGACCCCTGGCTTATTTGATAGAACCTAAACAATTTAAAGGGAAGGATGAGATGAAAAATACCAGTTGACCACATGCATGTTCAACGTATATGTTATATTGTGAGATTTTATATAACTGACCTGTGCATGAATACCATATATTTTATTTATTTGTTTTTTAGAAAAAGTTTGGAAAACCAATAAAGTTTAAATAAAAGGAACTGCAATTTCCATCATTTAGGTTCCGTTTTGAAAACTACCAGCAGTTCCAGGCCTTAAGATATGCAGTAGAAGAGATCAACAGAAGCCCTTATCTTCTCCCCAACCGGACCCTTGGTTACTATGTCTACGACTCTTGTGCTGCTCTGCAAAGTGAGTTGGAGGGGACACTATGGATGCTCACTGGTCAGAGTCCGGCAATCCTTAATTACTGCTGCAGAGAAACCCCACCTCTTGCTGCTATCATTGGTCATTCACTATCCACATATTCCATCCTAATGGCTCATATTCTGGGAGAGTATAGATTCCCACAGGTATTCAACTGTATTTCAATGCAACATATGTTTTAATAAATTATGGTTTGCTCCTTCCTATTATGAAATTGGTTACACACAGACACATAAAGCAATAAGGCATCACATTTAGGGGGTTATTTATTAAATTCCAAAAAATTCCAAAAAATGTTTGTTTTTTTCACTATAAAATCCAAATTTTTAATGGGGGAAAAAACACAAATGTATTAAACCTCATTGATGGAAAAGGTTAGAATCCAAAATCCAGCATCTCAGACCTACAAAGGTTGTATATACAGTAAGTCAATAGAAGAGGTCTCTATCCTATTTGGAAGTTTCTGTGGTCTGCGCGGGAATTAGCCCCCCCCCCAAAAAAATCATGCTATTAGGGATGCTATTTCATGCTTGCCCCTGATCTGATTAAATCATGATTTTTTAATTAAAAATAAGGTCCAATCGTGAATTCTAATTTGGTCTAACTTTTTTGATTAGATACATAAGGCCCCTACTATTAACACCCAAGTAAAAGTTGCATAAACATCACTAACACAACTTTCTTTCTCTATATTATATATTTCTATCATATTTCTATCATCAGGTCAGCTACTTTTCAACCAGTTCTCTCTTAAGTGACCGGAACCAGTTCCCCTCCTTCTTTAGAACTGTCCCAAGTGATGTTTTTCAATCCAGAGGGCTTGCCCAGTTGGTGTTACACTTTAAATGGACATGGGTTGGTCTGATAGCTCCTGATGATGATTATGGCCATGAAGGCACAGAGGTGCTCAGACAGGAGATAATCAAAGAAGGAGTTTGTGTAGCCTATACAGAATATATCTCAAGCAACTTCATCTTTGAAAACATACGGAATATTGCAAACATCATAATGGAATCAAGTGCCACGGTGGTGGTGGCCTTCTCCACTGATATCTACTTAATCCCTATTCTGGAAGAGATGCTAAAGAGAAATGTAACTGGAAAAATCTTCATTTCCAGTGAAGGCTGGTCAACTTCTAATGTTTTATCTGTTGATAAATATTCTCCCATTCTATCCGGCAGTATTGGCATTGCTTTTCATAGTTCAAAAATTCAAGGGTTTCATGAATTTCTCAACAGCATCCGTCCTTTCAACTCTCCGGGTATTACATGGTCCAAACTGTTTTGGGAAGAAGCATTTGGGTGCAGGTTTTTTGACCAAACAAACATCAGTGTTTTGCTGTACGATCAAGAAAATTCATGCACAGGAGAGGAGAATTTAGAAAATGTGCAAAACAGCTTTAGTGATGTGTCCAATTTAAGAGCTTCCTATAACATTTATATCGCAGTGTATGTCATAGCAAAAGCTCTGGATGACCTCAGTCTTTGCCAACGTTTGGATGGTCCACTCCCTGGAAGGGAATGTTCAGATTTAGACAATTTTAAACCATGGCAGGTAAAAAGGAGAAACAAAAGCAGGGGTTGCAAAGGCAAGAGCACTAAGGGGAGCATGATTGAGCAAAAGTAGACATCTACAGAGCAGTTGCATCCCCTTGATACTCTAAAATGGTTACTCGGTGAAGAGGGCAGTGCCAGGACCAGTAGAAAGTCCCTCTGTGATAAATGAAAAACAGACCAAAGATTTACGTACAGGGAGAGCGAGCTTTCCCAAAAAAATCCTTAGTATATCACAGATAGACAGATGTATTAAGATGTAGATGGCTGAATATAATATGAACTTTTTGGCACACAGCACATGTTCCAAAGCAGTTCAACATATTTCTGAGGCGTTTATTAAACTGAAGTCCTAGATATTCAAGCTAGAAAATCCAATATCTGGGATATTTCAAAAATGATTTATTATAGCCATCACTCAATCTCAAGAAAAAATAATAATATCTAAATCTTATTAAAGAACAATCATTTATTTTGTTGCATTTCAGCTATTGTATTACATTAATAAGGTGCAGTTAAATCTGAGCAACGCTAGAGAAGTTTTCTTTGATAAGGATGGGAACCCACCAGCTATTTATGATATAGTGAACTGGCAGCCTGGATCAGATGGCACCATGAAGCAAGTGAAAGTGGGAAGCTATGACAGACGGAATTCTTCTGGAGATGTATTTGGCATTAAAACGACTACAATATGGTGGGGCACCGAGACGCAGGAGGTAGGTAATAACAAAATGATTGAATTCCATAACAGTGTGAGAATAGTGCTTTTATTAATGATCACTGACAAGTACAGTCAAACAGGTATTTTATGAAGATAATAAAAGTTTTTGACATGGCGTTTAGACTGCCAAGCAAGGGGTTTGAAAGAGTACTGAAATGCCATCACATGAGAGATCTTATTAATTTATATATGAATGTGCAGTGTTTATTATTTGTGTTCAGTCACAAATGATTTCTGTGATCTACGAGACATCTGGACAAGGTACTCTAGATCAAAGGACAGATTTACTAAGCTTCAAATGGTAAATTCAAATTTGAATTTTCAAAATAATAAAAAAAATATTCAAAACTCACAAATTCGAATTTAAAACCACCAAACTCGATTTTGAATGTGAGATTTATCATACCTCAACCCTGGAAACAGTTCTAATTTGACTATTCTCCACCTAAAACCTGTCAAGTTCATGTAGAAGTCAATGGCAGAGGTCCCTTGAACTATTTGAAGTTGTTAATAGTAGTGATGAGCCAAATTTCTGCAAAATAAATAACTCCCCAAATGTCAAAATCAGGAAGTGTTTATATTAGGGATGCACAGAATCCAGGATTCGGTTTGGGATTCGGGCTTTTTCAGCAGGATTCAGATTCGGCCGAATCCTTCTTCCCGGCAGAACCGGATCCTAATTTGCATATGCAAATTAGGGGCGGGGAGGTAAATTGCGTGACTTTTTGTCGCAAAACAAGGACTGCTAAGATGTTTTTCCCTTCCCAT
Source organism: Xenopus petersii (assembly GCA_038501925.1). Taxonomy (NCBI): domain Eukaryota; kingdom Metazoa; phylum Chordata; class Amphibia; order Anura; family Pipidae; genus Xenopus; species Xenopus petersii. Next base: position 152,967,724 of record CM076676.1, read on the forward strand.
CCCTAATTAGGATTCAGATTCGGTTCGGTATTCGCCAGAATCTTTCAAGAAGGATTCGGGGGTTCGGCCGAATCCAAAATAGTGGATTCGGTGCATCCCTAGTTTATATAATACATGTTACATGAGACCTTCTGATGTAAGCCAAAAACACAGTTGGTAAAGGAAATTGAGAAATAAAGAAATGTAGAATATTTAGCCAACTCAAGAAAATTTCATGGAAGATACAATGGGAGAGATTTCTCTTAGCAAAAAATAAGCAAAAATAAAATGAAACCAAGGAGGCTGAATAACAATATTATAAGTGTAAATGATAAAAGAACAATAGCATACCAACTGTGATGGATAAATGAGAGGCCTGTTTGTGCCATGTATTGATTGAAAAATATATTGTAATAAAAATACCTGGTGGTCTAGTGGTGTGGCGGCGTGGAAGGCCGCCACGCCGCCGTGCTCCTTCTCCTGCCTCCAGCGCCATCTTGGTTTCTTAGGGCGCGCGCGGCACGCCTGCGCGCCTCTTAAAGGTACAGGCGCGCTGGCGTGATTACGCCAGCGCACATCGGCGCACGTTTTGGCGCGAAATTTGAAATTATTTAAGGCCCATTCATGCTCCCAGCCAGTGCCCGTGATAGAACTTGTTTCTAGTGGTTCCTGAGCCTTGTGCGTTTGATCTGTTCTGAATCTAGTCTGTTTGATTACCCGTGTTTGACCCAGCCTGTTCCTGACTATTCTGCATTCTGTATCCTGACCCCGCCTGCCTACGACAACTCTTCCTGCTTAACCCCTTGTTTTGCGAGAAAAGGTCACGCAATTTTCCCTCCCCGCCCAGAACATCTTGCCTTGCACCCCTCGTTAAGTCCAGGTTGCACCCAAGTAAGCTGAGGGCTCCTCCCGAAGCCCAACGGTGGTCACACTACTGGTGAAGCCGAGCCGAGACCAGGGTGCTTGGCATTTGTTCTGGTATCGGGTGCTGGCTGTGACATATATATGAAGATGTTTTTATATTCCATACCATTGTGTGTTGTAAACCAATACAAACCAATAAGTGTCGGGTATTTCCCCAGATGGCACACACCATTTACTAAAATCAAATTTATCTCATAATTAAGATAAAAAAAGCTCGATCAAATTCCCATTCCTGATTTAGTAATAAAATAAAATTGGATTGGGAAAAAACACAATTGAGCAAAAACCCAGATTCATATGATTTTTTCAGACTTTTTTCCCAAATAGCTGGATTTTTTAGGGTTTTTGCTCAAAAACCCAGAATTTATTGGATTATTGGGCTAAACCTAGCGCAAACCACTATATCTTCAAATTTGGATAGGGACAACTCCCATTGACTTTTACATGACCTCAACAGGTCTGAGATGGTGGATTTTTGGGATATAGCTTTTTGCAGCTATGAAGTATAATAAATCTCCAAAAATGTGACTTTTTGCCCCAAAAAACCCAACCATAAAAAATTGATGTTTAGCAAATAATCCCCCAAGTGAAGGGATTCAATTGAGTATGGAACTCTGTGTGTAATATCCCATGTAGATGCAGAGGATATAATAAGCATAAAATACACCTTAAGAAATGCAACATTTATCAAATGACCTTAAATTGCATAGCTGGTGCAGGAGGGCATTCATTAAGAGTGGAGGAAAGAAGGTTATGTCATACCTGGTTAGCAATTTTACACCCTGGTGGAACAGACAACTAGTCTGCGACATTATTGCCACATTATTGTATGCCCTCATTCGGATTCCTTGAACACAGTTTTTGCAAGGGTTGAACATAAACCCTAAAATAAAGCCTAACTCATAATGTTTCTTTCTCCTAAGGTTCCCTCGTCAGTTTGCAGCCAGAGTTGCCCAGAGGGGTTCAGGAAGGCGACCAAAAGAGGGGAGCCTGTGTGCTGCTTTGAGTGTGTCCCCTGTGACCAAGGAGAGATCTCCAATCAGACAAGTAAAATTAATATTTTAGGACTCAATCACATCAACTACTTATAGTGGCAATATCTAATATAGGTGTCATCTGGTGGAAATAGAAATCTTCATACATATAATCAATAAAACTAAGTCTGCACTTTTGTATCTGAGACGTTTGTATCTGAGATAGTTTGTATGTGAGATAGTTGGTTTACATGCATCATCTAGGCAAAGGAATCCCAGATGATATATGATCAACTTTTTAATCTCAAATTTAAAATTCAAAACATACAATTTTTTACATGGTAATGTATCCCCTTTAAATACAGATTAACGAACGACCCATTACTAATGGAGATATAATAACTTTTTCTTAAATATTTGAGCATTTCCAGATCTGGGGCAGGATTAAGCCTAAAAATGTACTAACTTTTACTTCTAGATTCCGATGACTGCTGGAAATGTCCCTGGGACATGTGGCCCACCAGCAAAAGAAACAGATGTTTTCCAAAACCCATTGAGTTCCTTTCCTTTGAAGACCCACTCGGGATCATCTTGACATCTACTAGTGTTGTCTCTTCTTTGATCCCAATTTCAATATTTAATCTTTTTATTCAGTATAAATCCACACCAATTGTGAGAGCCAATAACTATTATGTGAGTTGCATTCTTTTAGTATCTCTGTCTTTGTGTTTCCTCTGTGCTTTGGCTTTCATTGGTTACATCCAACATGAGAAGTGTCTTCTGCGTCAGGCTGCCTTTGGACTCATTTTTGCCCTCTGTGTATCCTGTATTTTGGCCAAAACTATAATAGTTGTTTTTGCCTTCATGGCCACTAAACCTGGGAGTGGCCTTAAAAAATGGACAACTCCACATGTGCCCTACATGATCATTGTCATTTGCACCTTTGTACAATTCCTCTTGTGTGTTATTTGGTTGTCTGTCTCTCCCCCTTTCCCACAATACAATATTGAAGCCAAACCTGGAATCATTGTTGTAGAGTGCAATGAAAATTCTCCATTTGCATTCTGGTGCATGCTGGGATATCTTGGATTTTTAGCCTCTGTCAGTTTCACTGTAGCTTTTCTGGCCAGGAGACTCCCTGACAGCTATAATGAAGCTAAATTTATAACGTTTAGCATGCTGGCCTTCCTCAGTGTCTGGGTTTCTTTTATTCCGGCTTCACTCAGTGCCCAGGGCAAGTATACAGTTTCCATGGAGATCTTTGCAATTTTGACTTCCAGCTGGGCCCTTGTAGCCTGCATGTTCCTTCCAAAATGTTTCATTATATTGTTCCAACCAAACATGAACTCCAAAGAAAAACTCATGGGGAAAGACAGAAATAGAAATGAAAGAATGTAAATATCATCATTGACAATAACATTAGGAAGTGAAAATACAAAAATGCTTATAAAGGATACAGCATTCAATACCTACAGTTGTGGAGTTATACTTTGTTAGTACTTTCACTTAATTTAATCTATAACTCTGTGGCCAACACATTTGCCATATATACATTTATAGTCTGCTATAGCTAGAAGCAACTAGTCTTTACAGTGGATGTTCTCAAGGAAAAGTCCCATACCCCCACCATTGGGCTTTAGGAAGAGAAGGTTTCTATGTAACTATGATACTTAGAATAAGTGGACATTTTTACTATAAATGATATATAATTATACATTACCCATAAGTCCTGATGTCTCAGATCTCACTGAAATAAGAAGAGCATCGCTTTTGTTGTTCTAAATATGACAATTCAAATTGATGTATCCATTGTTTGTGGTGTTTAGATGATTATGCGGCCCATTTACTTAGCTCGAGTGAAGGAATAGAGGAAAAATAGTTTGAATTTCAAATGGTCGAATATGGCTACTTCGACCATTGAATGGGCTACTTCGACCTTCGACTTCGAATCGAACGATTCGAACTAAAAATCGTTTGACTATTCGACCATTCGAAGTACTGTCTATTTAAAGAATTCTTCGACCCCCCTAGTTCGCCACCTAAAACCTACCGAGGCCAATGTTAGCCTATGGGGAAGGTCCCCATAGGCTTCCTAACAATTTTCTGATCGAAGGAAAATCCTTCGCTCGATGGATTAAAATCCTTTGAATCGTTCGATTCAAAGGATTTAATCTTCAATCGAACGAGTATTCCTTCGATTGTAGGAATAACGGTAAATCCTTCGACTTCGATATTCGACCGTTAACCCTCGATATTCGACCCTAGGTAAATGTACCCCTAAATGTAAACTAATTTGAATACAATTTGTATCTCCAATTTTAAATGACAGAAATAAATGAAAATGTTTCATATGTTTTTTAACTAGTTATTTAAAACTGATTTATCTCATTGGACCACATTTCCAAAACCCTCTTTGCCATACATTTGAATATTCATTGTTTATTTGCAGCACTGTACATGGGGTGTTTCATATTTTGGTTCCTGAGCCACAGGTTAAAGGGATTCTGTTAAAGAGAAAAATATATCAGTTAATAGTGCTCTTCCCAAAATCCTGTATTGGAATCTGTTTTCCAAAAAAAAACAGATTTTTTTTATATTTAATTTTGAAATCTGACATGGGGTTAGTTTTTCAAGTGCCCTCAGCCATGTGATAGAACAATGGGAAGGTATCTAGATAGCATTTAGCTGCCATAATCCTTCACTTTGATATACTGTATAAGGTATGCCAAGCATCTCAATAGTCAAGCTATATTCATCAAGGGAACTATAACTCCCAAGTGAACTATAACTCGCTTTAATGAGCTCATGGACGAGCTTTTGTGTTGGAAGCATAAGGTGGCCACTCTGCAGGTCTAGCATTGATCATACATAGTGTTTTTACATTATAATGTATTAATACATATGGTTTTAAAGATGAATTGAGGTTGTATTTGCATAATCTAGTGCACCATAGACCACCATAGTAAATTTAAAAGGTAATGAAAAAATCCTGAAGGTTGTCAATTTATTGAATTGAGTGCCGCTAGTTGGCTCTTTGGTTTCTTTCTTTCTTTCTTTCTTTCTTTCTTTCTTTCTTTCTTTCTTTCTTTCTTTCTTTCTTTCTTTCTTTCTTTCTTTCTTTCTTTAAATGGAAGGGGCCAATTCATTAACTTCGAGTGAAGGATTCGAAGTAAAAAAACTTTGAATTTCAAAGTTTTTTTTGGCTGCTTCGACCATCGAATGGGCTACTTTCGACCTTTGACTACGACTTCGACTTTGAATTGAATGATTCGAACTAAAAATCGTTCGACTATTCGACCATTCGATTGTCAAAGTACTGTCTTTTTAAGAAAAAACTTTGACCCCCTAGTTCGCCACCTAAAAGATACCGAACCCAATGTCAGCCTATGGGGAAGGTCCCCATAGGCTTGGCTAAGTTTTTTTGGTCGAAGGATAATCCTTCGATCGTTGGATTGAAATCCTTTGAATCGTTTGATTCAAAGGATTTAATCGTTCAATTGAACGATTATTCCTTTGATCGTACGATCGCAGTATTTGCGCAAAATCCTTCGACTTCGATATTCGAAGTCGAAGAATTTTCATTCCCAGTCAAATTTGCCCCTAAGTGTTGTTTAAAAGCCAACAGAGTACCATCCCATTCTAAATTTGTTTATGGATGGGGTAATTGTTCACATTAGATAAGAGGTGCAGTGCCTTCCTCTATAACTAGACAACAGCTCCCTGACACCTGCATTGCTAAAAATGCTCCCATGCCCACCTAGTGGTATACATGAGAACAGCACTCAATAGTCAAAATCCAAGTCTAATTAATCCAAGTTGTGACTCCTCCAGTTAAATTTAGTAGCACAAACAATATCTGAAAGCAGTTCCATTGTGAAGTGTTGACTCTTTCTGAAAGCACATGACCAGACACAATGACCTGACATGGCTGCCTACACACCAATATTACAACTAATGAAATAAATTTATTGATTAAAGAAAAAATGGTACAATGAATTAATAATAGTTTTTATTTCTAATTGACACTGTTTACACTGCAAATAATTCAATACATCAACATTTTATTCTTCAACCAAAAAGTGTTTTTTTTTTCTTAGTTGTAAGATTGGTGTGAAGGCACCATCTCAGATCATTTTGCCTAGTCATGTGCTTTTAGAAAGAGCCAGAATTCACAATGGAATTTATTTGAGACAAGCTAGTGTTTCTCGTACTCTGTGTAACTGAAGGAGTAGAAGTTGAACTTTGATTTTTAATATTAAGTGCTATTCTCAAATACACCAGGGAGCTGTTATCTTGTGTTGTGGAGTTATCTGGTTAACCCCATTGTTCTGTTCCTAGGCTGCTGATGGGCTGCTTGGGTAAAAAGAGAGGGGGATGATGTCACTCCAACTTGCAGTGCAGAACTAAACAGTGAATAAAGTTTATCAAAGCACAAGTCACTTGACTGGGGGCACCTGGGAAACTAACAACATGTCTATCCCCACATCAGATTTCAAAATGGAATATAAAAAAAATCAGTTTGCTCTTTTGAAAAACAAATTTCAGTGCACAATTCTGAAGCACTATTAAATGACATATTTTGAAAAAAACATTTTCCTGTGGCAGTAATTCCAGTATTAAAAGTTTATAACCTGAAAGCAGACTTGACTTTTGCTTCATTGCTATAAAATATAATATTTTCTAAATACTTTCTGAATCAGTCTCATTGTTGAGTCTTGGGGGGAATAAGTATGTAGCACCTGTGCACACTATTCAGGAGGGATTTTGGCCCGTTCTTCTGGGCAGATTTTCTCATGGTTGTTCAAGTTACTCAGATTGCTTAGCTGACCTCTGTGCACATTAAAGGGGTGATTCACCTTTAAGATAACTTTTATTATATAGAATATTAGTTACAGAATGGCTTATTCTAAGCAACATTTCAACTGGTCTTTACTTTTTCTTGTATAGATAAATAAATGCATGGTTGCTCGTGTAAATAAAAGAAAAGTTCAATTGAAGATGATTTATTCCACCCTACATTAAAATTAAAATATTATTTCTGAGTTTGATATAATCAATAAAAAAGAAACAAGGTTCATGACAACAAACATTTTATTCCAACTTCAAGTTGTTGCAAGTGGCACACTCAATGACAATTTAACACCAAGTCACCTTAGTCACCTTTTTAATAGACTGGTTAACAAATCTATAGCAACAGTTTCATATTGAGAGCCTGATCTTAATTTACTTTAATGCAGAGCAGGGTGCAAAATCCAATCAAGGAACAATCTACCTGATGTGTTGCAGTTTGCATGCTGCACTTCTGTTAATGTCCACATGTCTTTGCTCTTCAAAATGGAGCTCAGGGATCTGCATTCTTTCCATGAATACAGCTTCAGATAAACAAAGTTTTTAGAGGGAGTATAGTGTCTTCTTCCATGTTTTTTTTTTTGTGATGCTACCTCTGCATTTCTCTTTGGCTTGGGAGATCCCAAAAGAATTAGTTGAGATTCCCTGAGATCTTCAATTAATTAGCGAGCATAATGATCGAATTCTCATGGGCCTGCAGGCAGCACAAGCTATTTAAAAACAGAGCAAGCAGTGAGTAAAAATGATTCACAGACCGTCTCTGTATATGTGGCAATGGCACTTTGAGAGAGACAGACCTGAGAGATGATTCTTTGTACAAGGCTATTGCGTCTCAGAGACAGGCGGCTTATTCTGACCATAGCATGCTTTGTGTCCACCTTGGCTCTAGAAATGTATTGTTGTCTGGACTCTAAAACAGGTTGTAACCTCCCAAGTCAAAGCATTAATGGCTTCATAACCATCCCAGGGAACATTGTAATAAGAGGAACCTTTCCAATACACTTGGACAGACTTCACCATATCTTTGATTTCACTAGTAAACCCAGAGAAGTCCAGTGTCAGAGGTAAGTAATACTGTGTTCTAGGATAGGGCGATAAGAGAAGGGAAGATTTGAAGGGAATAGGGTCTAGACTTTTGCATGAGTTGTTCAACAGTAGGCAACTGTTGAATATCAATCCATAGCTAAGGAATTAGTGGAGGGACTAGGCAGGGGTGTAACTCCCCCCCCACACACAATTTTGACCCTATATTTTTCTCCCATCATGGGTCACCCATGGTCTACTTCATTGGTAGTTTCACCATTGGGAAGAGGTTTTGGAGTATTAAGAGACTAACAATTTGCTAAAAACTCTTTAGCAGTTTTACACTGAACCCTTATGATGCTATTGAAACCTTACTGAGCAAGGGAGGATGGTTGGATGATTGAAGGGGATTTTAATCTATACATGACTGTGAGGGAGCCGTGAGAAATAATTTGGAAGATACATTAGTTAAGAACCTGGGCACCTAGGGGAAATAGGAGTGTATGAAGTTGGAACTTGTAATAAGGAGCACTAACAGTCATATATTTACCATTCACTAATTCAAGAATTGTGACTGCTTCAATAGGCAATTCTTGAAACATAGCTGGATGAGCCACATGATGGTTCATAGTAAGGGAACAGGCAAGTTAATTGTAGGCAAATAAAGAGAAAAAGGCCAAGATCCTGTTGCAAACAGAAGTTTGTGGAAAGCTTTGATTTTGGGTGTTTTAATCATCTAGGCACTGACTAAAGTAACAGTGCTACCATCATGGTAAATTGTATAAAGTTTATAAATGTACTGCATGACATTTTAATGCCACATATTGTTGAGGACTCCACAAATATTATTCTGCATTGGATCCATTGAACCAGAGCCCATCATAATTGTGCATATAAGAAAAAGCTTAGGTTAAAAACCACAATATTATTATCTAATTTTATGTATTGTACAAGAAACAAACATACATTGACTCAATCATAACAGGAAACCATAGTAACATCATTACAACAAATAATAGACTGGCACCATATTTACAGACAGAAGCATTTATTCTTTAAAATGATATGAAACCATTGCTGAAGATTAATAACCACCTTAAAAATGCGCAGATTGTTTTTTCTTAGTTATTTTGGTTAACAATAATGATGTATATCAAACTCACCTTCTCTGCTCCCCTGCCAGGTTTGCTCCAGAGTATTACCAGAGCATGCAGGCACTAATATTTGCTGTACAAGAGATTAACCAAGATCCAGAATTCCTTCCCAACACTACACTGGGCTACCAGATTTTTGACACTTGTATTGCTTTACGCCGAGCAGCAGAAGGAGCACTCTGGATGTTGTCAGGTGAACAATACATTACACCGAATTATTGCTGTGTCAGTGGGGCCCCACTTGCTGGTATCATTGGGGACTCAGGATCCACAAGATCTATTCTCATGGCTCAGATCTTGGGACTGAAACAATATCCACTGGTAAGACAAATATGGGCCAGTGTTCCTTTCTTTATTACTTTAAAAGGGCATTTTTATACGTCTCAGTATTCCCAAACATATTTAATCTTCTAATACTGTATACCAGTGATCTCCAACCAGTGGCTTGTGAAAAACACGTTGCTCACTAACCCCTTGGTTATTATTTTGATACATACTGTATACCAGTGATCCCCAACCAGTAACTTGTTAGTAGTGATGTAGCGAACTGCCGATTTGATGTTCGCGAACGCCGTTCGCGAACACCGGCAAAAAAGCGAACAGTTCGCGAACAGTTCGCGAACTTCGAACGCTCGATAAAATCGTTCGATCGAACGATCGAAGGATTTTATTCGTACGATCGAACGATTTTCGTTCGAATCGAACGATCGAAGCTATTCGATCGAATGATTTTAATTCAATCGAATGCTTATAATCGTTCGAACGAATGGAAATCGTTCGATTTTAGCGATCGAACGGTCGAATGGTCGAATGGTCGAACGAAATTTTACTTCGAATCGAACGCGAACACCAATTGGCGAACGTCGCGCGACGTTCGCGAACATTCGGCGGACGCGAACAGTCGAAGTTCGCGCGAACTAGTTCGCCGGCGAACAGTTCGCTACATCCCTACTTGTTAGCAGCATGTTGCTCACCGGCCCTTGGTTCCCATTGACCTCAAAGGTTGCTCACCGGCCCTTGGTTCCCGTTGACCTCAAAGCAGGTGCTTATTTTTGAATTCCAGGCTTGGAGGCAGTTTTGGTTGTATAAAACCAGATGTACTGCCCAACAGAGCCTCCTTTATTCTGCCTTTCCACATAGGGCTACCAAACTACAGTCCTTATTTGGCACCACAGGAACATTTTTCATGCTTGTGTTGCTTCTCAACTCTTTTTACAATTGAGTGGGGCTCATGGTTAAAAAAGGTTGGGGACCTCTGTTGTATTCTCTACATTAAAAGTCCAAGTAAACTTTGGAGAAGCCGCACACCACACACTCCCAAGGGTTCTTATCCTGGTGCCCAGTGATAGAGGAATCGGCCGCCTCACAACAAGGGTAAGAAAAATTTCACCGGCAGTGCCGGTGGTATTCTCTACATTACACATATTTCAGTCCTTATTGCTTATTGTGGCCCACTTTTTACTACTTCTAATCTCATTAATATTGCCTTAACCATGGCAATACCATGCGCACAATGCCCTGAAGGACTATTTGTCAATGAACAGACCATAACTATTTCTTTGTGAAATTTCTAGATGAAAGTGCATTTCTGGTCTAATAACTTTAGACTAAAGGTCAGGTTTATGCTTTACCCTCCAAAGACGATGCCTGTACCATGCCAAGGTATCAGTATTGTATCAAGTTAAGCTTCCAGCAATCATGTCAGAAGAATCATCCATCATTGTGTGAAGAATAATTTGATTATGAGCAAAACACAGATAGAATGTTTTGTGCTCAGGTTTAAAATAAGTTTTTTAAATAAGTTTTCTCCTGTTATTTTCAAATAAATGTATTGCTGATTGTATTATATTTCTCTCTTTTATTGTCACCTTATAGATCAGTTATTTTGCAAGTAACCCTCTTCTTGGTGATCGGAACATGTTTCCATCTTTTTTCCGCACCATACCAAGTGATGAGTTTCAAATGAGAGGCTTGGCACATCTCGTATCTTTTTTCGGTTGGTCTTGGGTTGGTCTGTTGGCCAGTGATGATGACTATGGTCAATATGGAATCCAGATGGCCAAACAGGAGATTATAAATTCTGGAGCTTGCATTGCTTTTACTCAAAACATTTTGACGGGTCAGCCAAACAGGAATGCTCCACATATTGTCCAAGTCATTAAAGAATCAACTGCAAAAGTTGTCATCGTAATTGCATCTGATTCTGACTTTCTTATTGTGATGGAAGAACTGTTGAGGCAAAATGTGACTGGAAAAATCTGGGTAGGCAGTGAAGCTTGGGTGACTTCTTCTCTACTCTCTGATAAACAATTCCTTGATGTTTTGGCAGGTACCATTGGTTTTGCCATCCATGGTGGGAAAATGCCAAATTTTAATAATTATCTCAACAATCTCCAACCATCAAAATATCTTTATGATTCCTTCATGAAGGAACTCTGGGAGAAAACATTTTCATGTACGTGGATCAGTCAGGAGAGCAGAGATATACTGATGGCCAATACCACAATCCAAGCATGTACTGGCAACGAGACACACAAGGACATTCTAACTGAAGACATTTACAGGGTGTCTCTAAATGTATATGTTGCTGTGTATGCAATTGCATGGGCACTGCAAAGTTTTCTTCATTGTATACCTGGAAAAGGACCATTCCAACATGGAGCCTGTGCCAATATTTCCTCATTTCACCCTTGGCAAGTAAGTGGGTATTTATATAGTGAATAAAGTACCCCCTTTTGTAAAATATAGGGATATTATAAGTTACCGAGGAGTTTCATGACCATATAAAAACACGAGGCCGAAGGGTTACTTTATTTATTATAATACACACATTTCAATGAGTCATGTAACAGAAATGACATCAGAACTCACCGTTTATAACTGATGACATCAGAACTCACCGTTTATAAGGATATAATTTACAGGATATTCATGGCTTTTGTGTATTATATTAAAATATAAACTCATTGTAAATCACTTTACTTTAAAAATTGAAAACAATTTACTGTCTTTCTTTGTTTGTTTTGCAGCTACTCGGTTATATTAAAAATGTCCATTTTCAGACCAAAGATGGAAGGCACATTTTTTTTGATGCAAATGGAAATCCTCCAGCTCTTTATGACATTGTAAACTGGCATGTGAGTGCAAAGGGCACCTTGGAGCAAGTTGTAGTTGGAAGCTACGACTTAAATGCTGCAGATGGGAAGATACTGAAAGTAGACAGATCTGCTATAACATGGTCTAATAATATTACTCAGGTAAGGCAAGATATATGTGCATCTAATTGCTACGGTAAAAATTAACAATCAATAAAGAGGAATAACCTGTACTATTAAGCAATACACATTCATGGACCTTTCTTCTACTGGTTATTTGCTACCAGTTTGGTTTCAGTTGAGAGAACTGAAAATGAATATTGTATCACAGAATGGCCTGTATGGACAAGAGAGAAGATTATCTGAGTCACCAGTAGTGAGTAGGAACTCTCCAGTTGTCCTATAGTTTTACTCTTTGTATTGTTGAGAGATATACAATACCAAGATCCTTTCATGTTATCTTCACACCATCTTTAGCTTTATCTTCTGTTTCATCCTGTTTCTCAAAATCTCAGGCAAGGTCCCTGGAACATCAAATCCATATAATAGTTGTATATATATATAGAAACATATTATCTTCAATAAGTTATTGTTTTTTTCCCCAAGGTTCCTATTTCCAAGTGCAGCCCAAATTGTACATCTGGATTTAGGAAGGTTATAGTACCTGGAAAACCTCATTGCTGCTATGAGTGTACTCCATGTCCTCAAGGACAGATTTCAAACCAAACAGGCAAGTAAAAGAAAATTTGAATTCTTAAGTTATTAAGGCACCTTATATACAGGGCCTTATCCAAAACCATTCTCTATAGCTACACAACATGCTGCAAGCCAGGGAGATGTAAAAGGAACATGTTTATTAGATATATGGTAAATAAAAAGGAAGATGTTGCAATAATCTAACCAAGGCAACAAAAATATTTTTCAATAACAAATTCATAGAAACTCATAGATCATCTTTCTTCACAAAGCGTTTTAAAATGCTTGATCTTGCATATCTTCTATACAAATCAATGTGATAATCCCATGGACTGGGAAAAATTAGAACAAGAAAAGAATTACTTTAGTAACACAATAGAGGTAACAGAGGGCAGAGGGACATATGTTTGAAAATCTATGTTGTGTATAAAAAAATAAGGTATTTTATTATTGTTCTGTAGATTCTTTAGAATGTCATCCATGCTCCTGGGACCATTGGCCAAATCTACAACAGGACAGATGCATGCCAAGAACAACAGAATTTTTTGCCTATGAAGAACCTTTGGGTTATAGCTTTTCAGCTGCATCAATCCTTTCCTCCCTGATTCCACTAGTTATGTTTGGAATTTTTTTTCACTATAAGAAAACACCAATTGTCCGAGCCAACAACTATTTTCTAAGCTGTCTTCTCCTGTTTTCCCTGTTCCTCTGTTTCCTTTGTTCTTTAATTTTTATTGGTTACCCACAACCTGAAAAGTGTCTTCTGCGCCAGGTGGCATTTGGGATGTTTTTTGCCCTTTGTATCTCCTGTGTTCTGGCCAAAACCATCACTGTTATTATTGCCTTTAATGCAACTAAGCCAGGCAGCAGTCTGAAAAAATGGATAGGGGTAAAGCTGTCTTTGTGTGTCATTGTGCTTTGTGTCTCCATTCAATTGTTTGTTTGTGTGATGTGGTTGACCTTCTCTCCACCATTTTCCGAATTTGACACTGAAACAAAACCTGGAATTGTCATTGTTTATTGCAATGAAGGGTCTGCCATTGCTTTCTGGTGCATGCTGGGATATCTTGGACTCTTGGCCATTATCAGTTTCATTGTTGCCTTCTTGGCCAGACGTCTCCCTGACAGTTTCAATGAAGCCAAATTTATCACATTCAGTATGTTGGCTTTCCTCAGTGTCTGGGTGTCCTTTATCCCAGCCTATCTCAGTGCACGGGGCATGTATACTGTGGCAATGGAAGTGTTTGCCATCCTGTCTTCCAGCTGGGCTTTGGTGATCTGTATCTTTGTGCCAGAATGTTTTATTATATTGTTCAGAACCAATATGAACTCCAGAGAACATCTCATGGGCAAAGGGAGAGGCCAAAGATAATTGTGAGCTCCTGTGAGCAGGGTAATCTGATCCTATTTGTATTGTGCAACCCCTGTTAAGTTATTGTAAGAACCCTGTTTGTTATAAATGAATGTAAAGATCTACATAATATTCTTGTGATATATAAATAAAAAATAATAAAAGTAAAAATTGGGTGTTCAAATAGACAAAAAGCTAAAAGATCTTTGTTTTCATGAACTTTATTTCTTGTAACTTTAGAGTGTGAGCTTTTTCAGGAACCCTTTCCTCATGTTATAGTACCATCCTACTTTATTTTCCCTATTTGTATTTATATAATGGAATATTAAGGAATGAACGTGTAACTCGTGTCTCTTTGCTTTGTATTTGAGATTTTCTGAAGGTATAACTTCTTGCAATTTATTAAAAATAATACTTATTTCCTACAAAAGGCTATAGTGTGTCATGAGCACCGGTTGGTGCGTCCTCCGGAGGTGACGGCGAAGGCAATATGGTGGCGCCCATACAGCACACGTGGGTGCGGCAACGCTGGCGTGGTGACGCTGGCGTGATGATGCCACTATTGGCACCAAGTTATGTAATAAAAAAGGGCCCAGAACACTGAAACCCTGCCCAATTATAGGTTCCATTTGCTGTGAGTACCTGGGTGTTATATATTCCTGATTCCTTGAACTTGACCTTGCCTGAACTTTGACCCTGTTTTGTATGCTGCCTGCCTTTTGATATCTGCCTGGATTTTGGATTACGCTTTATTCTTGAACCTTGCCTGTAAAGCTTCCTCCTTGGTCCGGACTCCTCCCGCTGGGAGCTGCTAGACCCCCTGACATTGTGGTATTAATTTACAGAAAATAAGAAAGGAGTATTGCTTAGTGTTCAGTGGTGGGCCAGAAAACAGACGGTGTAAAAAAACCACCAAGCATCGAATAACCAGGAGCTGAATTTGCTTTAAGCCAGTACATTTATTTGATATAATAAATTCAGCACGATGGAATGGTGGATCGGTGGTTAGTTCTGCTGCCTTGTGGCTCTAACCCAAGGACCCCAAGTGCATCCGTCTATCACGCTCAGGTCGCTGTCTTGTCATATGCGCAAGCCGCAGCGTAATTCAGATATTTAGGGCCATGGGCAATAACACTCTGCCCAACGTAGGTTCTGGTGCTTAGTTTCTGGGTGTGATTTGGAACTGATTTTCATGTGTGACCTCTTGCCTGCTTCTAACTCTGATATTTGCTGCCTGCCCTGACCTTTTTGCCTGTCCCTGACTACGATTATGGTCAGTAAATACTGTAGTCCCATTTAATAGCCAAAAGCTTCTGAATTTCGACCTGGGAAAGTTCTTTCTCAACAGCATCCTGTAAATGGCAGGGTTCATCCTTGCGCCTTTTTCTCTAAAAAAAATTCTCCATATGAATTTAATTATGATATTGGTAACAGGGAGCTATTTGCTATTAAATTGGCTTTTGAGGAATGGAGAAACCTTCTGGAAGGGGCTAAACATGTAATTACAGGATTTACTGACCATAATCATAGTCAGGGAAAAAGGTCAGGACAGGCAACAAATATCAGAAGTCGACAAGAGGTCTCACATGGAAATCAGATCCACATCACACCCAGGGACTAAGCAAACAGAACCTACGTTGGGCAGATGATGTCATGACGCCGCTGCATCAGTGGACGCACACACTTGGGTCCTGTGGGTGTTCCCGCTGCCTTCTCAATAGATGCTTGGGTTTTTAGTTCGGTGACAAAATGTGTACTATCTCCAAGGTGTTTGTGCACATTCTCCTTGTCTGTGTCTCAGATTCCTTCCACACTCCAAAAACCCTTTTTAATTGTCTTCTTATGAAAGTGACTCCAGTGTGTTGTGTGTCAGAGCTTGATGTGAATGATGATCTCTGTAAAGAAATTGCAGATTTAAGACCCCTGACTTGGATGGATTCTGCTTGGTCTTGGTCACTAATACCCTGGATGTGAGGGCAGAGCCACCTGCTTGGCTGTAAGAACAGTTCTTTATTTTCTGTGCTGTGGAGCAATATCTCTATGCTCTCCCACTGCTAACTTCCTTTTTAAAGTCTATAAAAATTCTGTGATTCCTTTGATCAAGGTTCTAACTCTTTGTGAGTTCACAATCCACAGCACTTGTGTCAAATAAACGTTGTCTTTTACCTCAAGTGGTCTCCAGTTCCTGAAACTCCACGACATTTCCTTTACATCAGTGATCCCCAACCAGTAGCTCATGAGTAACATGTTGCTCCCCAACCCCTTGGATGCTACTACCAGTGGTTGCAAAGCAGGAGCTTATTTCTCAATTCCAGGCTTGGAGGCAAGTTTTGGTTGCATAAAAACCAGATGTACTGCCAAACAGAACCTCCTGTAGGCTACCAGTCCACATAGGGGCTACCAATAGCCAATCACATCTCTTATTTGGCACCACCCAGGAACATTTTTCATGCTTGTGTTGCTCCCCAACTATTTTTACATCTGAATGCTCACTGGTGAAAAAGGTTGGGGATCCCTGCTTTACGATCTGTAGTATTAAGCGGACATAAAGTATGTACAGTAATTGTTCGTTATGATTTCTTTTTTTTGAATGTTTTATTTTCCCTTCATTTTAACATACTCAAATCCGAATGAAGTCACATAGGTTTGTCCTTAAGGAGTGAATAAATAGAGCACAGTAACAGTTTATATACTAGGAGTGATGTGGGGATACATTTTATTTAGACTCCCTAGACTAGCAATTAAATAATGTGATATTATTTACATTTCTTAGACTATCCATTAAATGATGTGATTTTATTTGTACTTATGGATTTAGCCATGCTTTATTTATGTAATTGCTCCTGCACATTTGTGTCCTAGCAATGTATAAAGTTGGCACAAAAAGGCATCTCAATGTATGTTACAATGTCTGTGGTAGTGCCTATGTGTAACACAGAATTTCTCATTAGAATTAATCTGCTAAAGCAGGCTAATGTGCCATAGAATTAGTTGGTTCCTTCTATCTACAGAATGTATTCTGTGCACTCTGACTATAGATATGTGGAGCAGTTCTGACTTAAAACTGGATTACAGCCAGTGTCAGACTGGGGTACCTGGGGTCCACCAGAGAATTTGATCTGAAGGGCCCCTGGAATGAAATATTACTCACAAAGCCCATAATGGAAACATGCCAAAAAAGAAGGAATCATAGCACGTGTTTTACTTCATACCAACAAGCCATAATAAATATGGTCTTTATTTCCCTGATAATGTCAGGGACATCTCCTATTGACTTATTTATGACCTTGACGGTTTGAGATGGCGGATTTTCAGAATCAGACTTTTTGCAGCTTCAGGGTATAATAAATCTCTAAAAAAAATGTCCTCTAAAAAATGAGGTTCAATGTTGATAAATGCAGGTTATGCACTTTGGCAAAAATAATATAAATGCAAGTTATACACTAAATGGCAGTGTGTTGGGAGTTTCCTTAAATGAGAAGGTTCTAGGAGTCTTTGTAGATAACACGTTGTCTAATTCTGGGCAGTGTCATTCTGTGGCTACTAAAGCAAATAAAGTTCTGTCTTGCATAAAAAAGGCATTAACTCAAGGGATGAAAACATAATTATGTCTCTTTATAGGTCCCTGGTGAGGCCTCATCTGGAGTATGGGGGCAGTTTTGGACTCCAGTCCTTAAGAGGGATATAAATGAGCTGGAGAGAGTGCAGAGACTAAGTGCAACTAAATTGGTTAGAGGGACGGAAGACTTGCATTATGAGGGTAGACTGTCAAGGTTGAGGTTGTTTTCTCTGGAAAAAAGGCGCTTGTGAGGGGACATGATTAGACTTTACAAGTACATTTGAGGACATTATAGACAAATAGCAGGGGACCTATTTACCCATAAAGTGGATCACCGTACCAGAGGCCTCCCCTTTAGACTAGAAGAAAAGAAGTTTCATTTGAAGCAACGTAGGGGGTTCATCACAGTCAGGACAGTGAGGTTGGGGAATGCACTGCCGGGTGATGTTGTGATGCTGATTCAGTTAATGACTATAAGAGGGACTTGGATGATTTTTTGGACGGACATAATATCAAAGGCTATTGTGATACTAAACTCTATAGTTAGTATAGATATGGGTATATAGAATTTAATTAAAAGTAGAGAGGGGTGTATGTATGGATGCTGGGTTTTCATTTGGAGGGGTTGAACTTGATGGACTTTGTCTTTTTTCAACCCAATTTAAAGGGGTGGTTCACCTTCAGAATAAAGTTAGTCAATAAATTCATGGGCATATATTATTCATTTTACTAATATACATTAATTTGCAAAAATGAACCATTACATAGTTAACTAACCCGAAAGACTAGACTCCACTGCACTAAATCTTCTCATACTGTCTCTTTCAGAAGGGTTCGCCGACACCACTCCACAGTCCTCCCCCCTCCCTTCAGTAAAATTACATCATCGCTACTGTGGGCTACAGCTGCTTCAATCACTTTGTGCGTAGACTCCTGCACATCGTAAGGTCTCCACTCAAAAATGCTGGGGAGGGAGGGAAAGTCAAAGCCCCCTACCCCAATTTTTAGACCAGTGCATCCCATGGCCTTTAATATTTAAGCCACGGCATTCCTTCTCCCCTCCTTCCCACTTTGCAAAAAAAAAAAAAAAAAAAAAGAGACGTTTTTATCAAAGCTTTTCTTCCCTGACTAATCACATGACATGGCTTTTGCAAGCCCGGCTCATTCGTTCAGACAGAGAGCAGCTGGTAGTTTTCTGCTCAGTCACAGATCTGCTCCCCGGTGCACTAGCAGAGCAAGTTGTTGTCCCAGCACGGAAGCATTAACTGAGTGGGAAGAGACGGCTGACAGTAGTCCGCTGCATATGCGGGTAATGGACCCTTGTTAATACCGGTGGTTGTTTGGGAGAATGGGTACTGGATGTATTAGTTTATTAAGCTAATTAGCGATGGCTTTTTGCACAGACTCTTATTTCTATCCAGCCTTACAATTCGGGGCCTGTATGGATAGCCTATGTTTATAATGTGCCTTTTTGCGCTATAGAGAGTCGTTTCTTCTGCTAGCCAATCAGAGGCTAGTATGGGAAAATCTCTGACACTCCCACATGACTCTGCCCCCTTTAAAACTTTCTCCTAAGCCTGTGTGAGATCAGCAGCTTTTTGAGTGAGTTTTAAACTGTTCAGTTGGCAAAATAGGTACACAATTATTGCAAAAAATACATAATCATGCTTAAGGGACTATAATCTTTTGTTTTTTGGGTAGCAGTGAAGAAAGGTGAACAACCCCTTTAACTATGTAACTATGTAACTATGTCCCTCTAAAAATTAAAGTTTTTGCCCAAAAACCTTGACCAGGAAAAAACTGAGCTTTAGTTTACCCAAATGGAGCTTCAGGCAGCACATAATTCTTCTTTATTGTACAGTACACATATCATTTGGTTCTTTAATACCAGAATAAAGAATACTACCAGACTGTACAGGCCTTAATATTTGCTGTAGAGAAGATAAATGCAGATTCTGAACTTCACATAGGGCTTCAAAATTATTGATAAATGCACTACATTAAGACAAGCAGTAGAGGGGGCCCTATTTGGCTGGAGATCAATAAATAACCTCATATTATCATTTTAATAAACGGGGACCCCTTGCTGGTATTTTTGGTGACACCAGCTCTACACATTATATTCTTATGGCCCAGATCTTAAGATTGCATAGATACCCACAGGTAATACCAAGCAAATCTCCCTTTCCACATATTACACAATATGGTAGTCCATTTAAAGATGTATATTAATTCTTTAACAAATTGCAAATCAGTCAAGCAGCCCCATTCTCAGCAAGTTCTGTGGTTTTGCAATCTTTTTGGCAAAAGAATCCCCTCATCACTAGCTACTAACTGAGTAGAGTAATGGCAGCACTCATTTTACTATAGTCTTACACCTACAAATGCAATGTCTGGAGGTTTGGATTACTGACCATGCAACAGTGAAAGTCCATTACCTATAGACTTTTTGGTCATGGTGTGGTCTTCATATTATAGGAGGAGATACAGAAAAGCTGTGGCCTGAGAATAGTTGTTTTATTAAAAGTATAAACTTCAAGCTAAGTCAATTACACATACAACTGAGATTTTATCCAAAGCAAGGGGACATTTTTAAAATTTTAAAAGCGTTGCTATTATTCATTATTCATAGATTTAAGGTAGTTTAAATGTGCTTTATTTCATTCCTGGGTAAATATTAGATGCCTTGCTCAGCTGAATTGTTATAATAGTTTGATTAGTATGAAGGTTGGCTGTTTAACATGTGCCTGTAACATGTTTTGTTTTATTTCAAAAAGCCATATAGATCCATATTTTCTTTTGGGACCAATAGCAATGTTGACTTGAGAGGCAGATTTCCTTTACTAATTCAAAGTCCCAGAATAGTTAGGATAATCATTGTTATGATGTGTATATCCCCTTAGGCCTGTCAGTCTGTCTGTAATGTATAAAAAATATCTCACAACCACATTTAAACTACAACTGAGAAAATATCTGCAATGCAACAACAGAGCATTACCGGCTTTATTTCAAACATGATTGCTGGTAATAGGCAAGTTTTCCAAAGAATGACTCTCTCTGCAGCATGGATATTATTATCATTAGCCATAGAAGAGGGTACAAAATTTGGTTGCAGCCTACCCAGTGAGTCCAATACTAAGTTGCTTAGCCATTCAGGAGATATTGTTATAGGGGGAACATTTCCAGTACATTTGAGCATAATTAATAATGACCTCAATTTCAGTAGAAGACCACCGGAGATGCATTGCCAGAAGTAAGTAACCTTGTAATGTTGGTCTGTTGGTGATCTCTGCTGACCTAGAAGACCACTAGAGATGTCGCGAACTGTTCGCCGGCGAACTTGTTCGCGCGAACATCGGGTGTTCGCGCTCGCCGGAAGTTCGCGAACGTCGCGCGACGTTCGCCATTTTGGGTTCGCCATTGTTGGCGCTTTTTTTTGCCCTCTCACCCCAGACCAGCAGGTACATGGCAGCCAATCAGGAAGCTCTCCCTTGGACCACTCCCCTTCCCTATAAAAACCGAAGCCCTGCAGCTTTTTTTCACTCTGCCTGTGTGTGCTGAAGAGATAGTGTAGGGAGAGAGCTGCTGCCTGTTAGTGATTTCAGGGACAGTTGAAAGTTTGCTGGCTAGTAATCGTTTTGATACTGCTCTGTTATTGGAGGGACAGAAGTCTGCAGGGGTTTGAGGGACATTTAAGCTTAGGTAGCTTTGCTGGCTAGTAATCTACCTTCTACTGCAGTGCTCTGTATGTAGCTGCAGTGGGCAGCTGTCCTGCTTCTGATCTCATCTGCTGACTGCTGCAATAACAGTAGTCCTTGTAAGGACTGCTTTTATTTATTTTTTTGTTCCAATACAGAGCAGTATCAAGCAGATTACTAGCCAGCAAACTTACTATCATCTGTCCCTGAAATCACTAACAGCTCTCCCCCTACACTATCTCTTCCAAGCACACACAGGCAGATTTTTCAGATACATTTTTGCCCTTGATCCCCCTCTGGCATGCCACTGTCCAGGTCGTTGCACCCTTTAAACAACTTTAAAATCATTTTTCTGGCCAGAAATGTCTTTTGTAGATGTTAAAGTTCGCCTTCCCATTGAAGTCTATGGGGTTCGCGAACCGTTCGCGAACCGCTCGCAATTTTGCGCAAGTTCGCGAATATGTTCGCGAACTTTTTTTCCGACGTTCGCTACATCCCTAAAGACCACCAAAAAAAAAAAGATCAAATACTAAGACGTTGGACTTGGAGCAGTTTTGTTAGGCTCATGTTCAGTTGTATATTTCACTTTTAAGCAAACCAGCAAAATTGTTCAATTTACCTTTATATATTTTGGTTCCACATATGCAAAACATCTCACAAGTCATCTGTGAAGGGTCTCATTCATCCAGGTCATGGTATATCTAGAGTTATATGTAAAATCAGCTGGGCTTGCTGTTTTTTCTTCTCTTGAAGACATTTCACTAGACATCAGACTGACTTTCTCAATTCAGAAATCTCAGTTTAGAATTGAGAAAGCCAGTTGAACGATTTGCAAAAGTCCAGTTGACTTGACTTATTACTATAGATTCATAACATTCAAGCAGGCAATTTCTTGTATTTAATCAAATTATTTGTTTTTTTATAATTTGTCTAATTACACTAATCTAATATTAAATATTACCAGATCAGGTGAAAAATTAGGAACTCTTCTAGAAAAATGTAGTTAGAAAAACTATAATGCACACAGTTCACCCTAGCTAATTGTATTTATTAGTAATGTTCCTGATTATTGAAACAATGAACCAGATTTAATTCAGTGAGAAAAAGTTATCTCATGGTTTAACATGTGAAAACTCATGGACAAGATTCAATTAAAGGAGAAAAAAAACTTTTCTCCTAATTCAGTTCCAGTTTTTTTCCCATAGAATAGAAATACTGTAGAATTTTGTCCATAAGTTTTCACATTATAAACCTTTTGCACTGAATTGAATCTGGCCCAGTGTTGTAAACTTACTTGGGCATGTATTAAAATAAAAAACATTCCTATTTTTGTCCTATTTGGACAATTTGTAAATACATTAAGCAATATCTCTATGTCAAAATCAAAGGGACCATATAAAGCCACATATTGGGCTCAACTGAACTCTTATTTTTACATTCTTTTCTTTTTAAAATTTCCACTGAAATTAATGAAAGTGTCATAGATATGATACAAAATCAGCATGGATATTTTTATACCATGTCATGACTTATCAGGAACATTGCGATATGTGGTATTGTTGAAATTATTTATCCTTCCACAGGAGACAATGAGAAATGGAAGGTAAAAATATTATCATTTTATAATATAAATAGGGAGACTTAGAAAAAACTCTACAAATGTCTACAAGGAAAAAAAAAACACTTTTATTTTCCTAAACAAATTGGTAAGAAAAATTGGGGAATTTTATTATGGTTACAGAATTTACCTATTGTATGATGAGTTAATATCCATCATAAACATGTTTAAGACTACTCAGAATGTCAAGTTGCTTTATACCTAACCCTACTACATACTTTATGAATTAAATACTAACACTAAAATATAGATATAACAAATTTTATTTTACTTGTCTTATGCCATCTTATTCTAATTACAAGCAAGAATGTAATTTAGCAAATTCAATTAAAAAGAATGATCTAGGATAGTGATAGTGGGAGATCAATAAAGATCTTTTATGATCATCTTAATGGGATAAACTTGATTGATGCTTCTCAACTATGTCATATACGGAATCCATTTTTTCTTGTGTAGCTCTTTCAGAATCCCCAATAGCCAATTGATGCTGGTGATTGCAAAGTAATATTAACAGATTTATGAAACAGAGTTTTTAGAGATAAGTTGTCCTTGTATTTGTGACTTGGCTATTGACATACTAACTCAGTAAAAACAATATTTTCAGTGGATTTCAAGACTACGCAGCTGCCCAGCCCCATTAGCCTTATACCTCTCAAACAATTCAACATAGACATATCTACCTAGTCTAGCTGTTATTTTTGGTATTCCCATGCTGGAGCCTATTTCATTCCAGTCTTTGAACTCAAATCCACCTCCAATCCTAGACCACTTACCTTCTTTATATGCTCTCTTGGAAAAGGTAACATTTAAAAAATATGTTTTTTTCTCTATTTTAATCCTCTACCAGGATTGCTACAGAATATTACCAGAGCATGCATGCCTTGATATTTGCAGTGGAGGAGATAAATGGAGATCATGAACTCCTTCCTAACATTACATTGGGTTTCCAGATTTTTGACAAATGTACTACCCTAAGGAGGTCAGCAAAAGGAGTTCTTTTGATGCTCTCAGGTGGAAAACAAATGACCCCAAATTATCACTGTTACAGAGAGGCACCTCTTGCTGGTATTGTTGGTGATTCTGGTTCCACACATTCCATTCTTATGGCTGAAATATTGGGACTGTACAGATATCCACAGGTAAGATCAATATACTAAACTGAAAAAGTAATTCTGCACTTGTTGACATACAGATGAAGCCACTTGGATTTGTGAGTTAAATGCGTCATGACTCAGGGGTAATTGAAGAAACTGTGTTATCTTAAGTCATCTTAACTCATTTAATGCATTTAACCTTTTCATTAGCATACCAAAGCTCCATTGTTCACAATGGTGAATGCTTTAATTAGATGGGATGTTGTGACGCAGTTTTCTGTGTTAAATGAGATAAATGGGATATCTGTGTTTAGATATTCTGTGTCAAACAGACAAACCAAAGTGGCTGCATCTGTAGATACATTTTCTGAAACATGCAGTATTATTTAATTGTTGCCTTTATGTTAGTCCCTATAAAATGCTTCTTGCAGATCAGTTATTTGTCAACCAGCCCTGTTCTAAGTGATCGGAACCGGTTTCCCTCTTTCTTCCGTACCATCCCTAGTGATGAAGTTCAAATGAGAGGTCTAGCTCAGCTGGTGTCTTATTTTGATTGGTCTTGGGTTGGCTTCTTAGCTGATGATGATGACTATGGACAATTTGGACTGCAGATGGCAAAACAGGAAATAATTCGCGCTGGAGCTTGTGTTGCTTTTTCTGAGAATATCTTGATTGGTCAACCCAACAGAAATGCCCCACAGCTTGCCAAGGTTATAAGTGAGTCATCTGCAAAAGTTGTGGTTGTGATAGCTTCTGATCATAACTTTGTGATTGTGGTGGAAGAGTTATTGAAGGAGAATGTGACAGATAAAATTTGGGTTGCCAGTGAAGGTTGGGTGACATCTGCTCTACTCTCTGAAGAAAAGTTCCAAGTGGTTTTGGTGGGCACCATTGGTTTTGCTATTCATGGTGCAAAAATGCCAGAATTTACTAAATATTTCCAAAGACTCCATCCATTAAAATATTTTCATGACCCATTCATAGAAGAATTTTGGGAGCAAACATTCTCATGTACATTACTCAATCAAAACAATTTATTTCAACCAAACACCAATTCTACAATCCAGGCATGTACAGGAAATGAAAAGCTTGAAAGTTTGTTAACTGAAAACTATCATAGAATTCCTTTAAATGTATACACGGCTGTTTACTCAATTGCATGGGCCCTACAAGGTTTGCTTAATTGTGTTCAAAGAACTGAACCATTTCATTATGGTGGCTGCTCCAGCATCTTTTCATTTCATCCTTGGCAAGTAAGAGATTCCTGCAGTAGTTACTTTGTTTTATTTAATATATACACTATATACCGACTGCAATCACATATATTTTTCATTTTAGCTTCTTTATTACATTCAGAATCTAAACGTTAAGACTAGACTTGGGAACCAAATTGTTTTTGATGACAAAGGGAACCCTCCAGCCATCTATGATATTGTAAACTGGCATGTGAGTACCAATGGCACTTTGGAACAGGTTGTTGTTGGAAGTTATGACTTGAGTGCCTCTGATGGAAATACCTTGAAAATAAGCTCTCCCGATATTACTTGGATCAACAGCAAAACTCAGGTACTGTATGTAATTTTCAAGACATAATATGATACTGATAGAGGGAACATCCTAGTTGTAATGAAAGATAAATAAATAAAGCTTGCAGGCTTTTTTGCAATTGGTTGATTCAACATCAAAGAGGGGGAGAAGTAAGGTATAGAAATTCCTAGAGAACTAAAACAAAGATGAAGGGTAGAGATGCTGTATGCTATTTTTGTTTTTTTTAGCAGCCAAGGGTGACCACATACCTTGAACAGTGATGCTCATGTTAGAAACACAGGCAAGCTAAAGTGATCGTCATCAATACTATGTATGTTACTATGTAAGACGCCTTGGTGTCATTGGCACCAATCCCAACTAACTGCCTTGATGGACTTTGACTTAATCTTTATAGGTTCACAGGTTCCGAAGAGGATTTAAAACTTTTCAGACAGAGTACCTGGAGTGTTGCAGTTACAAAAACACAAAATTGTACATTTATTATAACTTATGCTCATTGTTTTTAAAGAAGCAATTAGAGGGAACATTGCTCTAGGGGAGAAAAATACACCTGGAGAGACTGGTGCCCTCTCCAGGTGTATTCCTCTATAGTGGTTATAGAACCCAAGACCAACACATTATCAAAAGACAGTAAGACCTTTTATGCCTACAGCTATATACTACACAGAGGCCCTGTTGTAAAAATTACTATGTAGATTGGTTGTAGGTGACATGTCAATTCAGGAGGTTTCATAGTTCATTATAGCATAGCCTGCAGGCTAACCAAGTAATCCAGACCTACAAGAAGAGAGAACATCTTACTGATTGATTCAGGAAAAAGTTCCCCTTAATACCTCCTGGTCTGACACCTGAGAAGTATCTGTGATTCCAATGTGAATAATAAGAATACAAGAAACCAAAAACAAGACAAGAATCTTGCAGGAAAAATATCTGTTTGCCAAAATATACCAGTCAGTTAACTGGCCTTTACTATACAGGGGTCTTTATCAGGGATGCACCAAATCCAGGTTTCGGCCATTTTCAGCAGGATTCAGATTCGGCCAGATCTTCGTGTCTGGTCGAACCAAATTTGAATCCTTATTTGCATATGTAAATTAGGGGTGGGAGGGAAATCACGTGACTTTTCATCACAAAACAAGAAAGTTAAAAAAATGTTCAGACGTTTTTCTGTCCTGTCCCTAATTTGCATATGCAAATTTGGATTCATATTCGGTTCGGTATTCGGCTGAATCTTTCACAAAGGATTTGGACAAATCCCAAATAGTGGATTTGGTGCATCCCTAGCCTTTGCTTTACTTTTCTTTGCAGGAAAAATATTTGTATCCAAAAATATACCAGTCAGTAAACTGGCCTTTACTATACAGCAGTCTTTACTATACATAACTGGTATATACCAGTAATAAATAAAGTATTTTTTCTGTATTCCACTTATAAGTTTGAAAATTTAATTAATTTAAAGACTACGAATATCTTCCTGGGGCAGTAGGCTAGTGATAAAGGCAATGGAGGTTGCAACCTGATGTTTTTTTTTTCTTAAATGTAAATGTTGACCTCTTTTTTAAGGTCTTCTTCTTTTTTACTGTAACATTTAAATGTTGATGATTTTATACTTCATTCCATATTTCTATATAAAACTTGTTTGATATCAATAGGTTCCTGTTTCCAAGTGCAGCCCAAGCTGTCCATCTGGATTCAGGCAGATGATAGTACCTGGAAAACCATCCTGTTGCTATGAGTGTGCCCGGTGTCCCCAGGGACAGATTTCAAACCAAACAGGTATTGTAATCATTAGATTTATTTCCTTGGCTGTCACAACACAAAATGTAAATGTACTTTTGTGTTTACAGATGCTGTGAAATGTTATCAATGTTCCTGGGACATGTGGCCCAATCTACAACAAGACAGATGTTTTCCAAGAACTACAGAGTTTCTTTCCTATGAAGAACCTTTGGGTTACAGCTTAGCAGCCACTGCCATATTTTCTTCCCTGTTCCTACTTATTATTTTGGCAGTTTTTATTTATTATAAAAAAACTCCACTTGTTAGAGCCAACAACTATGTCCTTAGTTGTCTTCTCCTGCTTTCCCTGTTCCTCTGTTTCCTGTGCTCTTTAGGGTTCATTGGTTACCCACAACCTGAAAAGTGTCTTCTGCGCCAAATGGCATTTGGGTTGGCTTTTGCCTTCTGCATCTCCTGTGTTCTGGCTAAAACTATCACAGTTATCATTGCATTTAATGCAACTAAGCCTGGCAGCAGATTAAAACAGTGGATAGGGTTTAAGGTGTCCTATTGTGTTATTGTGTTTTGCGTATTTAATCAGTTTTGTATGTGCGTTATGTGGCTGATCCTCTCTCCTCCCTTCCCTGAACTTGACACTAACACCAAACCAGGAATTATTATTGTTTACTGCAATGAAGGGTCAACCCCTGCTTTCTGGTGCATGCTGGGATACCTTGGCCTATTGGCAACCATCAGTTTCATTGTTGCCTTCTTGGCCAGACGACTCCCTGACAGTTTCAATGAAGCCAAATTTATCACATTCAGTATGTTGGCTTTCCTCAGTGTCTGGGTGTCCTTTATCCCAGCCTATCTCAGTGCACGGGGCATGTATACTGTGGCAATGGAGGTCTTTGCCATTCTGTCTTCCACGTGGGCTGTGGTGATCTGCATCTTTATGCCAAAAATGTTTATGGTATTGTTCAGACCCCATCTGAATTCCAGAGAACATATTATAAGGAATTAAAGAGATACAAATAACAATATTAAGTACTATTCAATGGACACTACGTTGGCTTTCTACTTGGCTTTCTACAGCTATTGCATTATTACTCATTGGTTATATAATAATTGTATCCTGAGAAATCCACTTGGAGTCCAGTGTGTAATCTTAGAAATGAATTTTAGATGTAATTGTATTTTTGTATTTAATTATTTATATTAATCATATATAAATACATATTGAGGATCATTTTGAGTGATTGTTGTTGGACTGTTGGACTGTTGACCTTTTTTTCACACCCCAAATAAGAACTATATGCCTGCCCTGCAGACTTGAATACGTTAATCAGAAATCCACTTTATAAAGCAATCCATTAAAAATGATATTTTAAATACGCCATTTACACTTTCTAACTCACTCCTAAGCATCTTCTTTGCTCTGTTTCTCCGCACACACTGCCTGGTAAATTTTTATTATAATAGTGTCTTTCACAATGATGCTCATTTTCATCTTCTTTCTCTAATGCTGGTCTCTTGCACTCTTAAGCTGGCCATAGATATTGAGATTTTTAAAAGATCCGATCCTCACCGTGAGACCACAATTTTCTCGGAATGATCGTACAATCGTACGAATTGACCATCAACTAAAAAGACCAATTTGCCATGAAAACAAAGGGGAGCTGCCTGCTTGGCCCTGCAAACATAGATACATTGCACTGGGACCGACAAAGATTTTTTAACCTGGCCAATCAATTTCCCGACAGATGTCGGCCAAAAAATCGTAAGATGTACGATCGTTCAAATCCCACTAACCGCACAATAATTTCAAAGGTTTGCTTGGACTTCACAAAAAATCGGTCGTTCGGCAAGAAGAATCCTCACGTCTATGGGGAGCTTTAGGTTCCCTATTATTTCGCTGGAATTAATAATGGATGACCACACTAGGCTTACAAAAGTTTATCTTAAATACCTAGGTTGTCATATTATATCTTGTACAATTTTACCATGAAAAATACTACAAAGGAGTTATTTATGGTAACCACTGCATCAGATATTAGCTTTCCTGTTCTTTAATATCAATATGAGTTAACCTAAATTTAGATGATATTTAGGGGGTTATTTATTAAACTCCAGTCTGGCTTTTTGGTGCTAAACTTGAATTTTTCATTTTTTTTTTAAAAAAAAAAACTAGAATTTTTCTAGATTTATTAAAGCCCAATGCAACCGAATCATCTCAAACCTGCCGAGGTGGTGTATAAGCCAATAGCAGAGGTCCTATCCTATTTTAAAGTGTCTGTAGTTTGTGCTGGAATTAGCCACAAAAATCTTACCTTTTCTGTTTTTTTGCGCAAAAACCTGAAAAATTTGTGGTTTTAAGGGAAAAAGTCTCAATAAAATCAAATGATTTGGGAGAATAAAAAAAATCATACAATTTGGATTTTTGCTCGATTTTTTAGTTTTTTCCAAAACCAATTAAATCAAGCTTTTTTAATAATAAATAAAGTCAAATTGGTTATTATAATTTATTATATATATATATTATTATAATAATAATTAGATACATTTGGATTTTAGTAAATAACCCAACCCAAGTCTCTCTGATATTGCTATATTATTACATATATTACAAAATTTCTCTTGCCAAGAGACTGATGTAGCCTGCCATCTTCTGGTCTTTCTATGGATATCAGGACTATCAAGCACATAAAAAATACTTTTATCAGATAAGCTATTGTTTCTCCTACTCATTGAAACTGACAGAGTATCGACATTGGTTAGCCGGATTGGAATTTTTACTGTTG
The DNA here is from genome assembly GCA_038501925.1 of Xenopus petersii. Taxonomy (NCBI): domain Eukaryota; kingdom Metazoa; phylum Chordata; class Amphibia; order Anura; family Pipidae; genus Xenopus; species Xenopus petersii. The sequence continues at coordinate 152,997,805 of CM076676.1, forward strand.
AGTGCAATGCTCATGTCTACCACTAGGTGGGAGGCATAGGGGCATGTTTAGCAATGCAGGTGACAGGTTATCTGGTTATCTTCCCAATGTTCTGCTGATGGGCTGCTGGGGGTGATATGACTCCAACTTGCAGTGCAGCAGTAAAGAGTTACTGACGTTTATTAGAGCACAAGTCACATGACTGAGAGCAGCTGGGAAACTGACATGTCTTGCCCCATGTCAGATTTCAAAATTAAATATAAAATCTGTTTGTCCTTTTGAAAAACAGATTTGAATTGTTCCCATTACAGAATCCCTTTAAAGAATCTACTTTTACCCATACACAAGTTGCCAGTTGCATAATATTTACTGGCAAAAGTTGCATTGGTGCAAGTATGAGAGAATGTGGGGAAATTACTGGAATAAACATTTTGCTTTGCAATAGTAAATGAGGCCCCATAAGTTTTACTTGTTTTAGCACCTAAATCCTGACTATTCAACATGTTTAGGAAATGAAGTTCTTCATGAATTCGTTTATATTGCATTGATTGTATGCATTTATTTTATTTTATTATTGAGGGGCCCCTCTTTATGAAATATTGAGTTTTTATGGGTTAGGGATTTTAAAAAATTATCTGTCAGATGTATTTTAATATTTTATTATTACATTTACAATAATATGAAAATTACAAAAAAAAAATTTGTACTAGGACTTTTAAATATATAATATTAAAAATTAGTTCCATATACAGTAGTCCTTAAATATATGTAACCCTTATTTTTACAACCAGAACTTTTACTGGTGTAGAGGGTCAGTTACACTGGACACTTTCTTTCAACTGGATACTCACATTGGTGTGTGGAAAAAGGGAGCAGCTTTGCTGAACAACTACTACTCAGCTGCACATCTTTGGACTCCAAAGGTTCTTAAAGGGATACTGTCATGGAAAAACATGTTTTTTCCAAAACACATCAGTTAGTAGTGCTGCTCCAGCAGAATTCTGCACGGAAATTCATTTCTCAAAAGAGCAAATTTTGAAATCTGACATGGGGCTAGATATTTTGTCAGTTTCCCAGCTGCCCCAGTCATGTGACTTGTGCCTACACTTTAGGATGGAATTACTTTCTGGCAGGCTGTTGTTTCTCCTACTCAACGTAACTGATTGTGGGACTTGGCTTTTACTATTGAGTGCTGTTCTTACATCTTCCAGGGAGCTGTTATCTTGTGTTAGGGAGCTGCTATCTCATTACCTTCCCATTGTTCTGTTGTTAGGCTGCTGGGGGGGGGTTGATATCACTCCAACTTGCAGTACAGCAGTAAAGAGTAATTGAAGTTTATCAGATCACAAGTCACATGACTGGAGGCAGCTGGGAAATTGGCAATATGTCTAGCCCCATGTCAAATTTCAAAATTGAATATAACAAAATGTTTGCTCTTTTGAGAAATGGATTTCAGTGCAGAATTCTGCTGGAGCAGCACTATTAACTGATGCATTTTGAAAAAAAAACATGTTTTCCCATGACAGTATCCCTTTAACTATTAACTTGAAGTTTATTAAACACAAAAGAGGAACTTCATTGGCATAAGATTGGATTAATAACCTCAGCAATAAGGCACATTAATGATTAATCAAGAGTCAGCCCCAGTGTACCAAATTGTGCAGTGGTGTTTCAAGGGACTATACTCTACCCTGGGCCCTACCACACTGGAGGCACTATAACTACGCTACTAACTACAAGGGACTAGCCCTTGTATTTACTATAACAGGAGCTAGGCTGTCACTAAATTATCCTCATTCACAGGGTCCCTACCACCCCAACTTGCCTAAGGCTTGGATTACCTGAGGGTTAAATCATGTGGCCTTTCTCCACTTCAGATCCTTACTGAGGCATCTTGCCTCAGGTCCTCTAGCAGCATCCACTCGCTTCTGAAGTGTAAGTCCAAAAAGAAAACCTTGTACTGCCTCCCCTTTATAAAGACTAGGGAATCTTGACACTCCCGGCTAACTACATAACTGCCAGCGGAAAAACTTTTACCTGGAAAGGCGAAACAGGACAGCCCTTCCAAATGTGAAACAGGCCTAGCACTTAGCTGGCTTAATCTTGCCTGAAATTAAGGTGAGCAAACCTTTACTCTGCCTCATATGTAGTCTAGATAATTTCCAAACTGTGAGGCTGGTCCTACTAGCAGGCACAGAGCAGTGACTGGGGGAGAGGTTGAGGTTGAGGGACAGTTAGGAAAAGGTTTGCATGCCTATTTACTGTATAAGGTACATCTGGAAGCCCAGCTTGAAGGTCACTAAAGGTTGAAATCAAAAATGAATAAATGTCCTGTGCTAAATATTGTTAGAATGAAGGCTGACTTACTGAAGCAGGAGTATTTTCTAAAGTCTGTAACCAAGTTATGACATAAAAGGGACCTAGAGTACATATTCTACATCCAATGGGTACTTGATCTTGAAAAATATGATAATTTTGAATGGAGATGGACTTCTTAAATAGGACATCTTTATGCAAAGTAGACACTAAAAAAGTCCATTGACTCCAAAATATTTTGTGTGGAAAAAGCAGCTGCTGCAAATAAAGTTGGCACTGCCATTGACTTCAATGTATTTCACAGATTTTCACCAGGTTTTGCAACTTTTCTATCAAATAGGGGCAGATTCGCTCATCACCACTAGCCAGTTTCCAGCCAGATATGTCCAACCAATTTATAGACAGGTGGGAAAATGTTACCAATTTATTTTTAAATTGTGTTTTTGGTGGGTATGAAGTCAAATCTAAATTTGATTCTATTAAAATTCTTGATACATGAATAGAAGACAAAACAGTTAAGATGGAAATATGCAGAAATGGAGTTCGAATTGTAACTTTCTTGCCTTTGGAGGCAAAATATTTTTTAATTTATTTTTATTTTGGTCAGGGAGCTGATAAATTGCTCTTTAGACTCTCTTCTGAATAAACATATTATTGAATTAAGTTAGACTCCCTGAGCAGTTGTGATTGATATAATTACCATCTGTGATCCCCTAGGCCTATGTCTTACTGCTGCTTATAAATCCAGCTCCAGAATCCCCACTCAGCATTTTGATAATGAGAGTTTCTGTTTGCATCAAGGAAAAACTGGAAGACACACTTTGTTGTATAGTAGAGATGTGCCACAAAACCAATTGGTTCATCATTTTCCTGGCATGGATATTGTTTATTAAAGATTTAGGCGTGGGCACCTCTTTGGACTTCACGTCTGGTTGCAGCTTGACCAGTGACAACATTAGGGGCTATCTGAGCTCCCCAGGAGATATTATCATAGGGGGAAATTTTATGATTCATCTGAGTAGGATCTACAATAACCTGGATTTCACTCATAAACCCCCAGAGCTACAATGTCAGATGTAAGTAACAAAGTCATGTCAATCTCTTGTGCTGATACATACCTTCATTAGAGTTAGCAGAAGAGCAGAACTCTCATCTGTGTAAGTGGTCCTGGTGTTTAATGTAATTTGACTTCAATGGCGTGCCAGGCAGGACAGAACATGTTGGTAAACTCACAACTGTGTCCAAATCATTTTTCTACCACCTACTCTCCTCCAAGGAAGACAAGCAAAATGCTGCATCTACAGTATCTAAGGGGCAGATGTATCAAGAGTCAAATTTTGAGGGGTTAAATCCCTCGAAATTCAACTGGGGAATAGAATCGAATAGCGAATTCGGGTGAATTTACGCACTTGCGAATAGTCGAATGGGCGAATATTCGCCCTGCGAATAGTCGAGCGATCGAATATTGGATTGAAGGATTTTCATTCGATCAAATGATTGATCGAATGCCTTTTTATTCGACCAAATACTTAGAAAAAAAGCCCATGGGACTTTCCCATAGGCTTTAAAAGCAATTCGATAGGTTTAATCTGCAATGTAGGCAGTCGAATGATTTTTAAAAGAGACAGTACTTCGACTATCGAATGGGCGAATAGTCGCAGTGTTTTTTCGCTCGATCTATTCGAATCATTCTCAGGCGAATTTACGCCAATTCGATAGTCGAGGAGCACAAAAAACTCCTCAAAATTTGAGTTTTTTTTCACCCGAGCTTAGTGAATGTGCCCCTATGTGTTTCTTAAACATTTGACCATATCAGAAGCAGGCTCAAGAGCTGCGTGACCTGCTGCTATAGTGTTTTTTTATCTTTAACAGTTTTACATTTTGGTTTTTAATGTTACCTTAGCAACCATGTAGTGGTTTAAATGATAGACTGTGCTGGCAGACAGTTGTACACCATTATGTATGACAAGACAAGAAAGGGCCTAAAATGAAAATGATCTCTGTCCAGGACTGAGAGGTAGTAGATAGATGTAGAGGAAGAGGTGGTCTTCCCTAGAGACATACAGGAAGAGAGACAAGAGTTTGTAAGTACTTTTGTAATTAATTTAAATGCTGAATATTTCTGAGCTGAGCTGGCTGCTAAATAAACAGGCACCTCCTTCACTTACAGTGTTGGGTTTAGCACTGGTTGTTACAAAGGTTTTAATATGGAGTAGATATTGGAAATATTACATTTGATGACTGCATGCAATGAGAAAAACTAAATTGCTCACAACAATCTGCACTTCTACAATAGGTTTGCTACAGAGTATTATCAGTGCATGCGTGCTCTTATTTTTGCTGTAGAGGAGATTAATGCGAATCCTGAACTCCTTCCAAATGTGACTTTGGGCTACCAGATTTTAGACAAATGCACTACTTTGCAGCTAACAACACAAACAGCTCTCTGGATGCTTTCAGGCGGGGAATCAATTACACCCAATTACCACTGTGGCAAAGGAGCACCTCTAGCTGGTATCATTGGTGACTCTGCTTCCACACATTCTATGCTTATGGCCCAGATCTTGGGGCTCTACCGATACCCACAGGTAAGAGCAATATACTAAAACTAAAATATAATAGAAGCCCAGATTTATTAAATTTAGAATACTGAAAGTCAATTCAGACTCAACTTTCCTTTCCTTACAGATCAGTTATTTGTCAACCAACCCACTTCTAAGTGACCGCAATATTTTTCCATCTTTTTTCCGTACTATACCAAGTGATGAATATCAAATGATAGGTCTTGGTCAATTGATATCTCACTTTGGTTGGTCCTGGGTTGGTCTCCTGGCCAATGATGATGATTATGGTCAGTTTGGAATGCAGATGGCAAAACAAGAGATAATTAGTCTTGGCGCATGTGTGGCCTTTTCAGAGAATATATTGATGGGTCAACCCAATAGGAATGCTCCTCACATTGCCCGGGTCATCAAAGAGTCAACTACAAAGGTTGTGGTTGTCATAGCAACGGATCCTAACTTTGTGATTGTGGTAGAAGAGTTGTTGAAGCAGAACGTGACTGGAATCGTGTGGGTTGCCAGTGAAGGTTGGGCAAATTCAGTTGCACTCTCTGAGAAACGATTCAGAACCATTTTGAAGGGAACCATTGGTTTTGCAATACATGGAGGACAAATGCCATTGTTTACAAAGTACCTCAACAGTCTCCATCCATTTAAAGATACTCATGATCCTTTTATAAAGGAACTCTGGGAAGAAACGTTTATTTGTAAATGGCTGGACCATAATCAATTGGCTGATAATACAACGATTAAAGCTTGTACAGGAAACGAGAGGTTAGATACTCTGCTGACTGAAGAATTTCATAGAATACCTCTCCATGTATATGCTGCTGTATATGCAATGGCTTGGGCCCTACACAATTTGCATTATTGTAAACCTGGTGATGGGCCATTCCATCATGGAGCTTGTGCCAACATCTCAAAGTTTCTTCCTTGGCATGTAAGAATTTATTGAAGACCAGTACCATAATGAATGAATGTATTAAACTGTAGTGCATGTTTAAAATCTGTTTCACAAATAGCCACATCGTATTATATGTATATGTTTTTCAACCTTTTTTGCCTGCAAATCACACACTCATGCCCTGGGTCTGTGAGAGATTTCACCCGCCTTTATTGGGTGACTCAATAATTTGCAGTACCCTTCTGACAATTATTAGCCTTCCACTACGGGTTGGGTGTGTATTTATAGCAATGAAGTTTAATTTTGGTGTTTTCATTAACTATAATATTCATCTTCCCCATTTGTTGTTTTTATTTATTTTGTTAGTTTATTTATTAAAGTTGTTTCTACCTTCCAGCTACTGCATTATGTTAAAAATGTGAACTTCAAGACCACAGAAGGAAGCCAAGTTTTTTTTGATGCAAAAGGGAACCCTCCAACCATCTATGATATTGTGAATTGGCGAGAGACTGCCAAGGGCACACTGGAACAGGTGGGAATTGGGACTTACGACTTGAGCACCCCAAATCGGAATGCTATGAAAGTGAATAGCATTGGCATGATATGGGCCAATAATGAAACTCAGGTATGGAAAGTAAATCAATTTAATGCTCTCTTCATTTTATTTTGCTTTACAAAGATTTAAGGGGTCATTAACTAATTACCTTATATTGTACAAACTGTTGGTTTGGATGCAATTTGTTTTGCACTTTGCACTTTACATCCTGATTTTACACAGGTATCTGTTCTGCAAAATGGAGCACATACCTCCATTCTCCCCCTCCAAGAATAAAGTTGTTCCTGTGTTTTGCAGCATTCAAGAGAGATGGACAAGGAAAGGCACAAATGTGCCATCCCCCTTAAACCACTTTTTCTGCCCCTCATGAATACATGTTCCAGAGTACAGAGATCAGCAGAAACTCTTTTAACTGCAGGGCAGGGAGCAAAGTGCAAAAGTATCACCAATTGTTCCTGTTTTTTGCACTTTTCACCTTTCCCTGCAGCTTGTAAATGATACCTATTGTCTAAGAAAATATTTAGAAGCTCAATAAAAAAAAATACTCTCTTGCACTTGAGCTTGAGTATTTTAGCCTTTGTGAAAATAATGACAGTATTGCACAGCACTACTGTACCTATATTATTATTGCATTATTTTAAACCTTTCCCTTCCATCTCCACTCCTTCCTTTTAAACATTCTTTTTGACAAATCTGAACTGTTATACATACAGTACAATATATTTTGGGCTATGAACAGAGACAGCAGTTTTTTTATTATTGTTATTTGTGTTAATCAAGAGATATTGGGCCAGATTTAATTCAGTGCAAGTGCAGTTTTTTCTATAGACCAGTTTTCAAGTGATGAACAGTGAGATTCATTTTTCTGAACTGAGTTGTTTCTCAGATTGAATGTCATCCATGAGTTTTCATGTGATAAATCTTTTTCTCACTGAAGTGAATCTGGCCCAATGTTGGTCTTACTACCCAACTGTATAATCATATGGATTGTTGAGTACAATGATCAAATGTTCAGTATTTTCTCACCACTTCTTATTTCATCCCAATATTTCCATAGGTTCCTATTTCTAAGTGCAGCCCAAGTTGTCAACCAGGACTTAGAAAATTGATTCCACCAGGAAAACCAATATGCTGCTATGAGTGTGTCCCATGTCCCCAAGGACATTTTTCAAACCAAACAGGTACAGTAAACTAAGAAAAGGATTTTGTTGTTATATTTGTTTATATATGACATGCAAATAATATCAGTGTTTCTCTCCAGATGCTGTGGAATGTCATCCATGTTCCTGGGACATGTGGCCCAATCTACAACAAGACAGATGCTTACCAAGAACTACAGAGTTTCTCTCTTTTGAAGAACCACTAGGTTATAGCTTAGCAGTTGCAGTTTTCCTCTCTTCTCTGTCTCCACTTATTGTTTTGGGGGTTTTTATTCATTATAAAAACACTGCAATTGTCCGAGCCAACAACTATTCCCTTAGCTGCCTTCTCCTGCTCTCCCTTTTCCTCTGTTTCCTTTGCTCTTTAGGGTTCATTGGTTACCCACAAACTGAAAAGTGTCTTCTGCGCCAGGTGGCATTTGGGATGGTTTTTGCTCTCTGTATCTCCTGTGTTCTGGCCAAAACTATAACTGTTGTCATTGCATTTAATGCAACCAGACCAGGCAGCAGGTTGAGAAATTGGACTGGAGTAAGGTTGTCTTACTGTGTCATTGTATTTTGTGTCTTTATTCAGTTATGGATTTGCATACTGTGGCTGTTGTTCTTTCCTCCTTTCCACGAACTTGATTCAGACACCAAGCCTGGAGTCATCATAGTTAATTGCAATGAAGGATCACCCACTGCTTTTTGGTGCATGCTGGGATATCTTGGGCTCTTGGCCACCATCAGTTTCATTGTTGCTTTTCTGGCCCGACGACTCCCTGACAGTTTCAATGAAGCCAAATATATCACATTCAGTATGTTGGCTTTCCTTAGCGTTTGGGTGTCTTTTATACCATCTTTTCTCAGTGCGCGGGGCATGTATACTGTGGCAATGGAGGTCTTTGCCATTCTGTCTTCCAGTTGGGCTGTAGTGGGCTGTATCTTTGTGCCAAAATGTTTCATCATATTGTTCAGACCCAACATGAACTCAAGAGATCATCTTATGGGAAAAGGAAGAAATTTAAAGTAAGCACCAGTTTTTTTATAACTTGTCAAAATAAAAATTAATATTCATAATCAACATTGTCTCATCAGCTAAAGAGTAAAGCACGGCCTTTGGACTTCTCAGGAATGATAGAATATTCTAGCATTATTTAAAAAATCAACTGCTCACTTTGTTTGTGTATAGTTTGAACTACTGTTTATGTGATTTCACTCTTCACTTAAATCACAAAATATCTTGCAGTACAGATGAAGCCACTTGGATTTGTGAGTTAAATGCGTCATGACTCAGGGGTAATTGAAGAAACTGTGTTATCTTAAGTCATCTTAACTCATTTAATGCATTTAACCTTTTCATTAGCATACCAAAGCTCCATTGTTCACAATGGTGAATGCTTTAATTAGATGGGATGTTGTGACACAGTTTTCTGTGTTAAATGAGATAAATGGGATATCTGTGTTTAGTTATTCTGTGTCAAACAGACAAACCAAAGTGGCTGCATCTGTAGGTAGGGAGAGTTGTGTTTTATGGAACAAATGTCCAATACTCAAGTATATATTCATGAAAGTTATCTTCATAAAAACAGAGAGAACATATGAGTATCCCCTTTAGAGAGAATACAATTCTGTATATGCAGATTCCCCCAGGAGCCTACCTCACTTTGATGGATTCTGTTCTAAAGCTAGACTTGGTCACTAGTACCCTGGCCTTGAGGCAGAGCCATCTGCTTGGCTGTAAAAGCAGTTCTTTGTTTTCTGTGCTGTGAAGTGATATTTCTATGCTCTCCCACCAGTGACTCCCTCTCTACAAGTCTCTAAAAGTCGACTGCGACTCCTTTGTTTGGAGTTCTTTCACCTCAAGTGGTCTCCAGTTCCTGAAATTCTACGACACCCTGAAATGGGAGATATAACACTTTGACAACCTAGTAATAAGTATATTCAAACTTGAAGAGAACACAAATTATTTTACAGAGGCACACTAATTAGCTTGTTTTTATTAAATACAGGGTTTACAAAATAGACTGTAACAAAGTGTCTTAAACTTTTGCTCAGAGTCTGGAAGCCATCCCTATGATCCTTTTCAAGCTTACATTTTACCCTTGGTACTGTTCCTGTCTAGTACAGTGGCATGAGATGAATAGTAAAATTGGAAATTTTACTATAATCCCCATGCAGCAATCCTAGACAGTTTTAGGCGATCTCTGGGAAATTAATCAAAGGGAAAATCTGTAAATTAGTGATTGTAAGTTAAGTATCTGAATGTACTGATTGATATTTCAGTACTTGATAAATTGACAACCCCCAATACATCTCATTTTGCTTGTCACTTAATTATGCCTCTAATTTTATTAGTATTGTTTACCGTAGGCATTTGCCTTTTTCACATAATTCTTGATAGCAACACTAAGGGGGTTATTTATCAAAGTCTGAATTTATCTCAATATTTTCTGCTACATACTCTGGTCAAATCCACAAGGATTTCTCTGCATATCCTGTATTCTGGCCAAAACGATCACTGTTTTTATTGCCTTTAATGGAACAAAGCCAGGCAGCATATTACGAAAATGGACAGGAGTTAAGGTGTCCTACAATATGATTGTGCTTTCTGCATTTAGTCAGTTATGTGTGTGCATGTTATGGTTGATTTTCTCACCTCCCTTCTCTGAACTTGACATGGAAGACCAACCTGGAATCAACATAGTTAACTGCAATGAAGGATCATATGTTGCATTCTGGTGCATGCTGGGATATCTTGGACTCTTGGCCACCATCAGTTTCATTGTTGTTTTCCTGGCCAGACGACTCCCTGACAGTTTCAATGAAGCCACATTTATCACATTCAGTATGTTGGCTTTCCTCAGTGCCTGGGTGTCCTTTATCCCAGCCTATCTCAGTGCACGGGGCATGTATAATTTGATGATGGAAATCATTCCTATCCTGTCTTCCACTTGGGCTTTGGAGGTCTGTATCTTTGTGCCAATATGTTTTGTAATATTACCTACTAAGAACTCAATAGAACATATCGGGAGGAAAGACAGAGGTAAAAATTAAAATTCAATGAAATACACTATACTGAAGAAAAGCATCCAGAAGATTCCATTCCTGCTACTGATGATCTCTAGGCACAATAATTGTTATCCTTTATAAGAAAGACTTGTAGCAGGTCCTATGCTGCCCTGCAGCCTATTTCATGATTCACAAACCATGTGGTACCCCCCCACTTCAAAATTACCCAAATGTTTGTAGATCATACCTCCTATAGCCGTCCAAGCATGTTTTCTGTTGACACATTAAGCGGCCTATTCATCAACGGTCTCATTTTCATGGTTTTATTGGTTTTTGAAACCACAACTAAACTTACAAATTACTACAACTACAATGTCATGATATTTTATTCTGAATAAATAAAGTATGAACGGAAAATTACGATGAACTTCCAATGTTATGGAGAAAGAAAACAATCCCAAGCAAGGAAAGATGGTTCCAAATTATAAATTAAATCTGTTTAATGAAGAACTCACAGCCACCATAAACAGTGAATATAGAATTACATAACTACTTATACCAGATTATATAGCTAATAATACCTTATAAAATAAATAGGCAATTCAGTAAAAGCTCTAAAATGACACGTTCCAAATTGTTAATGATTGAAAATACAGAAATATTACCTAGTATAAAGATCTCTTCTGCATCCAACCTGTAAATAAAACAAAAAGGGAAAACATTATGATGCATTCATAAGGTTGAAGCAGCACAAGTTATGTAATAATAATAACTTACTTAGTTATATAAGTATAATAAAATGCAACACCTAGATGTTACTAAAGGATGTTACAGTTCGAAGAATGTGACAATAATGTACAATGCAAACTCAACGTATCTCATCATATGTCATCATATGGGCACTTGATCATAGCCTAATAACTGGTAACTGTGAAGTAAGAATCTCCTGGAAACATTCCCTAAGCTTAAGGTCTGGGGCATGTGCACCTGGGCCCCCATGTGATTTGCTGATTTCAACCAGCAAGGATTTTGTGGATTCCTCTATGAACATAACTTTAAAGGTGGTCATACACAGGAAGATTTAAGCTTCTGATTAAGCTTCTGATTAACCCATTCATATCAAGTCGGTAGTTAAAAAAAATAAGTTTTATATGATCAAATCGGGCCAAGATCTGATAATTTGGTGACCTTGACAAATGAGTAGATCTTTATATGTCCACCTTTCCACTAAATATGGTGAAGAGGATAATACAGTGGCGCATAGAAAAAGAGGGACAGATATTAAATATATTTTATCAGTAAAGAAGGAAATGACAAAATAATGAGCAAGATCAGCATCTAGTAGTGATGGGCGGATTTATTCGCTAGGCGCGAATTTGCATGATTCGCCATTGGTGAATAAATTCGCAAAGCGCCCGTGAAAATTCGCTGATGAAAGAAAAAAAATTGTCGCCAGCGTCCAAAAAAACGCCGGCCTTAAAAACGGGTGTCGGTGGCAAAAACGGGCATCAGCATCAAAAAACGGGCTTTGGCATGAAAAAACGGACGCCGGCATCAAAAACTAGATGCCTGCGCAGTTTCGTGAATTTTTAGCTGTTTCATGAATTTCGCGGGAAATCCGTGAATTTTTCGGCGAAACGCAATGACGCAAATTCGCCCATCACTAGCATCTACCCCTATATTTCTCATACAAGGTTTTCTATTGAACGTTACCAATACATGCATGCGCTAATATTCACTGTGGAAGAGATTAATGGAGATCCTGAACTCCTTCCCAACATTACTTTGGTCTTCCAGATATTTGACACCTGCACTACCTTGAGACGAGCAGCACAAGAGTCTCTTTCTATGTTATCGGGAGAAACAGAAATTACTATTAATTGCCAATTCTTTTCTTAGTAAATGAGGCCCCATAAGTTTTACATTGCATTGATTGTATGAACTTATATATTGAGGGGCCCCTTCTTATGAGAGTGTTTTAATGAGTAAGTCACCGAACAGAAGAACTTTTACTGGTGTATTGGTTCAGTTACATTGGACCCTTTCTTTCAACTCAACACTTGCATTAGTGTGTGGAGAAAATAACTACTTTACTCAGCTGCACATTTTTGGACTCCGAAGGTTCTTAACCATGAACTTGAGGTTTATTAAACACCAAAAATTTACTTATTTAGAATAAGAATTGATTAATAACCTCAGCAGTAAAGCCAATGATTTATTAGGGGTCAGCCCAAGTGTACCAGATTGCCTAGTAGTGCTCCAAGGGACTTTACGCTAACCCGGGCCCTGCCACACTAGAAGCACTATAACTACTCTTAGGTAGTGATGGGTAGGGATGTAGCGAACGTCGGAAAAAATGTTCGCGAACTTGCGTCAAAAATGCGAACGGTTCGCGAACGTCGCGAACCCCATAGACTTCAATGGGAAGGCGAATTTTAAAAGCTAGAAAAGACATTTCTGGCCAGAAAAATTATTTTAAAGTTGTTTAAAGGGTGCAACGACCTGGACAGTGGCATGCCAGAGGGGGATCAAGGGCAAAAATGTATCTGAAAAATACATTGTTGACACAGCGCTGCGTTTTGTGCTGTAAAGGGCAGAAATCACACTACGTCACTCAGGTGATGTTTCTGGACACGGAATGTGAAAAAGCTCACACAGCGAGGTGGCACTTGGTTAAAGACTGGGCAAACAATGCCTGCAAGGGCAACGTATACAGTAGTGGATACGGAATATATTATTGCTGCTGTAAAAACATCACTCAGGTGATGTTTACGGACACGGAATTATTATTGTTATTTAGACAGAATGTGAAAAAGCTCACACAGCTAGGTGGCACTTGCATACCTCCCAACTGTCCCTCTTTTGACCACTCAACCCCCTGTCCCTCTTTTGTACTGGAAAGTCCCTCTTTTCTCTGCACTGAACAGCCAGAAAAAAAACAGTTTCTAACTTAATTAGCTTTTGGCAGAGAGCTCAGAACAGCTAACAGGTGCAAATAAGATACTTTGTAACAATTTTGACTCTGGTTGGTGCTGGTAGTGGTGAACTACTAGGAGGAGCAGCACACCAGCCCCACTCCCCAACACAGCTAGACTAATAGCACTGGGCTCTTACAGTAGCAAAGTAAAAAAAAAACAAAAAAGAAAATAAAAGCAGTCCTTACAAGGACTATTGGGTTACAGGCAGCAGTCAGCAGATGAGAGATCAGCAGCAGGACAGCTGCCCACAGCAGCTACATACAGAGCACTGCAGTAGAAGGTAGATTACTAGCCTGCAAAGCTACCTAACCTAAAATGTCCATCAAATCCTTGCAGAGTTCTGTAAAGGGCAGAAATCACACTACATTTCTAAACTTGTGTAATAAACTGCTTTAAAACGTCCGGCGTCTACATGCCAATCAAGTCGTGTAAAGGTTACAGCCTGTTCACACGCAAAGACAAAACGCGGCGCTTACTGCAACGCAAAAAAACGCAAAGAGCTTTAATGAATGATACCGTCAAGTGAGCAAATAATAGTTTTTAATTACTAGTTGCTTGTCACCTCCAGGATGTTCGTCCTGTTGGTGGCAATATTTCTGTAGTGGTGTGTTTAGCAGTCACCGTGCTTGTGCGCACGTGCACGGTCAGGCAGAGGTAATTCAATGTACAGTGAAGTGAACCAAAATACACTGATTCTGCGTGTCGGCCCAGTTTTGGTCTACTTTATTGATCACCTGCGGTGACCATAAAAGATGCGATTTTGCCACTGTTGCAGAACCCTGAAAAATTAGGCATGTGTACTTTCCTGAAAAATTATGTTTTTTTTGTCGCAGCCACTGAAGCACAGAGGCCAGAAAAAATATGCCATATAAATGCTAAAAATATAAAAAAATTTTGTCGCAGCCACTGAAGCACAGAGGCCAGAAAAAATATGCCATATAAATGCTGAAAATATATAGATTTTTTTGGTTGCAGCCACTGAAGCACAGAGGCCAGAAAAACTCAGGATTTACCTGTCCAAAAAGTTTTGCTTCAAATGAAACCAGTAGGGTTTGCACCCTAGTTTGTAACGGTGGCGGAGGGAGGAGGACGCTAAAGGACAGCTGTATGTGGAGTCATGTGGCGTGCAGAGAAGGACAGCTGCATGGGGAGTCAGAATCAGAAACTCAGCACAAGTCTTCCGGCGTGCAGTAACCCTCCGAGATCCACCCCTCATTCATTTTAATAAAGGTCAGGTAATCCACACTTTTGTGACCAAGGCGAGTTCTCTTCTCAGTTACAATCCCTCCTGCTGCACTGAAGGTCCTTTCTGAGAGGACACTTGAGGCGGGGCAAGACAAGAGGTTCATGGCAAATTGTGACAGCTCTGGCCACAGATCAAGCCTGCGCACCCAGTAGTCCAGGGGTTCATCGCTCCTCAGTGTGTCGATATCTGCAGTTAATGCCAGGTAGTCCGCTACCTGCCGGTCGAGGCGTTCTTTGAGGGTGGATCCCGAAGGGTTGTGGCGCTGCCTTGGACTGAAAAACATTTGCATGTCTGACGTTACAGAGTGGCCAAAGTGCATTGTCCTTGCAGGTGCGCTCGTGGCAGGATTACTGGCACCTCTGCCCCTGGAATGTTGATGAGTTCCTGAAGTGACATCACCCTTAAAAGCATTGTACAACATGTTTTGCAGGCTGGTTTGTAAATGCAGCATCCTTTCGGACTTGTGGTACGTTGGTAACATTTCTGCCACTTTATGCTTGTACCGAGGGTCTAGTAGCGTTGCGACCCAGTACAGGTCCTTCTCCTTAAGCCTCTTGATACGGGGGTCCTTCAGCAGGCATGACAGCATGAAAGACCCCATTCTCACAAGGTTGGATACAGAGGTATCCATCTCCGCTTCCTCGTTATCAAGGACTACATCATCCACGGTCTCCTCCCCCCAGCCACGTACAAGACCAGGGGTCCCCAAAAGGTCACCACAAGCCCCCTGGGAAGCCTGCTCCTGTTGGTCCTCCTCCTCCACAAAGCCACCTTCCTCCACTGACTCCACTTCTGACACCTCTCCCTGCGTTGCAGCAGGTGCCTGGGCTCGTTCTGGTGATTCCGACCAGAAATCGTGCGCTTCCAGCTCCTCGTCACGCTGGTCTACAGCCTCATCTGTCACTTGTCGCACGGCACGCACCAGGAAGAAAGCAAAGGGTATTAGGTCACTGATGGTGCCTTCGGTGTGACTGACCTTGTTTGTAACCTCTTCAAAAGGGCGCATGAGCCTGCAGGCATCGCGCATAAGCACCCAGTAACGGGGGAAAAAAATCCCCAGCTCTGCAGACCCAGTTCAAACAGGTATTCATTGACGGCTCTTTGTTGTTGCAGCAGACGTTCAAACATGAGCAGCGTTGAATTCCAGCGAGTCTGGCTGTCGCAAATTAAACGCCTGACTGGCATGTTGTACCGCTGCTGAATGTCAGCAAGGCGTGCCATGGCTGTGTAGGAACGTCTGAAATGGGCCGACACCTTCCTGGATTGCCTGAGAACGTCCTGGAATCCTGGGTACTTCGAGACAAAACGTTGGACTATTAAATTCAGAACATGTGCCATGCAGGGCACATGTGTTAAATTGCCCAGTCTCAGTGCTGCCAACAGATTGCTTCCGTTGTCACACACCACTTTTCCGATCTTCAGTTGGTGTGGGGTCAGCCACCGATCGGCCTGTGACTGCAGAGATGACAGGAGTACAGATCCGGTATGGTTTCTGCTTTCCAGGCACGTCATCCCCAAGACAGCATGACAACGGCGTACCTGGCACGTCGAATAGCCTAGGGGGAGCTGGGGGTGCACAGGTGTGGAGGAGGAGGACCCAGCAGCAGAGGAGGAGGAAGCAGAGGAAGAAGACGAGGTAGAGAGCGAAGGAGGAGTAGAGGTGGTGGCAGAACCGCGTGCAATCCGTGGCGGTGACACCAACCCCACTGTTGTTGTTGAGCCACGCATTCCCTGCTTCCCAGCCATAACCAAGTTCACCCAGTGGGCAGTGTAGGTGACATACCTGCCCTGACCATGCTTGGAGGACCATGCGTCAGTAGTCATATGGACCTTTGGCCCAACACTAAGTGACAGAGATGCGGTGACTTGGCTCTGCACATGGTGGTACAGGTGTGGTATTCCCTTCTTGGAAAAAAAATTGCGGCTGGGTACCTTCCACTGCGGTGTCCCAATTGCTACAAATTTGCAGAAGGCCTCAGAGTCCACCAGCTGGTATGGTAAAAGCTGGCGGGCTAAGAGTGCAGACAAGCCAGCTGTCAGACGCCGGGCAAGGGGGTGACTCGCAGACATTAGCTTCTTACGCTCAAACATGGCCCTCACAGAAACTTGGCTGGGGGCAGATGACTGGGAACTGGTGGTCAAGGTGGAAGGCGGAGTGGATGGTTGTTCAGACGGGTCAAGGACAGCAGAGCTAGAGCAGTAAGATGCTGGACCAGAAGGAGGGTGGCTTTTAGTTTGTCTGCTGCCTTTGAGGTGTTGCTCCCATAGTGTTTTGTGCTTGCCGTTCATGTGCCTTCGCATAGAAGTTGTACCTACAGTATGTGGCTGTTGGGCTTCCCAAGACTCAGTTTCTGACTGCACTCATTGCAAATTACAACGCTTTTGTCAGAGGCACACACATTAAAAAAATCCCACACTGCTGACCTTTTTGAAGCTGGCAATCTAGCGGTAACAGTAGAAGTTGGCGGCAATGGCGGGTGCGTTGGCCGGCTGACCACAGGTGCCGATACATGTTGTTGCCCTACTGTTCCCTGCGAGCTGTCCTCCCTGCTTCTTCTAAGTCTTATTCTCCTCCTGTCTCTCTGACTCTCCGTCTCTCCATCTGAACTATCCTCCTCTTGCTCTCTTCTACTGGGCACCCACAAAACATCAATCTCCTCATCATCCTCCTCAGATGCATCAATTTCTTCTAACAGCTCACAGAAGGAAGCAGCAGCGGCGACCTCCTCATCACTCATTATGTCCATCTCTGTTGTGTTGTCTGCCAGAATTATATCTGGTGTAACGTCCTCATCTCCTTCATCTTCTTCTGCCAATAATGGTGCGCATCACTCAGTTCAAGAAACTCATGTGTAAATAACTCCTCTGACTCCAGTGAAGAAGGGGCGCCGGTGGTGGAGGAAGTGTTACGTGGGGTGCCCATAGCAGAGGAGGATGAGGATGTTGTGGCAAAGTTAGAAACGGTAGAGGATGAGGTGTGCTGTGTAAGCCAGTCAACTACCTCTTCAGCATTTTGGGAGTTCAGGGTAATTGCCTTTGTAAAACTGGGCAATTTCCTAGGGCCACAGGATAGCATAGCAGCACGGCCCCTAGTGCCTCTGCGTGGCGGCCTGCCTTTGCCTGGCATTTTTTTTAAAACAACAACAACAACAACTCAGGTGATGTTTCTGGAGACGGTATTATTATTGATATTTAGACAGAATATGAAAAAGCTCACACAGCTAGGTGGCAGTGGTTTGAAGAACACACTGGGCAAACAATGCCTGCAAGGTCAACGTATACACTACAGCAGTGGATACGGAATATATTATTGCTGCTTGGAAAATGTCACTCAGGTGGTGTTTCTGGAGACGGTATTATTATTGATATTTAGACAGAATGTGAAAAAGCTCACACAGCTAGGTGGCAGTGGTTTGAAGAACACACTGGGCAAACAATGCCTGCAAGGTCAACGTATACACTACAGCAGTGGATACGGAATATATTATTGCTGCTTGGAAAACGTCACTCAGGTGGTGTTTCTGGAGACGGTATTATTATTGATATTTAGACAGAATGTGAAAAAGCTCACACAGCTAGGTGGCAGTTGTTTGAAGAACACACTGGGCAAACAATGCCTGCAAGGTCAACGTATACACTACAGCAGTGGATATGGAATATATTATTGCTGCTTGAAAAACGTCACTCAGGTGGTGTTTCTGGAGACGGTATTATTATTGATATTTAGACAGAATGTGAAAAAGCTCACACAGCTAGGTGGCAGTTGTTTGAGGAACACACTGGGCAAACAATGCCTGCAAGGTCAACGTATACACTACAGCAGTGGATACGGAATATATTATTGCTGCTTGAAAAACGTCACTCAGGTGGTGTTTCTGGAGACGGTATTATTATTGATATTTAGACAGAATGTGAAAAAGCTCACACAGCTAGGTGGCAGTTGTTTGAAGAACACACTGGGCAAACAATGCCTGCAAGTGCACTACTATTGGTGCACTACTATGAAGAACAGCAAACAGCACTGGACACGTTAAAAAACAGTAAGATAAGTAAAATAAAAAAATATATATATATATTAAAAAAAAAATTACTCTGGTTGGTGCTGAACTACTAGGAGCAGCACACCAGTCCCACTCCCCAACACAGCTAGACTAATAGCACTGGGCTCTTATAGTAGCAAAGTAAAAAAACAAAAAAGAAAATAAAAGCAGTCCTTACAAGGACTATTGGGTTATTACAGTAGTCAGCAGATGAGATCAGAAGCAGTGCCCACAGCAGCTACATACAGAGCACTGCAGTAGAAGGTAGATTACTAGTCAGCAAAGCTAACTAACCTAAACTCACTGTCCCTCAAATCCCTGCAGAGTCCTGTCCCTACAATACATAGCAGTATCAAGTAGATTACTAGCCAGCAAAGTTACTATCAACTGTCCCTCAAATCACTAAACTGCTCTCTCCCTACACTAGCTCTTCCAAGCACACACAGGCAGAATGAAAAAATGCTGCAGGGCTTCAGTTTATATATGGAAGGGGAGTGGTCCAGGGGGTGTGGGGGTGGTCCAGGAGGGAGAGCTGCCATGTATCTGCTGGTCTGGGGGAGAAATGGCAAAAATAAGCACCAGCTAAGGCGAACCCAAATTGGCGAACGTCGCGCGACGTTCGCGAACATTTGGCGGACGCGAACAGGCGATGTCCACGCGAACTAGTTCGCGGGCGAACAGTCCGCGACATCCCTAGTGATGGCCAAATTTGTCCCATTGTGAAAATGAGTTAAAAATTTGCAAAGCAAATTGAAGTCAATGGGCGTCAAAATTATTTTGGCGCCCGGAACACTTTTCATACGCTCAACAATTTTTATGCGCATGACTATACTGATGCACACCCAAATTTCTTTTCATGCAGCAGATTTTTTACCAGCAATTTTTGACCGCAGTTTAGCAAATGTATTCACTGGCGGGGAAACGAGAAAATCCGCCACAAATTCATGCCTGCTGAATTTATTTGCCCATCACTACTCTTAGGCACTAGCCTTGTATGTACAGAAGCTAGGCTGTCATTAAATGAACCTCATTCACAGGGTCCCTGCTGCCCCAACTTGGGTTACTGTATGGTTTTTTTTACATCACCAGGCCTTTCTCCACTTCAGATCCTTACTAAGGCTTCTTGCCTCAGATCCTCTAGCCACATCCACTCTCTTCTGAAGTGGAAGTCCAAAGAGAAAAAGATTGTACTTTATGCAGAGTAGACACTAAAAAAAATCCATAGACATCCAATATATTTTTTGTGGAAAAAGCTGCTGGAAAAAAAAAAGCTGGCACAAAAAACCCCCATTGAAATGTGTTTCACAAATTGTCCCCCAGTTTGGCAACTTTTTTTTGCAGAATAGGCAGATTCGCTCATCACCACTGGTCAGTTTCCAGCCAGATGTTTGTCGGGGAAGAAGTATTAGAATGTTGACTTAATTTAACCATTTTATAGAAAGATGGGAAAATGTTATCAATTTATTTTTAAATTGTGTTTTTGGTGGGTCTGAAGGCAAATCAAAATTTGATTCTATTAAAAATTCTTGATACATGAATAGAGGACAAAACAGTTAAGATAGAAATATGCTGAAATAGAGTTCAAATTGTAACTTAATAACAAAATATTATTTATTACTTTTGAATTCATTTTATTTTGGTCAGGGAGTTGATACAATTGCTCTTTAGACTCTCTTCTGAATAAACATATTATTGAATTAAGTTAGACTCCCTGAGCAGTTGTGATTGATATAATTACCATTTGTGATCCCTTAGGCCTATGTCTTACTGCTGCTTATAAATCCAGCTCCAGAATCCCCACTCAGCATTTTGATAATGAGACTTTCTGTGCTCAGCAAGGAAAAACTGGAAGACACACTTTGTTGTATAGTAGAGATGTGCCACAAAACCAACTGGTTCATCATTTTTATTACATGGATATTGTTTATTAAAGAATTAGGCGTGGGCACCTCTTTGGACTTCATGTCTGGTTGCAGCTTGACCAGTGACAACATTAGGGGCTATCTGAGCTCCCCAGGAGATATTATCATAGGGGGAAACTTTGGGATTCATCTGAGTAGAATCTACAATAACCTGGATTTCACTCGTAAACCCCCAGAGCTACAATGTCAGATGTAAGTAACAAAGTCATGTCAATCTCTTGTGCTGATACATACCTTCATTAAAGTTAGCAGAAGAGCAGAACTCTCATCTGTGTAAGTGGTACTGGTGTTAAATGTAAATTGACTTCACTGGCGTGCCAGGCAAGGCAGAACATGTTGCTGAACTCACAACTGTGTCCAAATCCTTTTTCTACCATCTACTCTCCTCCAAGGAAGACAAGCAAAATGCTACATTTACTGTATCTCAGTGTTTCTTAAACATTTGACCATATCAGGAGCAGGCTCAAGAGCTATGTGCCCTGCTGCTATCCTGTTTTTTTATATTTTTTAACAGTTTCACCTTTTGCTTTTTAATGTTACCTTAGCAACCATGTCTCCATCACTCAAACAGGACATTATTGTATTAGAGAGGGAACAGAGAAGGGCAACTAAGCTGGTAAAAGGTATGGAAAATCTTAGCTATGAAGAAAGACTGGCCAAATTGTTCATTTGGAGAAGAGGCGCTTAAGGGGAGATATGATAACTATGTATAAATATATAAGGGGATCATATAATAATCTCTCTAATGATTTATTTACCAGTAGGTCTTTCCAGCTGACATGAGGTCACCCATTCCGATTAGAAGAAAAGAGGTTCTGCCTAAATATTCGGAAAGGGTTTTTTTACAGTGAGAGCTGTGAAGATGTGGAATTCTCTCCCTGAATCAGTGGTACAGGCTCATACATTAGAAACCTTTAAGAAGGTTTTGGATGGTTAGCTCATAGTACAAGTTGACCCAGGGACTAGTCCGATTGTCGTCAGGAAGGAATTTTTTCTGGAGAGGCTTCAGGTGGGGTTTTTTGAATTCCTCTGGACTAACTGAAAGTTAGGCAGATTAAAAAAAGTTAAAAGGTTGAACTTGATGAACGTGTGTCTTTTTTCAACCTTTAAAAAACACAGGCAAAGGTGGAATTTAAAAAGCACCTACAAAGCCCAGGGATACATGAACATAGACAAGAATGCAGCGAGGAAAAGGGACCTTGTCTTCAAGGTTTCCCAATAACATGGCTAGATCCCAAGCTGAGGTACCGTAGCAGCTGAGGTTAATAAGGAAGATGAGCATTTGAAAGCTTCATCCAGGATTGAGAGGTAATAGATAGATGTAGAGGAAGAGTTGGTCTTTAAATAGATATGCAGGAGGTCCCTAAAAAGCTTGTAAGTACTGCTGTACTGATTTTAAACACTGAATATTGCTGAACTGTTGTACCTGACCACTAAATAAACAAGCACCTTCTCCACCTACAGCGTTGGGTTAAACACGGGTTGTAAAAAAGGTTCTACTATGGAGTAGACATTGGAAATATTACATTTGATGACTGCATGCAATGAGAAAAACTAAATTGCACTTTTACAACAGGTTTGCTACAGAATATTATCAGTGCATGCGTGCTCTTATATTTGCTGTAGAGGAGATTAATGTGAATCCTGAACTCCTTCCAAATGTGATTTTGGGCTACCAGATTTTGGACAAATGCACGACTTCACAGCTGACAACTCAAGCAGCTCTCTGGATGCTTTCAGGTGGGCAAGAGATTACACCCAATTATCACTGTGGCAAAGGAGCACCTCTTGCTGGTATCATTGGTGACACTGCTTCCACTGCTTCTATGCTTATGGCTCAGATATTGGGGCTCTACCGATACCCACAGGTAAGAGAAATATTGTAAAACTAAAATATAATAGAAGCCCAGATTTTTTACATTTAGGATACTGAAAGTCAATTCCGACTCATATTCCCTTTCCTTTATTTGATACTTTTATAGATCAGTTATTTGTCAACCAACCCATTACTCAGTGATCGCAACATTTTTCCATCTTTTTTCCGTACTATACCAAGTGATGAATATCAAATGATAGGTCTTGGTCAATTGATATCTCACTTTGGTTGGTCCTGGGTTGGTCTCCTGGCCAATGATGATGACTATGGTCAGTTTGGAATGCAGATGGCAAAACAAGAGATAATTAGTCTTGGAGCATGTGTGGCCTTTTCAGAGAATATAATGATTGGTCAACCCAATAAGAATGCTCCCCACATTGCCCGGGTCATTAAAGAGTCAACTGTAAAGGTTGTGGTTGTCATAGCAACGGATAATAACTTTGTAATTGTGGCAGAAGAGTTGTTGAAGCAGAACGTGACTGGAATCGTATGGGTTGCTAGTGAAGGTTGGGCAACCTCAATAGTACTTTCTGAGAAACGATTCAAAATCATTTTGAAGGGCACCATTGGTTTTGCAATACATGGTGGACAAATGCCATTGTTTACAAAGTTCCTCAACAGTCTCCATCCATTTAAAGATACTCATGATCCTTTTATAAAGGAACTCTGGGAGGAAACTTTTACTTGTAAATGGCTTGACCAGAATACTTTATCTCAATCAGCTGATAATGCAACAATTAAAGCTTGTACAGGAAATGAGAGGTTAGATACTCTGCTAACTGAAGAATTTTATAGAATACCTCTCAATGTATATGCTGCTGTATATGCAATGGCTTGGGCCCTACACAATTTGCTTTACTGTAAACCTGGGGATGGGCCATTCCATCATGGAGCTTGTGCCAACATCTCTACGTTTCTTCCTTGGCATGTAAGAATTGATTTTATTTTTATTAAAGACCAGTAACATAATAAATTAATTCATTAAACAGTAGTGCATCTTTAAAATCTGTTTCACTAATATCCTCATCTTCTTATATGTATATGTTTAACTGGGTTTGTGTGGTTTTCAATCTTTTTTGGCTGCAAATCACACACTCATGCCCTGGGTCTATAATAGATTTTACCTGCCCTAACTGGGTGGCTCAATCATGTGCAGTGACCTTCTGACAATTATTAGGCATCCACTACGGGTTGGGTGTGTATTTATAGCAATGAAATTTTCATTTTAATCTTTTCATTAACTATAATATTTATCTTCGACATTTATTGTTTTAATTTATCAGAAATGCTTTTACTTTACAGCTACTGCATTATGTTAAAAATGTGAACTTCAATACTCCAGAAGGAAGCCAAGTCTTTTTTGATACAAAAGGGAACCCTCCAACCATCTATGATATTGTGAATTGGCGAGAGAGTGCCAAGGGCTCACTGGAGCAGGTGGGAATTGGGACTTACGACTTGAGCACCCCAGATGGGAATGCCATGAAAGTGAATAGCATTGACATTATATGGGCCAATAATGAAACTCAGGTATGGAAAGTAAATAAATGTAATGTTCTCTTAATCTCATTTTGCTTTACGAAGATTTAAGGGGTCATTAATTATTTACCTGATATGGTACAAACTGTTAAAAATTGATGCAAATTGTTTTGCACTTTTCACTCTACAGTTCTCTGAATTTTAACAGGTATCTGCTCTTCAAAATGGAACACAGAGTTCTGATCCTCCCTCCATGAATAAAGTTCTACCTATGTTTGGCAGCATTCAATAGGGATGAACAAGGAAAGGCACAGATGCACCATCCCCCTCAAATCCCTCTTCTGCCCCTTATAAATGCAGCAAGGCTAAATGAACCCAGGGCTGTATTCATGGGGGCACACACAGGTCTCTGTGTCCCAGAGTACAAAGACCAGCAGAAACTCTTTTACCTGCAGGACAGGGAGCAATATGCAAAAAATATGACCAATTGTTCCTTTTTTTTGCACTTTACACCTTTCCCTGCATCTAGTTAATGATACCTATTGTCTTTAAAACATTAAGAATCAGTATGTATACCCAATTTTTATTCTGGGGCAAGGTGCAGAGAGGAGCAAATCACACGGGGTAATTTCCTCTACAGATGCATCCGAAGAGGCAAAAATGTATTCTCTTGCACTTGAGTATGAGTATTTTATTCTTTATGAAATAATGACAGTATTGCACAGCACTACCTATATTATTATTATATTATTTTAAACCTTTCCCTTCCATCTCCACTCCCTCCTTTTAATCTTAGTTATTTTTGATACAGCTGAGTTATCTGGTATACATACAGTATAATACATTGTAGGCTATGAACAGAGACTGCAAGCTTTTTTTTATTATTATTTGTTTTAAACAAGAGATATTGGCCCAGATTTAATTCAGTGCAAAAAAAGTTACCTCATGGTTTATCATGTAAAAATTCAAGGACGAGATTCAATTCAGGGAGAAGAAACTTTTCTGCTAATTCAGTTCCAGTTTTTTTCCAAAGACTTCAGTTTTTACGTGATGAACAGTGAGATTCATTTTTCTGAACTGAGTTGTTTCTCAAATTGAATGTCATCCATGAGTTTTCATATGGTAAATCTTTTTCTCACTGACTGAATCCGGCCCAATGTTGGTTTTACTCCTCAACTGTATAATCATATGGATTGTTGAGTACAATGATCAAATGTTCAGTATTTTCTCACCATTTCTCATTTCATCCCTATATTTCCATAGGTTCCTATTTCTAAGTGCAGCCCAAGTTGCCAATCAGGATTTAGAAAATTGATTCCACCAGGAAAACCAATATGCTGCTATGAGTGTGTCCCATGTCCCCAAGGACATTTTTCGAACCAAACAGGTAAACTAAAAAAGGAATTTTTTTGTTACATTTGTTTATATATGACATGAAAATAATATCAATGTTGCTCTCCAGATGCTGTGGAATGTCATCCATGTTCCTGGGACATGTGGCCCAATCTACAACAAGACAGATGCTTACCAAGAACTACAGAGTTTCTCTCTTTTGAAGAACCACTAGGTTATAGCTTAGCAGTTGCAGCTTTCTTCTCTTCTCTGTCTCCACTCATAGTTTTGGGGGTTTTTATTCATTATAAAAACACTGCAATTGTCCGAGCCAACAACTATTCCCTTAGTTGCCTTCTCCTGCTCTCCTTGTTCCTCTGTTTCCTTTGCTCTTTAGGTTTCATTGGTTACCCACAAACTGAAAAGTGTCTTCTGCGCCAGGTGGCATTTGGGATGGTTTTTGCTCTCTGTATCTCCTGTGTTCTGGCCAAAACTATAACTGTTGTCATTGCATTTAATGCGACCAGACCAGGCAGCAGGTTGAGAAATTGGACTGGAGTAAGGGTGTCTTACTGTGTCATTGTATTTTGTGTCTTTATTCAGTTATGGATTTGCATACTGTGGCTATTGTTTTCTCCGCCATTCCATGAACTTGATTCAAACACCAAACCTGGAGTCATCATAGTTAATTGCAATGAAGGATCACCGACTGCTTTTTGGTGCATGCTGGGATATCTTGGGCTCTTGGCCACCATCAGTTTCATTGTTGCCTTTCTAGCCAGACGACTCCCTGACAGTTTCAATGAAGCCAAATATATCACATTCAGTATGTTGGCTTTCCTTAGCGTTTGGGTGTCTTTTATACCATCTTTCCTCAGTGCACGGGGCATGTATACTGTGGCAATGGAAGTCTTTGCCATTCTGTCTTCCAGTTGGGCTGTAGTGGGCTGTATCTTTGTGCCAAAATGTTTCATCATATTGTTCAGGCCCAACATGAACTCAAGAGATCATCTTATGGGAAAAGGAAGAAATTTAAAGTAAGCACCAGTTTTTTGAAAGCTTGTCAAAATAAAAATTAATATTCATAATCAACATGTTTTTATGTCATTAGTTGAAGAATAAAGCACAGCCTACCCCTTCCCCTCAGAGGAATCATAGAATATTGTAGCATTATGAAATAAAATCCCCTGCTCGCTTTGTTTGTGTATAGTTTGGACTACTGTTTATGTGATTTCACTCCCTTCCACTGTTAAATCACAAAACATCTTGCAGGTGAGTAGGGAGAGTTGTGTTTTATGCATTTTAAGAAATGTTCAACACTCAAGCATCTATTAATGAAAGTGTTTTTCATAAAAACAGAGAGAACATAAGAGTATCCCCTTGAGAGAGAATACAATTCTGTGTATGCAGATTCCCCCAGGAGCCCACCTGATTTGGATGGATTATGTTCTCAAGCTAGACTTGGTCACTAGCATTAATACAGAGGATCGCTGCAGAGCGCTGATCAGAGCATATCTTGTGTAATATCAATACGGCTTTATTTCAATGCTTTAAAATTACATATATCGGCTAGGTGTGTGGTTTTCAGATACCCTACCGATATATGTAATTTTAAAGCAATGAAATAAAGCCAGATTGATTTTTAAGTTGTTCTCCTGGTTATGCTCGGATCATTGCTCTGCAGCGATCCTCTGTATTGATGCTGTAAACAGCTTGAAGTGACCGACACACAGGGTGATCTCCACCATTATCACATTGTTACTATTTGTGTTGGTCACTAGCACCCTGGCATTGAGGCAGAGCCACCTGCTTGGCTGTAAAATCAGTTAGTTGGTTAGTGATATCTCTATGTTTTCCCACCAGTAAGTTCCTTTCTACTCCTTTGTTTGTATTTCTGAATCTATGTGAGTAACAGATATCATGTCAAATAAACTTTATCTTCCATCTCAAGTGGTCCCCAGTTCCTGAAATTCCAAGACACCCTGAAATGGGAGATATTACACTTATATTTACATATTGACAGCCTAGTAGTAAGTATGTGCAAACTTGCTGTATTTTGCTGTAATGCCAATGCACTTTTTTGGAATAGGACCAGATTACTGCCTTTAGATTCAGCAGTCTAATGTAATTACTAATACAAGTGTTGACTCACTTGTTGTCTAGGGGTGTGAGAATAATTTGTATAAAATAAGAATATTTAATGCTCGTTCAATGAACAAGGTACAGTATAGATTACAATGGAATGAAATTGAACAAACACAGGCTCAGGGAACTAGCATGAGATGTTAAATGCTGTCCTGTCAATCATACTGACTCCCTCAATCCTACTGTCTCCAAGACCAGACATATGGGCTTTCTTACCCACCTTTGGTCCGGGAAAATCACTCCTCCAGAAAAGGTGGATTTGATGTATTACAGCCCCAACAGTTGGCAGTTAGCACTCCACTCTATGTATTATAAATATAATGTAATACAGGTATATTATAAAGATATAAACTCCACACACTCCCTACACACTTATCCTAGACAGTTTCAATTGATCTCTTCAAGGGATCTCAATCCAAATAGCGGTGGAAATCTGTAAGTAAGTGACTGTAAGTAAAGTATCTGAATGTACTGACTAACATTTGGGTACCTGGCAAAGTGACAACCCCTAATAAATCTCATTTTGCTTGTCCCTTAATCATGGCACAAATTTTATTAGTATTGTTTACCGTAGCAAAGGCATTTGCCTTTTATATGTAATTCTGGATAGCAACCCTTA
Source organism: Xenopus petersii (assembly GCA_038501925.1). Taxonomy (NCBI): domain Eukaryota; kingdom Metazoa; phylum Chordata; class Amphibia; order Anura; family Pipidae; genus Xenopus; species Xenopus petersii. Next base: position 153,025,909 of record CM076676.1, read on the forward strand.
GGTTATAAATTATTACAAAAATAACAAAGGAGCCCAAAAAGTAAGAAGAACTTGAGAAAAAAATTGTAATTTCCTGAGTAGGGATGTAGCGAACTGCCGCCGTTCGCGAACACCCGAAAAAAATGCGAACGTTCACGGACAGTTTGCGGACAGTTCGCGAACATCGAACACCCGCTAAAATCGTTCGAATCGAACGATTCGAACGATTTTTGCCATTCGATAGACCGATTTTAGTGCGATTCGAATGATCGATCATTCGATAGAATGATTTTCATTCGGTCGAACGGTAAAATTCTTCTAATCGAACGATCGAACGGTTTAAGCAATCGATCGAATAAAAATCATTCGATCGATTACAACATCATTCGATCGAATGGAAAACGTTCGATCTTTAGTTGTCGAAGTAATCGAATTGAAGGATTCGAACTATTCTAAGCTTTAGTTTTAGCTGCACTAGAGGTTTGTTGAATTACATTAGAGACAGACTGACACCAGAAACATGTTTTTTTTGCCATCTAACACAACATTTTTCCTATTTGGACAATTTCCAAATTGCCTAGCCCGAGGGCTGGCCTGTGGGTAAGTTATCCGTTATATTTTCTATAAAGCCATTTGACAGATTCATTTAAAGGAATGTGCATGTATTTGGCATAGACTAGCTACAATCTTGTAACAATACATGCATTGTGCATCTTGGGACTTGTAGTTTTCTTCAATTAAGTGATTTTAGCAGGGATTGTAATTAATGGCACCTGATTGACTTTGAGGTTGGATGTGTGTTAATAAGTTAACTAATAAGGAAGGAAAGGCACGTCTCCTACTAATTGCACTTACCTCTCACTCACTGGGGGTGCTGTGCTTTATTGGCCCTGGAAGGTGTTGCACCTCACCATTATGTTTGTCATGTTGCAGTGCAGCCTGGCCTTGCACCACATATTAATGACGATCTTCAACTGTCAACTGTGGGGAATATTGGCAAATGGAAAGCTAACCAACCACAGAGTGTGTGAGGCTTATCCTTCATTGATATTAACTCAATAATGACTGAAATGCACAAATACCTAAGTCTGTTGGTTGGCTTTAATATGTTGGTCTTGTCATGGGGCTTTTATGTCAGTTCATGAGGCTTTTGGTCCTATTTAACCCCTTCTTCTGTTGTCCAACTTAGAACTCTGTGTTAACTCTGCAAAAAAGGGTTGTTAGGTATATACCCTGAAAATGATGTACCTGCTCTATGTTTCAAATGACATTATCCATGTGTATTGCATTTTTTGAAACCACCTTAGCAAAAGTGAAAAAAGAAACAGACACAGCTTTTGGTTTTGTGGGTTTACTGACAAAATCTCAAACATTTTTATAAGAATAAAATGACAATATGGATTTGTGACAAAACTTTGTTGGTTTGTTGAACACCACATAAGCATTCTTAATAACAATTAAAAAAGTAGCCTATCTGTAACATACAGAAGGAATTGTGGTCTCAACATACATTTCAATATATAACAGCCCCCATTGAGCACTAAAGGCCAGAGCTTTACAAAAGGTTTATAGGGTTACAGGCAAGAATTTCTTGCATGAGATTCATACTGCGCCCCTGTGTCCATGCTGGGCAAGTTTACATAAATTAAATAAGACAAAATAAGTTTGGCATTAAGGAGCCCTGCGTACAAAACCAGAATATAACAATCAATATGATTTATAAATGACACTTGTCAATATGACAAAATGGGCTGTTTGAAAGTATCAGCACATATGAGGTTAGTGCTGGCCAGGTAATGTGTTGGAATAGTTGTTCAATGTAACAACCAACGCTTTGTGCCTTTAAGTCATACCATATACCTGGGACTTGCTATTTAAGTACCACAGGTGGAGGAGGTGATGGAGGAGGAGGTAGTCAGCAATAGCACATATTATGAGTGCTGGGTAGCCAAAGTAGGCCATCGGTAGACAACAATACTTTCTAGTGCAAAGTAACAACCAACGCTTTGTGCCTTTAAGGCATATCATATACCTGGGACTTGCTATTTAAGTACCACAGGTGGAGGAGGTGATGGAGGAGGAGGTAGTCAGCAATAGCACATATTATGAGTGCTGGGTAGCCAAAGTAGGCCATCGGTAGACAACAATACTTTCTAGTGCAAAGTAACAACCAACGCTTTGTGCCTTTAAGGCATATCATATACCTGGGACTTGCTATTTAAGTACCACAGGTGGAGGAGGTGATGGAGGAGGAGGAGGAGGTAGTCAGCAATAGCACATATTATGAGTGCTGGGTAGCCAAAGTAGGCCATCGGTAGACAACAATACTTTCTAGTGCAAAGTAACAACCAACGCTTTGTGCCTTTAAGGCATATCATATACCTGGGACTTGCTATTTAAGTACCACAGGTGGAGGAGGTGATGGAGGAGGAGGAGGAGGTAGTCAGCAATAGCACATATTATGAGTGCTGGGTAGCCAAAGTAGGCCATCGGTAGACAACAATACTTTCTAGTGCAAAGTAACAACCAACGCTTTGTGCCTTTAAGGCATATCATATACCTGGGACTTGCTATTTAAGTACCACAGGTGGAGGAGGTGATGGAGGAGGAGGAGGAGGTAGTCAGCAATAGCACATATTATGAGTGCTGGGTAGTCAAAGTAGGCCATCAGTAGACAACAATACTTTCTAGTGCAAAGTAACAACCAGCACTTTGTGCCTTTAAGGCATATCATATACCTGGGACTTGCTATTTAAGTACCACAGGTGGAGGAGGTGATGGAGGAGGAGGTAGTCAGCAATAGCACATATTATGAGTGCTGGGTAGCCAAAGTAGGCCATCGGTAGACAACAATACTTTCTAGTGCAAAGTAACAACCAACGCTTTGTGCCTTTAAGGCATATCATATACCTGGGACTTGCTATTTAAGTACCACAGGTGGAGGAGGTGATGGAGGAGGAGGAGGAGGTAGTCAGCAATAGCACATATTATGAGTGCTGGGTAGCCAAAGTAGGCCATCGGTAGACAACAATACTTTCTAGTGCAAAGTAACAACCAACGCTTTGTGCCTTTAAGGCATATCATATACCTGGGACTTGCTATTTAAGTACCACAGGTGGAGGAGGTGATGGAGGAGGAGGAGGAGGTAGTCAGCAATAGCACATATTATGAGTGCTGGGTAGCCAAAGTAGGCCATCGGTAGACAACAATACTTTCTAGTGCAAAGTAACAACCAACGCTTTGTGCCTTTAAGGCATATCATATACCTGGGACTTGCTATTTAAGTACCACAGGTGGAGGAGGTGATGGAGGAGGAGGAGGAGGTAGTCAGCAATAGCACATATTATGAGTGCTGGGTAGCCAAAGTAGGCCATCGGTAGACAACAATACTTTCTAGTGCAAAGTAACAACCAGCACTTTGTGCCTTTAAGGCATATCATATACCTGGGACTTGCTATTTAAGTACCACAGGTGGAGGAGGTGATGGAGGAGGAGGAGGAGGTAGTCAGCAATAGCACATATTATGAGTGCTGGGTAGCCAAAGTAGGCCATCGGTAGACAACAATACTTTCTAGTGCAAAGTAACAACCAGCACTTTGTGCCTTTAAGGCATATCATATACCTGGGACTTGCTATTTAAGTACCACAGGTGGAGGAGGTGATGGAGGAGGAGGAGGAGGTAGTCAGCAATAGCATATATTATGAGTGCTGGGTAGCCAAAGTAGGCCATCGGTAGACAACAATACTTTCTAGGGCAAAGTAACAACCAACGCTTTGTGCCTTTAAGGCATATCATATACCTGGGACTTGCTATTTAAGTACCACAGGTGGAGGAGGTGATGGAGGAGGAGGAGGAGGTAGTCAGCAATAGCACATATTATGAGTGCTGGGTAGCCAAAGTAAGCCATCGGTAGACAACAATACTTTCTAGTGCAAAGTAACAACCAGCACTTTGTGCCTTTAAGGCATATCATATACCTGGGACTTGCTATTTAAGTACCACAGGTGGAGGAGGTGATGGAGGAGGAGGAGGAGGTAGTCAGCAATAGCACATATTATGAGTGCTGGGTAGCCAAAGTAAGCCATCGGTAGACAACAATACTTTCTAGTGCAAAGTAACAACCAGCACTTTGTGCCTTTAAGGCATATCATATACCTGGGACTTGCTATTTAAGTACCACAGGTGGAGGAGGTGATGGAGGAGGAGGTAGTCAGCAATAGCACATATTATGAGTGCTGGGTAGCCAAAGTAGGCCATAGGTAGACAACAATACTTCATAGTGGAAAGCACAAGGCACACTGTTTTCACTTTGACAGTTGCAGAACATAGGCCATTGTTACATGAATGCTCCTAACATGAGAAACACATACACACAGCGCTTGATTAGCATATGGAACATTTGAAGCAACACTGCACTGGTGATAAATACACAATAAAAAGTGTAGTCATGTGTTTGCAATGATTGGAATGCATTGCTCCTTACATGTAACATTTTTTGGGCCAAGTGAATGTGTTTGGCAACACTGCAGCATCACCATAGAAATATGTTAGAGCAAATGCACTTTTTGATGTTTGTAAGTGCTTTTCCAGATGTTATTGGAAAGGGCGCCATTGGATGTAAGATATGGCACACCTTGGTGCTGATAACACCATACATATATACATATGTTAGAGCAAATGCACTTAGATGTTTTGAAGTGCTTTTCCAGATGTTATTGGAAAGGGTGCCAATAGATGTTAAAATGGCACCCCCCAGTGAAGAGAATGGAGCACAGTGTAAACAATGGGATGTGTTGTTTGGGAGTCAGTCCCATTGCTGGGTAACGGACAGAGTGATACCTGAAGCGTCAATAGGGCAAAGTTTGTTACCAGGAGAAAATAGGCAAAGAGGTCAGTGTTAGATGGTAAATGACACAGACTGGATCTAGGGACGTTTGTCCCCTCGGACAGGACTGTGTCCCCTTCCATGCCCCCTTTCCCTCCGATGTTGAGGAGCTTCAGGGGGTGGAGGGGGAGCAGCAGGTGGACCAGGGACTTCACCCTCAGCAGGGCCCCTTGGTCGGTGAGACTGGGCTGCCACCAGGTCCTGGAATCCTCGATGGATGGCCATCCGGGTCTCCCGCATCTCTGCATAGATATGGGCCATCCACCGCCTCATCCTGAGATCCTGGTAGCGCTGCTGGCGTAGCATGGCCAGCATCACGTTGACGAGCCCCGGTTGTGCCGCAGGTTGATCAGCCAGTCGCCGTCCTTCCTCTTGTGGTGGTCCCCCAATTGCTGTGGCAGCAGCACGATCTACAAGAAAAATCAAATATAAATATATATATTGGACATGTGCATAACCCACAACAAACAAAAGGTTACAAAAGGTTCCAAGTTAGATTGGGGGTGGTGTTTTAGTCTGGGGGGTGGCATAAACACAACATTACAGTGGAAATCTCATACCAGTCTGTAGCTTGGAAAACATGTTTTTTCTTAGACAAAAAAAATTGTTTTAAAGGACATGTAAACGCTCCCAACAAAAATGTAATCAGTGAACGGCCTCTTTTAAAGCTTCAGACACGTGCTATTGGTTTTTAAAAGGTTAACAGTAAAGGCTGCAGTATCCCCTTAATCATTTAAATGCCTTCTCCTCTTCTAACTCACTCTTCCCCGCCTCAGGAATTTGCTTTGGCTGTTGGCTCATGAGCATGCTCAGTTCTTCCCAGCTCAGAATACTAAACATACCCTCCATTGTAACAGCCACTAAGGAGATATTATTACTGGTTCCCATATAAACTCTGCTTTTGCTGTCTGATCCCAGGGCCGCCATTAGAAATCACAGGGCCCCGTACAACAAAATTTTCAGGGCCCCATCCACACTAATTTTTTGGGCCTGCCCACCCAGCCTAGGCCCCACCCCAGATCCCGCCAACTCCACACTACAGTTTAAAAACAACACAGACAACAGTGCTAAAAATGGTAACCCCCCCACACACAAGTTAGAAAAAGCCATTGGTGATAAGGGCCCCCCCTGCAAGTAAAAAAAATTGTTCAGATACCCCCAAATTTTATGAAAAATTGCTTGTGAGGGTTTTGTGTCTAAGGGGGGCCCGGCCATGCTTCACTTATTTGATTATCCGGGCCCCCCTGTCTTCAGCGTACTGCCTGCCAGCTCTCTGTGCACAGAAGCTTTTCTACTATTAAGATTTCCTGTATCCTTGTGGTCCTTTAAGAATAAGTCCCGTTAAGGGGATCCAATCCCAATGCAGATTTACTGGGCCTTATTCTTAAAGGACCAATGAGGATACAGGAAATCTTAATAGGCGAAAAGCTTCCGTGCACAGAGAGCTGGCAGTACGCTGAAGACAGGGGGGCCCGGATAATCAAATAAGTGAAGCATGGCCGGGCCCCCCCATAGACACGTGCGGGCCCATGACAACTGCCCCCCCCGATGGTGGCCCTGTCTGATCCTATTTTGTTCTCCTAACCACCTCTCCTCAGCTTAACCATTACTTGCATCTTTGGTGACACACTGACAAATAAAGGAAGAGTTTATTAGTTATAAACATTGATCTTACGTCTGGGGGGCACCACAGGAATCACGGCTGGCGACTGGGCGCGGCGTTCAGCTCGGTGTTCTGTAATGTGAAATAGGACATTAGTAATGCTCTAAACAAGTTCAGGGAGCAATTACATTTGTCACAAACATTAAACATGTCTGTACCTTGAGCTTCCGGGGCTCTATCAGAGTCATCAGTCTCACCCTCTTCCTGGGGTTGCTGAGCAGCATCACCCTGGTCCTGGTCACTGTCCGGGCGCGATGTTTGCGGTGGTCCTGCAATTTTGAGTAAAGAAAGAAAAAAGGTATTAAGAGACAAAAAAATATAGAATTGCAAGTGTACTTGGCTAGTAGCCTGGTGTACAGACCTCTCACATGCTACAAATCTATTTTATTGCTCATTCGAAATACTAACTCCAATGAAATAGCACAGGAAGGAAGATGAAATGGTTAAACGTAAATCTACTGTATAATGGCACAACTAGGGAGATGAAATGGTTAAACGTGAATCTATAATGGCACAGCTATTATGGATGGAATGGTTAAAACTTAAATACATTTGCAATCATACAAGCAGAAGAGAATTATATAGATGACAATACTTGTGTTTTTTGAGTTATTTAGCTTTTTATTCAGCAGATCTACACTTTGCAATGTCAGCAATCTGGTTGCTAGGGTCCAAATTAGCATAGCAACCATGCATTTATCTGAATAAGAGACTGGAATAGAATTGGGGATGTTCTGATAAGTTAGATGAGTAATAAAAAATCAATGTGTAGAGCCTTTCTTTCTAGACCCACATTTTAAAGCTGAAAAGAGTAATTTAAAAAAATAATGAAGGACAAGTGAACAGTTGCTTACACTTGGCCATTCTATAACATACTTCAAAGTTAACTTAAAGGTGAACCACCCTTTAAAGCAGTTTCTAAACATTTGTGCTATAGTGGAGAAATGGTTAATAAATAAATGGCTCCTCATTTTGTCAGTTACAGCTGCACTTAATAACTAGTAATAATAAACAAACAGCAAAGCTGTAAAGAAAAGCACAAAAACTCCTCTAATGCAAAACAGAAGCAATATTTTACCAACAAAGTGATATGCTAAAGGGAACATTAGACATTTATGTAAATAATGGGAATGTGGAACAAAAGGAGTCAGATATTTGTTTCTATAAAAGTCTACTTACGTATCCAGTCTGTGTCCAGTTCTTCACTGCCCTCTTTGGCCAAAATGTCCAGAAGCCGGCGCTCATGGGGTTGAAGTCTGAGTGGAGGGACTCGCCCTCCGCCGGTCTTCTGGGCTTTAGCTCTCCTGGTAACAAGTTTTGCCCTTAGCCAACGCTTCAGGTCACTGTAGCGCTTATACACAGTTGTCCGATCCCTGTGTAAAGCGCCCACAGTGTTCACCCTGTCCGTCACCTGCTGCCAGAGTTGTTGGCGTCTGGCAGCATTGATGCGATGGGACTGACTCCCAAACAGCACATCCCATCGCGCTATCACCTCGTCCACCAGTGCTCCATTCTCTTCACCGGTAAACCTTCGGGCCATTTTGTTGGTGGGGCCCTCCTCTCCTCCATCATCACCTTCCTCCTCCTCCTCCTCTCTCCTCTCTGAGGCAGTTGGTGGTGGTGCCTCCATCTCCTCCTCCGAGCTGCTCGGCAGCCTCTGTGGCCTCCTCCTGGGGAAGCCTCTCTCAGCCCTGGGTGGGGTGCGTGACACGCTGCGTGCCCCAGATGGTGGTGAGCGAGACACGCAGCGTGCCCTGGGGGACTCCCTGTGTGGGCTGGGGGACACCCTCCCTACACTACGCTCCTCCCTCCCTCTACGGGACCCCCCTGCCCTACGCTCCTCCCTCCCTCTACGGGACCCCCCTGCCCTACACTCCTCCCTCCCTCTATGGGACCCCCCTGCCCTACGCTCCTCCCTCCCTCTACGGGACCCCCCTGCCCTACGCTCCTCCCTCCCTCTACGGGACCCCCCTGCCCTACGCTCCTCCCTCCCTCTACGGGACCCCCCTGCCCTATGCTCCTCCCTCTATGGGACCCCCCTGCCCTACGCTCCTCCCTCCCTCTACGGGACCCCCCTGCCCTACTCTCACCCCCACTACGGGACCCCCCTGCCCTACTCTCACCCCCACTACGGGACCCCCCTGCCCTACTCTCACCCCCACTACGGGACCCCCCTGCCCTACTCTCACCCCCACTATGGGACCCCCCTGCCCTACTCTCACCCCCACTACGGGACCCCCCTGCCCTACTCTCACCCCCACTACGGGACCCCCGACTCTCTACCTCCTCCTCCACCCAGGAACCCCTGTTGGTGACCCCCCAGCCCTCCTCTCTCCCCCATCTACCACGACTAAGATCCCACATAGTGTGGGATCCAGCCGCAGTTGGCACCTCACCAGGGCTGGAGAGACGTTCCCCCTGCTCCTCCTCCTCCTCAATCCTCCTCCCAGCCATTTGCAGGCTTTTTTTTTCAATTGCTTTAAAACACCTCCTCCACCTGTGCAGTCTAAATAGCAAGTGCGCAATCAGGCCGAAAATGAACCTAAAATGGCCACTGGAGGGCTTCCTGTATGAAAAAAATGTCAGAAAGGAAGTGGGGCATAAACGTTCGAATCGAACGATTCGAATATAAGTGGGGCAACGATCACTTCAATCGTATTCGACTGCTCGATACGACGGAACCATTCGAATCGAAGACACTATTCCCTCGGTCGAATTGTTAAATCGTTCGATCGTACGAGTTTACTTCGACCTAATCGAGCGCGAACCCAAATTGGCGAACGTCCCCAAACGTTCGCGAACGGTCGATGTTCGCGCGAACTAGTTCGCCGCAGAACAGTTCGCTCCATCCCTATTCCTGAGCATTAAATAAAACATTAACAGGAATGGATAATTTAGATGGGGCAGTAACCATAGAAAGACTGTGAAAAGATCAGGGCTTCCTTGAGCATGAAGCAAGATGAAACATTAAGGGGCAGATTTACATAGGGTCGAATATCGAGGGTTAATTAACCCTCGATATTCGACTGCCGAAGGTAAATCCTTCGACTTCAAATATCGAAGTCGAAGGATTTAGTTCGATCAAACGAAAAATCGTTCGATCGAACGATTAAATCCTTCGAATCGAACGGTTCGATGGATTTTAATCCATCGATCGAACGATTTTTCTACAACCATAAAAAGGTTAGAAAGCCTATGGGGACCTTTCGGACCTTGCACCTCGGTAGGTTTTACTTGGTGAAGTAGGGGGTCGAAGTTTTTTTTTAAAGAGACAGTACTTCAACTATCGAATGGTCGAATAGTCTAACTATTTTTAGTTCGAATCGCTCAATTCAAAGTCGAAGTCATAGTCAAAGTAGCCAATTCGATGGTCGAAGTAGCCCAAAAAATCATTCGAAATTCAAACTTTTTTTTATTCTATTCCTTCACTCGAACTAAGTAAATGTGCCCCTAATAGTCTGATCTTCCTTAGGATTTTAGGGATTGGGATAGAAAACACAGATACTTTAAAACCAATATGGAAATAAAATATGGGAATGTCACAGGGCACCCCTTAGAATAGTAAAAGACTGAACATTAGTAGTCTGTAGGGATGTAGCGAACTGCCGATTTGATGTTCGCGAACGCCGTTCGCGAACACCGGCAAAAAATGCGAACGTTCGCGGACAGTTCGCGAACTTCGAACACCCGCTAAAATCGTTCGATTCGAACGATCGAAGGATTTTAATCATTCGATCGAAGGATTTTCGTTCGATCGAAGGATTTTCATTCGAATCGAAACCATTCAATCGAATGCTTTTCATTCGATCGAATGCTTACAATCGTTCGAACGAATGGAAATCGTTCGATTTTTAGCGGTCGAATGGTCGAATGGTCGAACGAATCGAACGCGAACCCAAATTGGTGAACGTCGCGCGACGTTCGCGAACATTCGGTGGACGCGAACGGTCGAAGTTCGCGCAAACAAGTTCGCCCGCGAACAGTTCGCTACATCCCTAGTAGTCTGATTTCAGACTATTTGGAAAATATGAGTCTAGATAGATCAGTAAACAAAGATCCCAGTATGCGAAGAAAGTCTGGGACTTAAATAGGGTCTGATTTATTAATGCTCAAAACTTGAGCATTTGGTTCCTAAAAGCACTTGGGAATTTACACATGGTTTTGGGAAATTAATGCTCAAACCCGGAGGCTTAAGCATTAATAAATCAGCCCCATAGTGTCTATTCCAGAATAAGGGAACAGGCTGCCCAGAAGGAGTGTATGGTTTATTAGCTGCAAGTCGTTTACCATCGGCCTTGGGTGTAGGAGCGTCAAGAAGATGACATCAAAATTAATATTTTAACTTTGTGTGTTCAGAATGCTATTTATTTCGACTCCATATGGATTGGATCTTGTTTTTGTTTGAGTGGTAGACAAAAGAGGAAGAGACATCCAAAGAGTTACTATCCATCTGCTCATGAAACGACTTTTAGATCTTTATAGCAGTTTTTAGTTTTGTTCCAGAAATGTAAAAGCAACCCTAAACATGCATTTTCATGCCTAAAGACTTTTGGAAAGTGAAACTAGAAGATGCCATGCTAGGACTAGGAATGATGATGCCCTGCATAAAGGGGTATTTTTTGTGGGAAACAAAACTAGGAATAAGATGTGTGAAAGAGAGAATAACATTCTGGTTTGAAGATACCCCCACGACCCCCCCCCCCGGACTTGGATTGATTCTTTTCTCAAACTAGCCTTGGTCACTAGTAACCTGGCCCTGGAGCAGAGCCACCTGCTTGGCTGTAAGAGCAGTTCTTTGTTTTTCTGTGCTGTGGAGCAATATCTCAAAGCTATATCTCTATACTGGTAACTCAGTTTTTACAAGTCTATAAAAACCCTGTGATTTATTTGTTTAAAGTTGTGACTCTTGATTGACTCTGTGAGTTCAGAATCCATAGAACTTGTGGCAAATAAACTTTCTCTTTCACCTCAAGTGGTCTCCGGTTGCTCAAATTCCATGACATGTGGTAGGTAGGGTTCCCAGATTTTGCTGCAATACAGGTTGAATCAGAGAGAAAACACACAGTTGGGACTGTATGTATTTTAAGGGGGTTGAACAAAGAGTTAAAAAGAGAGCTGTTGCTACTGGTAAAGGTAGAGGGTAAGAAGACTCAATTGACCTAAAAGGGGTGCTACGAAGGAAGGGTTCCTTTATACGACTTGGTGGAGAGAGGTCTTTACTTTTATTTGTGAGGGGTTTAAGAGAAAAGGGATTTGCTCATAGCAGTAACAGGACTCTGGAAATAATTTGTCTGCTTTATTGATATCTCCCTTTCCTAGTTATAAGAATTAGTTAACCACCATGAATGGCTGATCCCTGAGTTGGTTACATAATTATGTACAATTATTGTCTGTATTCCCCCAGGCCTCCTTCTCTGAATTCTGTATAAAAGCAGTTCTGGAATTCCAGTTCAGTTTAAGTAATACAGGAGAGATAAAGTGGGGGTATGACAATGCCAGGGAAACCCCTAGTTATATGACAGAGATGCATCTACACTGGGTGCAGGCCATCTACAAAATCTGCTACTTTCTCCTCTCCACCACATGGATACTTTGCACATTGGCTTTTGAGGTCTGTGCCTTCTCAAATGCTGCCTGTAACCTACCCAGTGACAATGTTCATGGCTACCTAAGCCATCCAGGAGACGTTATCATAGGAGGGACCTTTCCCATTCATGTGGACAGACTCCATTACAACCTTGACTTCACTAAGAAACCCCAGGAACTTCAGTGTCAGATGTAAGTAATATTGCTCAGATGCCAATGAACAAGATGCATGGTGATTTAAAAACAGATACATATGATGTTTGCACACAGATTGGCTATATCGAAATCAGTTTAGAGGCAGTCTATGCAGCCATATAATATGCTATTTAATTCGATTCTAATTAAACCAAAGGAGCTGCCAGTTAGGCATGCATATCAGCCATCCAGACAAGGTTATATAGCAGCAGCTACTAACAATCAGGCTGTCATTGTCTGGTATTATAGTTGACACTATACCAAATTTGCCCCCATATTGAGACCTTAATATGCCCTTTAATATTGTACCAGTCATTGTATTGTTTCCTATAAAGGAACACATTAGTGGCTTCTTTATCCTAAGGTACAGTGTGCTTGAATTGGCCCGGCAGATAGACATTGGACGTTGTGTTGATTATTTAACCCCTTACAGTCCAGGTAGCAAGAGGGCCACCACTATATAGAGCTCCAGGAGCCCGGCTCTTACATGTATGCAAGGAGTTAATTCTGAAACAGTGTGAAGGTGCACTCTCTCAGGCTCATTAACTCCCTGGGTGCAAATGAGCAGTTTCTCTAAGGAGTTTCAGTAGCAGCATGCACCTTTATTAAAGAATAAGCAAAGCAGCAACAATACACCTCATACCAGAGCTACATATCACACAATGGCTCCTAACTTTTTACTCCATGTAGAGATGTTAAATAACCCTGCTAATAAGCTGATAATAATCTAGATTTTCAAAAATGTTGATGTCTACATTTAGCGCGAAAGGGAATTACATTCTAAAATATCATTATCCCCCTAATAAAATGAGTCAGTCAATTTCTCTCTAGGGTCTTGGACCCTAAGCCAACCTCTCTTAAATATTCTTCTTCTACAGGCTTCCCCATTACAAGCTGCCAAGTCTAAACGCAGTGACCAGACCCAGTCTTTAAGGGACACTTCAACTTTAAATTAGCTTTTTTGAGAATGTATACTATGCACCAATACATTTAAAATATTATAATTATTTTTTTTTTGTTTGAAGTATCTTTATTGTTGCTCTAAAATTCTCAGCCTGGAAGACTTTTTTTAAGTTGAAATATTTTATTAGTTTCATTAAGGTTTGCAAAAAAAGCTATAGGATAGGATAGAAAATAAACATTCCGAACAGATACATAACATAAATGTGATGGCTTGAATACAATAGTCTATTTAGGGAATGGGGGTAAAGTAAACATGCAGGGTTGAAAAACGTATGGAATCTAAATTTGCTTCCTATGCTTCCATATTGTTCTGTAGAGTATAAATAAGCTTTTTATTGGTGGCAATATTTATTATTCTAGCCTTCAGTGATGTTACTGGAAGACCAGTTTTTTCCAATTACTAGCTACTATTAGCTTTGCAGTCTTGCTACATTTCCAAGTAGTATAACAAGTGGGTACTTATGAAATCTACTATGTAATTCTCTTAGGTGTGTCATCGAATCCTAACAGTTTGACATAATCTTGAATTACCACCATATGTCCATTGTCCATACAGCCCCCAAAACATTGTGGCCCACAATTTTTATTGATGTTTCTCTGACATACTCTGACATCTGACATGTTCCCCCCTATTTGCCATTAGGCTACACTATGACTATTTTGGGTTGTATTAAGATCTCTCTCCCATTTGAACATGTAATTGTGCTTTTTGTTACTAGTGGATAGCTGGTTGTGCGTTTTCCAAGTTAAGTCACATGTCCCAGATAGGGATGGGCGAATTCTTTCACCTTGTTGCCCATAGACTTGTAAAAAAATGACGCGTCAAAATAGCTTTTTACGCCCCTAGACTTTAATGGACATCGGCGACATTTCGCTGGCAGCAGATTTTTGGCAAAATGAAATAGGTCAAATTCACCCAAGCCTATCCCAGAGCATACAGATTTGAAACTGAACTAGGTAAAGGTGCTATTCTCACAAAACTTTGACCGTCTGTTTGCAAGTAAGCTTAATGTGTGACCATATTGTGTTAGTGAGCTCAGAGTAGTAACTGCTCTACTGTTCCACCATAAGAAGGAACTTGATAGGTCCCTGGTGAGGCCTCATCTGGAGTATGCAGAGCAGTTTTGGACTCCAGTCCTTAAGAGGGATATAAATGAGCTGGAGAAAGTTCAGAGAAAGGCAAATAAACTGGTTAAAGGCATGGAAGATTAAAATTATGAGGGTGGACTGTCACTTTTGGGGTTGTTCTCTCTGGAAAAAAGACAAGGGGACATGATTCCTCTTACATTAGAGAGCATTAAAGGGTGGGAGAACTTTTTTCCACAAAATGGATCACCACTCTAGAATCCACCTCTTTAGTCTAGAGAAAAAGAACTTTCATTTGAAGCAGCATAGGTGGTACTTCATAGAGAGGACATTAAGGTTGGGGAATGCTCTAACGGGTGATGTTGTGATGCTGATTCTGTTAATGACTATAAGAGGGACTTGGATGATTTCTTGGAAAAGCCAAATATCCAAGGCTACTGTGATACTAAAATCAACAATTTATATAGATACTGTTATATATAGGTTATGTGAGTGTATGGAGGGGTCGTGTTAGTGTGTTTCTTATGTGCACTGGGTTTCATTTGGAGGGGTTGAAATTGTTGGACTGTGCTCTTTTTTCAACCTAACTTAACTTTGTAACTGTGTAACAGAGCCCAGGAGGGAAGTCCTGGTTGTTCCTTAAGCCAAGGGGGGACAAGGCAAATTAATACTTTTTCCAAGTGATAGCCAGTGATTTAAGAGACAATAGAGTAAGTCATCTTCAATCTGCACCCAAAGTGGTGTGGAGTTCTGAGAGTGTGGGGACCAATTATCTAATATGGTGGCATGATCTAATTTTGGACTGAAAGCCCTCCGTTGACTTTATGTAAGTACATTATTTGATTTAAGATTTGGGGGTGTTAACATGTTGTTGAAGACATTTTAAGAAATGTATTAATCAAAAATTGCAGTTATTTTGCACAAAATAAAAAAATGGAAGATCTTTAAAATCAAAATGTATGACTGAAACACCTTTATTGCTGTGAAACGTGATTTTGAAATTGTAGCTTTGTACAATTATAGCAGTTTTTATTATTTGCTTGTCTAATAGGTTTGGTATTGAGTTCTACCAAAGCATGCAGGCTCTAATATTTGCCATCGAAGAGATTAACGCAGACTCTGAACTCCTTCCCAACATAACTCTTGGCTTCCAGATTTTTGACTCCTGCATTACTTTACGGCGAGCAGCACAAGGAGCTCTATGGATATTGTCAGGAGGGCCAACAATCACCCCTAATTATAACTGCCACAAAGGGGCACCTCTTGCTGGTATCATTGGGGATTGTGGATCTACTCAATCTATACTTATAGCCCAAATTCTAGGGCTGTACCAATACCCACAGGTAAGGAAGAGCTAAAATACTAATACACAGCAAGCAATGATATCCAAACATTATGGTCATTTAAGGCGTCCCTCATCAGAAGTCAAAGAGCACTAAGTGGTTCAAGAGTATGTTCCTTAGTCATAGAAGGCTTCTGCCCAAGGATTGGATTAATGCTGCAAACATTTTTATTTTATTTTATTTTTTTGTATGTAGAAAATCTAAATACATTTTACAAGGAGTTTCAGATCAACGAGAAGATATTGATGGTTTTGTTATGGCCCTGCCACTTATAGTTTACCTGTTTGGTGTTGCCAACCTGTAGTTGCTAGCTCATTTGTTGCATGTGATAGGAAGTTAGTGTAACAGGAAGGCAGAGTAAAAGATAGTGAAGCCAGTATTGGCAGTTAAGAGCTTAATCAGGGCTTACAGTCTTGAGGCTTCCTACATTACCCCATTGAAGGCATTCCCTTTTTCACACCATTTGTATTAGTAAACACTTTCAGCATCACTTCGTGGTCCAAAAGTTGTTATGCAAAGGTGTTTAGCTTGCTGGATAATTGGATAGGACATTCAGTGAGGCCAGTACAGTGAAAAGGGAAACCTACAAGCAAGATTGGTTCAGTAATCAGAGCAAGCCTAGAGACACTACAGCAGGGATCCCCATCCTTTTGAACCCATGAGCAACATTCAGACGTAGAAGGAATGGGAGAGCAACACAAGCATGAAAAATGTTCTTGGGGTGCCACATAAGTGCTGTGATTGGCCATTTGGTAGCCCCTATGAGGATTGTCAACCTACCTTGAGGCTCTGTTTGGCAGAGCGTCTGGTTTTTATACAACCAAAACTTGCCTCCAAACCAGGAATTCAAAAAGAAGCTCCTGCTTTGAGGCCTTTGGGAGCAACATCCAAGGAGTTGGAGAGCAACATGTTGCTCATGAGCTACTGGTTGGGGATCACTGCACTACAGGGTCAGCACAGCAGAGAGAGCTCAGTACAGCAGGGAGAGCATACTACAGCAGAGAGACCATGGATTTCCAGAGCTGGACGTGAGGTCTGTTACAAGCGGTTTGTCCAGGTCTTCAACTGTTTCAAGCATCAGTGTGGCAGCAGCTAGAGCTTGTGCTAAGGATGAAGCTACCCAAGCCAGGGCTGCATTTTCAAAGAGAGAGATTGAATTAAGAATAGAAAAAGCCCGTCTAGAAGCCATGCTGAATGCACTAGAGAAAGAGAGAGCAGCAGACTCTGCATTTGCTGAAACAGCTGAAATGGAAGTTGCAGCTGCAAACTTAGAGGCTGCAGAGATTAAATTTGAGACCCAGTTGCTGCCTGTACAGAATCCACAAAAATGTACCAAAGAGTATTTAGATGAGCATACACAGTCTGACAGTGACAAATACTTATCCAGGGAAGAATGCTTAAATAACTTTGCACCTAATACACATTCCTCCAATTTAGCAGCAGAAGTAGGCAATCAGGCTAGCAGCAATCCTGCAGATACTGCTACTCCTGATAAAAGGACTTCAGCAGAGCATTCTTCTTCTTTAAAGAATAGCTATGTTTTGGGCCAAGCCCACCAGATTTAACACTCCACCTTAGTCACTATACCTGCAACATAAGTTCTAGTGTTCCTCACCCAGGTGAGGGTGATTCTTTTTAAGTATCTGGCACAAACCCAACTGGTATCGTCAGGACTGACCGGATTATGACCGACCAGAGAACTACTTAGCCTGGAAATTTTCATTCTTAAATGCCACAGAGACCTTAGGTCTTTCATCAGGAGAAAAGATATATCTACTGATTAAATGGCTAGGACCAGAATCTGCAGAATATGCACGTCGCATTGGATCAGCAAATGTAATGAACTTAATCACTGGGCTGAATCGCATTTGGGAAAAGTTGGAGGAGATTTATGGGTCACCAGAAGCAATAGAGGGTGCTCTATTTGCAAAATTAAAGAACTTTCCCAGAATGTTACCTAAGGAGCACCAACGGCTTAGAGAATTGAGTGACTTACTCTGTGAGATTGAAGCTGCAAAACAAGGTAATTACATTCCAGGTCTTTCCTATTTAGACACAGCTAGAGGAAAAGCTTCCAAATGCACTTCAGGAGAAATGGATGATGCAGGGCTCTCACTATAAGCAAGAACCCAAGGTTCCCTTCCCACCATTCTCCTTCTTTTCAAAGTTTATACAAAGTGAAGAAAATTCATGAAATGATACAAGTTTTAATCTTTCATCCTTCTCTGCTAACCTGAACAAGAAAGGCAGTTCTATTGAAAGTCAGAGCAACACCCGCAGACCAGTGTCTCTACACAGAATGGATGTTACTTCTTCTCTTTGCTCTCCAGGAGCTGTTGATGATCCAGATAGGCAGTGTCCTATTCATCACAAACCTCATTCACTGAAAAGGTGCACGGGTTTTAGGGAGATGCCCCTCAATGAACGGAAAAGAATATTAAGATTGCACAACATCTGTTTTACATGCTGTGCATCTAGCAAAAATATTGCAAGGAGCTGTGATATAAGCATTGAGTGTTCTGAATGTGCCAGTGATCAGCATTTAGCAGCCCTCCATCCAGGTCCAGCCCCAAGGCTTACCAAGTATCCTCCTCCCCACACACAGCATGGCGGGGAGAAGGAAGATGCACCACAGAAGGCAGTTACATGCATCTACATGCACAGAGGCATGTGGGAAAGGCTTCAGAGGGAAATTGTCACAGCCGGCACCCAATACCAGAACCAGAGTTCTGGCTGGCAAAGGGGCACGACCGGATAGCAAGAGTCTTTGGGCAGAAGGTCAAGGACAAGGCGTCTGGTGGAAACAGAACAGACCGGATCAGGACAGGCAGATAACAGAATCGTCAGGCAGGCAAGGGGTCAAAACCAGATAATCAGACAGACTGGATAAGGCAGAAGGATGGTCAGACAGGCTGGGTCGAGGCAGGCGGATATCAGAATCGTCAAACAGGCAAAGGGTCAAACCGGGTGATCAAGTAAGGGGTTAAGCAGGAAGAGTTGTCGTAGGCAGGCAAGGGTCAGGATACAGAATGCAGAGTAGTCAGGAACAGGCTGGGTCAAACACAGATAATCAGTCAGGATAGCAAATTCAGAAACAGGTAGCAAAAGCTCAGGAAACCACAGGATATGATCATATAATGGGCACTGGCTACAGGTCTGAATGGGCCTTAAATAGGGATCTGATTGGCGCCAAAACGTGCGCAATTTCGCGCCGTCGCGCGCAGGCGCGCGCCCTAGGAATCAAAGATGGCGCCGGCAAGGGCAGGATAGGAGCAGCGCAGCGGGCGTCCATGCCGAGGACGCGGCATGGACCCCGCTGCCCACTAGACCACCAGGGTAAGTTTCTTACAGAAATCATGCTTAAAAATATGCCTTGTAAATGTTTACCCAGCGGGCAATCTTCAGGAAAGCAGAAGGATGTATGCCATGCTGGACGATAAGAGCAATAGATCCCTGGCATGATCAGACTTTTTTTGACATGTTCAATGTAAATAGCCCTTCAGCAAAATACACTCTGAAAACCTGCTCCGGAGTAGCAGAAACCACTGGCAGATGAGCAGCTGGTTTCATTGTAGAGTCTTTAGATGGAGAAGTAAGTCTTCCTTTGCCCACACTCTTAGAATGCAACATGATTCCTAACAACAGAGGTGAAATTCCCACTCCAGCACTTGTCTGTAACCACCGCCATCTCAGGACCATAGCTCAGGACATACTACCACTAGACAAAAAAGCAGAGATTTTACTGTTGTTGGGTAGAGACATATTAAGGTTGCATAAAGTCCATAGATAAATAAATGGCCCCCATGATGCACTATATGCCCAGAAGTTGGATTTAGGCTGGGTGATAATTGGTGATATTTGCCTGGGCAGTACACATAGGCCTTCAGATGTCATTAGTATGAAAACCTGCATCATTGAGAATGGCAGAAAAGTCACCTTCACCCATGTGACACCCTCATGAAAGAGAAATTCAGCACTTTCAAGCAGCAGCAACTCTCCAGCCATCTTCCCATTCACATAAACTTATCCAAAGCAAACTGTGAGAATCTTGTCCAGTTGGTTTTCTGTAAGATACAGAATATCAATAAGCTTGCACCATCAACAGAAGACCTTCAGTTTCTAAAAAGTATGGAGAATGATTTATTCCAGGATGCCTCAAATAGCTTTGTGGTCCTACTACCCTTTAAATATAAGTAAAGAGGAATCGCTGTATCTCCTGACAAAGCAAAGGAGAAGGGGAACAAAAACAGATATGCGTAATATGGTGCAGTATTTTCTGCTATTTTATATAGATGCACCTTTAACTGTGCGTGATTAAACGTGTATAATGTGCAAACACTGTGTAACAAAATTAAAACACATTATACACGTTTAATCACGCACAGTTAAAGGTGCATCTATATAAAATAGCAGAAAATACTGCACCACATTACGCATATCTGTTTTTGTTCCCCTTCTCCTTTGCTTTGTCAGGAGATACAGCGATTCCTCTTTACTTATATTTGAATTACATACGGGCCCGGGAGAGCCCTTGATAAGGATTCGCTGTAAGTTGGAACTTCACTGCCCAAAAGACTCAAAAACTTCTGCTGTGGATTCCTACTACCCTTTAGCAGACTGCAAACGAAACTACCTAACAACCAAAAATATGCCATGACTCACTTTAAATCTTTAAGTTGTCCTCTTGGAAAGCATCAAGAAATTAATGGCCTATGGGTGTAATAGTGAAAGCTGTTCCCAGTAAAGATGAACTGATAAAAAAAGTGAAGGTGAAGGCGATCCAGCAAGGAGTAATGAAGATATTCTTCAGGCCCATCACAGTTCTAGTTTTAGTTATAGTTTAGTATTAATGGTGGTATCGTAGGAGGAGTGGGAGTGTTATGGCCCTGCCACTTATAGTTTACCTGTTTGGTGTTGCCAACCTGTAATTGCTAGCTCAGTTGTTGCATGTGACAGGAAGTCAGCGTAACAGGAAGGCAAAGTAAAACATAGTGAAGCCAGTATTGGCAGTTAAGGGCTTAATCAGGGCTTAATCTTTACAGTCTTGAGGCTTCCTACATTACCCCATTGAAGGCATTCCCTGTAAGTGATGTTGTTTTGTAGTTACACATCTGTAATGCTTGTCTAGGGAATGATAATGCTGCCCTATCTTTGTGTTCATAAGGGTTTATTGCACATCCAGCTAGTCAGATGCTGCATATAGTAGCTAGCCATGTTCAAAATACAGCTGTCATTTCTTCAAATGCTGATTTGTATCTTCTTCGTGTATTTGTATTTACAGTTTCACAAATGTGTATGAGTAAACACTTTTAACATCACTTGATTGAATCAAATAAATTAATAATTGAGAAAAAAAAACTTTATTATCTTGTAGATCAGTTATTTGTCAAGCCATCCTATTCTCGGCGATCGGAATTTGTTTCCTTCATTTTTTCGCACCATCCCCAGTGATGACTTTCAGATGAGAGGACTAGCCCAACTGATCTCTTTTTTTGGTTGGTCTTGGCTGGGGATCTTGGCCAATGATGATGACTATGGTCAATATGGAACTCAAATGGCAAAGCAGGAGATAATGAATGTTGGTGCTTGTGTAGCGTTTGCTGAAAAAATCATGATTGGTCAGCCAAATAGAAATGCTCCTCACATTGCCCAAGTCATCAAAGACTCAACAGCAAAGGTTGTGGTTGTCATAACCACTGATCCTGACTTTATGATTATTATCCAAGAGCTTTTGAGACAAAATGTCACTGGAAACATTTGGGTAGCCAGTGAAGGTTGGTCAACTTCTGTTCTGCTCTCAGAGGAACTATTCCGAGACATGTTATTGGGAACCATTGGCTTTGCCATTCATGGTAGGCAAATGCCAGAGTTTACTAACTACCTTAATAGTCTTCATCCATCTAAAGAGCCTCAAGATTTGTTTATAAGACAGTTTTGGGAGAAAGCCTTCTCTTGTAAGTGGCTTAATCAGAGCAATCTATTGAAAACAGTTAGAAACACAACCATACATCCATGTACAGGGAATGAAAAGCTGGAGACATCGATGACAGAACATAGAATATCTCTCAATATATACACCGCTGCCTACACTTTTGCTAGGGCACTACAGAGTTTGCTTGATTGTACTCCTGGAAATGGACCTTTCTATCAAGATTCCTGTGCTAACATCACTTCTTTTCACCCTTGGCATGTAAGATTAAGATATTTTAGCGTTCAGAGGATAACCTGCACAAAATAATCATATGCAAATAAATATGCACATCGCAAAGTTCATTAATGGCTCCCATTGAGTTACTATTAAAATGATATTATGGTATTATATCTTTTCATTTTACAGCTGCTCCACTATATACAAAATGTGAAATTTCAAGCCAGAGATGGAAGCCAAGTATTTTTTGATGCAAAAGGAAATCCCCCAGTCATCTATGATATTGTGAACTGGCACCTGAGTACCAAGGGTACACTAAAGCAGATTTTAATTGGACATTATAAATTTAATGTCCCAGATGAGAGAAATCTGACAGTAGACACAACCAGTATTATATGGCCCAATGACAACAAGCAGGTAGGGTTTGTAAACATATTATTCTTTAACCTTGTGCTATCTGAAACTGATTTGCAGTTTTACATTGGTGTTGCCATACTTATATATATATTGGTCTAAATCAGGGGTCCCCGACCATTTTTACCCATGAGACACATTCGTTGAAGAAAGGGTTGGGAGACATCACAAGCATGAAAAAAAGTTCCTGAGGATGCCAAATAAGGGCTATGATTGTCCAATTGGTAGCCCCTATGTGGAAAGGCAGTCTAAAGGAGGCTGTGTCTGGCAGTACATCTGCAACCAAAACTTCCTTCAGAATTCAAAAATAAGCACCAGCTTTGAGGCCACTCTGAGCAACAGCCAAGGGGTTGGTGAGGAACATGTTGCTCATGACCCACTGGTTGGGGATCACTGAACTAAATATTTATTCAGACCATATGTGTTAGATATATGTCTCCATTTATGATTTAGAATGGGTAATGATACAATTTAGGTTATATAAAAAGAGATGGAGTGCCATGCAGGGATGGGCTTATGTGTTATCTTAATCTAATGTTGTAATGCTTTTGTAAAAGTTTATGCAGTAGTGAGTCCACTACCTGTCTAGCATCTTACTAGTACTGATACTATTAAGAGAGTCAGGGTCAAAGGCCTCAGGAGACAATGGAATCTTATTATAGGCATACTGAATGTTAAAGCAGGTCTGCATAATACACAATCAAGGATAAGAATACATATTAATCAGTGCAATAAAAGTCCAGTCCAGGTTAATCCATGTAATAAGGCAAAGTCAAGAAAGAGGACTTCAGAAGGGTCTGCTATTTAAATGCCAAAATGATGAGTGTACCTGAGTGTCAAGAAACCTATGCCTGTCACCAATGGGATGAATATGGATCAGGATGGTCACATGCCTTACATATATAATTTAATTAATATGTTTTTATGTTATAGTACTAGTGATGGGTAAATCTGTGCAGTTTCGCTTGTGCATTTACCGCAAAATCCGTGAAACAGTGAAAAATTATGGGCGCCAAAATAATTTTTATGTTTGTCAATTTTGACACAAGTGACAATTTTTATACATGCAAGTATTTAGTCCAAATGCATTAAAGTCGACGGGCGTCCCAATCATTTTGAGTGCATTTTCTAAGCACACATCAATTTTGCCGCTCAACAATTATTTTTTGACAAGGCAGATTTTTTGCTGGCAAATTAATTCACTGGCAAATTAACTAAAAAAAGTGAAAATTGGCTACAAAATTTGTGTCTGACGAATTTATTTGCCCATTACTAAATAGTATCATTGAATAGTATCTCAAGTAATGTGTTTTGCTTTGCAGATAAATAAATATATCCCACATGGGTAAACCAAATGCAAAAAGATTAACCAGTGCACATAGAGTATGCTCAGAATTAAAACAATGAACACTAATTGAATGGTTACAAAATTAATTATAATTGAAGGCTGTCTGGTAAGTCAAATGCAAGGCTCTATATGAAGAGATAGTAGGAGATTGGTGCTTAGCTTGAATGTCATTAAAGGGATACTGTCATGGGAAAACAATTTTTAGGAGAGAAATGCTTTCTGGCAGGCTGCTGTTTTTCCTTCTCAATGTAACTGAATGTGTCTCAGTGAGACATGGGTTTTTACTATTGAGTGTTGTTCTTAGATCTACCAGGCAGCTGTTATCTTGTGTTAAGGTGGGCATAGACTGAAAGATCTGCTCGTTTGGCGACATCGCCAAACGAGCGGATCTTTCCCCGATATGCCACTAAACTGCATGGCTATGCAGCCAAGCGCCAAGCGGCTCCGACGGGTCGGTCGGGTAAAAATCCAACCTTCCCGATCGATATCGTGGCCCCCATACACGGGCAGATAAGATGTCAAATCGACCGATATCGGCAGCTTTATCTGCCCGTGTATGGCCACCATTAGGGAGCTCTTATCTAGTTACCTTCCCATTGTTCTTTTGTTTGGCTGCTAGGGGGGAAAATGGAGGGGGGTGATATCACTCCGACTTGCAGTACAGCAGTAAAGAGTGATTGAAGTTTATCAGAGTACAAGTCACATGACTTGGGGCAGCTGGGAAATTGACAATATGTCTAGCCCCATGTCAGATTTCAAAATTGAATATAAAAAAAATCAGTTTGCTCTTTTGAGAAATGGATTTCAGTGAAGAATTCTGCTGGAGCAGCACCATTAACTGATTCATTTTGAAAAAAAAGTTTTTTTCCCATGACAGTATTCCTTTAAGGGAACATTTTCGGGTGAATTTACATTTACTATACAGGTTTTTAAACTTCCGAGTATGATTTATAGAACTGTGCTCTTTAAGTATATTTTATTTTCAAAGGTACCCATTTCCAAGTGCACCCCAAGTTGTTCTTCAGGATTTAGGAAGGTGACAGTACCAGGAAAGCCCAGTTGCTGCTATGAGTGTGTCCGGTGTCCCCAGGGGCAGATTTCAAATCAAACAGGTACAGTAAATGTATTATATGCTATTAGATACAAAACTGTTTACATAAAAAGCTGATAAATATTTTGTTCTCCAGATGCTGTGGAATGTCAACCATGTTCCTGGGACATGTGGCCCAATCTACAACAGGACAGATGCTTACCAAGAACTACTGAGTTCCTTTCCTATGAAGAATCTCTGGGCTACAGCTTAGCAATCATTGCGATCTTCTCTTCTTTGGTTCCAATGATTATTCTAGGAGTATTTATATGTCACAAAAAAACACCAGTTGTCCGAGCCAACAATTATTCCCTTAGCTGCCTTCTTCTGATTTCCCTGTTCCTCTGTTTTCTTTGCTCTTTAGGGTTCATTGGTTACCCACAACCTGAAAAGTGTCTTCTGCGCCAGGTGGCATTTGGGATGGTTTTTGCTCTCTGCATCTCCTGTATTCTGGCCAAAACTATCACTGTTGTTATTGCCTTTAATGCAACAAAGCCAGGCAGCATATTACGAAAATGGACAGGAGTTAAGGTGTCCTACTATATCATTGTGCTTTCTGCTATTATTCAGTTATGTGTGTGCATGTTATGGTTGATCTTCTCACCTCCCTTCTCTGAACTTGACATGGAAGACCAACCTGGAATCATCATAGCTAACTGCAATGAAGGATCACCTGCTGCTTTCTGGTGCATGCTGGGATATCTTGGACTCTTGGCCACCATCAGTTTCATTGTTGCTTTCCTAGCCAGGCGACTCCCTGACAGTTTCAATGAAGCCACATTTATCACATTCAGTATGTTGGCTTTCCTCAGTGTCTGGGTGTCCTTTATCCCAGCCTATTTTAGTGCACGGGGCATGTATACTGTGGCAATGGAGGTCTTTGCTATCTTGTCTTCCACCTGGGCATTGGTGGTCTGTATCTTTGTGCCAAAATGTTTTGTAGTATTATTCCGACCTGTTATGAGCTCAAAAGAGTTTCTCAGGAGGAAAGACAGAGGTCAAAATTAAAATTAAATAAAATACATTATACTGAAGAAAATCATCCAGAAGACTCCATTCCTGCTACTGATGATCTCAAGGCAGATTAATTGTTATCCTTTATTAAGCTCATAAGAAAGGCTTGTAACATGTGCTGTGTTGCCATGCAGCCTAGTTCATGATTCACAAACCATGTGGTACCCCCCACTTCATACTTACCAAGAATTTTTTAGATCATACTGTACCTACTATAACCCTCCAAACATGTTTTCTGTTGACACAGTAAGGGGCCGATTTATAATCATGTTTCTTGTGGTTTTTGAAACCACAACTAAACTTGCTAAACTCTTAAACTACGGTAATGGCATGAGATTTATTAAAATATATCAGAATAAGAAAAGTACCAACGGAAAATTACGCTGAACTCTGTGCTAACAAATATAAATTCTTAAAAACCTCAAAAAAATCTAGTTTTCCAGAAAATTCCTAGTGAAAAAAATATGAAAACTGCTAAAAGTCCAAATTGATTAAGAGTAGTCCAATAGGATAAATGCAGCTCCCATTGACTTCTATAGGACCTTGGCAACTTTTACCTGTGGAAGTTTTGTTTCAGAGGTTTTCATGGTTTTTACACTTCATAAACCTCAAATTTTTAGAGATTTTTAAATAAATAAGAAAACTATGAAGTTTTAGAGATTCGTGGAAAAATTTAAATTTGATTGTTTGTAAATGGGCCCCTAGGTGTGGCATCCAATCAGATTTTTAGCTTCAAACAGTAAGCCAATAAATATTTCCTCATGATGTATTGCTATTGGTTACTTGATGGGGTAAAAATGGTAAACCTGTTCTTACGCTGTTTCACTATAACAAAAACTTTAGACCATTAGGAGGTACTTTTATGCATAGTTGACTTCTACAATAAACATCTCTTTGATATAGGAGTGTCATTTGGGTCATTGACAAAGTCTGGCTGTGCTCTGTACTCTAGTGGTGCTCCCTTATTTGCTCTTTTGAATGACATACCATTTAGAGGATGGGTAGGGGGGGATGCCTGCCCCAATGAATACAGCATTGCCAAGCATTATATAAATAGGGGTGGCTGTGGGATCCTGTGCTCCAAAATTGAGCACAGAGACCTTTGGTGATCCATCCAGCTTGGGATGCAGGGTGCAGAGTGCAAAAACAAGGCCATTAACTTTGCACCCTGCCTTCCATGTCATAAATTGCCCCAATGTTTCACTCAGCAGTTAATCCGACTTATTCAGGGATTTTAGGCAAAAATTCGAAGCAATTTTACGAAAAAAAGCCAGAAAAATTAGAGCAATTTGGGAAAATACTGAAAAATTAAAGTAGTTTGGGTTTTCACTCTATTTTGTCACGTTTTTCTGTGATCGGATTAAATCAAGCTTTTTTTTTATTAATAAATAAGCTAAAATAGGTCATGGGAATTTGGTTGTGTTTTTTTGATAAAATATGAGATAAATTAGGATTTTAGGAAATCCCCCCCCCATAGTATAGTGTCAACATCTCAATATTTGCAAGAAATTACTCAAATGTAATATATATATATATATATATATATATTATATAATGATTTATTACTACAGGCTGATATTGTGTGCTGGCAATTATTCTCTGCCACTTATCATGTCCCATTTGTCTCTTTAAAACTCAGGTTTGCAATAATGAATAATGTATTTCTTTTTAAATATTGCACTTGTGGCTTCAGCATTGAAGTTCCACCTCCTTCATTTTCCCCCGTGTTTGTTAACAGTTTAAAATGTTCTAGATTTTTATATGAATGTGAGCTGAAGCATCATCTGATTTCAACAAGTCCTACAAGTAGATGAAGAAAACCTAGTGAAGCAAATGAAGCAAAATATATTATATGTGGTCATGTATTTATTGAAAACAAATGATCCAATAACAAATCTGCGTGTGGCAAAAGTAAGTGCATTGTCCTCTCAGTATTTAGTGTGACCAAATTGTGCAGCAATAACCGCAACTAAATGTTTGCTGTAACTGTTGATCAGTTGAATTTTAGCCCATTCCTCCATACAGAACAGTTTTAGCTCTTGGATGTTGGTGGATTTCTTCACACGAGTCGCTCGCTTCAGGTCTTTCCACAACATTTCAATTGGATTAAGGTCAGGACTTTGACTTGACCATTGTAGAAAATTCACTTTGTTCTTCTTTGGTAGAATGACTTGTGTGTCTAAGATCATTCTCTTGCTTCATGACCCACTGTCTCTTGAGATTTAGTTTACTGACAAATGTCTTGACATTTTGCTTTAGAATTCTCTGGTATAGTTCAGAATTCATTGTTTCCTCAATGATGGTAAGCTGTCCAGGTCCAGATGCAGCAAAACAGGCCCAAACCAGAACACTCCCGCCATCATGTTTTACAGATGGGATAAGGTTCTTATGCTGGAATGCAGTGTTTTATTTTTTTCTCCAAAGGTAACGCTCCTCAATTAAGCCAAAAAGTTCTATTTTGGCTTCATCCATCAACAAAACATTCTTCCAGTATCCTTCTGGTTTGTCCACATTATCTTTAGACAGTCAGTAATATTTTTGGGGGACAGCAGTGGCTTTCTCCTTACTACCCTGCCATAAGCACCATTGCTGTTCAGCAGTGCCGGGCCAACCCAGCCAGGCGCCCTAGGCAACCTGGCCGGTCATGGCGCCGGCTGCATGTGTGCTTGGGTGCGCATGCGCGAAAGTGCACTCGAGCGTGCATGTGCAAAAGTCCGTACGAGCACGCATGCGCAAAAGTCCGTTTGAGCGCGCATGCGCCAAAGTACGTGCGCTAGAGTGCGTGTGGCAGTCGGGGAGAGACGGAACGGACAATGGGGTAGGCGTCAGAGCAGGTACGTGCCTGGCGCCCCCCCAGCTTTGCGCCCTAGGCACGTGCCTACTCTGCCTACCCCTAGTTCCGGCCCTGCTGTTCAGTGTTCTCCTGATGGTGGATCATAAACATCAACATTCGCCAATGTGAGGCAGGCCTTCAGTTGCTTAGAATTAATAAGTTGATTGGTGGAGCCCAAACTCACCCTAAAATAGAAAAGTTATGTAGATCCACTTGCTCTTTAATATTTGTATGTATTCCATACAATTTAGCATGATACCAAATTGCACACCATACACAATGTTTCGGGGAGGTGTGTAACCCAATCCCTTCCTCAGGTGTGATTTCACCTTCAAATGATGCGATAATCCTAAGGATTCACTTACTTTTGCCACATGCAGATATGTTATTGTTATTGGATAATTGTTTTCTATAAATACATGACTAAATATAATACATTTTTGTTGCATCTCTTTAAATAGGTTTTCTTCATCTACTTTCAGGACTTGTTTGAAAGTCTGAAAATCTGATGATGTTTTAGGTTATATCCATATAAAAATATCGAAAATTTCAAAGAGTTCACAAACTTTCAAGCATGACTATATATACATACACAGTATATACAGTATATATATATATATATATATATACACACACACACACATATGTTTATTAGGAAACGTGCTCACAATTACATTTTATTTTTATTTTGTAATTTTTAGGTTTATATTTCTCTTTGACATAAAAACCTACATTACTAACACTTGCAATAACATTTAGGTTACCATGTTTCATAAGCATAACCCCTTATACAGCATGGGATCCATTATTCAGAAAACTGTTATCCAGAAAGATCCACATTTTCCTCTTTCTCTGTAAAAATAAAACAGTAGTTTGTACTTGATCCCAACTAATATATAATGAATCCTTATTGGAACCAAGCCCATTGGGTTTATTTAATATTTAAATGTTTTTTAGTAGACTTAGGTATGGAGATCCCAGTTTTGGAAAGATACCTTATCTGGAAAACCCCAGTTCCCAATCATTCTGCATGACAGATCCCATACCTGTATACTTATATAGAGGTAAAGGGCCATTTGACCTTGTTATACAAAACAAATATAATATATATATACAATATTATATCATATTTTGGGAAAAGTGAAGCTATTTCATTGCACCAAATATGCAAAGTCTGGTCTATGGTCTGGAAATGAAATATTGTGAATTCACAGTGTTTTTAACCTTTACTGAATTCCCTTTATATGTAATTAATGACATAATAACCACAACTACTCACAGACAGTCTGCACTGTGGGTAACACCGGGGTCCTAGGTTCAACTCCAGCCTGGGCACTGTCTGCAAGGAGTTTGTATGTTCTCCATGTGTCTTCCTTAGTACAAATATCATTAGTGTCTTCTGAATAAATTGCTCCTAATGTGATAGAGAGCTTAGAATAAAAGTTCTAGTCACCAGCATTTATACCGTTCATAAGGACAATGTCAAGTGCTGTAGATGTCAAGCTCTTGGAATAAAACAAAAAAAATATCTCTTATGTTTTAAGGAGATTATTACATATTTGGGGGTGTAAGAGACAATGGCAGTTAGTACAGAGCTGAAACTACAAGATTAGCCAGTAACACTTTTAGAGCAGCTTGTTTTATATGGTCACTTATTTCCCTTTAAGATTAAAGCAATGCTTACAATTATTTTGCATATTTAAAAACCCAGGTTCAGAGAAAGAACTAAGACTGATTTTCCTTTTTCTGATTTCCTTTTCTTTTTATTATTTTGCAAAGATTCTTGGGTTTGTCGTTTTGGGACAAATTTTATTGCTGATGGTTCCCAGTGGAGATCAAACATTGAGAAAAGATTATCTGGCAATACTTACATTTCCCTGAACACTGTCCATAACGTTCTTTCACGATGTGTGTCCCCAAAGGCCTCCTTTCTACACATTGTATAAAACCATCTCACTGGATCCAGCACAAACAGACACAGTAGTTCTGCTGGTGATAAACTGAACGAGTGCAGTTGCCAATAGCAATCGGTCAAGTCTTGTTTTTCATTTTTTAACTAATAGTTGACTGTTCAAATCTGACTGCTGATTGGTTGCTAGTATGTGCAGGTTTAAACCTATGTTTGAAACAATTATAGACAAAGCTGATTCCCAAATGCAGGTGGTCTACACCATGAGTTGGTTTCTCCTCTCTACAGCATGGGTTCTCTGTGCATCAGCTATAGAAGCATGTTGTTGTGCCGCCTCCAATATCAGTTGCAGCCTACCAAGAGAAAGCATTGCTGGAAATCTTAGTAACCCCGGAGATATCGTTATAGGAGGGACTTTTCCTGTTCACTTGGACAGAGTTTACAATAACTTGAGTTTCACTAACAAACCGGCAGAACTACAATGTCAGAGGTAAGTGGAACTGTTATCTTGTTATATAATACTCATCTTCCATTTACACCTGCATATGAATAGCATAGAGCACAAACATTAGTCCCACATGTCCACAAAGTGCAATTTATTGGTGACATGTTCTTACCATGCTCCTTTCCCTAAAAACCAAGAGTAATGTAGCCTACCGATAACTGTGGCAAATTCTGCCTGTTTAATCATGTGCAATTGTACCCCCACCAATATAGATTTTTTTGGTCAGTTAAGAATTTGTATTAACTCTAAACTCTAAATTATATATTAATTATTCTTGAACCACAAAAAAATCATAGATGTGGTCAAAGACAGGTGCAGAATTCAGAGTTATCCTGTGTCTCATGCTCCACTTCTTGCTTCTAACACTTGAGCCTCATAAAGAGACACAACAGGCTAATTGCAACAACATTTTGGTGTATTCTGTGGACGCCCATAGACTTTATGAAAATTTTCGACATTTCACAAATTTTTAGTGAAGCAAAATGCGTCAGATTTGCCCATCCATACTGGTAACCATAAAGTAAGAATCTCCATGAAGCATTCCCTAAGCTTGAAGTCTGGGGCATATTCACCGGGCCCCCCACGTAATTTGATGATTTCACCCCACAAAGATTTATTGGATTCCTCTATGAACATAACTTTAAAGGTGGTCATACACAGGAAGATTTAAGATGCTGATTAAGCCCATACAAATCAAGTCTGTACCTAATTTGCCTATTTATGTGGCCCACTGATTGGCTGCCCACTGATATCTTGCCAAAATATCAGTTTGATACAATCAAATTAGGCCAAGATCTGATAATTTGGTGACCTTGACAAATGCGTGGATCTGGTTTTGTATGACCACCTTTCCACTAAATATGATGGTGCAGAGGAGAATACAGTGGGGCATAGAAAAAAGAGGGACACATATTAAATATATGTTATTAGTTACTGCAAAGAAGGAAATGTCAAAATAATGAGCAAGGTCAGCATCTACCGCTATAAGTTTCTCATTCAAGGTTTTCCATTGAACGTTACCAATACATGCATGCACTAATATTCACTGTGGAAGAGATTAATGGAGATCCTGAACTCCTTCCCAACATTACTTTGGGCTTCCGGATATTTGATACCTGCACTACCTTGAGACGAGCAGCACAAGGGACTCTTTCTATGTTATCAGGAGGAACAGAAATGACCCCAAATTATCACTGTTCTAAAGGGACAACTCTTGCTGGTGTTGTTGGCGACTCAGGCTCCACCCGTTCCATTCTTATGGCTCAAATCTTGGGACTATACAGATATCCCTTGGTAAGAGATTTGATTGTTTTATATAAAACTGGATCCATTGTGTCCCTTACAAGTCTCATGGATATTTTGGTAATGCACACAGAGTAGTGATAAGCAGACAGGGGTGCTTTCACTGCAAAATAATTTTGAGGACCCTGCTAGACTTTGGGAATAACATTTTTAAAATAAATATTCTAAATTTAAGTAAATTTGCAGTAAGTGCGTAAATAGTCATCTTTTGTGAATCCTTCTCTTTAATGGCTCTTATCCTGATGAACAGAAGATATTTTGGGGAGATGGCTACAACCCTACAGTGATGTCCATATGATATCTAAACATCTTTTCCAAACGAATAAAGGAAGGAATAAAATTGTATATGCCGTTTTCTTGGAGTTTCTTCTTTACTCTCCGATTTATACATACAGTATATGGTTGGATCAGATAATGTATGTATAATAAGCTGACAGGTTGAAATAAATGATAGAAACTGTGTTCAGTTTGTGCAGATGACAAAGACTCCTGCTGTTTCCATGTTACACACACTTCCCACAAGACAAATTGTCTCTGTCCAAAAAGGTACCCCAGGAAAAAGGAGAAGAATTCTGGTCTTGTGTATCAGCTTTTCATTTTGAGTCGGGGTAGGAATAAAAAGACATGCTTTGCAAAGTGTAAACAACAGGCATGAAACACCATGGATTTTTCACTTTACACTTTAACCTGCACCTTAAACAATTGCCATTTATCTCTGCGCTTTAAAAATAAGCACAATAAGAATTGTGTTCGCACAATGAACATAGTTAATTACATTTTCTTTGGACAAATTTTATTTTCTGCTTATAAAATTCTTTTTCTGCACAGAAATATAGGGGGTTATTTAATAAAATCAGAATACAAAAATCACGAAAAATCTGTGATTTTTTTTTTATAAAATCAGACTTTTAAAAAAAACACAATTTTTTCGGGATTTATTAAACCCTGAGGATGGAAAAGTCTGAATCTGAAAATCCTGTACCTCAGACCTGTCGAGGTTGCATATAAGTCAATGGGAGAAGTCCCAATGATTTTTTTGATGTGCGCTGGGTTTTGTGGAATACCCCGAAGTTTTTGGAGTTTTCGGGGGAAAATTCTGAAAAAATTCTGAAAATTGGATGAAAAAACATGAAAATCTGATTCTTCCCTGGAAAGCAAATTTTCAGGAAAATGTATTAATAAATAATAATAATCGAGATAAATCTTGAGATAAATTAGGACTTTGATAAAAAAAAAAAAAAAACATAATTTGTGATAAAATGATTTGTCCATTTTTGGACAAAATGTATTTAATGATAATTTAGTAATATTAGTAATGTTCATTTTTTTGACAATTTATGTTGTAAGTACAAAATGTTTCATGTTTACAGGCTTCCTTTTGTGTTGACAAAATTCATTTTGAGATCTGAAATATATGCTTTACTGCTACTGATATTTAGAATGTGCAGAGCTAAGGGAGCTGGCTGAGAACTAGTTTATACTAGTTAGTTAAAAATTATCTTTTTATATTTTCAAAATCGAAAAAACATTAAATATAAAAACATAAATGACACATTTTTGTAGTTTTGGAATGACAGCATATTTAAATGTGTTTGCATCTGTACAGATTTTTTAAGCCACAAATTTATAGTGAATATATAAGACTCATATTTAGTGATGGGTCTTTATCTGCATCCTTCAAGTTCTTCGACTAAGATGTTTATTTCTAACCATCTTCATTATTTTTAAGGTTAGTTATTTATCAAGCAATGCAGTTCTCAGCAATCGTGATCTGTTTCCTTCATTTTTCCGTACCATACCCAGTGATGACTTTCAAATGAGGGGTCTGGCCCATCTGGTCTTATATTACGGTTGGACTTGGATTGGTCTCCTGGTTAGTGATAATGACTATGGACAATTTGGGTTTCAGATAGTAAAACAGGAGATCATTAATGGTGGAGCATGTGTGGCCTTTGCTGAAAATATCATGACTGGTCAACCTAACAGAAATGCTCCTCATCTTGTGCAAGTTATAAGAGATTCTACGGCAAAGGTTGTGGTTGTAATATCCTCCGATTCTGACTTTGTTGTAGTTGTAGAAGAACTACAGAGACAGAATGTGACTGGGAATATCTGGATTGCAAGTGAAGCTTGGGCAACTTCAATTTCACTCCGTGATAAGAGATTCCAAATGATTCTGATGGGCACCATAGGCTTTGCCATTCATGGTGGGAAAATGTCAGAGTTTACTAAGTACTTTAGTAGCCTTCACATCTCAAAACATTTTGACATGCTCATAAAGGAATTTTGGGAGGAAGCCTTCTCTTGTAAGTGGCCTAATACTAAATTGGCAGACAATGCCACAACAAATGGATGTACAGGAAATGAAAAACTAGAGAATCTGTACAGTGAAGAATCTTATAGAATACCTCTCAATGTCTACACTGCCATTTATGCAGTAGCATGGGCTCTACATGGTTTTCTTTGTACACCCAAAATTGGACCATTGAAATATGCAAAATGTCCCAATGTCTCTTCATTTCAGCCTTGGCATGTAAGGAACTTTCTTTGAATGTCTACTTATTAAACTTATTATTTATAATCACATTTTATTATTTTAATATCTGTTATCTCTCCAGATTTTCCATTATATTAAATATGTCAACTTCATGACAAAGGATGGGATCCAAGTTTCCTTCGATGCAAATGGAAACCCTCCAGCTGTCTATGACATTGTGAACTGGCATGTGAGTGGCAAGGGTACATTGGAGCAGGTTACAGTTGGAAGTTATGACCTAAATGCTCCTGATAGGAAAACCTTGATTGTAGATGAAGATAGACTTGTGTGGGCCAACAATAGCATTGAGGTATTTCAAACAATATCATTAGATAGATTAGACTTTTACATGATTTATAGTAGATACAGAAAAGTTGCCTTTATTAATTTTTTTCTGTAACTTTTTTCTCCCTAAAAAACATTGTAATTAATTGTTTTCCGTAACTGATAACTCTTTCAGACCATCCATTGTTCCCTTAGTTCTTATATTTCAAGAGGTTGCTTTGCACTATTCTCTTCCTATAGATATGCGCCTATCTCATGTCCCATCATTTCCTCTGCTCAGAGCTCCTGTTTTCTGTATTTTGGATTTTTGTTTGGAAACCACAAAGTCATAAACCGTAGCATAGAAATAGATTTGCAGTAATGGGGTCCTAAGGTCAGCTCCAGCCAGGGCACTATCTGTAAAGAGTTTGTAGGTTTTCCCTGGATTTAATGGACTCCTGGACAATTTAATTTAATTTTTCCATGAAATGGATAATCAAACCAGAGGCCATCCCTTTAGACTAGAAGAAAGGAACTTTTATTTGAAGCAGTGTAGGTGGTTCTTCACAGTGAGGACAGTGAGGTTGGGGAATGCTGGATGATGATGTGAGGGCTGATTCTGTCAACACCTTTGAGAGGGGCTTGGATAATTTCTTGGACAAGCCTAATATCCAAGGCTATAGTGATACTAAAATACACAATTAATATAGATATTGATATATATAGGTTTCAGTGGGTGTGTGTTGGTATGTTCCACTGGGATTCATTTGGAGAGGTTTAACTAACTCTTTTTTCAACCCAGGTTAACTATGTAATGGACTCCTTTAGAACATTCTTATGTGTAAATGCTCCACAGGGGCAGTAATTAATAAAATGTAATTTCTGTAAAGCAATGCTAAATATGTAGGCCCTATATAAATAAAGAAGAACTGTCTTTCTGATCTGAGAAAATTTTGTAAAGTTTTTTGAAAGAATTTCAATAAACTCACACTTTGATAAACTCAAATGTTTAAATATTTGTTTATAAAAAAATAATAAAATTGTGTAAAAATCTAGAAATTTCATATTTTACTCATCATTTTAGTGAGTTTAAAAGCTCAAGAATTTCAAAAAACTATAATTACATGAATAATTAAAATTTTGCCTATTATAGCTCCCATTGACTTCTGCATGACCTGGCAAGCTTTTACATCCTGAACTTGTGATATTGAAGTTTTTCATGCCTTTAGGGACAAAGCATTAATACATTTTTTGTATTAGAAACACATTTAAAATACACCTTTTTCATGTGGCCATTTGCTACCTACATGTTATAGGCAGCGAGCTGAGGAAACTATCTACAAATCAAAATCTGTCCCTGTTAAGAATTGTTGTCTTGCTATGAGAGATTAAGCAGGTTAATCCAACCACAGCATTTGTAAAACGAAATAAAAGTAAATATAATCTTTTTTACAGAGTTCTAATAAGAAACATACAGTAAATAATGCTTATGATGCATATAGTCCTTTCATAATTTCCATAGATTCCTTTTTCCAAGTGCAGCCCAAGTTGTTCCTCAGGATTTAGGAAGGTGATTGTACCAGGAAAACCATCTTGCTGCTATGAGTGTGCCCCATGTCCACAGGGACAGATTTCAAACCAAACAGGTAATGGCATATATTTTGTTTTGTTTTTGGACAACTTCATTTACATAAAAAAGTGATATAAATATTATTCTCTAGATGCTGTGGAATGTCATCCATGTTCTTGGGACACATGGCCCAATCTACAACAGGACAGATGCTTACCAAGAACTACAGAATTTCTTTCCTATGAAGAATCTTTGGGTTACAGCTTAGCGGCCATTTCAATCTTCTCTTCTCTTATCCCACTTATTATATTGGGAGTTTTTATTCATCATAAAAAAACACCCATTGTTCGAGCCAACAACTATTCTCTTAGTTGCCTTCTCCTGCTTTCCCTGTTCTTCTGTTTCCTTTGCTCTTTAGCTTTTATTGGTTACCCACAACCTGAAATGTGTCATCTGCGTCAGGTGGCATTTGGGATGGTTTTTGCTCTCTGTATCTCTTGTGTTCTGACCAAAACCATCACTGTTGTCATTGCCTTTAATGCAACCAAACCAGGTAGCAGGTTAAGAAAGTGAACAGGGGTAAGGATGGCCTACTGTATCATTGGAATTTGTTCTCTCATTCAGTTATGTATGAGCATTACACGGTTGCTCTTCTCACCTCCTTTTCTTAAACTTGACACTGACACCAAACCTGGAATTATTATTGTTTACTGCACTGAAGGATCACCCACTGCTTTCTGGTGCATGCTGGGATATCTTGGACTTTTGGCCACCATCAGTTTTATTGTTGCCTTCATGGCCCGACGGCTCCCTGATAGATTCAATGAAGCCAAATTTATCACATTCAGTATGTTGGCTTTCCTCAGTGTCTGGGTGTCCTTTATCCCAGCCTATCTCAGTGCACGGGGTATATATACTGTGGCAATGGAGGTCTTTGCCATTTTATCTTCCAGTTGGGCTGTGGTAGGCTGTATTTTTGTGCCAAAATGTTTCATTATGTTGTTGAGACCCAATTTGAACACCAGAGAGCCACTTAAAATTAAAGCCAATTTTTAAAGTAAGAGATCTAAATAGACAAAAACTGTTGTTATAGATTCATATTTAGATAACACTTTTGCAATTCCTATTTAAAACAAGCAAGGGGCAGTTAACCTTAAAATTAACTTTTAGTATAAAATTGACAGTAGTATATTATCTTCCGCCTTGACTACTGCAACCTACTCCTTGCAGGTATTCCAACAAGTCATCTTTCACAACTCCAACCTGTTCTAAATGCTGCTGCTAGACTCATTCATCAGCTGCTCCCAAATGTATATCCCTGCACTGGCTCCCAATCTCCTCTATAATAAAATTGAAACTACTCACACTTACATTCAAGACCCTTAACAGTGAAGCCCCTCTCTATATTTCATCTCTGATCTTAAAATATTCTCCTTCAAGCAACTTTCGCTCTGCTTCTGACCTTCGCCTCTCTTCTCCTCCCATCACTTCAGCCCATTCTTGTTGAGAAGACTTCTCCTGGGCCTCTGCTTTTCTCGAGAACTCTCTGCCTATTTAGGAAAGCTTATTCAATGTGTCTTAATTAATCAGTCATAAAAGTATTATAAATAAAGAAAGTTTCTAAAATCTCCATGTCTCAATTCTACCCTAACCCTTTAGTTTGTAAACTCTTGTGAGTAGAACCCTCTAATCCCATTCTACCCCATAGACCCTTGTTTGTTATTTATTGTTTGTTCCCTGTTTATGGGTGAGCATTTAGGGAATAGTGATCATAACATGGTCTCATTTGAGATTCTGTTGCAGAGGCAATTCTATAAGGGAGTAACTAAAACACTAAATTTCAGACGTGCAAACTTTGAAGGTATAAGGGCATCTCTGCAACATATTAAGCGGGAAATGCTTTTCTCAGGGTTAAACACAGAACAAAAATGGGAAGTCTTTAAAATGCTGCTTAATAAATATACTTGTCAGTATATTCCACTTGTAAGCAAGGAACGTCGTTGCAAAGCAAAACCTTTTTGGTTCAATAGAAGCGTTGGTGTTGAGGTGGGTAAGAAAAGACGTGCTTTTAAGGCTTTCAAGTCAGCTGGTACAGCCGAATCATTTATAAGGTACAAGGAGGCCAATAAATCATGCAACGAAGAGGCAAGCTAAAATTGCTATAGAAAAGGATATTGCAGCAAGCAGTAAAAAAAAATCCAAAATTATTTTTTAAATATGTTAATAGTAAAAAAATGAAGCAGGAAGGGGTGGGTCCCTTACTATCAGAGGGGGGTCAGCTGGTTGATGAAAACAAAATAAAAGCGCAGATTCTGAACTCATATTTTTCATCTGTCTACACAAATGAGGAATCAGTAAGTGAAGGTTTGCTTCTTAACAGTCCCAATTCTAGTAATACAACTAATGATGCATGGTTCACACATGATGAAATTCAAAAGAGACTAGAACATGTTAAGATAAACAAAGGTCCAGGGCCAGATGGTATTCATCCCAGGGTAATTAGCGAGCTTAGCTCTGTGATTGCCAAACCTCTTTACTTAATTTTTCAGGATTCATTGAGATCTGGCATAGTGCCAAGAGACTGGCGAATTGCTAATGTGGTGCCTCTATTCAAAAAAGGATCCCGTTCTCAGCCTCAAAACTATAGGCCAGTTAGTCTGACGTCAGTGGTAGGAAAGCTTTTCGAAGGGTTAATAAAGGATAAGATACTGGACTTCATAGCAAATCATAATACTATGAGTTTGTGACAGCATGGTTTTATGCGTAATCGATCTTGCCAGACTAACTTAATTTCTTTTTATGAGAATGTAAGTAGAGACCTCAATTCTGGGATGGCAGTGGATGTGATTTACTTAGATTTTGCTAAAGCATTTGATTCAGTGCCACACAAAAGGTTACTGGTTAAATTAAGGAATGTTGGCCTGGAACATAGTATTTGTAGCTGGATAGAGAACTGGCTAAAATATAGACTACAAAGAGTGGTGGTGAATGGAACATTTTCTAATTGGACCAGTGTTGTTAGTGGAGTACCGCAGGGCTCTGTACTAGGTCCCTTGCTTTTCAACTTGTTTATTAATGACCTGGAGGTGGGCATTGAAAGTACTGTTTCTAATTTTGCAGATGATACTAAATTGTGCAGAACTATAGGTTCCATGCAGGATGCTGCCACTTTGCAGAGTGATTTGTCTAAACTGGAAAACTGGGCAGATAACTGGAAAATGAGGTTCAATGTTGATAAATGCAAGGTTATGCACTTTGGCATAAAAAAGGGCATTAACTCAAGGGATGAAAACATAATTATGCCTCTTTATAGGTCCCTGGTGAGGCCTCATCTGGAGTATGCAGTGCAGTTTTGGACTCCAGTCCTTAAGAGGGATATAAATGAGCTGGAGAGAGTGCAGAGACGTGCAACTAAATTGGTTAGAGGGATGGAAGACTTAAATTATGAGGGTAGACTGACAAGGTTGGGGTTGTTTTCTCTGAAAAAAAGGCGCTTGCGAGGGGACATGATTACACTTTACAAGTACATTAGAGGACATTATAGACAAATGGCAGGGGACCTTTTTACCCATAAAGTGGATCACCGTACCAGAGGCCACCCCTTTAGACTAGAAGAAAAGAACTTTCATTTGAAGCAACGTAGGGGGTTCATCACAGTCAGGACAGTGAGGTTGAGGAATGCACTGCCGGGTGATGTTGTGTTGCTGATTCAGAGACTCTTGTAGGGTGATAGTCCACACAGTGGCTGCCAAATATCCAATCACAACTCTTATTTATCATTTCCAGAAACTTTCTTCATTTTGTTGCCCCCCCAACTCTTTTTATATATGAATGTGGCTAAAAAGGTTAATGACCCCTGCTTTAAATAGTCACTTATGTTCCTGTAAGATTAAGACGGTTCTTACAATTATTCTGCATATATACAGGACTGGATTTAGGGAGAGGCCCCCTAAGCCCGGGCCTAATGCCCCCCGAGAAGAGTGGCCAGACACAGAAGAGGGAACCGCCGCCCAGGCCAGCACAAATTTCTTTTTCCTAGTTGTGCGCAAGGACTTCATCACGTGCCACATGTGCGCACAGAACGTTGTGACGTCACTTTGCGCGCAGCCGCGCTGTTGTCCATGTCACACTTGGGGACACATTTACTAAGGGTTGAATATCGAAGGTTTATTAACCCTCGATATTCAACCATCAAAGTAAAATCCTACGACTTCGAATGTCGAAGTCAAAGGATTTACCGCATTTAGTTCGATCGATTTTAATCCTTCGATCAGAAATTACTTAGAAAGCCTATGGGGAAGGTGCCCATAGGCTAACATTGCTACTCGGTAGGTTTTAAGTGGCGAAGTAGGTAGACAAATTTTTTCTTAAAGAGACAGTACTTCGACTATGAAATGGTCGAATAGTCGAACGATTTTTAGTTGGAATCGTTCGTAGTCGAAGGTTGAAGTAGCCAATTCGATGGTCAAAGTAGCCAAAAAAAACCTTCGAAATTTTAAGTATTTTTCATTCTAATCCTTTAGTCGAGCTAAGTAAATGTGCCCCTTACAGTCTCTGACTGAGACAGAGTGCAGTGAGTAGGGATGTAGCGAACTGCCGTTAATGTGTTCGCGAACGCCGTTCGCGAACACCGGCAAAAAAGCGAACAGTTCGCGAACAGTTCGCGAACTTCGAACGCTCGATAAAATCGTTCGATCGAACGATCGAAGGATTTTATTCGTACGATCGAAGGATTTTCGTTCGAATCGAACGATCGAAGCTATTCGATCGAATGATTTTAATTCAATCGAATGCTTATAATCGTTCGAACGAATGGAAATCATTCGATTTTAGCGATCGAACGGTCAAATGGTCGAATGGTCGAACGAAATTTTACTTCGAATCGAACGCGAACACCAATTGGCGAACGTCGCGCGACGTTCGCGAACATTCGGCGGACGCGAACAGTCGAAGTTCGCGCGAACTAGTTCGCCGGCGAACAGTTCGCTACATCCCTAGCAGTGAGCGAACCTTACGGACACGGATCACCCTGTGCACAACAGCACAAGCACACGCGGCACAGGATCAATTTGGCTTTTTTTCCTTTATTGGAAATATTATCTTCCACTGTCAGTTCCACTTGGTAGGTTAAATAATAATTATTTTAATAATAATAATGCAGCTGAGCTGTCTGCTAAAATAATAATATAAGAGCCAATTCAAACAGGCGTTAGCAAATGTGCCTGCAACTTGCAGAGATTTTTTAAAAAGGGTTTTTTTTATTTTATTATTAGCTGCCACTAGAGCTTGAGGACAGACAAAGTTGGTATTAATAAAACAAGGGATACATCTGGTGGATGTTGGGCGTCTGGAGATTCGCTTTCTGGGGGGGGGCACAGCAGCTGGGCCTGGGGGAGCACAAAAGGTAAATTCGGCCCTGCAGATATAAAAACCCAAGGTTCAGAGAGAGCTAAAGCTACTTTTACCATTTCCATTTCTTTATATTATTCTGCAAAAATTCCTGGGTTTGTATTTTTGGAACAGTTTTTATTGCTGATGGTTCCCAGTGGAGATCAAACAAAATTGTCACATTAAGAAAAGGTTCTCATGCAATACTTACATTTCCCTGAACACTGCACAGCATCAAGTATTTTCCCAAAGGTCTCCGTACTATAAAATATATAAAACCAACTCACTGGATCCAACACAAACAGACACAGTAGAGCTAATTTACCGACATAGTTGCTAAACCGAGCAAGTGCAATTGCCAGGGGCAACAGGTCAAGTCTTGGTTTTCATTTTAGAACTAATCGTTGACTGTTCAAATCTGATTGCTGGTTGGTTACTAGTAGCACTTGTGTAATTTTGCACCTATGCTTCAAAATCAGCTTCTAACAATTAAAGACATAGCTGATTCCCATTCAAATGCAGGTGGTCTACACCATTAGTTGGTTTCTCCTCTCTACAGCATGGGTTCTTTGTGCATTAGCTATAGAAACATGTTGTTGTGCCGCTTCCAATATCAGTTGCAGCCTACCAAGAGAAAGCATTGCTGGAAATCTTAGTAAACCCGGACATATTGTTATAGGAGGGACTTTTCCTGTTCACTTGGACAGAGTTTACAATGACTTGAGTTTCACTAAGAAACCGGCAGAACTGCAATGTCAGAGGTAAGTGGAACTGTTATCTTGTTATATAATAATCATCTTCCATTCACACCTGCATTTAAATGGCATAGATCATAAACATATGTCCCAGATGTCCACAAAGACCTTACTCCTATCCTATTAATCTGAGAATAATCTGAGGGCAACTTTTATATATTTTTCTTAGGTCGCTTTAAAGGAGAGGTATTAATTGAGGGCAGTTGGTGTATAGTGTGAGGCAGTTGAAGTCATGCAACAGTATCTTTGAGTAGAAAAAAAACCCAAGTGGTTAGATATAAGGTAGCTCTCATTTTAGTACAGTCAGCAGTAGGCCTCTAACTCAAGGTATGAGATAAATAATATGGGAATATTTAAAAGTGTAACATGAAATGCAAAATTAGTCTTTAATATTGATAGGGGCAAAATTATTGGTGCAATGTGCTATGCCTTTTCCCCTAGAAATCCAGAGTAATCTAGCCTACTGGTACCTGGGGCAAATTCTGTCTGTTTAATATGTTTAATTGTGGCCCAACCAAAATAGTTGTTTTTTATTGGGGGGGGGTTAGTTAAGAAGTTATATGAACACAACTCTAAATTAGATTATTTTTGAACCACAAAAATTTCACACTTGGCCATAATATGGTCAAAGACAGGGGCAGAATTCATGGCTTTTCTTTGCACTCCAA
The DNA here is from genome assembly GCA_038501925.1 of Xenopus petersii. NCBI lineage: Eukaryota > Metazoa > Chordata > Amphibia > Anura > Pipidae > Xenopus > Xenopus petersii. The sequence goes on from CM076676.1 coordinate 153,069,354, forward strand.
TCCTTTTATCTAACATTTCAAGAGACTTAAAGAGATGCAACAGGCCCACTGCAACAAAAATTGGGTGCAATCTGCACAGGTTTGCAAACAGTTTAGCACCTTGTGGTTTCACTTTCCAGTGATGGCCTCCATATATGAGCCACCCAAAATGGTTTGCACATTGTTTAGGTTTAATGATCTCGAAGACAAAAGGGAGAATTAAAGAAGAGAAGACAAGAGAGAAAAGACAATAATAGAGACTCCACCAACTGGATAACTAGTTCATTGACAGAAAGGCTGTTAGGAAGTAAAAATAAAGATGGCCATACAAAGACAGATTTAAGCTGCCGATTAGGTCCCTGCAGATCAAATCAGTATTATGTGGTGCACTGATGAATCTGCCCTACTAAAATCTTGCCAAAAATCAGATTGTATCAGTTTGATTTGGCCCAATATGTGGATGGCCAATCCAGATTAGCTTGTTTGGTGACTTTGCCAAACGAGCGCATTTGGCTTTCTATGGCCACCTTTCCACTAAATATGATAGCCAAGAGGGTAATACAATGGAACATAAAAAAGAGGGACAAATATTAAATACATCAGTAACTGAAAAGTAGGCAATATCAAAATAATGAGCAAGATCAGCATCTACCCCTATGTGTTTCTCATACAAGGTTTTCCATTGAACGTTACCAATACATGCATGCACTAATATTCGCTGTGGAAGAGATTAATGGAGATCCTGAACTCCTCCCCAACATTACTTTGGGCTTCCAGATATTTGACACCTGCACTACCTTGAGACGAGCAGCACAAGGGACTCTTTCTATGTTATCAGGAGGAACAGAAATGACCCCAAACTATCACTGTGGCTCAGGAGCACCTCTTGCTGGTGTCATTGGTGATTCTTTGTCCACCCGATCCATACTTATGGCTCAAATCTTGGGACTATACAGATATCCCTTGGTAAGAGAATTGATTGTTTTATATAAAACTGGATCCATTGCATTTCTTACAAGTCTCATGTATATTTTGGGTAATGCATACATAGCAGTGATAAGTGGACAGGGGTGATTTCACTGAAAAAAATTTTTAAGGGCCCTGTTAGACTTTATGAATAAGGAATTGTTTAAATAAATATTAACTTAAATTTTACTGCAGTAGTCAACTTTTGTGATTATTTCTCTTCAATGGCTCTTATTCTCATGCACAGAAGGACATTTTAGGGAGAAGATAAACCCAAAAGTGTGGTCCATATAGTTCCTAATTTATTCAAATATTTTTTCACAATTCTCCTGGAGCACCAGATGTGTATGAAAGATCCATATACTGTACGAGGAGCAGGATAACCTAAACATCTTTTCCAAACTCTCTAAGGGAATAGAACCAAAGAAACAAAATTGTTTGTCATTTTCTAGGAGTTTCCACTTTATTCTCTCATTTTTACATACGTTATATAGTTGGATCAGATGTGTATTATAAAATTACATGTTGAAATATTCGAAAATTACATTTTCCGTGAACAAATGTAATTTTCTGTGTATAAAAATATTTTTGTAAACACATTCAATTTGCAATCAAATTACATATTTGTTAGAATTTATTTTGGACAAAATGTATTTATTGATTATAAAAAAAAAATTTTTGGAGACAATTCATGCTGTTTGTGTTTATAGACAAAATTAATTTTAAGATCTGAAATATATCGTTTTATATATAAAGCAATATATAAAGCATGACTTTCGAGTTTACAAAATGTAGTGAGCACCTGCACCTGATATAGATGGAGGCAGGTGAATTGCTAATGTTTTTAGTGAAGGAGAATGTGAGAGTTTCACTATGCTGGCTGAGAGAAGGAGATCTAAAAACGTTTGTGGAATCAACTGCAATGGATATTTAGATTGAAAACTAGGAAATACTAGTTAGTCAAAATTAACTTTATATCTTTTCCAAATTGAAAAATTGAAGTTTATAACAAACAGTTTGTATTAGGCTACTCAGTTATATGATACATTTGGATTTATTTTTCGATTGACACCAATTTAAATGTTTTGCCATTTGTAGAGAAACCTACATAGAGTACATTTAGGATTAATATTTATTGATGGATCTTTATCTGCGTTCCTCTAAACTTTGCAGTAGGAACACAAGATTTTTATTTCTAACCTCCTTTTTTATTTTTTAAGGTTAGTTATTTATCAAGCAATCCAGTTCTCAGTAGTCGTGATCTGTTTCCTTCCTTTTTCCGTACCATACCCAGTGATGACTTTCAAATGAGGGGTCTGGCCCATCTGGTCTTACATTACGGTTGGACTTGGATTGGTCTCCTGATTAGTGATAATGACTATGGACAGTTTGGGCTTCAGATGGTAAAACAAGAGATTATTAATGGTGGAGCATGTGTGGCCTTTGCTGAAAATATCATGACTGGTCAACCTAACAGAAATGCTCCTCATCTTGTTCAAGTTATAAGAGGCTCTACGGCAAAGGTTGTCGTTGTAATAGCCTCAGATTCTGACTTTGTTATAGTTATAGATGAACTACAGAGACAGAATGTGACTGGGAATATCTGGATTGCAAGTGAAGCTTGGGCAACTTCAGTTTTACTCCGTGATATGACATTTCAGATGATTTTGGTGGGCACCATAGGTTTTGCCATTCATGGTGGGAAAATGTCAGAGTTTACTAAGTACTTTAGTAGCCTTCACATCTCAAACCATTTTTCTGACATGTTCATAAAGGAATTTTGGGAGGAAGCCTTCTCTTGTAAGTGGCCTAATATTAAATTGGCAGACAATGCCACAACAGATGGATGTACAGGAAATGAAAAATTGGAGACCCTGTACAGTGAAGAATCTTATAGAATACCTCTCAATGTCTACACTGCCATGTATGCAGTAGCATGGGCTCTACATGGTTTTCTTTGTACACCTAGAATTGGGCAATTGAAATATGCAAAATGTCCCAATGTCTCTTCATTTCAGCCTTGGCATGTAAGAAACTTTTTTGAGTGGCTACTTATTATACTTATTTATCTTCAAATTTATTTATTCATTTAGTATATGTTAACTTTCCAGATTCTCCATTATATTAAATATGTTAACTTCATGACAAAGGATGGGATCCAAATTTCCTTTGATGCAAATGGAAACCCTCCAGCTGTCTATGACATTGTGAACTGGCATGTGAGTGGCAAGGGTACATTGGAGCAGGTTAAAGTTGGGAGTTATGACCTAAATGCTCCTGATAGGAAAACCTTCACTGTAGATGAAGATAAACATGTGTGGACCAACAATAGCACTGAGGTATTACAAACAATATAATTAGAATTTTTAGACACTGAAAATTGCCTTGACTAAATTTGTTTTCTATCATTGCTATTTTCTCCCTTAAAAAAATGTAATTAATTGTAAAAAATGAATAGAAATAAATCTTCATGACTAATAATTTTGCCTATTTTTATCATACATGTTATTTATCCTTAACCTAGGTAATATTTGTTTTCCATAACTGATAACTGCCCATTATTTATTCCTATAATTCCTATTTTTTCTAAGGAAGCTTTGTACTAGTCTCTTCCTAGAGTTATGCAGCATTTCTCATGTCCATGTCTACTCAGAGCTCCGATATTGCTTGTTTTTAGCATTTTGAATTTTTGTTTGCGAACCATTAAGACATGCAATTAACTTGCAGTGCTGGTTTCCTAGGGTCAGTTGTAGCCAGGGCACTTTCTACAAGGAGTTTGTATGTTCTACCTGGGTCTTCATAATTTTCCTTCAGGTTGTAAGGTCCTCTTACCCTGGTAGTCTAGTGGCCAGTGGGGAGACACCCTTCCTGCTGCATGCTTCCTTCTTCTTCCAGCGCCCTGGTTCTCCTATGGCGTGCACTTCCTGATTTTATGCACCGGCATAATGAAGTCATCACAAAATTGGCCCAAAATTTAAGGGGGCTTTGAATGTAAACTCATTGTCCGTTGTTAAGTTCTACTTAGCTGGCTCCTGGCCTGTGTATTTTTTTTTAAAGAATCCTTTTTGATTATACTGATATTGACCCTTGCCTGCCTGCTGACTATTCTGAACTCTCCAATCTGACCGTTGCTTGATTGCTGACTATTCTACACTCTCCAATCCTGATCCTAGCCTGTCTGACCATCCCTTGAACTCTGCTGATGCTGGCTCAGTCTGCCTGACCATGCTTTAATGTCTGGCTTGTATTATGAGCTGTGTTGCCTTCCACCCTATCTCATTGGTAAACGATTGTGCCCCTTTGCTCGTCCAGAACTTTTTATAGGCTCCTCTCCTATTAAAAATATATAGTTACCTTGGATCAAAGACGTAGTGAAGATTATTGTAGCACGCTGGGAACCTCTAGTAGCCAAGCAGAGGTACAACCATAACTTTTGAAAAATAGTCCCAAAGCATGCTTGTAGATAAAAAATATATGTTTATTCCATATTATAAAAAAGTCAAACATTCCCCCTATGGCGCCTAACACATTTCATGCTTACCTAGCACTTAGTCATAGGCAATATCTCCTTTTAAGACCTGGCAGCATCCAATTAGCAGAGGGCTCCTCCGGAAGCCAAAGGCGGCTGCTACAGGCAGAAGCGGAGCCAAGACCAGGGAGCCTAGTACTTTAGGATTTAGGGTGCCGATCGTGACACAGGTACACTGGATTTATCCCACACTCAAAGGTTAAAACTTACTGACAGTTATATGTATGTATGTATGGATATTTGTATTTGTATAGCGCTCCTTGAGGGCAAAGCACTGTCTGTATAGAAAAACAATAAATTAGTAGTAACAAACAAGGATTCACTGCATTAATAAGTAACAATAAGTGCATAATTAGAAATACAATTCACATAAATATAAAATATAATTACAATAAAGATTAAGTGCTCATTGTAAAGGAGACAAAAAGATGGAGAACTCTACCCCGTGGGGATTACAGTGTAAATGGGACAGTTTAATGGACTACTTAAAAAATATCCCATACTGGATGTAAACGCTACACTGGGACAGGAACTAGTAAGATATAATTTCTGTAAAGCAATGCTGAATATGTAGGCCTATGTAAATAAAGTAGAATTGTCTTCCATATTATCTTTAAGGGTAAGGACACACTGGACGATGTGTCGCCAACGTTTTTAAAAAGCAAATCACGGCGACATATCGCTCGTTTTGTCTCTGAACAAAACCAAATGAAAGACGCCAGCTCCTGTGCCCACAGCGCGTTTGTGAATCGCCTGTAGCTCCAAAACGAACCGAAACCCTTTTCCGAGCGATTTATCAGAAATAGCATGTACTTAGAAAAGCACTGAAATCTCCTAGAGACGCACACACATACAGATAAGTAGCAGCAATTGTATTCAAATTACAATGCGAACGCAATGACGCAAGAACTCAAGAACGCAAAGACGCCAGGTTACAGCGGGAAGCACAAACCGTTTCCGGTTTGGGTGGAGCACGTACCGCACAGAGTAATGGGATACAAATCGCTCTGTGCCAATAGTCACTGTGAATCGTCGCGATTTACTTTTTTAAAACGTTGGCGACAAATCGTCCAGTGTGTCCTTACCCTAAGAGTTTTTTTTTATCTTATTTATCTTTATTTGAACAAACACAATTAAAAAAAAAACTCAAATGTTTTCTTATTGATTAAAACAATCGGGATAAAATCGCGAAAAAAATCTCAAAAACCTTGCATTCATATTTTAATAAATTTTAGTTTGTCTGCAAGCTCAAATTTTTTTAAAAAATATTACAACTGAATACATTTTTGCTAGGACAGCTCCTATTGACTTCTACATGAGTTTGCAAACTTTTAAATGCTGAAGTTTAACATTTGAGTTTTTCTTGCTTTTAAACAAAAAAAGTTTTTGAAAACATATTGTAAGTAAAATTAATGATTTTTAACACAACAAACAACAATGGGGGTAAACAAATGTGACAGTTGACAATTACCCCCCCCTTGTCTTCTTAATATCTCCTTGAGGGAGGCAAATAGTAAGGACAAATTATTAATTAATTTTTTGCAACAGAAACACATTTAGAGGGTTATTTACTAAAACTCAAATCAATCTCATTTTATTATTGAAACAAAGTCGACCTAACTCCCATGCATGAATTTAACTCATTTACCGATAATTCTTGGAAAATTTGGAGCGAAAAACCATAGTTACAAATTTGTCTGTCCATTGAATCGTATGACTGATGCTTTGAAAATTTGGATTATTGGACGAAAACCCAGACTTTATCGATTATCGGACATAAACCCAATGTCAATAACCAACTTCAGGATTGTTGTCTTGCTATGAGAGTTTAAGCTGTTTAAGCCATCTGCTGCATTTTTTAAACTAATTGCCAGTAAACATACTGTACATAAAGAGACATACATGATGCTTTATAATGATAATATTTCTTATATGATCCCATGTAATCATTTTATAATTTTATAGGTTCCTCTTTCCAAGTGCAGCCCAAGCTGTTCCTCAGGATTTAGGAAGGTGATAGTACCAGGAAAACCAACATGTTGCTATGAATGTGCCCGGTGTCCCCAAGGACAGATTTCAAACCAAACAGGTAATGACATATATTTTGTTTCTGGCTTTGGATAACACCCAATATTTTGGATAACTTCACATAAAAAAGAATAATATAAATATTATTCTGTAGATGCTGTGGAATGCCATCCATGTTCCTGGGACACATGGCCCAATCTACAGCAGGACAGATGCTTTCCAAGAACTACAGAGTTTCTTTCCTATGAAGAACCTTTGGGTTACAGCTTAGCAGTCATTTGCATCTTATCTACCCTGATCCCACTTTTTATATTGGCAGTTTTTATTCATCATAAAAAAACACCCATTGTTCGAGCCAACAACTATTCTCTTAGTTGCCTTCTTCTGCTTTCCCTGTTCTTCTGTTTCCTTTGCTCTTTAGCTTTTATTGGTTACCCACAACCTGAAAAGTGTCATCTGCGTCAGGTGGCATTTGGGATGGTTTTTGCTCTTTGTATCTCCTGTGTTCTGGCCAAAACTATCACTGTTGTCATTGCCTTTAATGCAACTAAACCAGGCAGCAGGTTAAGAAAGTGGACAGGGGTAAAGGTGCCCTACTGTGTCATTGGAATTTGTTCTCTCATTCAGTTATGTATGAGCATTACACGGTTGCTCTTCTCACCTCCTTTTCTTAAACTTGACACTGACACCAAACCTGGAATTATTATTGTTTACTGCACTGAAGGGTCACCCACTGCTTTCTGGTGCATGCTGGGATACCTTGGACTCTTGGCTTCCATCAGTTTCATTGTTGCCTTCTTGGCCAGACACCTCCCTGACAGATTCAATGAAGCCAAATTTATCACATTCAGTATGTTGGCTTTCCTCAGTGTCTGGGTGTCCTTTATCCCAGCCTATCTCAGTGCACGGGGCATGTATACTGTAGCAATGGAAGTCTTTGCCATTTTATCTTCCAGTTGGGCTGTGGTAGGCTGTATTTTTGTGCCAAAATGTTTCATTGTGTTGTTGAGACCCAACTTGAACACCAGAGAGCCACTTAAAATTACATCCAATTTTTAAAATAAGAGATCCAAAAAAACAAACGTTTTTTTTAAGCGAGGCAACTTCTGGCAACTTTTAATCCAAAAAAATAGATTTTATTTTTTAACCTGAAAACTCTGTATATGCTGAATGTTCTCTCTCATCTTACCCTATGGGGTCTACACTGACCATGATTGCTTGTGAGTATATGTATTTCCAATGCTGTTCTATGTTCCTGCTTATCTCTGATTAAACTTCTATGTGGATTATGTTCTTGAATAAATACGTTCTTTATTTAAGCTGCAAGAACCACAGGTGCCTAATTATTGTGCACTGCATTCAGTTACAGTTGTACTACACCCTGCCCTCACACCTTTGTGAGGGCTCATCTCCTGAGAAACAAGGTCTTATCTGGAGCATACTAGATGAGACTAGCTAAGAGTAACAGTGTCACTCATCTTACTACAGAATTACACTTTCATAGTTTATTTGCCTAATTATTCATGAATTCTGTCTTATTTCAATTGGCTCTCATTTGGGACCAGTTGAAACTGTTAAAGTGAAGGATTTGACATTGCTTTAATTGGACAATTTAATCCTTATTGCCTGTGATCTCATAGGCATTTACACACTGTATAAAAGACACACACTTGACATGACACTGGCAGAAGAAGCTTCTGTGTAGCAATGAAACACTGGTGAGAAACATTGTTGAGATGATTCTTGTTAACATGCAACTGCCATTCAACTGGCTCAGATTCTTCATGGTCTGGGTTTTAAGTATAATAATAGTTGAGGATGTTTCAGCCTCTTCTGACTCTAAGATCAGTTGCCGACTGCCCAGTGAGAACATCACTGGATATCTGAGCCAAGAAGGAGACATTATTATGGGGGGAACATTCACAGTTCATTCAGACAGAGTGAACAGAGACATTGATTTCACTGTGAAGCCTCCAGATATTCAGTGCCAGAGGTATGTAACATTCATTTTTGATACCTGCTAGAGGTTTGTCATAAGAATGGTTCAATGGGACCCATGTGGAAGAAGCTCTACTACACGATGCATACTACTATATCTGCTTATGTAAGTACAGGTATGGGACCGACTATCCAGAATGCTCTGGACCTGTAGTTTTCTGGATAATAGATCTTTCTGTAATTTGGATCTTCATACCTTAAGTCTACTAGAAAATCATGTATGCATTTAATAAACCCAATGGGCTACTTTTGCTTACAATAAGGATTAATTATATTAGTTGGGATCAAGTACAAGGTATAGTTTTATTACTACAGAGAGAAAGCAAATCATTCTTAAAAATTGTAATTACAGTATTTGGATAAAATGGAATAGGAAATGCATTGCCATAATTCAAAGCTTTCTGGATAACAAGTTTGTATCCAAGTGTAGCCTGATTAACTACTAGCTCATCTAGATGAAGGTGAAAAACAAATCCTTTTCATTTTGCCGCAGAAAGTGAGGAGGACATTTCCTGACATTTCAACTTTACATTTTAGTAACTTTGTACTTTCTCGCTTCCTAAAAAACTTCTTAAACTTTGTGAAGCTAATATACTGTATCTGTCAGTTGAACTGCTTTGGAGAGAGAATTATACAACTCTCACTATACAATATACAATCACAATTACAGCTCTCATAACAATCCCTTATTGAATATCTTGATGAAACTGTCAGTTTTTCCAGATCCCCTTAATACGATGCCATATCCTGGAATGAATTAACTGATCTGCACCCCCATAAGCCACCTGCTTACTTACCTTCTCATAAATAACAATTACATGTCTATACTATCGATTACTACTTATAATGACATTTTCCAGAGCATATTCTAAATATGATCCCGTATAAAGACGTCAGAAAACCTCCCCACAATAGATGTCAAGCTTCAGGACATATATTATGGTAATTAATCAATTCCCATTTGAAGACCATAAATCATATAAAAGATTGATTTCTAAATATTACATACAATGAATTATATATAAATGGTAGCATGTATAGGCACTTTCAACATTTAATTCTACTAAAATAACATTTACTTAAAATACAAATTTTTATTTTAAACCAGGTAATGCTGAGATTCTTTAAACTCTAGGTTCTTCTTTGCAGTTTCAAACATTCAGTCTTTGTATTCAGTCCTATTTTGCTACATAAGTGTTACATGCTCCATATAAATGTTCAATAGGGCTGCTTAACAATCCAGTAAAAAACAACCCAATGCAACAAAATATCTCTAATACCATAATTAAATATTCCCACATGCCTTCTTGTCTTCCAGATTTGGAAAAATACACCTTATTTTTCTAGTAAGTGCTCAGTATGCTTGAAATATGTCAATAAATTGATGCTTTCAGCTTAGCACTGCATTCGCGACTGCTTCCTCCACTAGTTATTATTTAGACTTGTGGGTCTCTTTCCAGTAGGACACTATGAAGGTCTTGAGTCTATATGTTCGGTGATCTATATGATCAACCAGGAAAAAAGTCTGACCAAACTAGAATCCACAATTGGACCTTATTCATTAAAAAATCATGATATTTTTGGCTCAGGGACAAACAAGAAAAAATTGAACGAAAATCCGAACTGTAAGTTTTTTTTTCTGACTTTTTACTGAAAAGTCATAATTTTTTGGCTTTTTGTCCAAAAAGACCGAAATAGTATGGTTTCCAGCACAGACTACAGAAACTTCCAAATAGTATAGTATATAAAGCCTCGGCAGGTATGAGATGCTGGATTTTTTTGTATTAGAACTTATTGCAGCCTCAGGGTTTATTAAATCCCCAAAAAATGTAGGTTCTTTCCACTTCAAATTCGGATTTTCACTTTTTTTTGGCATTCACACTTTGATAAATAACCTCCACAGTGTACTTTTAATATCTTTTCTGGCAGTTTCATGGTCATTCACACCTCAGGCCTTCTAACTTGATTAATATAAACCTTTATTCTTATTTCTTTTCAAGCTACAATTGTGACTGAATTATTTCAAATTGAATACGATTCATCTAAACATATGTGAATATGTTCAATGTAAGTTGGGATTATATTACATATTATATAATTTATTATATAATAAATAGTATATTTAACCATACCTGGGTTTTGCTGTTAGTCCATACAATGTCAGCATCTTCTATACTCAGGGTTTTCCCATCAGCAGCACTGAAGTCGTAACTGCCAACTGTAATTTGCTCCAGTGTGCCTTCAGCACTCAGACGCCAATTCACAATGTCATAAATGGCCGGGGGGTTCCCCCTTGCATCAAAAAATACCTGCCTTCCATTTTTGGTCTTGAAGTTAACATTTTTAATATAATGATAAAGCTGAAACATACAAATCAGTATTATTTATCTTTTTACTTAAAACATTATGTTAAATAAATCTTGAGCAATAACACGTATATAACTCCATGTACTTCTGTAAAAAACACATATTTACCCACACCAATATGGGACTTAGCCTCCAAATGCGAATGAACAATGCTAGATTATTATTATTATTTTATTATTAACATGTATTTATATAGCGCCAACATATTGCGTAGCACTGTAAAGTAAATGTGATTGTACAACTACATCACATGAATTACATATATAGAATATATGGAGTAACAAACATCACAATCAATACAGGTACAAAAAGGTGAGGAAGGCCCTATGCATAGGCATACAGTCTAAAGGGGAGGGAGTAATACACAAGGTGTGGGAGTGGGCAAGATCGAATTAAGTGGGTGAGAAATGTGGTACTGTATGTGGTGTTGCGTTTCGTAGTTAAGCAGAGTGAGGGTAGGCTTCTCGAAAGAAGTGCATTTTCAGAGATTTTTTGAAAGCAGAAAGGTTGGGAGAAAGTCGGACAGACCGTGGGAGAGCGTTCCAGAGGAGGGGTGCAGCCCTTGCAAAGTCTTGAATGCGAGCATGTGAGGAGGTAATGAGAGAAGAGTTGAGTAGGAGGTCAGTAGAGGAACGTAGTAAGCGATTGGGTGAGTATATAGAGATGAGTTCAGAGATGTAGGGTGGAGCAGAGTTGTGAAGTGCTTTGAAAGTCAGTGTCATTAATTTGAATTTGATTCTGAAAGGTAACGTAAGCCAGTGCAGGGATTGACAGAATGGCGAGGCAGAGGAGGAGTGGTTGCTGAGGTGTATGAGCCTTGCAGCAGTGTTCATTATGGACTGGAGAGTAGGGATGTAGCGAACTGTTCGCCGGCGAACTAGTTCGCGCGAACTTCGACTGTTCGCGTCCGCCGCAAGTTCGCGAACGTCGCGCGACGTTCGCCAATAGGCGTTCGCGTCAAAATCGTTCGATCGTTCGACCATTCGACCGCTAAAATCGAAGGATTTTCATACGATCGAAGCATTCGATCGAATGAAATCATTCGATCGAAGCATTCGATCGAATGAAATCATTCGATCGAATGGCTTTGATCGTTCGATTCGAACGAAAATCCTTCGATCGAACGATTTCAATCCTTCGATCGTTCGAATCGAACGATTTTCGGATGTTCGAAGTTCGCGAACAGTTCGCGAACTGTTCGCAAATTTTGCCGGTGTTCGCGAACGGCGTTCGCGAACACATCGGCGGCGGTTCACTACATCCCTACTGGAGAGGTGACAGTCTCTGGAGGGGGAGGCCAATTAAAAGAGAGTTACAGTAGTCTAGACGCGATATGATGAGAGAGTGAATAAGAATTTTGGCAGCGTCTTGGGTGATAAATGATCGTATTTTGGATATGTTCCTTAGGTGGAAGTGACATGATTTAATAAGTGACTGGATATGAGGAGTGAATGACAGGGCAGAATCTAGGATAACCCCAAGGCACCAGGCCTGGGGAGAGGGGGTGATAGTGGAATTGTTAACTATGATGGATACTTCGGGGATGCTACTGGTGTTAGTTGGAGGAAAGAGAACCATTTCAGTTTTAGAGAGGTTTAATTTAAGGTAGCGTTGCGACATCCAGGTAGAGATAGCGGACAGGCAGGAGGAGACGTGAGTTAGGAGTTCTGGGTTGAGATCAGGAGATGAGAGATAGATCTGAGTATCGTCAGCATAGAGGTGGTAGTGGAAACCATACGAATTTATTAATTTGCCAAGGTAGGAGGTATAGAGGGAGAATAGTAATGGTCCCAGGACAGAGCCTTGAGGAACTCCAACAGAAAGAGGTAGGGGACAAGATGATACTCCATTGTAGGAGACACTGAAGGAACGATTGGTGATGTAAGAAGAGAACCAGGACAGGGCTGTGTCACGAAGGCCAAGCGACTGGAGGGACTGGAGGAGGAGAGGGTGATCTACAGTGTCAAATGCGGCTGAGAGATCAAGTAGTATTAGTAGTGAGAAATGATTGTTGGCTTTAGCGGTCAAAAGGTCATTAGTTAGTCGGGTCAGGGCAGTTTCCGTGGAGTGTTGTGGCTTAAAACCAGATTGTAGGGGGTCCAGCAGGTTATTGTCAGAGAGGAATGAGGTAAGTCGGTTGTAGACTAGGCGCTCAAGTAGTTTAGAGATGAAAGGTAGCAGAGAGATAGGTCAGAGGTTGTCAAGATTGGAGGGATCAAGAGAGGGTTTTTTCAGAATGGGGGTGACAAGAGCATGTTTCAGTTGAGAAGGAAACAGTCCAGTTGAGAGCGAAAGATTAAATAGGTGAGTTAAGGCTTTGATTAGACAAGGATTGGTATTGCGGAGAAGTTTTGAGGGAATTGGGTCAAGCGGGCAGGTGGTAAGGTGAAAAGAGGCCAGAATCTTTGAGACTTCCTCATCAGTGACAGGGGTGAAGGAGCACAGGAGAGACTGGGGAGTGTGGAGGGAGGGTGGTGGAAATCTAGGGGGTTGAGTAGTGTAATGTCCCTTCTGATAGTGTCAATTTTGTTTTTGAAGTGCTCAGCAATATCTTGAGCAGAGACAGATTTGCATGGAGGGGGTGGAGAAGGGGAAAGGAGAGTGTTAAAGGTGGAGAAAAGTTGTGCTGGTTTTTTAGAAAGGGAGTTAATGAGTGAAGTAAAGTATGTTTGTTTGGCTTGGAAGAGGCTGGTGTTAAAGGAGCGCAGGGCAGATGTGTAGCTCCAAAAGTCTGATTCTGAACGGGATTTGCGCCAGCGACGCTCAAGTGCACGTGAGTGTCTTTGGAGCGCTTTTGTATGAGCAGTATGCCAAGGTTGAAGTGATTTGGGTCTAGAACGGTTAGTTTTTATAGGAGCAAGTTCATTTAGGGCAGTGGTGAGAGTACTATAGTAGACAGAGGTAGCCACATTAGGACATGAGATGGCTGAGATATTAGAGTGAAGAGAGTCAAAGGAAGAAGAGAGATGTGACACGTCTACAGCTTGCAAGTCACGGTAAGTACGTGTTTGGGGAATAGCAGGGGGTGAGGAGGGAGTTAGTGAGAGTTGAAATGTGAGCATATTGTGATCAGAGAGGGGAAATGGGGAGTTAGTAAAATTGGTGGTTGAACAGAGTCTGGTAAATATGAGATCCAGAGTGTTACCACTGGAGTGAGAGGGGGAGTCTGAGCACAAAGATAAGCCTAGGGAGGAGGTTAGTGAAAGAAGTTTAGAGACAGAAGAGTTGTTAATGTTGTTAACGGGTATATTAAAGTCACCTAATATTATGGATGGGATGTTAGATGAAAGAAAGTAAGGAAGCCAAGCAGCAAAGTTGTCCAGAAATTGTGCAGTTGGTCCTGGTGGTCGATATATAAGAGCAATGCAGAGTGAAACAGGAGAAAAGAGCCTAATGCAGTGAGCCTCAAATGAGGAGAATGATAAAGAGGGAACAGGTGGAAGAACTTTAAAAGTACAGCGGGGAGAGAGAAGCAAACCCACCCCACCTCCAGGTCTGTTACCAGGTCTGGGAGTATGAGTAAGGTGTAGGCCCCCATAGGACAGGGCAGCAGGTGAGGCAGTGTCAGTAGGAGAAAGCCAGGTTTCAGTAAGTGCGAGTAGGTTAAAGGAATTTGCAATGAAATGGTCGTGTATAGCGGTGAGTTTGTTGCAGACAGACCTGACGTTCCAGAGAGCACATGAAAGATCAACTGGGTTTTTGGGTATTGGAGTAAGAGTTCTGTACTGTTTGAATTTGCTCCGGAGAGAAGGAGCTCGTGGCCGTGTTATAACTGGGATGGGGTAAGGGCCAGGGTTTGGGGAAATGTCCCCAGCTGCCAGCAATAGAAAGGAAAGAAAGACTGAGAGCGGGATTTATAAGTCCTTGGTTTGTATGAAAAAGAGGAGTTTTGTGGAATAACTAAACAGAGTACTTTATATACTTCATGTGTGGAGAGGGAAGGAGAGGAGAGAAGAGAGGATGAGATTTGTATAGAACTGGGATTTGATGGATGAGGTAGTGAAAAATGTTTTATGAAGCAGGAGAGTGAAAGGAGGAGAAATGCAGGATAAAGCATGTTTGGAGTAAGAAGTAACAAACTAGCAGGTACAAAGAAATCTGTTTTCTTCTTATCCCAGATGGTTCACTGTTGATTGCAGGGGAATCTGGTTCCTTTTGCCTTGTCAATGCCTTGTCCAACTGTCTTGTTTAACTGTCATTTCTAAGCACTTGTGAAATTTTAGCACTTAGGAAATGTTAGCACTCGTGCCATGCCCCAGACACCAATTTTGCTGAGTTCTAAATGTGCTTCAGTCTTTTATTGCATTGAGCATTCTCTACCACTAGAAACATGGAGTCCATCACATAAAGTGCCGCACAGTAGAGTCCTGCGCGGGTCCATTTTTTTTTTTGGAACCCGTTCTCGCAACCTACATTCTTACCCGCTACCCGACCTGACCTGCAAGTAACTTATCCGCAACCTGGGCCCACGACCTGCTGACCATCAAGAATTGGAGTGCTGTCATTGTTAATTGCAAGTAGGCATGATCAGAAAAAAAGGAGTAAAACAGGAAGTGCTGTCGTAAACTGGAAGTGACATCATCGGAAGTAGGCGTGATCAGAAAAAAAGCAGTAAAAATCACCATTGAGAAGACCTGCGGCCCGACAACCCGCAGAACCGCCGACCTGCATCTATACCCACACCCTGAACTACTACCTGCACCCTACAGGGTACCCGACCCGCTGCAGGACTCTACCGCACAGCTCGGAGCAGATTCATCTGAAACGGGGTGGAAATACATTCCTTTATCTCATAGGTGGGCTCTTCTGTTGGATTGATATTTAGACCTCTTTAACAAAAATCAGACTCCGATTTAACTGGATGTGGGCGGCATGGAATTGGATTTAAATCTCCTGCGTTCAGCGGGATTTGCTTATCATGTATATGATCTGTTAGATTTGTAAGATGCCATTTAACTAAAGGCTCTGGTTTCATATACAGTATTTCATTGCTCTTTATCATTTCTTTTTCACGGGCCAATTGTCTAATATACCGCATTGTTTGGGGCCCGAATTATATTGGAAACATGGCATGCGCGTTCTTGTAAAGCCGAAAGCTTTAAATCCTGTCCCTTGGAGGGCCGGCGGACTCTTAGCTCTGTAGTAAAGGGGGATAAACACCACTGCCTTGAACTGAATATGATTTAAGTTTGATCAGATGGCAGTAATGAATGAAACAGGACATGCAGATCAGGCTAATTGCACAGGGACAGTAGCTGTTCCTAATAGCTGGCTCCATTCTCCCCACCATGGCTAAGGGGCATAAGCGATTTCTTGCATCCTAGAGAATAGTGAAGCAGTGTTTTTGGCCGAGCACAGGCAGTGGATGCTAATCTCTCTGTGTGATATTCGCTTGGGTTGCCATTGTATGCAAGGCCTCAGGAGAAATGCAATTGCTGTGTGTGCTGTTTGATATGGAAATGCGCTTAAGCAATTTGAACCTAGATCTGAATGGTTTTATATATATAAATGTGTATTTTTATTTGCTATGAATATTATTTGTCTTTATCAGGTCTTTGCAGTTTTAGCCTTGGAACATTCTCCCCACCATGCTAATTCATATCTGTATATCCTTTCCTGCATCTTGTATGGGATTTCTTTACCATAGAACCTTAGAATTGCATCGCATTGTTCACTAGTCGGTTACCAACTAGATAACCAAGGCCAGACAAAATAGTATTAAAAAGCAATATTTATTATCACCATGCCAAATTTACTAAAAACATTTAAAATAAGCAGCGCTGCTTGGGGGGTGGGGATCCCATTATCCCTATTATTTCTCACTAATAAATACAATGCAGTAAGGGAGACTATGTGCATGCTGTTGATGGAAGCCACCAATTATTTCAGTTGTAACAAACTTTTGATCAAGTGCACGGAACATCAATCTGGATAGATCCGTAATTCAGTGTTCATGAGGAGAGGAGAGTGATATATCATCGCAGCTGTAGTATAAGTCACCAATAGGGTGCTCAATTCCAAGGCGGAAGAGATGGTTAATCCGGTAAAGTTAATGAGTAGTGTGATATATAGCGGTATGTGAGGGCGGAGCCGGTGTGGGGTTAAATATTTCGTGCCCAGAATAGTTCAAGCTGTGTAATATGAACATAAGGCGCTGAAAAGTGGTATCACTTATGTACATCTAATGGACATCAGGATCACAATGCCTTGGTGGTGTAGCGATCGCTATGCAATCATGTTAGTCCAACCACGCTGCAGCAGGCCGCTGTTCAAAACAGAAAAAGTACTGACCGTAATGGATCACCTCCCACACCGAATACTCAACGCTCCGTGCTCACATCCGAATCTCACAACTGTTTGTTCCACTGTTGCGCATCGTCCTCAAGAGAAAAGGGGGAAGCGGGATTCCAGAATTCCCCTTGCAGCGCTGTACCTCGACAGCTGTTTCGCCGCTACCCGTGGCTTTGTCAAGAGAGGTAAAAAACAGATTACTTACATGCCAAGGATAAAATGAAGAGATGTTGGCACAGGCACCTTTATGGAATGGGCCATCTCCTGGTGTACAATGTAACATGCTTTGAAGGGCCCAGGCCCAGTTAGGGGTAGTGATGGACGTATAAATTGAACAGGTGAAAATTTACAGCGAATTCTTGACACTGCGGCAAAAAATGTTGGCGCTCATCATACTAGTCATGCGCAAAAATTTTTCGCACATCAAAATAATTTGACTTCAATGCATTTCACAAATTTTTCGCAATGAATTCACAAATTTTTCAGCAAAACGAAACGGGACAAAGTCTCCACTAGTTTGGGTCCTTTATGCCATGTGCATTTTCCTGCACGTTTCTCATAATCACTTCCAAATAAAGATGGGGGAATGCAGTGAATGACGCCTGTTGAATGGAGAGTCAGTTATTTTTAATTCCTAAAGTTTCTGTCTAAAACAAAACATACCAATGCACTACTAATAAAAATGACCCTTCCATCAGTTTTTTAATAACAGTGGGGGGACGCATGCGCGTGCTTGAAGAGGACAGACATGCCTAGGCGAGCTCCGCATTCCATAAGGGAGGTGCTAATAGATAACTCCACCAGATATACCGTACTCCGGTTCCAAAGATCTCCAGGGCACCACCGGAATGTCCAAGCGCTCTCAGGGGCGTAGAACGGGAGGTCAGAGCTCGTTAAAGAACTTTTTCTCTCAGAAAGGGGCCTTGTCTCCCAGATCCAAAATGACAGATGATCCGAGCCAGGGAGAGATGTCCGAGGAAGGCCCTTCTTCGCCGTCACAGCTAAGTGATGTATCGCAAGATCCTCAGAGCCCGCCAAAGGGATATTCTCCAGACTCGGTACTTCTGAGTAAGTTTAAGTCTCTTTCACAGACGGAGCTTGCAGCTACAGAAAAATCTATAACTGCGCAGGTTATGGCTAAGATCAAGGAACTGGGCCGCCACACGGATACCCTGGAGACTAAAGCGGACGACCTAATTCAGCGGGTGAATGATCATGAGGATTCCATCAAGGCTCTTCAAAAACAGATCGTGGAGCTACAAGACCGATCTGAAGATGCTGAAAACTGTTCCAGACTGAACAATGTTCATATCAGGGGATTGCCGGATACCATAATAGACCTGGCGACAGAATTTCCTGCCTTACTACAGAATCTTGAACCAGATCTGCCGTCTAGAATTGGATCGAGTTCATCGGGCACTGGGACCTAAACTGGCAAGTAAACTACCAAAAGTTGTTATTGTTCGTCTACATTATTATGCAACGAAAGAGGCCATAATGTCTGCTGCCCGCACCGCTGAGGACTTATCTTATCAATGCCATAAATACCAGATATATGCGGATTTGGCTTATGCCACCATTGCCAAACGCAGAGGTTTTAAGGCTATCACATCATCAATGGCTATGCACAAGGTCAAATACAGATGGGCTTTCCCTGTTACTACTCTTATGCATGTGAACAAATCCTACTCCATTATGACGCCACGTGAGGGCATAGATCTATTGCAACAATTGGGACTGATGGATAAAGGCAAAGACCCTCCACAGATTGAACTTCAAGACCCAGGACTCTCTGCTCGGTCCCCACGGTCGATTCCACCAATTTGGTCTTCAGGCAGACCACGCAGGAGATAATCCTATCGGGAACTTTTATTTTCCCCTTTCTTCTCTACGGTGGAGGATTATAGTGTTACATTTACATTTACAGATCCCTGCTGGAAGAAAACGCCCCCCAGACGTAGTTGCCACTCGGGCTTCCCCCTAATATTGGGACGTGGACATGGCTTCTACATGGCACGAAGATATGAGTGCCCAGGTTTACAAAGTTTGTTTTTGTTTTATTTTTATATGGTTGTCGGTGAAGAGTTTGTTCTATGATGGTAAAACTATTTGTGACCCGAATGGGAGATACGTAATGGTAGTGAGACAACTTGAAGATCATGATGTAACCTTAATATCTGTTTATGCCCCAAATGAAGGCCAAGTTCGGTTTTACCAAAAAAAAAATTTTTTAATAGGCAAACATGCTAATGGAAGGATTATTATGGGCGGGGATTTCATTGGGGTACTAAATAATACACTAGACAGAGCCAGGGACCCCCAGACACGAGATACAGGTAATAGCCGGGTATCTGCACAACTGAAGCAATTTGATTCTCTTGGACACTTGGAGAGAATCCCATCCTTTAGTGAGGGAATACACTTTTTTTTCAAATGTTCATCGATCTTGGTCCAGGATAGATATGATGTTAGTCTCTAGGTACCTTACCCCCGCCATAGACAGAGCTTAAATCTTGTCCTGTTCCTGGTCTGATCATTCTCCGGTGTTAACCTCTTTTGTTAATTTGACAGCTGGACAGGGGAAATTTAAATGGAGTATCAATGATACACTTTTAGGGGACAAAGAGGTGGTAAATCAACTTGAAAGTGAACTTTCCAACTTGTTTTCAACAAACAGTCAACCCAATGTAACCCCAGGCACTTTGTGGGAATGTCATAAGGCAGTTATAAGGGGGTCCCACATCTTAATAGGGTATTTACAGGAATAACCATGGGAGAGGGGTTTAGGCCAGAGGCCCTGGAAGCCAAAATAGTAGTTATCCCCAAACAGGGCAAGGATAATACTGGCTGTGAAAATTTCCGTCCAATTTCATTGTTAATTGTGGACCTGAAATTGCTTGCAAAAGTCCTAGCTACCCGGGTAAATACTTTTTTGCATCAAATTATACACTTGGACCAATGTGGTTTTGTTAAAGGGAGATAGACGGACGATAATATAAGTAAAATTGTACATTTAATTAATCATGCAACTATCTCCAATACCCCTACCATGCTTTTATCATTGGATATTAATAAAGCGTTTGATTCGGTTGGCTGGAAATACCTTCAGTACATTTTGGAAAAATACAGGTTCCCTAGACAATTCTTACAATATATTCAAGCTCTATATAAAGAACCCACCTCCAAGGTCAGTATGTTAGGTTATGATTCAAAAACTATAACAATGCGACGTGGGACGAGACTACAAGAAATATTTTATAGCAGCTATAGCTAAATGGCGCATTATTAACATGCCTCCTCACTGGGTAACGTTAGAAGGAGCTGAATTGAGAACCTGCAATCTCACTAATTTGTTATGGATCCCTAAAACATCAAGAACTAAAATAACTAATCAGGTGCTAAAACAAGCTATAGGACTTTGGGACCAGACTCACAAATGGTATAAACTTAAATCTCCTCACGCTCCCTTACTGGGATGGTCCCTTAATCCAGCCTTCCCTCCCAGGATGCTAGACAATTTTGAGTGGTGGCATCGGGCAGGGATATCCAGGATCTGGGACTTGACTAGAGTGGGTGTCTTACCTTCACGTCTGACATTAAAGGAAAAATTCAAAGTTCCCCCGGAGGAAACACTCAGTTTAGCCCAAATTCACCATTATGTATCAACCTTATTGAAAGGTCAGGACAAGGAGCTTTCCCCTGTGACACTATTTGAACTTATATGTATTTCTAAACCTTTGGGTCCCAAAAGTGTTTCGCTATTATATAAAGACCTGATCTCCACCATTCCAGTTCTACACTTGAAATATTTTAATGACTGGCACCAGGAACTGGGGGACGCACAATCTAAGGAAGTATGGGACAAGATTTTATTACAACTTCTAAATGTTCAATAAATGCATCTATACAGGAAACTTCCTTCAAAGTTTTATTGAGATGGTATATGGTGCCTGTTAAGCTCGCCAAATGGTTCCCGGGTCAATCACCAAATTGCTTTAGAGGATGTAATCAACTGGGTACGATGGGTCATATTTGGTGGGGGTGCCCCATAGTAAAACGGTTGTGGTCCCGAATCTATGCCTTGCTTGATAATGTTTTTCATATCCCCCTGAGAAAGAATCCATATGAAGCGCTGTTCAATGAGCCAATAGATAACTTCACTAACCCACAAATGAAGTTTGTAATGACGATATTTAGTGCCACTAAACAAGTTATAGCTCGGTCCTGGCGCACCTCTTCTTTAGGTTTTAATATGGTGAAACATAAAGTAGATAATGTTATGGTACTGGAGAAGTTATCCTATATGATCAAGGATAAACAAACACTGTTCGTGAAAATTTGGTCACCCTGGCTGAGCTATAGAGATATCAGGGTCAGCCCATGATGTACTCCGAAACATTGAGTGCCAAAAAACATTGGTTCACCAAAAATTTGCCACAGGCAAAATGACGCAGACGCCCATTAAAGTCTATGGGCGTCAAAAAAATGTTGTCACACGGCGAAATTGTTTTGACGCGCGGCTTTTTTTTGACGCACGCCACCATACATGTCTATGGGTGTCATTTTTTCGTCGAAACGAGGCGAAAAAATTCGCCCATCCCTACCCAGTACTACAACTTTCTGTATATCCATGTATGTGTGAAAGTGCAATTTTGAGACATGAGAAATTAACAACAATTGACTGAGGATGGGTCACTATGTCTTTTCATTTTTCAATGGATCTCTCTCTTCACCAGAGTTTTTTTTTTATTTTTTATTTTGATTTTTCTGTAATGTGGACATATAATTGTTGACATGTATATCCTGAAGGACTGTATGTGTATGAACGTATGTTTGCAAGTCGACTTGTAATAGTTGAAATTTCAATAAAGACTATTGAAAAAAAAAATAATAATAGTATTCACTGTGACATAGGTTAGTAGACACATTAACAGAAATTATCAAAATACTGACCCCGGCATTAAGTAAGGGAGGTAACAATAAACTTAGCGTAATTGGAATGTCAAAGTCCTCCTAGAGCATAGGTTTTGGAATTCTTTGGTCCAACTCCTGCCTTTAAGTTCTACATTTGGTTGTTTCTCCTTAGATTATAACAAAGTTTATTGATTGACCTAGAGAAAAACAAACCTTTAATTGGTTTTTGCTGACCAATAATTAAATGGTCAGCATAAAACATCAAGGGGTAAACCAGTCAATGGAAGGATGTACACTCATCAGGAGAAACACATTGGCACAAAACTGGACTGATAGTTTAATCACTTTAATGTTTTAAAATAATTCTAGTTTATTTTGCATATTGTTATTATAACAAAAACAGCCTTACATGTTTCTTGCCACCTAAGGGCTCTTAAATGGCTCTTAAATGTGAATAGGCTGAATTAAATTGTCAGTTTAGGCAAAGAAAGATTGTGGTAAAAAAA
Organism: Xenopus petersii; assembly: GCA_038501925.1. Classification (NCBI taxonomy): domain Eukaryota; kingdom Metazoa; phylum Chordata; class Amphibia; order Anura; family Pipidae; genus Xenopus; species Xenopus petersii. The sequence goes on from CM076676.1 coordinate 153,091,932, forward strand.
AGACTATACATGTTGCAAAGTATGTTGTATAAATCAGAAATGTTTCAATAATTATCCAGATAATAGTCTCAACTAATAATATAAGCTCTAAAAATTTCCTGTTGTTGTTTTATATCAGGTTTGCTGTTGAGTATTACCAGACCATGCGTGCCCTCATTTTTGCTGTGGAGGAGATTAATGCAGATCCTGAACTCCTTCCCAACATTACTTTGGGCTTCCAGATTTTCGACACCTGCAATACCTTAAGACCAGCAGCACAAGGAACTCTTTCGATGCTTTCAGGAAAAACAGAAATCACTCCTAACTATCACTGTTACAAAGGGGCACCTCTTGCAGGTATCATTGGTGACTCTGGGTCTACACGATCCATTCTCATGGCCCAGATTTTGGGCTTGTACCGATATCCCCAGGTGAGATAGTGGTTCTAACAAAGGCACAACTGCTGGTATATTTCTTCACAGTACTAATTTCTTAAAATAACATTTCAAGTGAGCAAAGTTGACACTTCAAATAGTGATTCATCATAGATGTCATAACTGTAATTTGTGCAATTTATATATATCTATCCATTAATATGTTTTCCATATCTTCCATTTGCTCCATTAATTTTTTTGCTGTTTCATACTTTTTCTATACAGATCAGTTATTTTGCAACCAACCCAACTCTCAGCAACCGTGTCCTGTTTCCTTCTTTTTTCCGTACCATCCCAAGTGATGAATTTCAGATGAGAGGCCTGGCCCAGCTGGTCTTTCATTTTGGTTGGTCTTGGGTTGGTCTCCTGGCTAATGATGATGACTATGGCCAATATGGGCTTCAGATGGCAAAACAAGAAATAATTAATGGTGGAGCTTGTGTGGCCTTCACTGAAAATATCTTAACAGGTCAACCAAACAGAAATGCTCCCCATATTGTTCAGGTGATTAAGGAAGCAACTGCAAAGGTTGTGGTGGTGATAACATTTGATTCAGATTTTATGATTGTAGTGGAAGAGATGTTGAGGCAGAACTTAACTGGACATATTTGGATTGCTAGTGAATCTTGGGCAACTTCTGTTTTACTGTGTAATGACAGATTCAATATTGTTTTGGAAGGCACAATTGGTTTTGCCATCCATGGTGGGAAAATGCCAAACTTCACTAAGTATCTTAACAATCTTCATCCAGTGAAATATCTGTATGATTCATTAATATTGGAATTTTGGGAGCAGATCTTCTCTTGCAAATGGTACAGTCAGAATAGTTTAGTTATCCATAGAAACAATGACTCAATAAAAATATGTACAGGAAATGAAAAGCTGGAGAGCCCACTTCCTGATGAAGACCATAGATTATCTCTCAATGTATACATTGCTGCATATGCAATGGCATGGGCCCTGCAAAACTTATTACATTGTACACCAGGAGATGGTCCATTCCATAAAGGTGCCTGTGCCAACATCTCTTCATTTTATCCTTGGCATGTAAGTAATGTGTTTTTTACAGAAGTACATGGAGTTATATACGTGTTATTGCTCAAGATTTATTTAACATAATGTTTTAAGTAAAAAGATAAATAATACTGATTTGTATGTTTCAGCTTTATCATTATATTAAAAATGTTAACTTCAAGACCAAAAATGGAAGGCAGGTATTTTTTGATGCAAGGGGGAACCCCCCGGCCATTTATGACATTGTGAATTGGCGTCTGAGTGCTGAAGGCACACTGGAGCAAATTACAGTTGGCAGTTACGACTTCAGTGCTGCTGATGGGAAAACCCTGAGTATAGAAGATGCTGACATTGTATGGACTAACAGCAAAACTCAGGTATGGTTAAATATACTATTTATTATATAATAAATTATATAATATGTAATATAATCCCAACTTACATTGAACATATTCACATACGTTTAGATGAATCGTATTCAATTTGAAATAATTCAGTCACAATTGTAGCTTGAAAAGAAATAAGACAGGTTTATGTTAATCAAGTTAGAAGGCCTGAGGTGTGAATGACCATGAAACTGCCAGAAAAGATATTAAAAGTACACTGTGGGGGTTATTTATCAAAGTCTGAATGCCAAAAATGTGAAAATCTGAATTTTGGAAAGAACCCAAATTTGAAGTGGAAAGAACCTAAATTTTTTGGGGATTTATTAAAACCTGAGGCTGCAATAAGTTCTAATACAAAAATCCAGCATCTCAGACCTGCCGAGGTTGTATATAAGTCAATGGAAGATGTCCCTATATTTGGAAGTTTCTGTAGTCTGAGCTGGAAACCTTACTATTTCGGTCTTTTTGGACAAAAATCCGAAAAATTATGACTTTTCAGGAAAAAGTCAGAAAAAAAATTACAGTTTGGATTTTCGCTTAATTTTTTCTTGTTTGTCCCTGAGCCAAAAAAATCATGATTTTTTAATAAATAAGGTTCAATTGTGTACTCTAGATTGGTCAGACTTTTTTCATGACAAATACATTCGGACTTTGATAAATAAGGCCACAGATGCTATTGCAGCCCCCCCCCCCCATTTATAAGGGCTCAAAATTTTCTGCTGGAGTTTTTAAAGGGTAAAACTCACATTTTTAGAGGAAAAACTCCCATAGTTTTAGAGAACCCAAAGTTGCTAAAAATCCGAATCCAAAAATACTCCATCTGCAACTTGTCAAAATCATGTAGAAGTCAATGGCAGATGTCCCTGAAGATGTTTCTTTAAACCTTGATTCACACTGGTTTTCATCTGATAAATTCGAGTTTTTACAGTGACAATTGCATAAAGTCGAGTTTTCTGAGCGTCAATTCATAAAAAAACTTTTTCAAGAAGAAATTATTAATAAATGAGTTAAATTTGTGGATGGGAGTTAGGTTGAGTTTGTTTTAATAAAAAAAATAGATAAATGTGAGCTTTAGTAAATATCCCTTCAATACCTGCTGAACATGTTCAATAAGAACAGATGAAAAGTTTCAGCCCCGAAATCTGATGTAAGCAACACACTTCTTATAATATAGTGTATTCTTTATCAATAGGATTACTCCTTTGTGCAAAGTGCACCAAATTATTCACCAAAATTCGCTGGCGATAAATGGACGCCCATTGACTTTAATGAATTGAAGCGAATTGTCACTGGCATCCAAATCGTTGTTTCGCAAATTTTTTGCCAGTTTCGTGAATTTCACAGGAAATTCATGAAATTCATGGCGAAGGGAAACATGACAAATTCGCCCATCACTAGTGCTGAAGTATGAGTTGGTACTTACTGACCCTCTGTAGGATATAGGCACATCATATATCCAAGTTCCATCAAAGATGGATTCTTCAACATTGCTGCAGGTCAGCTTTTGCTACAAGTTTAAGGTGTAGGAAGAGCAAAAAATCATGTAAAACCTTACTTTAATGTGGTATAAAAAATATTGCAAGATTAAAAACAAACCTTAGCACTCGTAAATGTTAAACCCCAAATTTCAGGAATCAAAATAGTAGAAAATATTGCCAGTGTTCTTTTCCCCCCCATGAGTCTCCAGTCTTGGCTGTTAGGAAGTCCATCACTTTCGGTGTGTTTCAACTTGCTTCCTCATAAACACAACTTCCTGTATGTCCTGCTCTTTAAATTACACATCCTTGTGAGAATTCCCCATTGCGAGGACTATTTACAATTTTTTGTGGTTGAGAGAAAAACATGCTCGCTATAAAAAAAGGACAAAACTCATGCAACTTTATTTCCACAAATACTAGCTTATTTAAGAAAAGACCGAGAATATTATCGAGAATCACATTGTTCCATTCATTTTCAATTAGACTAAAAAACTTGAATGTTTTAATGAACTAGAAAAAAAATAAATAAAGTTGAGATAATTCCTATTGAGTTCTACTGAACCTTGCCAGCTTTTACTTGCAAAGTTTAATATATGTGACTATTTGAGGTTTTGAAGAATATTCTCAAGTATATTTGCATTCAAGTTTTTTTGCTGTGTTTTGTTTCGAATTGTGAAAAAAACTTGAATTATGATAAATCAGCCTCTTTTCATGCACCTTGTACTATTTAAAATGGCATTGCTTATATCCCATAGCCTTTGTTGCTGAAGTTTTTCAGCTATCTTCCCTGAATTTCCCTAAGGAACTTTCCGTCAACTTCTTCAAAACCAAACTCAAGCCCACTAGGAGCAGAGCACAGTATGTAATGCTTCTTATTAGCTCAAAACAAAAACACCTATGGCACACTGATACTGTGAAGCATATGATCAATGCTTTCTTGGCTACCAATTCAGTTTTGACACTTGGGGCCTATTCAGGGCCCTGTGTCTCATGTTCAACTTTCTGAACCCAAAGAGACAAAAATACATCAATAGTTCACAAAGAAACCTCTGTATAAATAAATCCCATCCTTCCCCCAGTTACAGCCAGTACAAAAAGTATGTTCAGCACAGGCCCTATTCGTTTCAAAAGAGGGTATACAGTCCCGGATGTATTCTGTAAGGTCAAAGGAACAGTTGTGATTGGATGTTGGTGACTGTTTTACCTTTAGGGTTTAAAATGCCTCAACCTCAACTAGGGGACTGAGGGGTTGTTGGCTACATAATGGCTGCTCCTGTTAAGCAGATTCCTTTGAGATCATTCAGACATCATTAATTGAATACCATGACTTGAAAAAAATGTAATGTTTTCATGTTTCTCTGAATTGGTTTAATTTGGAAAAGACAAGCAAGTTTTTGGCCCATAGAACCTTCTCAAAGCAGCTTCAAGAAGTACAGCATTTCATCAAACAGAGACAAACTCTACTTACCTGCTACATCTACTCATAAGAGTCATTTGTTAAAAGTTTTAATATATTTTTACTCTTTCATAGAATGAAAAGCATGAACTTATATTTATCATATGTTGATGTTCATAATTTTGGTAGTTATGAAGTCTGAGCTGCTTTATGATGCTGTTCTTTAGGTTCCATTTTCAAAGTGCAGCCCAAGCTGTCCTTCTGGATTTCATAAAGTTATACTTCCAGGAAAACCCCCTTGTTGTTATGAGTGTACCCGGTGTCCCTTGGGACATATATCAAACCAAACAGGTAATTTAAATATTAATGGCTTTTAACTTTAATTGATAGTAAGATATTGACAAACATTTATTGTGCAGATTCTGTAGAATGTCATCCATGTTCCTGGTTTATGTGGCCTAATCTACAACAGGACAGATGCTTGCCAAGACCTACAGAGTTCCTTTCTTATGAAGAACCATTGGGATATACTTTAGCAGCCATTTCCCTCTTATCCTCTCTGATTCCACTTTCTATTTTGGTCATTTTTATTTGTTCCAAAAAAACACCAATAGTTCGAGCCAACAACTATTCCCTTAGTTGCCTTCTCCTGCTTTCCTTGTTCCTTTGTTTCCTTTGCTCTTTAGGCTTCATTGGTTACCCACAACCTAAACAGTGTCTTCTGAGCCAGGTGGCATTTGGGATGATTTTTGAACTCTGTATTTCTTGTGTTCTGGCCAAAACCATCACTGTTGTCATTGCCTTCACTGCAACAAGGCCAGGAAGCAAGTTAAGACAATGGACAGGAGTAAAATCATCTTATAGCATTATTATACTTAGTTCCTTTATTCAGTTATGCATTTGTGGAATGTGGTTAATCTTCTCTCCTCCCTTTTCTGAACATGACACGGATAGCAAACCTGGATTCATCATTGTAAACTGCAATGAAGGGTCCCCGATTGCCTTTTGGTGCATGCTGGGATACCTTGGCCTCTTGGCCTCCGTAAGTTTCATTGTTGCCTTCTTGGCCAGACGTCTCCCTGACAGTTTTAACGAAGCCAAATTTATCACATTCAGTATGTTGGCTTTCCTCAGTGTCTGGGTGTCCTTTATCCCAGCCTATCTCAGTGCACGGGGGATGTATACTGTGGCAATGGAGGTCTTTGCCATTCTGTCTTCTAGCTGGGCAATAGTGGTTTGTATTTTTGTGCCAAAATGTTACATTGTATTGTTCAGACCCAACATGAACTCCAGAGAACATCTTACAATTAAAAGCAGAGGTAAGACATGAAAGGGCCTGTTATTTTACCAGTTGAAACAAAATAATGAATTATCCACATCAGAAGTATTCCAGAAGACATTCTAGACATTGAATATGCATTATCTTAAACATTTCAACCACATTAATTAGAATTCATTTCAACATTTTATGGGTATTGTGAATGGAAGAGGCTCTGCTATTATTTTCACACTTTAACAGTATCTCAGATTGGCTGTAAAACTCTCAGATAAGGTACACTGGAGATAGTATAAAATTGTGAAAAAATGCAAAAAGATTTTGTCAAATAAAACTTTGTGAGTTGTTATAGAAGTCAATAGTTCCTCTTATTTTATTTAAAAAAAAAGAATTCAATCACATCTGTAGTAGAGAAAAAACATGTTTATTATCAACCCATTTAATCATTTTACGAAATACAGAAAATGCAATGGCTGGAAAAGTTGTGATAATGCAAACTTTTCTACCAAAATTCCAATTGAAAATGTCACTACATACAGTGTATGGAGCACATGATTTATTCATCAAATTATACCCCCAATAGAATATCAAAACAGTTTTGGGCTCTCTTCCTAAAACCTAGGAAGCTTTTGAGAATTGTAAACAGGTTCTATAAGCCTTTAGGGAACAATGCTTATTTTCCCTCCTAGATATTCTAATCAAGCTGCATGTTCATTGGGGATACATATTTATTTTCTTAGATATCTTAAGATCTTAGAGAACTTAGATATTTTTAGAACTATGGCTGAATATCAAATGCAGAATGGTTTTACTATGTCTGTCACTGTTATAAGCTAAAATGTAGAATGATGAAATGTTGGGCATAAAAGGGGGCTTGAACCTAAAAAATCTAAGATGAAAGAAGGAAATAGGTGAGTACATTTGCAATGAAAGGGTTGAAGTAGATACATGAAGAGCAAACAAATATTAACAATTAAGTTAAACTGTTTTCCCCCGATACAGAGTGCAGATAAGAAGTTGACATGATTATTGACATTGACTATTGATTATTAGGGCAGGAGAAATGAAGAGTTCACAAGAGCATAGGAAAGGAAATATGGAAGTAAATAGCAAAAGTGGTAATGATAACTGATTCATTGATAGGATTCAAAATTAAGTAGGACAATTTTTAAACAAGAAAGAAAATATGCATTTGTTAAAATGAGCAGCTTCTTAATCAATACAGAGAGCTAAATGAGAATGCAGTGATGGTGAAGGAAGTTGGCCTTTTTCATCAGATAAACTTGTTTTAACACTGTAAAATATTGTTTTGGCGTACACCTGTGCATCCTACATAACCAGCTGTTCTCCATCAATGTAACAACACCAATGCACAGCAGAGGTAACAATCATTTTGACAGTCCATTACTGAAAAAGTATGTTCAAGCCAATCATCAGATTAAACAATACAATCATTTATGTATAGACAGCCATGGTTTTGTCTTCTTTTATTTAGGAAAGTCACCTTAATATTAACCATAACATTGGACTGGCCCAGTTCACAGTTAGAGGGGATTGGGCATTTCCCTTTTCAAGGTTAAGACAATATGCAGTGAGGGTCAGGCTGAGGGTAGTTATTAGAGTGTCCAAAAGCTCCACTGAGGGGAGAGGAAAGGTTATTAGACTGTCACCATGTCACCCACTTTCATAGGGGCTTAAAGGAAAACTATACCCCCCAAACAATGTAGGTCTCTATTAAAAGATACTGAGTAAAACAGCTCATGTGTAAAACCCTGCTTCATGTAAATGAACCATTATCATAATAATATACTTTTTTAGTAGTATGTGCCATTGGGTAATCATAAATAGAAAGTTGCCATTTTAAAAAATAAGGGCCGCCCCCTGAGATCGTACGATTCACGGTGCACACATACAAACCACATGTAAGGTCACATGAGCCAATTAACAGACAGAGTTCTGCCTTTTGCTTCCTCACTTCTTCCTGTTACAGTTAGTGTTGTAGTATTTCTGGTCAGGTGATCTCTGAGGCAGCACAGATAGAGTCACGAAATGGTGGTTCAAGGCAAGAGATGTAAAAGGGCAATATTTATGTAAATATATATTCCAGTTTGGTAAGATTCTTTAATATGTCATTCAATTTGATATAAACTATCTGTTGCTTAAGTATTCATTTTGGGGGTATAGTTTTCCTTTAAGAGTATACGCTCAGGCATTGAGAGAGATCTTAAGAGAAGCAACACTCTAAGGGGCAAATTTACTAACCTTTCGAAAACTTCGCTCACAGTGAAAAACTTTGCCAGGCATAGATACGTCAGGACCGCAAAGTCACTAAAATCCGAAGTTGCGTCCAGGGCGCGAATGCTGGCGAAGTTGTACTAGCGTTACTGCACCAAGCAAAGGGAAGTTACTCTAGCGTTGCCTAATTTGCATAAAGCGGGAAGTTAAAGTTGAATGGACGTTTATGTTGTATCAAATACATTACACTACACAAGCCAGGGAAACCTTAATAAAATAAAGTTGTTATATTGCCCTACACATGAGCCCATTGTATAGTTTATGTGCCATATGTTAGGAAATGTAGGGGGGAAGCCGGTTAAAATATGCCAGCGTTTTTTTGGGACTTAGAAAATGTTTAAACTATTTTTTGAGGAAGTCCTATCTACTCAATTGCACTTCACCTGGTCTGAGGTGGTGAAGGCAAGTCTGGTAATTGGCCAGAGCGCAAATTCGCCAGGCGTTAGAGAGCGAAGTACCGCTAGAGTCTATCTCCTTTACCATTAAAGTTATGTCAGTGACCGTTAGTAAACCGCGAAGTACCAAAATAATGTCACGTTGGTGAATTTTCACCAGCGTTAGTCACTTCAACCTTTAATAAATATGTAACCCTCAACAACCTTTTAAGAATGGCAGCTTACATCCAAATGTGTAACAAAATAAAATCACAACAAATTTAGAGAACTAAAATCTTAGCATAAAAAATCCATGGCTTGAATGGACATTGTGTTTTTATCATTAATCTCTCATGATTATGTCATAGAATAATCTTCTCACACAAGGAGCTCTTTCTACTCTAAACCTTACCCATGACATCTCTAGAGGTTCTCTAGACAAATTACTCTAGCATCGTCCATCATTCACTTCATTAGGAGGACTAATTTTAAAATGCATGATAATATTAGAATCATGCCACAACTTTATTTATATTTCAACAGCACAAGGCAATAGTGAATACAAGTCATAACAAATTACCATAAACAATGAGTCCCTCTCTGTACTTGTATGGGCTCCAATGTAAGTTGCAGCCTACCCACAGAGGATATTACTGGAAATGTTTGTCGTTCCGGAAATATTGTTATAGGGGGGACTTTTACGATTCACTTGGATAGAGTTTACAGTGACCTCAGTTTCACTAGCAAACCTGGAAGTCTACAATGTCAGAGGTAAGTAGACCTTTAAACTTGGTCTGTTGCAGACACAATTGAGCAGGCAAAATTTAGCAATAATTTTAAGTAGGCTAAATTATGCTAGAGAAAGCCCCATGGCAAATTGCAAAAATATTTAGCTTTTTTTCCCATCATTGGGTATGTTCCAGCAATTAAGTTTCCATTCAGTGCTATTTTCTCTAATTTTTAAATGAAGACTTAATAAATTATGGATTTTAAAGTTTGCTGGTGCTCCGTGTTCAAATACATTGTATTCAGTGCTATCTGCCTGTGATAATTTCACCACAAAGGTTTTAATGCACTTGAACTTATACACATATTCATACATATGGTTATCCTTGTTTTCTACTATTTTTTCTAATCGAGCTCCTGTCTTTTAGAAGCGTTCTTCACACTTGTATTCTGTTGTGTCAAACTCGGCTATTACTGAAATAATAGTGGACAATAGCAGAGACAAAAAATTAACACAATCCTTAACGTGCATGTGGACAAAATGTACAATTTGGAAGCCCGTAGTTTACACTTGGTCAATGACAGGTGGAAAAGTTATGGTTCCCTTGTGCCTCTGTACACTACTCCTTGTATCTAAGCCCTAGAGCTCATTAAGACATACAGTAGGCTCATTGGTTCTAGGACCTTCCAGTTAAGTTTGTAGTAAATGGGACCCACTGATACCCATCATATTGAACCATCAAGTATGTTTTGCAAATTTTTCAACAAAGTTGAAAAATGGCTCCTGGCACTGCTCCCCCACATAGCTGTGCTTGATTTATTTCCACCTCCTCTTAGAAACTGAGATAAGTGCCTTTTATTGACCTTGGAGCTATCACCACCCTCAATGTCTGATTAGTGTTGAAGAGCATGCAAGTGTGTATTAGCTGCAATCGTGCCTGAGGAAGTATGGGGCTCAACTATGCTCAGCCGCATTGACACAGTATTGTGGAGAAAATGTTGCATTGTGGGTAAAAAACATAGTAACTTGAAATTGTCTGAAAACACTGCACTTGTGCTTTTAAATGAGCCTTTACTGTGATGATGAAGAGGATAAAACAGTGGAACATAAAAACCAGAGTATGAAGATTTTGATTCATCCAGGTCATGGTATATCTAGTATTGGTAAATCTAAAAACAACTGGACTTGCTGAGTAATCATTGAAGACGTTTCACTACTCATCCGAGCAGCTTCTTCAGTACAAAATTCTCGGCATTTAAACTCTTCCACTAATCCAATCACAATGGCACATTGTAACTCTTCAAAGAGGTGACACCTGACTGTGAATTTCTTCAAATATCTTTGAAGAGTTATATTGGCAGTTTTTATTCAATATAAAAAAACACCCATTGTTCGAGCCAACAACTATTCCCTTAGCTGCCTTCTTCTGCTTTCCCGGTTCTTCTGTTTCCTTTGCTCTTTAGGGTTCATTGGTTACCCACAACCTGAAAAGTGTCATCTGTGCCAAGTGGCATTTGGGATGGTTTTTGCTCTTTGTATCTCCTGTGTTCTGGCCAAAACCATCACTGTTGTCATTGCCTTTAATGCAACTAAACCAGGCAGCAGATTAAGAAAGTGGACAGGGGTAAAGGTGTCCTACTGTGTCATTGGAATTTGTTCTCTTATTCAGTTATGTATGAGCATTAAATGGTTGCTCTTCTTACCTCCTTTTCTTAAACGTGACACTGACACCAAACCTGGAATCATTATTGTTTACTGCACTGAAGGATCACCCACTGCTTTCTGGTGCATGCTGGGATACCTTGGACTCTTGGCCACCATCAGTTTCATTGTTGCCTTCTTGGCCAGTCACCTCCCTGACAGTTTCAATGAAGCCAAATTTATCACATTCAATATGTTGGCTTTCCTCAGTGTCTGGGTGTCCTTTATCCCAGCCTATCTCAGTGCACGGGGCATATATACTGTGGCAATGGAGGTCTTTGTCATTTTATCTTCCAGTTGGGCTGTGGTAGGCTGTATTTTTGTGCCAAAATGTTTCATTGTGTTGTTGAGACCCAACTTGAACACCAGAGAGCCACTTAAAATTACATCCAATTTTTAAAAAGAAGAGATCCAAAAAAAACAAAAGTTTTTTTACGCGCAAATGTTTTTGTCTCCCATTGGAGTCTATTTGGCATAATTTTTGCAGAGAAACATGGCAAAAATGTGGCTCATCACTACTACTATTATCATCTTCAAATAGTTCAAGGGACCTCTGCCATCAACTCAACAGATTTTGGGTGGCAACTATTCGAATTAGAACTGTTTTCAGGGTCAAGGTGTGATAAATCTCACATTCAAATTCAAATTCGAGTTAGTGCTTTCAAATTCGAATTTGTGAGTTTTGACCCAAAAAAAAATTAGAAAATTTTGAATTTGAATTTACCAGTGGAACCTTAATAAATCTGCCCCTAAATGTTTTACCTGTTCGGTGCTGTAAAGCCAGGGAGGACTAAAACCCCACCAATATCTTAGACAGGCTTTAGTTATTTCTTGGATTGGAGCTATTTGCAGCTTCTGGCAACTTTTAATCCAAAAATATAGACTTTATTTTTTAACCCAAAAACTCTGTATATGCTGAATGTTCTCTCTCATCTTACCCAATGGGGTCTACACTGACCATGATTGCTTGTGAGTATACTGTATGTATTTCCAATGTTGTTCTATGTTCCTGCTTATCTCTGATTAAACTTCTATGTGGATTATGTTCTTGAATAAATAAATTCTTTGTTTAAGCTGCAAGAACCACAGGTGCCTATTTATTGTGCCCTGCATTCAGTTACAGTTGTACTACACCCTGCCTCCACACCTTTCTGAGGGCTTACCTCCTGAGAAACAAGGTCTCATCTGGAGCATACTAGATGAGACTAGCTGAGAATAACAGTGTCACTCATCTTACTACAGCATTACACTTTCATAGTTTATTTGCCTAATTATTCACAAATTCTGTCTTATTGCTATTGGTTCTCATTTGGGACCAGTTGAAACTGTTAAAGTGAAGGATTTGACATTGCTTTAATTGGACAATTTAATCCTTATTGCCTGTGATCCCATAGGCATCTACACACTGTATAAAAGACACACACTTGACATGACACAGGCAGAAGAAGCTTCTGTGTAGCAATGAAACACTGGTGAGAAACATTGTTGAGATGCTTCTTGTTAACATGCAACTGCCATACTCATTCATCTGGCTCAGATTCTTCATGGTCTGGGTTTTAAGTATAATAATAGTTGAGGATGTTTCAGCCTCTAAGATCAGTTGCCGACTGCCCAGTGAGAACATCACTGGATATCTGAGCCAAGAAGGAGACATTATTATGGGGGGAACATTCACAGTTCATTCAGACAGAGTGAACAGAGACATTGATTTCACTGTGAAGCCTCCAGATATTCAGTGCCAGAGGTATGTAACATTCATTTTTGATACCTGCTAGAGGTTTGTCATAAGAATGGTTCAATGGGACCCATGTGGAAGAAGCTCTACTACACGCTGCATACTACTATATCTGCTTATGTAAGTACAGGTATGGGACCGACTATCCAGAATGCTCTGGACCTGTAGTTTTCTGGATAATAGATCTTTCTGTAATTTGGATCTTCATACCTTAAGTCTACTGGAAAATCATGTAAACATTCAATAAACCCAATGGGCTGCTTTTGCTTACAATAAGGATTAATTATACTGTATCTTAGTTGGGATCAAGTACAAGGTACATTTTTATTACTACAGAGAGAAAGCAAATCATTCTTTTCATTTTAATTGCAGTATTTGGATAAAATGGAATAGGAAATGGCATTGTCATAATTCAAAGCTTTTTGGATAACAAGTCTGTATCCAAGTGTAGCCTGATTAACTACTAGCTCATCTAGATGAAGGTGAAAAACCAATTTTCCTGACTTCAGACCCTGGATCAACTTTACCTTTTAGTAACTTTGTACTTTCTCGCTTCCTAAAATACTTCTTAATCTTAAACTTTATGAAGCTAATATACTGTATCTGCCAGTTGAACTGCTTTGGAGAGAGAATTATACAACTCTCACTATACAATATACAATCACTATTACAGCTCTCATAACAATCCCTTATTGAATATCTTGATGAAACTGTCCGTTTTTCCAGATCCCCCTAATACGATGCCATATCCTGGAATGAATTAACTGATCTGCACCCCCATAAGCCACCTGCTTACTTACCTTCTCATAAATAACAATTACATGTCTATACTATTGGTTACTACTTATAATGACATTTTCCAGAGCATATTCTAAACATGATCCCTTATAAAGACGTCAGAAAACCTCCCCACAATAGATGTCAAACTTCCAGGCCATATATTATGGTAATTAATCAATTCCCATATGAAGACCATGAATCATAAAAAAGTTTGATTTCTAAATATTACTTACAATGAATTATATATAAATGGTAGCATATATAGGCACTTTCAACATTTAATTCTACAAAAATAACATTTGCTCTTTCGTACTTAAAATACAATTTTTTATTTTAAACCAGGTAATGCTGAGATTCTTCAAACCCTAAGTTCTTCTTTGCAGTTTCAAACATTCAGTCTTTGTATTCAGTCCTATTTTGCTACATAAGTGTTACATGCTCCATATAAATGTTCAATATTCCCACATGCCTTCTTGTCTTCCAGATTTGGAAAAATACACCTTATTTTTCTAGTAAGTGCTCAGTATGGCACCTGTCAGTGTAGGTAACCCATAGCCAGTGTGCATGTGACACCAGTATCCTCTGCACCACACTAAGCTTGAAATATGTCAATAAATTGATGCTTTCAGTTTAGCACTGCATTCATGACTGCTTCCTCCACTAGTTATTATTTAGACTTGTGGGTCTCTTTCCAGTGGGAAACTATGAAGGTCTTGAGTCTATATGATCGGTTAGGGGTAGTGATGGACTTATAAATTCAACAGACGCAAATTTACAGAGAATAAAGTCTTGACACTGCGGCAAAAAATGGTGGCGCCCATCATAATAGTCGCGCGCATAAAATTTACGTGCATCAAAATAATTTGGACGGCCATTAACTTCAATAGACTTCACAGTAAATTCACGAATTTTCCAGCAAAGCGAAACAGGACAAATTCTCCACTAGTTAGGGGTCATTTATGCCATGTGCATTTTCCTGCCCATTTCTCATAATCACTTCCAAATAAAGATGGGGGGAATGCAGGACCTGAGAAACCTATAGCCAAAGCTTGCTCTTGTTCTCTACCCTTTCCTGCTATCAGTGAATGACATCTGTTGAATGGAGGGTCAGTCATTTTTAATTCCTAAAGTTTCTGTCTAAAACAAAACATACCAATGCACAACTAATAAAAATGACCCTTCTATCAGTTTTTTAATAATAGTATTCACTATGACAATGGTGTAATAAAAATACCTGTGCAGCGGGGTCAAAGTGTATAAATATGGTGAAAGGTCTTCCAGAGTTTGCCCGTGATAGAATCTTGATTCTAGTGGTTCCTGAAGCCTTGTGCATCTGTCTTTGAAATTCTGATATGATTATCTGTGTTTGACCCTGCCTGCTTCCTGATAATCCGACAATCTGTATCCTGACCTTTGCCTGCCTACGACAACTCTTCTGCTTAACCCTTTGTTTGATCACCCGGTTTGACCCTTTGCCTGTTTGATGATTCTGATATCTGCCTGCCTCGACCCAGCCTGTCTGACCATCCTTCTGCCTAATCCTTTTGTACCTTTGGTCTAACTGACTCACAGTCGTGCCCCTTTGCCTGCCAGAACTCCTCGCCTTGCTCCTCTCGAAAAGTCCAGGTGGCATCTGAGTACGCTAAGGGCTCCTCCTGAAGCCAAAGGCAGTCACACTGCTGGTGAAGACGAGCCGAGACCAGGGAGCTTGGCACTAGTTCTGGTTTAGGGTGCCGACCGTGACAAATGGTTAGTAGACAAATTAACAGAAATTATCAAAATACTGACCCCGACATTTAGAAAGGGAGGTAACAATAGACTTAGCGTGATTGGAATGTCAAAGTCCTCCTAGAGCTTTGGTCAAACCCCCACCTTTAAGGTTCTAAATTTTGGTTGTTTCTCCTTAGATTATAACAAAGTTTATTGATTGACCTAGAGTAAAACAAACCTTTAATTGGTTTTTGCTGGCCAATAATTAAATGGTCAGCATAAAACATCAAGGGGTAAACCAGTGAATGGAGGAATGTACACTCATCAGGAGAAACACATTGGCACAAAACGGGACTGATATGTTTTTGCATCTTTTTATTATAACAAGAACAGCCTTACATGTTTCTTGTCACCTAAGGGCTCTTAATCATAGGCTGAATTAAATTGTCAGGTTATGGCCATTTGCAAAGAGAGATTGTGGTAAAAAAAGACTATACATGTTGCAAAGTATGTTGTATAAATCAGAAGTTTTTAAATAATTATCCAGATAATAGTCTCAACTAATAATATAAGCTCTAAAAATGTCCTGTTGTTGTTTTATATCAGGTTTGCTGTTGAGTATTACCAGACCATGCGTGCCCTCATTTTTGCTGTGGAGGAGATTAATGCAGATCCTGAACTGCTTCCCAACATTACTTTGGGCTTCCAGATTTTCGACACCTGCAAAACCTTAAGATCAGCAGCACAAGGAACTCTTTCGATGCTTTCAGGAAAAACAGAAATCATTCCTAACTATCACTGTTACAAAGGGGCACCTCTTGCAGGTATCATTGGTGACGCTGGGTCTACACGATCCATTCTCATGGCCCAGATTTTGGGGTTGTACCGATATCCCCAGGTAAGACAGTGGTTCTAACAAAGGCACAACTGCTGGTAAATTCCTTCACAGTACTAATTTCTTAAAATAACATGTGAGCAAAGTTGACACTTCACATAGTGATTCATCATAGATGTCATAACTGAAATGTGTACAGATACATCAATATGTTTTCCATATCTTCACAAACTATTGGTCCATTCATTTTGTTGCTGTTTCTTACATTTTCTTTACAGATCAGTTATTTTGCAACCAACCCAACTCTCAGCAACCGTGTCCTGTTTCCTTCTTTTTTCCGTACCATCCCAAGTGATGAATTTCAGATGAGAGGCCTGGCCCAGCTGATCTTTCATTTTGGTTGGTCTTGGGTTGGTCTCCTGGCTAATGATGATGACTATGGCCAATATGGGCTTCAGATGGCAAAACAAGAAATAATTAATGGTGGAGCTTGTGTGGCCTTCACCGAAAATATCTTAACTGGTCAATCAAACAGAAATGCTCCCCATATTGTTCGGATGATTAAGGAAGCAACTGCAAAGGTTGTGGTGGCGATAACATTTGATTCAGATTTTATGATTGTAGTGGAAGAGATGTTGAGGCAGAACTTAACTGGACATATTTGGATTGCCAGTGAATCTTGGGCAACTTCTGTTTTACTTTGTAATGACAGATTCAATATTGTTTTAGCAGGCACAATTGGTTTTGCCATTCATGGTGGGAAAATGCCAAACTTCACTAAGTATCTCAACAATCTTCATCCAGTGAAATATCTGTATGATTCATTAATATTGGAATTTTGGGAGCAGATCTTCTCTTGCAAATGGTACAGTCAAAATAGTTTAGTTATCCATAGAGACAATGACTCAATAAAAATATGTACAGGAAATGAAAAGTTGGAGAGCCCACTCCCTGATGAAGACCATAGATTATCGCTCAATGTATACATTGCTGCATATGCAATGGCCTGGGCCCTGCAAAGCTTGTTACATTGTACACCAGGAGATGGCCCATTCCATAAAGGTGCCTGTGCCAACATCTCTTCATTTTATCCTTGGCATGTAAGTAATGTGTTTTTTACAGAAGTACATGGAGTTATATACCTGTTATTGCTCAAGAATTATTTAAAATAATGTTTTAAATAAAAAAGATAAATAATACTGATTTTCATGTTTCAGCTTTTTCATTATATTAAAAATGTTAACTTCAAGACCAAAAATGGAAGGCATGTATTTTTTGATGCAAGGGGGAACCTCCCAGCCATTTATGACATTGTTAATTGGCATCTGAGTGCTGAAGGCACACTGGAGCAAATTACAGTTGGCAGTTACGACTTCAGTGCTGCTGATGGGAAAACCCTGAGTATAGAAGATGCTGACATTGTATGGACTAACAGCAAAACTCAGGTATGGTCAAATAAACTATTTATTATGTAATAAATTATATAATATGTAATATAATCACAACTTTCATTGAACATATTCACATAAGTTCAGATGAATCGTAATCAATTTGAAATAATTCAGTCACAATTGTAGCGTGAAAAGAAATAAGACAGGTTTATATTAATCAAGTTAGAAGGCCTGAGGTGTGAATGACTGTGAAACTGGCAGAAAAGATATTATAAGTATACTGTGGGGGTTATTTATCAAAGTCTGAATGCCAGAAATGCCAAAAAAAATTTTTACTATAAAATCCGAATCTTAAGAGGAAAAAACAAATGTTTTGGAATTTATTAAATCTTGAGGCTGCAATAAGTTCTAATACAAAAATCCAGCATCTCATACCTGCCGAGGTTGTATATAAGTCATTGGGAGATGTCCCTATACTATTTGGAAGTTTCTGTAGTCTGCTCTGGAAACCTTACTATTTCGGTCATTTTGGACATAAATCCGAAAAAATTGTGACTTTTCAGGAAAAATTCAGAAGAAAATTTACAGTTCGGATTTTCTCTAAATTTTTTCTTGTTTGTCCATGAGCCAAAAAATCATGATTTTTTTTATAAATAAGGTCCAATTGTGGATTCTAGTTTGGTCAGACTTTTTTCATGAAAAAAGTCAGATAAATTCGGACTTTGATAAATAAGGCCATAAATGTAGATGCTATTGCAGCCCCCCCCATAATAGGGGGCCTATTTCTTAGGGCTCAGCGTTTTCTGGTGGAGTTTTTAATGGGTAAAACTCACATTTTTAGAGGGGAAAAAAACTCACATTTTTAGAGATTTTGTATAGCCCAAAGCTGCTAAAAATCTGAATCCAAAAATACTCCATCTGAAACCTGTCAATATTATGTATAAGTCAATGGCAGATGTCCTTGAAAATGTTTCTTGACATCTTGATCCACACTGGTTTTCATCCGATAAATTTGAGTTTTCACAGTCACAATTCCTTAGTCAAGCTTTCCAAGCATCAATTCAAAAACAACTTTTTCAAGAAGGAATTACTTGAAATTTGTTGATGGGACTTAGGTTGACTTTGTTTTAATAAAAAAATGAGATAAATATGAGTTTTAGTAAATATCCTCCCAATCCCTGTTGAGCATATTCAATGTAAACAGGTGAAATATAGTGTATTCTTTCTCAATAGGATTACACCTTTGTGCAAAGTGCACCAAATTATTAAAAAAATTCTTATTGAAGTACACCTTCCAAAATGGGTTATAGTGCTGAAGTATGAGTGGGTACTCACTGACTCACTGTGGGATATAGGAACATCATATTTCAAAGTTCCATCAAAGCTGATAGTACAGGTTCTTCAACATTGCTGCTGGTCAGCTTTTGCTACAAGTTTAAGAAGTAGGAAGAGCAACAAATCATGTAAAACCTTATTTTAATGTGGCATAAAAATATTGCAAGATTAAAAACAACCATTAGCACTCAGAAATTTTAAACCCCACATTACAGGAATCAAAATAAGATAGAATATTGCCAGTGTCCTGTTGTCCAGTGTCCATGAGTTTCCAGTCTTGGCTGATAGGAAGTGCATCACTTTTGGTATGTTTCAACTTGCATCTTCATAAACTTTCTGTATGTCCTGTTCTTTAAATTACACATCCTTGTGAAAATTCCCCCTTGTGAGGACTATTTACAAATTTTTGTGGTTGAGAGAAAAACATACTCGCTAACAAAAAGGACACATAAAAAAAACAAACAAATACAAAAAGTATTGTAGAAGCGATACCTATATTGGCTAACAATAAAAATACATTGCAACCTTCGTCAGGCAAAATACAAATGAAAGCTAGAAAGGCACATCATATATTCTGTTAGATCAGTGAAAGGTATTCAAGGGAATGAGATCATTCAGACATCATTATTTGAATAACATGACTTGAAAAATGTAATGTTTTCTTGTTTCTCTGAATTGGTTTAATTTGGAAAAAACAAACAAGCAAGTTTTTGGCCCACAGAACCTTCTCAAAGCAGCTTCAAGAAGTACAGCATTTCATCAAACAAGCAAAAACTCTACTTACCTGCTACTCATAAGAGTCATTTGTTAAAAGTTTTAATATGTTTTTACCTTTCGTAGAATCCAAAGCATGAACTTATATATTTATCATATGTTAATGTTCATAATTTTGGTAGTTATGAAGTCTGAGCTGCTTTATGATGCTGTTCTATAGGTTCCATTTTCAAAGTGCAGCCCAAGCTGTCCTTCTGGATTTCATAAAGTTATACTTCCAGGAAAACCCCCTTGTTGTTATGAGTGTGCCCGGTGTCCCTTGGGACATATATCAAACCAAACAGGTAATTTAAATATTAATGACATTTGAATTTAATTTATAGTAAAATATTGACCAATATTTATTGTTCAGATTCTGTAGAATGTCATCCATGTTCCTGGGTTATGTGGCCTAATCTACAACAGGATAGATGTTTGCCAAGACTTACAGAGTTCCTTTCGTATGAAGAACCATTGGGATATACTTTAGCAGCTATTTCCCTCTTATCCTCTATGATTCCACTTTCTATCTTGGTTGTTTTTATTTGTTCCAAAAAAACACCAATAGTACGAGCCAACAACTATTCCCTTAGCTGCCTTCTGCTGCTTTCCTTGTTCCTTTGTTTCCTTTGCTCTTTAGGCTTCATTGGTTACCCACAACCTAAACAGTGTCTTCTGAGCCAGGTGGCATTTGGGACAGTTTTTGCTCTCTCCATCTCCTGTGTTCTGGCCAAAACCATCACTGTAGTTATTGCCTTCACTGCAACAAGGCCAGGAAGCAAGTTAAGACAATGGACAGGAGTAAAATCATCTTATAGCATTATTATACTTAGTTCCTTCATTCAGTTATGCATATGTGGAATGTGGTTAATCATCTCTCCTCCCTTTTCTGAACTTGACATGAATAGCAAACCTGGATTCATCATTGTAAACTGCAATGAAGGGTCACCCATTGCCTTTTGGTGCATGCTGGGATATCTTGGCCTCTTGGCCTCCGTAAGTTTCATTGTTGCCTTCTTGGCCAGACGACTCCCTGACAGTTTTAACGAAGCCAAATTTATCACATTCAGTATGTTGGCTTTCCTCAGTGTCTGGGTGTCCTTTATCCCAGCCTATCTCAGTGCACGGGGGATGTATACTGTGGCAATGGAGGTCTTTGCCATTCTGTCTTCCAGCTGGGCAATAGTGGTTTGTATTTTTGTGCCAAAATGTTACATTGTTTTGTTCAGACCCAACATGAACTCCAGAGAACATCTTACAATTAAAAGCAGAGTTACAACATAAAAGGGCCTGATATTTTACCAGTTGAAACAAAATAATGGATTACCTAATGTACATCAGAAGAATTCCAGAATGTTGACAATTTCTAGACATTGAATATGCATTATCTTAAACATTTCTTAAGTAGAATTTATTTCAACATTTTATGAGTATTGTGAATGGAAGAGGCTCTGCTATTATTATCACACGTTAACAGTATCTCAGATTGGCTGTAAAACTCTCAGATAAGGTACACTGGTGATAGCATAAAATATTGTTTGTAGCTGCAAATGTATAAAATTGTGATTGAGAAAAAATGCAAATAAAAATCTTGTCAAATAAAACCTTGTGAGTTGTTATAGAAGTCAAGAGGTCCTCTTATTTTATTTAAAAAAAATTAATTCAATCACATCTGTAGTAGAATAGAAAAAAATGTATTATCAAACCATTTAATCATTTTAAGAAATACAGAAAATGGCTGGAAAAGTTGTGATTATGCAAACTTTTCTCCCAAAATTCCAATTAAAAATGTCACTACATACAGTATATCAAGCACCTATTTATGAAGCACATGATTTATTCATCAAAGTATACCCCCAATAGAATAGCAAAACAGTTTTGGGCTCTCTGCAAAATTAAAACCTAGGAAGCTTTTTGAGACTTGTAAACAGGTTCTATAAGCCTTTAGGGAACAATGCTTATTTTCCCTCATTTTCTCTCAGATATTCTAACAACCAAGCTGCATGTTCATTGGGGATACATATTTATTTTCTTAGATATCTTAAGATCTTAGAGAACTTAGATATTTTTAGAACTATGGCTGAATATCAAATGCAGAAAGGTTTTACTATGTCTGTCACTGTTATAAGCTAAAATGTAGAATGATGAAATGTTGGGCTTGAACCTAAAAGGAAATAGGTGAGTACATTTGCAATGTAAGGCTTGAAGTAGATACATGAAGAGCAAACAAATATTAACTATTAAGTTAAACTGTTTTCCCCCGATACAGAGTGCAGATAAGAAGTTGACATGATTATTGACATTGACTATTGATTATTAGGGCAGGAGAAATGAAGAGTTCACAAGAGCATAGGAAAGGACATATGGAAGTAAATAGCAAAAGTGATAATGATAATTGATTCATTGATAGGATTCAAAATTAAGTAGGACAATTTTTAAACAAGAAAGAAAATATGCATTTGTTAAAAAGAGCAGCTTATTAATCAATACAGAGAGCTAAATGAGAATGCAGTGATGGTGAAGGAAGTTGGCCTTTTTCACCAGATAAACTTGTAAAATATTGTTTTGGCGTACACCTGTGCATCCTACATAACCAGCTGTTCTCCATCAATGAAACAACACCAATGCACAGTAGAGGTAACATAATCATTTTGACAGTCCATTACTGCAAAAGTATGTACAAGCCAATCATCAGATTAAACAATACAATCATTTATGTATAGAAAGCCATGGTTTTGTCTTCCTTTATTTAGGAAAGTCACCTTAAGATTAACCCTAACATTGGGCTGGCCCAGTTCACAGTTAGAGGGATTGAGCAGTTCCCTTTTCAAGGTTAAGACAATATGCAGTCAGGGTCAAGCTGAGAGTAGTTATTAGAGTGTCCAGAAGCTCCACTGAGGGGAGAGGAAAGGTTATTAGCCTGTCACCATGTCACCCACTTTCATAGGGGCTTAAGAGTATACGCTCAGGCATAGAGAGAGATCATAAGAGAAGCAACACTCTAAGGAGCAAATTTACTAACCTCCGAAAACTTTGCTCACAGCACAACACTTTGCCAGGTGTAGATACGACAGGACAATGCTAATTCACTAAAATCCGAAGTTGCGTCCAGGGCGCAAATAATGGCGAAGTTGCACTAGCGTTACTGCGCCAAGCAAAGCAAAGCTGTGCTAGCGTTGCCTAATTTGCATACGGCGGGAAGTTAAAGTTGAATGGATGTTTATGTTGTATCAAATACATTACATTACACAAGCCCGGGAAACCTTAATAAAACATAATAGAATTGTTATATTACCCTACACATGAGCCCAGTGTATAGTTTATGTGCCATATGTTAGTAAATGTAGGAGGGAAGCCAGTTACCCCAAAAACAATTTACACTATTTTGCAGCCCATCACCCTGAAAAAACTAAAATACGCCAGCGTTTTTTAGGACTTAGAAAATGTTTCAACTATTTTTTGAGGAAGTCATATCTACTCTATTGCACTTCGCCTGGTCTGAGGTGGTGAAGGCAAGTCTGGTGCAAGATGTAATTGGCCAGAGTGCAAATTTGCCAGGTGTTAGAGAGCGAAGTACCGTTAGAGTTTATCTCCTTTACTATCGAAGTTATGCCAGCGACCGGTAGTAAACCGTCGAAGTACCAAAATAACATCACGCTGGCGAATTTTCACCAGAGTTAGTCACTTTGCCCTAGTAAATTTGCCCCTAAATGCTTTGTACTCTTGGACTAATCAGAATAATTATTGAATCCCGGTGACTGAGTCCCCATTTATTAGCAGTTGGATTTTAGTCTAGAGCAGCAAATAGAATGTGCAATGTAATATTCCCTCCAAGGCCGGTGCATACAACAAATTGTGGTACTCATAAAGAATTTTGTGTAAAAGCAAACAGTTTTTAAAAATGCACACACAAGTTCAAAATGTGAACACAAATGATTTTTTTTTTTGCACATAGCCAAAAAGGAATTAGAGGGAACATTGTATAACAGTGCAAGTGATTCTAACAAAATAAATTCACAACAAATTTAGAGAACTAAAATCTTAGCATAAAAAATCCATGGCTTGAATGGACATTGTCTTTTTATCGTTAATCTCTCATGATTATGTCATAGAATAATCTTCTCCCACAAGGAGCTCTTTCTACTCTAAACCTTACCCATGACATCTCTAGAGGTTCTCTAGACAAATTACTCTAGCATCGTCCATCATTCACTTCATTAGGATGACTAAAATTAAAATGCAAGATAATATTAGAATCATGCCACAACTTTATTTATATTTCAACAGCACAAGGCAATAGTGAATACAAGTCATAACAAATTACCATAAACAATGAGTCCCTCTCGGTCTGCCCTTCCATAAATTGAATGGCAATATCCATTGTATGCAACTTTCCAATTTGTGGCAACATGGGAATTTGCATCAGCTGCAAATACACTTGATGCGTCAAAAGAAGTGCATATTGTCACAAATTTGGCTAACATTATCGGAGTGGGGAATTTATATTTTCATTAAAATTCCATTAACGTGATTCTTTTGGTGAAAGTCTGGTGCACATATTGACACAGCTCATAGTGGGAACCCTGGAACTACTGTCATGTCCAGGGTGTTGGTAGTTGTAGAGTTCTCCAGTGTTAACTTTTGCAGGATTTATCAGAAGAGGTAAGATGGATGCAATAGTGCTCAGTGCAGCTAAACAGATGTGTGAGGAGCATTTTCAAATGCAAGAAACTATTATGAATGTCATGAATATATGCAACTTTTGAGCCTATTTTAAAAGGATTGCACTAGCGGTCATAAATGACCATTCTGGAGCTCCCATCACCCTAGACAGTAGGGTTGAATAGGTTTCTAGCTTCATTCTGCTCTGCAGATACCACCTAGGATCATTCATATATCACAGTAAGGTTTTTGTAAAGCTGGATTGAAATATAACTTTTAACAATAATTGAAATGCTGTATCAGGCTAGGGAGTAACCACTAACCATATAAATTTGCACTTTACATGAATTGCTCAAAATCAAAAACATGACGGTCCCTATATGGTTGGAGAAGAGTGTTGTCTCTTGTTCCATAGTCCCCATGGTGGGTGCGACTTGCATCTTGAAGTGGAATGCAGTATTAATTATTTTGTCAATATTCCTGTATTGCTTTGTATTTTTGGAGCAATGTTATGTAATGGTCCCAGTTGAGATCAAATGAGCTTGTGACATTGAGAAAGGGAAATACTTACATTTCCCTGAACAGTTTAAATAATGTTCATGCATGATGTGTGCTCCCATAGGCCTCCTTACTACAACTGCATAATATATAAAACCCATCTCAATGAATCCAGTAATGTCTATTTAGAACTGAATACAGAGTTAGTGACTCTCTAGAACTGATTCTCCTTAAAATGCAAGTGGGATACACAGTGGGTTGGTTTCTCTTCTCTACAGCGTGGATTCTCTTTGCGTTAGCTATAGATGTGTGTACTTGTACAGGCTCCAATATAAGTTGCAGCCTACCCACAGAGGATATTACTGGAAATGTTTGTCGTTCCGGAAATATTGTTATAGGGGGGACTTTTACGATTCACTTGGATAGAGTTTACAGTGACCTCAGTTTCACTAGCAAACCTCGAAGTCTACAATGTCAGAGGTAAGTAGAACTTTAAACTTGGTCTGTTGCAGACACAATTGAGCAGGCAAAATTTAGCAACAATCTTAAGTAGATTAAATTATGCTAGAGAAAACGCCATGGCAAATTGCAAAATTATTAATATTAATATTTTTTCCCATTATTGGGTACGTTCCAGCAATTAAGTTTTCATTCAGTGCTATTTTCTCTAATTTTTAAAAAGAAGACTTAATAAATTATGGATTTTAAAGTTTGCTGGTGCTCCGTGTTCAAATACATTGTATTCAGTGCTATCTGCCTGTGATAATTTCACCACACAGGTTTTAATGCACTTGAACTTATACACATACTGTATTCATACATATGGTTGTCCTTGTTTTCCTCTATTTTTTCTAATGGCGTTCCTATATTTTAGAAGTGTTCTTCGCACTTGGATTCTGTGTTGGACTATGCCATTACTGAAATCGGTGGTCAATAGCAGAGACAAGCAATTAACACAATCCTTAACGTGCATGTGGGCAAAATTTGCAATTTGGAAGCCCGTATTTTACACTTGGTCTATGACAGGTAGAAAAGTGATGGTTCTCTTGTGCCTCTGTACACTACTCCTTGTATCTAAGCCCTAGAGCTCATTAAGACATACAGTAGGCTCATTGGTTCTAGGACCTTCCAGTTAAGTTTGTAGTAAATGGGACCCACTGATACCCATCATATTGAACCATTAAGTATGTTTTGCAAATTTTAGCTGTGCTTGGCACCTCTGATTCATTTCCACCTCCTTAGAAACTGAGTGAAGTGCCTATTATTGAACTTGGAGCTACCACCACCCTCAATGTCTGATTAGTGTTGAAGAGCATGCAAGAGTGTATTAGCTGCAAATTGTGCCTGAGGAAGTATGGGGCTCAGCTATGCTCAGCCGCATTGACACAGTATTGTGGAGAAAATGTTGCATCAAAAACATAGTAACTTGAAATTGTCTGAAAACACTGCACTTGTGCTTTTAAATGAGCCCTTTACTGTGATTGTGAAGAGGATAAAAAAGTGGAACGTAAAAGCAAGAGGTGTAAAAAATGAAATACGCATATTTAACAAAATTCAAAATACTGCATTGTTAAAAATAATGTGTTTCTCATACAAGGTTTTCTACTGAACATTATCAAAGCATGCATGCTCTAATATATGCTGTGGAAGAGATTAATGCGGATCCTGAACTCCTTCCCAACATTACTTTGGGCTTCCAGATATTTGATACATGTAATACCTTGCGACCAGCAGCACAAGGGACTCTTTCAATGCTATCGGGAGGAAAAGAAATGACCCCAAACTATCACTGTTCTAAAGGGACAACTCTTGCTGGTGTCGTTGGTGACTCAGGGTCTACTCGATCTATTCTTATGGCTCAGATCTTGGGACTATACAGATATCCACAGGTAAAAATTTGTATTCAATGATATTTTAATTGAAATTTTGCAGAAAGGATACAAGATATATATTTATAATTTTGATAATTTCTATTTTTTCAGGTTAGCTATTTTGCAACCAATCCAACTCTCAGCAATCGTGATCTATTTCCTTCCTTTTTTCGTACCATACCCAGTGATGCTTTTCAAATGAGAGGTCTGGCCCACATGGTATTATATTATGGATGGACTTGGGTTGGTGTCCTAGCTAATGATAATGACTATGGACAGTTTGGGCTTCAGATGGTAAAACAGGAGATCATTAATGGTGGGGCATGTGTGGCCTTTGCTGAGAATATCATGACTGATCAACCTAACAGAAATGCTCCTCATCTTGTTCAAGTTATAAGAGATTCTACGGCAAAGGTTGTGGTTGTGATTACCTCAGATTCTGACTTTGTGATCGTGGTAGAGGAACTGCTGAAACAGAATGTGACTGGGAATATTTGGATTGCCAGTGAATCTTGGGCAACTTCAGTTTTACTTCGTGATAAGAGATTCCAGATGATTTTGGTGGGCACCATAGGTTTTGCTATTCATGGTGGGAAAATGCCAGCATTTACTAAGTACTTTAGTGGCCTTAACATCTCAAAATATGTTTCTGATATGTTCATTAAGGAATTTTGGGAGGAAGCCTTCTCTTGTAAGTGGAATAATGTTAAATTGGCAAACAATTCCACAACAAATGGATGTACAGGAAATGAAAAACTGGAAAGCCTGTTCAGTGAAGAATATCATAGATTACCTCTCAATGTTTACACTGCCATTTATGCTATAGCATGGGCCTTACATGGTTTTCTTTATTGTACACCCAGAACCGGACTCTTAAAGTATGAAAAATGTCCCAATGTCTCTTCATTTGACCCATGGCATGTAAGGCAATAGTTTTCTTATACAGTTACAAGTCATTAGACTCCTTTTTTTTTAATCTTCATATTTGTATTGATTTAATGTTTATTAACTTTCCAGATCCTCCATTTATTTAAATATGTTAACTTTAGGACTAAAGATGGGAGTCATGTTTCCTTTGATGCAAATGGGAACCCTCCAGCTGTCTATGACATTGTGAACTGGCATGTGGGTACCAAGGGTACATTGGAACAGGTGACAGTTGGGAGTTATGACCTGAGTGCTCCTGATGGCAAAATCTTGAATGTAGATAAAGGTAGACTTGTGTGGGCTGACAATAGCACTGAGGTATGTTAACTGAATATTTTAGACATTTTCAGGTTTAAATTATTTTAAACACAATCAGTAAAGTTGCCTTAATTAAAACCTTGACTGTAACTGCTATCTTCTCTCAAAAATAAAAAGATCTTAATGGTTCGTTCTTGGGTATTGCTATCATGAGTAGCCTACCATCCATGTTATATGTTACCACATTGTATTTTATTTTATTTATTCTGCATTTGTTTTCCAAAATTGTTAGCTTGTGCTGTGCTTACATGGTTATTCTTCCTGAGGCTTCATTGCTCATAACAATTCCTAAAACAGCTTTATGCTAGTCTCACCTCCAGCCTTTCCCATGCCCCTTCCGTGCCTTCTTTTTGAAGCTCCTTTATTGTTTGTTTTATGCATGCTGGAGTCCTGTTTGAGTACCATTAATTCATGAAACCCACTTACTGAAAAATGGAAAAACTTTTCAATGGATTTCATTTCAAAATGGGTGATACATTCTAAGACTTATTTTCAACCAATTGTCCCTCATGCAGCCTCTTCCTATGTCTGTGGGTCTGTTTCTTATTGTTCTATTAATACAACACTATAAACAAATGGGCCAAATAAATAGGGCTTCTGTTTAAAAACACTCTCTAGATATATTCATTCAGAACAGTGAAGTCCACTTTTATTTTACGTTTGATCCAAGCTGAATATTCAGAGCAATTGTGGCACAAGAATAAGGCAACATAGTAACGTAGATTGGGACCTTAGGTTTCATTTTAAATAATATGAAATCATTATTGTTCTGAAACTATTCCATTAGGAAGAATATGTAAGAGCACCCTATTTGGCTTTCCTTGGAACTAATGAAATTAATATGAATGAAGAGGAAAGCATTTAAAAAGTCAGAGGGAGCAGAAATTTATTTTAAAACATATAAATACTACAAGGGGCAGATTCACTAAGGGTCGAATTTCGAAGTTAAAAATACTTCGAAATTCGACCCTCGAATTGAAATCCTTCGACTTCGAATATCGAAGTCGAAGGATTTAGCGCTAAACGTTCGAATCGAACGATTCGAAGGATTTTAATCCAACGATCGAAGGAAAATCCTTTGATCAAAAAAAGCTTAGCAAGCCTATGGGGACCTTCCCCATAGGCTAACATTGACTTCGGTAGGTTTTATCTGCCGAAGTAGGGGGTCGAAGTTTTTTTTAAAGGGAAAGTACTTCGACTATCGAATGGTCGAATAGTCGAACGATTTTTACTTCGAATCGTTCGATTTCGATCGAATTCGAACGAATTTAACCAATTCAATGGTCGAAGTACCCAAAAAAAACTTCGAAATTCGAAGTTTTTTTCATTCGAATCCTTCACTCGAAGTTAGTGAATCTGCCCCCAAGTGTTATATAAAAGCAACCAAGAAGATGAAGAATAGAAACTGAGGAAGTAATTGTTTCATGGGCAAAAACTAATCCCCACCTTTTTTAATACTCTTTATTTATTCAACAATTTGTAAGGGTACAGAAAGGAAAAGGGAGGGGGGATCCTACTGTAATGGAAACAGAAGCTACTCACCTCCAAGATGGCCACGGCGTCCAAGATGGCGACGGCGTCCAAAATGGCGACTCCTTCCTTCCCCATGTGGATCCTGCCGGTCTCAGCGTGATGACGTCAGCTTCTTCTCGCCCACCGATTGGTCAACGGCGACAGAATGGTCGCCGGCATCAGGACGTCCGTCGGCGTCTTGACGCCGGCGTCAGTGTCATGACGTCATTTGCGTCCAAATCTTGGCGCCAACTCTGCCTATTTAAACCCCTGGACACTACAGATCTCGCCCAAGTATAGGTTCATCTTCGTGATTCCTGGGTGTTATATTATTGACTGATTTCTTGTGTACCTACCTTGCCTGTTATTCGGATTGACCCTTTGCTGCCTGGACTGAACCTTTTGCCTGAACCTCGACTATTCTCTTGCCTTATCCTTCTGTACCACGAACTCGGCTTCTACCTGCCTTCTCCTACTGCGCCTTCGGGCCCTTACACCTACAAAACAGTAGCAAATATTCATGGGTTGGCGCCAAATTATTTTTTTTAAATGACTGGTATTGTGTTGTGGGTCCTTTGCACCAAGTATAACATTCTCAATATTTTTGTCTCATTAGAGCAAGGTTTGTCCCATAAGTAAAACATGATACAGTAGACTCAAAGGTAACTTTGACAATGTTCCATATTAGCATATGGGAGGGGGAGAAATACCAATCTCTCTCAATGCTGCTTGTTACCTAAGCTCAACCACAGTGACCCTATTAACAAGTAGAAATCATTTTTAGGATACATGACATTTCCTCGAGTTTTCTCATTCCACCATTTTCATCCAGTCAAGGAAAGTAGGGGGAGATACTGATTACCACTTCTGTGGAATTAATGCCTTTGCTGCTTGCATAAGGTGAAGAAATAGTTTGTCCTGTATAAAATTGTCGGTCTTTATGTCTAGGTGGAATAACAAAAGTATGGTGTTGGAAACACTTACTTTTACCTTGGTGGTGCTTTTTATGGCATTGCTTATAGAGGCCCAGTAAGCTCTGAGTTCAGGACATGCAAACCACAAGTGGATGTAATTACCCTCTAATTTGTTTCATCTCCAGCATGCACTATTGCATATTGGGTCCGGCCTTTTAGAATGTTTTGACAGCTCGTTTACTAATCCCCAACTTTTTAATGGGTATCCCTGGTAAAAAGTTGGAGATTAAGCCTGTGGCTCCAGTAAAAATGGAGATAATTTGGATAATGTGGTATTGAAATATTTTGTTGAATTGATGCACTGATAACTGTACTATATCAAATTGTCACTGTGACAAATCAGATGAAATCCAGCTCAGATCACAATATTAGGTGACAGCTTCAGGGATGTGTGCCTTTGATTTCCACATGACCAGGTTTGAGAGTGAGTTTTTTTCCTCTAAAAATTTGAGATTTCCCCTAATTTGAGGTTTAATAAATAGGTCTTTAGTGTTCTAAATCAATTTCCCTGCTATAAGGTATATTGCTGTTAAATACAGCTGCTAAAAAGGTCTTTGCAAGTGAATGTGATCAGGGCAATTACATAAATGATGCAATGTAATGATAATAATTCTTTAATATACATAATCCACCCATATATTCTTTTATAATTTTTCAAAGGTTCCCATTTCCAAGTGCAGTCCAAGCTGTTCCTTAGGATTTAGGAAGGTGATTGTACCAGGAAAACCTCTTTGCTGCTATGAGTGTGTCCGGTGTCCCCAGGGTCAGATTTCAAATCAAACAGGTCAGGTAATGGCACAAATAATGTTTCTGTTCTTGGATTGTATCACTTCTATAAAAAAAGCTAATATATGTTATTCTACAGATGCTGTGGAATGTCAACCATGTTCCTGGGACATGTGGTCCAATCTACAACAGGACAGATGCTTTCCCCGAACAACAGAGTTCCTTTCCTATGAAGAACCTTTAGGCCAAAGCTTAGCAGCCATTGCAATATTCTCTTCTCTGTTCCCACTTATTATTATGGGAGCATATATATTTTATAAAAAAACACCAATTGTTCGAGCCAACAACTATTCCCTTAGTTGCCTCCTCCTGCTCTCCCTGGTCTTTTGTTTCCTTTGCTCTTTAGGGTTCATTGGTTACCCTCAACTTGAAAAGTGTCACCTGCGCCAGGTGGCATTTGGGATGGTTTTTGCTCTCTGCATTTCTTGTGTTCTGGCCAAAACCATCACTGTTGTCATTGCTTTTAATGCAACCAAACCAGCCAGCAGAATAAGGAAATTGACAGGAGTAAAGGTGGCCTATTGTATCATTGGGATGTGTTCCTTTATACAGTTATGTATGAGTATTATACGATTGATCTTCTCTCCTACATTTGCTAAACTTGACACTGAAACAAAACCTGGAATCGTTATTATTTACTGCACTGAAGGATCACCCACTGCTTTCTGGTGCATGTTGGGATACCTTGGACTCTTGGCCACCATCACTTTCATTGTTGCCTTCCTAGCTAGACATCTCCCTGACAGTTTCAATGAAGCCAAATTTATCACATTCAGTATGTTGGCTTTCCTCAGTGTCTGGGTGTCCTTTATCCCAGCCTATCTCAGTGCACGGGGCATGTATACTGTGGCAATGGAGGTCTTTGCCATTTTATCTTCCAGCTGGGCTGTGGTGGGCTGTATGTTTGTGCCAAAATGTTTTATTGTCTTGTTCAGACCCAACATGAACACAAGAGCACAACTTACAATTAAAGCTAATGCTTTAAAATAAGAGATCAATTTACATAAAGAAGAAGGATCTGATGGAGCTTTTATTGTTTCCCAACAAAACTTTACCTTAGAACTAACTTTTATTTGAACTAACTTTTATTATAATCTTGTCAATAGTAGACAATTAAGACACTCCTTAAGACTGAATTTGTATACCACTTGTATTTGGGTTTGGTGTGCTAGCTAGCACAATGCTTTTTGTACCCTGTGCTTAGTTTTTATTTTATTTGGTCAAATTCAACATTGTATTCACCTTCCAGAGGTCTTGCATACTCGTGAACTCATACTCAATAAGAGATAATAATAATAATAATAAAAAAAATAATAAAAGGTTATTTAATAGTTGCCTTTTGTACTTTGGTCAATTAATTTATACTTTAATAGTCCATGGCCCTTCTGTTTCATCAAGATTGCAAACAACTTCCCTGGCACCTGAAGGGGTAGTTCCACCTCAAGTTATTTTTAATTATGATGCAGATTGATACATTTTTCAAGGTAGTAGGCCTCATTTGCAAAGCCAAAAGCTGCAGTCAGCTTTTTTTTTTGCACTTTACACATGGCATTTGGCTGTCTGAAAATGGACATAGATCTCTGCGCTCTGTTTCAAAGAGCAGAGATGTGTGGCATGGTTTTTGGTTCCAATGTTGACTAAGCAGTCACTCACCACACGATCCAAGAATGGCAGGTGGGATGAAAGGCTTGTAGGCATTCCCCTCGTATTGTATGGTGAGTATGGTTAGGCTCAAGTCCCTTAAAGAATGGTGTCAATACTCAAATACACTGCATCTATTGTTCACCTCATTTTCATAACATTTACAAAACACTTGCCAAATTTTGTATATGACCTGGGTATTAAAGCCCAGTGTTCATCATTTCATCATACTAGAATTAGAAATTGTCCCACACCAAACTAGGTTTCCTGTGTTAGTGGGTTGCACAGGGAGACTGACTGTAGTGGTTAAATCTACAGAACAAGAAGGTGAAATTACATTGTGGTTAAGGTGGTTTTAGCACTTCAATAGCATGTACATTGCCTTATCTTAGAGAAGCTCCGCTGGACTACAAATGTTCTTTGTAGAAAAAAATGGTTCCCATGTTGACAATTTTTTCCAAACACGGCTCCTTAGAAAGACAGGGGTCTGGCTTGCAATCCAGTTGACTGATGGTACTTGTTTTTAGGGTTGCACCTGTCTGGTTTTAACCTGGACAGCGCACTTTTTGGAAGAGGGCTGCCGGGGTCAAAATTGCCTGCCTGGTTTTCCAAATTAGGAAATTGCAATCTCAAATTGCTACTTTATAGCCCCACCCCATGATATCAGCAATCCACCAGTAACATCAGTGGTCCACCAGTGACATCAGCGGCCCACCCGTGACATCAGCGGCCCATCCGGACTACACAGACCTGAAAGGTGGCAATCCTACTTGCTTTGCATTTTTCCCAGAGCAAAAACCTGCATTCTTCGTTAAACAAATTCCTAGAATATTCCCATTTGGGACCAAGTAAGAATATAAAATTGAGTAAAATTTGTCATTCCCAAAGCAGTTTAGAACATTTACCATTCTTAATGTTGTGGTTCCCACAGGTCTGGGATAATTATCTGCAACATATAAAACTAGTTAAGTAAAATTTCAGTGTAGTTGACTCTGTTTGAGGCCGAATCTGCTTGGATAAATGGCAAACTGAGAGGATGACTGTGTTTTATTTTAGAGATGTTTGTCTTGTATATGCAGGTTTTTCACCAACATCAATGGATTGTCCTCTCTTCAATATGGGCTTTGTGTACAATATCTATAAACTTTGGTTCTGCTTCCAGAAAGGGTTGCAGTCTTCCCAGTGAGAGTATAAATGGTTATATGAGCCATCCAGGGGATATTATAATAGGGGGAACATTTAGAGTTCATTTGGACAGAGTCTACAATGACCTTAATTTCACAAGGAAACCCCCTGAATTTGAGTGTCAGAGGTAAGGAACTTGCCCTTTCTGACCTACATGTGTTACTGCCAATGGGTTAATCTGTGAACATGTGAATGCCAATGTTTATGTGTCTGTTGATAACTGAAAGATTACGTTATATAAAACGTTTCTTCCTTCAGATTGGTAAATAGACTCAGAGAATAGGATCTCTTTTATAGGAAATGTCAACAAAGTAATGTAACATTGCTCTTCTGATTATTATTGCAATTTACATTCATTATTTTATTTTCTAGTTTTTCTGGTTTATTTTTTTTTTTTTACTTTCATGATTTATTTTCTAATTTTTAATGAATATTAAACAGTGCAACCCAATGTTCATTTAGTTAACAAGATACAGTTATTAAAGTCTTAGATTGTCAGAAGAGCCAATTCTAAGCACAGCAACATCAAAAGACTTGGGCTGAGAGAACAGACTGCAAAGTATGTGATATACTTGAAATTATGAATTGGGGTAAGTTATTGTAAGGAATGTGTGTGCAGCTGTACAAAATAATGTATAGCCCCCATAACTACAACATATACAAAGTATGTTTAATATCAGAAAAAACAATGGAAGCATTCTGGTCCTTTAAGAGATAGTCAACACAAATCAAATATGTATATTTCATTCTTGGTTTAGAAGTGTTGTTCTTGGTGGTGTGGTACAATGTGGCAGAAGAAGATGAACGAGTTTCATAGGAGTAATAATTACTGGGTAGAAAAAACAGCAATCTTAAGTAATGTTGACCTTAATAATATTTTTACAAAGACTATGAATATTTTAATAGCCAATCCATGAATAGTTTCAAATGATACTATATTACTGTAGGTACAGTAGATCCTCAGGAAACTAAAACAATATGATACCAAACCATATTTTATATTGTAGTTAGGGAGACTTCAGCCAGAATATTAAATGGAGATTCTGTCTACACAAAAACATTGATAAACAAAAATCTTTAGTCTAAATAGGGAACCTTTACATTGCTGAAGTCAAAAATCTCTTTTTTTTTTCCTGGTTTGCACACTAGGTTTGCTACTGAACACTACCAGACCATGCATGCCATACCATTCGCTGTGAATGAGATTAACGAAGACCCCAAATTGCTGCCAAACATAACGTTGGGCTTCCAGGTTTTTGACACTTGCAATACTTTGCGGAGAACAGCAGAAGGAACTCTTATGATGGTGTCAGGAGCACAGGAAATCATGCCAAATTATAATTGTTTCTCAAAGACTCCTCTTGCTGGTATTGTTGGTGATGCTGGATCATCACGGTCTATATTCATGGGTCACATTTTAGGATTGTACCGATATCCACAGGTAAATAGAATTTATTATCCTTATAAAATATTTTTTATGTTAAATGTAATTAAAGGACATTATAGACAGATAGATGGCTATCCTTGTTCCTATAAAAAAAAAAAAAAAGATCAATACACAAGACTCCATCCCTTTAGGCTTGAGGAACTGAATTATCAATTGAAGCAGTGTAGGTGGTTCTTCACAGTGAGGACAGAGAGGTTGTGGAATGTGCTGCCTGGTAGTGCCTTTAAGTGTGGCTTGGAGGATTGCTTGGACAAGCATAATATCTTAGGCTATTGAGATACTAAACTCTACAATTAGGGACAGAGTTATCAAAGGTCGAGGTGAATCTTCGAATGAAAAGAATGAATTTCGAGCTATTTTTTGTGTACTTCGCTAGGTAATAGTCCAAATTCAATTTGAATCTAAATTTATTATGCACTGTCTCTTTAAAAATTCAACTTCGAACATTTGCCATCTAAAATCAGCCGAATTGCTGTTTTAGCCTTGGGGGGACCTCCTAGAACCTATTTGGAGTCATCAAAAACCAGATGACCATTCGCCTATGGGGGACCTCCTAGGACCTATTTGGAGTCAGTTGGTGGACTTTAAAAAAAAATCAGAGTTTTTTTGGGAAAAACTTTGGATTGAATTCGATCAAATACGATATTCCTTCGATTCGTATGATTCTAATTCTATTTGATCGAAAACTGACCTTTTCTATCGAAAATTGACCTATCGACTAAAAAAAACTTAGACTTAATTTTGGTTGGTCTTTTTGAATTCAATTTTTTTTTCAATTCGAAATTTGACCCTTGATGAATATGCCCCTAAATATAGATATTGTTATATATAGTTTATATGTCCACTGGGGTTAATTTTGACGGGCTGAATTTTATAGACTTTGGTCTTTTTTCAAGACTGTATATTTTTTCCAGATCAGTTATTCTTCAACCAACCCTATTCTTAGTGAGCGTGACCTGTTCCCTTCCTTTTTTCGTACCATACCAAGTGATGAGTTTCAAATGAGAGGTCTTACCCAGTTGGTTTTCCATTTTGGCTGGACTTGGGTTGGTCTCCTGGCCAATGATAATGAGTATGGTCAGTCTGGACTCCAAATTGTAAAGCAGGAAATAATTAAAGCTGGCATTTGTGTGGCCTTTGCGGAGAATATCTTGACTGGTCTGCCAAACAGGAATGCTCCCTACCTTGCAAAAATCATCAAAAATTCAACTGCAAAGGTTATAGTTGTAATATCTTCTGATCCTGACTTTGTGATTGTGGTGGAGGAGATTTTGAGGCAGAATATTACTGGAAACATCTGGGTGGTCAGTGAATCTTTGGCAACATCAAATTTACTCTCTAAAGGACTATTCCAAATGATTTTATTAGGAACCATTGGATTTGCCATTCAAAGTGGACAGATGCCAATGTTCAATCAATATCTCAGAAATCTCAACCCATCAGAATATCCTTATGATTCATTTATAAGGGAATTTTGGGAAGAAGTTTTCTCATGTAAGTGGATAGCACAAGACAATTCAGTTATTGTAACAGGAAATGCTACAACCAATGCATGTACAGGTCATGAAAAATTGGACACTATCTTAACTGAAGAGGAATACAGATTACCCCTCAATGTGTACACTGCTGTGTATGCAATAGCATGGGGTCTACACAATTTGCTTTATTGTACACCTGGAACTGGATTATTCCATAGTGACAATTGTGTCAACATTTCTTCTTTTCGACCTTGGCAAGTAAGAGATTATTTTATTCAGCTGCTATAAATTATCTTCCCATTTATAAAAAATATTATTTTAATTATTTACAGAATATGTTTTACCTTTCAGCTCCTCAAATACGTTAAAAATGTCAACTTTAAGACCAAAGGTGGGAGACAAGTGTTTTTTAATGCAAATGGGGACATTCCACCTGTCTATGACATTGTAAACTGGCGACTGGGTGCCAAGGGAACACTGAAACAGGTTAAAATTGGGAGCTATGATATCAGATCCCCTGAAACTTTCAAAGTTGACAATGCTGCTATTATGTGGACAAATGGTGAGAACCAGGTACAGAAAGATAAATATTTTGATGTATGTTGTACTTTACAATAGCAAAAATATATGAGTCTGAGAAGAAGGAAACCCTGTTTCATTCTCTTCCTTACCCCTCACCTCTAATTATATTATATTGCAAACTCCCCAAATACCTTTATTGGGATCCATCCAAAGGGGTTCTAAATTTTACTGTATGGTAGTACCTTCTAAGCCAAAAATGCAAACTTTTCTCTTATGTTCTTTTTTTGGGAATGTAGCCTCATAAACTTTATGGAATAGGGGTTGATTAGTGCGTAACTGATTCATATAATCACATTACTGTTTATATTTCAGAACAGAGGGAGGCAGTATGAAAGGGTAGATAACTAAATGGAACTTAGAGACCCAAGAATATTTACAAATGAAGTAAAATATGGAAAAGTATAGAAATACCATGAAGATATTGCCCAAAACGTTATATGAGTAGAAGGGATGATAAAACTATTTCAAACCAAAATTCAAGTTTTCACAATCGCCAAACATTTTCATAAATTTACACAAAAATTTTGTGTGGGTTTTTATTCTGGGAAAAAAGCAAAAGAATTAAAAGAATTTAAACATGTGGTTTGTTTTTATTTACACCAGAAAAAATGCTGAGAAAATATGAGCATATTTATCAGAATTGTGCCAGAATTTGTTTTGTTCCCCTTGGAAGATTTTTTATCACTTCCCTTTGACTCAAATGTATCTGACAAAATGTTAATATTTTCACAAAGGGTCCCCTGGTTTTGAGAATTTCTCAGTGAAATGGGCCAGTTTCCACCATGTATTTTTACTAATGTAAGCTTGACTGGTAGTTTGATGGTGCTGGTGTTACTGGAACTTAGTTCCATAATTAACCATGGCTAGGGCAAATAGAAAATGATTTCTATATTTAATAAACATGGCTCAAAGCTCTATAAAAGATGAAAATGCTGCAATGCTGAAAAGACAACATGGAAAAGTCAAAAAACACATTCTTGTATGAGACTAAGGGGCCGATTCACTAAGGGTCGAATATCGAGGGTTAATTAACCCTCGATATTCGACTAGGAATTAAAATCCTTCGACTTCGAACATCGAAGTCGAAGGATTTAGCGCAGATAGTTCGATCGAACGATCGAAGGATAATTCCTTCGATCGAACGATAAAGGATTTTAATCCAACGATCGAAGGAATATCCTTTCGATCAAAAAAAGTTAGCCAAGCCTATGGGGACCTTCCCCATAGGCTAACATTGACTTCGGTAGCTTTTAGATGGCGAACTAGGGGGTCAAAGTTTTTTTTAAAGAGACAGTACTTACTTACTACTTACTACAATACTTACTATCGAATGGTCGAATAGTCAAACGATTTTTACTTCGAATCCTTCGATTCGAAGTCGTAGTCGAAGGTCGAAGTAGCCCATTCGATGGTCGAAGTAGCCCAAAGAAAACTTTGAAATTCTAAGTTTTTAACCTTCGAACCCTTCACTCGAAGTTAGTGAATCGGCCCCTTAATAAATAGGAAAACCATTTATTAGAGAGGAGACAGTGTACTTGAGTATAGGCAATAAAAGGCAAAGATACAATATAAATCCACATGTTATGGTTTATGTCTTATTATTACAATACACTTGTCAGTTGAAATAGCACATTCATGATTATATGAAGAATTACATTAAAGGGCAGATTTATCAAGGGTCGAATTTCGAAGTAAAAAATACTTCAAAATTCGACCATCAAATTAAAATACTTTGAATTCGAATATCGAATTCGAACTTTTTTCATCGAATTTGTGTATTCTGCGGTCAAAGTAAAATCGTTTGATTCGAACGATTTTAACGTACGATTGAACAATTTTACTTCGACTTAAAGAAACTTAGAAAAATGCTGTAAAAGGTCCCCATAGGCTAACATAGCACTTCGGCAGGTTTAATTTGGCGAAGTATGGAAGTCAAAGTTTTTTTAAAAGACAGTACTTTGATTATCGAACGGTCGAATATTCGAAGTATTTTACTTCAAATCGAATGGGGGGGACCTTCCCCATAGGCTAACATTGAGTTCGGTAGCTTTTAGATGGCGAACTAGGGGGTCGAAGTTTTTTCTTAAAGAGACAGTCCTTCGACTATCGAATGGTCGAATAGTCGAACGATTTTAAGTTCGAATCCTTTGATTCGAAGTCGTACTTGTAGTCGAAGGTCGTAGTAGCCCATTCAATGGTCGAAGTAGCCCAAAAAACACTTCGAAATTTGAATTTTTTTACTTCGAATCCTTCACTCGAAGTTAGTGAATCGGCCCCAACGTTGTGTTGAACTACCAACAAAGCACATGGAAATTAATTTGTTCTCCATGTGGGTTAGATGAGAATATTAAGTGATCTGTAGGTCTATTTGGAGACTTATGTACATTAATTTATCAAAAGTCGAATGTTAGAATTTTTTTTACCTCGACTGAACTCGAATGACCTCAAAACTTAAATATCTTATTTAAGAAAAAACTTGAACTTCTAAAATTCGAATGAATATTACCGACCTTAAAACAAAAACGTATTTGAAACTAATTCGAATCAAGTTTTTCTCAGAAAAAAACTTGAATGCCAGGAACCTTAGTTAATCTGCCCCTAAGACAATCTACTTTCTGACTCAATACAGAAATTAGGCTCCAGTAGGCA
Organism: Xenopus petersii; assembly: GCA_038501925.1. Taxonomy (NCBI): domain Eukaryota; kingdom Metazoa; phylum Chordata; class Amphibia; order Anura; family Pipidae; genus Xenopus; species Xenopus petersii. Next base: position 153,132,061 of record CM076676.1, read on the forward strand.
AAGTAAAATGAAAGAAAGTCAAGTAATTACATGAAATCACATTAAATGGGGTATAGGACAATGAAATAGGTCATACAGTATATGGACTGATAACATTTAAGAAGACACGGTTTCAGAGGTGTGATTTATTTACATAAATATATAATATCTTACAATAAACTTTTCTTTGTGCATAAGAAGGGAAGGTCCTTTTGGAAGAAACAAAGGTATCCCTTGAGCTTAAAAGAAAATAAGTTACAAATATGAGCTTCAGAAGAACTATAAACTTGTCTAAAAGCATATACAGATGAAGCCACTTTGATTTGTGAGTTAAATGCGTCGTGACTCAGGGGTAATTGAAGAAACTGTGTTATCTAAAGTCATCTTAACTCATTTAATGCATTTAACCTTTTCATTAGCATACCAAAGCTCCATTGTTCACAATGGTGAATGCTTTAATTAGATGGGATGTTGTGACACAGTTTTCTGTGTTAATTGAGATAAATGGGATATCTGTGTTTAGTTATTCTGTGTCAAATAGACAAACCAAAGTGGCTGCATCTGTAAGATTGTTTCAGGAGAGTATTAGATGTATTTCTAGTGAACAAGTACAAGTTTACGGATATCAATACAAAGGATGCAGCACTGTTCAACTGCAAGTTCACTGGTATGAATACCAAAGATGCAACACTGTTCCATTGATCATCCATATAAGTAAGATGATATCTTTGCACGCTGCCTAGGAGTTATCTTAGACTCTCATCTGTCTTTTTCACCACACATTCAAACACTTGCAAAATCTTGCCATATTCAACTGCGCAACATTGCTCGAATACGACCCTATCTCAGTTCAGAATCAACTAAAACACTGATTCAGTCTCTCATCATCTCCCGCCTTGATTACTGCAACTTACTCCTCACAGGTATTCCAACAAGTCACCTTTCACAACTCCAATCTGTTCTAAACGCGGCCGCTAGACTCATTCATCTATCTCGCCGCTCAACATCAGCTGCTCCCATATGTATGTCCCTTCACTGGCTCCCAATCTCTTCTAGAATCAAATTCAAATTACTTACACTCACATTCAAGGCCCTTAATAATGAAACCCCTCCCTATATTTCATCTCTAATCTCCTAATACTCTCCTTCACGAAACCTACGCTCTGCTTCTGATCTTCGCCTCACTTCTCCTCTGATCACTTCTGCCCATTCTCACCTACAAGACTTCTCTCGGGCTTCTGCTTTTCTCTGGAACTCTCTGCCACAAGCTGTCAGACTTTCTCCTTCCTTCCAAACTTTCAAGCGCTCCTTAAAGACCCATCTGTTTAAAGAGGCCTATTCGATGTACCTTAATTAATCATTGCTGTATCAAAAATGACAAATTGTTTATACAATCCTAATGTCTCAATTGTACCCTAACCTTTTAGTTTGTAAACCCTATTGTACTCTGTAATCCTTGTCTGTTATCCACCATTTATTCCCTGTTTGCTATAACTGCAGTAAAGCACTGCGTATCTTGACAGCGCTATATAAATAAATGATGATGATGATGATGATGATGATGATGATCTTTGCTAGATGGAAGCTAGGCAACAGGTGCTAGAAATAAAAAAAAACCTTTTAATAAAACACCCAACATTTCAATAAATACTTCAACCATGTCTGTTAAATTATTTTGCAGTACCCCTGTTTGTTATACAGTAATTGAAGCGATTTTGATTTTGATAATACCCATAAATCTTTTCCTTAGGTTCCTCTTTCTAATTGCAGTCCAAGCTGTCCTATGGGGTTTAGGAAAGTGATATTACCAGAAAAACCCCTTTGCTGCTACAACTGTGCCCGGTGTCCCCAGGGACAGATTTCAAACCAAACAGGTAGGAAATATTGTGTCTATGCTTATGTTTAACAGTTAGGATGCACCTTATAACTATTAATATTCTTTAGATATTGTGGAATGTCATCCATGTTCCTGGGACACATGGCCCAATCTACAACAGGACAGATGCTTACCAAGAACTACAGAGTTCCTTTCCTATGAAGAACCTTTGGGTTATAGTTTGACAGCCACTGCCCTATTCTCTTCTCTTGTTCCACTTGTTATATTAGGTGTTTTTCTTAATTATAAAAAAACACCAATAGTTCGAGCTAACAACTATCCAGTTAGTTGTCTTCTCCTGCTCTCCTTGTTCCTCTGTTTCCTTTGCTCTTTAGGGTTCATTGGTTACCCACAAACTGAAAAGTGTCTTCTGCGCCAGGTGGCATTTGGGGTGGTTTTTGCTCTTTGTATCTCCTGTGTTCTGGCCAAAACAATCACTGTTGTCATTGCTTTTAATGCAACCAAACCAGGAAGCAGGTTAAAAATGTGGATAGGGTTAAAAGTATCGTACAGCATCATTTTGTTGTGTGTCTTTATCCAGTTGTTTCTGTGTATGATGTGGCTGATTTTCTCTCCTCCCTTCCATGAACTTGACACTGAAAACCAACTTGGAACCATCACTGTTGCTTGCAATGAAGGGTCACCCACTGCTTTCTGGTGCATGCTGGGATATCTAGGCCTTTTGGCTTCCATCAGTTTCATTGTTGCCTTCTTGGCCAGACAACTCCCTGACAGTTTCAATGAAGCCAAATTTATCACATTCAGTATGTTGGCTTTCCTCAGTGTCTGGGTGTCCTTTATCCCAGCCTATCTCAGTGCACGGGGCATGTATACTGTAGCAATGGAGGTCTTTGCCATTTTATCTTCCAGTTGGGCTGTGGTGATCTGTATCTTTGTGCCAAAATGTTTCATTATATTGTTAAGATCCAGTCTGAATTCTAAAAAACATCTTACAGTTAAAAGCAAAGGTCAAAAATAAGTTCAAATATTTCACAATGAGAAACCAGATGACGTATTTTGTCAAATGTTTTACCCTTTTAAAGTAATGTACAAAGAGAGTTTCATCATGTTATGTGTTTCTGGAGCTCTTCAGTGACTTCTAAAAATTTATAAATTTAAAATAAGGAATTATTATACCTTATAATACATGAGTGATACTCCCTGTATAACCTGCAGCCTTTATATGGTCACAGAACCCCTCAGTGTTATAATCTTTCCTTTAGTGGTTCATCTGGCATGCCAACATATTTCAGTTTTTATTCCTTGTTGTCGGATTGTACCATTTAACATCCTTGTAATATATTCACTGAGCGTTGTTCAGGAGATAGATTGTTTGATTTGGTTTTAATTAATTTGTTTTAACATGTTGAACAGTTTAGGTGGCATCACCAATTAAAGATTTAAATTTATATTTCATTTTTCTTTCAGGCATTCAGCCAAAACAAATTGTATTGGTGTGCCTCATTGTACAGCTTTGATCTTTTGTTAAAAGCCTGCTTGTTTAATTTGAAAACAATAAAAAGTTCCCTGTATAACTCAGCCTGCAGCCTTGTGCCTTTATACGGTCACATAACAACCCTCTCAGTAACTTCTAATATCCTTATCATTTACAGTAGGGGGTACATTATCCCTTATAATACATGAGTGATACTCAGAGTTCCCTGTATAACTCAGCCTGTAGCCTTGTGCCTTTATATGGTCACAGAACAACCCCTCAGTGATTTCTAATATCCTTATCATTTACAGTAGGGGGTACATTATCCCTTATAATACATGAGTGATACTCAGAGTTCCCTGTATAACTCAGCCTGCAGCCTTGTGTCTTTATATGGTCACAGAACAACCCCTCAGTGACTTCTAATATCCTTATCATTTACAGTAGGGGGTACATTATCCCTTATAATACATGAGTGATACTCAGAGTTCCCTGTATAACTCAGCCTGCAGCCTTGTGCCTTTATATGGTCACAGAACAACCCCTCAGTGACTTCTAATATCCTTATCATTTACAGTAGGGGGTACATTATCCCTTATAATACATGAGTGATACTCAGAGTTCCCTGTATAACTCAGCCTGCAGCCTTGTGCCTTTATATGGTCACAGAACAACCCCTCAGTGACTTCTAATATCCTTATCATTTACAGTAGGGGGTACATTATCCCTTATAATACATGAGTGATACTCAGAGTTCCCTGTATTATGCAGCCTTGTGCCTTTATATGGTCACAGAAATGCTCAGTGGCATAATTATGCAACAACAAGGGATGCCTCACTGCTCATATATGTGACTACTCTAAATGCATAACCAATAGAAAGATGAAAAAACCTACATCTTCATATAAATAAAATGTTATTATCTAACTGATAAATGGCAATCAGACCAGTCCTGAGGAACTTTACACAGTATGTATTATAGTAATATAATCACATTGGTTTGTACATGAACCAGTTTAGTTTTGTTTCAACATCATGGCACAACACTATAAAGTATGAATTTCAATGGAACAGAATGCTGAGCTATTCTAGACCAAAATGAATAATGATGATGATCTAGAATATATATAATACATGAAAAAATCACTGTGCTCATTTTGTGAAGGTTTCTGGTATCCTTAACACAGAGGTTAAGCAAACAGAAATATTAGTTTGGTTAATGGAGGGACCTACTGGTCTAACCCCATAGGAGGTAACACTTTTAAGAACATTACCATCATCCTCATTACTTACTTATAGAGTAAGCAAGTTATGCTGCTCTTTACTTACACGGAGTGGTTAACGCTGGATTCCATTATTGGCCTTCCACCATGTAGACCAGAAAAATTCAAGCCCTTGATACCACAGATGTTGGACAGCACAGATTTAAGAGAAATGGGGGTCAACTCAGGGCTCACCGCAGAAAATCTCATTCACATTCAATTCATTGCTAAGGGATTTCTTTAGAAACATATTTATCACGTGGCGAACTCTAGCTTTTACCCACTGATAAATACGCTTCTAAAAATCCCATCGGAAATGGGTAGTTTTTCTGATTTTTGTGCAGTACTCTGGCAAGGTCTTACCACCATAATGAGTCCAACTGAAAACATTCAGTTGGGTTCGTCCCCACCATAACTTTATAATGAATAAAACATAGAAAAAGAATGAAAATTAAATATTTACAAAACTGTACCACAGGATGGAATTAAATTGGCCATTATCTTTATGGTATAATATTATTTTTGTTTATTTTTAGCTTTGATTGGGTGAGAAGAAATGAGGCAAGGCAGGGAAAAGCTGGGCTGGGGGCGGAGAAAGAGAGGGAAGTGATGTCAGGGGAAGAAGCAGTTCACTTCCTTATTTTCTGAGCAGGTAGAAACATGATGCAGAGCACTAGCTCATCACTATACTGTTGACTATGGGGGTAGAACTATTTGGGCAGCTACTTCTTTAGTCTCTTGCTGTATATTATCTGTTTTGGAGCAGTTAATCTCACTGTAGTCACCCAGGCAACATGGAGGTCAGTCTGTATCTAAAAAGCATCCTCTGTATTATATAGAAATCCAGACTGTGACACTGTGCTGCTGCAACTGCAATTAATTAGAACAACTCATTTTATTTATTCTTAACCAGAGCTGCATTTGTTTTCCAAAATGGTTAACTCTTAGGGGCAGATTTATCAAGGGTTGAAGAGAATTCGAGGGAATTTTCGAAGTAAAAAAATTAGAAGTAATTTTTTGGATACTTGGACCATCAAATAGGATACTACGATTTCGAATTCGATTCGGCGTAAAATAATTAGAATATTCAACCATTCGATAATCGAAGTACTGTCTCTTGAAAAAAACTTCGACTTCAATACTTCGCCAAACTTTCTAGAGTAGTTTTTTGAAGTCGAAGAAAAATCCTTTGATCGATCGCTAAAGGATTCGAAGGATTTAATCATACAATCGTACGATTTTACTTCGACCGCAAATGGCCAAATTCGATGAAAAAAAACTTTGACTTCGATATTCGAAGTCGAAGTAATTCAATTAGATGGTCGAATTTCGAAGTATTTTCAACTTAGAAATTCGACCCTAAGGGGCAAATTCATCAAGGGTCGAATATCGAGGGTTAATTAAGCCTTGATATTTGAAGTCGAAGGATTTTGCGCAAATACTTTGATCGAACGATCGAAGGAATAATCGTTCGATTGAACAATTAAATCCTTGAATTTGAACGATTCGAAGGATTTTAATCCAACGATCGAAGGATTATCCTTCGACCAAAAAAAGTTAGGCAAGCCTATGGGGACCTTCCCCATTGGCTAACATTGGGTTCGGTAGCTTTTAGGTGGCGAACTAGGGGGTCGAAGTTTTTTCTTAAAGCGACAGTACTTCGACTATCGAATGGTAGAATAGTCGAACGATTTTTAGTCCGATTCAGTCAAAGTCGTAGTCGAAGGTCGAAGTAGCCCATTCGATGGTCGAAGTAGCCCATTCGATGGTCGAAGTAGCCAAAAAAACCACTTCGAAATTCGAAGTTTTTTTACTTTGAATCCTTCACTTTCAAGTTAATGAATTGGCCCCTTACTGGCTTTACATGGTTATTCTTCCTGAGGCTTCATTGCTAATAACAATTCCTGTCTTCCTCGACAGCTTTATGCTTGTCTCATCTCCAGCCTTTCCCATGCCCCTTCCTTGCCTTTTTTTGAAGCTCCTTTATTTTATTTTTATGCATGCTGGAGTCCTGTTTGATTACCATTAAATCATGAAACCCATTTACTAAAAAATGGAAAAACCTTTCATTGGATTTCATTTCAAAATGGGTGATATATTCCTAAACATCTTCAACCAATCGTCCCTCATGCGGCCTCTGCCTTTGTATGTGGGTCTGTTTCCTATTGTTCTCTTAAAATAACACTATAAACAACATGGACCAAAGAAATAGGGTTTCTGTTTGAAAACACACTCTAGATATATTCATTCAGAACAGTGAAGCCCACTTTTATTTTACATTTGATCCAAGCTGAATATTCAGAGAAATCATGGCACAAGGAGAAGGCAACATAGTAACATAGTAATATCTGAGCATAGATTTGGAGCTTTGGGTTTCATTTTAAATAATATGAAATCATCTTTATTCTGAAATTATTCCCTTAGGAAGTATGTCAGAGTACCCTATGTGGCTTACCTTGGAATTAAGTAAGTTAAAAGGAATGAAGGGGAAATTATTTACAAAGTCAGAGGGAACAGACATTTATTGTTAAGCATTTAAATACTACAAGTGTTGTATATCAGCAACCAAGAAGACAAGAAATAGAAACTGAGGAAGTAATTGTTTCATGGGCAAAAACTAATCCCCACTTTTTTAATGAGTATCAGTGTAAAAAGATGGATATTGAGCCTGTGGCTCCATCAAAAATGGAAATAATTTGGATTGGTTGTAAAAGACTTTGGTTATAAAAGCAAATGGAGGAGTCAACAGGGGCACAAATGTCTCGCCTCAATCAAGTCAGTGGAATACATGCTACAGGAACTGGGTTTGGTGATTTTTTAGCAATTGATAAAATGCAGGGTTACGAAAATGAAGGTCAAAATGGATCCAGGTCGGAAATGCACTCGGGGAGGCCCATTTATCAATGGTTAAATTTCTAATTCATGTGAATTTTTTTTTAATTCAAATTTACTCACAGTTCCACTGGGAGGTTATTTAAGAAAACATTTGAATGTCTTATATTCGATCGAATGGTTCCGACCCAAAAATTTTAATTGTATTCGATTTGAACGAATTAAGTTTTTCTCCTGGAAAAAAAGGCAATTAACATCTCCAAATGACTCAAGGGTCCTCTGCCGTTGACTTGTACATGAACCCAGCAGGTTTTAGATGGCGAATATTCAAATTAGGACTGTTTCCAAGGTCGAGGTGTGATAAATCTCACATTCAAATTTGCATTCAAATTTTAACCCCCTTATTCGATGGGGGTAAATGTTACTTTTGAAACTCAAAAATTCTAATTTCAATTTACTATTCGACCCTTGATAAATCTGCCCCTTGGAGTCACAAAGTAATTCCCTCTCCCAAGGCCTTGACTGCCAATCTGTGGGTTCTGGCAAATGCCAGGGGGGCTGCTGATAGTTTCCATAGACAGTTATTATTTATTGGGCTAGTAGGGGGCTTTTTTGAACTTCTGTATGGGCTGTTTGGATCGATGTTACTGAAATTTAACCAGAAATTGACCTCACCTTATGCAAATTGGAAAGGTTTCAGTTTTTTTTCACCATCTGGATCAGCTAGCAGTTACACATATTTCATTTAGAGATAAAGATGAAACTTGTGCCCCTTTTCAACCTAAAATACTATGCTACTAGGTTACTATTTTAAAAGAAAACAACAATTCTTTAGTAATTTAAAGTAGAAAAATAATTATTTGGCTCATGCTGAACAAGACTTTATTTTATGTCTTTACTTTACTTCCTGTCTGTCATAGGTCATAGAGGGCCAGTGAACTGACGAAACTACAAAACAAGGTTTTAGCAGGGTACCTCCCATCCATTCATTTAACTCATGTGTAAGGTGATTGAAAATAATGTTGTATGAAAATGAATGAGAACAAGTGTTTGGTATGTGCATGTATGATATTGATGTTGAAAATTATTGAAATGTTCGAAAAAAGGGTGTAATTACAAAGGTTGTCCATGGCAGTAGTGTCAATGCTATGTTTCAGAAGGTTACATGCTGGACAGCAGTGGGTAAGGCACATGTATAGGAAATGTATAGGATTTGGAGTAGCACATGAGAGGGGCATGTTAAAGTGATGCTCAGGACTAAAAGAGTATAAAAAGGATAGTTGTAGTTAGAGGGTGGTCGACTGGTAATAGGAAAATAGCCAGGTATATGCTAAATGGGGCACTAGGTGCCTTAGTCAGTAAGGGCAAGTTAGCAAGGGTAGCTGACACCCCACCAAGGAGTTAGAGGCCTAGTGGCCGTAGCTCGGCCACAGACAGGACAAAGAGAGGCAGATAGGACAGTGTGGACAACCCAGGCCGAGGTGTAAATTCCTACCCAGAAAAGCCAGCAGCACTGATGTGGTGGCTCGCTGGCCGAAGGAGGGAGGTGGCACATTGGTGGTAGGTGGTCCAAGGAAAAGGCCAAGGCAGGGTTCGCAGGTCTGATGTCTGTGGGGACTTCTGCATATGCTGTACACCTGTGAAACAATATCCTGTTCGTGTGTTGGTGAAATGATGTTCCAGGAGTAAGAAAGTTCTTCAATAAAATCTTCAAGTTTTTTTATAAGTTTTGGTGTAATGTGCCCTTTAATGACCGGAGGGCCCCTTACACATTTATCAATCATTCTTTTCAAAAAAGTCGGTGCGGAAAAACTTTGCAACATATTTGTACGTCAATACGAATTGTCTGACATTTTCTAATTGCATTTTCAAAAATGCAACTGTTCTGTCCTCGCTACGTATTACCCTGGGGCAGTGTGTAGTTCGACATGCAGCTAAACCTTCCCACAATTCAATAAAGAGACTAAGCTTGGAGTCTGTAGATTTTACTGAATAGGCAAGTGGAATAAGGTGAAACTGTAATACAAACAGCAGAAAAGATAATAAGTATGCTTACAATGAACTATATGAAAACATGCAAATGAATATATAACTGCAGCATAAAATATATACTGGCATAAATGTCTCTGTAGCAATGTCTCTGGGGGTTCTGGCAGCTGTGGAGGTGTTTTGGTGTAACTATTTCCTTACCAGCGATTCTATCATGAGGGAGATGCAGAACTGTGTGCTTCTTCCAGCAGCATGGTCTGTAAAATGGAGTCCTGGCTCCCACAAGGCATTGCTCTAGGTCACATGGTGAGCGTACGGTAGCCTGATTGGTCCAAATTCTGCCATAAGCCTTATGGAGGTGAAAAATGGATATAGGAAGTGACGTTGTACACTTACAACAAGTGTCCAGAGGAGGGAGCTCCGAGCAAATGAATAGGAAAATCCCAAATATGGTAAAAGCGTATGCTGGAGACATGACACTCCCCGTCTGGTATCCATGGATGGCACCATTATTCCTCAGGAGACAATAATAAAGTTAGTTCTGTTACTGGTCTGAAGAACAATTTTGTTTCTCCTTGTTTGGAGGTTTTGACCTCAACTTTGCGGACTCTCCCATCTTCACTTGGGAATGTTTTGGTGACCAGGGATGATTAGAGGATGTTTCTCTTCAAACTCTAATTTCATGTTTTTGAGACGACCACCTACCCTCAATAGGCCAGTCTGGTCAAGGAATGGGTCCAGCTTCCTTAGAGGGCTATCTTTGGGAACAAGCTTGTTTCCTCTGATACAGTCGATCTCTTTGGAAAAGGTCTCTTGTTGTACAGTGCAGATGATGACATGTTTTGCTTTCTGAAATTCTGCCGCTGTGTAGACCTTCTGGCAGTGATGCCATCCTTTGCAGGTACTTACATTTGTAGATGTAGTATGTTTAAAGGAGTGAGCTATGTGGGTTAAGCAAGTGACAGCTCGGATGAGTGATTTCCAGGTTGAGAATCTGTTAAATCTGTTGGACTTAAGTTGGTTGTCAGTGGTCGTTGTATGACATGTAGACACTTGTGGACGAATTTCACCATCTGAGTTGGCATCTACTAGTTCAAATGTCTCGCTTTCAGGATTAGTTTGCCCTGTGTTGTACAAGAATGTTGGTCCTGTGAGCCAAGATGTGTCTTTAAGATGACTTGCGGCAACAGCTCTGGTTGCATGATCTGCATGGTTGCAGTCCGTGGGTACATAGTTCCACTGTCCGGGATGAGTGGATCGTCTGATTCTGAGCACCCTGTTGCTGACAAAAACATAAAATCTTCTGGTTTCGTTATAGACGTAGCCTAGTACTACTTTGCTGTCTGTGTAGAACACAGTCTCTTTGAGTTCTATGCCTGTCTCTGTTGTGATGAGCTCTGCTAGCTCTACGGCTAGGACTGCAGCACAGAGTTCTAGTCTGGGTATAGTGTGTTCTGGGATTGGCGCCAGTTTTGCCTTGCCCATAACAAACCCAATGTGACATTGTCCATATATATCCACAGTTTTAAGGTATGCTACGGCAGCTATGGCCTTAACCGAAGCATCAGAGAACACACAAAGTCTTTGGCTTTGTACCTCTGTAGAAGGTACCGGGGCATATGGACGTGTAACATAAAGGTTGTCGAGAGCCTTTAGGGAACTTCCCCATTCTCTCCACGAATTACCTTTGTCAGGAGCCAGTGGGGTGTCCCAATCAGATGTTTCCAGGGTTAAGTCTCTTAAAAGTGCTTTACCTTGTATGGTGACGGGAGCAGCAAATCCTAGGGGATCATACAGGCTATTTATTGTGGACAGAACACCTCTGCGAGTGAAGGGTTTTTCTTCTCTGTTTACTTGAAAGGCAAAGGTATCAGATTTTAAGTCCCACAGAAGCCCTAGGCTCCGTTGCACAGGTAAAGAATCAGCTCCCAAGTCTAAGTCTCTTAGATCGTTTGAATGGTCTTGGGAAGGGAAGGCTTCCATCACTGCTTTGCTATTAGAAGCTATTTTGTGGAGCCTGAGGTTGGAGCAGGCAAGTGCTTCTTGTGCTCTTTTGAGAAGGCTGACTGCGGCTTCACTTGAGGGTGAGGACTTTAAGCAGTCGTCTACGTAGAAGTCTCTTTCTACCAATTGTGCAACATCTGACCCGTACCTTACCTCACATTCCTGAGCAGAGCGCCTGAGCCTGTAAATTGCGACTGCAGGTGAAGGACTGTTGCCGAAGATGTGCACCCTCATGCGGTACTCTGTGATGTCTTTAGAAGGATCGTTATCTCTGAACCAAAGGAATCTCAGGAAATTTCTGTCTTCCTCTCTGACAAGAAAACAATGAAACATTTGTTGAATGTCAGCGATAAAGGCAATAGAGTCTTTGCGGAAACGAAGGAGAACTCCCAAAAGTTTGTTATTGAGGTCAGGGCCTGTGAGGAGAACATCATTTAGGGAAACACCTTTGAATTTGGCACTGGAATCAAAGACCACTCTAATCTGTCCTGGTTTCTTTGGGTGGTACACCCCAAATATTGGTAGGTACCAGCATTCCTCTGAGTCTTTGAGGGTGGGTGCTATCTCTGCATGGTTATTCTCAAATGTTTTTGCCATGAAAGAAAAGAAGTGATCTCTCATCTCTGGTTTTCTTTGAAAGTTGCGTTTGAGAGAAGAGAAACGTCTAAGGGCTTCCTCTCCGTTATTAGGTAAGCGTTGTCTCTGAGGCCTAAAGGGTAGAGGGGCGACCCAACTGTTTGAATTGTTTTTAACTAGTTCTTGTTCCATTATTTTTAGAAAGAGTTTGTCTTCAATAGATATCGCTAATTGGTTGTCCTCTCTTGTTCTCTGGAACACTGTGCATCCTAAATTATCCTGATCACTGTCATGGGTGAAACTATCATCAGAAAGATGGAGGGGTGTGTGTCCCAGGCTGGTGCTGTAAGGTTTTTCCTTTATTAGGAACTGGTTTTGGCATGGTGGGAAAATGGAGGGGCGCCCATTTTCTAATGTATTTGTGAGCATGCTGTTTACGCAGGCTGGTTTGTGTACACTTCCAAGGCAAGCGTCTCCGATTATGACCCATCCAAGTCTAGCTTCTGGGCGTAAGGTGCATTGTGAGGGCCGTTTATCTGGTCCCTTGCTTTGTGGACTTGCAGGATATCCCTTCCAAGGAGAAGCATTATCTGAGCCTTAGGGTCGAGTTCGGGGATTAAGTGCATTATGCGCTTCAGGTGTACATGATGCTTAGCTATGTCTGGTGTAGGGATTTCAGATCTATTATCTGGGATCTGGATGCATTCTATTATAGTTGGTAAGGGTAGACATACCTTTCCGTCTATGGACTCTACTTGATATCCAGATGCCCTTCTTCCTGCTGTCTCAACAACTCCTGAGCATGTCTTTAGAGAGTAAGGAGTGTTTGGGCCCTTGATTTTAAATGCATCAAAGAAGGCTGGGCAGGCTAAAGATCTGTTGCTCTGGTCATCCAGGATTGCATAGAGCTTAATGCTTTTATCTGTTTGGCCTGTCGGGTATACTCTGACCAGGCAAATTTTGGAGCAGGATCTGCCTCCTACGGCACCATTGCAGATTTCTGTGCATTGGGAAGTGATTTCTTGTGTGTTTGTGACAGTGCTATCTTCCTCCCCGCCATGCTTGCTGGCGCTTTTGGTATAGGATACAGTCCATGGGGCTGACCCAGGGTGTAAAGCTGTGTTGTGATGCGTGCTGTCACATTCTATGCATTTTACACTGACCTTACAGTCCTTGGCGAGATGAGATGTTGATGAACAGCACCTGTAGCAGATGTTGTTTTCCTTGAGGAAAGCTTTGCGGTCCTCCATGGACTTCTCTCTGAAGGCTCTGCATTTCGGAAGAGGGTGAGGCTTCTGGTGTAGAGGACACTGCTTACCAGGGTCTTTATTCCTTGTCTCCTCATGAGAAGGTTCTGCCTATCTGTGAAAGGAATCTAAAGAGGAAGCATTAGTTTTGTGTACTGTTACTGCTGCTTTGCGAGTATTAGGTACTGAAGGGGTGGTATGTGGCAAAGTGAAATCAAAGCTGGGGTCATTTCTCATCTTGGCTTGTTGGTATACAAAGTCCATGAATACAGTGAAAGGAGGAAATGGAACATTGTGCATTTCTTTGAATTTTGACCCGTGTGCCATCCACCGCTCTTGTAAGTTATAGGGCAATTTTTGTACTATGGGGTTAACACCTCTGGCTGTGTCTAGGAATGCAAGCCCCTGTAAGTCTCCTTCTGCTTTGGCTACTTGTAGTTCCATTAACAAGTCACTTAATTCCCTAAGTTTTTGGTAACTTTTATTGGTTATTTTAGGGAAGTCTTCAATTCTCTTGAAGAGTGCATTTTCTACAACCTCTGCTGAGCCATAGCACTCATTAAGTCTGTGCCAGATCATTCTGAGACCAGTCTCTGGGTGGTTTATGTTAATGACTCTGATCCTTTTGGCATGCTCTGCAGACTCAGTTCCTAGGTATTTGATAAGGAGGTCGATTTCCTCACTGTATGAAAGGTCTAAATCTCTGATAGTGTTCCGAAAGGAGGATCGCCAGGCTCTGAAGCCTTCTGGGCGGTCGTTAAACTTTACAAGTCCTTTTGTGACTAGCTCACGTCTTGCAAAGAACTTGGCAAAGTCCATTGTTACCTGGTTACTACCAGGATAAGAGGGTGGCTGAGTGTAGTAGTGAGAAGGTGTTGTATAGTCATACCTGTCTGGAGGTTCTCTTTTAGGCTGGGCTGTGACATACTGTTGTGACACAGCTGAAGAGGTAGGTGCAGGGTTAACCCTAGGTTTGGGTACCTGGTTGAAGTGGGTGTTGTAGACAGGATCACTTAGCTCGACGTGGTCTCTCTGATGCAATTGCAGCTTGCTGATGGCCTTTGGGGGTGTATGGCATCCTTGGCTTGGTTCAGGAGCAGCATGCTGGCCTGGTTGCTGTACTGAAAGAGAATCTGTGTCTTGTTTGGAGTGCTGGTAGACATACTCTCTAGTGCGTTGTAGTGGGTCATGGGGTTCAGTCTCAAGATTAGGTACCTCACTCTGTCCTTCGCTGCTAGGGTACACAATCATCTCTAGAGCTTTTGCTTCTGCCAAAGTCGCTGCAGCTTCTCTCTCTCTGGCCAGCTTTTCTAGGGTTGCCTCTAAGCGAACACTTTCCAGCTTTGCCTCTACTGCTAGGCGTGCATTTTCTGCTTCTAAGCGTGCACTTTCTGTTTCCCTTTCTGCTTCTAAGCGTGCACTTTCTGTTTCCCTTTCTGCTTTCAAGCGTGCACTTTCTGTTTCCCTTTCTGCTTTCAAGCGGGCATTCTCTGCTCTCCTTTCTGTTTCTAAGCATGCACTCTCTGCTTTCAAGCGGGCACTCTCTGATTCCCTTTCTGCTTCTAAGAGTGCACTCTTTACTTTTGCCTCCATTTCCCTCTCTGCGAAGGCAGCACGGGCCTTTGCTGCTTCTGCTTTTGCGCGGGCAATGGCGGCAGCATTAGTAACGGATGAGCGATGAGAGAAGCCTGAGACCTGGGATCTGGTCACTAATGAGGATGTCTTTTTCTGTGACATTATGGGACTCTGGATAGGCCTTTGTAGAGGCTTTTCTGTGCTGTAATGACTTAATAGCAGTGTCTGTATCAGGATCGCTGTAATATACTGTTGTCTGAGCTTGCAGCGTAGCTGGTTTAATCACTTGTGTGTCAGCTGCTGTTTTACTGCGCATGCAGTGAGTTATAGTTCAATCCCACCTTTGTGGTAGCGCTGTTTCACTGTTCTGTCCTCGCTACGTATTACCCTGGGGCAGTGTGTAGTTCGACATGCAGCTAAACCTTCCCACAATTCAATAAAGAGACTAAGCTTGGAGTCTGTAGATTTTACTGAATAGGCAAGTGGAATAAGGTGAAACTGTAATACAAACAGCAGAAAAGATAATAAGTATGCTTACAATGAACTATATGAAAACATGCAAATGAATATATAACTGCAGTATAAAATATGTATACTGGCATAAATGTCTCTGTAGCAATGTCTCTGGGGGTTCTGGCAGCTGTGGAGGTGTTTTGGTATAACTATTTCCTTACCAGCGATTCTATCATGAGGGAGATGCAGAACTGTGTGCTTCTTCCAGCAGCATGGTCTGTAAAATGGAGTCCTGGCTCCCACAAGGCATTGCTTTAGGTCACGTGGTGGGTGTATGGTAGCCTGATTAGTCCAAATTCTGCCATAAGCCTTATGGAGGTGAAAAATGGATATAGGAAGTGACGTTGTGCACTTACAACAAGTGTCCAGAGGAGGGAGCTCCGAGCAAAAGAATAGGAAAATCCCAAATATGGTAAAAGCGTATGCTGGAGACATGACAGCAACTTTATCGAATTGTTGCTGCGACAACTCAGATGTATCCAATGCAAACCAGCACAGATCATGATGTCAAGAAATATCTTCAGGGATATGTGCCATTGATTTCTACATGACCTCGACAGGTTTGAGATGGAGTCTTTGGATTTGGATTTTTAGAAGATTTTAGGTATAATAAATTTGTGGGTTTTTTCCCCTCTAAAAATTCGAGACTTTCCATTTAAAAACTCGACCAGAAAAATTTGATGTTTAATAAATAGGCCCCTTACTGTTCTAAACCATTCCCCTGCTATAAGATATATTGCTGTTAAATTCAGCTGCTAAATTGTTAAAAGTCTTTGCTTATTAATGTGATCTTTACACAGGGCAAATACATAAATGATCCAATGTAACCATCATTTTTTAATATATATAATCGCCCATATAGTTATTTTATAATTTTTCAATTGTTCCTTGTTCCGAGTTCAGCCCAAGCTGTTCCTCAGGATTTAGAAAGGTGATTGTACCAGAAAAAAACCCTTGCTACTATGAGATGGTGCCCGTGAGCTCTATGATAACTAGGGATGCAACAAATCCACTTTTTTGGATTTGGCCGAACCCCCGAATCCCTCGCGAAAGATTCAGCCGAATACCGAACCGAATCCGAACCCTAATTTGCATATGCAAATTAGGGGTGGGAAGGGAAACACATTTTCTACTTCCTTGTTTTCTGACAAAAATTCACACAATTTCCTTCCCACCACTAATTTGCATATGCAAATTAGGATTCAGATTCGGTTCGGCCAGGCAGAAGGATTGGGCTGAATCCGAATTCTGATGAAAAAGGCCGAATCCTGGCTGAATCCCGAACCGAATCCTGGATTCGGTGCATCCCTAATGATAACGACTCTGCATGTGCGGTCAGTATTTCAAAAGGGGACACAATTCAGGTATAAGACTGTGCAGGGGGGAAGCTGGGGGCAGCAGAGGGGGGCCAAACGATACTTTTGCCTAAAGGGAGGTTTAGTTCTCCTTTAAAGGTTGCACCTGTCTGGTTTTGACTTGGACAGTCTAGTTTTTGGAAGGGCTGCTTGGGTCAAAACTGTTTTAGAAGAACCAGACAGGAGTCTCCTAGATTGCGATCAGCAAATCTCCAATTGCCTGCCCCATGACATCAGTGGTCCACCCCGTGACATCAGTGATCTGCTAATGACATCAGCAGCCCAACTGGACTGCATGGCCCAGAAAGGTGGCAATTCTACTTGTTCTGAATTTTTTCCACAGCAAAAACTTGCATTTTTTTTGTGTGAAACAAATTCCTAGAATCTTCCCATTTGGGACCAAGTACGACTGTAAAATTGAGATACAGAGAGAGATTTGTCATTCCCAAAGCAGTTTAGACCATTTATCATTCTTAAGGTGGGGGTTCCCACAGGTCTGCAATAATTACCTGCAACATATAAAACCAGTTGAGTAACATTTCACTGTATGTGACTCTGTTTGAGGCAGAAAAAAATGGCAAACTGAGAGAATGTGTTGTATTGTAGAGATGTTTGTGTTGTATATGCAGATTTTTCACCAACATCAATTGAGTGTCCTCTCTTCAGTATGGGCTTTGTGTACAATATCTATAAACTTCGGTGCCTGTTCTGCTTCCAGAAAGAGTTGCAGCCTTCCCAGTGAGAGTATAAATGGTTATATGAGCCATCCAGGGGATATTATAATAGGGGGTACATTTAGAGTTCATTGGGACAGAGTCTACAATGACTTTAATTTCACAAGGAAACCCCCTGAATTTGAGTGTCAGAGGTAAGGAACCTGCCCTTTCTGACCTACATGTGTTACTGCCAATGGGTTAATCTCTGAACATGTAAATGTCACTGTTTATGTGTCTGTTGATAACTGAAAGGTTACGTTATATAATGAGCATGTTTCTTGTATTGATGTTACTAATAGACTCAGAGAATAGGATCCATTTTATAGGAGCATACCTGTAAAGGAAATGTCAACAAATTACTGTAATATTGCTCTTCTGAGTTCTATTGCAATTACATTCATTAATTTGTTTTCTGGTTTTTCTAGTTTATTTTTTTTACCTTCTAGTTTATTTTCTAGTTTTCAATGAATTTTAAACTGTGCCAGCCAATACCCATTCAGCTAAAATGATACAGTTATTAGATTGTCAAAAACCCCAATTCTGCTCAGTGATTAGAGAAGAGACAAGTCTAAGCACAGCAACATCAAAAGACTTGAGCTGAAAGAACAGACTGCAAAGTATGTGAAATACTTGGAATTATGAATTGGGCTAAGCTACTGTAGGGAGAGAAATATGTTACTGAGACTTTAGCCAGAATATCAAATTCAGAAATGGAGATTCTGTTTGCAAAAAAAATTGAAAAAAAAGTCTTAATAAAATATCTTGTTCTAGTCTTCTTTACATCAACTCAGCACCATTACCAACATTTGTTTATCCATGGTTCAACTAAACTCAGGGAAATAAAATCATTCCATTTAGCCATACAGCTTATGTGAAAGAAGGGGAGTTAATATAAAAGAACTAACTATAACTAACTCATTCTTTAAATATGAGGGTGATTGGAACTGGAGGGAACAACAGGCAGTTGAGGGAGGAATACTAAAATCACATTTTTACCAGTGATGGGCGAATTTGCGGCGAATTTGTGTGATTCGCTGGCAGTGAATAAATTCACGAAACGCCCACGAAAAGTCGCCCGAAAATATTCGCCAGCGTCAAAAAAATTTTTCGCAGGCATCGAAAAAATGGACGCCGGCGTCAAAAACGAGACGCCGGCGCAGTTTTGCGAATTTTTCGCTGTTTCGCAAATTTCTCGTGAAATTCACAAATTTTTGGGCGAAGCAAAACAGCGCAAATTAGCCCATCACTAATTTTTACAGAAAGTATTAGAGATGAAACAACTTTGTTCCAATTAGTGTGGCTGTGATTAATTCAACAAAAGGATTCCAACAAGCATGTATACAGAGCAAATTTAGTTTATCAACATTCATCCAAAAGCAGGATAGATGAGGTTATAGGTTCTCATATTACATGTTAAAGTGAATTACATTTCAAATTAAGCTACTAGGAAATGCAGGTAATATGTAGAGAATAAAATGGGGTGATAGAATTGGTGAAGACTACAGAAGGAAAAGAGAATCAGAGCTGGGGGAAATGTCCCGGTCTGCCAATGACAGAACAAATATATATTTATATGTACCAATAGTAGTTAACTTAAGTATAAGTTGCAGAAGGGGAGAGAAGTGACTAAAGGTAGAAGATGAAGTGAAAGTGTGCAAAGTGATTTATCTCTTGGCTTGCACACTAGGTTTGCTACTGAACACTACCAGACCATGCATGCCATACCATTCGCTGTGAAGGAGATTAATGAAGACCCCGAATTACTGCCAAACATAACGTTGGGCTTCCAGGTTTTTGACACTTGCAATTCTTTGCGGAGAACAGCAGAAGGAACTCTTATGATGGTGTCAGGAGCACAGGAAATCATGCCAAATTATAATTGTTTCTCAAAGACTCCTCTTGCTGGTATTGTTGGTGATGCTGGATCATCACGGTCTATATTCATGGGTCACATTTTAGGACTGTACCGATATCCACAGGTAAATATAATTTATTGTTTCAATAATAATTTTTTTGTTGTTATGTAGATGAAATTAGAGGACATTATAGACAGATAGCTGGAGATCCTATAATGAACAAGAGGCCACCCCTTTAGACTCAAGGAACTGAATTTTCAATTGGAGCAGTGTAGGTGGTTCTTCACAGTGAGGACAGTGAGGTTGAGGAATACCCTGCCGGGTGGTGCCTTTATGTGTGGCTTGAAGGATTGCTTGGACAAGCATAATATCATAGGCTATTGTGATACTAAACTCTACAATTAATATAGATATCGATATATATAGTTTATGTAACGATCGCCGCCCGGAGCAGGCCCAGGAGCTCCGGGCGGCGCGTCCATCCTTGCCGGCGTCGCTCCCAAAATGGCGGCGCCCATGGCCGCCACGTGGGTAGCGGCGCCGGGCGATGACGTCAGCGCGCCGACGTCGGCGCAGGAGCGTCGATGACGTCAGAATGGCGCCAAATTTGAATATAAAAGCTCCAATTAGACACCAGTATGGCGCCCAAGAATAGGATTACTTTCCTGAAGCATATCCTGGGTTCCCTGTGTGCCTTATTGCCTAATCTTGTTCCTGCCTTGTATCCTGACCCCTTGCCTGGACTTTGGACCTTGTGTGTATTCTGCCTGCCTGTGAACTCTTGCCTGATCCTGACTATTCTTCGTTTAACCCTTTGGACACCGCGACCTTGTACCCTCAAGAGGGCTTCCTCCTTGATCCTGACAACCTCCCTGGAGGGAGCTCCCGGCTCCCTGACATTATTCTTGGGCCATGGATCCCACTGAGGAAGCTCAGCCAGATTTCGGCAGGGCCTTTCGGGGCCTACATTCCCGCATGGAGGCATATGAAGCCCGGCAGAATTACGTGGGACACACGCTGGAGGCGATCCTGGAAAAGCTCTCCTTGTTGACACCAGCGCCCCTCCTGCCGGCACCTCCTCCGCAAGCGGCTGCTGCCATGGCTACCCACCCCTCCACTTCTGGTCCACATATTCCTGCTCCGCCTCTCTACGATGGCGATCCTCAAGCCTGTCGAGGATTCGTGAATCAGTGCCAGATTCGCTTTGCCCTGCACCCCACTGAATTTGACTCTGAACGTGCCAAGGTGGGGTTCGTGATTACTCGTCTGGCAGGGAAAGCTCTCGAGTGGGCATCTCCACACTGGGAGAAGCAGTCCCCACTGATGGATGACGCAGAAGCATTTCTCAAAGAATTCCGGATCGTCTTCGATGCTCCCGGCCGGGTGACATCCGCTGCTTCCCGTCTGTTCCAAATCCGCCAAGGGAGTCGCAGTGTAGCAGAGTATGCTATCGAATTTCGTACACTTGCTGCTGAGACTCGTTGGAACAACGACGCATACCATACTGCATTTTATAATGGTCTCTCCCTCCGCATCAAAGATGACCTGGTCTCCCGTGAGTTACCCACGCAACTTGAGGACCTCATCGCCTTAGCAGTCAAGGTGGACACTCTTCTGAGAGAGCATCAAAGCCTGAGAGATCGTGTCAGGAAGTTTCAACCCATATTGGCACCCCGCTTCCAGAGGCCTCTCCTGCAGGCTCCCGTCACCCCGCCTGACCGAGCATCCATTTCTCTCCAGGAGGAACCCATGCAAGTGGGAAGAACTCGCCTCACTGAACAAGAGAGACTCCGTAGACGGATGTCAGGCCTGTGTCTGTATTGTGGCGGACATTCCCACTTCGCCAATGCCTGTCCTGCAAAGGCTAAGAGTTTTGTACCCCGAGGTATGTCTATGGTAACTCATGTAGGGGGCACTACTCAAAAGTCTCGTGATAAGTCTCAGGAGAAGACCCTAGAAAACTCACACAGGTTTCTCCTTCCCTTCCAGATTCGTCTGACTGATAAGACCATCTTCGGGAATGCTTTCATTGATTCCGGTGCTGGGGGTAACTTCATAGACGCTCTCTTTGCTAAGCACATGGGAATTCCCTTATTCCCTTTGCCTTCTCCCATGCGGATCGTCGCCATAGATGATAAACCCCTGGAGTCTGTACTCACGATGACCACTGGCGAACTACCCGTGCAGGTTGGGACCCTGCATAGAGAGAGACTTTCGTTTCTTATTATCTCTTGTCCCGCTGTTCCAGTTGTTCTGGGTCTCCCCTGGCTGCGCCTGCACAATCCCACCATAGACTGGTCCACAGGGCAGGTTTCTCGTTGGAGCCCATTCTGCCAACAGCATTGCCTTCCTGCAAAACCCCTCAAGAAGGTAACTATCTCCTCAACCGAGTTAAAATCTCTTCCCTCCTGTTATAAGGAATTCTCCGATGTGTTCTGTAAAAAGTCTGCGGAATTCCTTCCTCCACATCGCTCCTACGACTGTCCTGTCGAACTCCTGCCAGGAGCCATGCCCCCTAGAGGTCGCACTTACCCTCTCTCTCCTGCAGAGACTACCGCAATGAAGGAATACATCCAAGAAAATCTCCAGCGGGGGTTTATCCGCCCTTCTACCTCTCCTGCAGGGGCTGGGTTCTTCTTCGTGGAGAAGAAGGACGGAGGCCTTCGGCCATGTATAGACTACCGGGGCCTGAATAAAATCACTGTAAAAAACAGGTACCCATTGCCCTTGATTGCAGAGCTCTTCGACCAGCTGAAGGGGGCGAAGATATTCTCTAAGTTGGATCTCCGGGGGGCGTACAACCTCATTCGCATCCGTGAGGGTGACGAATGGAAGACGGCTTTCAACACTCGTGACGGGCACTATGAATATCTCGTTATGCCCTTCGGCCTTTGCAATGCCCCTGCCGTCTTCCAGGAGTTCGTTAATGATGTGTTCCGAGATCTCCTAGGAAGGTTCGTAGTCGTATATTTGGACGACATCCTGATCTTCTCCAAGGACCTTGAAAGTCATCGCTCCCAGGTGAAGGAGGTACTCTCTCGTCTGAGGAAGAACTCTCTCTTCGCCAAGTTGGAGAAGTGTGTCTTCGAGGTATCCAAGATCCCCTTCCTAGGGTACATTATCTCTCCAGAGGGATTTGAGATGGACCCCGTGAAAGTGTCGGCCATCCAGGAGTGGCCTCTCCCACTGAGTACCAAGGCAATCCAGAGATTCATCGGATTTGCTAATTATTATCGACAGTTTATCCGGGGGTTCTCTTCCCGCATTGCACCTATCCTGGCCCTCATCCGGAAAGGGGGTAAACCCAGCTTGTGGCCCCCATCTGCCATTGAAGCTTTTCAGTCCTTAAAAGAGGCCTTCACATCCGCTTCTGTCCTCCGACACCCCAATCCTGAACTACCCTTCTGCATCGAAGTTGATGCTTCTGAAGTCGGAGCCGGAGCCATCTTGTCTCAGAGACATCCCGCTGATGGGAAGTTGCACCCCTGTGCTTATTTCTCCAAGAAGTTCTCGTCCGCAGAACAGAACTACGATGTCGGGAACCGAGAACTCTTGGCTGTTAAACTTGCCCTTGAAGAGTGGCGTCACCTCTTGGAGGGTTCTCTTATTCCTGTTCAGATTTACACCGACCATAAGAATCTCGAGTTCATCCAGTCCCTCAAGAGGCTAAACCCCAGACAGGCAAGGTGGGCTCTCTTCTTCTCTCGATTTAATTTTATCTTGACTTATCGCCCAGGCTCCAAGAATCGGAAGGCCGATGCCTTGTCTCGTAGCTTCACTCCGGTGGACCGCTCTCCTGAAAGACAAGAGCCAATCATCCCTCCAGTCAAGATTATTGCCTCCCTGTATCCACAGTTTGCCGACCAAATCCTGGCTGGTCAGTCTTCTGCTCCTTCAGATACTCCCATTGGGATGGCATTTGTTCCTCCTGAGCTGCGTCTGCCTATCCTGCAACAGACCCATTGCTCCAGGCAGGCCGGACACCCTGGCCCTGCTAAGACTCTTGAACTCTTACGACGCCTGGTCTGGTGGCCTGATATCCGCAAGGATGTGAAGGACTTTGTTGCTGCTTGTAATGTTTGTGCCACATCCAAGTCAAGTCACTCCCGCCCCAGTGGGTTACTACAGCCTTTGCCGGTTCCTTCCCGTCCTTGGACCCACCTGTCCATGGATTTCATTGTCGAACTTCCTCCCTCCTGTGGGAACACTGTGATCTGGGTTGTCATTGATCGCTTCTCCAAAATGGCCCATTTCATCCCTCTGAAGAAGTTGCCCTCTGCGGTGGAGTTGTCCCAGCTATTTATCCAGTACATCTTCCGCCTGCATGGTTTCCCGGTGGAGATCGTCTCCGATAGAGGCACCCAGTTTACTGCCAAGTTCTGGCGTTCCTTATGCAAAGACCTGGGAATTGTTCTTCAGTTTTCATCTGCATACCACCCGCAGACGAATGGGGCAGCTGAACGTGTCAACCAAGCCCTGGAACAGTTCCTGAGGAACCACGTATCCCTCTGCCAGGATGACTGGTCTGATCTCCTCCCATGGGCGGAATTCGCTCATAATAATGCTTGTCATTCCTCTACAGGAAGGTCTCCGTTCATGTCGGTATATGGTCAGCATCCTCAAGCTTTTCCCCAAGACTTTGTGCTATCTGACGTCCCGGCTGCTGACGATGCCGCAGCCCATATGTCTGCTATTTGGGCTGCTACCAAGTTGAACCTAGAGAAGAGCGCTCTTGTTCATAAGACTTTCGCGGATCGTCGTCGAAGATCCTCTCCTCTCTACAAGGTGGGTGATAATGTCTGGCTCTCTTCCAGGAATATCCGGTTGAAGATCCCTTCTCCCAAGTTGGGTCCAAAATTCGTGGGACCATTTCCCATCTTGGAGATAATCAACCCTGTGGCTGTCAGACTCCAGCTTCCACCAGAGATGAGAATCCCCAACGTGTTCCACGTGTCTCTGGTGAAACCCGCCATCACCAACCGGTTCTCTGGCGGTCAGTCTCCTCCTCCTGCCATCTCTGTGGAGGGTCAACTCGAGTACGAGGTGGAGAAAATCCTAGACTCCAGAGTCTCCAGAGGGTCCCTTCAGTACCTCATTCAGTGGAAGGGCTTTGGCCCTGAAGAATGCTCCTGGGAAGGACACCGTGATGTTCACGCTCCTCGTCTAGTGAGGGAGTTCCATTCCAAGTTTCCCCAGAAGCCAAGTCCTGGTGGTCCGGAGGCCCCCCGTGAGGGGGGGGTACTGTAACGATCACCGCCCGGAGCAGGCCCAGGAGCTCCGGGCGGCGCGTCCATCCTTGCCGGCGTCGCTCCCAAAATGGCGGCGCCCATGGCCGCCACGTGGGTAGCGGCGCCGGGCGATGACGTCAGCGCGCCGACGTCGGCGCAGGAGCGTCGATGACGTCAGAATGGCGCCAAATTTGAATATAAAAGCTCCAATTAGACACCAGTATGGCGCCCAAGAATAGGATTACTTTCCTGAAGCATATCCTGGGTTCCCTGTGTGCCTTATTGCCTAATCTTGTTCCTGCCTTGTATCCTGACCCCTTGCCTGGACTTTGGACCTTGTGTGTATTCTGCCTGCCTGTGAACTCTTGCCTGATCCTGACTATTCTTCGTTTAACCCTTTGGACACCGCGACCTTGTACCCTCAAGAGGGCTTCCTCCTTGATCCTGACAACCTCCCTGGAGGGAGCTCCCGGCTCCCTGACATTTTATATATGAGAGTGTATAGATAGGCTGGTAACAAATGTGTATATACAGTATGTCCACTGGGGTTCATTTGGAGGGGTTGAATTTTATAGACTTTGCTTTTTTTTTCAAGACTGTATATTTTTTCCAGATCAGTTATTTTTCAACCAACCCTATTCTTAGTGAGCGTGACCTGTTCCCTTCCTTTTTTCGTACCATACCAAGTGATGAGTTTCAAATGAGAGGTCTTGCCCAGTTGGTTTTCCATTTTGGCTGGACTTGGGTTGGTTTCCTGGCCAGTGATAATGAGTATGGTCAGTCTGGACTGCAAATTGTAAAGCAGGAAATAATTAAAGCTGGCATTTGTGTGGCCTTTGTGGAGAATATCTTGACTGGTCTGCCAAACAGGAATGCTCCCTACCTTGCAAAAATCATCAAAAATTCAACTGCAAAGGTTATAGTTGTAATATCTTCTGATCCTGACTTTGTGATTGTGGTGGAGGAGATGTTGAGGCAGAATATCACTGGAAACATCTGGGTGCTCAGTGAATCTTTGGCAACATCAAATTTACTCTCTCAAGGACTATTCCAACTGATTTTATTAGGAACCATTGGATTTGCCATTCAAAGTGGACAGATGCCAATGTTCAATCAATATCTCAGAAATCTCAACCCATCAGAACATCTTTATGATTCATTTATAAGGGAATTTTGGGAAGAAGTTTTCTCATGTAAGTGGATAACACAAGACAAGTCAGTTGTAACAGGCAATGCTACAACCAATGCATGTACAGGCCACGAAAAATTGGACACTATCTTAACTGAAGAGGAACACAGATTACCCCTCAATGTGTACACTGCTGTGTATGCAATAGCATGGGGTCTACAAAATTTGCTTTATTGTACACCTGGAACTGGATTATTCCATAATGACAATTGTGTCAACATTTCCTCTTTTCGACCTTGGCAAGTAAGAGATTATTTTATTCAGCTTCTATAAATTATCTTCCAGTTTATTATAATCTTTTTTTAGTTATTTACAGAATATGTTTTACCTTTCAGCTCCTCAAATACGTTAAAAATGTCAACTTTAAGACCAAAGGTGGGAGGCAAGTGTTTTTTAATGCAAATGGGGACATTCCACCTGTCTATGACATTGTAAACTGGCGACTGGGTGCCAAGGGAACACTGAAACAGGTTAAAATTGGGAGCTATGATATCAGATCCCCCGAAACTTTCAAAGTTGACAATGCTGCTATTATGTGGACAAATGGTGAGAACCAGGTACAGAAAGATAAATATTTTGATGTATGTTGTACTTCACAATAGCAACAATATATATGAGTCTATTTGAGAAGAAAGAATCTCTGTTTCATTCTCTTCCTTACCCCTCACCTCTAATTATATTATATTGCAAACTCCCCAAATACCTTTGTTGCGGTTTCTAAATATAATTGTATAGTAGCACCTTCTAAGCCAAAAGTGCAAACTTTTCTCCTATATCTTTTTTTTTTTTTTTTGGTCTTTTTTTTTGGGAATGAAGCCTCATACTCAAACTTTATGAAATTGGGTTGGATTAGTGGGTCACTGATTCACATAATCACTTTACAGTTTATATTTCAGAACAGAAGGGCGCAGTACAGAAGGGTAGATAACTAGAAGACCCCAAAAATACTTTTTGAATGTTGGAAGAATTTGGAGACCCAAAAATATTTACAAATGAAGTAAAATATGGGAAAGTATAGAAATGCTATTTAGATTATACCCAAAACCATGTTTTCACAAGTGCAAAAAATTTTCACAAAATCACTCGAAATTTTTTTGTGGGTTTTTTTTCTGGGAAAAATGCAATATAATTAAAAAATGTAAACAAGCAGTTTGTTTTTATTTACACCAGAAACAAATACAGATAAAATGTCAGCATCTTTATCAGAATTTTGCCATGTGTTGTTTCCCTTGGAAGATTTGTTTATGCACCTAAAAAATGAAGAAAATCACTAACACTTCCCATTGACTCAAATGCATCTGGCAAAATGGCAATATTTCACAAATTTTTGAGAATTTCTCAGTGATATGGCCCAGTTTCACTCTCACTAGTGATCAAACCACGTATAGTATTTTTACTAATGTAAGCTTGACTTGTAGTATGATGTTGTTGGTGTTACTGGAGCTTGGTTCCCTAATTAAAATGAATGGGAAATAAGTATTATATAAATGAAATCAAATTAAATGGGATTTAGGATAATGACATAAGTAATATATGGACTGATAACATTTAAGAAGAGAAGGTTCAGGACTGTGATTCATTTGCATAAATATATGATACCTTAAAATGCACTTTTCTTTGTGCACAAGAAGGGAAGATCCTTCCAGATGAAACAAAGGTTTCCCTTGAGATTAAAAAGAAAATAAGTTACAAATTTAAGATTCAGAAGAACTCATGAAGAACTATAACGTTGTAAAAAAGCATATAAGATTGTTTCAGGAGAGTATTAGATGTATTTCTAGTGAACAAGTACAAGTTCACTGATATTAATACAAAGGACGCAACACTAGTGATGGGAACATTTATTCGTCAGGCATGGATTTGCAGCAATTTTCCACGTTTCGTGTCAGTGAATGTTTTCGCGATAAAATCTGTAACTCGTCAAAAATATTCGGATACCCATTGACTCTTATGCATTTGCACAAAATAGTCACACCTATAAAAATTGTAGCTCGCATCAAAATTGATGCATGTCACAATTATTTTGACGTCCACTGACTTCAATGCCTTTTGTGAATTTTTTGCAGTTTCCCGAATTTCGTGGTGAAGCGAAATGAGACAGATTTGTCCATCACTATGCAACACTGTTCAAATTCAAGTTTACTGGTATTAATACAAAAGATGCAACACTGTTCCATAGATTGGTCTGCCATGTTAGAAAGTTGATATCTTTGCTAGATAGAAACAAACAAAACAGCCAACATTGCAATAAATACTTCAACTTTGTCTGTTAAATTATAATGCAATACCCCTGTTTTGTATACATGAATATAAAGTGTTTGGTAACTTGCTGGCACTATATGACTAAATGATGATGATTTTGATAATATTAATACATCATTTCCATAGGTTCCTCTTTCTAATTGCAGTCCAAGCTGTCCTATGGGGTTTAGAAAAGTGATATTACCAGAAAAACCCCTTTGCTGCTACAACTGTGCCCGGTGTCCCCAGGGACAGATTTCAAACAAAACAGGTAGTGGAAATATTGTGTCTATGCTTATGTATAACAGTTAGGATGCACCTTATAACTATTAAAAGATGGTATATTGTAGATGGTTGGAGGAGATTTTAAACAAGGCATGGGAGGGTTCAGTAAAAAATTCAGTGGAAGACAGGTTAGATGAGATAGTGGGCAAAGGAAGGGAAAATGGGGGAGGAGATTTGGTTGGGGGTACTATTAAGTATAGGGAGGGCCACATACCATTTGTTCAATATGGTACCAGTATTAAATGTATGGTTGCAAATGCAATGAGTCTGACTGGTAAAATGGGAGAGCTGGAGGTAAAATATGATTGGTGTGGCCAAAACATGGCTGAATGAGTCACATGACTGGGCAGTTAATATCAGCGGATATACTTTGTTTCGGAGGGACAGAGGCAATAGAAAAGGAGGAGGGGTATGTCTGTTTGTTAGGCAGGATTTAAAAGCTCATATAAAGGAGGAGGTTATGTTAGAAAATGAGGGGGCAGAAGTCGTATGGGTGGAGTTCTTCACCAATTGTAAAGAATCCAGCAAATTAATTGTAGGAGTCACTATAGACCCCCTAATGTAATTGAGGAGGAGGTTAGGCTCCTGATGCAAATAGAAAAGGCTGCTAGTTCGGGGTAAAATAATGATAATGGGGGATTTTAGTTACCCAGATATTGACTGGAGCACCAGTACTGCTAGATCAGTTAATGGGAACAAATTTCTAAACTTGTTGCATGACAATTGTATGGCACAGGTTGTTGAGGAGCCAACCAGGAAAAATGCTATTCTGGATCTAGTGATCTCTAATGAGCCAGAACTTATAGCAAATGTGCAAGTCATTGAAACCCTGGGTAATAGTGACCATAATGTTATATCATTTAGGGGCAAATTCATCAAGGGTCAAATATCGAGGGTTAATTAACCCTCGATATTCGACTGGAAATGAAAATCCTTCGACTTCGAATATCGAAGTCGAAGGAATTTGCACAAATACTTCGATCGAAGGAATAATCATTTGCTCGAACGATTAAATCCTTCGAAACCAACGATTTGAAGGATTTTAATCCATCGATCGAAGGATTTTAATCCAACGATCAAAGGATTATCCTTCGACCAAAAAAACTTAGCCAAGCCTATGGGGACCTTCCCCATAGGCTAACATTGGATTCGGTAGCTTTTAGGTGGTGAACTAATGAGCAGAAATGGAAGCCCCCATGACAAAATACAAACTAAAATAACTCATGCATGGATTTGTGGATTAACATTTTATTTGCCAGACAGTGTTTATGGATGTGTGTTTTTTATAAAAATGCAAAAAAAAAAAAAAGTTTAAAATGACGACAGATTCCCTTTAAAGAGACAGTACTTCGACTATCGAATGGTCGAATAGTCGAACGATTTTTAGTTCGAATCCTTCGATTCGAAGGTCGAAGCAGCCCATTCGATGGTCGAAGTAGCCAAAAAAACACTTCGAAATTCGAAGTATTTTTTCTTCTATTCCTTCACTCGAATTTAATGAATTGGCCCCTTGATGTCTGGTGCAAAAAACAAATATATACTGGGGCAACAAAAAACATGAATTTCAGAAAAGCTAATTTTAGTGCCTTGAGGGCTGCCCTACAGAGTATTGATTGGGGCATTAGGTTTTCAGCTAAAAACACAGAACAGAAATGGTTGAAGTTTAAAATGTTATGAAATCATTACCCTGTTTATTCCCTTCAGGAGTAAATGTAGAAGCTCTAAGAATCATCCTGTGTGGCTTAATAGAAGTAAAGAAGCTAATAGGAAAGAAGAGAAAAGAATTTAAAAACTACAAATCTGTTGGGACAGAAGCTGAATTTAATGAAAATAAACACTATAATAAATGTTGTAAATCAGCAATCCGTAAGGCAAAGAAAGGAAATGAAGAGTGCATTGCGGCGGAGGCTAAGACTAACCCTAAGAAGTTTTTTAAATATATTAATAGTAAAAAGATGCAGGTTGAGAGTGTTGCTCCATTAAATAATGGTACCAGTATGGTTGTAACAGATACAGAAAAGGCAAATGTGTTAAATCAGTTATTTTCTTCAGTGTATACAATAGAGGAGTCTGAGTTCACAGGCTCACTTTATAGCTGCACTAATGGCTCAGCTCAATCTAGTCAGTGGCTGACTCAGGGTATAATTCATAAAGCTTTAATAAAATGTATTTAAACAAGGCTCCAGGGCCTGATGGCATACACCCCCGGGTTCTAAAAGAGCTGGGTTCAGTTTTAGACCAGCCCTATTTCTGATTTTCTCAGATTCACTTTCATCTGGTATGGTGCCTATGGATTGGAGAAAAGATGATGTCATTCCAATATTTAAAAAGGGATTACGATCTCAGCCTGGCAGTTATAGGCAATTATAAGTTTAACTTCGGTGGTGGGCAAATGATTTGAAAGCTTGTTAAGGGATCACATTCAAAATGTTGTCCTAGTGAATGGCATTATGAGCAGCAATCAGCATGGCTTTATGAAGGATAGGTCATGTCAGACAAATTTGATTGCTATATATGATGAGGTAAGTAAGATTCTGGACAGTGGAGGGGGCAGAAGATCTATTTTGATTTTGCCAAAGCATTTGATACTGTGCCCCACAAACGACTGCTTTCTAAACTAAGGTCTGTTGGGCTTAATGAAGTCGTTTGCACATGGATAGGAAACTGGCTACAGGATCGGGTACAGAGGATGGTTGTTAATGGGACATTCTCTACTTGGAGTAAGGTTCTTAGTGGGGTCCCTCAGGGCTCAGTATTGGGTCCACTTTTATTTAACTTGTTCATTACTGACTTAGGGGAGGGGATTGTAAGTAATGTATCAGTGTTTGCAGATGACACAAAATTATCCAGCCCAATTAATTCCATCCAGGATGTGGCACTTGCAACATGATCTTGACAAACTGGCAATCTGGGCAACTAAGTGGCAAATGAGATTCAATGTTGATAAATGTAAAGTCATGCACCTGGGATGTAACAATATCCACTTATACCCTTAATGCACTAGGCAAATCCATTATGGAAAAGGACCTTGGAATCCTTGTAGATAATAAACTTGGCTGTAGCAAGCAATGCCAGTCAGCAGCATCAAGGGCAAATAAGGTCTTGAGCTGTATTAAAAGGGGCAGAGATTCACAGCAGGAGGTCATTCTTCCACTGTATAGAGCACTTGTAAGGCCCCATCTAGAATATAAATACTTTAGTTTGTGCGACTGCCACAAAAAAAGTCTATAATACCAACTCACAACAATGAATATCGAATTCAAAAATTATAATGAAAAATAATAAGTATGAAAACACTCACAGTTCACCTCAGTCCCAAGGTGCAAGGAACCAAAAACACTGCATCACGAAGATGTGAGGGTTTCCAAAAGCAAAGAGTCAAATATAAAAAATTTTTTTTTTTTATTAGGACATGAAGACCTAACGCGTTTCGTGCCTGTGTGGGCACTTACTCATAGGCTCATGAGTAAGTGCCCACACAGGCACGAAACGCGTTAGGTCTTCATGTCCTAATAAAAATTTTTTAATTTTTATATTTGACTCTTTACTTTTGGAAACCCTCACATCTTCGTGATGCAGTGTTTTTGGTCCCATCTAGAATATGCCTTACAGTTTTGGTCTCCATTACTCAAACAGGACATTATTGTATTAGAGAGGGTACAGAGAAGGGCAACTAAGCTGGTAAACGGAAAATCTTAGCTATGAGGAGAAGACTGGCCAAATTTGTGAAGAGGCGCTTAAGGGGAGATATGATAACTATGTATAAATATATAAGAGGATCATATAATAATCTCTCTAATGCTTTATTTACCAGTAGGTCTTTCCAGCTGACACGAGGTCACCCATTCCGATTAGAAGAAAAGAGGTTCCACCTAAATATTCTGAAGGGGTTTGTTACAGTGAGAGCTGTGAAGATGTGGAATTCTCTCCATGAACCAGTTGTACAGGCTGATACATTAGATAGCTTTAAGAAGGGGTTTGATGGCTTTTTAGCAAGTGAGGGAATACAGGGATATGGGAGATAGCTCATAGTACAAGTTGATCCAGGGACTGGTCCCATTGCCCATTTTGGAGTCAGGAAGGAATTTATTCCTCCTCTGGGGCAAATTGGAGAGGCTTCAGATGGGGGTTTTTGCCTTCCTCTGGATCAACTGGCAGGCAGATTAATAAAATTAAAAAGGATGAACTTGATGGATGTGTGTCTTTTTTCAACCTAACTACTATGTTACTATGTTACTAAATATTAATATTCTTTAGATGCTGTAGAATGTCATCCATGTTCCTGGGACACATGGCCTAATCTACAACAGGACAGATGTTTACCAAGAACTACAGAATTCCTTTCCTATGAAGAACCTTTGGGTTACAGTTTGGCAGCCACTGCCCTTTTCTCTTCTCTCGTCCCACTTGTAATATTAGGTGTTTTTATCAATTATAAAAAAACACCAATTGTTCAAGCAAACAACTGTCCAGTTAGTTGTTTTCTCCTATTTTCCCTGTTCCTCTGTTTCCTTTGCTCTTTAGGGTTCATTGGTTACCCACAACCTACACAGTGTCTTCTGCGCCAGGTGGCATTTGGGATGGTTTTTGCTCTTTGTATCTCCTGTGTTCTGGCCAAAACTATTACTGTTGTCATTGCCTTTAATGCAACCAAACCAGGAAGCAGGTTAAAAATGTGGATAGGGTTAAAAGTATCGTACAGCATCATTTTGTTGTGTGTCTTTATCCAGTTGTTTCTGTGTATGATGTGGCTGATATTCTCTCCTCCCTTCCATGAACTTGACACTGAAAACCAACTTGGAATCATCACTGTTGTTTGCAATGAAGGGTCCCCTACTGCTTTCTGGTGCATGCTGGGATATCTAGGCCTTTTGGCTTCTATAAGTTTCATTGTTGCCTTCCTGGCCAGACGTCTCCCTGACAGATTCAATGAAGCCAAATTTATCACATTCAGTATGTTGGCTTTCCTCAGTGTCTGGGTGTCCTTTATCCCAGCCTATCTCAGTGCACGGGGCATGTATACTGTGGCAATGGAGGTCTTTGCAATTCTGTCTTCCAGTTGGGCTGTGGTGATCTGTATCTTTATGCCAAAATGTTTCATTATATTGTTCAGATCCAGTCTGAATTCTAAAGAACCTCTTACGGTTAAAAGCAAAGGTCAAAAATAAAAAGTTCAAATATTTCACAATGAGAAAAACAGATGACAGATTTAGTAATTTACTTTTCAGTTGTTTTACCCTTTCATAGTAATGTACAAAGATCTGTCATTTTATGTGATACTGGAGCTCTTCAGTGACTTCAAAAATCCTTAATTTACAGTTAGGGAATTATTATAAATTATAATGCATGAGTGATACGCGGCAGGCATCCCCGTCGGTGGAGCGGCGGCCGACCCCGCCAAGCAGGTAATTTTATTATATTACCCCCCCTTCCAGGGGGGGCCACCGGACCCCCAGGCTTCCCGGGAAACTTTTGGTGGAATTGCTTCCTGAGTTTGTCAGCCTTGATGTCCTCTACTGAGACCCAAGAGTTCTCCTCAGGACCATAGCCCTTCCACTTAATAAGGTATTGTAGCTTACCTCGTATGAGGCGGGAATCGAGGAACTCTTGGATCTCAAACTCAGGCTGACCTTCAACCAACACTGGGGGAGGAACAGACAAAGAACGAATATCAGAGGCAGGTTTCAGGAGGGATACATGAAATGAATTGGAAATCTCAAAATTAACAGGTAATTGAAGGCGAACTGAAGACGGGTTAATGATTTCGGAAATGGGATATGGACCAATAAACCTGGGTCCTAGTTTGAGAGAGGGCACCTTTAACTTGATATTTTTGGTAGACAACCAGACCTGATCCCCCACTTTATACTGGGGTGCCTCTCTACGTGATCTGTCAGCAGCTTTTTTTGAGCAGCAGTAGCTGCTGACAGAGATTCATGCACTTGAGACCAAACCTTAAAGAATTGTTCGACAGAAGAATTGGCAGAAGGTACAGGGGAACCAGACCCAGAAAAAGAAAAAGCTTTGGGATGCAACCCATTTGCAGTAAAGAAAAGGGACTCCCCAGAGGAAGAATGGGTAGCATTATTGTATGCAAATTCTGCCCAGGGTAACAGTTCCGCCCACGTGGACTGGTTGTCAGACACATACCACCTGAGGTACTGTTCTAGGGACTGGTTTACCCTCTCAGTTTGACCATTTGTTTGGGGGTGATAAGCAGAGGAAAAGGATAACTCAATCCCAACCAAAGAACAGAAGGCACGCCAAAACTTCGAAACAAATTGAACCCCCCTGTCAGAAACTATATTTTCAGGAAAACCATGAAACTTAAAAATGTGGGTAACAAATAGGTCAGCCAAAGTCTTAGCAGAAGGGAGGTGTGGAAGGGGAACAAAATGGCTCATCTTGCTAAACCTATCCACCACCACCCAGATCACCGTTTTCCCCTGAGAAGGGGGTAAATCAACAATGAAGTCCATTGATAAATGGGACCAAGGTTTTACTGGAATGGGTAAGGGGATTAACAGACCCTGGGAAGAATTTCGAGAAGACTTTGATCTTTGACAGACTGGGCAGGAATTAACAAAGGTTTAGCATCCAGTTTTTAATGATGGCCACCAAACATGACGGGATAACAGGGACACCGTCTTAGAAATGCCTGGATGCCCTGCCATTTTAGAATCATGCACCTCCCTCAATACTTGCTCCCTTAACTCCTGTGGTACAAACCATCTCCCCGAAGGGGTATCTGCAGGAGCAGATGTCTGAAGAGGGAGCAACAAAGAAGAAAGGTCAGATTCAAGGGTTGCTATGATCATTTCTATGGGAATAATGGGAGTACACTCACTAGGTTCAGAAGAGATGGATTCAAAACTCCTAGAGAGTGCATCCGCCTTGGTGTTTTTAGTCCCAGGCCTGAAAGTCAAAGAAAAATTAAACCTTGTGAAAAAAAGAGCCCATCTAGCCTGCCTTGGATTAAGGCGTTTAGCAGACTCTATATATAATAGATTTTTGTGGTCAGTATAGACCGTCACCAGATGTTTTGCACCCTCCAGGAGATGCCGCCATTCCTCAAAGGCCCATTTGACTGCCAACAACTCCCTGTTACCTATATCATATTTCACCTCTGCGGGTAAAAACTTCCTGGAGAAGAAAGCACAGGGATGTAACTTGTTGGTAGTCGGGTGCCTTTGAGAAAGGACTGACCCCAGCTCCCACCTCAGAGGCGTCAACCTCCACAATAAAAGGAAGCGCAGTGTCGGGGTGACGAAGGATTGGGGCAGAACTGAATTCCTTTTTGAGTAATTCAAATGCTTGAACGGCATCAGGGGGCCACATGCTGGGGTCAGCGCCCTTTTTAGTCAGATTAGTAATGGGGGCCACAATGAGGGAAAAAATTTTGATAAATTGACGGTAATAATTAGCAAAACCAAGAAACCTTTGGGTTGCACGTAACAAAAGGGGCTGGGTCCAATCCAGGACTGCTCTCACCTTGCCTGGATCCATTTCTAGACCCTTGCTGGAAATGTTAAACCCCAAAAACTGAACAGAAGAAACCCCAAAAGTACATTTCTCTAGTTTCGCATAAAGATTATTTCCCCTTAGCCTTCGTAAGACTTCACAAACATGATTTTGATGTTCCTTCATGTTAGAGGAAAAAATCAGAATATCATCTAGGTAGACCACTACGAAGATCCCCAGCAGGTCCCGGAAGATGTCATTAACAAACTCCTGAAACACTGCGGGGCCATTACAGAGGCCAAAAGGCATAACGAGATACTCGTAGTGGCCATCCCTGGTGTTAAATGCAGTATTCCACTCATCACCCTCCCTATTACGGATCAGGTTATAAGCCCCCCTAAGATCAAGCTTGGAAAAGATCTTAGCATCTTTGACCTGATCAAAGAGTTCAGAAATTAAAGGGAGAAGGTAGCGGTTTTTTATGGTGATCTTATTGTGCCCCCTATAATCAATACAGGGGTGAAGACCACCATCTTTTTTCCCAACAAAAAAAGAAGCCAGCCCCCACAGGGGAACTAGAAGGTCTGATGAAACCCCTTTCTAGATTTTCCTTTAGATACTCTTTCATTGCCTGGGCTTCGGGCAATGAAAGAGGATAGGTTCTACCACGAGGAGGAGTTGACCCAGGGACCAGATCTATTGGGCAGTCATACTGCCGGTGTGGAGGTAAGGTTTCTGCTGCCTTTTTAGAAAAGACAACAGCGAATTCTGCATATGCAGCAGGTAACCCTTCAAGCAATGTAGTTACTACTACAGAGAGAAAACATACTCCACCACACATAGTACCCTATGAACCACCTCCCTTGAGACCCAGTCAATCAGAAGGTTATGCCTCTGGAGCCACGGTAACCCCAAAATAAGAGGAGAGGAAGCACCCTCTATGAGGTAAAAAGCTATCTCCTCACAATGCAAATTATTTATACACATGGAAAGAAATTACACCTGATCCTAAGGGTCTTCTGTCCACTGCCATTATTCTCATGGGGGCATTTAGAGGAACTACAGGGATACAGAATTTAGCTGCAAAAGCAGTATCCAGAAAATTACCCTCCGCCCCTGAGTCCACAAATGCCGACACCTTGACAGAACCTGTAGGCCAGGTTAGCTTAACCGGTAACAAAACCTTAGAGGAAGATTGGGCAGAGGAAACTCCTGTGCCCAAATGGAGCTCCCCTTCTCCATTTAGGTTAGGGAGCCTCCCTTTCCTCCTTGGACATAGGTTCAAGAAATTACCCTTTTCCCCACAATAAATACATAAACCTTGGGAATGTCTGGGTGCAGTATCACAAGTACATTGACATCCATCCATCCACTCCCAGTCTTAAAAGGTGGAAAAAATGTTTTACATAACAAGCTAGG
Organism: Xenopus petersii; assembly: GCA_038501925.1. NCBI lineage: Eukaryota > Metazoa > Chordata > Amphibia > Anura > Pipidae > Xenopus > Xenopus petersii. Next base: position 153,169,099 of record CM076676.1, read on the forward strand.
GACTAACGTTTTGGCCTACCCTAAGGCCTTTTTAAAAGCCCCTATTAGTCTGCACATATGCTTTAAATATAAATTCTGGTGGGAAACAAACAGCTGTGATGTATAGTCATTGTCAGGAATAAGTGACTATTAGTTAAATATATCCCAGTCTCCAACAACCCCTGTACAGTTCACATTTATAGTAACATAGTAAGTTAGGTTTAAAAAAGACACACGTCAATCAAGTTCAACTTTTTTTAACCTGCCTAACTGCCAGTTGATCCAGAGGAAGGAACCCACCTGAGACCTCTCCAATTTGCCTCAGAGGGGAAAAAATTCCTTCCTGACTCCAAAATGGCAATGGGACCAGTCCCTAGATCAACTTGTACTATGAGCTATTTCCCATATCCCTGTATTCCCTCACTTGCTAAACACCATCCAACCCCTTCTTATACCTATCTAATGTATCAGCCTGTACCCCTGATTCAGGGAGACAATTCCACATCTTCACAGCTCTCACTGTAACAAACCCCTTCCAAATATTTAGCTTGAACCTCTTTTCTTCTAATCGGAATGTGTGACCTTGTGTCAGCTGGAAAGACCTACTGGTAAATAAATCATTAGAGAGATTATTATATGATCCCCTTATATATTTATACATAGTTATCATATCACCCCTTAGGGGGGAGCAGGGGGTGCAAGCGGGCCAGGGCTCGCACCCCTTCAGGGCCCTCCGGCAGTCCACGCGCCGATTTGCAGCGCATATTCCCGGCCAGTTCCGGGTGTACGGAGGGGGCGGGGGGCCGGCTGCGCGTCCTGCGCCAGGGCCCGCCCCCTCTAGTTCCGTTTCTGCCTCTTCTCCAGCGTGAACATCCCCAATTTGGCCAGTCTTTCCTCATAGCTAAGATTTTCCCTTTACCAGCTTAGTTGCCCTTCTCTGTACCCTCTCTAATACAATAATGTCCTGTTTGAGTGTTGGAGACCAAAACTGTACGGCATATTCTAGATGGGCCTTACCAGTGCTCTATACAGTGGAAGAATAACCCCCTCCTCCTGTGAATCTCTGCCCCATTTAATACAACTCAAGACCTTATTTGCCCTTGATGCTGCTGACTGGCATTGCTTGCTACAGACAAGTTTATAATCTACAAGGACTCCAAGCTCCGTCTCCATAATGGATTTGCCTAGTGCAGTCCCATTAAGGGTATAAGTGGATATTGTTACATCCCAGGTGCAGGACTTTACATTTATCAACATTGAATCTCATTTGCCACTTAGCTCCCCAGATTGCCAGTTAGTCAAGATCCTGTTGCAAGTGTCACATCCTGGATGGAATTAATTGGGCTGGATAATTTTGTGTCATCTGCAAACACTGATACATTACTTACAATACCCTCCCCTAAGTCATTAATGAACAAGTTAAATAAAAGTGGACCCAATACTGAGCCCTGGGGGACCCCACTAAGAACCTTACTCCAAGTAGAGAATGTCCCATTAACAACCACCCTCTGTACCCGATCCTGTAGCCAGTTTCCTATCCATGTGCAAACGACTTCATTAAGCCCAACAGACCTTAGTTTAGAAAGCAGTCGTTTGTGGGGCACAGTATCAAACGCTTTGGCAAAATCCAAATAGATCACATCTACTGCCCCCCCACTGTCCAGAATCTTACTTACCTCATCATAAAAAGCAATTAGTCTGACATGACCTGTCCTTCATAAAGCCATGCTTTTTCTTTTTTTACAAAGCAATACACCCTATGATTATACTGTACACATAATGGCAACAAGAATAAAATCTAACATAGTTAAAAACAAGACATATTGTAACAACCACTTATATAATTGATAGCAGAAACTTCTTGTCTATGTTACAAATGCATCGATCTTTGGACTAAGATTCTAGGGTCCAATTTGGGGAATTGTAACATTTTATCATTGAGTATCATATCTATGGTACTTTCTTTTCCACCACTATATATCCCAAATTTTATAACTCCTATATCATTAATCTCTATATCTTTATACTGCCGTTCATCTCTTGTTTATTTAATGCCCCCCAGGCATCCTTCTAGCTTTAGTATTAGTATACTGACCATCTTTTAGTACCCAAAGGGAAACTCTTCTTACGCTCCCGTATACAATAATTCATACAACTATATAAATGGTCAAAATAAATATCCTACATGTAGGGGCAGATTTAGATAGGGTCGAATATCGAGGGTTAATTAACCCTCGATATTCGACTGCTGAATGTAAATCCTTCAACAATATCGAAGTCGAAGAATTTACCGCAAATAGTTTGATCGAACGAGCGATTGAATCCTCTGAATCGTTCGATTCGCAGGATTTTAATCCATCGATCGAATGATTTTTCTTCAACCAAAAAACCATTAGAAAGCTTATGGGGACCTTCCCCATAGGCTAACATTGCACCACGGTAGGTTTTAGGTGGTGAAGTAGGGGATCAAAGTTTTTTTTAAAGAGACAGTACTTCGAATGGTCGAATATTCGAACGATTTTTATTTCGAAACGTTCAATTCAAAGTCATAGTCGAAGGTCGAAGTAGCCAATTCGATGGTCGTAGTAGCTAAAAAAATCATTCGAAATTCGAAGTTTTTTTTATCCTATTCCTTCACTCGAGCTAAGTAAATGGGCCCCGTAATATTAGTGATCTATAACATCAACTCATTACTTAATCTAATGATATACTAATGTGTTCGCTAGTTCTTATATGGGCAATCTGATTTAACTCCATGTACTCAATATGGATAGAACTTACCAGTTCATAATGTATAAAGTGTCAGAATCCCTATACACTTATATAAATGTGTGGTAGTGATAATCGACTTATTCCTAGCGATGACTATACATCATTGCCACGTTTTTTTTCTTACCGCTAGTACGTACATTTAAAGCATGTGTTTAGACTAATAGGCATTTCGAAAAAGGCCTTAGGGTAGGCCAAAACGTTAATCCCTTGCTTGTCATGTAATAATTATTTTTCAACGTTTAAGACCTGTGAGTGTGGATCTTCTTGGATGAATATATATATATATATATATATATATATATATATATATATATATATATATATATATATATATATATATATACTGTATGTATATATACACACTACATGACTAAATACAGTCAAACTATGTCTTTCCTAGGCATATATCCTGAATTGCAGAGTGCAGCCTCTATAGGGTATGATAAGTGGCCAGCTAGAACGATTTCTGTGTAATAATAAAACAGCACCTTGAACTAGATCCCAACTAAAATATAATTAATTCTTATTGGAGGAAAAACCAGCCTATTGGGTTTATTTAGAGAGGTATTTACTAAAACTTGGTTTTATCTCATTTTTTTTTAAATAAAACAAAGCCAACCTAACTCCCATCCATGATTGTACTTAAATTTTCAATTCAGAGTGCAAAAACGTTGCAATAAAGTGTCAATTCGTATTGTGAGATCAATTTTATCGAAAGCTCATATTTATTGGATTCTTAAATTAAAACCAGAGCAGATAACAACGTCAAGAAACATCTTCAGGGACATCTGCCATTGACTTCTACATGACCTCAAAAGGTTTGAGATGGTGTATTTTTGGATTCGGATTTTTAGCATCTTTGGGGTGTAATAAATCTCTAAAAATTCAAGTTTTTTTTTCCTATAAATATTTGAGTTTTCCCTTTAAAAATTCAACTAGAAAAATGTTAGATTGAATAAATGGGTCCCTTAATGTTTAATTGATTTTTAGACTTAAATTATTATACAATCCAAATTCTGGAAAACCCTAGGTCCCAAGCATTTTTAGAACAGGTCCTATACTTGTATAACTATCTATGTAACAAGGACCAAAATAAAGACAAAAAGTAAGATTTGTTGAATAAGGAGGTATAATGTCCTTCAAACAAACACCTAGAAGAGTTATTGTCAAAACTTATGTATTAGGGTGAGCAAACTTTTCCATCATCAAACACAATCGGATTGTCGTAAAAATGATGAGTAGAATTTATGTTTTCATTATAAGTGCTCACTTCTGTTGTCTTCTCTCTTTTTTAATTCAGTATTTCCTAGATGGAGCAGTGTTCCCATATGAGATCAGTAGAGATCAGACAGATATTTAACCTTTAATTTTCCCAGAGCAGCTTAGATAATGTATCATGCTTAATTTGTGAAATCCCAAAGGTTGCCTATAAAATGTATAAAACCAGGCCAACAAGGCCAGTTCTGTTGACGAGATACTGACGCACTCAGAGAGCCACTACCCTGAACCTCAGAGATGATTCACCGTAAGGGGCAGATGTGCCATAAACTTAACAAGCATGTCCTCTCCACCACACTGGTTTTGTGCACAATAACAATAAATGGGTGCACCGCTTCCAACCCCAAAGGCTGTTACCTGCCGAGTGAGAGCATCAACAGCTACCTGAGCCAACCCGGAAACATTATTATAGGGGGCATTTTCCGAATCTATATGTATGCAGCATACAGTGACTTCCACTTCACCACCAAACCCCTGGATCTAAAATGTTCAGAGTAAGTATCATTATTATTTAGGTTTTGATTACTTAACATGGATAAAGCATCCCATTTTCATAACTGGCGTCTTGATTATATATGCTCCTCACTAATTAAAGAAGACATACATAGTCAGTAGGCTATGAACTGAACAGATATCCTTACTATATAGCTAGAATGTATATGGAAAAACATATAATAGAAAAAAAACTCATTTTATAAAGACTATATGGAGACATTCAGTAACTGTGCATTCTAGCCAATATCCAAGAACGAGCTAGAATGACTCCTTTCTCTACATTGTCTTCCTTAAGATCTGATATATACACGATTTCCATTTAGAAAAGTTTAATTTCATTGCACAAAATCCATATCACTGGGGCTTAGCAGAGCCAAGCAATAGAGAAGCCAAATTAAATATGATCCATGACATCTGTGCATACACAGCAAGCAAAAAAAAAATAGGAGCTGTAAACATTAGTGCTTTAGTGGTAACTTTTTTTGGAGGGGATAACCCTTTATTATTGAAAGAGACAATTGTCTGATGGATCAGGTTTGTGGAATGGCTTGTACATATGGGCTACAGATATGTATAATACATGCTCTCTTATTTTAATAAAACAAATTGTCCAGAATGCTAAGAACCTGAGGGTTTTTCATGTCTACTAAAAAATAATTTAAACATTAAATAAACCCTATAGGCTGGTTGTGCCGAAATAAACTACCAAACATTGGTCTTTGGAAGTGCCTGCCCCATTTTCCATACTATTGATTATATCTTAATTAGAGCCAAGTGCAAGGTACTGTTTTATTATTAAAGAGAAGAATTCAATCATTTTTGAAATGTGATTTCTTTGATGAAGTCCATGGAACATGACCTTCCCATAATTTGGAGCTTTCTAGATAATGGGTTTCTGGATAACAGGTCCCACACCTGAACTATAAAAATGGAGACGGTTGCCTTTAGTAGCACAAGTCCACACATTTTAGTTAATGGTTGCCCCTGTAAATTAGCTGGTTCTGTAAGTATCACTCCTAATACTTTGCACATGGGACATTGCGTGACATGGACGGGTCACTGATAATTGCACTGATCTCCTCATTTAGATAAAAGACATTATGGTCTGTTTTTACACCCACCCGGCATGAACTGTTAACTTAAGCACACTCTTAATCATAGCCTGTATAAGCACACTGATTTGTATGGTAGGAGAAACTGAAGGATGCTTCAAAATTGTTTGCCTTCCTCTGGATCAAATAGCATTAGGCAGGTTTTATATCAACTTAAAAGGTTGAACTAAATGGATCTGTCTTCTTTCAACAGTACTTATTATTTTACTAAGTAACTCAAAAAACCCATACCAGCAGTATGCATTAGTCTGAGGGGCCGATTCACCAATGGTCGAATATCGAGGGTTAATTAACCCTCGATATTCGACTAGGAATTGAAATCCTTCGAATTCGAATATCGAATTCGAAGGATTTAGTGCAGGAAATGCGATCGATCGAAGGATTATTCATTCGATCAAACGATTAAATCCTTCGAATCGAACGATTCAAAGGATTTTAATTCAACGATCGAATGAATATCCTTCGATGAAAAAAACTTAGGCAAGCCTATGGGGACCTTGCCCATAGGCTAACATTGAGTTCGGTAGCTTTTAGCTGCCGAACTAGGGGGTCGAATTTTTTTTTTAAAGAGACAGTACTTCGACTATCGAATGGTCGAATAGTCGAACGATTTTTAGTTCGAATCCTTCGATAATCGTAGTCGAAGGTCGAAGTAGCCCATTCGATGGTCGAAGTAGCCCAAAAAACACTTCGAAATTCAAAGTTTTTTAAATTCGAATCCTTCACTCGAATTCACTCGAATTTAATGAATCGGCCCCTTAGTCTGACATTAGGTACTGTAAGGAAATTATTAGTACGAGGGTCTCCATACGGGTCAAAAAAACTTTACTACTGAACTGCTGCAGTCTATATAGGCCTGTCAAAAGGGCCAAATGCTGGAATATAGCCCCCAACTCTAAAGGGCACTCAATTCAAAAATTCAAAGATATATTTCCAGTCACTTCTCAAAGTTAAAAAATCACTTTTTATTCATCATAAATATTAAAAAAGTAGGCATACAGACCAACCGATACTCCGCCCTACGCGTTTCGCACCCACAGGCGCTTAATCATAGGCATTACTGTTGTTACATTTGGTCACAAAATTTATACCCAAGGAAATCCCTCCCCAAACGTTAAAACCAATCACGTTAAAACCAATCACACTTCGAAATTCGAAGTTTTTTAAATTCGAATCCTTCACTCGAATTCACTCGAATTTAATGAATCGGCCCCTTAGTCTGACATTAGGTACTGTAAGGAAATTATTAGTACGAGGGTCTCCATACGGGTCCCCTATATGACCTTTCTAAACAAGCAACATTACTATCCTGCACTCATCTTCCTACCAGTGCCCACACTATCACTTTTTAGTAGTGCAGTGATAATCATGATGATGATACCTGTGTCTTTAGAGCGTTGAGACTCATTCATTAGCCTTTTCCTCCAAATTCACCAACAATCATTGTTCAGCTTTCTCAAGAGCTTCAGTCATTTCACAAAAACCGTATGTCCCATCTGCTGTACAGTTGTAAATTAGAAGCTATTTATTTATTAATTATTTTTGTTTTCTAGAGTGTCTATTCAGCATTACCAGACCATGCTTGCCCTCAAATTTGCAGTGGAGGAGATTAATGAAGATTTTGAACTTCTTCCCAATGTTACACTGGGCTTCCAAATGTTTGAGACCTGCATTACTATACGGCGAGCAGCACAGGGGGCTCTGTCCTTGTTGTCTGGAGGTAACGGTATCACTCCAAATTATCATTGCTATAATGGAGCCCCACTTGCTGGTGTCATTGGTGACTCTGCATCTCCAAGATCCATAATTATGGCCCAAATCTTGGGTCTCTATCGATATCCACAGGTGAGAAAGTTATAATCAGAACTGGCTACTGCACCAAACATTTCCTTAAAGGGATACTGTCATGGAAAAACATGTTTTTTTAACACATCAGTTAATAGAGCTGCTCCAGCAGAATTCTGCACTGAAATCCATTTCTCAAAAGAGCAAACAGATTTTTTTTATATTTAATTTTGAAATCTGACATGGGGCTAGACATTTTGTCAGTTTCCCTGCTGCCCCAATCATGTGACTTCTGCCTGCACTTTAGGATGGAATAACTTTCTGTCAGGCTGTTATTTCTCCTTCTTAATGTAACTGAATCAGTCACAGTGGAACTTGACTTTTACTATTTAGTGTTGTTCTTAAATCTTCCAGTGAGCGGTTATCTTGTGTTAGGGAGCTGTTATCTCGTTATCTTCCCATTGTTCTGTTGTTAGGTTGCTGAGGGGGAGGGGTTGATATCACTCCAACTTGCATTACAGCAGTAAAGAGTGACTGAAGTTTATCAGAGCACAAATCACATGACTGGAGGCAACTGGGAAACTGACAATATGTCTAGCCCCATGTCAGATTTCAAAATTGAATATAACAAAATCTGTTTGCTCTTTTGAAAAATGGATTTCAGTGAAGAATTCTAGTGGAACAGCACTATTAACTGATTCATTTTGAAAAAAAACATGTTTTCACATGACAGTATCCCTTTAACATTTCATTTAAACAAATGAACGGTATGGGGAATAGGAAACTTAAACAAATGCTATGTGTACAGAACTTCTCAAACCTAAAATATTCTAATATATTTGTGTTATATTCCTAAAACATTTTGGCATTGGACAAAGGCAGTGCTTAAGTGTGATCTTGACATAGAAGGGCCAATTCACAAAAGGTCATTATTCCTTAATGCACAATTTTGTGCGTTATTTAAGATGCATTATTGAAAGAATGATTCAGCAAAGTATATTCGCATACGCTAATAGACATATCACAAACGTTAATTCTACATTTCTGCACAGCTTATTCTAATCGCTTATTCTGTGTCATAGAATTATATTAAATTTCCCAGGGAAAGGAATGAATAGAATACTGTAAAAAGAGACTTTTACTCTTCCAGTGGCATCCCGAATGTCTTAGCTGCTATATATTGCACTAATAACTGGTGACAATATCAAATGCCTTAAAATAACGCACAAAATAATGCATGTTATTAAATACTGCACATAATTTAGCTAAATTGAATGTAAAAGTATCGCTTCTTAAGTTAGACAAGTGAAATTTTAGTGAATCGATCGTTAATTCTAAAAATATAAGAAGTGATATAATTTTTAAGGCCTGCTATAAATAACACTCACTTTTTCGACCTTTAGTGAATCCCCTAAAACTTTTATTAATTTCCAAATTTTTAAAAACTTTTTCAGATCAGCTATTTTTCAACCAGCCCTATTCTCAGCAAAAGGGACTTGTTTCCTTCCTTTTTCCGAACCATACCTAGTGATGAATTCCAAATGAGAGGTCTAGCGCAGATGGTTGCTTATTTTGGTTGGTCTTGGGTTGGTATTTTAGCCAATGATGATGACTATGGTCAGTTTGGACTTCAGGTTGTAAAGCAAGAATTAACGTATGTGGGAGTTTGTGTGGCCTTCAGTGAGACTATATTGACTGGGCAAAGCAATATGAATGCTCCTCGCATTGTGCAAGTCATCAGAGAGTCATCTGCAAAGGTGGTGATTGTGATAGCAACTGATCATAAATTTATAACAGTCGTAGAAAGGATGTCCAAACAGAATGTTACTGGGACCATATGGGTAGCCAGTGAAGGCTGGGCAACTTCAACTCTACTGTTGGAGAAACAATTTAAATCAGTTCTGAAGGGCACTGTTGGTTTTGCTATCCATAGTGGGCATTTGCCAAAGTTTTCTGAGTATCTCAGCAGCCTCCACCCATCTACTTATCCGCATGACTCTTACATTATGGAATTTTGGGAAAAAGTTTTCTCTTGTAAGTGGCTGAGTCAAGAAAATATATCTACAAGGATGGGCAATGCCACGTTTGAGGTATGTACAGGAAATGAAAAGCTGGACAACCTATTGACTCAGCAAGATCCCAGGTTATCTCTTAACATATATACTGCGGCTTATGCATTAGCATGGTCCCTACACAACTTGCTTTATTGTACCCCAGGAACTGGACCATTCTATCATGGTACTTGTGCCAATATTTCTTCATTACACCCATGGCAAGTAAGTGACTTATATTGTATTCTTCACTTTTCCCACCAAAATTGTCTTAAATATGATCACTTTTACGTATCATGTTGTGAATGCATCTAGCTCTATAACCTATATAATTCCCATCAATGAATCACTCATCTGCCGTTATAGAAATTCCTGTAAATTGACTGAAATTACAATAAAGAACCCATTCCACGTGTTCCTCCACTCTCAGTGGATGTCCTCTTCTCATCTGCACTGTACTACAAAATGTATAGTTGGTGATGTACTCCATTTAAAGTTTTACATTTAGTGCTCAATGCAGGGGTCCCCTGGTAGATCCCCAAGGAGAAATTCATTCAAAATTGCTTTGATACAAAACACGTTGGATCAAAACACATTCGGTCTATTAAAGGAAATAAATAAGTAATTTTGAGTGCTCTACAGTTTACTAGGGCTGAAGAGTTCACTACAATGTCACATACTATGCACTAAAATGATTATGTCCCCCCTAGGTTGTCTACTCTTTGAAAGAATGCATGAGGTTGGTTATCCTTTTGATACTGTTAAATAGTCTAGATTTCCCAATTTTTCCTACTGATAAGAGGTCTATACTGGCACTCTATAACATTGTGATCAGAAAATAAACTGTCCCACCTCTTATGAGGTTTTTGTCCTCTAATGTCCCCTTTCACCTAAACATGTTACATGTTTTCAGTATAGATATGCATTCAGATTATAACTCCTGTTTAAAATATGACCTACCTAGTAAATTTTTTATTTTCTGTCCTATGTTTGTGCATTGAGATTTTATAGCAGCTGCCTATGTTTATGCTGATATTTTATCATAATAAACACTTCAACTTTTTAGGTTCTACACTATGTTAAAAACACAAACTTCAAGACCAAAGATGGCACTCACATTATCTTTGATGCAAATGGAAACCCTCCAGCCATTTATGACATTGTAAACTGGCATCTGAATGGCAAGGGCAGCCTGGAGCAGTTTACAGTTGGCAGTTATACTCTGGATCACCCTGATAGCAAAACCTTACAGATAGTCAGTAATGGAATTATTTGGGCCAGAGATAATACAGAGGCAAGTGATTGTAAGATGGGCATTAAGTGATGCACTCTTGCACCCCTTATTGCAATAGCACTTGTGTTTTGATGTAATGTGACCCCTTTACTAGAGAAAGAAATTATTCTTATACTGAAGACTCTTTTATTAATGTACTCTGGGGCTGACAAAAAGTTGTTATTTCTTAATGCATAGTTATGTGCAAAAAAAAAAACCCATGTTCATTTAAGGAATGGTTCATGAAACTATTTTTGCATGCACTAAAAGACAAATCAAATGCATCAATTCAACATTAATTCTACATTAATTCTAATCAAATTGCGATACTAGAATAGAATTACTCCTAACGCGTAATTCTCAAACATCTTTCAAATGATAACAGCATAAAATAGTGTGATAATTAATTTATTTTTATTAATTTAACACCTCCCAGGAGTAGATTAACTAAATGACAGCAGTTCTGTTTGTCTAGGGTGATAAGATGGAGTTTGCAGTCAGATTTTTGGAGATTTCCGGGAAAGATCAACTATAGATGGATTATTGGAGGAAGGAGTATTGAGGGGCTACCGATTAAGTAGGGCAGAAATTAAAGACCTTTATGAGGAGCTGGAGCCTTACCTACAGCCACTAACATACAGAAGCCATGCTGTCCCTGGCATGGTGAAACTTCTGTGCTCCTCTCATTTTTTTGCAAATAGTAGTTTCCAGAAAGTTGAAGGGAAAGATGGGGGAGTGTCAAATCCACATTCCCATTGTGCCTTTGGCAGGTCCTCAATGCACTACCTTCTGCATTGGGGAATTATATCAAGTTTCCCAGGAATAGGAATTCTGTAAAAAGAGACTTGTACTCTGTCAATGGCATCCTGAATGTCTTAGGTGCTATTGATTGCACTAATAATGACAATATCGCATGGTTTTAAATAAAGTCCAAAATATTGCATGCTATAAAATACTGCACACAGCTGAGCAAAAATTAATGAAAAAAATTGCTTCTTAAGTCAGACAAATGAAATTTTAGTGAATCGATTGTTAATTCTAAAGAAGCGATGCCCTTTTTAACACATGCCAAATATAACACTCATTTTTACAACCTTTTGTCAATCAGCTCCTCTATGTTCAGAAAGTCTATTTGTAATATATAATTTACATTACAATATTCCTCTAGAGCAATGGTTTCCAATCTATGAGGTTGATTCTCTCAGCAGGGAACTAAAAAGCCTTTTTTCAAAATGCATCAGTTAATACTACTGTGCCTGCAGAATTCTGCACTGAAATATATTATTAAATTTTGAATTGAAAAATTTAATTTTGAAATTTGGCATGGGACTAGACATGATGTCCATTTCCCAGGTGCCCCCATACATGTGACTTGTGCTTTGATAAACTTTAGTCACTCTTTACTGCTACACTGCAAGTTGGAGTGATGCCACGCCCTCCCACTTCCCTCCCAGCAGCCCATCAACAGAACAATGGACCAGGGCCGGAACTAGGGGTAGGCAGATAGGCACATGCCTAGGGCGCAAAGCTGAGGGGGCGCCAGGCACGTACCTGCTCTGTCGCCTACCCCGTGTCTGGCCCTGTGTCTCCCTGACAGGCGCCGGTAATTTCTGTTTCAAATGCGCTTGCGCGCATGCGCGCATGCGCGTAGTTTGGCGCATGTGTGCCAACGGGTAGTTTTGCGGATGCGCGCCGGCGCGTAGTTTCGCGCATGCGTGCCGGAGCATAGTTTCGAACATGCTAAGCCGGCGCCGTGCCGGGTTGCCTAGGGCGCCTGGCCGGGTTGGCCCGGCTCTGCAATGGACAGCTAGCCAGATAACAGCAACCTGACACCACAGGGCAGATTTATTAAGGCAAAGTGGCCTTCGCTAGTGAAAATTTGCCAAAAAGACAATCCTCAGGGATATCACCAATTTACTAACAGGCGTAGGGGACCATTATCTAGTGAAAGAGCTCATCGCTAACAAAGTTTTGCGCAAGTTCGCCAGGCAAATTTTCACTCAGGCAAAAGATCGTTACTCCGCAAATTCATCAAAGTGCAAATTTTCCATTACGTTACCCTTTTCGCCAGAGTCTGCTTCACTAGGTTATTTCTGGCGAACTGATAAGATGAAGCTGCATCCTCAACAATCTTATGTCAGTGATATCATATCCTGTATGTCACAAAAAAAGTCAAAACACTGAAGTTTTTTCATATTTTAAAGTGTGCTTATGTTTAAAAATTGTATATTTAAACATATATTTTGTTTACAATTTTTTTAACCATTTGAAGCTCATGCCACATTTGTTTTAGGATGGGCTCATGTCTTTGCATTTTGATGAATAAGCGTATGTGCTGCAAATGAACATTTGACGAAGTGTGGTGTAGCCTTCCCAGGTGAAAATTCCCCCTTTAGTAAATTTTCTGTCCCTGCTGAAGGATTTGTTTGCTTTGCCTGCTTTTAACACTAGGTGGGACTGAGTACAACTTGGGTTGTATTGAAGTACAATGAGAAGGGGAGAAACAACTGAGATGGCTGCCTCTACACCAATATTACAGCTATTGTTGGTTCAAGAATACATTTTAAATGATAAAGTAAATTATTTGCAATGAAAACAATGTGATTTAGAAATAAAAAGTAAACCATAAATACATGACAGAATCCCTTTAACTAAAAAAAGTCTTACAAAAGACTTAGTTATATTTGAAACAATTAAAACCTGCATATGTATTGTAATTGTTGCAGCCCAGATCATACATTCAGGCACTTTGTATTTATTCATCCACTAATTATATAAAACTATAAATCTATAATGTTCCCATACTCATAGGTTCCCATTTCTATATGCAGTCCAAGTTGTCCCTCAGGATTTAGGAAGATGATAGTACCAGGAAAATCAGCTTGCTGTTATGACTGTGCCCGCTGTCCCTATGGACATATTTCAAACCAAACAGGTACTGGAAGTGCATATCTTAGTGGATATTATTATTATATCATTTATAGAAATAATGTCATGTGAATGTTTTTCTGCAGATGCTGTGGAATGTCATCCATGTTCCTGGGACACATGGCCCAATCTACAACAGGACAGATGTTTACCAAGAACTGCCGAGTTCCTTTCCTATGAAGAACCTTTGGGTTTCAGCTTAACAGCTGCATCAATGTTTTCTTCTCTGTTTCCTCTTATTATTTTGGCAGTTTTTATTTATTATCAAAAAACACCAATAGTCAGAGCCAACAACTATTCCCTTAGTTGCCTTCTCCTGCTCTCCCTGTTCCTCTGTTTCCTTTGCTCTTTAGGGTTCATTGGTTACCCACAACCTACACAGTGTCTTCTGCGCCAGGTGGCATTTGGGATGGTTTTTGCTCTCTGTATCTCCTGTGTTCTGGCCAAAACCATCACTGTTGTTATTGCCTTTAATGCAACCAAACCAGGCAGCAGGTTAAGAAAGTGGACTGGAGTAAAGGTGTCCTACTGTATCGTCATTTTCTGTGTCTTTATTCAGTTATGTGTCTGTTCGCTGTGGCTGATCATCTCTTCTCCTTTCCCTGAACTAGACACTAACACTAAGCCAGGTTTAATTATTGTTAGTTGCAATGAAGGGTCATTTACTGCTTTCTGGTGCATGCTGGGATATCTTGGCCTCTTGGCCACCATCAGTTTCATTGTTGCCTTCCTGGCCAGACGTCTCCCTGACAGTTTCAATGAAGCCAAATTTATCACATTCAGTATGTTGGCTTTCCTCAGTGTCTGGGTGTCCTTTATCCCAGCCTATCTCAGTGCACGGGGCATGTATACTGTGGCAATGGAGGTCTTCGCCATTTTATCTTCCAGTTGGGCTGTGGTGATCTGTATCTTTGTGCCAAAATGTTTCATTATATTGTTCAGACCCAACATGAACTCTAAAGAACATCTTACGGTTAAGAACAAAGTTCAAAAATAAAGTGCAGACATTGAACATCATACTGTACAAACAGGTTACATCTTACATTATGGTTTTTTCTTTTTTTTGAAAAGTACAAAGTCAACAGGACTCAATAAATATCAAAATCTATATGTGACTCATAAAACCTGTGTCACAGTGATTAATAATATCCTTATAAAATATATTATCTCTTGTATTATTGCATTTTGCTCAGAGTCCCATTAAATGAATAACTCAGCCTGCATCTTTGTGCATTTATATGGTAACAAAACCCCTCAGTGACTTCTAATATCCTTATCATTTACAGTAGGGGGTACATTATCCCTTATAATACATGAGTGATACTCAGAGTTCCCTGTATAACTCAGCCTGCAGCCTTGTGTCTTTATATGGTCACAGAACAACCCCTCAGTGACTTCTAATATCCTTATCATTTACAGTAGGGGGTACATTATGCCATATAATAAATGAACAATAAGTCTTGTGCCTTTATATGGTCAAAGAAGACTTCAATAATTTGCTCAGATATGATCTCTAGTTCATCAATAGAAAGGCAACAAGTGTTTCCTCATAAAAGTAATTACTACAATATGTATTATTAACAATGTAATGCAAGTAATGTATTAATATGGACTTATACAGCCTTTGACATCGACTCGTATGATTAAACACATGGACAACCTGAAGCTCTTTTCTCTATTCTCTGTGAATGTCCTCTCCTCTTCTGCATCCTGTATTAGGGCTGAACAGTTTATTAGACACAATTTAATATTCCCTAATGATATGATTAAGCCCCTTATTAAACTGTGTATTATTTGTGATACACAGTTTATGATATTTTATTTATGATGATCATGAGCCAATCTATCTAATGATCATGCTACCTATAATTTAATAACACTTTGACCACCAGGTATTACTGATATTTGAATCATCCCAACACAGAATATTTACTGAACTGTATATTGTCCATTGAACATTTATTAACGGACTGTATGGATTGGATTCCATCTGAAGCCTTAATTGGAACTTGACTTAATTTAGAGTCATGGCTATCAGAAGTTGATAAAATAAAGATTGAGAAAGACAAGGATTACAAATTATATGTATTCTTGCCTTTATTCACCTGTAAGGATACCTGGAGGTCTAGTGAGGCGGAGGTGATGTTCGCATCCTCTGTGAACTTGCCCCCTGGTTACTGGACCAGTTATTTGCCTGTTCTATTACTACACTTTGGTCTAACCGCATTCCTTTTGTAACACGTTCTAGTTCCCCCAGAACTGTGACAGAACTCTCGCCTTGGTTCTCTAAGACCAGGTGGAATCAGAGTGGCAGAGGGCTCCTCCGAAGTGAAAGTCGGCCGTTATAAGATTGGGTCATGACTGGAACCTTGGCATCTGTCCTGGGTTTTGTGATACTATACGTGACATCATCTTCCCAATCATTTTTGTTATTTGGGGTTCCATTTGGATTTATAGATTTTAGGACTTTGGGTCGCCAAACTTTTGGAACACACCGGAGTCACTGGGCATGCCGAGAAAGACTGTTGTTAATGATTTCGAATACATAAAATATATTAATATATCTGTGCCTTTTTTTCTGTACAGTTTCTGGAATCCCAAGATGTGACAAGAAGTACATTGGAAATAGCAGAGGAGTTAATTGGGAAGCCTGCATTTGTAGCCCCCCAACTGTGGATCCCATTTACACAATCATTTATTGATAAAGTTAGGCAGAGCTTTGCAATAGTTATATAACAAACAGAGATCTTACACTCAATTGAGAAGGGTTACAGAATAAAGCTTTATTTACATCTGCAGTAGTTCCTTGAAGTGGAAAGCCTTACAATTCCATGTATAAGTCTCTTCCTGTTTATCTCTGGCTAGCACTGCTTTTTTACTAATGTTCCATTATCAACTATCATCTCAAAATGACTCCACTAACTACCAATAGACAATATGAATGACAAACACCTTATTGAAAGGAATCTATAGTTGGAAAATATGTTTTTTTCAAAATGTATCCACTAATACTGCTCCTCAGCTGAACCCTACACTGAAATCCATTTTTTTTTAAAGAGCGAACTGATTTTTTTACATTTAATTTTGAAATCTGACATGGGGCTAGACATATTGTTAGTTTCCCAGGTGCCCTCGACCATGTGACTTGTGCTCTGATACACTTCAGTCACTCTTTACTGTTGCTCTGCAAGTTAAAGTGATATCATCCCCCTGTCTTTGCCCCAAGCAGCCCATCAGCAGAGCCATGGGAAATAACAGGATAACAGTTCCCTGACACCTACTGTATATTGCTAAAAATGCCCCCTTTGATCCCTTTGAGGGTAGGTTATGTATAGATGGAGTGCTAGTTCTCCAAATTTAATTCTGTTTTGGACTCCTAAACATTATAGGACTACAATAGTGATGTGCGGGCCGAACCCGCGAGTCGGCCTCGCAGTGCTTCCTGTGGGTGGCTTCAAATGCCGGCATCCGACTTCTGGGTTCCGGTTTTATAGTCTTGTGTCTGCTCACCCCTCCCCTTTTGTGACGTCAGCACGGGTCTATAAAAGGACCCCAAAAGCAAGTGCAGGCAGGTGCGGTTTGTAGCAGGGTGGGTTAGGGTCAGGTGCGGGTCAGGGAAACCCTGACCCGCACATTACTAGACTACAACTACAGTCGCTCAAAAATGGACGCAGTCAATGCATGCATCAATGCCATTAATTCAAGGTACGTGTGTTCAAACATCTTGGCACATTCCTATAGTTGCACATAGCACCAACGTGACCTTCCCAGCTCCTGTTCCAAATGATGCACAAGTGCCCCTATTGGCACAGACGGCCCTGGAGCTACTGCCACCAGCTTGTGGTAATTTCAGGGTGAATCAAAAAGCATTTTTCAGTGCAATTGCATCTCATTCATAAAAATGCACATGCAATTAAGCCTGTTTTGGTGCAGATATGTCAGACTCAACTCTCCTTTGCAGCTACAGTTATGCTTTAATTATGGGAAAAGGCTGCATTCTGGGTGAAAAAAACATGGCATATTGCATTCTAAGTTCAGTATCTTCAGCCATCTTAACCCATTCCAACCCAAGGAATCCAACTTAGAAAATGTAATGTGGGATCCTCAGTAGGAGATTAAACGGAAATTTGTATTTCGTTATAGAGTTACTGTTCCATATTGTGAATTCGAAGGAGTCAGTTAATGATTGTTCTAGCACAAAGTTACATACAATGTTCACTGGCACAAACTATAACATTTGCAATCGTATTCCACCAGTGGACAGAGACTGGCAAAAGCTATATTAAATTCACGCAAAGGAATCTTTTTTTGCATTGCATATATTTTTATTACATTCCTCCATTAGATGAAGGAACCTTACCCTCCTTCTGTAACCTCTTGTGTTTAGGGAGAACATTTCATGCTTCAATGATTTGTAAAACCCTCTATTGTGCTTTTATGTTCATCTCTCAGAGCTGCTTTTTTTATGAAATTTTGCCATTTGGGATTCACAAAGAATTATCTTCAATTACTTGCATTTTCTCTAAGCAATTTAGATGTATTGTCCCATAGACTATCAACAATTATTTACCAAATGTATAAAGACAGATCAGCATGCCCAACCTTGATCATATTCTCAGATAGACATTGTTTCTATATCAGAGATGATTTGCTGTAAGGAGCCAATGGGGCACAGACTCAAATGGTTAATGTTCTTTCAAACAATGGCTTTGTGCTACATATCCATAGATAAATGTTTCTGCTCCAACCCTGAATTCAGCTGCAACCTTCCCAGCGAGAGCATCGATAGCAACCTGAGCTGCCCAGGAGACATTGTTATAGGGGGTATATTTCGGATTTATAAGAATGCAGCTTATAATGATTTCCATTTCACCCACCAACCCATGGAACTAAAATGTGAAAAGTAAGTATGAATGAAGGGGGGGTCTCTATTTGCTATTTCTTTAGTATAGTCCCCATTGTCAAGCAACCATATCAATTATTTATTTGATGAAGGGGGAACTTAGATTAATGTGACATTTTTCCTTTACTGGAACATATACATTTAATTTAAGTTGGGAATATTTTATAGATTTTATACAGGGTTTTTGGGAGGGCAGTGTAAATGATCCCTATGCATACCAAGCACTTGAAGAACATATAATTTCCTCATGTCATCTTTAGTCTTTAGTCTATCAGACAGTAGGTTTTGTCACATCATTGTAAGGACATACAGTAGATTTCATTTTCCCTCTTAACCTTACTTAAACAAAATGTTCTCTTTGTTAGATAGTAGATAAAACCATTGGGGGGGACATCACCCACCCTTTCCACAAGTGGGGTTCATAGAGACAGATTCTCATGGTGCCCTCCCTTCTAAAGACTAGGGACACTTGAAATCCCTGGTGTAAAAATTAAGTGAAACAGATCACAACTTTATAAAGACCAAGCCCTATGATGGGGTTGACCCTTAAGGGGACTCCTCCTGAGCAAAATCTTCATCCATCTATGCATAGTTCATATTGTTGTATCACAGTAGAACAGTGCACTTTGTCTTTGACGTATAGCAATGACAACCTGGGCATATTCTGGTAAGCTGTAGTCATATGGCATGTTGCATCCATCTAATCATTTGTTTTTTCTGCTTCAAGTAGTTTTGTAAGTCATCCAGCAGTACATTTTAAACTTTGCCAAAAGCTGACAGTTTATACAGTCCAGAACTGTTTTGGGGTTATAGAATACTATATACAGTGAATACTTTTTGCCTGCTTTTGTACAGATATAATACTGCAGTAACTGAAGATAGTTATATAAATTGTAGTAGACCATATCTCATAGACACTAATGACCATACATTAGATGGACCAATAAGTTATAACTACAAATGATGGCTTTTTGGTTTCCTTCATGTACTGGCTGTGCAGAAATGTTATACCTCTAATGATTACCATGTGTACTGGTACATAAACTAGAAGGATGAGCCTAGTCATTTTAGCTAATACACTAATACTCACCTGACTGATGTTCTTCCAAACTGGTATCTACATTTACATAATCACCGTTTTTTCTTAAATAGTAACACAAGGATAAATAACCTCAAAAATGTTTCAAACATATGTAGAGATAAAAATATTGTGTAATAAAATGGGCTCTCCCACTGACTGATTAAGCAGAGCTTTATTGCTGGAGTAGTTGCATATATCCTACTGTATTTGAATTATTTCGACAAATATCCAATATATCATAAGATCCTATTGACTGTTTTACTTTTCTGTGTTCTCCTTTATGTGCTTTTATGTGGTAGGGTTTCTATTCAGCATTACCAAAGCATGCATGCCCTAATATTTGCTGTGGAGGAAATTAATGCCAGCCCTGAAATACTCCCCAACTTTACACTGGGTTTCCAAATATTTGACACTTGCATTACCTTAAGGAGAGCAGCACAAGGAACTCTTTCATTGTTGTCAGGAGGAGAAGGAATAACCCCAAATTATCATTGTCACAAAGGGGCATCTCTTGCTGGTGTTGTTGGTGACTCTGGGTCAACAAGATCCATTCTCATGGCCCACATCTTGGGATTGTACAGGTATCCACAGGTGAGATGATTATTCTAAAATTCGAACATGGTCAATAGATTCTTCTATATAAAAGTGCAATATATTTTACTTTTACACCAATAATATTATTTACCTCTTTTTTTACTCTTCACAGATCAGTTATTTTTCAACCAGCCCTATTCTCAGTGAAAGAGATCTGTTTCCTTCATTTTTCCGTACCATACCCAGTGATGAATTCCAGATGAGAGGCTTAGCCCAGATGGTTGCTCACTTTTGTTGGTCTTGGGTTGGTATCTTGGCCAATGATGATGACTATGGTCAGTTCGGACTTCAGGTTGCAAAGCGAGAATTAATAAATGGTGGAGCTTGTTTAGCATTTACTGAAAATATATTGACTGGAAAACCCGACAGAAATGCTCCTCACCTTGCAAAAGTCATTAAAAACTCAACAGCATTGGTTGTAGTTGTTATCACCTCTAATTCAGATTTTTTCATTGTGGCAGAAGAGCTGTTGAAGCAGAATGTGAGTGGCAAAATCTGGGTCGGCAGTGAAGCTTGGTCAACTTCAGCTTCCCTCTCTGTAGAAAGATTCCAGGCTTTGTTAGTGGGTACCATTGGTTTTGCCATCCACAGTGGACCATTTCCAAAGTTTACTGAGTATCTTAATGGTCTACACCCATCTAAATACCCTTATGATCCTTACATGATGGAATTTTGGGCAACAGTTTTCTCTTGTAAGTGGATTCAACAGGAGAATGTGAATGGCACTACATATAAATTGTGCACAGGGAATGAAAGACTTGAAAACGTCTTAATCCAAGAAGATCACAGATCCTCCCTTAATATATACGCTGCTGTCTATGCATTTGCATTGGCCATACATAATTTAATTTATTGTACACCTAGAAGTGGGCCATTTCAGCACAACTCATGTGCCAATATCACCATGTTTCATCCTTGGCATGTAAGTGGCAACTTTTTTATTCAACGTATACCTTTTTATTTAGGAATAAGCTGACTATTTGATATGAGCAATGTTCAACGACCCTTCGAAAAGTAAAAAAAAACACAAATGGTTCCTTATTTATTAAAGAATCTAAAAATAAAAACCACGAATAAATAAAAGCATGGATAAAATAGGATTAGGAATACATTTAATGTGTTTTTACTAGCAAAAAAAAAACCCTAAAAAACTCAAAAACCTTGAAGTCAAATATTTTACAATTTGCTAAGGACCATTGACTTCTAGATGAACTCAGCAGCTTTTAGATGCCGTAGTTTTACATTAGCATTTGTTATGCTTAGAGGCTTATTTATTAAAGGTCAAATTGTTATGGTACAGGTATGGGACCTATTATCCAGAATGCTCAGGACCTGGGGCTTTCTGTATAACAGATCTTTCCGTAATTTGGATTGACATACCTTAAGTCAAGTAGAAAATGATGTAAACATTAAAAAAAACTCAATAGGCTAGTTCTGCTTCTAATAAGGATGAATTACAGTACATCTTAGTTTGGATCAAGTACAAGGTACTATTTCATTAATACAGAGAAGAAGGAAATCGTTTTTTAAAAAATTGGATTATTTGGATAAAATAGAGTCTATGGGAGACAACCTTTCCATAATTCAGAGCTTCCATACCTGTAATAGATATATTTGATCAAAACATAAAAAGTACAAACAGAAAAAAGTGCTGGAAGATCAAAAAAAAAAAAAAAAAACCCTTTGGGGCCGATTCACGAAATTCGGGTGAAGGGTTAGAATAAAAAAAAATTCGAATTTCGAAGTATTTTTTGGGTACTTCGACCATCGAATTGGTTAAATTTGATCGAATTCAATCGAATTTGATCGAATTCGAACGATTCGAACGATTAGAAGTAAAAATCGTTCGACTATTCGACCATTCGATAGTCGAAGTACTGTCCCTTTAAGAAAAACTTCGACCCCCTACTTCGGCAGCTAAAAGCTACCGAAGTCAATGTTAGCCTATGGGGAAGGTCCCCATAGGCTTGCCTGTGATTTTTTGATCGAAGGATTTTCCTTCGATCGTTTGATTAAAATCCTTCGAATGGTTCGATTCAAAGGATTTAATCGTTCAATCGATGAAAAATCCATCGATCGATCGCAGGATTTGCACAAAATCGTTCGACTTCGATATTCGAAGTCGAACGATTTTAGTTCCCATACGAATATCGAGGGTTAATTAACCCTCGATATTCGACCCTTCGTGAATCGGCCCCTTTATATCTCCAAAACAATCCAAAAACCTCTAAACATCTGAATGGTAAAAAAAAGTTCCAGTAGGATCAGCATAGCTCCCATTGACCTCTATGGGACCTCGACTGCTTTTACTTGGAGTTTTATATTAGAGTTTTTGTGGTTTTTACACTAAGGGGGTTATTTATTAAAGGTCGAATGTTAGAGTTTTTTATACCTCGAATGAACTTGAATGAACTCACAACCCGATTTATATCTTATTTAAGAAAAAACTAGAATGGAAAAAACTTGATGGAAAACTTGTGAAAGCAGAAAACGCAAATTAATCTAGTTTTCGTAAAAAAAAAAAACTGGCATTGCTCGAATCTTTTGAGTTTTCAGGCAAAACCATCCAAAAAAAAAAAAAAACTCAAACATCATGTAGGCTATTAACATCTTCAAATGGTTCAAGGGACCTCTGCTATTGACTCCTACATGACCTCGACAGGTTTTAGATGGTGTATTTTTGGAATCTAGCTATTTCCAAGGTTGGAGTATAATAAATCTCAAAAAATCCAAGTTTTTTTTTAACCCGAAAATGTGTTTTGACCAAAAAAATCAACTTGAAAACTCAAATATTCATGGAAAGCACAACTTGAACCATAATAAATAACCCCCTTAATAAATCTGGAATTTTTTGAATTTTAGAGTTTTACAGGGAAAAAAATGTGATTCATTGGAAAATCGGAATTTTAGTAAATTGGTTCCTTAATACATAATGATCAAAATAATAATACATTTGCGGTTTTAACTCTATTTTTCACATGTATGGTGTTTAGTTTGAACCACAGCAAGTTATTTACTTTATTTGTTCTGTTTTCGATATATACTTTTCTAAACCTAGTGATACATGATTTATAGTTTCTTAATTACTTTTTTTAGCAACTAGTACAATCTTATCTAAAGTGACAAAAAATACACATTTTCAAATTTACAGCTCCTTCACTATGTAAAAAATGTGAATTTTAAGGCCAAAGATGGGAGCCACATATTCTTTGATGCAAAAGGAAACCCTCCAGCCATTTATGACATTGTGAATTGGCAAGTGAATAACAAAGGAACGCTGGAGCCGGTTACAGTTGGAAGTTATAACCTGAATGCACCTGATGGAAACATTTTGAATATAGCCAGTGCTAAAATTATTTGGTTCAGTAATAATACTCAGGTACAGCTAAATGTCATTCACTAGACTTTATTGTGTTTAAACAGTTAAGGAAGTCATATCCAATGTCTACTATATATCTTCTATAGTGACCAATAGGGAAAAATGTTATAACTAGAATATTTTAGGTTCGGGTAACTTCAAGTGACTTAATCCAATTAATTCCCCAGGATTAATAGTCTAAGGGGCACATTTACTAATGGTCGAATATCAAGGGTTAATTAACCGTCTAAGTAAAATCCTTCAACTTCGAATATCGAAGTCGAAGGATTTACCACATTCCCTACGATCGAACGATCGAAGGAAAAATCGTTCGATCTAACAATTTTCCTTCGATCAGAAATTTGTTAGAAAGCCTATGGGGACCTTCCCCATAGGCTAACATTGATGTTCGGTAGATTTTACGCGGCAAAGTAGTTGGTCGAAGTTTTTTTTAAGAGGCAGTACTTCGACTATCGAATGGTCGAATAGTCGAACGATTTTTAGTTTGAATGGTTCGATTCGAAGTCAAAGTCGTAGTCGAAGGTCGAAATAGCCAATTCGATGGTCGAAGTAGCCAAAAAAACAGTCGAAATTCAAAGTATTTTTTCTTCTATTCCTTCACTCGGCTAAGTAAATGTGCCCCTAAATGATATAGGATGCAGAATAGGCCTCATTTACAATGGCCCCAGATACAAATGCTAATGCATTAAGGAATGCCAAAAAGTAGGTAGTAAATATAGGGTTTTTTTTCTGCACTCCTTAACTTGTACGGTATATCTGAATGGTGCTTAAGGAAGATGGGGGTGCCTAGATACACACCCTAGTGCCCATCTCATGAATAAAGCATTACTGACCTCCCACTGGGCTGTATTTTTGAGGGATCTTTGTGCTCCATTCTGATGTTCAAAGACCTACATCTGTGGGTAAAGCACAAAAGTGAAGTCCTTGACCGAGGATGTCTTTTCAAACCATGCACAAAACTGTGGAATTTTTACAACAGAGACACCATGGTAAGACATTCTACAGGTTATTAAAATAAAGAGTCTAAGAGGTTTATCTGTAGAAATAAATCAACTGGACTTGTATTTTCTTGAAGACGTTTCACGAGTCATTCGGCTGGCTCTCTCAATCGAGTAAGTCCAGTTGATTTGACTTATTTCTACAGATATACCATGACCTGGATAAATGAGAATCTTCACAAACATAGTCTTAGGGGTTGATTTATTAATACTTGAACCTCCAGGCTCCAGTTGTCGGTTACTAAAACTACGCCTGGTTTTAGGAAACAAATGCTTGAAGGCTCAAACATTAATACATTAGCCCTTTACAGTTGCCCACAAATATTAGTCCATAGCAATCAATCAGATGTTTGTTTTCAAACAGCTGGCCTTTAAAAGCTACCTGCTGGCCAGTTGCTATGGCAGGGTTACTAGACAATTACCCCTCAAAATCATGATGCCATTGGCATGTAATATATTTTGTACAATCCCACATCACCCCCTCTACCTTCTTATCCTCATATTTATTTTGTTAAAGGAAAACTATCCCCCCAAAATGAACACTTAAGCAACAGATAGTTTACATCACATTAAGTGGCATATTAAAGAATCTTAGCAAACTGGTCTATATTTAAGTAAATATTGCCCTTTTGCATCTCTTGCCTTGAGCCACCATTTTGTGATGGTCTGTGTGTTGCCTCAGAGATCACCTGACCAGAAATACTGCAGCTGTACTGTAACTGTACTGTAACAGGAAGAAGTATGGAAGCAAATGACAGAACTCTGTCTGTTAATTGGCTCATGTGACCTAATAAGTATGGTTGTTGGTATGTTTGTGTGTACAGTGAATCGTACGATCCCAAGGGGGCGGCCCTTATTTTTTCAAAATGGCAATTTTCTATTTATGATTACCCAATGGCACATACTACTAGAAAAGTATGTTATTATAAAAATGGTTTCTTTACATGAAGCAGGGTTTTACATATGAGCTGTTTTATGCATTATCTTTTTATAGAGACATACATTGTATAATTTTCTTTAATAAAAAAGGTAACTTGAGCATTCATAGGGATGTTTCAGTTACATGACATTGTCTAGTTATTATCTTGAAGCTTCCTAACCAATGAATTTATACCTTGTTGCAAGTTTTGCTTTAGGAGCCGATTTATCAAAATGTGACATTTAGGGGGTTATTTACTAAAACAAATGTTCTCATATTTTTCTAGAAACAAACTCGAGCTGACTCCCATTCACCAAGTCGGCTAATTAACTAATACTTAAACTAAAAAAAAAAGCCAAATAGTTTTTATGAATACCTCAAATTTTTTAAATTTATAGGCTTAAAAAACTCGAGTTTTCAAGTGAAACCCCCTAAAACATCAGAAAACCATGAAAGCCAAAAAACATCTTTAATTGGTTAAAAGGACCTCTGCCATTGACTTTTCCATGAATTCAACAGGTTTTAGCTGAAGTATTTTTTGGATTTTTTGCTGATTTGATGTACAATAAGGGGCCGATTCACGAAGGGTCGACTATCTAGGGTTAATTAACCCTCGATATTCGACTGGGAATTAAAATCGTACGACTTCGAATATCGAAGTCGAACGATTTTGCGCAAATCCTGCGATCGATCGATTCGAAGGATTTTAATCCAACGATCGAACGAAAATCCTTCGATCAAAAAATCGCAGGCAAGCCTATGGGGACCTTCCCCATAGGCTAACATTGACTTCGTTAGCTTTTAGCTGCCGAAGTAGGGGGTCGAAGTTTTTTTTAAAGGGACAGTACTTCGACTATCGAATGGTCGAATAGTCGAACGATTTTTACTTCTAATCGTTCGAATCATTCGAATTCGATCGAATTTAACCAATTCGATGGTCGAAGTACCCAAAAAATACTTTGAAATTCGAATTTTTTTTTATTCTAATCCTTCACCCGAAATTCGTGAATCGGCCCCCAAATCTTTGTATTTTTTCTCTAAAACTTTTTTTTTAGTTAAATAGTCATATGGTATTTTAAAAGGCATATTTATCAAATGGTGAACTTTAAGGGGCTGATTAACTAACAACCAAATTTTGATTTTTGTTTTTCCATGAATCTCTAAAAATGTGTGGTTTCTCTGTTTTCTTTTTTTTTTTTAAAGCTCAAAAATTTGAAAATTATTAAGGAACCGGTTCACTAACAATTTAATTTCTATTTTTTCCCATGAATTTCTAAAAATTCTTGATTTTGCTATTTTTTTTAAAAGCTTTAAAAATTTGATATTTATTAAGGGGGTTATTTACTAAAACTCAAATTTACCTCATATTTTTATTAAACCAAGCTCAAGAAAACTCCCATCCATGATTTTATCTTATTTATCAATAAAATAACTCATAAAAGTTGGGTCGGGAATAAAATTGAGCAAAAACCTAGGTTTAGTAAATAAAAGTGTAAAAACCATGAAAACCTCTAACATGAAGCTTTACCAGGTTGAGGTCCCCTAAAATAAATGGGAGTTGCAGTGATCCTATTGGACAATTTTAAATTCAGACAGAATTCAAACTTTTAGAGGTTTTCAGATTTTTTCCCCTTGAAATTGTCCAAAAAACTCGACTTTTTAGAGGTTTTAGAGGTATTTGGATTGTTTTACATTGTTCAGCATAATTATCCATTTGTTCTTTTTAAATTTGGATTGTTTATAAATTCCATGGTGTTCGTGCTTTTAGAGAAAGTGAGTTTAATCTTGGTTTCAAAAACCTAATAGGTCTCCACCTTTTTTCAATTGATAAATACTCTCATAGAAATATAATATATATATATATATATACATAATATAAATATAATAATTTATAAAATAGAGAGAGTTTTGCTGTGGTGAATTCAAATTTCAAACGTAACTCTGCCCCATAAGGTTATTAAAGATTAATTTATACAGAACAAAATAATTGTAATTAATTATTAATATTATTGATACATGATGAAGTGATGCATTTAGTACTAGGCTCTAATGCACTAATAAAATGAAGTTACAATTTAACATAGGTTCCTGTGTCTAAATGCAACCCAAGTTGTCGGCCAGGATTTAGGAAAGTGATTGCAGAAGGAAAACCACTTTGCTGCTATGAGTGTGCCCGGTGTCCCCAAGGACAGATTTCAAATCAAACAGGTAGTGTACTAATTATTCTTTAGTTCAGTTTAGTATAGTTTAGTATCAATTGAAACATTGATATATCTGATGTTCTCTAGATGCTGTGGAATGTCATCCATGTTCCTGGGACACATGGCCCAATCTACAACAGGACAGATGCTTACCAAGAACCACAGAATTCCTTTCCTATGAAGAACCTTTGGGTTACATTTTAGCCCCTATATCTATGTTCTCATCTTTGATTCCACTTACTATCCTGGGTGTTTTTATAAAATACAAAAGAACGCCAATTGTACAAGCTAACAACTATTACCTTAGCTGCCTCCTTCTTATATCATTATTTTTTTGTTTTATTTCTTCCTTGAGTTTCATTGGTTACCCACAACCTGCAAATTGCCTTCTGCGCCAGGTGGCGTTTGGGATGGTTTTCAGTCTCTGCATCTCCTGTGTTCTGGCCAAAACTATCACTGTAGTTATTGCCTTTAATGCAACCAAACCAGGCAGCAGGTTAAGAAAGTGGACCGGGGTAAAGTTGTCCTACTTTGTCATTGTGTTTTGCATCCTTGATCAGTCTTGTGTGTGTATAAACTGGCTGATCTTGTGCCCCCCTTTCCCTGAATTTGACACTGATACACAACCTGGAATCATCATCATTAATTGTAATGAAGGGTCATCCACAGCTTTCTGGTGCATGCTGGGATACCTTGGCCTCTTGGCCACCATCAGTTTCATTGTTGCCTTCTTGGCCAGACACCTCCCTGACAGTTTCAATGAAGCCAAATTTATCACATTCAGTATGTTGGCTTTCCTCAGTGTCTGGGTGTCCTTTATCCCAGCCTATCTCAGTGCACGGGGCATGTATACTGTGGCAATGGAGGTCTTTGCCATCTTGTCTTCCAGTTGGGCTGTGGTGATCTGTATCTTTGTGCCAAAATGTTTCATTATATTGTTTAGACCCAACATGAACTCCAGAATACATCTTTCCATTAAAAGCAGAGGTCCTAAATAACAAATCCAATAAATATAGAAAGAATATATTTTACAATTACATTTGAAGGATCTTGGCATTTATTTAGAAGGTGATATTTAGAAAAACACAAGTAACACACATATATGTGTATAAATATTATATATATATATATATATATATATATATATATATATATATATATATATATATATATATATATATATATATATATATATATATATATATATAATATATAAAACATATCAAAGCAACGGTCAGAACTGTTTTTTTTAAATTTAACTGCAATGATTTTTAAATAATTCAGAGATATATTTATGTATCTTTCTTTGTTAAGAAAACACTTTGGTCAGGCAGTATCTTGTGTGCTCAGTTATAGGGTACGTTATATTATAAGATGGCAAATGACAGGATTATGTATAATGGAGGGTAATGAATTTGTTTATCCCTCTTTGTTCTCTAGATTTAACTCTTTAAATAATCTAATAATAATCTAACCAGGTCTCCTCTACATTTTAGTTTAGCCGGGGTGTTTCTGGAATCAGAGCCACAAGTGCAAAGAATTCAAAAAGACAGACGGACACTACAGGGCAGATTTCTCAAGGGTCAAAAAGTAAATTCAAATTCAAATTTTAGAGTGTCGAAATTCACATATTTGAATTTTAATCCCCCTATTCGAATGAAAATTCAAATGTAAATTTGAATGTGTGATTTATCCCACTCGACCATGGAAAGAGTCCTAATTCAAATATTGGCCACCTAGAATATTTGACAGTTCATGTACAAGTCAATGGCTGAGGTCCATTGAGCCATTTGGAGATGTTACTAGCCTTCCTGGCATTAAATTTTGTTCACAATTCGTACAAGTCAAATATGAATCGAATATGATTCGAATTTTCAGGTCAGAACCATTCGATCAAATATTAGACATTACATTTTTATCTTAAATAACCTCCCAGTCGAATCGTGAGTATATTTGAATTTAAAAAATTTACATGAATTTGAAATACGACCTATGATAAATGGGCCACCCCAGGTAATAGCAATTATAAATCATATTGGCAAGTTGCTTAGAATTATGTTTACCATCATTCTGTAAAAGAAAAATGGTTTTGTATTGATGGAGTTTGTCCCCTCCCAACGTGTTTGCAATTGTGCAACTACCAAAAATGCTGCCTTGTGTAAAAAACATGACAATTTGCATCCAAAAATTGCACTTTGCACAGTGTTAATTAATGATCCTTATTGTCCCTTTATTGATCATAACACTTCCCTTAGTTCTTTGTATTACCTTTATTAAAGTTCCTGCTCAAACCAGCAGCAGCTTACCATCCTGCCTATGTATCATTACAACTAATAAATTCATATACTGCCTCTGTCACTTTCCTATTGTACTTCATAATGCTGTCAGCTCTTGTGCTTGGTTGATAATGGCAGGGTTTTTTGGCAATTGAATTCCAAACCAATGTCTAGATATCACAAGCCAGGAGTGATGTTTTTTTCCCATTATAATATATTTCCTATGTATCAAGGCAAAGTTGTCACTTACACTCTCTCATCTCATTACTCTTATCTCCTGATCTCAACCCAGAACTCCTAACTCACGTCTCCTCCAGCCTGTCCGCTATCTCTACCAGGATGTTGCAATTCTACCTTAGAATAAATCTTTCTAAAACTGAAATGGTTCTCTTTCCTCCAACTAACACCAGTAACATCCCGGAAGTATCCATCATAGTTAACAATTCCACTATCACCCCCTCTCCCCAGGCCCGGTGCCTTGGGGTTATCCTAGATTCTGCCCTGTCATTCACTCCTCATATGCAGTCACTTATTAAATCAAGTCACTTCCTCCTAAGGAACATATCCAAAATGCGATCATTTATCACCCAAGATGCTGCCAAAATTCTTATTCACTCTCTCATCATATCATGTCTAGACTACTGTAACTCTCTTTTAATTGGCCTTCCCCTCAAGAGACTGTCAACTCTCCAGTCCATAATGAACACTGCTGCGAGGCTCATACACCTCAGCAACCGCTCCTCCTCTGCCTCGCCATTCTGTTAATCCCTGCACTGGCTTCCGTTACCTTTCAGAATCAAATTAATGACACTGACATTCAAAGCACTTCATAACTCTGCCCCACCCTACATCTCTGAACTCATCTCTATATACTCACCCAAACGCTTACTACGCTCCTCTACTGACCTGCTACTCAACTCCTCTCTCATTACCTCCTCACATACTCGCATTGAAGACTTTGCAAGGGCTGCACCCCTCCTCTGGAACTCTCTCCCACGGTCTGTCCGACTTTCTCCCAACCTTTCTGCTTTCAAGAAATCTCTTAAAACACACTTCTTTCGAGAAGCCTACCCTCACTCTGCTTAACTACCAAACGCAACACCACATACAGTACCACATTTCTCCCCCACTTAATTCAATCTTGCCCACTCCCACACCTTGTGTATTACTCCCTTCCCTTTAGAGGGTAATCTCTTTTGTATAGGGCCTTCCTCACCTTTTGTACCGGTATTGATTGTGATGTACGTAACTCCATATGTTCAATGTATAGAATTCATGGGATTTAGTTGTATAATCACATTTACTTTACAGTGCTACGCAATATGTTGGCGCTATATAAATACATGTTAATAAAATAATAATAAAATCTGAATTTCTTTTGTTGATAGGTAGCAATGATGGAGTTCCTTCATTGATTTGGACTGTCATAAAGGCTAATTTATCAAAATTTGGATTTGTGTAATTTTAGAGTTTTTTTTCTACTTCAAGTAAACTCAATAAACATACAGTAAAAACATGAGTGTTACCTTATTTATTAAAATTCCATATAATACAAAACTTGAATCATAGTGTGTAAAAAAGTTTAATACCTTGAATTTGTTTTTACTCATCATTTATAGTGAGTTCACAAGCTAAAATTTAAAAAAATGCAAAAAAGTTGAATTGAATAAATAATTTAAGGCAAATTGTTACTAACATTCAAATGTATTTTTTTCATGAATCAAATGAGCCATTAGCATGCTTCCCTTAGTTTATGAGTCTGCACAAAAAGAGTTACACCTGCTGCCAAGCTGAAGATGCAGAACCGAGAGCTGGCGTATGAGGGCTTCACTGGCATGAAAGAAACACAAGGGCCCAAATTCACTAAGAACTTCGCCGCGATTCGCCGCACTTTGCCGCACTTTGCCACACTTCGCCAGGTGTATTTTCGCCAGCGCTCCGCAAATTCACTAAAATCCGAAGTTGCGCACAGGGGTAGTGTAAGTTTGCGAAGTTGCGCTAGCGTTAATTTGCGAAGCGAAGTTTCGCTAGCGATGGTTCATTTGCATACGGCGCCAAATTCAAATTTCAATGGAGGAACACGTATCAGCACTACAAATGCCTAGAAAACCTTCAAATTAGCAAATAAAAATGTTATTTTGCCCTACACATGTGCCCACTGTCTAGGTAAGTTGGCATGAGTCAGGAAATGTAGGGGGGAAGGAGGGGAGCCCCAAAAATATTTTTGATCTTTTTCAGCCTATCACCCATCATGTAGAAAACGCCAGCGTTTTTTGGGGCTTAGAAAAAAATTTGACTTTTTTTGAAACAATCCCTATCTACTCTATTGCGATTCGCCAGGTCTGAGGTGGTGAAGGAAGTCTAGCGTAAAAGGTAGCATTCAGTACACTGCGCAAGTTAGTGAATTTGTGTAGTTAGTCGCTAGCGAAAATTCGCCTGGCGTAAGGGTGCGAAGTAACACTAGCGAATTTACGCCAGCGTTCGTTAGTGAATTTGCGAAGTACCAAAAATGCCAAACGCTAGCGAATTGACGCTAGCGTTCGGCGCTTCGGCGCTTAGTGAATTTGCGCCAAGGAGTGGATACAGTGCATACATCAGTGAATACAGGGCCCCTAAGATCACTGTATGTAATCTTTGAATAGTGCAGGCTATAGGGGCCTATTTACTAATTAATTAAATTTTTTCTTCAAAGTTGACCAAACCCATTTATAAATATTTTTTCTCGTAAAAGTCTGAGCAAAGAAATTGAGCGTCAATTCGTATCACGATTTATAATATGAAAAACTCGATTTTATTGAATTCTCGCAGTGAAAACTCACCTTTATCGAGTTGAGGTTTAAAGGATAACTAACCCCCCCAATAAGAAACTACCCATCTACTTCCCTAGATTTTCCCTATCCCTGCTTCCTACCCTCATAGTGCATAGTGCCCCTGGACTGCATGCTCACTTATTTATGCAGATTATCGTAGCGGAGCTAATGGGCACCATTTTGGTCTTCTTAGGAACATCTTCCTTCCCTTCAGTAATTCCCGTAACTTTTCGGTGCATGTGCAGTTGGTATGATTACTAGACTGCTCCAACTGTGAATGCTCCAAAAACGGCATTCCCTTATCGAAGAAGACCCAATACCCAGAAGATGGTGACCTTTCTGGAATAATACACTATAAGGGTAGGAAGCAGGGGAGGGGATATGGGGGAATAGGGTAGTAGATGGGTCTTTTCTTTTTGGGGTTTAGTTCTCCTTTAATCAATGGGCCTCTAGGTTTGGTGCTTCCTATGTTTACAATATGTAGGATGTAGGTGCACAAATACTTTATGTATGTGCACTCAGGAATCAATGATGAATGTGCCCTGATATGTTAAAAATAGTGCTCAAGAAAGTCTATTTTTACAGGTATCAAAATATTAGAAAGAAAGCCGTGAGGAAACATGACTGTAACAGAAATACCGGCAAGTACATTTTTTTGTTTAATATTTCTTCTGTTTCATCCACTTTCGTTTGTATCCCTCAGAATGTTGTGGCATGTTCACCCTTGAGACTCACTAGGGCTGTAGGACTGAATGATGCAGGTCTGTGATATCAGTAATGTCATTTCTTTCCTATCCTTAATTTTAGGGTTCCCTTAGGAGAGCAATATTAATAAAGGCAAATGATAAAACCATGTCAGAAATCTCAGCACCTAACTCACCATGTATGGGGTCCTGATAGAACCAGTCTCTTGTAGGTTGGCATTGATTCTATGTAATACAGAGATATTCTTCAAAATCAGTTGGTATATTCTCTTTGTAGCCTGGGTTTTGCATTACTTCTGTATAAACACATTTGACTGTTGCACACTGCCTGGTGAGACCATTGATTGTTTTCAGACCCGCCTAGGAGACATTGTTTTAGGGGGTATCATCTTTGGATTCATCTAGATGGAGTGTATGACAACCTCTATTTCTCTAGAAAAACCCTCTGAGCTCCAATGTAAGAGGTAAGATGGTGTTTTTTTTAGTTTTCATGTGTCAAGTTTGAATATTAAGTGAAGACAGAGTGATTCCAACCATGACTTTTAACACATATATGCAATATATATGGGGGCTATCAAACATCACACCTGAGGAACTGGCAGATTCTATTCCTTGCAGTGTCCCTGTACATGTGGCAAAAAAAAATAAAGTCAGGGAATGCTGCCTATGCTGTAATTAATGCTTCTGAGCTATAAACTATGTTTGTGTATATGGAATTTGGACCTTATTAAAGGAGAACTAAAGCTTAACTAAAGAAGTAGCTAGAAATGTTGTACATGATGTTTTGTGCTTCTGTACCAGCCCAAGGCAACCACAGCATTTAGAAGTTAAGATCTGTGTCTCCAAAGATGTCCCAGTAGCTCCCCATCTTCTTTTCTGCTGATACACTGCACATGCTCTGTGCTGCTGTCACTTACTGAGCTTAGGGAGCCACTCACAATATACAGTACACATAGAATAGAAATGTCACAATATAAGGCTGATTAGTCATTAATACACATAATTACTACATGGCAGCACAGAGACCAGTGCAATTAGCATCAGAATTTAATAATCAGCAAACCTGTAGCATCAGCTTATATTACAGCCAGGGAAGCTCATTTTCTGCTGGATAATTAGTGACGAGCCCTAAGCTTAGCTTCTCAACAGCCAATCAGAGCCCACTGAGCATGTGAGTGTCACAGACACTTTCCAAGATGGTGACCCCCTGTGACAAGTTTGAAACCTTAGGCTGAAACCTTAGGCTGGCGCAGTAATTTCAGTATGTAAAATATGGCATTTTTAAACATTTTAATTTTCAGGGTCTAGTTCTCCTTAAAAAAAATATAAGGTATAGCAAATTTTCCATTATGGCATACCCCCGACTTAAAATATTACCTTATTTGCTTCATTTAAACATGGAGAATGTATATTAAAATAGTGATAAATCTTCCCCTAGGAATACCAGCTGAC
Source organism: Xenopus petersii (assembly GCA_038501925.1). Taxonomy (NCBI): domain Eukaryota; kingdom Metazoa; phylum Chordata; class Amphibia; order Anura; family Pipidae; genus Xenopus; species Xenopus petersii. The sequence continues at coordinate 153,204,089 of CM076676.1, forward strand.
TTACCATAATCATACCATCTATTCATTAGCTCCTGGATACTAAGGGGTTTATTTAGCAACGTTTGTATTTCTTTTACGCAGTTCCAATGTTTTGCCCTAAAAAGCATTAAAGTGGATAAAAAAAACACAAATATTCAATTAATTTTAAAGTAATTCAATTAATACATTTATTTTAAATTAATTTCTTAATTTTCACATTTCCTTTACTTAGAGGTACATTTATTAAAAATCGAATTTCGAATTCAGTTTTTAGATTTTACTCAAAATTTGAATGGGAGGTTATTTATGTTAAAAATCAGATTTCTAAAACTCGGACAAATATTTCCAACCCAAAAACTGGAATCGAATTCGATTAGAATTTGACTAAACTCGATTTGAGTTTTGTCTCTGAAAAAAACTCGGATGTCAGGATGGCTACTGGCAACATAAAAATGGTTACTGGACCTCTCCCATTGACTTATACATGAACTCGGCAGGTTTTAGTCAAATTCGAGTTTTTAAAGGGACAGAGTATGGTAAATTTCGAAATTTCAATTTGAATTAAAACTCCAATCGAGTTTGGACAATTCACAAATCTAATTTGAGAGTTTTGACCATAAAAAAATTGATAATTTGAATTTTCATTTTCAATTCAACCATTAATAAATCTTTCCCTTAGAGCCCTATTATTAAAGCTCAAATTTTAGTGGTTTTAGAGGTTTTTAAGACCACAATTAAACTCATTTTCTCTAAAACCACGAATGCCTGGATGATGTGCTAAGAAATATGAAAATCCTTAAATCCTCTAAAAATTTGAGTGTTTCAGACAATTACTAGCAAAAGAAAATCCAAAAACCTCTAAAATTATGAAAGGCTAAAAAAAGATCCAATAGTATCAGCACAGCTCCCTTTGACTTGTATGCAATTTTAACTTGGCGCAGTATTGTATTCAAGTTTTTTTGTGGTTTTTACACTTCAAAAATCTCAAATTTGCAGAGCTTTAGAGATATAAAAATCACACAATATTAGTGAAAAAATACAATTTGCTAAAAAATTTTTTTAAAAAATATATAAATCCAAATGTTAGTAAAGCCCCTTAGTGAAAAAAAACTCACACAAAAAACTCAGATTTATCAAAATTTGAGATTAAAGAGGCATATTTATCAAAATTCAAGTTTGTGAGATTTCAGAGGTTTTTCCAATCTCGAATAAAATCTAATTTTTTAAAAACTCAAAGGCATCCATATTTATTGAAAAATGATAATTGAAAAAGTACAACCGAATACAAATGTGGAAGGAATGCTACAAAGTCAACCTCAAAATGCTTTTGTTCGAAAACAACCGACAAAAATCCTGAAAACTTCTTCAACCTTGAAGTAAAAAAAGATTTTACAATTTTCTAAGGACAGTTCTCATTGAATTCTACATGACCTCCCCAATTTTTAGATGAACAACCGACAAAAATCCTGAAAACTTCTTCAACCTTGAAGTAAAAAAAGATTTTACAATTTTCTAAGGACAGTTCTCGTTGAATTCTACATGACCTCCCCAATTTTTAGATGGTGAATTTTTGTATTACTTTTTTTGTACAATTAATAGATATTGGCTTTTTCATGGTTTAGAATGATTAATTAAATAGACAATTTTTATTACTAAAAAAATTTGATTCAGGAAATTTAAAATATATTAACTCACCATAGAAAAATGGTGAGGTATTTAGAAGTGTTATTATCAAAAAAATCTCAATATAAACAACTCAATTCAATAAATTCATAAAAAAACTCAAATACCTCAAATTTGTATATCTCATTATTTTTAATGAGTCTACAAACAAAATATCAATTGAAAATGTTTGAAAAGTTGTATTTAAGACTGCTCCCCAGACTTCTACTAAAAGTGCTACTGCTTTTTCTACTTCTGCTAAAAGGGATATCAGGATTTCCTAGGACATAGCCATTTTCTGCTTCAAAAGCACCATAAAGGTTACTTATTGATAAGTTTGGGGATAATTTTACAAAGTTATACTTTTTCAGGAAGTACTTTAAGAGGCCTATTTATCAAAGATCAGATTTTTGTGATTTTAGAGGTTTTTGAAACCATGACTAAACTCACAAACTCTTAGGGGGGTATTTACTAAAACTTGCATTTATCTAAGTTTTTTATCAAGTCGAACTAACGCCATCCACAGGTTCAACACATTTTTCAATAATTTTTCTCAAAAAAGTCGGTGCTAAAAAACGTAGCAAATGACAATTTCATGAATCAAGTCGAATCAGATGAACATTTCGAAAACTCGACTTTGATTTTCCATACGAAAGCTATCTGATTATCGGATGAAAACCAAAGTGGATCACGTCAAGAAACATCTCCAGGTACATCTGCCATTGATTTCTACAGGACCTCAACAGGTTTTAGATGGAGTATTTTTTGATTCTGATTCTTAGGATTCGGATTAAAAATCCGTTTTTTTAATAAAGAAAGCTCAGCCAAACTCCCATCCATGATATGACCTTATTTATCATTAAAATACCTTGAAAAAATTATTATTATTGTTGCTGTTATTACTGGTTTTCATGGTTTTTACACATAGGGGGTTATTTATTAAATGTCGAGTTGAGTTTTCTCAAAAAAGTTTTTCGAGGGTAGTTTCCCTAAAAAACTTAATATGACAATACACCAGCTAAAACCTGTAGAGGTCATGTAGAAGTCAATAGCAGAGGTTCCTTTAACCATTTGATGAACAGATGTTTTTGCCTTCATGATTTTAGTTTAGTTTTTTTGCACTGGTTTGAGCTTGAAAGCTTGATAAATTCGAGGCATTTCAGGTTTTTTTCACCTATAAACTCAATAAAGTTTTTTTCCTATTGCATTCAATCAAGTTTTTTTACATTCAGGTTTTTTTCATAAATAAGCAAACATTCCAGTTGTGAGTTTATTTGAGGTAGAAAAAAACCTCACAAACGCGGCCTTTGATAAATAACCCCCTTAATAAATCACACATTTTTAGAGGTTTTTTTTTAAAAAAAAAAAGAAATAGGAAAACCACAAATATTTAGAGAATCATGGAAAAAATGAAATTCAATTGTTAGTAAATGGGCCCCTTACTGTCAGACATACAATGTAATTTATTGCATAATATGCTCATGTAATTTGTGATATGTGGGATAATAACCCAACAAGTTAAGCAACAAATTAAGAAAATGTTAATACCATAAAAAATGCTTGGACATTTTCCCTTTTTACACTGAAGGCTCTACCTGAGAAAAATAATCCATGTAACGTATGTTCTACTAAGAGTTGCAGCTAGCTAGAACTTGCATGGCCAGGTAAGGAAGGGAAAAGGCTAATACAGCTCCTAAATTAATTTACAGTTGTTTGAATAAATTAAGATGAGTAACTTCAATCCCATGTGTGTTTCATGTAATAATTCAAAAGAGTTTTTTCACTGCAAAGAAACAGTACAGGGCCATTTAAAGGCTTTGGTGAGTGTTGGACAATGATCCAACCGATGATGTGCCTTATCCTCCACATCCAACTACTGCAGTCATTCCATCTCCCTATAAGGGATTTCTAAGGATTTTATGAGTGAGTCCTTCACCCAAGGACTGATTGTGTGGTCAGAGTCAGGCCGAGTAAGGTTAGGGGGAGTAAAGAAAACAGGACTGGAACAGGAGAAATAACAGTACAAAAACAGGAACAAGACTGGGTGCAGGGACAGAGATGAGTACAAGGCAGGACAGAAACAAAAATAGGATCAGGGGCTAAAGCTGGAACTGAATAGCTAAGGCAAAGCCAATGCTCAGTCATCAGCTGTCAGGAGGGCTGGGCTTCTATAGGACAGAGTCAGCCCTAATTGGCTAGCCCACCCAACCAATAAGGTTGCTGGAGTAATTCAATGCAGACAGACGAAAGGGAGGCAAGCATTCCCTGGCTACTCTGCCAACCCAATGGTTAAGGTGAGCAACCAATAACCAGGTGATCCTGGGTTCAAGCCTCAGCAGAGCCCAAGGCTCCCCTTAAATTGTAACCATGTAGACACACACAGAACCCTGTAATGGAGGCGGCTCATGAGTCTCTAGCTGTATTTTAGCAGAGTTGTGTGATGGGAACATGGGCAACTGAGGAAGTGTTGACAAAGAATAGGACATTTCTGACCTGGCCCTGGTAACACTATCGCTTCAGAACTAATACCAACAGCTTCTCCATTAAAATGTATGTGGGCATATTAAATATTTGGATTACCTGCCATTCTCAGTTTGCTCCATCCCCAGATTGATATTAGCCACTGTCATTTATACTTCCTGGATTATTTTGACACATGGGTAGAGGGTGACAAGGTAGGGCTGGTGGTGACTATGTGACTTTACAGAACAGAATGAGGCCAAGGTGAAAGTGTAGGAAAACACAGTGTGCCCCAAGAATTGTAGGGCCCCCTTTGCCAATTTATTAAGGTGACCTTGTCTATATGTGTCCAATACATCTCCTGGAATGGATTTTGGAAAGGGGTTTTGCATGAAAATGATATTTAAGATTTATATTATAATTAAGAAGCTATAGTTTTTATGTCTGAGTGGGTTCCTGAGAATATTCCAGTTTCTTCTCACACTCCAAAATCATGCAGGCAGGTTAAATGGATTTAGATTAAGAGTCAGTGTGAATAGGAGAAGTACCCTGTAAGGTTAACTCTGGCAGGAACTGAATGAAGTATGTAACATTTGAAGAATACAAGAACACTATATAAATATAAAGGTATCAAGGCTATGAGCCATTAGGTTAGATTAGGAGGAGGCAGACACTGGGAAATAAGCAGGACAGGCAAGATAGACCTTGGAAATAGGTAGACTGGTACTGGGAACTGGCAATACTGGTGATGTCTGATAATGTGATCAAGTTAAATATAAGTACAGGTCAGGAAATAGGCAAAGAGTGAAAGAGTGAAACACCAGTGTGTTGCTACAAGTTTTATGGCCTTTTCATTCACAGATGTTTTCATGCCCAGACTGGCATTACCTGTTGCAGGTGCAATGATGTTATTGTCTCTACGTCAATGGGGGTGCTGAGAAAATATTCACTTGCTCTGGAGCAGCCTACTTCAGTGCCTTCTTACAAAAGAATAATACAAGTAATTAGAGCAGGTCTCTGGAATTAAATGTTGTGTGGAGGGGGGGTTGGAAGGTTCCAGAGCTTGAGTTCAAAATGTTATTTGCATCCACTTCACTGGACACAAGTCCGGTGTTACTATCAACACAATTTACAATGGGAACCACTTGCATTCAAAAATGTGCAACCCTATGGAAGACCATGTTTATATGTAAATTAATACACTCTCTACGTTGGGTCCATTTTGGTGCACCCATACTTGCGGGTATGTTTGTAAATTACTCATTTAAATATGACAACTTAGTATAGGTTGATGAAGTTGTTATATGTCACCCAACACAGGGGTGCTTTGCCAATGAGGCGAGTTGAGGCTGTTGTCTCAGGCGGCAGCGCTCCACTTGGTACCAGAGGCGGCAAAAATGCCGCTCCTGGTACTATAAGAGCTTAATTTCCATTTTTCTGGAAATTCATCTCTTCTAGGCTCTCTGCACTAGCATACTGGCCCTCTCTGCCTCCCTTGTGGCCCCACTGGCCTTGTGGCCCCCCTGGACCCACTCAGGTGCAAAAAGTTAAGCGCACAGGGGAGGGTGGCGCAGCAACTGCCTCAAGCGGTGGAAGGGATCGTCCCTGAGCCAACATGACTAAAGCTGGAACATAACTCCCATGGATGCCACACTTTGATGGGGTGCACAAACTGATGTAAAAAAAATTTAAAAATTGATTCCTTGAAGCTAATAAGCAGATATAAAAATTTTAATATATCAATTAGAAAGTTGGTGAATTCCGAGCAATGTGAAATGTCCCCCCTTGAGATTCACAGAGGCTGTAGAACTAAATACTATTATTATTTTAATATTCTCTGTGCGGTTTGGATCATTTATTTATAAACTTGATTTAAGCTTTCCCTTAGGCCAGCAATTATATCAGGAGATAAAAGAAATTTCAGGTGAGTGCAGCATGGGGACAGAACCTGTGCGTGTGACAATGAGGCACTGAAAGAGACACTCTGTTGTACATTGGAGATGATTCTCTATGATACACAGATGTTCCCCAACTACAATTGGTTTATCCTTTCTACAGCCTGGGTTTTGAGTACAACATATTATAATGTGTGTTGTTCTTGCACGCTTCCCAGGGAGAGTATTAATATTTTTCAGAGTCAACCTGGCGACATTCTTTTAGGGGGAACATTTAGGATTTATTTGGATGGAGTTTTTGATGACCTCCGTTTCACAAAAAATAACCCTGAGGTCCAGTGTCAGAGGTAAGAGCCATTGCTTTATATATATATATATAGACACTGAATATTCAAAAATGGTTTTATTTAAGGTGTTTGGAAAGCAAACATTCTGACTGGATGAATCACTCAGACTAAGGTAGTGTAATTTGAATTTTTAACTAAATCTTTCTTGCTTATAGTTGTCTTTAAATGACAGAAACATGACAAGTCAGAATAGTCTTATTGCTGGTTCTACTGCTCCATGCCTTTCCCCCAACCTAATGCAAGTTTGTGCTTCTAGAAACAAATAATTTGGCAAATGGCACAGAAACAGCTACTGAAAATGTGTTCTGTCTTGCTACGTGTTTTGGGCCCTATCACCCTTTATAAATAAATATGGCAAATGAGCCCCTAAAAATGTAGTAATGATAGAAACATAGAAACATGCCTACCACCTCCTAGTAACCCATTGGCCAATCAACAAGATATGTTTGGCCTAGTGCCCTGGGATTCTGGAAGACTGAGAGACTGTTTATTTTTAATTATTTTGCATAAATTGTTTATCAAATCAATCAGTTTTTACAAATAAAATATGTAAATTTTTTAGGTAAGAATTCAATGGTACTTTGGCAACATGTTGGGTATGTGTAGGGAGTGGGATGGTGGTATGTATATGTGCCTTCCAATGCTGATCCTAATGGACTTACCTAACCACAGAACCCAATGCTGAAAGAAGACGGTTCTTGCACAGTATGCCTTCAAATGCAAACAGGGTGACTGGAAAAGAGGTATGGAAGCCATACAACATTTGGTAGGATTAGGCTCGACAAGATTGTAGAAACACTCAAGCATAGTCAGACAGGCCGAAGGTCGGAACAAGCACCAGGTAACGGGAACAGGCAGAGATTAATACAGGTAATCAAGCTGGACTTGGGCAGGGTACCAAGGGCACCATCCAAAAAGCATAGTCCAAAAATAGTTCAGAAGTCAGTAACTGTAGTAACTCATGGATTCAAAAGAGGAAACACACAGGAGAAAACTTGATGTCCAGGCAATGGGCTACATACAGAGAGGGCTAAAAAGTATTCTAGATCGAAAAGATCTTTAAAGACACTTTATCCACTCTTAGTTTACTGCCCAGTTCCTCCTTGGAAAAGAGGCTACACAATCCTGAGCGTTTTTAGTCTGTCAGCATGGTCTTCCAAGAGATTTATCTTTATTTGCTCTGTTTAAAATGATCAAGGCCGGGGTCTAACATGTTGTGGGCCCAAAAAAAAGTGTCCAAGCAGCTTCTGTGGGATACATCACATCCAATGTCGTATATGCTACAACATATGTGAAGATGCTGTTTCATGACACTAAGGGCTGTTCGCCGCAACATATGGAACATACACATTGCAGCTAAACACTGACCTTGCATCAATAAAAAGTTGCTTAATGCAGACAACTGCTGTTTTGGAGAGCAGAGACCTGTATCAAAAAGTATTTCTTTCAGTTCCTTGCATTGTATTTGTAAAAACTCCAATAATGGTCACAATTACTACAACATCTACTGGGCATTTTGTAACATTCCTTTATTTGCATTTACACTAGGTTTGGGATTGAACCTTACCAGAGCCTCCAAGCCTTAACCTTTGCAGTGGATCAAATTAATGCAGACCCTGAACTCCTTCCCAACATTACACTGGGGTTCCAGGTTTTTGACACATGCAGGACCCTGAGACGAGCAGCACAAGGGACTTTTGCAATGCTTTCAGGAGGAGAGGAAATTATCCCAAATTATCACTGCAATAAAGGGGCACCTCTTGCTGGTATCATTGGAGACTCCGGGTCCACACGATCCATTCTTATGGCCCAAATTTTAGGACTGAACCATTACCCACAGGTAAACGTAACTGAAGAAAGGCTGGCCAGAAGAAAATGTAAATGTTTCCCTTTTCTTAAGGTTTCTTTTGCTGAAATTGGTGCAGGTTTAGGGGCATATTAGCCTTAATTAATGCTATATAATGCATAAAGGGATACTTAATACTTATTTTTCCATTATATTTACAGACTATTTCTAATCATTCTTCAAATTATTAAAAGCATTGTTTTTTTTTCCAGATCAGTTATTTTGCAACCAGCCCTGTTCTCAGTGAAAGGGATCTGTTTCCTTCCTTTTTCCGTACCATACCTAGTGATGAGTTTCAGATGAAAGGTCTAGCCCAGCTGGTTTCTCATTTTGGTTGGTCTTGGGTTGGTCTCCTGGCCAGTGATAATGATTATGGACAGTATGGACTTCAGATGGTGCGGCAGGAGGTAATAAATCATGGTGCCTGTGTGGCCTTCACTGAAAATATCTTGACCACTCAACCCAACAGGAATGCACCTCGTATTGTCCAAGTCATTATTCAATCAACCGCAAATGTTGTGATTGTGATAGCCTCTGATTCTGACTTTGTGATTTTGGTGGAAGAGTTGTTGAAGCAAAATGTGACTGGGAAGATCTGGGTAGCTAGCGAATCTTGGTCAACTTCAGCTTTACTTTCTGCAAAAAGATTCCAAGTTGTATTATTGGGTTCTGTGGGCTTTGCCATCCATGCTGGGCAGATACCAAACTTTACCAACTACCTCAATAACCTCCACTCATCAAATAACCCTCAAAGTTCACACATAAGGGAATACTGGGAGGAAATGTTCTCTTGTAAGTGGCTTAATAAAGATAACTCCGTGGGAAATGTTAAAGCATGTACAGGCAACGAAACATTACAAAGCTTATTGTCTGAAGAGAATGGCAGATTATCTTTCAATGTGTATACAGCTGTTTATGCCATTGCGTGGGCCCTACATAATCTACATTACTGTTCACCTGGAAATGGGCCATTTTCTCACAGTGCATGTGCCAACATTTCTTCCTTTTACCCTTGGCAAGTAAGAGAAACTCTCTAATTCTATTACTATTTAGTTTAAGTAGTTTAAGAGTATTTAAGAGTTTAAAGAATAGAAATCTTAAAAGTTCACAACTGGCCCATTAACATAAATGAAGTACCCATAGTGCAAGTCCTATTGGCATGTAATGTTCATATTGGAATTTTCCTTGGTCAATCAGCAATAGCATCAACTACTATATTTAACTTTTATATAAGGATCCCAATACCATTGAATTTTCCTGTTTTCCTGTTAGCTTGTTATGGCTCTGTAGGGCTTTAAGATAATTTACAGTACATGATAGGGGTGGAACCATAACAGACTAAGACTTTAGACTAAGAAATGATTTTTCTATATTTTTTTAAACTAGATTTTCCACTATATAAGAAATGTAAATTTCAAGAATAAAGATGGGAGCTACATGTTCTTTGATGAAAAAGGAAACCCTCCAGCCATTTATGACATTGTGAATTGGCGTCTGAGACAGAGTATCACATTGGAGCAGGTTGTAGTTGGGAGTTATGACTTGAATGTTCGTAATGGGAAGACTTTGAATGTAGACAATTCCAGGATTACATGGAGCAATACTAATGCTCAGGTACTATAAGACAATTGGGTCACTACTCTTTATCATACCTACAAATATAGGTACAAGTACTGTATATGTACACTAATAAGGACAGGGAGATATAGGAGCTAGGAATAGATGTATATTCTGAACCTCAGTGATGAACCGCCAAGGTTCTTCATTCAATCTGCCAAGAAAGGCAAGGCAGAAGGTTTGTGAAGAGTATCTTCAGGACTGGAGGATTCAAAACATTTCTGAACACAATGTGTAGTTTCACAGAAGGACCAAGAAAGTCAACAAACATTTTTAAACAATATTAAAAATCAACACTGATTTAACTAGCACTCAACATAAAACTCAAACATAATGCCCTTTATAACGGATAATTATTCTATTTTCCATATTTGTGGTTTAACTATTTACATCGATGAAGGGAATAAAATGTTTACATTTTGATTTTGCCTTTTGAGCCATGACATCACATTCTAAATGCATTTAGCAATACCTGTTATAATTGTATTATTAATTCCCTAGGTTCCTATGTCCAACTGCAGCCCAAGCTGCCCTTTAGGATTTAGGAAGGTGATAGTACCTGAAAAACCCCTTTGCTGCTATGAATGTGCACCCTGCCCACAGGGTCAGATTTCAAGCCAAATAGGTAAAATGTATACATGTATAAAATTGTTATACTCTTTGAGAGTAGACTAATTTATAATATAGTGTACATCAGCTGAAAACAAATTTTGCTTTCCAGATGATGTGGAATGTCACCAATGTTCCTGGGACACATGGCCCAATCTACAACAGGACAGATGTTTACCAAGAACTACAGAGTTTCTTTCCTATGAAGAGTCTTTGGGTTGCAGCTTAGCAGCCTCATCCATCTTCTCATCTTTAATTCCACTTATTATATTAGGAGTTTTTATCAGTTACAAACAATCACCCGTTGTGAGAGCCAACAACTATTCCCTTAGTTGCCTTCTCCTGCTTTCCCTGTTCCTCTGTTTCCTTTGCTCTTTAGGTTTCATTGGTTACCCACAACCTGAAATGTGTCTTCTGCGTCAGGTGGCATTTGGGATGGTTTTCAGTCTCTCCATCTCTTGTGTTCTGGGCAAAACGATCACAGTTATCATTGCCTTTAATGCAACCAAACCAGGCAGCAGATTAAGAAAGTGGACAGGGGTAAGGATACCATACTGCTTCATTATGATTTCTGTCTTTATTCAGCTGTGCATATGTTTGGTTTGGATGATCTCATTCCCTCCCTTTCCTGAACTTGATACTGACACAAAGCCTGGAGTAATCATTGTTAACTGTAATGAAGGGTCACTCACAGCTTTCTGGTGCATGTTGGGATATCTTGGAGTCTTGGCCACCATCAGTTTCATTGTGGCTTTCCTGGCTAGAAGACTCCCTGACAGTTTCAATGAAGCCAAATTTATCACATTCAGTATGTTGGCTTTCCTCAGTGTCTGGGTGTCCTTTATCCCAGCCTATCTCAGTGCACGGGGCATGTATACTGTGGCAATGGAGGTCTTTGCCATTCTGTCTTCCAGTTGGGCTTTGGTGTTCTGTATCTTTGTTCCAAAATGCTTCATCATATTGTTTAAACCCAACCTGAACTCCAGAGATCATATTACATTTAAAGGCAATAATAAATAATAGTGCAAAATGTACTGTTCCCATAACCCCTTTAAAATGATTCTTCCAACTGAGTCTTATTTTCTCCAACAACAGGTTCTGTTCAAAGGGATTTTCATTTTTAGTATGAAGGGAGTTCTTGTAATAAATTTTTATGTGGCTTTTATTTTTTTTGTTGGTTTTTGTGTTCTTTGGATTCTCTCTCTGGTTGCCAAGAATTACCGGTATGGCAAACAAGAAAGACAAGTTATTTGAAACCCCCAAAAAAGTAAAATTAACAAAAATCGAATTAACAAAAACAAATTAAAAAATCAATTAACAAATGATCTGTGTATAAATGTCCATATCACACTAGAAGTTAATTCGACCATGAAGGTCCCCTGAAAAAATGAATATGTTGGGTAATATTATTGTATGATCTTGATAATGTTAATGTAAAGCTGGCTATATATGTAAAAATAAACATTTTGGTTTTGGGAAAGATTGTTCTGTAGGCAGACATGGAAAGAGTAACACATGAACCAAGCAATATTACTACTCCTTTAAGCCAACCAAAGCAATATTTTTCAGACCTATCAAATGAACAAAACATCAAAAATAGAACACTTCGCCAGGCGTATTTTCGCCAGCGCTCCGCAAATTCACTAAAATCCGAAGTTGCGCACAGGGGTAGAGTAAGTTTGCGAAGTTGCGCTAGCGTTAATTCGCCAAGCGAAGCTAAGTTTCGCTAGCGATGGTTCATTTGCATACGGCGCCAAATTCAAATTTCAATGGAGGAATACGTATCAGCACTACAAATGCCTAGAAAACCTTCAAATCAGCAAATAAAATTTTTATTTTGCCCTACACATGTGCCCACTGTCTAGGTAAGTTGCCATGAGTCAGGAAATGTAGGGGGGAAGGAGGGGAGCCCCAAAAATATTTTCGATCTTTTTCAGCCTATCACCCATCATGTAGAAAACACGCCAGCGTTTTTTGGGACTTAGAAAAAAAATTGACTTTTTTGGAAACAATCCCTATCTACTCTATTGCGCTTCGCCAGGTCTGAGGTGGCGAAGGAAGTCTAGCGTAAAAGGTAGCGTTCAGTACACTGCGCAAGTTAGTGAATTTGCGTAGTTACGTCGCAAGCAAAAATTCGCCTGGCGTAAGGGTGCGAAGTAACACTAGTGAATTTTCGCCAGCGTTCGTTAGTGAATTTGCGAAGTACCGAAAATGCCAAACGCTAGCAAATTGACGCTAGCGTTCGGCGCTTCGGTGCTTAGTGAATTTGCACCAATATGTTTAATATAACGACTGGCCGTAGTATATTTCGTTTCAAAAACCTTCTTTTCTTTAGTATTGTCTCTTCTCTGCCTTTCTGTATTTAACTTGACTAACGCTTGATCCACAACTTCTTGCGTGTATCCACGCTCACGAAACCTATCAGCCATTACTGTTAATGACTCCCCCAATTCTTCTACCAAATGAACAAGACAGGATTTGACAGTCACAGAAATAAAATTCAATTTGAGTATTTTTACATTCAAATTTTCTGAATTCTAATATTTGAGATTTATAAATTGAAATACACTAGGGGACCTAATTATTAGCATTAAGATTTCCTTTTTTTCACAAATCATATTTTCCTTCTAAAAATGTGTGGTTTTTTTCATTTCAATTGAAGATTTATTAAGGATAAAAACCACAAAAAACTCTAATACAAAATGTTTCCAGGTAAAAGAAGTTGAGGTCCAATAGAAGTCAATGGGAGCTGTGCTGATTTTATTGGAGCTATTTTTTAATAACTCGGGGCTCATTTATAAACACTGGACATATTTGCTCCTGGGCATGATTGTTTTCAGTGTTGAACCTACAAATCACTGATTGGTTGCTATGGGTTAATGCCCAAGTGCAAATATGCCCAGTGTTTATAAATGCGCCCCTCAGGTTTTAAAGATATTTGTTTTTTTTTTTTGTTTTTTTAAACACTTTTTTCTGTTTGTACTTTTTATATTCTGACCTTTTAATAACTTTCATGGCATTCATTGTTTTAGAGAAATCGAGTTTATTGTGGTTTCAAAAAGCTCAATAAAATTTGACCTGATTTAATAAATATTAAAGATTTTTTTTCTATCAAATTTTCTTAATGCAAATCTTATTGAGTTTTCTTGCATACTGTATATGCTATTGATCGATGTTGCACATGGTGGGATGTATCATTTTCTCTGCAGTTACAGTAGTGCCCAGTTTCTGTTTGCTTTGCTCATTGTTTTTCTTGCCTGAAAAAACAAAATGAATTCAAATGCAGCATAATCGGATATTTTGGATCAATCTCTGCACTTTAGAAGTGCAGTTCTCAGTGGAATGCAAATCTGTAGATGATCATTTGAGCCAATCTGAAAATTAAATTTCAGCTTTATATTGATGAAATCTTCAAGGATCTCCATTTTATTTCCAATCTACCAGAATTCCAATATAAGTGGCATGAGCTAATAATATTTTGATGTTATTGTATCTATTCTCACTTTAATTGAAGCTTACAGATAGAAAGATCTAGTAATGAAGACACATGAAGAATAATTGCTAGTTGCATGGACACTTTCTCAAGTGTGAGTAGTTGCAATATAGTTACATATTGTCACGGCCGGCACCCAATACCAGAACTAGAGCCAAGCACCGTGGTCAGAGCTCTCTTCACCAGTATGTGTGACCACTTTTGGGCTTCGGGAAGGCCCTCCGCCTACTGGGGTGTCACCTGGACTTATGAGTGGGCAAGGCTAGAGTTCTGGCAGGCAATGGGGCACGGCAGGTATCTAGAGTCTTTTGGGCCTTTTGGATCACGGTTACAGGCAAGGATGAGGCAGAGAGGATAGTCAGACAGGCTGGGTCGAGGCAGGCAGATAGCAAGGATCGTCAGGCAGGCAAGGGTCAAAACCGGGTATGAAGCAGAAGGGGTACAGGCAATAGAGTAGTCGGGTAACAGGCACAGGTCAGGATTCAGATGGGAGCGTCGTCAGGAAACAGGCTGGGGTCAAAACCGGATAACAAGCAGAATAAACACGGACAAACAGCACAAGGCTTCAGGCAAAAACCACAGGATAAATCCTATCACGGGCAACCAGCAGTACCAATGAATGGGCTTAAATACAGTTTGAAATTCACGCCATTGCGCACTGACGTCATTACGCCAGCGCGCCTGCGCCTTTAAATAATGCGCATGCGCACCGCGCGCGCACTAGGACCCAGAAGCCGACCCGGAAGCCGACAGAGAAGGCCGCCGCGACCCAGGTATTTTTCTTACACATATGCTACAAATTATACCTATTAACCAGCACCAGTGTGAGGGTTTCATAAAGGGCCGTACATATTAGTGTCCAAAAATGAGTTCATATGTAGAAAAGTCAGTTGGAAAAGTTCATTACAAATTGTTTATAATCGTAACGTCTATTTTAATTCAAGCAGTTTGCAAGAATAAGTGATGGGTGAATCTGTCCTGTTTTGCTTCTCCAAATAATTCGCAAAACGGTGAAAAATTTGCAAACGCATTGAAGTCAATGAGCATCAAAATAATTTTGATGCAAGCGACAATTTTTATAAGTGCAACTATTTTGTCAAAATGCATTAAAGTGAAACCAATAATCATCCATAGTATCAATCATGGTATTGCTAGATTCTATATATATTCAAAACAGTGGACAGTACAATGACAAGTGGAGAGTATGCATTTGGTGGGGGTCCATGCTTCTCTACTCAACCACTCTGCAACACATTCCTGTTGATGATTTGATCATAATAAGGGGTACTTTTGGGTGGAAGTTATATCAGCTTTAAGGCTATGATCTGGGACTGGAAGCAGCTATAACAACCCAAGTTGTGCCTCACTTTAATGAGTAAATATATAACAGGTGGATAACAGAAGCATGTCTGCTAATTCTCTTTGTTATCACAACCACCACTAGGTTACACTATCTCTCCTCACCAACATATAAACACTACATTCCTTTGCCAAAAAAAGTGTTTCCAATAATTTAGAACAGTGAAAACCAATACTTCATACTATACACACAGCATTTGTGTCACTGTCCTAATGATAAATCCCTACATGGCGGGAATGCTCCTAAATACCTAAAATGTAAAATAAGGCAAGCCATGATATATTAGTGACTTTGGGAAGTCCTTTCAGTTGGGGTCTTTGGAGTATTTTTATTATTTTGCCATTGTGGTGATTTCCAATGGCCAATAGTACCTTCTTTGAATGCCTTCTGATTTTTCTATACTCAACGCATTTCATGGATTCTTCATTAAAAACACAGTGACTAAATGCCCATAAACCCCAATGCATTTGTGGGGGAAAAGGTGATAGACTCCAATGAATTCTGTGCTGAAAAAGTTGACACAATAAAAAGTCAGATAAAGATGTATTTTTTGGTTGTTTTGGTGTGATGTTGTGGTGTGTAAGCAGCCATCTCTGTTCATTGTGCCTGGTCACAGAGTCAGCACTTTACAGTGGAACTGCTTTCAGATAAGCTATTGTTTCTCCTACTCAATGTAACTGAAGTTACAGTTTGGGTAAACCAGACCGGGTGGGGCATGGGAGCATTTTTAGCAATGCAGGTGTCAGGGAGCTGTTATCTGGTTACCTGCCCATTGTTCTGCTGATGGGCTACTGGGGGGAAAGGGAGGGGTGATACACTCCAATTTGCAGTGAAGCAGTAAAGAGCACAATTTACATGACTGAGGACACCTGGGAAACTAACAACATGTGTAGTCCCATGTCAGATTTCAAAATGAAATCTGGATTTCAATGCAGGATAATGCGCTAAGAGCGCTATTAACTGATGGAATCCCTTTAAAAAGTATTAAATACTGTCTCGTAATCCACCGTTTCCACTGGTTATAAAACATTAAACCACAGTGTCAGTTCTCCATAAAGAGAAGGCTATTTATTAAACCTCGATTTTTTTCTGGTTGAGTTTTTTTGGTCAAAAATGCAAATTTTAAGAGGGGAATTTTTTTTTCAATATTTATTGTATCTTGAAGCTATATAAAAGTCAAAATCCAAAAATTTGCCCTCTCAAACCTGCCCAAGTCATGTATAAGTCATTGGAAGATGTCCCTTTTACAATTTGACGTTTCCTCTGCTAATCTGAACAAATTGGGGTTTTGGGCGATAACCCGAAAAAATGTAGTGCCTTGTGCACCAATTCTGAAAAATTACAAATACCATTTGAATTTGCACTAGATTTTATTGTGTCTTTTCTCGACCCGACTTTTTCAAGTTATTTTATTGATAAATAAGATAAAATCATAGATGGGAGTTTGGTTGAGCTTGGTTTAATAAAAAGATGAAATAAATTAGAATTTTAGTAAATAACCCCTTAAACAAACATTATATCACTTCTGTGATGATGAGAATGCTTTGTTATTGCAATCAAAAAGTTAATCAATAGTAAAATGAAATAAACCAACATGGGGTGGGGGTATTCATTAAAACTAGATTTTTTTCTCATATTATATAAATATGGACCTTACTCCTAGCCACAGTTTGACTTGATCTACTAAAAAAAATCAGAGTGAAAAAAAATGGTGTAACTTTTCTGAATTGTTGCCCAAAACCACTAAGATCATGAAGGCATGAAACATCTTCCAGTTGTAAAAGGGTCGTCTGCCATTGATTTCTTCATGGCATGAGTTTTAGCAGCTTTGGAACATAATAAATTTTGCTCTTAAAATTTGTATTTTTTCAAATCAACCAGAAAAATTTGAGATACAGGTATTGGACCTGTTATCCATAATGCTCGGGACCTGGGGTTTTCCAGATAATTGATCTTTCCATAATATGAATCTTCATACCTTAAGTCTACCAGAAAATCCTATAAACATGAAATAAACCCAAAAGACTGGTTTTGCTTCCAATAAGGATTAATTATATCTTAGTTGGGATCAAGTACAAGCGACTGTTTTATTATTACACAGACATTTTTTTTTAAATAATTAATTTTTAAAAAATGGTATTATTTAATTATAATGGAGTCTATGGAATATGTTCATTCTGTGATTTGGAACTTTCTGGATAACGGGTTTCCGGATACTAAAAAGCACCTCATAGGACTTGTGTACTAATGGTGAAACTGCACTAACCAATAGCAACCTACCATCAATTTACTGCAGACAGAATTATGAAAACTGGAGTCAGATTACTATCTGGTTTATTTGCATTTTTGTATAAAAAGCCTTTTGAGATCTTTTCTGTATTTCTTTTGTCCTATTCTGGATTAATTGATGTTATGAAATGTTTTCTATTGGGATCTCCAATCTTTCCTAGTCAAGGGATGTACATTTAACATCACTTTATTTGCTGAAGCCGTTGATATAATGAGGATTGTTTGCTGGTATTCCCTTAGGCCTACTCATCAACATGATATATATATATAAGCTAGGAAACCGACGTGTTTGTCACTGTCTATATGTAATAAATGCACCCTGAGAGAGTGATTCCCTTGTATAGAAGAGATCAATTTTTATAAAAGCAAAATGTTTGGTAGAATCAGCTTTCTCTTTTTCTCCAAAGTATTCATTGTATCCATGGTAGCTATAAATGCTTGTACGTGTTTAAATGCCAGACTTGGTTGCAACCTGCCCAGTAAGAGTGTTACTGGGTATCTGAGTCGCCCAGGAGATATTGTTATAGGGGGAACATTCATGATTCATTTGGACAAAGTCTACACCAGCCTTGATTTCAGTACAAAACCTCCAGAACTCCAGTGCAGAAGGTAAGGTAGACTATACTAAACTGTTTGTGTTAATCTTGCTTTCTCATATGCCCCAGCTATCAGAAATGTGGGGCCTCCAACAAGTAGAACCTTTGAAGCTACCATTGAAGGACAGATATAACCTTGGCTGCCCATGAGGTCCCTCCCTACCATGTATGGTCCACATATTGCTTCACTAAATTTTATCAGGGCAGTGGTTCCCAAATTGGGGAGCTGCCCTCCCCCAGGGTGGCTAGGAGCAGTGGCAGGGAAGACTGATAATTTGGGAAAACTGTCATTGTTTGCCAAGATACAGTCACATAGTTTGAAATATGGGAGCATATTGTGAAGTTAGAGATCACCACAGTCCACTAGTGTGAAATTCCGTCACTCTCTATTTATTTCTATGGGATATTAAAAAGAGTATTTATTAATGGGTGAAAGTGAAAGTTTCCCCTTTGATAAATATGCCTTTAAACTGCTCTAGAGATGAATGGAGAGTGGTGGAATTTCACTTTAGTGGATTCTGGTGATCTCTAACTTCACTCTTTGATCAATATCTAAATGTTCATCAAAATGCCCCATAGAGTCAATATGCATTTGCTGTACTAGATATTTATGCAACTATTACTGATACATCAATATATTCCTAAACCTGTATCCATTTCATGAGCTAAGAGGGACCTATTTAAATATCAGTTTAGAAGAACTCAATGCATGAAATGTTAATACTGGGAAAACACAGAAGGTGTAATCAGATTGTAATTGAATGAAAAGATGAGGACAACCCTCTGGTATTTCCTATTTAGTGATATAAACCATCCAAATTAGATTCCTTGGCTTAATTTTAACTTCAACTTTCAAATAGTGAAAACCAAATTTACAATTTTAGGCTTGTTAATGATTGTTGGCAAAACACAAAATACAGGAACAATTGTATCCTATGTAGCAGGTATAGGAATGTACAAAGGTAACCCTATATCAATGGTCAATGGCAGCTGTAAAGTACAGCATTGTGGTGTGTATCTGCATGTAATCTATATAGTTACATTGTATATAAAATTCTATCATTTGTCCAATGAAATCATGTATAGAAAAATTTCCAAACGGTTAATCTGATGATAGTTAGGCCTAACTTTGTTTGTTTTGTTTCCCTTCCTTTCTCTGATCCTTTCCATTTTATAAGTGTCTTTTTAACTCTTTGTACTTTGGGCACTGGTATTTGTTGGACTGGGACCAGAAGTCCCACAGAAAATGAGTTTATTATGAATTGACATGTTTTAAATCAATCAAATAAGCTTTTCATCATTACTCTTCGACCCTAAACTTTAACAAAGTTTTTTTTTGTGCTTCACTTCTAGATTTGCCACTGAGTACTATGAGAGCATGCATGGTCTAATATTTGCTGCTGATGAAATTAACTCAAATCATGAGTTCCTTCCTAATATCACTTTGGGCTTTCAGGTTTTTGACACCTGCTTTACATTGCGACGAGCAACACAAGGGACTCTTTCCATGCTCTCGGGAGGAATAGAAATCACCCCAAAATATAACTGTCATGAGGAAGGCACTCTTGCAGGTATCATTGGTGACTCAGGGTCTACAGCATCAATGTTAATGGCCCATATTTTGGGACTGTACCGATACCCACAGGTAAAAAAATCGTGTCACATCATATATAGAATGCTATCATAGTCAGACTTCACAGGTCCAGCATCCTCAAGCTCATAACATACACTATTTAGTTGTTTTATTGAAACCAAATATTCTACCCTCTTTATTTGATCTTACAGATCAGTTATTTTGCCACCAACCCAATTCTCAGTGACCGGTACCTGTTCCCTTCTTTTTTCCGTACCATACCTAGTGATGAATTTCAGATGAAAGGTCTGGCCCAGCTGATCTCTCATTTTGGTTGGTCTTGGGTTGGTCTTCTAGCCAATGATAATGATTATGGCCAATATGGTCTTCAGATGGTCAAACAGGAGATAATAAAAGCTGGAGCTTGTGTGGCCTTCTCTGAGAATATCTTAATTAGTCAAGCTAATAGAAATGCTCCCCACATTGTTCAGGTGATAAAAGTGTCAACTGCAAAAGTTGTGGTCGTGATAACCTCTGATTCTGACTTTGTGATTTTGGCAGAAGAGTTTTTGAGGGAGAACATATCTGGAATTATATGGGTAGCCAGTGAATCTTGGGCAACTTCGGTTTTACTTTCTGAAGAGCGATTCCAAAAAATCCTAATAGGCGCCCTGGGATTTGCAATCCATGGTGGGCAGATGCCAGAGTTCACTAAATACCTTGGTAAACTTCGCCCATTTAACAATGTTGATGATTTTTTCATAAGGGAATATTGGGAACAAGTTTTCTCTTGTAAATGGCCAGATAAAGGAAATATGTTTGTGGACAACACTACCTTGAAACCATGTACCGGAAATGAAAAGCTGGAGAGCCTGCTAAATGAAAACTATCACAGATTATCTCTTATTATATATACTGCTGTTTATGCCATTGCTTGGGCACTGCAAAATTTACTTGACTGCACACCTGGAAGTGGACCATTCCAAGATGGGAACTGTGCTAACATATATTCATTTAAGCCTTGGCAAGTAAGGAAATATTTCACCAGCTTCCTGAGATTTAGCCTTCTGACAATATGGCTTTTTTCATTCAATTTATGTTTTTTATTCTTATTTAGCTCCTTCACTACATTAAAAATGTACATTTCAAGACCAAAGATGACAATCAAGTTTTCTTTGATGCAAAGGGAAACCCTCCACCTGTCTATGATATTGTGAATTGGCATCCAACAGCCAATGGAACACTAGAGCAGGTTACAGTAGGAAGATATGATTTGAGTGCCCAAGATGGGAACATCTTCAAAGTAGACAGTTCTATAATTAAATGGCCTGATAATTATACTCAGGTAAGATGAGAGTAACCATTCATAGTTACATAGCTACATAGTTAAAGGGGTGTTCACCTTCAACTTAACTTTTAGTATGTTATAGAATGGGCAATTCCAAACAACTTTGTTTTTGGTCTTCATTGTTTATTTTTTTATTGTTATTTAATTATTTGCCTTTTTCTACTGACTCTTAACATCTTTTTAAATGGGGGTCACTGACCCCATCTAAATAGAAATACTCTGTAAGGCTACAAATATATTGTTATTGCTACTTTTTATTACTCATCTTTTTATTCAGGCCTCTACTATTCATATTCCAGTCTCTTATTCAAATCAGTGAATGGTTGATAGGGTAAATTGGACCCCAGCAACCAGATTGCTGAAATGTCCTACTGGTGAGCTGAAATGAAGAAACAGAGAAAATTCTCTGAAATGCATTGAAGTCTATGGCGACAAAATGTTTTTGATTTGCAACAAATCTTTTATTTTGTGCAACAACTTTTTTCACCCATTGAAGTCTACAGGCATCAGTTTCAAAGCATAATTTGGTAAATAATTTCGCTCGTCACTACGAAATAACTCAAAAACCACAAATAGTAAGATATTTAAAACAATATCAACCCCTTTAAGTTGGGTTGAAAAAAGACCAAAGTCAATCAAGTTCAACCTCTCCTAATGAAACCCAGATCACATACCTATCACACTTATATCAACCCCGACATACGCTCAAATAAAAAAAAAATAAAAATATATACATATATATATATATATATATATATATATATATATATATATATATATACCACCATCTATACTGATTGTAGTATAACAATAGCCATTTATGATATTAAGCTTGTCCAAGAAATCATCCAAGTCCCTAAAAATCATCCAAGCACTGGTCTACAGTCTTTTTATTTGATTGTGTTTTATCAGCAATATGACTAATCAGGAATTTTGACCCGGTGCTTAAGTTGTAGACTGTGTCAGAAATTTCATAAAACAATGATAATTACAGCAACACAAAATGTATTTCTTATATATTTTTATATAGGTTCCTCTTTCTAGGTGCAGTCCAAGATGTCCTTCTGGATTTAGGAAAGTGATACTACCAGGAAAACCACTTTGCTGCTATGTGTGTGTCCGTTGCCCTCAAGGACATATTTCAAACCAAACAGGTATTGTTCTTGGAATATTCGTCCTGCTTTCTCATTAACAGCCTCTGATATAAATGTTGTTTTCCAGATGCTGTAGAATGTCATTCATGTTCCTGGGACACATGGCCCAATTTACAACAAGACAGATGCTTACCAAGAACAACAGAATTCCTTTCATATGAAGAAGCACTGGGTTGTAGTCTAATTGTCATTTCCATTTTATCTTCTATAATCCCACTTTTTATTCTGATAGTGTTCATTCTTTATAAAGGGACGCCAATTGTCCGAGCCAACAACTATTCAGTTAGTTGCCTTCTCCTGCTCTCCCTGTTCCTCTGTTTCCTTTGCTCTTTAGGGTTCATTGGTTACCCACAACCTGAAAAGTGTCTTCTACGCCAGGTGGCATTTGGGATGGTTTTTGCTCTTTGTATCTCCTGTGTTCTGGCCAAAACCATCACTGTTGTCATTGCCTTTAACGCAACTAAACCAGGCAGTAGGTTAAGAAAGTGGACAGGAGTTAAGGTGTCCTACAGTCTCATTGCATTATGTGCTTTCATTCAATTATTTGTGTGTGTAATATGGCTGATTTTGTCCCCTCCTTTCCCTGAATCTGACATTAGCACCAAACCTGGAATAATTATAGTAAATTGCAATGAAGGGTCACCTGCTGCATTTTGGTTCATGCTGGGATATCTTGGTCTTCTGGCCACCATCAGTTTTATTGTTGCCTTTCTGGCCAGACGACTCCCTGACAGTTTTAATGAAGCCAAATTTATCACATTCAGTATGTTGGCTTTCCTCAGTGTCTGGGTGTCCTTTATTCCAGCCTATCTCAGTGCACGGGGCATGTATACTGTGGCAATGGAGATCTTTGCCATCCTGTCTTCCAGCTGGGCTTTGGTGATCTGTATCTTTATGCCAAAATGTTTTATTATATTGTTTAAACCCAACAAGAACTCCAGAGAACATCTTAGAGTTAAAGGTGGCCAAAAATAGAAATATTTTACACCAAATAAACACAGGTGTAAATGAACTCTGAAGATCTTACTATCAAATTACAGTAAAAAAAGATAAATAAAATGTGGACAATCGTCATTATTATTGTTGAAAAAAATCTAGAGACTTAGGAAAAAGTCAGAAAAAATCTGACGATTCGGATTTTCACTCAATATTATTGTTTTTTTCCCCGAATAATTTGAGTTTCTTAATTAATAAATAAGGTCAAATCGGGCATGGGAGTTTTTTTAATAGAATAATGAGATAAATTCAGAGTTTATTTAATAACCTCCTTTGTTTGAAGAGATATATTAAAAGAAATGTTCAATATGAGACTTTTCCTGAAAGGAATTTGATTGGATCAGTTCAAATGTGAAGAGAGAGTTTGCATGAAACATTAAAGGATTATGAAAACAGAACCACAAGTGTTATGGAAGAAGTTTATCCATAACATTAAAATATTTGGCTAAAAAATACTACTGAGACCTTGGAACAGTTGGTGGGTTTTAGATCACTCTGTATTAATATTAACTTTATTTTAAGCTGTACATTTACCATGTTTGCATCATATACATACATTTGCAACTGTAATCCATCTATCTGCTATCTATCTATCTATCTATCTATCTATCTATCTATCTATCTATCTATCTATCTATCTATCTATCATCTGTCTATATCTATTCATGAATATGCAAATAACCTAGAAAAATACACACAGGCAATAATAAATAATCAATAAATAACATGCGTAAGTCTAATTTTCCACCCAGGAACTTTCCCTTAAATAGTATAGAGCTTTGGAAATTCTACAAAAAGTTGATTGGGGAATCACAGAAAGAGGAAATAGGATTTAAAAAAACAATGGGAAAAAGAAACAAAGGTTAGATTTACAGACAAGACATGGGAAAATATAATGTATTCTGCACATAAAGGTTCAAGATCAACCAGAGTACAAGAAGCCAGTTTCAAACTTCTACGTAGATGGTACAGAACACCAGTAGCACTACATAGAATATATAACAATGTGGCGGAATATGTTGGAGATACAATGTGAGAAACTCAAATGCTATTGGGAAGAAGTATTTAGATCAATAGAGACGCTGAGACCCAGGACATATAAAAACTGTATAGAAACAGTAATATTCAATGTAAATAAAATTACACAGACAGTAATAAATCACTGATTATACATATGTTACAAGGGGCAAGAATGGCAATACCAAAAAGATTGAAAAATAAAGAACCTCCCAAAAAAATAGACTTGAATAGAGAATTAGAGGAGACAAAGACAATGGAATGACTGCTAGCGGTGAAGAAAAGTAAAATTAAACTAAAAATTAAAGTAAAAAATATGGAAGGATTGGTAAGATCTGTAAAACAAATAGAGCACAAATATGGACAGACAGACAGACAAACAATAACATAGGACAAACCAAAAGAGAGCAGCTGGATAAAAAGCATGATTGTGAAAAGAGTTTCTATCTGCTTCCTATAATAACCACCCTACCCCCTCCCTCCCCTCCTTTTATATAGCAACAGTAGTGATGGGTGAATATCTCCCATTTCGCCGAAAAATTCTTTCCTGCAAAATTCACGAAAAATTGTGAAATTGGAAAATTCCCGAAAAAATTTAGAAATTCAAACGTTTTCACACAAAAATCTTGAAATTAGAAGGATTCCACTCAAAAATCGTGAAATTTGAAGGATTTCACTCAAAAATCGTGAAATGTGAAGGTTTTCACAAAAAAATCGTGAAATTGGATATTTTCACGAAAAATTTGTGAAAATCGGAAATTGACAAATCGGCGAATTGTGGAAATTTGCAGCAAATTCGTGCCAGGTGAAATTTATTTGCCCATCACTAAGCAACAGTATAGTAACAGGAAACTTTATCTGGATCTGGGAGAAGACTATTAGATAGTCTGAGTAAAGAAGACTAGGTTAAAGATAAAGGAAACGTTTATATTAAACGATTACATACTCTATATTAAATGTGTTACTTTTGTTACTTTTGTATTGAAGTTCCCCTCCCCTTCTTCTCTTCTGTACCCCTAAAGAAATGAAGAAAATTAAAAATAGACTTACAAAAAAAAATAGTATAGAGCTTTGGTTACATCAGACCCTCAGCTGAGCCTTTCCATATATTTGTGGAGGAAGAGAGAGGTGTTGCAGAACTATACCTCTCAGTTGCAAAAAATAGTATTTCTGCACACCATGAGTTCAGTAATAGAGAGTATCCCACACTGACACCCCTTTGGAGATTGACATGGGAGGAATCCCACTTCACCTCTGTGACACCCTTTAGTGGACCTGGATCACTTTCAGTGGAACCTCCATGGAAATCCTCTAACCTGATTCCCTATCCACTATGATAGGCAGTATCACCTGGAAGAGATACCTTCAATCCTCCGAGGTTGGAACTCAGAACAGCTCTTTCTAGCTCAGCCTATCTTACACTTCTAGAGCTTACTATCACAGGAGCTATACCTACCACTATCTCATACCTCATTCACAGACCCTGTTCCCTGACTTAACCTCTCTTGGGGCCTTTCCTTACTGGGTCCTATGTTTTAGCAGACATCCACCATCCTCAGTGTGTGGCAGCCAAAGAGGAAGAGCATGTGGTGCCTCTCCTTTATAAAGACTTTAGTTATACTGAAAACTCAAATACAGTTACAAATCTGTAACTGCCAGGAGCACACTTCAAAATGAAAAAGGAAGCATTCCCCTTCCCATTTCTATATTAGGCCCAACTCTTAGCTGTCCATAGTCAGGGGATTTCCAAAACATAGGGGAAGTTAACCCTCTGTACCCCTATACACGCATAGTAATAAATATGTATAAATATACAGAGATGGGAAAGCACATTTATTAAAGGCTGA
Organism: Xenopus petersii; assembly: GCA_038501925.1. Classification (NCBI taxonomy): domain Eukaryota; kingdom Metazoa; phylum Chordata; class Amphibia; order Anura; family Pipidae; genus Xenopus; species Xenopus petersii. The sequence goes on from CM076676.1 coordinate 153,230,177, forward strand.
ATTCATGTGTTCTTTAAATTCAAATATACACGAAATTTGATTGGGGGTTATTTAAAAGATATGTAAACTTTTAAAATAAGTAAATGTAAAATTAATGAGAGTGCTATTCTAAGCACTTTTGTAATTTACATTCATCATTTATTCTTTTTTCATTCCAAGATATTAAGCGATACATGTAATGTTAATAAGAATGTGCTATTCTAAGCACTTTTGTCATTCACGTTCATTATTTTTTTTTTTCATTCCAATATATTAAGGGATACATGTACTTTTAATATGAATGAATTTTGTTCCAACAGCGCCACCTGTTGGTCAGTTTCCCACCAGTCTGACCATCATGTAGTCAAGGAAATTGTCTAGAGAAAGCAGAAGAACATTAGAGCAGCCTCTTTCTTTCTCCTGACAACTTCATTGACTACTTGTTGGTCAGACTGGTGGGAAACTGACCAGCAGGTGGCGCTGTTGGAACAAAATTCATTCATATTAAAAGTACATGTATCCCTTAATATCTTGGAATGAAAAAAAAAATGAACCTAAATGACAAAAGTGCTTAGAATAGCACTTTCATCAATTTTACATTCACTTTGTTTAAAGGTTAATTATCCTTTGAAAAGAAAGTCAGATTATACTTTTCGGAGTAGTAGAACATATATTGTCTGGTCCAGTCCTGGCAACTAAGGGCCAATGCCCAAACCTTTGTATACTTTTCCCTTTGATCCATGTCTGTATGTTATCCACCCATTTCGATTGTAAGTTCTATGGGGCAAGGAACACGTTCCTACTGTGTATTTTAGCACATGGCATTTAGGGGCAAATATATTGTGTCAAATTGAAATTTTTTTGTAGTCAAAGTGAGTTATAGATAATTGTTTTTTTTTATTAAAGGAACAGAAACATCAAATTAAACTTTCAAATCGCAAGTCTTTATTAAGAAATAACTTAAATTCTGCTTGATCTCCTGTTCAGAAAGCGATTGGGCGATCCATTGTGCGGCGCTTGATTTCTCCTCCCTGCCATTCTTATAGGAGATAGCCAGGGAGGAGAAATTGAGCATTGCATTTTTGTCGCCATGTCGACATTTAAAGGAGAAGGAAAGGCTTGGTGCACTTGGGGCACTGTGGTTCTCACTGGAATAACCCCGGGCCAGTTTGAGTTAACTGAGGTTTTTTTTCACAGAAAACTTAATTCGAGTTTTTAAGTTTTGCAACTGGATTTCGCAGAATCAAGGTTTTTTCCATTTAAGTTTTTATTAAATTAGAAACCATTTGAGTTGTGAGCACATTCGAGTTTATTCAAGTTAATTCGAGGTATGAAAAACTCAAGACATTTGATAAATAACCCCTGTAGTGACAAGACTGAAAATATTAAAATGATGGTAGACATTTAAAGGAGAAGGAAAGGCTTGGCGCACTGTGGTGCTCACTGGAATAACCCCAGGCCAGTGCAGTTTTCTGCTGATAGGAGCACCGGCCCAGGGTTTAAGGTAAGTCAATACAATCACTTGGGGTGCCTAACATTTGGCCTAACATTTGGCACCAAGCCTTTCCTTCTCCTTTAAGATGGTTGAGATCGTTCATTTCTGTAGGGGGGGATTGGTTATGAATATGTTATTCTTTGTTTTTGAAGAAGTCCACAATCTCTTATAGTGATACGTACAAATGTGAGCAATTCATTTGGTGAGGGATGAAGAAGGGATTTAAAAATGGAAACTTAGGGGGTTCTTTAACATAGATTGAGTTTCAAATTATGTGAATTATTTTAACTCTAATAAATGTACTCGAATGTACTCACAACGGGAGGTTATTTATGAAAAAACTCGAATGTCTAATATTTGATCGAATAGTACCAACCTGGAAATTTGAATCGAATTCGAATCTGAAAAAAAAAATCTTAATGTCAGGGAGGCAATTAACATATTCAAATAGGTCAACAGATTTCTGAAATTGACTTGTAAATGAACTCGGCAGAGTTTAGGTGGCGAGTATTTGAATTAGAACTATTTCCATGGTCACGGCATGATAAATCTCACATTCAAATTTAAATTCAGATTGGCGCTTTTAAATCCAAATTGGTGAGTTTTGACATAAAAAGATTTGAATTTGAATTTACCATTCAAACCTTAATAAATCTGCCTCTTCAAGTGTCATGGATTTTATTTGTTATTATTTATGTATTATAACTATAGTATATTGTATAGAGTGCACTATTGTAATCTTGTATAGGGAAGTAGTGCAAAATCCTTGCACTTATACCTGTAAGGAAGCAGGCATAGTGCCTGTGTGCTGTATGCTGTTACCTAGCAACCAGCTGTTCAGTGATTCTCAGTGCTACAGGAAATGACACAGCAGCTAGTGAGTGGCTGGCAGGAAGAGGAAGTTGCAGAGCCTGGCAGAAAGAACCATGCGGTGGACAGAGAGAGAAAAAGAGGAACTTCTGGTGGTCCCAGAGAGCTGGAAGACCCCACCAAAAGCAGACATTTGGATCAGGCTGGCACAGAGATGCCAGAGACTATACCTGGAGTGACTGAGAGTGTAAAAGAAATCCAGATTGGAGAAACAAGCATCAGCAGGGGATTTCTAAATATCCAAAGGGGCTGGTAGTCACACTGCAGTTCTGCTAGTGTTGGACTTGCCTAAAGGATCTACGTGAACCATCCAAAGAGACTTTTGGGGTGAGTATGATCAGAGATGGTGTTGTTGGGAATACATTAAAGGACTTTGAATTCCTTTAGTTAGGCAGATAGTTAGCAGTTAGAAGTGCTATTTGTACTAGTTGACCATTTATTTTAGATAAACAGTTATTCAGTTTGACAGATACTGTGTGTGTGTTTTTACTGTATTCCTAGTGGGGCCACCCATAGGTGCATTCCTGGATCCCACTAGGTGGAGGCATTGTGCTAGTAAGTACCAGGTACTCAGTCTCTGCCCATACCACTGCGGAGTGGCTCAGGTTTGTCACTTGCCATCAGATAAGCACCACACATGAAGTGTAACACAGACAAAGGGGTGTTGAAAGGGTTACACTTATTTGGCATGGAAGGGGGCAGAGTAAAGGCATGACATGAGACATTTATAATGGAGGAAGTCAGCAATTGTAAAGGATTTCCTTCAAATGTGCAGATTATGAGCATGAGATTGTGCCTGAGAGGTTAGCCACGGGCCGGGATTATGGTTATGACTGTGTTGTCATTGCAGAAAGACATAGGTGTTGATAGTGGAGGACAGAATTGTGTTATAGGTATTGGCAAGTGCACCGGGATCAGAAGAAGGGAGGAGAGGCTTGAATTGAACTAGAATGTGTCAACACTGCAAGTGTCACAAATCATGATCTTTAGTTAGAGATATAGTGAGATATAGACAAGGAGATACGATTATACAAAAGAGAAAACAGATTACTGTTAAATGTGGAAAGGGTTAGGTTACTGTTGAAGATCGTACCAAGTAAGTGACCATCCTTAATGGTTGCTGTATTTGTCCATTGTTGGAGATCTGACAAGGGGTCTTCAGTAAAGGTGGCCATAGACTTAAAGATCCACTCGTTTGGCGACATCGCCAAACGAGCGGATCTTTCCCCGATATGCCACTAAACTGCGTGGCTATATCGGGGGTAATTCGAGCGTTCGGGCGTATGGCCGAACAATCGAATTACGATGCGCCAAGCGGCTCCGACGGGTCGGTCGGGTAAAAATCCAACCTTCATCTGGCCACGATATCGATCGGGATGACCCGTCGGAAGCCCCCATACACGGGCAGATAAGCTGTCAAATCGGTCCAAACGACCGATATCGACAGCTTTATCTGCCCGTGTATGGCCACCTTAAGACGCCTTTTTTCCAGAGAAAACAACCCCAACCTTGACAGTCTCCCCTCATAATTTAACTCTTCCCTCCCTCTAACCAGTTTAGTTGCACTTAGTCTCTGCACTCTCTTCAGCTCATTTATATCCCTCTTAAGGACTGGAGTCCAAAACTGCCCCCATACTCCAGATGAGGCCCCACCAGGGACCTATAAAGAGGCAGAATTATGTTTCATCCCTTGAGTTAATGCCCTTTTTTATGCAAAACAGAACTTTATAAAAGTATTTAAATATTTCGCTTATCCCTAGAGATTAAGTGCCTGAGATGAAATCCAACATCAATAAGAATATCCAATTCACTTGATTATAAATCCTAAAACTGTTTTGAATTTCAAAGGGGGTCATTAATTAACTGATTGCTGTTATTGTTACTATCTTTTGCATGTGAATGAGTGCTCAACAATTTATTACTCAATGATTGGCTATCCTATCCACCAAGAACAGATAGCCCCAACAGCCTTAACTTCCCATCCTGCCCACCCTTTATCTTTGCATTTTAACACTTTAAATGCAATAGTGGAAGAATAATTCCCAATGTTACACAAATATTCTACAACCAATCACAATATAGGATCTGTTGCTTACCCACAAAGTTAATACAGATTTTTCTTTCAGAGCATGTTTATTTAATCTCTGCCTTTTTAGATTTGAATATGGTTTACCCTGACTGTTGTCCTTGGGGAAAATGTTGTTGTCCTTGGGGAAAATCAAGAAATCTTATCTTAATCTTAACCAAGCAGTTAAACAATTAAGCAGTTCTAATAACTGCATCCCCATAGGCCATATTAAGTACACTGTATATATCTACATATATATATATATATATAAAACCCAGATCAGGTATCACATCCCCGCGCTTCCTATAATGCCTGGAGCTAATTCAGTGCAGGGAAATTCAGTGTACTTGAAAGATGTTTCTCTGTGAAAGGCAGATGTTCCACAGAATAAGTTGGTTTCTCCTCACTACAGCATGGATTTTCTCTACACTGGCTATAGGAGTTTGCACCTGTTCCGGCAAAATTGGTTGCCGTCTGTCTATTGAGAACATTACTGGCTGTCTGAGCTCCCCAGGAAATATTATTATTGGTGGAACCTTTATGGTTCATTTGGACAGAGTCGCCAGTAACCTTGATTTTACTAGCCAACCCCCAGAGCTAGAGTGCCAGATGTAAGTAACATTGTATTGGTTAGTGTAGGCTGATCATTGCCTCATTGTGTTGATTTTGTTTTATTTGATTAATAAATTATTTTTATAAAACACTAGTGATACTCCGGCTGCAGCCTTATGCCTTTATATGGTCAAAGTACCCCTCAATGACTTCTAATATCCTTATCATTTACAGTAGGGGGTACATTATCCCTTATAATACATGAGTGATACTCAGAGTTCCCTGTATAACTCAGCCTGCAGCCTTGTGCCTTTATATGGTCACAGAACAACCCCCCAGTGACTTCTAATATCCTTATCATTTACAGTAGGGGGTACATTATCCCTTATAATACATGAGTGATACTCAGAGTTCCCTGTATAACTCAGCCTGCAGCCTTGTGCCTTTATATGGTCACAGACCCCCTCAGTGACTTCTAATATCCTTATCATTTACAGTAGGGGGTACATTATCCCTTATAATACATGAGTGATACTCAGAGTTCCCTGTATAACTCAGCCTGCAGCCTTGTGCCTTTATATGGTCACAGAACAACCCCTCAGTGACTTCTAATATCCTTATCATTTACAGTAGGGGGTACATTATCCCTTATAATACATGAGTGATACTCAGAGTTCCCTGTATAACTCAGCCTGCAGCCTTGTGCCTTTATATGGTCACAGAACAACCCCTCAGTGACTTCTAATATCCTTATCATTTACAGTAGGGGGTACATTATCCCTTATAATACATGAGTGATACTCAGAGTTCCCTGTATAACTCAGCCTGCAGCCTTGTGCCTTTATATGGTCACAGAACAACCCCTCAGTGACTTCTAATATCCTTATCATTTACAGTAGGGGGTACATTATCCCTTATAATACATGAGTGATACTCAGAGTTCCCTGTATAACTCAGCCTGCAGCCTTGTGTCTTTATATGGTCATATAACCCTTCAGTGACTTCTAATATCCTTATCATTTACAGTAGGGGGTATATTATCCCTTATAATACATGAGTGATGCTCAGAGTTCCCTGTATAACTCAGCCTGCAGCCTTGTGCCTTTATATGGTCACAGAACAACCCCTCAGTGACTTCTAATATCCTTATCATTTACAGTTGGGTACATTTTCATTAGGAAAAACCAATGAGGAAACTACTGTCACAGTGCATTAAGTGTGCATAGGTCGTTCAGGCTTTGGAATACCTCATACCTGACCTTAAAGCTTTTGAGTGCAGATACTGGTGTAAAAGACATACTATTTACTATATAGACATTGCTTGTTTTATTGCATTATCTGTTCATTCCAATCTCTGGAGGTACAAAAGTAATCGTTTTTCAAATTGTTTCATAAAGCCACCACCTACATTATATATGAGGGTCTGTCTAAAGCTCAGATACAAGAGGGGGGTTGTGGGTGCACTCCTAAGGCCATATAAAAAAATATTTAAATACAATAATCCCCTGTCTAAAAAAAGAAAAACAGGGTTTTTTGTTACAAAGTTATGATCATAAAATTGGTAAGCCGCCATACCACGTCAAGGTAAACCCCATACGGCGGTCCCTAACCTGTTTACCTATTATGAACGCCTGTGAGACACCCATTATATTTGCTGCACTTATAACTAGGTAACACTTGCACACATTACACCTATTACACTCCACATTTAGCTTTTCCTTTTTCATCTCCCTCTACATCTATACTCACACCTGTACTTATACTTATACTCACACACATACAGGACTGGACTGGGAGTCAAAATAGGCCCCGCCATAACAAGTACACAGAGGCCCAAACAGCCCCCCACCAGCCCAAACAGCCCCCACATACACACACAAGTGTGCACTTATATACACATCTTTACTTTTCCTTCATTATAGTCTCTTCACAATCACATTTTTTTTTTAAATGGGCGTTGGCCTGGGCAGTCTCCCCTTCAAAAGCCGCATATGCAGGTGACGGGGGAGGATCTAGTCCACAGATTAAAACCAAGGTTTTATATTTTGATCACAGGTAAACAGGTTAGGGACTGCCGTATGGGGTTTACCTTGACGTGGTATGGCGTCTTACCAATTTTATGATCATAACTTTGTAACAAAAAACCCTGTTTTTCTTTTTTTAGACAGGGGATTATTGTATTTAAATCTTTTTTTATATGGCTTTAGGAGTGCACCCAAAACCCCCCTCTTGTATCAGTCTAAAGCTCCCCATAGACGCGACGATTCTTCTTGCTGAACGACCGATTTTAGGGAAGTCCGACCAATCCTTTGAAATTATCGTGCGGTTAGTAGGATTCGAGCGATCGTACATCTTACGATTTTTAGGCCGACATCTGTCAGGAAATTGATCGGCCAGGTCAAAAAATCTTTGTTGGTCCCAGTGCAATCTATCTATGTTTGCAGGGCCAAGCAGGCAGCTCCCCTATGGCAAATTGGTCTTTTTAGTTGATGGTAAATTCGTATGATCGTTCCTGGAAGATCGTGGTCTCACGATCAGGATCTGATCTTTTAAAGATCTCAACATCTATGGCCAGCTTAATTCAGGGATCCCCAACCTTGTTCCACTCGTGAACAACATTCAAATGTAAAAAGAGTTGGAGTGCAATACAAGCATGAAAAATCAAAACAAATAAGGGTTATGATTGACTATTGGTAGCCCCTATGGACTGGCAGACTACAGGAGACTCTGCTTGGCAGTACAACTGGTTTTTATACAACCAAAACTTGCCACCAAGCCTGGAATTCAAAAATAAGCACCTGCTTTGAAGCCACTGAGAGCAACATCCCAGGGGTTGAGGAGAGACATGTTGCTCATGAGCTACTGGTTGAGGATCACTGGTATAACTGAATCCGCTACCCTCTGAGCATATTTACTTTTTTCACTGTAGGTTTGCTACAGAATATTACTACAGCATGCAGGCTTTGATATTTGCTGTAAAGGAGATCAACTCAGATCCCAATCTCCTTCCCAACATCACACTGGGCTTCCAGGTTTTTGACACCTGCCTGACATTACGGAAAGCGATACAAGCGACTCTTCAGATTATGTCAGGCAGAAAGGAAATCACCCCAAATTACCACTGCTACAAAGATTCCCCCCTTGCAGCGATCATTGGTGACTCTGAGAGTACTGGATCAATTCTTATGGCACAGATTTTGGGACTGAAAAGATTTCCTCAGGTAAGTGCAATGTAACAAATTTCAGGATAGCACCAGGTTTCCGCCAATTTTTTGATAGATCAAACTTCCTAAAATGATGCAGGTCACAAAAAAAATCAACTTCAGAGCTATTTTTTTAACTATAGTCTCAAAATAGTCTGGCCTTCTTCCCACCTTTTAGATGCACCAGGATTACTTCTTACGAAAAAAGAAAATAACATAGAGGCTCATTTATCAACAGTCTCATTTTAGCAATTTTTGAAAATACAAAAAAAGACATACAAAAACCTCCAATACCGCAAAAAATTTGAGTTTTAGAGATCTTCTGAAAGTCTGAATAGTTTAAAAAAAAAAAGTTCAATAGGACCAGAGCAACTCCAATTGACTTCTATGAGACCTCGGCTCCTTTTACTTACTGAAATTTTGCATTAGAGTTTTTTTGTAGGTTTTTTAGTGAGAAATTGAAAAAACACAAATTTGTACAGAAAGATACCATTGGTGAAAAAAAACTGCAAATGTTATTAAATAGGCCCCTTAGATATTGGATTTCACATTGTTGTCTACTTGGTTAAATCAATATTTTGAGACCCCTTTGCTTGTCTTATGACATAAGGTACTAGTGATGGGTGAATAAATTAGCCTTGCACAAATTCGCGGCAAATTCACGTGTTTCGCCGCCGACGAATACATTTGCCAATCTCCCGCGTACTAAAACTCAAATTAATCTCACTATTTACTAAAACAAAGTCGACCAAACTCCCGGTCGAATTCCCAGTTTCTAAACCGGAAATTCAGCTGTACTATTGCGAAAGAGCGCAATTGCCTCCCCTCCTGACAGGTAAGCCGGTGAAGGGGGGCGGCATTGCAGGAGCCGCCTCAGGCGGCTCCTTAGTCAGAATTGGCGCTGGGCTTGCAAAATGATACAAGTATATGATGCAGGGATTTTCTTGGTGAGCATTTGCAGAAATATGATCCCTACTATGTTTTCATTCTGTTTTCATTACAGATTAGTTATTTTGCCACAAACCCTATGCTCAGCGATCGTGGCTTGTTTCCATCCTTTCTACGCACCATACCTAGTGATGAATTTCAAATGAATGGTTTAGCCCAGCTGGTGTTACACTTTGGTTGGTCTTGGGTTGGTGTCTTGGCCAGTGATAATGATTATGGTCAATACGGGCTTCAGATGGTAAAGCAAGAAATAATACATTGGGGTGCCTGTGTGGCCTTTTCTGAAAATATTTTGACAGCTCAGCCAAATAGGAATGCTCCTCATCTTGTCCAAATAATTGCAAAGTCAACTGCAAACGTTGTTATTGTGATTACCTCTGATGTTGATTTTGTGATTCTACTGGAAGAAATATTGCGGCAGAATGTAACCGGCATCACCTGGGTGACCAGTGAAGCTCTGGCAACTTCAGATTTACTCTCCAAGGAACGATTCAGAGAGATATTACTGGGAACCATTGGTTTGGCCATCCATAGTGGGAATTTACCAGAGTTCAGCAAGTATCTTAACAGCCTTCATCCAGTAGAACACCATCATGATTTATTTATAAGAGAATTTTGGGAGACTATCTTCTCCTGTTATTGGCCATATCAGAACACTTTAGTTACACTGCTAAACAGTTCTACAGTGCAAACATGTACAGGAAAGGAGAAGCTGGAAAGCCTACCAACTGATAAAGGGCACAGGGTATCTCTCAATGTGTACACTGCTGTTTATGCCGTTGCATGGGCTCTACAGAATTTGCTTACGTGTAAACCTGGAACTGGTCCATTTTCTGATGGTTCCTGTGCCCCCATCTCTACATTTCAACCTTGGCAGGTAGAACACTACACTTTCATGTTGTTATGGTGATGCATTCAGTTGCTCAACTACTGTATGTAATAATCACTTTTTTTTTTAAATTATCAGCTTCTCCATTATATTAAAAATATCAAGTTCAAGAACACAGACCAGAACCATATATTTTTTGATGCAAAAGGGAACCCACCAGCAGTCTATGACTTTGTGAATTGGCATCTGAGCACCAAGGGAACTCTAGAGCAGACGACAGTTACAAGTTATGACTTGAGTGCCCCAGATTGGAAGACTTTGAATGTAGACAATTCTAGAATTATATGGCCCAACCAAAACAAACAGGTATTGATGATATTTATAAGGAGCTACATTCACTTTTTCCATATTTTCCTGCTGTTATATGCTTTTTATAAGGAATACATATTCTGGCATAAAATTCTCAACAGTAAAATGGAAGTGCTGTATTCCAGAACTGTTAACCATAAAAAGAAACAGGTGACTCTTAGGGGGGTATTGTCTAAACTTTTTCATGTTGGCATTTTTGTCGCGGGGAAAAATGTTTGACTTTTCCAGAATTAATATTAACTGCAATAATTCCGAAATCCAAAAATACTCAAGCTAAAATGTGTTGAAATCATGTAGAAGTCAATAGTAGATATCCCTCTTACAACTGGAAGATCTTCCTTTACTTTGTGGTTTTTGAGGTTTTATTGTGTTTTTGAGGCTGACTTTTCTGCAACAATATTAAAAAGTAAGTTGAAAACATCATTTTTTGCAACTTTTCTGTAACTTTTTCTTGTTCATGCTCTTTCGGTTTGGATCTTTTGATAAATGACTGACATTTGTGGAAATAAGTTTATTTATGGTTTAAAAATGAGAAAAGTTTTAGTAATTCCCTCCCCCAATCTCTGGAATGGCCCCTTACAGACTTGTGGCGGTAGGGGGGTTGAAGAACGTCAACTCTCAGGTTGATTAAATTAAATGGGGTACCAGTAGTTCTTAAAATAAATAATAACTTTATTCAGAGGAATAAAAAAATTTGCAGAAATATTTAAAATTTTTGCATAGTAGGTTAGGGTAATGTCATGGAATCCATCTCAGCTACATAAGGTATTTTTTTCTACTGAAAACATATTATAATGGTTGCTATAATAAACACATTGTACTTCCTTAAATATTTGCAGCTTTTGTAAATAACATAATGTCATCACAAAGCACTTTTTTTCGAGGTATTTTACACAATTACACTAAAGTGCAATGGCTTATTGTGATGTGCAGATCATAATCTTCTGTATACCCTTATTATATTTTCTTAGATTCCTCTTTCCAAATGTAGCCCAAGTTGTTCTCCTGGATTTAGACAGATGATAGTTCCTGGAAAACCTCTTTGTTGCTATGACTGTGCTCGGTGTCCCCAGGGACATATTTCAAACCAAACAGGTATTGGCATTATTTTTTTTTTCTTTATATTTGGTAACATCTGTATAGAGGGTTTGATAGAAATGTTGTTCTTTAGATGCTGTGGAATGTCATCCATGTTCTTGGGACACATGGCCTGATCTACATCGAATAAAATGTGTGCCGAAAACTACAGAATTCCTTTCCTTTGAAGAACCTTTGGGTTATGGCTTAACAAGCACTGTCATGATTTCTTCTCCAATACCACTTTTTATTTTGGGAATTTTTATTTGTTACAAAAAAACACCAATAATCCGAGCCAACAACTATTCCCTTAGTTGTCTTCTCCTGCTTTCCCTGTTCCTCTGTTTTCTTTGCTCTTTAGGTTTCATTGGTTACCCACAGCCTGAAATGTGTCTTCTGCACCAGGTGGCATTTGGGATGGTTTTTTCTCTCTGCATCTCCTGTATTTTGGCCAAAACCATTACTGTTATCATTGCCTTTAAAGCAACCAAACCAGGAAGTGGGTTAAGAAAATGGACAGGGGTAAATGTTTCCTACTATGTCATTGGATTTTGTATCCTTATTCAATTATTTCTGTGTGTGATATGGCTGATATTTTCTCCCCCCTTCCCTGAATATGACACTGATACCAAACCTGGAATCATCATTGTGGTTTGCAATGAAGGGTCACCAACAGCTTTCTGGTTCATGCTGGGATATCTTGGCCTCTTGGCCGTGATCAGCTTTATTGTTGCTTTCCTGGCCAGAAGCCTCCCCGACAGCTTCAATGAAGCCAAATTTATCACATTCAGTATGTTGGCTTTCCTCAGTGTCTGGGTGTCCTTTATCCCAGCCTATCTCAGTGCAAGGGGCATGTATACTATGGCAATGGAGATCTTTGCCATTCTGTCTTCCAGCTGGGCTTTGGTGGTTTGTATCTTTGTGCCAAAATGTTATATTGTATTGTTCAAACCCAATGTAAACTCAAGAAAACATCTCCTTGGAAAAAGAGGTCCAATGTAAACAGGTCATACAGAATGAAACGCACTTTTATAATATGGTTTCTATGTCACATGATGCCTTTTGGAGAAATGAATTTTAAAAATAGCTCATGGTTGTTGCGGCTATGGGAGGAAAATTGGATGGCCAGTTTAGTCAGGTTATTCCTTATCCTGGATAGTCTAGCAGACAGGAGTATAATATTCATTCTTCTCCAACATTAGAATTTATAAATGTGTGTATATTTTGTATATTCCCCGTATGGAAGAGTTGCCTTCAGATTTACAATGAAGTTCCATAGGAAATCTGAGCGCCAATGAAAAGTCCTGTCCATATTAAGTTTATTGAGCTGTTGTAAACTTTTAATGTCCACATGGACACTATTAATTTTTATGGTAGATGGGTGTCAGTGAGTTTGCCTGTGCTTTTTACTCCTGCTTCCTTCCACTTCCCATAAATGTACATCTACATCCGATTTCAAATAGGTTGAAAAAAGACATGTCCATCAAGTTCAACCTTTTAACTCTATTTTAACCTGCCTAACTACTAGTTGATCCAAAGAAAGGAAAAAAAAATGTTGCTTCGCCAATTTACTCAGAGGGGGAAAATAAATCCTTCCTGACTCCAAAATGGCAATGGGACCAGTCCCTGGATCAACTTGTACTATGAGCTCTCTCCCATATCCCTGTATTCCCTCACTTGCTAAACACCATCCAACCCCTTCTTATACCTATCTAATGTATCAGCCTGTACCACTGATTCACTTCCCAGCTCTCCCTGTAACACCCCTTTCCCTCCTCTAATCTCATTGGCACCCTCCTGTCTGCTGGGAGGAGCTACTGGTGAATAAAGCATCCCACCCTTCCTTGTACCTATCTAATGTATCAGCCTGTACCACTGATTCAGGGAGAGAATTTCACATCTTCAAAGCTCTTACTGTAAAAAAAAACCCCTTCCTAATATTTAGGAGGAACTTCCTTTGACGTTCCTGAGGAGTGATTATTAGCACAACAAATATTAATACATAACCAATGTTTTCTGCAAAACTGTAAAACCAGGTAATTAAACTGAACAGGCCATGGTAACATTACAAGCAACAGCTTCTGTGGAAACTGAAGATATTCTGCTCATATGACCTTGCATTCTTAATTGTGAAGCATCAGAACCTAATCCTAAAACAGCTTGGCTAGGTATAACTTCCCCTTTCATTCCATACAATCACCTATAGACCTACTCACAGTACATACAGGTCTTTTGTTAGGAATAACTCCACTAAGAATGATCTCATTATGGCTGTTCAATCAATGTTGATCATGTGTTTTCCAGGTGGGTTTTTTTTTATTGTTTATAGTGGAATGTTGCAGAGCAGTCTTTTTTCTAAAACTTTGCCCAGTTTCTGCTATGTAAGCACCTCTACTTCATGCATCTTATCATTTAGACCACATTGGTTGTTTAGCAGGTATAATGGTCTTGGGTATTATTGAATTCTTCTAATTGTTATTTTATCTGATGAAAGTATGTAGGGGCAGATTTAACAAATCTTTATTTCACATGTTCAAGCTAATCTTCTATAAAACCATTACGAGGCAGCGCCTCTCAAAATATGACTCAATCCATATTTTTCTACTTCTTCCAGTGATAAGTGTCAAAAGAATACACCATTAGTCCAAAATGGATGTAAAAGTCCATAGCTTAATTATCAAAGATTTGCTGGAAAACTATAAAATTACAGGCTTAATGCAGTGAACTTGCAAACTAATAAACTAAGAATACCCTGAATACATGTAGAGAAAAACTCCACAATGGTAGCTACCCAGAACACCTGCCCTTAGATGGGCAAGTGAAAGTAAGGTAAGTTTCACTCTGAAGTAGGGATGCACCGAATAAATATTTTTGTAATTCATCTGAAATCCAAATTTAATCCAACCTATAATTTGCATATGCTAATTAGGAAACAGAAAGGGGAAATAAAGTCTCCTAAATATTTTGTGCCAGAATTTGTATGTCATTATTTTATTACTGAATATTGTAAATAATTTATTCTACCATTTAAAAGTTACATTTTGAGCCAATAAATTATTATTTTTTAGTTGTAATATTGATGTGTAGGCAGCCATACCAGGTAATTTTGTCTGCTCATGTGCTTTCAGAAAGAGCCAGCACTTCACAGTGGAACTGCTTTCAGATAAAATATTGTTTCTCCTACTCAATGTAATTTAAGGAGTAGCCACTAGGCTACTAGCCAGACTAGGATTATTACTATTGAGTGTTGTTCTCATATCTACCAGTGAAGCAGTAAGAGTGACTGAAGTTTATCAGAGCACAATTCATACACATGACTGAGGGCACTTAGGAAATGAACAACATGTCTAACCCCATTTCCTATTTCATAATTAAATATAAAAAAAATACTGTTTGCTCTTTTGAAAAACAGATTTTAGTGTAGGATTCTGCTGGAGGAGCACTATTAAATGACAAAATCCCTTTAATAATGTGACCTAAAGTCATGTGAGTTCAGGATTTGGTCCAGTCAGGTAATTGGATTTGGCTGAATCCAAATTCTGCTGTAAAAGGCTCAGATTCAGCCGTATCCCAAACCAAATCAAGGATTCAGCATATCCATACTCTGAAGTTGCTCTCTTGCAAAAACCAGAGAGAGGTTCTAAATTTTAGGGTAGATTGTTTAATACTTACCCTGATCTTCCTTTCCTAGACAAACTCCATGGCAGTACTCAGCGGGATAGTCCCTCCCCCTGCTTCCATTAGATGGAATTATTTTTGGGGTACATGGTATCTTAGCAGCAAGAACTGGGAATAGGTCCACTGGCACGTGTTGCATATAAATTAGAAACCTGCAAAGTCTCTTACTAAAAACATTCATTTGTGCATTTCATCCACAGTGTAAATTCATATTAATACATCCAAACAAAACTTTTAGCACAACACACGACAATGCAGTGTCTCCCCCCCTGCCTGCATCATGCTGGCCACTCCCTTCTGACACATGTCGCACTATTGGGTGCTTTATCAGAGGAGGTGTGGCTTGTGCTGGATATGTCCTTTAAATACTCATTGACTTTTTTCATATACATGTTGTGGGGCTGACCACCTGGCTGCCTTCATTGAGCCATCATTACTTAATACACTTTCTAAGCCCCAGTACCTGGAATCTGGATGAGTGTATTCACTACTACAGTCCTCTATAGTAAGATTTAAAAATTGCATGTCGTGAGATTAAGGGACATGACCTTAATAAAACATTTTTTTTTTAACCACTTGATAAAACATTTTTGACCTTACAGTTAAACAAATCAGGTTGTGCATAATAATGCCAGCATATCTAAGAGATAGTCAAGATGCTATTCATAAAATCGCCACTAAGGCTTGGAACAAGCATTACATTTGGGTAACTCTGGATGTGCAGTACTTGTATTCCCAAATAAACCATGTGGATGGTTTGAAGGCAGTAAATACATTTTTTAACAATTTCTGCAATCTAGAACACAAATTGATTTTTTGTAAACAAATTATTCCATTACTCAACATCATGTCATTTAATGGCCAAATTGATCACCAGATTACAGGTACGGCTATGGGGACAAAATTTGCACCCTCATATGACTCCTGTGAGGAAGAGTACATCTTTGGAGCAGATAACCCTTATGATGATGACATAGATGGTATCGCTATATAGATGATGTCATCATGGTTTGGAGTGGTCCTGAAGATGACTTAATTATGGGGTGCCGTTTGTCCCAAATACATTCTGTATACAAAACTATCCCTAATACACAGAATGAATGTCTCTCATGGTATATATGTATTTGTGACCATACACAGATAAAAAAAATATACAAAAGACTTATTTCTATTAAAGAATGAAAACAAAATCTGGTTAGTGCACAAAATCATGTCAATATATCACAAACTCCATTCTGTACATTTTAACAAGAAATCTGTCTGACAGTATACCTGTATAACCTCCATGTAACAGACACACTTATGTAAGTTACTTACTGAATGAATTATGTAAAAAAAAAACTTGGACATAATATATAATAGTGTAAATAACTAGTGCTTGTCAAGCTAGATTTGAATGACAAGATAGATATTTGTGACAGAAAGCAAGATTTTATAGTACAAGATTAATTCTTTCCACAAAATGAAAGTTTTGTTTCACAAAACAGATAAAATAACCATTCTGTGAAGCAACACTGTCAGTCACATTCCTGAACCAATAAGAACAAAGCTTATTGCCATATACAAACAAGATGAGAAGTTCCAGCTCTGCTCCACATGCTGCATCATCCCTAAGGCATAGTATGTGGCCTGATATAGAGAGCGCCCTCTAATGTCCCCTCTGCTGCATAGTAATAAACATGAACAAACATTTCCTAAAAGAGCTGCTGTTAAACACTACAGGTTCATAAATGGAAGTTCTTACAAATGGCTGAGAAATATAATGCTGCACTTATAATGATTGTAGAGAAAGAAAAGTATGCAACACATAAATATAATCATTTTAGGTGATGTGGCTATTCTTATTGTAGTAACCTGCTTGTGTGGCCATTTTGGTTAAGGGCATTCCTGCTGTTTTGCCATTGTCTAATGATTCACTCCTGTTCCTGTTTCCTCTTCCTGTCTAAGCTGAGAGCAATAATGGGACAGGCCACACCTACCTGCCATGTTGTAATAAATGTAGCAGAAGCAGGGGGGTAACTACAGAGGAAGCAGACTCTGCGGCTGCAGGGGGGGCAGGAGGTATAGGGGCCCCATGAGGCCCTAATTCATATACAGTTTCAATAATCATACCTCCCAACTGTCCCTTTTTCGGAGGGATAGTCCCTCTTTTGACAGCTCAACCTGCAGTCCCTCATTTGTACTGGAAAGTCCCTAGTTTCTCTGCACTGAACAGCCAGAAAAAGAAACAAAGTTTCTCACTTAATTGGCTTTTAGCAGAGAGCCCAGAACAGCTAACAGGTGCAAATAAGATACTTTGTAACAATTTTGAGACACAAAAACACAGTTTAGATAAGGAGAAATATTTTCAAACTTTCATAACCTGCCAAATTTTATAAAACAAACATGGTAATTAGGGGGTGTGGCCACAGAAAGGGCGTGGTCAAAAATTGCTGCTCTAAGTGCAGAAAAAAAATTTTGTCCCTCTTTTTACTTCCAAAATGTTGGGAGGTATGAAATATTGGTAAAACAAGTCAACCTCTAAACATTTTGGGGGCCTGAAAAATTATTTGCTGTGGGGCCCTGTAATAATGGGTTATGCCACTAAGTCCAGAAGTTCCTGTGCTTGTCTGGCTGTTTTACCTGAACTAACACAGCGCAATCATTTCATCCACTAGCAGCCAGTTTATCAGACATCATCTTGCAGCCTCACCCATCATTATAATTGGTCTAATATCCCTTCAATGAGGTCTGACAAACTCTCAGAGTCAGTTATAAGTTTTGTATATGATCGTTAGGCTCCAATGTCTCCTCCTAGCTGTAATCTTGCACCAATTAGCTTTTAGCAGTCTCTTAATAATGTGCTTAGCTACAGTTCAACTACTACATAATAGGTTTAGCCAGAGACTTGGGACTGATCATGTGCACACATATTCTGTATAGTATGATGTGTAGGTTATATGAGCAGCCATTCTTGAGTACTGTGTGTAAACTAAAGGGATCATTTAGGCAGGGGCAATTTTAAGGAATCATAATTTATTTATATAGAAGCAGCAAGCTGCACAATGCTTTACATTTATTTATAACAAAAGGGCTCTTCCCCTTACCTGCCCAGTGTTTACCCCTTTCACCTAGGGCGCAAAGTTGGAGGGGCACCAGGCACATTACCTCTTCCATACCTCCCAAGTGTCCCGGATTAGGCGGGAGAGTCCCGATTTTACCTGCCTGTCCCGCCTTCCTGGATAGCAGGTGAAGATGTCCCGCGTCGGATCTTCCTTGCTTCGTTGCGTCGAATCAGTGAGTTTTCGGTGACGTGTATACTGCGTTTACCCGGCCACTCAGAGGGGGCGGGGCTGTACGGAGAGAGGCGGGAAAACAGACAGAGTCTCAAACTGGGGAATTGGAGTTAAGGGACTGAGAGCTAGTGCAGCGGATTGATGTGTCCGGGAGCCCTGGTGGGGCCTTGCTGGGAGGACACGCCGAATGTTCGGTAAGAGCTGAGAACTCTATTCTTCCGTTTATTCCCTTTAGCAGCGTCACAAAAGTCAATCTGCCCCCGCCCCGGGTTATCATGGGAAATGCTGAGAGTAATGTTTGTGCAGCTCTAACTTACTGTCCTAGCGAGTGTTACAAATCTCTGCTCCTCCTCCTCCTGCTGCTGCTGCCAGTTACTGGGAATAATAATAATAATAATGAATACAGGGCCCTATAGGGATACAGGCCCTATAGAGTTAATCTTTTCACCATTTCCTTGGGTTATTGGGTAGAATCCCTGTTACAGAATAACCTTTACAGTGATAGGCTGAGAGATTTGATGACACTGCTCTGACTCACTCCTATATAGTGTGTGCAGGGAGTGGCCTCTTCCTCTTTTGCCTCTGGATGTGATTCCAGCTGGATGAGCTCAGGGGGACTGAGTGCAATAGGCCCAGAAGAAGTCATGTGACCAAGTCGGGAGCAGGTAACCCCGTGAATGAGGAACAGTTACACTAGGGCAGACTTGTCATAGTCTCTCTAGGAGAGAAAGGCAGAGAGGTGAGAGAGAAAGAGCAGCTGAAGCTCCAACAAGGATTTGCAGTAAGGGAGGAGCTTCCCAGAGGCTTTGTGTGTTGCCTCCAGTCAGGGACCTCAGTGAGGAGGGACTGTAGGGTAGAAACTTCCAGGAGGGAAAGGTGGTGCTGCAATTGCCTGTGTACTCTCTGTGTGAGCCTGTCTTGTTCTGTGGGAACTCTCAATATGCTGTTTTCCTCAACTCCTGCGTGACTACTGAAACCTGTGCTCACTTGCCCTTTTTGGCATAATAAACCGATCCTGATTGTTAAGAACCTCCTGGCGCCCAAGTTGTTTTTGTGTGCACAGTAGCCTGGGGGGATGTAGTTGCACTACACCATAGAGGGAACACTTCCACTTAGCGAAGGCCCTGCCCTGGGTGTAAGTGGCGTGTAACCCATGCTCTAGTGTTCTAGCTGGTGAATTAACCCCGAGTGGCCCAAATAGGTGTTACATGTGCATGTAGCAAACTATTGTTATTTGTTTATAGTCGAACAATCTGAGGCATGGAGTGCAATGGCCACTGAAAACAATATATATTACGTTAACCTGTAGCCTGGGACTGGGATATTTGTGTGCATCTGTGAGTAACTGCCTCCTGCTTGGGGGGGGGTGGATTTTAGGGAGGGGGGTGCCGTACAGCCTGCCAGGAAAGGGAGACTAGAGCCCTACTGTGTCAGTTACAGTGTCAGTGTATTTACTATACTGTGTGTGTGTTACTATGTGTGTGTTACTGTGGGTGTGTGTTACTATACTGTGTGTGTTCGTGTCATACATCACCTTAGTAAGGACTGCCATACAGCTCTCCCTGCCTATTTAAAGTGATACGGCTTATTTACAATTTGTAAAATGAACATGGTAATTAGGGGGTGTGGCCACAAAAATGGGCGTGGACAAAACCTTTTTGTCCCTCTTTTGATTTCTAAAATGTTGGGAGGTATGCTCTTCTGCGGATTCCCCCTAGCTCTGACCCCCATCTGCACATGCACGCAAGCAATCTCAGCACCGTGGGTGCTCCTTTACACTCTTCTATGCATGCGTGTGTATGCATCATCTGTGCATGCACTGGTCTGTGCATTCGTATGCGAGTGTTTGTGCGCACGCGTTTGTTCACCAGCGCGCATGTGGAGGGGGGCAACACAGTAGGCTTCGTTGCTTGGGGCGCACAGCCAACTTGGCCCAGCACATTAGAGCTGGTCGAGGGGGGGCACAACACTAGTGCAGAGAGCACAACTGCGCACATGTCACACGAATGTCACATCAGTAATGACGACTCCCAGAATTAGAAAAGAGCAATTGGGTCTGATTAGTGTCAGAGCACAAATATAATTGTGCAAATTGTAATGCATTGGATGCAATTGTGTCAGACATTTCACCTGCATTCTGCATTGTGGTTAAAAAAACATGGCAACTGTGGTCATTAATTACTAGGGATGTGCGGGCCGACCCGATACCCATGGGACCCGTGGGTCGGGCAGGTTCAGGTCGACCTCGCAGTGCTCCTCGTGAGTGGCGGGCTGGTGCGGGCTGAGCTCTTCTCCTGCTCTCCCCGCCCTCCTTCAAATGTCGGCATCTGACTTCCGGGTTCCGGTTTTATAGTCTTGCGTCTGCTCGCCCCGCCCCTTTTGTGATGTCATTGTGACATCATCGGCGGGGCAGCGTGGGTCTATAAAAGGACCCCGGAAGTAGGTGCGGGCGTATAATAATTGTATCTCGCGTCAAAATTGACACGCATTAAAATTATTTTGACGCCCATTGCATTTCGTGAATTTTTCACAGTTTCATGAATTTCGTGGCACAGATTTGCCCATTGCTAATTAGGGACATTGTAATACTGTCAAATCTGAACTGCGCAGTTCCTTCCCCAGCTGCAATCCAGGTGCACGTCATACAATAATATAATTAGAAAAATAGCATTTTCCTTAGAGTGAGTTCAGAATTTTTCAACAAGACTGTGCTGCTGATCCGCCAGTGGGTCATTTAGCTGTCTTACTGAGCCACATATGTCAGATTAATCCGTATGGGAAAACTTCACCCATGGATAGTCTCTGCTCATTCCCTGTAGCCGCAGGGTCTACTTCCTCTGTAGTTCCACTCCTGCTTCTGCTACATTTGTTACAACATGGCAGGTAGGTTATTGCTCTCAGTTTAGACAGGAAGAGGAACAGGAATGAATCATTAGACAATGGCAAAACAGCAGGAATGCCATTAACCAAAATGGCCACATAAGCAGGTTACTACAATAAGAATAGCCACATCACCTAAAATGATCATATTTATGTTTTGCATACATTTCTTTCTCTACAATCATTATAAGTGCAGCATTATATTTCTCAGCCTTTTGTAAAAACATTCCAATTATGAACCTGTAGTGTTTAACAGCAGCTCTTTTAGGAAATGTTTGTTCATGTTTATTACTATGCAGCAGAGGGGACATTAGAGGCGCCTCTATATCAGGCCACATACTTTGCCTTAGGGATGATGCAGCATGTGGAGCAGAGCTGGAACTTCTCATCTTGTTTGTTATATGGCAATAAGCTTTGTTCTTATTGGTTCAGGAATGTGACTGACAGTGTTGCTTCACAGAATGGTTATTTTATCTGTTTTGTGAAACTGAGCTTTTATTTTGTGGAAAGAATGAATCCTGTACTATAAAATGTTGCTTTCTGTCACAAATATCTATCTTGTCATTCAAATCTAGCTTGACAAGCACTAGTTACTTACACTATTATATATTATGTCCAAGTTTTTTTTACATAATTCATTCTGTAAGTAACTTTGCACATAAGTACGTCCGTTACATGGAGGTTATAAATTTGTGAGACAGATTAATTGTTAAAATGTACAGAATGGCGTTCATAATATATTGACATTCTTTTGTGCACTAACCAGATGTTGTTCTCATTCTTTAATAGAAATACGTCTTTTGTATATTTTTTTATCTGTGTATGGTCACAAATACTTATATACCATGAGAGACATTCATTCTGTGTATTAGGGAAAGTTTTGTATACAGAATGTATTTGGGACAAACGGCACCCCATATGCACATATATGCCGATGGCCTATATACATATTAGGCTAAGAATATAATCTTCAGATGATGGTAGGCATCCTAATCTTATGCATACATGGAGAATATTGCCCCAACATCATTTTTGACAAGGTCTTACTTGCAGATAAACTCCAGACATTAGGCAAAGAAATACGAACCACATGAAAGGTCGATGTTAATTGAAGCACATTTGTGAGCTATGCAGGCCAGTTCATGGCAAAGTCTTGGTTTAAGTTTGAGCCTTGCTGCTTGGCAGGTGCCAGCAATGAGTTAGATTTCTTATTCAGCACCTGTAACCTCCCAATTCTTAGGGCCTGATGCACGTCCAACGGTTTCCACCATATATCCGTTCACTCACAATTTTCAGATATTGACAGCACCAGTCATGGATTCCTTTGCTTAAAATGCCTTTATTGAGACATGAGTTCAGACCCCAATACACTTGGCAACGTTTCAGACCGCGATTGGTGGCTTGATAAAAGACCGATGGCGGTCTGAAACGTTGCCAAGTGTATTGGGGTCTGAAACCATGTCTCAATAAAGGCATTTTAAGTAAAGTAATCCATGACTGGTGCTGTCAATATCTGAAAAAAGGTGCCAGCAATGCTCATTTGCTGCAAACCAAATCAACAACCCAATCCTAATCTTATGCATACATGGAGAATATTGCCCCAACATCAGGGTTTTTTTTTTTTGACAAGGTCTTACTTGCAGATAAACTCCAGACATAAGTCAAAGAAATGCCAACCACATGAAAGGTCAATGTTAATTGAAACACATTTGTGAGCTATGCATTCCAGTTCATGGAAAAGTCTTGGTTTAGGTTTGAGCCTTGCTGCTAGGCAGGTGCCAACAATGCTCATTTGCTGCAAACCAAATCAACAACCCAATCATTTCCGCTTCTGTTACCAAGGAATGCCAGCCACCATGCAACATTTTACCTTTTCTAGCTGTCAATACAATGCCGACTGAGTCTTCAGCTGCAAGCTTTCCATTCAAGCTTCTGCAAGATTAGCTACTTTCTCATGTTCCGAGAGTGCAAGGAACATCATTCGGAGAAAGAAAGAAAAAGTGCCTCTAATAGTGATGTAGCCCAGACACACTCTTGCTGACCTGCCTGTGGCTTAAGCAAAGAAGTCAAGCACAGCTGAGAGTCAAACTCAGGATCTCCTGTTTACAAGACAAACGCTTTAACCAACTAAGCCACAGCGCCTCCTTGAAGGCTGAGTGGCTGCCAGCAGAAAGAGAAATAAGCATGCTGATGCCCCGTGACTTTTTGTTCTCTTGCCTGCAAATTCAGAGTTTTACAAGTCAAAAATGGAACTCTTTGTTCAAGGTCAGCTAAAAGAACACCTAGAAGTTCCTCAACAATGCCTTCGAATTGGCACTTGAGCAAGCTTCTGCTTGTTTGCCCCTTGCTTTGTAGTTTTCCAGAGGTCATTTTGGTTGGACACTTTTATTTTGCCAACCATCATCCGCTGGAAAGCTGCTAGTCAGCGATATTGCAACCAAAAGCACCTTTGCTTGGCTGCAGCTTACAGAGATGAGGCACTGCTGAGACTTGAACTCAGGATCTCCTGTTTACTAGACAGGCGCTTTAACCAACTAAGCCACAGCGTCCAAGTGTGATGACGGCCCAGTGCAACAAATGAGAAATGCATTCATGGAGAATATTGCCCCAATATCAGGGTTTTTTTGGCAAGGCCTTACTTGCTGATAAACTCCAGACATTAGTAAAAGAAATGCGAACCACATGAAAGGTCAATGTTAATTGAAGCACATTTGTGAGCTATGCATTCCAGTCCATGGCAAAGTCTTGGTTTAGGTTTGAGCATTGCTGCTTGGGAGGTGCCAACAATGCTCATTTGCTGCAAACCAAATCAACAACCCAATCATTTCTGCTTCTGTTACCAAGGAATGCCAGCCACCATGCAACATTTTACCTTTTCTAGATGTCAATACAATGCCGACTGAGCCTTCAGCTGCAAGCTTTTGCAAGATTAGCTACTTTCTCATGTTCCGAGAGTGCAAGGAACATCATTCGGAGAAAGAATGAAAAAGTGCCTCTAATAGCGATGTAGCCCAGGCACACTCTTGCTGACCTGGCCGTGGCTTAAGCAAAGGAGTCAGGCATGGCTGAGACTCAAACTCAGGATCTCCTGTTTACAAGACAGGCACTTTAACCAACTAAGCCACAGCGCCGCCTTGACAGCTGTGTGGCTGCCGGCAGAAAGAGAAATAAGCATGCTGATGCCCCGTGACTTTTTGTTCTCTTGCCTGCAAATTCAGAGTGTTACAAGTAAAAAATGGAACTCTTTGTTCAAGGTCAGCTAAAGGGAAAGCACCTAAGTCTCCTTTCCTTGGCTGCAGTTTACAGAAAGACAGAGATAAGACACTGCTGAGACTTGAACTCAGGATCGCCCGTTTACTACACAGGCACTTTAACCAACTAAGCCACAGCGCCAAGGAGAAATGCATTCATGGAGAAATAAGCATGCTGATGTCCTGTGACTTTTTGTTCTATTGGCTGCAAATTCAGAGTGTTACAAGTCAAAAATGGAACTCTTTGTTCAAGGTCAGCTAAAGAGACACCTAGAAGCTCCTCGACAATGCCTTTGAATTTGCACTTGAGCAAGATTCTGCTTGTTTGCCCCTTGGTTTGTAGTTTTCCAGTGGTCATTCCGGTTAGACACTTTTCTTTTGCCCACCACCATCCGCTGGAAAGTGTTGATAATTTTATTGCTATGACCTCGTTATATTGAAAGCAAAACTCAGAGATAAGGCTATTACAAATAGAGGGGCATGTTTACTAACATTGGAGATAAATATCTGGAGAGATTTCTGGAGATGTTGCCCATAGCAACCAATCAGATCTTTGCTGGCTGTTTAAATCTAATTGGTGATTGGTTGCCATGGGCAACATCTCCAGAAATCTCTCCAGATATTTATCTCCAATGTTAGTAAACATGCCCCAGAATGAGGTTTATTGAGTTTAACAAAGAATATTTAATAGTTTTGCTTTGGGAAAAAGATCACGTTACACCGTAGTGTACCATGAGTAGGGATGTAGCGAACGTCGGAAAAAAAGTTCGCGAACATATTCGCGAACTTGCGCAAAAATGCGAGCGAACATATTCGCGAACCCCATAGACTTCAATGGGAAGGCGAACTTTAACATCTAAAAAAGACATTTCTGGCCAGAAAAATGATTTTAAAGTTGTTTAAAGGGTGCAACGACCTGGACAGTGGCATGCCAGAGGGGGATCAAGGGCAAAAATGTATCTGAAAAATCTGCCTGTGTGTGCTTGGAAGAGATAGTGTAGGGGGAGAGCTGTTAGTGATTTCAGGGACAGATGATAGTAAGTTTGCTGACTAGTAATCTGCTTGATACTGCTCTGTATTGGAGGGACAGAAGTCTGCAGGGATTTGAGGGACATTTTAGCTTAGGTAGCTTTGCTGGCTAGTAATCTACTGTTCTCTTTAAACAACTGCCATACATTGACCTTGTAGGCATTGTTTGCCCAGTTTTTTTGGACGCAGCCACTGAAGCACAGTTGCCAGAAAAAATATGCCATATAAATGCTGAAAATAGTAATTTTTCGCCATACGTTGACCTTGTAGACATTGTTTGCCCAGTTTTTTTGGTTGCAGCCACTGAAGCACAGTTGCCAGAAAAAATATGCCATATAAATGCTGAAAATAGTCATTTTTTGCCATATACGTTGAGTCAACGTATGGCAAAAAATGACTATTTTCAGCATTTCAACGTCGTTGACCTTGTAGGCATTGTTTGCCCAGTTTTTTTGGCCGCAGCCACTGAAGCACAGAGGCCAGAAAAAATATGCCATATAAATGCTGAAAATATAAATTTTTTTGGTTGCAGCCACTGAAGCACAGAGGCCAGAAAAATTATGCCATATAAATGCAGAAAATATGCATTTTTTTGGTCGCAGCCACTGAAGCACAGTTGACAGAAAAATTATGCCATATAAATGCTGAAAATATAAATTTTTTTGGTTGCAGCCACTGAAGCACAGAGGCCAGAAAAATTATGCCATATAAATGGAGAAAATATGCATTTTTTTGGTTGCAGCCACTGAAGCACAGAGGCTAGAAAAATTATGCCATATAAATGGACAAAATATGCATTTTTTTGGTTGCAGCCACTGAAGCACAGAGGCCAGAAAAATTATGCCATATAAATGCAGAAAATATGCATTTTTTTGGTTGCAGCCACTGAAGCACAGAGGCCAGAAAAATTATGCCATATAAATGCAGAAAATATGCATTTTTTTGGTTGCAGCCACTGAAGCACAGAGGCCAGAAAAATTATGCCATATAAATGCAGAAAATATGCATTTTTTTGGACGCAGCCACTGAAGCACAGTTGCCAGAAAAAATATGCCATATAAATGCTGAAAATAGTCATTTTTCGCCATACGTTGACCTTGTAGACATTGTTTGCCCAGTTTTTTTGGTTGCAGCCACTGAAGCACAGAGGCCAGAAAAAATTAAACCAGTAGGGTTTGCACCCTAGTTTGTAACGGTGGCGGAGGGAGGAGGACGCTAAAGGACAGCTGTGTGTGGAGTCATGAGGCTTGAAGAGAAGGACAGCTGCATAGAAGTCAGAACAAGTCTTCCGGCGTGCAGTAACCCTCCGAGATCCACCCCTCATTCATTTTAATAAAGGTCAGGTAATCGACACTTTTGTGACCTAGGCGAGTTCTCTTCTCAGTTACAATCCCTCCTGCTGCACTGAAGGTCCTTTCTGAGAGCACACTTGAGGCTGGGCAAGACAAGAGGTTCATGGCAAATTGTGACAGCTCTGGCCACAGATCAAGCCTGCGCACCCAGTAGTCCAGGGGTTCATCGCTCCTCAGAGTGTCGATATCTGCAGTTAATGCCAGGTAGTCCGCTACCTGCCGGTCGAGGCGTTCTTTGAGGGTGGATCCAGAAGGGTTGTGGCGCTGCCTTGGACAGAAAAACATTTGCATGTCTGATGTTACAGACTGGCCAAAGGGCTTTGTCCTTGCAGGTGTGCTCGTGGCAGGATTACTGGCACCTCTGCCCCTGGAATGTTGATGAGTTCCTGAAGTGACATCACCCTTAAAAGCATTGTACAACATGTTTTGCAGGCTGGTTTGTAAATGCCGCATCTTTTCGGACTTGTGGTATGTTGGTAACATTTCTGCCACTTTATCCTTCTCCTTAAGCCTCTTGATACGGGGGTCCTTCAACAGGCATGACAGCATGAAAGACCCCATTCTCACAAGGTTGGATGCAGAGCTATCCATCTCCGCTTCCTCATTATCAAGGACTGCATCATCCACGGTCTCCTCCCCCCAGCCATGTACAAGACCAGGGGTCCCCAAAAGGTCCTCCTCCTCCTCCTCCACAAAGCCACCTTCCTCCTCTGACTCCACTTCTGGCACCTCTCCCTGCGTTGCAGCAGGTGCCTGGGTTCGTTCTGGTGATTCCGACCATAAATCGTGCGCTTCCAGCTCCTCGTCACGCTGGTCTACAGCCTCATCTGTCACTCGTTGCACGGCACGCTCCAGGAAGAAAGCGAAGGGTATTAGGTCGCTGATGGTGCCTTCGGTGCGACTGACCATATTTGTCACCTCTTCAAAAGGTCGCATGAGCCTGCAGGCATCGCGCATAAGCACCCAGTAACGGGGGAAAAAAATCCCCAGCTCTGCAGATCCAGTCCTACCACCCAGTTCAAAAAGGTACTCGTTGACGGCCCTTTGTTGTTGCAGCAGACGTTCCAACATAAGGAGTGTTGAATTCCAGCGAGTCTGGCTGTCAGAAATCAAACGCCTGACTGGCATGTTGTAGCGCTGCTGAATGTCAGCAAGGCGTGCCATGGCTGTGTAGGAACGTCTGAAATGGGCCGACACCTTTCTGGACTGGGTGAGAACGTCCTGGAATCCTGGGTACTTGGAGACAAAAACGTTGGACTATTAAATTTAACACATGTGCCATGCAGGGCACATGTGTTAAATTTCCCAGTCTCAACGCTGCCAACAGATTGCTTCCATTGTCACACACCACTTTTCCGATCTGCAGTTGGTGTGGGGTCAGCCACCGATCGGCCTGTGACTGCAGAGATGACAGGAGTACAGATCCGGTATGGTTTTTGCTTTCCAGGCACGTCATCCCCAAGACAGCGTGACAACGGCGTACCTGGCACGTTGAATAGCCTAGGGGGAGCTGGGGGTGCACAGGTGTGGAGGAGGAGAAGGAGGACCCAGCAGCAGAGTAAGAAGAAGAAGAGGAAGAAGATGAGGTAGAGAGCGATGGAGGAGTAGAGGTGGTGGCAGAACCGCGTGCAATCCGTGGCGGTGACACCAACTCCACTGTTGTTGTTGTTGTTGAGCTACCCATTCCCTGCTTCCCATTCCCAGCCATTACCAAGTTCACCCAGTGGGCAGTGTAGGTGACATACCTGCCCTGACCATGCTTGGAGGACCATGCGTCAGTAGTCATATGGACCTTTGGCCCAACACTAAGTGACAGAGATGCGGTAACTTGGCTCTGCACATGTTGGTACAGGTGTGGTATTCCCTTTTTAGAAAAAAAATTGCGGCTGGGTACCTTCCACTGCGGTGTCCCAATTGCTACAAATTTGCGGAAGGCCTCAGAGTCCACCAGCTGGTATGGTAAAAGCTGGCGGGCTAAGAGTGCAGACAAGCCAGCTGTCAGACGCCGGGCAAGGGGGTGACAGTCAGACATTGGCTTCTTACGCTCAAACATGGCCTTCACAGAAACTTGGCTGGTGGCAGATGACTGGGAATGGGAACAGGTGGTCAAGGTGGAAGGCGGAGTGGAGGGTGGTTCAGATGGGTCAAGGAGAGCAGAGGTAGAGCAGTAAGATGCTGGACCAGAAGGAGTGTGGCTTTTAGTTTGCCTGTTGCCTTTGAGGTGTTGCTCCCAAAGTGCTTTGTGCTTGCCGCTCATGTGCCTTCGCATAGAAGTTGTACCTATGTGGCTGTTGGGCTTACCAAGGCTCAGTTTCTGACTGCACTCATTGCAAATTACAATGCTTTTGTCAGAGGCACACACATTAAAAAAATCCCACACTGCTGACTTTTTGGAAGTGTGCGATCTGGCGGTAACAGTAGAAGTTGGCAGCATTGGCGGCAATGGCGGGTGCGTTGGCTGGCTGAACACAGGTGCCGATACATGTTGTTGCCCTACTGATCCCTGCGGGCTGTCCTCCCTGCTTCTTCTAAGTCTTATTCTCCTACTGCCTCTCTGACTCTCCGTCTCTCCATCTGAACTACCCTCCTCTTGCTCTCTTCTACTAGGCACCCACAAAACATCAATCTCCTCATCATCATTCTCCTCAGATGCATCAATTTCTTCTGACACATCACAGAAGGAAGCAGCAGCGGGGACCTCCTCCTCATCACTCATCATTATGTCCATCTCTGTCGTGTTCTCTGCCAGAATTAAATCTGGTGTAACGTCCTCATCTCCTTCATCTTCTTCTGCCAATAATGGTTGCGCATTACTCAGTTCAAGAAACTCATGGGAAAATAACTCCTCTGACTCCAGTGAAGAAGGGGCACCGGTGGTGGAGGAAGTGTTACGTGGGGTGGCCATAGCAGTGGAGGATGAGGAGGATGTTGTGGTAAAGTTAGAAACGGTAGAGGATGGGGTGTGCTGTGTAAGCCAGTCAACTACCTCTTCAGCATTTTGGGAGTTCAGGGTCATTGGCTTTTTAAAACTGGGCAATTTGCTAGGGCCACAGGATTGCATAGCAGCACGGCCCCTAGCACGGCCTCTGCGTGGCGGCCTGCCTTTGCCTGGCATTATTTTTAAAAAAACAACAACAACAAAAACTCAGTTGGTTTTTCTGGAAACGATAATACACACAGCTAGATGGCGGTTTGAAGAAAACACTGTGCAAATAATGCCTACAAGGTCAACGTATACACAGCGGTGGATACGGATTACGTAAAATATAAGAATGCTGCTTGAAAAAAAGTAACTCAAGTGGTTTTTCTAGAGACGATAATATTATCAATATTTAGACAAAATGTGAACAAGCTCACACAGCTAGATGGCGGTTTGAAGAAAACACTGTGCAAATAATGCCTACAAGGTCAACGTATACACAGCGGTGGATACGGATTACGTAAAATATAAGAATGCTGCTTGAAAAAAAGTAACTCAAGTGGTTTTTCTAGAGACGATAATATTATCAATATTTAGACAAAATGTGAACAAGCTCACACAGCTAGATGGCGGTTTGAAGAAAACACTGTGCAAATAATGCCCACAAGATCAACGTATACACTACTACAGCGGTGGATACGGATTACGTAAAATATATTATGGCTGCTTGAAAAAAGTCACTCCGGTGTTTTTTCTGGAGACGGTAATATTATGGATATTTAGACAGAATGTGAACAAGGTCACACAGCTAGATGGCAGTTGGTTGAATAACACACTGGGCAAAAAATGCCTACAGGGCAAATAATGCCTAAAAGGTCAACTTATACACTACTACAGCGATGGATACGGATTACGTAAAATTTATTATGGCTGCTTGAAAAAAGTCACTCCGGTGTTTTTTCTGGAGACGGTAATATTATGGATATTTAGACAGAATGTGAACAAGGTCACACAGCTAGATGGCTGTTGGTTGAATAACACACTGGGCAAAAAATGCCTACAGGGCAAATAATGCCTAAAAGGTCAACTTATACACTACTACAGCGATGGATACGGATTACGTAAAATTTATTATGGCTGCTTGAAAAAAGTCACTCCGGTGTTTTTTCTGGAGACGGTAATATTATGGATATTTAGACAGAATGTGAACAAGGTCACACAGCTAGATGGCTGTTGGTTGAATAACACACTGGGCAAAAAATGCCTACAGGGCAAATAATGCCTAAAAGGTCAACTTATACACTACTACAGCGATGGATACGGATTACGTAAAATTTATTATGGCTGCTTGAAAAAAGTCACTCCGGTGTTTTTTCTGGAGACGGTAATATTATGGATATTTAGACAGAATGTGAACAAGGTCACACAGCTAGATGGCTGTTGGTTGAATAACACACTGGGCAAAAAATGCCTACAGGGCAAATAATGCCTAAAAGGTCAACTTATACACTACTACAGCGGTAGTAAAATAAAAAAAAGTAAAATAAAAAAAAAATGAATATTAAAAAAAAAAAATTACAGTTGGTGCTGCTGAACTACTAGGAGCAGCAGATTAGCACACCAGTCCCACTCCCCAACACTGCTAGACTAATAGCACTGGGCTCTTATAGTAGTAGTAGTAGTAGTAGTAGTAGTAAAACAACAAAAAAATAAATAAAAGCAGTCCTTACAAGGACTACTGTTATTGCAGCAGTCAGCAGATGAGATCAGAAGCAGGACAGCTGCCCACTGCAGCTACATACAGAGCACTGCAGTAGAAGGTAGATTACTAGCCAGCAAAGCTACCTAAGCTTAAATGTCCCTCAAACCCCTGCAGACTTCTGTCCCTCCAATAACAGAGCAGTATCAAAACGATTACTAGCCAGCAAACTTTCAACTGTCCCTGAAATCACTAACAGGCAGCAGCTCTCTCCCTACACTATCTCTTCAGCACACACAGGCAGAGTGAAAAAAACGCTGCAGGGCTTCGGTTTTTATAGGGAAGGGGAGTGGTCCAGGGGAGAGCTTCCTGATTGGCTGCCATGTACCTGCTGGTCTGGGGTGAGAGGGCAAAAAAAAGCGCCAACAATGGCGAACCCAAAATGGCGAACGTCGCGCGACGTTCGCGAACTTCCGGCGAGCGCGAACACCCGATGTTCGCGCGAACAAGTTCGCCGGCGAACAGTTCGCGCCATCTCTAACCATGAGGGCTTTTGCCAAAGACACTCCCCTTTTCACAAGCTTTTATAGAATAAAATACACATACATATGTTATATAACTTGAACCCTCCCAAAATGTTGGAAGAGGACTGATGTTCTTAACTACAGATATTGCACTGAAAATAGTTTCCCGCTTACAACTGTCCCTCAGCCTTGCAGTTCTTTATCTGTTAAAAGCAGACACAGGGATGACCTCAGCAATAAAGAAAACAATTCTGTAGAAGGGGCCTCACCTAGTATCTGCTGACACTCTGAATTCTGTCAGTAACTTACAAAGTGGACTCTCATCACTGGGTGTCATTAATAAGAGAAATAATAAATGGGGGAACATCACCCCTCCCTGCACCTTTCCTCCTTGGGCATGTGGTTATTGCTGAGTCAGAATGATAGAGGCATTTGTTATTAGACTTTATTATTCTTACACTCTGACACATAACCATTTGTCCGTCATTGGAATAGGCTGTTCTCATATAAATGTGGTCATATAAAAAATATATTATCAAAAGCTGCTAGTCAGAGATATTGCAATCTATAGCACCTTTTCTAGGCTGCAGTTCACAAAAATGCAGAGGCAAAGCCCTGCTGAGACTTGAACTCAGGATCTCTTGTTTACAAGAAAGACCCTTTATTCCAACTAAGCCAGAGCAGCCATGTACAGCAGTTGCCAAGTGCAACAATTGAGAACTGAGTACATGGAGACTATTGCCCCAACATCAGAGTTTTTGACCAGGTCTTACTTGCAGTTAAACTCCAGAGATACTTTTTCAAGAAAGTGAATGATAAGAAAGGTTGAGCTATGCATTCAAATTCATGACAAAATCTTGGTTTAGGTGTGAACTTTGCTCCTTGGTATGTGCCAGCAGTGCTGATTTGCAGCAAACCCAATCAACAACCCAATCATTTCCACAGGTCCGGACTGAAATTTAAAAAAGGCCCTGGTACTTGAGACCCACAGAGGACCTCACAGCCCAATAAATAGTGAATGTCTATGGAATCTTACAGCAACCCCTCTGGCATTTGCAAGAACCAACAGATTACCAGCCCGGGCCTTCATTTCCCCTTCCGTTTCCCAGGAATGCCAGACACCATGTTCTATGCTATGTATCTTAAGGTAATTTTTTAATAAAGAGAAATTTTAAAACATGTGAACAAAACAATATGTAATATTCCTTTTTTATTTTTTCATGTTTACAATTAATATATTATTGTGCCCCTCTGCCTTTTCCCATGAGATATTCTTTTGAATTCATTTTAGGCCTGAACAATACAATGTAACATTTGGGCACAAAGATACAGATCACCACAGCCCAACTGGAAGACAGAATGGCAAAGACCTCCATTGCCACAGTATACATGCCCCGTGCACTGAGATAAGCTGGGATAAAGGACACCCAGACACTGAGGAAAGCCAACATACTGAATGTGATAAATTTGGCTTCATTAAAACTGTCAGGGAGTCTTCTGGCCAAAAATGCAACAATGAAACTGATGGTAGACAAGAGACCAAGGTATCCCAGCATGCACCAGAATGCTGTAGGTGAATGTTCATTACAGTTCACTATGATGATTCCAGGTTTTGTGTCAGTGTCAAGTTCAGGAAAGGGACGAGCATATATCATCCACATCACACACAAAAATAACTGAACAAAGACACACAATGTAATGAGGCAATAGGACACCTTTACCCCTGTCCACTTTCTTAACCTGCTGCCTGGTTTGGTAGCATTAAAGGCAATGACAACAGTGATGGTTTTGGCCAGAACACAGGAGATGGAGAGAGCAAAAACTGTCCCAAATGCCACCTGGCGCAGAAGACACTGTTCAGGTTGTGGGTAACCAATGAACCCTAAAGAGCAAAGGAAACATAGGAACAGGGAAAGCAGGAGAAGGCAGCTAACAATATAATTATTGGCTCGAACAATGGGTGTATTTTTATAATGAATAAAAACACCAAATATCTTAAGCGGTATTAGAGAAGAGAAGATGGTGATGGCTGCTAAGCTGTACCCCAAAGGCTCTTTATAAGAAAGGAACTCTGTAGTTCTTGGTAAACATTTTGTATGTTGTAGATTTGGCCAAGTATCCCAGGAACATGGCTGACATTCATCAATATCTATAAAAAAAAGATTTCATCGATTAGATTTTTTGGGGGGACCCATCACCCCAAAAAAATATTCAAAATCCTATTTTATCACATTAGTCAAGCAAAATGAACTTCAATTACATGATATAGATTTTTTTGAATCTTGTTTCCTTCAGTTTGGGAATTCATAATTATAACAAGCAGGCAGGAGCCATTTTGTGGACACTGCCTATATTTTTCAAAGGAATCAATAACAAATTATTAAAGTAGTGGAACCCTTTATTAAAATGTGCTCCAAGGGAACTGTGAAGTGTATAACAATATGATGTTCTTCTGATACCTATGCATTGTCCCTGGTTTTCCAAATACAATAAATATCTGATTCTTTGGCCTCCTCACCAAACAAATGGTCCCTTTTTGACCATCTTTAACTGTATATAAAGTAACATGTTCACTCTAGGAATGAATTGGCATGGTGCAAATGTTTCCTAATCTGTGCTAATTTCTGTCCCTTTTATCCCAAGACAAAATACACAGCCTTACCTCCTCTTGCAGTTTTACTACTGCTTGCAATGTGGTTGGTTTTTAAAATGGAAGAAAACAAAGTAAATTATACCTGATTGGTTGGAAATTTGTCCCTGAGGGCACCGGGCACACTCGTGGCAGCAAATGGGCTTCCCTGGTACAATCAACTTTCTATATCCTGAAGGACAACTTGTGCTGCATTTAGAAGAAGGAACCTACATAAATCATAAAGGAATTAGAAACAAATCAAGTGCTTGAAGTTAAACATTTCATACTTTTACTTCTATGTGGAGGCTTATTTATCAACATTTTCATTTTTAGTGGATCTAGAGGTTTTTGAAACCATGACTAAACTCACTTTAGCTAAAACCACGAATGTCAATTTATTAAAAACATATTAAAAAATCAGAACTAAAAAAATGGGAAAAAGTTACAGAAAAGTCACTAAAACCATGTATTTTTTATGACTTGTCATCTATAACTATAACTATGACTGTTTTGTAATGTCACACAAAATTTTTTTAACCCAATTTCGAATTGAGTCAAGAAGGCTATTAACTTCTTCAAATAGGTCAGTGGACCTTTGCCATTGACTTCTACATGAGCTCGGCAGGTTTTAGGTGGCAACCTATTGAATTTGAGTTACTTCCAGGGTAGTGGATGATAAACCTCAAACTAGAATTCAAGTTGGTGGTTTTAAACTCTTGTGAGTTTTGACCAAAAACGAACTTGAAAATTTGAATTTGAATTTACCATTCAAACCTTAGTAAATCTTCTATAATAACAATATGGTATGAAGTGGCGAAAAATAGTGAAGGTGGTCTTATATAAACACTGTGTTAAAGGTTTGTACAGTTTGTAGAAATGTCCAAAAGATACAAGAAGAAGAAAGAAAGCAAAAAATGTAATAGGGGTCATTTACCCTTGGTAGTAATGAAAGAGTACTAAGGGGCACCATTTTTTGTACCTCCCAGTCGTAAATGGTGTCTACATACCATTTTTACAAAAAGCTCATTGGTGTAGAGAATTTTATTTAAATGAATACCTTTGTGCACTGTATTCTCTAAGATTGCATCCTGGACTGTGTTGCGTTTAATGATCCACTCTATGGCAGAATCTGAAGCTGAACAGGTCAAATGTTGGTAAATGTATTTATATTATACATATGAAGATTTAAAAGTCTGTTCATATTGGTGTAGTTTAGGATCAACAAGGTATATATCAATGTTATATTGATACCTGCAGTGTTGAACCCTTCAAAAAACTTTCAAAACAAAGGCCTTTCTTCAGTCAACAGCTGTTTGTATATTTGTATCTATAGTTGACTTGTCTGACTCACAAATCCTGAGTTTTTTATAACAATTACTTTACCTCATTCATATGGTTCTGGCTCCCCAACCCTAAAGTATGGGTTACATTAGGGCTGAACTTGGACTCTTATACTGAGGCCTACCTCCACATCAGGCCCTTTAGCATATCCACCTCCATCTGGAATTAAGTCCAGGAAGAGTGAAAGATCCATGTGCTATCACAAATTATATAGACTATTTGTAATTAAGCTTTACAGTATTACATGTAGCAAATGGTTTGTAGGAACAAGTGGAGTCAAGTCAGTATATTTTTGGGATAATTGGGAAAACAAATGGAGCAGTGTTTCAAACCTTCAAAACCTTTAAAACACACATCTTGCTCCAACTAACAACTGTTTGTATATCTGTATCTATAGTTGGCCTGTCTGACTCACAAATCCTGAGTATGTTAATACAAAAACTACTATCCACTAACTTTACCTCATTCACAGGGTCCATGCTCACTGACCGTAAAGCTTGGGCTACATTAGGCCTCAATATGGACTCCTGTACTGAGGCCTACTTCTGCCTCAGGCTCTTTAGCAGATCTAACACCTGTTGGAATTGAGTCCAGGAAGAGGGACTATCTTGACTATATATAATTATGCTTTTCAGTATTACATGTAACAAATTGTGTGTAGGTGTAGAGGATAGAGAGCATTCACACATCTCTCTTCTCATACCTGTCTGTCACTGTATGTCCAAATAATTTCAGAGCTGTTTACATTCAATATTTTTCCACTGGGGGCACTCAGTTCATATTTTCCTACTGTAACTATGTCCATTGACCCCCTGACACTCCTATGCCAATTCACAATATCATAGACCACTGGTGGATTCCCCTTTGCATCAAACACAATTTGGCTCCCGTCTTTCGTTGTGAAGTTTACGTTTTTTACATAGTGCAGAAGCTGTTAGAGGTTAAAACAAATGCAATGAATGAAAAGGTCATTAAAAGCTTGTAAATATATGTATATATAGATATAAAAGTAACAATTTCTCCCTTACATGCCAAGGGTGAAATGAAGAGATATTGGCACAGCCCCCATGATGGAATGGTCCAAATCCAGTTGCACAATAAAGTAAGTTATGTAAGGACCAGGCAATGGCATAAACAGCCGTATATACATTGAGGGATACTCTGTGATATTCTTCAATTGGTAGGTTATCCATTTGTTCCTTTCCTGTACAGGTTGTGGTATTCACCATCCACTGAGATAAATCTGTCTGACCTGGCCACTTACAAGAGAAAGTATGCTCCCAGAATTCCTTTACAAACGGGTCAAAAAGACTGTTGTATAAGTGAAGGCTGTTGAGGTACTTACTGAACTTTGGCATCTTACCACGATGGATGGCAAAACCAATAGTTCCTAATAAAACTCTTTGATATCGCTCCTTAGAAAGCAAATCTGATGTGGCCCAAGCTTCACTCGCTATCCAGATATTTCCGATCACATTTTGTCTTAACAGTTCTTCCACCACAATCACAAAATCTGGTTCAGTTGTGATTACAACCACAACTTTTGCAGTTGACTGTTTAATAACATTTACAAGGTGAGGAGCATTTCTATTGGGTTGGCCAGTCAAGATATTCTCAGTAAAAGCCACACATGCACCAGTATTTAATATTTCCTGCTTTGACATCCGAAGTCCATATTGACCATAGTCATTATCGTTGGCCAAGAGTCCAACCCAAGACCAACCAAAATAGGCAACCAGCTGGGCTAGGCCTTTCATCTGAAATTCATCACTAGGGATTGTACGAAAAAAGGAAGGAAACAAGTTCCGATCACTGAGAATAGGGTTGGTTGCAAAATAACTGACCTGGAAAAACAACAACAAAAAGGAGACAATCCACAAAAAAATCAAAGCTGGGCCTTATTTACCTCCTGTATCAGACATTATATGTATGAAACTTCTCTATTTATGTGTACAGCCTTATATTGTACAGCAATGTAGAATATATAGACACTTATTATTATAATTAAAACCTCAAATAAGAAAAACTCACATATAATTTCCAAAAAAACAGAGATGTTTAATAAATATGCTTTCAATCGAGGGTAAAAACTCTCAAGTTTAATTGCTTTTTTTCTTAATTGCTAACATATTTATGGAAAATGTCCTCAGATTTGAATACATTTGCACCCTACAGCTGATTTTTTTTAAATTAATTTTCACAATGCAATTCACTGTTAATATTTTTGAAGTATTGAAATCAGTGTTGATTGTATTTACCTGTGGGTATCTGTACAGCCCAAAAATTTGGGCCATAAGAATGGATCGTGTGGACCCAGAGTCACCAATAATTCCAGCAAGAGTTGACTCTTTGTGGCAGTGATAATTTGGGGTGATTCCCTTTCCTCCTGAGAGCATTGAAAGGGTTCCATATGCTGCTCCTTCTATGGTCACACATGTATCAAAAACCTGGAAGCCCAATGTAATATTAGGGAGGAGCTCAGGATCCGAGTTAATCTCCTCCACAGCAAATATCAGGGCATGCAAGCTCTGGTAATACTCAGTTGCAAATCTGGTATTGAAACACACAAATGTTAATATAAAAATGAGTTTGGTTAAATTTCAGTGATGACTGTAATCCCAATTATACTTTAATAATGTTTTTAATATTTTTGTAAGAGACTATAATTATTAATACTGCCATGCACTCTAACCTACATTATTCCATATTATTGTTATTCCATAATGTTAGAGTTCCTTATACCTCAAATAAATTTAAATGAACTCCAATGGTGTCTTATTTAAGAAAAGACTTGAATAGGAAATGATTCTGCGAGTTTGGGTTGTGAAAACAAGAAACTAAAATTGATTGAGTTTTTGGTGTGAAAAAAGCTCGAATCGCTCGAATTGATCGAGTTTTTGGGCAAAACACTCTGAAAAAAACACATATATCATGAAGGCTATTTTAATCTTCAAATAGTTCAAGGGACCTCTGACATTGACTCGACAGGTTTTAGATGTTGTATTTTCAGATTCAAGCTATTTTCAGGGTTGGAGGTATAAAAAATCTTGAAAAAATCGAGTAAAACACAACTCGAACCCTAATAAATTACCTCTTGACTGTTAAAGAAACAGTAATACCAAAAAATGAAAGTATTTTAAAGTAATGAAAATATAATGCCCTGTGCACTACATTGGTACAACTGGTGTGTTTGCGTATTTGCGATGAGGCCTTACCAGGGACCTATTAATAGGCAAAATTATATTTTCATCCCTTGAGTTA
Source organism: Xenopus petersii (assembly GCA_038501925.1). Taxonomy (NCBI): domain Eukaryota; kingdom Metazoa; phylum Chordata; class Amphibia; order Anura; family Pipidae; genus Xenopus; species Xenopus petersii. The sequence goes on from CM076676.1 coordinate 153,269,409, forward strand.
ATGTCCTTTTTTATGCAAAACAGAACTTTATTTGCTTTAGTAGCCACAGAATGACACTGCTCAAAATTAGACAACTTGTTATCCACAAAAAAACCCTAGATTCTTCTCATTTAAGGAAACTCCCAACACACCATTTAGTGTAGTGTATAACTTGCATTAATATTATTTTTGCCAAAGTGCATAACCTGCATTTATCAACATTGAACCTCATTTTCTAGTTTGCTGCCCAGTTTTCCAATCTAGACAAATCACTGTGCAAAGTGGCAGCATCCTGCATGGAACCTATAGTTCTGCACAATTTAGTACTTTCAATACCCACCACCAGGTCATTACTAAACAAGTTAAAAAGCAAGGCACCTATCTATCTATCTATCTATCTATCTATCTATCTATCATCTATCTATCTATCTATCTATCATCTATCTATCATCTATATGTCTTTATAAACTCACCAAAAAGTGTTACTTACATCTGACATTTTAGCACTGGGGGTTTACTTGTGAAGTCAATGTCCATGTATTCTCTGTCCAAATGAACCATAAATGTTCCACCTATAACAATATCGCCAGAACGACTCAGATATCCAGTAATTTCCCTACTGGAGAGGTTGCAACCAGCTCTGGGCTCAAAACAAACACACAATTCGATTGCTAATGTGTAAAATGAACATGACACAAAGAGGAGAAACCTGCAATCTCTGTAGAACATCTGATCCATACAGAGTCATGGGCTGAGGTAGAAGAGATGATTCTGTCAGTGTCCTTGCTATAAGTCACTTATAAATAACTGCACTTGTCATTACAGGCTGCTTTTATACATTTCATGGATAAGTAGGCCTATGGGACTCATCATTCAGTTAAATAGTTTGAACTGCTCAGGTAAGTTAATACACAACTCACTTTAACACATTACTATTTCTTCTAAGTGGACCTCAAGTGACATTATTTCCCTAAGGAGAATGATGTAGAGGTGGGAATACAGAATGTAAATCATAGAAAACAAGGGAAATGATAGAATTAAAATTTTGTTAAAGACTGACTAAGCAAAGGTTAAATAAATTCTTCTTCCAATTCTATTTTTTATACTTATACAAATTCAGGTATCTATCATTCTAACATGTTGAGGGCTCAATTTTTGTGTTCACGGCTATTGTTTACTGACCAGTTCAGCATTTGCCCAGTAATGAGAAATAAGCCCCACATTATGATATGTTTTCCAACCAGTCATCAGAGTTAATTGATTTTGGAGCCCATTTTGGTTTTTCAAAGTTTAAATGGGAATGATAAAGAAACCTGTAATGAATCTACCGTTTAAAGGTTGATTTGTTTATTTTAAAATCTGAATTGTTTTCCAAAACTTGATAGTTAGAAACACAGTATCTTCAATAAACTCAATCAATGGATTCGTAATTTAATTTGAATGGAAAAAACTTGATCGCCATGGAAAAATCATATTATTCAACTCATTTTAAAAACTCAGGGTTTAGTCATCATTTTTTTGAATTGGTTTCTTTAAGATTTTTTTTGGATTGATGAACCTCGAAAATTAAATTTAAAATTTGCAATGCTTTGCTATGATTAGCACAAATCAAAGTATCTTGAATCTGAATTTTGACAAATCTGCGTCCTAAAGTCATAATACATGTATTAACAATGTATAAACATTATATATATTAAGGGTGTTATTTATCAAAGGTCAAATTTAAGAGTATTTTAGACCTCGAATTAACGCGAATAAACCAACAATTCAACTGTTTTTTTATTAAAAAAAAAACTTAAATGGAAAAAACTTTATTCAGCGAGTTTGAATTCCAAAACACAAAACTTGAATTTGTGTATTTTCTAATTCAAGCTGTTTCCAGAGTCAGGGTATACTAAATCTCAAAAAAAATTAATTTTATTAAAACACCCACCCATTTTTTTTCCTCTTGTTTTTTTCTCATGTTTAAAATAAGGGTTAAAAGGCTATAAATGAACACACAGGGTGAATAATTTATTGTAATACACAATCGTATATTTCTCTGTGTCACAGTAAAGGAGTGTTTTAATAAGTATTGGAGGACACTGTGGGTGTGTTTTATTTAATATTGAAATTACTACACTATATAAACTTTCTGTTATCTCCCCTCCCCTCTGAGGGATACAGCAACATCGTCTGTTTCTGTGAAGTTTTTTGTGTGGGCAGAGGAGGGCCCTAAAAGAAGTTGCTGGGGGAACCTCAATCCCGGGACTCACTCTTTTGCATTTATAAAGAAACATCTATTATATGATATAGTAATATAAAATATTGTATCAATATTTTTAAGTGACCAAAAACGTAAGCAGTTTACATTTTTACTATAATTTATTTAATGATGTACATTTTTTGGTGTCAATGGTTTACAGTATTCAAAATATATAGTTTAAAATATTGTACAATATTTACAGGATTAAGAAAATTACATGTTTAATGACCAAGAAAAGGGATGCTGACACTTTTGGGAGCAGGACATTAATGTGGATTGCCATACTTCTTTTGTTGTTCCCTATGACCAGTTGTCACCTTAACAACATATCTCCCTAGGACATTGAATTCTGGGGTGTTATACTTCATATGCCTTGGACATAATGAAATGTAAAGCGCCATATTATAAATTAACATCACTGACATCATAAGAGAGAAAAATGCAAGAATATACTTTACTCAAAATCTAAAACTTTACAACTGAGCAATAGGAAATTAGAAAACAATAAGAAACCACATTGTTACCGAGCGTCAGGACCCACGAAAAAAGCGGGGGTCGCTATTTTGATTCATAAAAACAGTAATTTTACCTGCTCAGCTCATTTAGCTGACCCCTCTGGTCATTACCTTATCCTTTCGGGACATCTGGGTACAGTTCCTGTGATTCTCTTGAATGTATATGTGCCGAATAAGAGACCATTAGCTTTCCTTAAGAAAGTACTGTTAAAGACTGCTTCATTTAATAATGCAAACATGATTGTAGCTGGAGACTTCAACATGATTCATACCCCATCCAGGGATAGACAAACCCTTAATCATTCTTTATCACCCTCGATCACAGATCGGACTTCTGTTCAGTTTCGAACTCTATTACGCTCCTATTATTTACAAGATGTATGGAGAATCCAAAATCCCTCTTCTAGAGAATATACATTCTACTCGCATGCACATAAAGTGCATACTAGGATAGACTATATATTCTTAACGTCTCCACTTACCTCTCTGAATTATACTGCGAAATTACATCCCATTTCATGGGCGGATCATGCTCCGATAGAATTGCTTGTTCACACTACCAAACTGCACACTCACAAAAACCACTGGAGGATGAATGATCATTTGTTGAAGTCTCCAGCTGTTAGGGATCACATTGCTGCTCAACTGAAAGAATACTTTCTTATTAACCAGCCCTCGGTGTCTTCGCAAAATATACTTTGGGAGGCACATAAGGCTGTCATACGGGGAATCTGCATTGCCTCTTCTTCTTCTATTAAGAAAAATAAGGCTTTACAATATGATCAGCTCACGAACGCTTTACAAAGGGAGGTTAAGAGACAGGCTAATTATGCAACCGTACATACCTTATCTAAAATTATTTCTTTACGAAATGCTTTGCGAGATCTGAAGATAGCGGATGCAGATAAACTGTTAACTATGTACAAACAGATATACTATGAAAAAGCCAATAAAGCACACACACTGTTGGCTAATAAACTTAGAACTAAGCAAGCCCTCCAAACCCCACAGCTTATCCATACTAATGGAGGGCTGGTAAGTGCACCGCATGATATTAACAAAGCATTTCATAATTATTACACCCAATTGTATAATTTATTTCCTGCTGGAAATAATGATACGTTATTGCGGAAACAAGATAACTTTCTCCTTAATACCAATCTTCCTAAATTAGACCCATTAGATTTGGAATCCCTTAACAAACCGGTTACTGCAGAGGAACTTCTAGAGGTGTTAAAAGGTATGCCGGCAAATAAATCACCTGGTCCGGATGGATTGCCGTATGGCTATTATAAAACATTCCAGGAATTATTATTACCACATATGGTCCCATTGTTTAATGATTGGATATCGGGTCTACCAATACCTCATACAGTGCTTAACTCGTATATTACTCTCATTCCGAAACCGGAGAAAGACCATACCCTATGTGCCAATTACCGTCCTATTGCACTACTTAACTCTGACCTGAAAATATTCACCAAATTATTTGCCTCTCGGTTAAACATCATCCTCCCTAAATTAATAGATCTGGACCAAGTGGGTTTCATATTGGGAAGGAAAGCGAGTGACAATATCCGTAGGGCGATATTGATAACTGATTATGTCAATAAACATAAGATACCATCTCTTCTGCTCAGTTTAGATGCAGAAAAAGCGTCTGATCACTTGTTTTATGTTTAGGACACTACATAATATGGGCGGCCCCTTTATTTTAGCCTTACAATCTCTTTACTCAAAGCCTTCAGCACAGGTCAAACTTCCAGGGGTCTTGTCCCAGCCTCTACAGATCAGTAATGGGACAAGACAGGGCTGTCCTTTATCCCCACTTCTGTTTGCTTTATGTATTGAGCCGCTAGCGGCAGCCATACGTCAATCCCCTAACATATTTGGAGTCGTAATTGGTACACAGACATATAAGATAGGACTGTATGCCGATAACATTTTGCTGACGCTTACCTCTCCGCAAACTTCTTTACCCAACCTCCAGCTATTGGAGAACTATGGGCACATATCAGGGTATAAAGTTAACCATGATAAGTCTGAGGCACTTCCCCTTCACATCACTGGCTCAAATCTAAAACTCTTGCAGATTAACTTCCCATACCGCTGGCCTTTAGAATCTGTCAAATATTTGGGTATCAAGCTTACAGCAGATTATAATACTTTATATAAACAGAATTATGTACCCCTCTTGACAGCTTTGAAACGTGATCTCCAAACGTGGCATACTTATAACTTATCGTGGATTGGTAGAATAGCAGCAACTAAAATGAATCTACTCCCACGACTCCTGTATCTTTTTGACACCCTGCCCTTGATGGTACCGAAATCAGCATTAGACAAATTACAAAGGGCGATCTTGAACTTTGTATGGGCGGGTAAGAGACATTGTATAGCACGTCATACATTATTTGCCAATCATACACAGGGAGGGCTGGCAATCCCTAACTTGTCAAATTATTATAACGCTGCACAACTTAAACAAGCGATGGACTGGGTTGATTGTGTTCCACGCACTAAGTGGGCGTCTTTGGAACTATCCCATTGTCATACCCCACATTTAGCATATTACTTATGGACTACACATAAGCCTCCTAACTACCCTACTCTGCTACGGCCGACGTTTCATACACTAACATTATGGCAACGAACAATGGCTAAACATAAACTTTTACCCTCGCCACCTCCACTGCTGCCTCTTTGGGGCAATCCAGATTTGTCAGCAAACTTGCAACACACTGCTACATCGCCTAACTTGACCATCACCTTCTTTCAACTTTCTAAAATGTTTCACCCATTCACTAGGAAATTAAAGAGCTACCAGGATTGTATTATAGATACAGGGGAAAGTGACCTTACGAGATTTCGATATCTTCAATTGAGACATTTTGTTTTAACTACTGTTCCTAAGGGCATTCTGCCTCCCATTGACCCGTTGTCAGCACTATGCCGCCTAGGTTATATTCAAAGGGGGCTAACATCACGGTGGTATTATCTATTGAACTTCACTAATCTGGAAACACATCCACATGCTTATATGACAAAATGGGAAGCTGATCTGCAATGTAAAATTGATTTGCCTCGATGGCAGAGAATGTGGGAGAATGCTACAAAAATTTCTATTTGCACTATTATCAGGGAAAATATATACAAATTGCAAATGAGATGGTATCATACACCAGCACTGCTGAACAAACTGTTTCCTCAAACTTCCTCTCCCACATGTTGGAGATGCAATACTGGAGAGGGCAATATTTTACATATATTTTGGTCGTGCCCCGTGCTTTTGGGTTTTTGGGATTCTGTGAGTAAATGGTTGGAAAAAGTGCTTTCCTCACATGTGCCTAAAGATCCGATTATATTTGTTTTAGGGGATAGAATACCTAACATAGCTACTCCAATGCAGAGATTGGCAAATTCTATTCTATCAGCGGCTAGATGCTGCATAGCCAGTAAATGGAAAAGGTCTTCCCCTCCTTCAGAACAGGAGTTGTTAAATCGGATCTGCTACGTCCGAAGGATGGATTTTTTAACAGCTTTACGTAATGACACCATTGACCGCTTTAATAATATATGGGGTAATTGGGACGTAGCCCAGGAAATACTTTCTAGCTGACATATTCATCCACTTATGATACCTTCCTTATATGCCTAGCCTTATCATTTTAGGATGTTGTGCGATCCATTTTGTTCAGTCTGCCCAGGGTATCCTATATTTGAGACGTTGCTACTGGTGTCCTGAAACTCATTTGTGTGTATGGCTGTATTGAGTCTTATGTTCCTTATTTTTATCTCACTTCTGTACTGTAAATTACATTATGTTACCAGATTTCCTGATATGGGTTAACACCTTGTGAATGCTTGTTAACTGGAAACGACTTTTCTATGTGCTCTACGCAGTACTGTTTTCTGATATACACTGTGATTTATTATGCCAAATGTGAAAATGCTGTACGTTTCTATGATGCTATTTTTTTTTTGTGTTTAATAAAAATATTTTGAAAAAAAAAAAGAAAACAATAAGAAAGGAAAGGTCAGCTTGGAAGAAGGGGTTGAAACCAAACATATGTGTTTCTCCTTTATATATTGTTTTTGTCTTCGTTTATACCAGTTGTCCCCAACCAATGGCTCACGAGTAACATGTTGTTCACCAACCTCTTTGATGTTGCTCCCAGTGGCTTCAAAGCAGGTACTTATTTTTCAATTCCTGGCTTGGGGGTAAGTTTTAGTTGCATTAAAACCAGGTTTAAGGCCAAACAGAGCCTCCTATAGGCTGACAATACATATAGGTCTGCCAAATGGCCAATCATGTACCTTAGTTGGCATTCCCAAGAACGTTTTTCATGATTGTGTTGCTCCCCAACTATTTTTACATTTGAATTTAGCTCATGGTTAAAAAAAAGTAGGGGACTTCTACTTTATACTCTACCGTTATTTGCATTTAGGGAAGTAGAATTGAACCATGGCTATATATACGTTTTTTAGTGCTCAATGAGACATAGGCACTAGAGTACTGTTCTGTGTAGGATAAGTTAAAGAGTAATATAATGTAAAGTGGAAGTTAGTGTTGCATAGCACTTTATAGGGGTTGTGCAATATGAAAAAGTACTAGGGGATATGCAGATTGTTATTTACTAAATCTGAAGTTATCTCATATTTTATTTAAAATAACCACCACCAAACTCCCATACCCGATTTTTGCTTATTTATTAATAAAAAACTTGATTTAATCGGATCACAGAAAAATCCCAAATTGCTTTAATTTTTCTGGCTTTTCCCCACATTGCTCAAATCTTTCGGGCTTTTTTCCCAAAAAGAAAAAAAGTTTTTGCCTGAAAATCCGGAATTTCAGTTTAAACCCAGCACAGACCATGAAATCTTCAAATTAAGATAGGTGTCTCTCCCATTGACTTATACAGTACTTAAGGTATGAGATGGCAGATTTTCAGATTCTGGCTTTTTGCAGCATCGGAGTATAATAAATCTCGAAAAATGTGAGGTTTTTTCCCCCCTCTAAAAATTAGAATTTTCTAGTGAAAATTTTTCAAGATTTTAATAAATAACCTCCATAGAGTTATAAAGACATGTTGGTGGCAGCTCAGTTTCAATAGGCACAGAAGATAAGCAATGTAACATCTGCACTTGGGCTGAAAAATGCGGGATAACATGAGGCTCTGCTGTGCACAAAATTCCTACTGTCCATTGGCGACATAATCATGGCAGTGTGTGTCCTAGGCACCTCCTCTCATATTCTACTGTCAGGCTCACAATACAGTCTATGTGCATATGCCAATAGAGAGAGAGAAACAGGTTTCTAGTACTGCCACCAAAGATTAAAGAAACTTTTTATATTTTTTTTTCAAACGTTAAAAAAAATAATTTTTTATATTTTAATTTCCCAATGAGATGTTCTCTGGAGTTCATGGTGGGCCTAAATACTTTGTAACATTTTGGCACAAAGATACAGAAGACACTTTTCAGGTTGTGGGTAACCAATGAAGCCTAAATAGCAAAGGAAACACAAGAAGAGGGAGAGCAGAAGAAGGCAGCTTAGGAAATAATTTTTGGCTCCGTGTCTGTTTATGGTACATAAAAACTCCCCAAAAAATAAGGGGAACCAGAGAAGAGAAGATGGAAATGACTGCTAAGCTCAAACCTAAAGCATTTTCATAAGAAAAAAACTCTATAGTTCTTTATATGCAATCAGTTTGATGAGAATTGGGCCACATATCCCAGGAACATAGATTGCATCCCATAGAATCTGGGATATATGCTTTATACTTCCACGCCTGCCAAGGTTGAAATAAGGAAACGTTTGCACAATTTTGAATTTTGGAATGGCCCAATCTCAGATTCATAATTAACCAAGCTCTGTAGGGCCCAAGAAAATGCATAGACTGCAGTATATACAGTACATTTAGGTCCTCCAGCTTTTCACTTCCTGTACATTCATTCAGTGTCATGTTGTCCAAATGGAAAGTTGCATTTTCTTCATTATGCCATTTGCAATTAATGGTTTGCTCCCAGAATTCCTTTATGAAGAAATCGTTAAGGTTTTTTGATGGACTAAGTCTTTTGATATACTTGGTGAACTTTGGTATCTGTCTACAGCGAATAGGGATGTAGCGAACCGCCGAGTATGTGTTCGCGAACGCCGTTCGCGAACACCGGCAAAAAATGCGAACAGTTCGCGAACTTCGAACATCCGAAAATCGTTCGATTCGAACGATCGAAGGATTTTAATCGTTCGATCGAACGATTTTCATTCGAATCAAACGATCAAAGCCATTGGATCGAATGATTTCATTCAATCCAATGGCTTCAATCGTTCGATTCGAACGAAAATCCTTCGATTTTAGCGATCGAATGGTCGAATGATTTTGACGTCGCGCGACGTTCGCGAACTTGCGGCGGACGCGAACAGTCGAAGTTCGCGCGAACTAGTTCGCCGGCGAACAGTTCGCTACATCCCTAACGGCGAATGGCAACACCAATTGTGCTTGATAATAGTCTTTTAAATCATTCCTTAGAGAGTAACTTTGAGGTTGCCAAGCTTCACTGGCTGTCCAGGTGAATCCAGTCACATTTTGTTTCAACAGCTCTTCTGCCAAAATTACAAAATCAAAATCAGTGGATATCACAATTACAACCTTTGCAGTTAACTTTTTAATAATGTGAACAAGGTAAGGACCATTCCTGTTGGGATGGTTAGTCCATATGTTCTCAGCAAAGGCCACACAAGCTCCACCATTTCAAATCTGTTGCTGTACCATCTGAAGCAATGTCACAGGAAACCAACCCACGACCAATCAAAATGAAAGACCAGCTGGGTCAGACCTCTCATCTGAAACTCATCACCAGGTATGCTACGGAAAAAGGAAGGAAATAGGTTCCGATCATTAAGAGGCACATTTACTATGGGCCGAATATCGAGGGTTAACTAACCCTCAATATTCGACCATCGAAGTTAAATCCTTCGACTTCGAATATCGAAGGATTTACCGCAATTTGTTTGATTGAACATTCGAAGGAAAAATCGAACGATTCAAAGGATTTTAATCCATCGATCGAAGGATTTTCCTTCGATCAGAAATTTCTTAGAAAGACTATGGGGACCTTCCCCATAGGCTAACATTGGTGCTCGGTAGGTTTTAGGTGGCGAAGTAGGTGGTCAAAGTTTTTTTTAAAAAGACAGTACTGCGACTATCGAATGGTCGAATAGTCGAACGATTTTTAGTTCGAATCATTCGATTCGAAGTAGTAGTCGAAGGTCGAAGTAGCCAATTCGATGGTCGAAGTAGCCAAAAAAATACTTCAAAAATCAAAGTATTTTTCCTTCTAATCCTTCACTAAAGCTAAGTAAATGTGCCCCTAAGGGTAGGATTTGTGGCAAAATAGCTAATCTGTAAAGTAGAATAAAATCATAAAACCTTTAATATTAAAATGATTGTACTCTTCTATTTACAAACCTTTGTGGGCTTGTGAAACATATAAGTATTGTATATTGTGCTTACCTGTGGGTATCTATACAGTCCCAAGATTTGGGCCATAAGAATAGATTGCGAGGACCCAGAGTCACCAATGATACCAGCAAGAGGTTCCCCTTTATGACAGTGGTAATTTGGGGTTATTATCCCTCCACCTGAGAGCATTGAAAGAGTTGCATGCGATGCTTTTTGAATTGCAAAACATGAGTCAAAAGCCTGGAAGCCCAGAGTAAAATTGGGAAGGAGTTCAGGATCTGAGTTAATTTCCTCCAGTGCAAATATAAGGGCCTGCATATTTTGGTGGAAAACCTGATATAAATATACAGAATACATTTTTTTTTTTAAAAAATGTTGTCTAGGAAACTATATCACAATAGTATGATAAAGTAATTGGATCACAAACGATGAGGTCCTGAAGGTTAAAAACAAATTGGTCTTATAAAGGTGATACCAATAGTGCCACCATAATCCAGGCTGAGAAACATGATGTCACGCCTGCTCTCTTAGCAGTTTCTATGTGTTTCATCATTATGAGTTAACTACACTGTGGTTAACTTTAGCTTTGTGTTCAGGCTGTGCACCTTGAAAACACACTTTGTAGTCTCTCTAAGGGGCATGTTTACTAACATTGGAGATAAATATCTGGAGAGATTTCTGGAGATGTTGCCCATAGCAACCAATCAGATCTTTGCTTTTGTTTTCTAAGTTATAGATGGCTGTTTAAATCTAATTGCTGATTGGTTGCCATGGGCAACATCTCCAGAAATCTCTCCAGATATTAATCTCCAATGTTAGTAAACATGCCCCTAAGTCACTAGATGGGATCTACATCAACAACCCACTGTTGCAATGTTACTTACATCTGACACTGTAGATCTGGGGGTTTACTAGGGAAACTTAGGTCACTGAAGACTCTTTCCAAATGGATCATAAAGGTTCCCCCTATAATTATGTCCCCTGGGTGGCTTAGATATCCAGTTATACTGTCGCTGTCCAAGTTGCAACCGGAGGTCCAAGATTTGCCCACTCTTATAGCTAATGCATAGAAACTCCATGCTGAAGAGAGGACAAACCAGTCTAATATAAGATAAGGTGATTTCAGTGGTAGGACACCCAACAATATTGTTACAGTTATAAGTAGAAAAGCTGGGCTTTTGGATAGGTTTTATACAGACAGGGAAGATATAAAGAGGACTATGGTGACATAGAGATCATTACTGTTTAATTGCTCTGAGAAGCAATGGTACTCAATGCTCAATTTTTTCACAAGCTTGGTAGCTCCCAGAAGAGACTCTTCCACTACATTAAGATCATGTTAAGCACAGCAGAATTACTTTATGGTATTTCTGCTGAAGGTTTCCCAGGGTCTGAACACAAGACAACACAATCTTACTGTGGGGGAGGTACATTTTAAAGGTCAAGTTCACCATTTTAAACATGTTAGCATTCCATCTTTATTTAGTTACTGCGGTTTTTGCTTGATTTTCCTTTTATTTGTCCCCACTCCTAGTATTTAAACTGCTAGCTGTGTTATATTAATATTAACATGATTACAAGGTGACTGCACAAACCCAACAGCTTGTGTTGTTATATTATATTAATATGATTACAAGGTGACTGCCCAAACCCAACAGCTTCTAATTGTGTCTCTCCCATTGCAATGACTGAAAGCTCTACACCATTACAGGGACTTTCCATGTCTCCTCCAACCTTAGCCCCCTGTATAGAGGATTAGGCAATTTTCCACTAAACAGTTGCACCAGTGGTTGGAATTAGGGACCAAGAGATGTGTATGTGTGTGTGGTGCTACATATGCATAAATAAATAAATATATATATATTCCAACCCAAGACCTGATCACGTATTGTAGGGGAAAAGAGAAGGAACAGGTTCTAAGAATTAAAAACAGGGTTGGATGCAAAATAACTGATGTGTAAAATCAAAATAAATTGGGCCAAATGATTTAATATGTAAGTGATGTTACTCATTGATTGATGTTGCTCATTTAAAAAGTGCTTGGGCGGTAGTAGTAGAAAAAAGCTTGCAGAGCATTGTTCTATAGAATCCCATCCAGGACTTCAAAAAAGGGGAATCCCACCCAGGACTAAAAAGAGGAATCTCATCCAAAACTGGAAGAGGATCCCAACCCAGACTTGAAAGAAGGAATCTCATCCAGGACAAGAAGTAAGCACCTCACCTAGGATTTTGAAAGTGCCTGGACAAATAACCTTGTGGTGAAGGTGGCCATTTTGACAAAAGACCCAAGGGATACTACCGTTATGTAAAGTCTGCATCACTTCTAGAACCTCTACACCTATACACATTTAGCATTGTGTATATTGTTTAGGATTGTTTGTAGCCACTTTGTTTAGTAAATTAGTGCATGTGAAAAGCCATATTGTGTTTATGTTTATTTACTTGAGACCTGCAGGGCAATGTGAAGTGCAAAACATGGCAGATTGTGCCTGGTTTATACACCATGCCCTGCAAATGTTAAATGGACCATTATGTCTACTGCACTTTGGAATGATCATGACCAGAATCTTAGCTGGGCATAGATGTAAAGATCCATTAGTTGTTGCAGGTCACCAGACTCGTTGATCTCTACTAGATTTGGATATGCAGTGGGATACAGAAAGAAATACCTGAAAAAGCTCTAATAAAGTTGTGTTGGTGTCAAACATGAATAGGTTGCCAATGAGGTCAAGAATGATAAGTAAATTAATTTGAATTCTAGTATAAATAGCATAAACCTTTGGTTCATTTAGAGCGCGTAGACTATACAAAATCTAAAGGCTCTTTCTCACATGGTAGGTTAAAGGGATCCTGTCATGGGAAAACATGTTTTTTTCAAAACACATCAGTTAATAGTGCTACTCCAGCCAAATTCTGCACTGAAATTCATTTCTCAAAAGAGCAAACATTTTTTTATATTCAATTTTAAAATCTGACATGGGGCTAGACATTTTGTCAATTTCCCAGCTGCCCCTGGGCATGTGACTTGTGCCTGCACTTACGGAGAGAAATGCTTTCTGGCAGGCTGCTGTTTTTCCTTCCCAATGTAACTGAATGTGTCTCAGTGAGACATGGGTTTTTACTATTGAGTGTTGTTCTTAGATCTACCAGGCAGCTGTTATCTTGTGTTAGGGAACTGTTATCTGGTTACGTTACCATTGTTCTTTTGTTTGGCTGCTGGGGGAAAAAGGGAGGGGGTGATATTACTCTAACTTGCAGTACAGCATAAAGAGTGATTGAAGTTTATCAGAGCACAAGTCACATGACTTGGGGCAGCTGGGAAATTGACAATAAGTCTAGCCCCATGTCAGATTTTAAAATTGAATAAAAAAAAATCTGTTTGCTCTTTTGAGAAATGGATTTCAGTGCAGAATTCTGCTGGAACAGCACTATTAACTGATTCATTTTGAAAAAAAAATATTTTTTCCCATATCCAACAGTTTGTCCCATTGAGAAATAATCCAATCACAATAGAGCCCTAAGCAGGGAGAAGACCATTATCAATGGCCAAAACCAGCCCTTGGCCGATATGATTCTCAAACCTGCCTGATGAATTTAAATCCCCACCAAGAAGGATTCTTACTGGGCATAAAAATAGACACTTACATGAGGAGCTGCATGAATTTCCCAGGAGAGCAGGCAACTCTAAGGGCCAATTGTTATTTTTTTTTTCAGAGAGTGAAGCAGCTAGGACCTGAGGAGACCCATCAATGTTGGACAAACCACAGTGTTCAGAGCACAAATGATTTTTATGGTTTACTTTTTATTTCTAAATTATACTGTTTACATTGCAAATAAAATTGTATTATTGATCCAACAAATGTATTTTTTTAGTTGTAATATTGGTATGGAGGCATCCATCTCAATGCATCGTGATATTTGTTTTCACTCTTTATACATCATTAAAAGCTTTAATTCACGAATTGTATCTTCTATAGTTTTCTCGCACACAGACTGAATGGATTGCCATTGCTGAAACACAGAGGAATCACATTGTATTTTGAAAAGCAACTCGCAACACAGTGCGTGTGAGTATATAGGCGGGAGGGGGAGCACTGTGGTGAACTCTTCCCTGACACATATTATTCACATTCCCTGCTAATTGGTAACAGGATTTTTTTTGTGCATGTATATTTATTTATATCATGCTGCTGGTCCACTATTGATATTACATTACTGACAATTGTCTACTAACAACATGGAAAACAAAAGTGAAGTAATACATATACAATTACACCTGCTAGTTGTCAAGCTAAGACATTGAAATACAACAGCTGCTCTGTGGAGCTTACTTATTGTTGTTGATTCAAGCAAAATTTCTGTCCGTCAGGTCTAAAAGGAAGGACTCTTGTGCTTTGATTATTTTCTCCATGAAAAAGAGTACACGGTAGAAAATAACATAGGTACTAGGGAGTTTCAAAAGTAACTAAAAGTCTCTAAATGTCTGTTTAATTTAGTATGCACATGATAATTTAGCAGCATCCAAGTTATTGGTAGGTCCTGAATGTCATGTCCTCTGATGACAACAAAACACTCCAGTTATTGGTAGACCCTGAATATCATGTTCTCTGATGGATTCAAGATACTCTAGTTATTGGTAGACACTGAATATCATGTTCTCTGATGGACCCAAGCTACTCCAGTTATTTGTAGACCCTGAATATCATGTTCTCTGATGGACCCAAGATACACTAGTTATTAGTAGACCCTGAATATCATGTTCTCTGATGGACCCAAGATACTACAGTTATTGGTAGACTCTAAATATCATGTTCTCTGATGGACACAAGACACTCCAGTTTTTGGTAGACCCTGAATATCATGTTCTCTGATTGACCCAAGATACTCTAGTTACTGGTAGACTCTAAATATCATGTTCTCTGATGGACCCAATACACTCCAGTTATTGGTAGACCCTGAATATCATGTTCTCTGGTGAACCCAAGATACTCTAGTTATTGGTAGACCCCGAATATCATGTTCTGATGGCCCCAAGATACTACGGTTATTGGCAGGGCCTGAAGATCACGTTCTCCGTTGGTCCCTTGATACTCCAGTTATTGGAAGGCCCTGAATATCACATTCCTTGTTTGTCCCTTAAAAGAGTTGTTCACCTTTGAGTTGACTTTTAGTATGATGTAGAGAGTGCCAATTTGCAATTGGTTTTCATTTTTTGTTATTTATGGTTTTTGAATTATTTAGTTTCTTATTCAGAGCCTTTTCAGTTTGCAATTTCAGAAATCTGGTTGCTAGGGTCCTAATTACCCTAGCAACCATGCATTGCTTTGAATAAGAGACTGGAATATGAATAGAGAGGGCCTGAATAGAAAGATTGTTAATAAAAAGTAGCAATTTCAAAAAATATGTAGCCTTACAGAGCATTTGTTTTTAGATGGGGTCAGTGACGCCCATTTAAAATCTAGAACAAGTCAGAAGAAGGCAAATAATTAAAAAACTATAAAAAAAAGACCAGCTGAAAAGTTGCTTAGAATTAGCCATTCTATAACATACTGAAAGTTACCTTAAAGGTGAACCAACACTTTTATACTCCAGTTTTTGGTGGGGCCCAAATATCATGTTCTCTGATGGCCCCAATATTGTCCAGTTATTGGTAGGCCCTGAATATCAAATTCCCTAACGGCTCCTTGATACTCCAGTTATTAATAGGTAGTGATGGGAGAATTTATTCGCCAGGTGCGAATTCACTGCGAGTTTTGCGGGAAATTTGCGAAATTCATGGCGAAGCAAAAGGGACAAATCCGCCATCAGGCCCTAAATATCACATTCCCTGTTACTCCAGTTGTTGGTGGGGCTCAAATATCACGTGCTCTGATTGCCGCAAGATACTCCAGTTTTTAGTAGGCCCTAAGTATCACATTATTTGACCCCAAGATAATCCAGTTATTGGTAGGGCTTGATATTTCAGCTCCACACAGATTATTATAGAAACAGCTGCATAATAGAACATGGTGTGAAATAGTCACTTACATATGAAGTATAATATAGAGAAGAATTTATATAATGTACTACTAGAAAAAAAGCTTCATTTGGCAGAACAGTAGAAGAAAAGTTTCTGTTTTAATGTTCTGAAAATTTGCAACTGGAAATTCTCATCAAAAAGTTGAATACTGCTTTGATCTTCATGAAAAGTTGTTTAGAAAAACAATTTTTTTTGTCAGGACAAATCAGGATTTTTTAATTTGTAGTCCTTCTTTTTGCCATAAGATTTTCTCTGGAGTTCACGTTGGGTCTGAACAATATTATGAAGCATTTTGGGACAAAGATACAGACCACCAAAGCCCAGCTGGAAGACAGAATGGCAAAGACCTCCATTGCCACAGTATACATGCCCCGTGCACTGAGATAGGCTGGGATAAAGGACACCCAGACACTGAGGAAAGCCAACATACTGAATGTGATAAATTTGGCTTCATTGAAACTATCAGGGAGTCGTCTGGCCATGAAAGCAACAATGAAACTGATTTTGGCCAATAGTCCAAGGTATCCCAGCATGCACCAGAAAGCAGTTGGAGATCCTTCATTACAATTAACTATGATGACTCCAGGTTTGGTATCAGTGTCAAGTTCATGGGAGGGTTTAAAGAAAATCAACCACATCACACAAATAGAGAGCTGAATTAAAGCACAACACAAAATGAGAAAATAAGGCACCTTCACCTGAGTCCAAGTTCTTAACCTGCTGCCTGGTTTGGTTGCATTAAAGGCAATGACAACAATTACGGTTTTGGACAGAACACAGGAGATACAAAGAGCAAAAACCATCCCAAATGCCACCTGGCGCAGAAGACACTTTTCAGGTTGTGGGTAACCAATGAACCCTAAAGAGCAAAGAAAACAGAGCAACAAGGAGAGCAGAAGAAGGCAGCTAAGGGAATAGTTGTTGGCTCGGACTATTGGTGTTTGTTTATAATATTTAAATACTCCTGCAATAATAAGAGGAACCATAGAAGAGAGAATGGCAATAGCTGCTAAGCTAGAACCCAGCATAGACTCATAAGAAAGGAACTCTGTTGTTCTTGTTATACATTTAGTTCTTTGTAGATTGGGCCACGTGTCCCAGGAACATGGATGGCATTCCACAGCATCTGGAAAGGTACATTCTTATCAAAATCTGTCTGCAGTATAAAGTGATGTGCATTACCCAAGAATGTGAAAAAATAGTATACCTGTTTGGTTTGAAATCTGACCTTGGGGACACCGGGCACACTCATAGCAACAATGGGGTTTTCCTGGTACTGTCACCATCCTAGATCCAGGGGTACAACTTGGACTGCACTTGGAAACAGGAACCTAAGAAAGATTTTGAGGGGTTTATCCAATAAATTACTACAATATTAGCATTGTCTATAATTTGTGACATTGTATACCACTGTACAGTTACAGATTATAAAGGTACCCATGGAAGTCTAAAATGAAGCATTAAGTACATTATGGGGCTGATTTATCAAAGGTCGAATGTTAGATTTTTTTTTTACCTCGATTAAAGTCGAATGACCTCAAAACTCTAATGGCATCTCATTAAAAAAAAAACTCGAACGTCTAAAATTCAAACTAATGTTACTGACCCGAAAACTCAAATCAAACTCAAATCTATTGTGAATGCAATTCGTATTGAGTTTTTCTACGAAAAAAACTTGAATGTCCGGAAGGCTTAAGTATAAACTTCTTCGAATAGTTCAGCAGACCTCTGTCATTGACTTCTACATGAAATCAGCAGGTTTTAGGTGGCAACCTATAGAATTTGAGTTACTTCCAGGGTAGGGGGATGATAAATCTTGGATTCTAATTTGAATTTGAATTGTTTAACCCTGCATTGAAGTGGTGTTACTTCCAGGGCTTCCTTGCATAATAAACATACACACATATCTGACTTGCACCTAATGAATCATATAGTAATACCACTTCTTATGGTGTTATAAAAGAGCAACAAAAACAGAGGGCATCCGGGCACTCAAACAAAAGCCAGTATAAAAACATGTTTATTGAAAATTACATTAAAAGATCAAGATCTCTAGTGGCCCTATGCAAGAATACAAAATATATTCATATCCAAAAATTAGAGGGGATAAAGCCACTAAATGAACAGGGTACCAATAAAGGGCACCTGCTGGTCTAAACTATTTTCAGGTGTCCTATCGCTGTTGGTGGGCATTTTTTTAAAGAAAAACTACTGATAGTCCCAACCAGAGTGTGGACTCTATTAGGGAGAAAATATTTTATTGTAACAGGTGCCTTTTAAAGGGTAGGGGAGACAAAATACAATAGTAAAAAAACAGCACAGACTGCACAGTAACCACAACCTGCATTGGATTCAAATACTATATGCAATAAATCTGGTATCATCAATTCCCTAACTAGGAATTAAATATCATGACCTTATGTGAAATATGCCTTTTTTTGCTTTAATATTCTTATAAATGTCACATAAACTATAATATATTGTATAGTGAAAATTTATACTGACCCTGATGGCTGTGTAGCCCAGGACGGCTATTATTATTTCCTGTTAGACTTTAATAGAGGAAATCTAAACCCTAGGTTCTTCCTCTTTGGCCTCCATCTGCTGACCACGGTGGATGCATGGGACAACAAGGCCCCAGTGGGAAGAGTGCACTGAAGAGACAACCACTTTAGTCAAGTGTCATATTGTATTTATTGGCAGTGGATTTTCACCTCATTAAAGTTTTGGGTCCTACTATTGTTTTTTACACAGCATTCAGTGCTCTGGGTCAGTTATCTAATTATGTAGAAGCCTAATCCTATATGTACCTAATACATTTTGTGTTTTTTTTTTTTTTAGTTTTCTCTTCTCATACCTGTGTGTCATTGTTATTCCATGTAATTCCAGCAATGTCTATATTTAAAGTTTTTCCATTAGGAGAGTTTAGATCATAAATTCCAACTGTAGCCGGCTCCAAGATGCCCTTGGAACTCACACGCCAACTGACAATGTCATATATTGGAGGAGGGTTTCCTCTTGCATCAAAAAATACTTGGCTTCCATCTTTAGTCATGAAGTTTACATTGTTAACATAGTGGAGAAGCTGGAATGTTTAATCACATACAGTTAAATAATTATCAGTATAAGCAGTTAAATAAATAACTGATTAAAACATTACTCTCTTACCTGCCATGGGTGAAATGATGAGATATTGGCGCAGTTCCCATGCTGGAATGGTCCATTGCCAGGTGAACAGTTTTGCAAATTGTGTAAGGCCCAAGCCAATGCGTATACAGCTGTGTATACATTGAGAGATAATCTATGATACTCCTCAAGTAGCAGGCTCCCAAGATTTTCATTTCCAGTACATGCTCCCATTGTAATGTTTTCTGTTCCATTATCCTTGTTGACCCACTTACAGGAGTAGATCTGCTCCCAGTATTTACTAACAAATAAATCATTAAGGTTTTTTGAAGGACTGAGGCTATTGAGATGTTCAGTAAATGTTGGCATCTTCCCACGATGAATTGCAAAGCCAATGACGCCTGATACTATAGTCTTTAAGCTTTCCTTAGACAGTAAGTTTGAAGTTGACAAAGCTTCACTGACTATCCAGGTTATTTCTGTCACATTCTGCCTCAGCATCTCTTCCATAATAGTCACAAAATAAAAATCTGAAGTTATCATAACCACCACCTTCGCACCGGACATTTTAACAACTTGGGCAAGATGAGGAGCATTCCTATTGGGTTGACCAGTCAATATATTCTCTGCAAATGCCACACAGGCTCCAGCATTAATTATCTCCTGCATAAGAATCTGAAGTCCATATTGACCATAATCATTATCATTGGCCAGGAGGCCAACCCAAGTCCATCCAAAATATGAGATAAGCTGGGCCAGGCCTTTCATTTGAAACTCATCACTGGGGATAGTACGGAAAAAGGAAGGAAACAGGTTCCGATCACTGAGAATCGGGTTAGTTGCAAAATAACTGATCTGTAAAGGAAAATAATCAGACTAAACATTAACAAACGTTTATTTCAAACATCAAAAAGACAGCTATGAAATTTGGGTGTGTCATGTCACATGTCAAGTCAACATATAGAAAGACATTTATATTTGGATGAAAGGGGGCCATGAAATTTGGAATATGTTTTTTTTTTTTAATAATTTCACTTATTACACTTGCCTGTGGGTATCTGTACAATCCCAAGATTTGGGCCATAAGAATCGATGTTGTTGTCCAAGAGTCTCCAATGATACCAGCAAGAGGTGCCCCTTTGAGACAGTGATAATTTGGTGTAATTTCCTCCCCCCCTGAGAGAACTGAAAGAGTCCCTTGAGCTGCTTTCCGCAATGTAAAACAAGTGTCAAAAACCTGATAGCCCAGTGTGATGTTCGGAAGGAGTTCAGGATCCGAATTAATTTCTTCCACGGCAAATATCAGGGCCCGCATGTTCTGGTAATAATCAGTGGCAAATCTACAGAGGAACCACAAGATGAAAGGAAAATGGATAGAATTTGATATAGAATGTCTTTATGAAATAATATACCAACAAATAAAATTGTTATAAAACTGTACTCAGACGGCTAGGCCATCATACTCAAGATAAGCAGGTGGTACCAGCTTAGCAACTATGTAAACAGTATGATCTAGGGTAGCAAATAAGTGCACATTCCAATTCAACCTCCACCCAATTGCCCTCAAAGCTGGGGTGTCATGATGATATATTAAAGCAAATAAGCCTATAACTCAAATCCAGTTCTAACTCATCTTCTGCTTTGGGCCCCCTTTACAGAACGAGCCCTGCAACTGTTCAGTCACTAAAGTTCCCTACCTTCTCAGTAATTCTACTACAATTTCTGGGAGCTTGCTTTGTGTCATATCAAGCTGGACACTGTTTAGGTTCCCTGTCCTGGTGGGTAACTCAACCTACCACCACCACTTCTTGAAGACTTTTCTGGTTACTCTTCACCGATCCCCTATCATGTGATGCTTCAGCACCTTATTTCGGGATCATTAGTCTTACAAGTGGGTGCTCCTTATTCACTGATTCACTAACCTCTTCAATGGGGCTTCAGATGGTGCAGAATTTTTAGGGTGAATTTTTAGCAAACTACCTGGCACAAACCAAAATATTTTTGCTTATCTCTAATAGATGATATATGTGTCCATGTGCTAATGTCTTAAATAGTTATGAGTATCAGGAACAGCTTCAAACTTACAATTTACACTGTAGCTCTGGGGGTTTAGTTCTGAAATCAGGGTCATTAAAGACTCTTTCCAAGTGAATCATGAATGTTCCACCTATGACAATATCTCCTGGGTGGCTCATATAGCCAGTAATGGTGCTGCTGGGCAGGCTGCAACTGGAGAGTGAGCATTCACATACTCCAACAGCTAATGTAGAGAAAATCCATGCTGTATAGAGGAGAAACCAGCTGAGCCTGCGGTATATTTGCTTGTTATAGAGAAACATCCCTAACGTGGAACAAAATCTCTCACTCAGTGAGTTATTGTTAAATGGCAACAATGTCATTGTCGTTGGAAGGGGATTTCAGAGCTGCCTTTTAAAGCATATCAATAGTCTTATGGGAGTACACAGAATGAGGCTTCTTAATTGCTCAGCGTCTTTATTTGACAGGCTCAGTGGCTCCCAGAAGGTCATATGTAGATAACACAGAGCAAAACACATGGAAGAATTACGTGGGAAAACAACAGAATTAAATCACATGTACATTTCTGTATGTGTCGGCGCTCCATTACTTCTTGGCGTGTTAAAAATCAACATTGACAGACCCCAGTGATTTGTTTTTGGTTATTTCATGGTTTAGTTTACATGAAAACAATTCTTGAAGTTTACTCATATGAATTATTCTTTTATTCCATAATATGATTGTTCATATATTTAATTCATTGTATTTTCATGAAAATTCAATAAAAAGAATTTTAAAAGAAAGACAGACCCCAGTGAATGGCCAACCCTAACCCTGGGGACACTGGGCACACTCGAAGCAGCACGGGGACTTTCCTGATGCCATCATCTTCCCAAATTTTAGGCAGCATATTGGTCTGCACATGGAAATAGTATAATCTATGGACATTTTAATGGGTTTGTATTGAATTATAAGATCTAAGTGCCCATTTACACAGTTTAAACAAAAACCACATTCTTGACTCCAGGAGAACAACTGGAACAGTCCCTGGACGAACTTGAACTTGAGTCAACTTAAGTAAACCTGTACAGGTATGGGAACCGTTATCCAGAAACCCGTTATCCAGAAAGCACCAAATTACGGAAAGGCCATCTCCCATAGGGGCGAATTTACTAAAGCGCAAAGCGGCTAACGGTAGCGCAAATTCGCCAGCATGACGTCATTTTGTTACTTCTCCAATTTACTAATGGGCGCTGGCATAAATTCGCTAGCGAAGTGGACCTACTCTAGCGCTACTTCTCACCCTTACGCCAGGCAAAGTTGCGCTATGGCGAAGGGACGTAACTACGCTAATTCACTAACTTGCGCATTTTACTGAACGTTACTTCCAGCGCCAGACTTGCCTTCACCACCTCAGACAAAGCGAAGTACAATAGAGTAGATATGGATTGCTTCAAAAAAACTTGAAACTTTTTCTAAGTCCCCAAAACGCTGGCGTCTTTTCCTTTTATAAGAAAAAGGAAAAGATCGTAAATTTTTTGGGGGTACCCTTCTTCCCCCCTACATTTCCTAACATATGGCACATAAACTATACAGAGGGAACATGTATAGGGCAAAATAACAACTCTATTTTATTTTATGAAGCTTTCCCAGGCTTGTGTAATGTAATGTATTTGTTGCTACATATACGTCCATTGTACTTTAACTTGGCGCCGTATGCAAATTAGGCATCGCTAGCATAACTTCGCTTTGCTTGATGAATTAACGCTTGCGCAACTTCGCTACCTTTTGCTTTCCTGAGCGGAACTTCGGATTTTAGTGACTATTGAGTTTATTTGAAATTTAAATGATTTTTTAGTAGACGTAATGTATGAAGATCCAGATTATGGAAAGATCTGTCTGGAAAACCCCAGGTCCTGAGCATTCTGGATAACAGGTCCCATGCCTGTATTTTGTCTCTTGCTAAAAAGGCATTCAATCCCTTCATGAATCTATATAATGTATCTCTATTAAGAACTGGAAACAAAAACTGCATATTCCAGATGGGGCCTTACCAGTGCTTTATAAAGGGGGAAAATGATTCTCCCCCCATCTCTCCGTACCCCTTTTAATACAGCTTGAAACCTTGTTTACACTTTCTGGTAACTTGCTACAGCCACCCACAAGGACCCCCAGGCCCTCCTCCATCAAGGATTTGCCTAAATTATTCCCATTTAGATTAGAAGTGGCTGCATATTATTCAGTCCAAAAATTTCACATTGTGGGCCCTATTTACTAACATCAAGATTTCCTTTTCTTTTCACGAATTGTATTTTTTTCCTCTACAAAATAGTTTTGAAAAAAAATTCTCTTAAACTCTAAAATTTGATATTTATTAAGTATAAAAATCACGAAAAACTCTAATGCAAAACATCTCCAAGTTAAAGCAGTTGAGGTCCCATCGAAATCAATGGGAACTGTGCTGATCCTACTTTTCATTCAGACTTTTAGAAGTTTTCTGATTTTCGCTAGTAATTATCTGAAAAAAACTGAAATTTTAGAGGTTTTAGAGATATTTGTATTTTTTTCTGCCCTTTTTTTTTGTTGGTACTTCTTATTCACGATTTTAGAGAAATAGAGTTTAATCATGTTTTTGAAAAGCCATAATACCACTTAAATAGGCCTCCTCATCTCATCTCGCCCAGATATCCTGGATGGAATTAATAGGGCTGCATAGTTTTGTGTCATCAGCAAACTCTTATTATTTACAATCCTATTATCCAAGTAATTAATGAGTAGTGCCCAAAGGCGCAGTTCATTGTGCTCTCAGAACAAGTCAGAAAGAGCTGGACCTCTCTGTAGACACAGAGAGACATTCTCAGAGAAATATGGATGTCACATAGTCTTGGCCAAGATTTAAGTACTGGTCTTCATTACAACTGACAGCACCTGCACTGGATTATTAAGGTGTAAAGCCCATCCTGCACTATACATCTTACTGGCACAAGTACATGAATGGTTCCTAAAGGCTGGAATTTTGTGCCCTTATCATTTGAGCCCAAAATCTTTTGCACCTTTTGGGATTCATAAATGACTCCTTATGTCTTAAAGCTTAAAAACAAATGCTAGTGGTACAGGGGTCTGTGTGTCAATGAAACGTCTACCCCAATATATCAATCAGCTCATCAAATACATCGGTACAAAGAAAATGTAGCAATTATCCCTAGAAATGATGTAAATGTGGGGGGTTTCTAGTTATTTTCTGCAAAAACACCAGTAAGTACTCAAGTCAGTAATATCTTTGCTCACTTGTTTACTAAAGAACTTGATTTACTAAAGAGAAAACATGAAGAACCCTGGTTTATAACGTGAACAAGGTTTGAGAGAACACAACGTTCCCCTTGGTTGTTGGTTATCCAGGAACAGTGGCCAGCTCAATGCTGTAGCTTCCATCATTCCAATCTTCTACTGAGTGATCACAGTGGTGTCCAATATTTCAAACAACCACATGGGAGTCTGAACATTGATTAAGCAAAATGCAGCACAGTGAATAGCTAGAATTATAAATAAATCAGATGAAGGTGAATGTAGGACTGGCCAAACTAGGGGTCATTTAGATGTATTTGGCATCTTAATTATAATGGAACTACAATAACTATAATAAAAGGCATGACATTTTTCCAGCTGCGGTTACCAATCTGTTTTCTTTTAATTTGCTTTTAAACAGATGACCAGTAAATGGAACCTATTGATTGGTTAGGTTACTACATCTGGGCAAACTATGGAAATTATTTACTAACTGTAAAAACAATGAAAAACTCTAATACAAAAGTAAAAGTAGTCTAGGTCCCAGGGACGGACTGGGAGGAAAAAACAGCCCTGGCAAAGGCAAAAGTATCAAAGCAGCCCATGTATTCACGCGCATGCAAAGCATGATATAAATTTCCAACCCCAAGGTTAATTAGAACTAGTGTTTATTAATTAACTGGACTTTGCAACAAATATCTCACCCTAGTTTCTATCACAACTATTGTATAAAATGGATTAGTGGCCCTACACTTACAGTTAATTCTAAATTTTACTTTGTGCGCCCCCAGCTAGATCATGCACCCTGGCAGATAAGAGGACTTTAATTACCATGTGCGTCACAGGGTCAAAGTATGGCATACTTGAAGAGACTAGGCTGCCTCGTGCAATTAATTCTACATATCACAGTTTTCCAAATACAGGCTGAAGTGATTGTTCTGAGCACGGATCCTCCTGTTGCCAATATACCTATCATAAGCATAAGGGCAGAGACACACGCTGCTATTTTGGGAGATTAGTCGCCCATCAACAAATCGATTCTTCTTCGGGCGACTAATCTCCCCGATTTGCCTTCCCACCAGCTAGAATGTAAATCAACGGAGGGATTTCTGAAGTTGCCTGAAGTGCCCTCTTGAGGCAACTTCAGACGACTTCGGATACCGTAGTTATGCACTTGTCTATGTACAGTGGGGTCCATAGACAAAGCCCCTCTGAATAACTGTTGCAGCCTCATGGAATCAACAAAATCAGTAGCAATGATCCTTCTGCAAACAAGTAACTTTAACATCTGCTGCACTCTCTTCAAATACTCAGACAGACTCTCTTTGTCTTTCTGCAAGCAAGACTGAAACTTGTACAGCATCTCAATTTCATCTTCCACTGGTCCATAGGTATCTTCCACCAGTTCTATTAACTTCTTAGGAACATCTTGCAGGCACACCTCTCTGTGTAGCTCAAGGAGGTCCAGTGCAGGCCCTCACAAATAGGGATGGGCGAATTTTTTCGCCTCGTTTCGCCGAAAAAATGACGCCCATAGACTTGTATGGAGATGTGCGTCAAAAAAAAAAGACGCGCGACAAAATAATTTCGCCGCGCGACAAATGTTTTTTGACGCCCATAGACTTTAATGGGCGTCTGCGACATTTCGCCGGCGGCAAATTTTTGGCGAAACGAAACGGGTCAAATTCGCCCATCCCTACTCACAAACTCTCTTGTATCTGGCGACACAAAGCAGGTTCAGACCCAGGCCAATCAGCAACAGCGGTCAAAGCAGAATCTCTCCAGACCTCGAAGGTCTCTTCACCCGGGGGAGTGGGTTCCACACCTGAAAATATTTTCAGACTCTTGTAATTGCCATTGTATGCCAGCTGTCTCAAATTCTCACCCACTTGTGCCAATACTTCCACAAGCCGGGCTGCTTCAAATACATCACTTAGGGGTGGGTTCCTCCCCGCAGAATTCAAACTCTCACATGATGCCCTGTATTTCAACTTTGTCTCAGGCGTCGCTTCAAACTGTATTTTAGTCAGTGGGCTGTGACCAGCGGCAGGTAGCTGTGGCGCACCAGTGTAGGGGGAATTTGGATCCTCCAGATCAGCTCCCACTTCATCCACACTGTCACTAAGTTCCTTCTCCTCTGGAACAGATGGCAAGGGAATTCACCAGGAACAGTCCTCTTCTGCTTCAACACCACGTGCACAGGACTCTTGGTTAATCTCGGCAGGACTACCCACAAGCACGTTTAACAGGACACCATCTGGTATCATTGGACCTACTACAGCAGTCTTTTTTGAGTTCAGGCCCAAACTCTTGCACCACTCCAGAACACTCTGGGGACTCTCAGCAGATGACACCATTTTGGCTCACTTTCTCTGTGACCAGGTCTCAGCTGTAATCTCAGCAGTGCCTACAAAATGTAACCCTTTCGACACCCCTTTGTCGGTGTTACACTCCACCTGTGGCGCTAACCTGATGACACGGGACAAACCAGAGCTACTCCGCAGTGGTATTGGCAGAGACTGGGTACCTGGTTCTTACTAGCGCAGTGCCTCCACCTAGTGGGATCTGGGAATGCACCTATGGGTGGCCCCATTAGGAATACAGTAACAATACACAAACAGTATTGGTTAAACTGAATAACTGTTTATCTAAAATAAATGGGCACCTAATACATGCAGCACTCCTAACCGGTGGCAAAAGGGCCACACTAACTAACCTGCTAGCGCAATCTGTTAATCTAGCTAAAGTCCTTTAATGTCCTTTCAATAAACAGTCTCTTTATCTTCAAACGCTTCTTTAGGGTACTATCCCTTTAAACAGGATACTCACTCCAAATCCTCTTCAGATGCTTTAGAGTTCTCTTCAGATGAGTCCAACACATTCAGGCATACAGTGACACTACCAGTCCCTTTGGATGCTCAGATAGGAATCTCCTGCTGGTTGTTCAACCAGTCTGTATTCTTTTCACACTCTCTGTCTTTCCAGGCACAGTATCTGGCTTCCCTGTGCCAGCTTGATCCAAATCAAAACTTTTGGTGGAGCCTCTCAGCTCTCTGGGCCCACCGGCAGCTCTCTGGCCTCTTTCTCTGTCCACCATGTAGTTCTCTATGCCAGGATCTCTTCTTTTGCCAGTCTCTGTGACTTCCTCTTCCTGCCAGACACTCAGGCTCTATGCTTGATCTCTGCTTATAGGGATAAGTGCACGGGTTTTGCACTAATTCCCTACATACAGTAAATTGGCTTCTTTAGTGTCTTTTATTACATAAACCATCAGATGGGTAGCAGATCTGTTTTTCTGTCTGTACTATAACAAATATGTGCCCCCCCTTGTTGCACCCCCTGCTTTTTAGTTTAAACAACATAGACCCAACTAACTATAGTAACTCACCGAATGGAAAGTGTTCATTACCAGATGGTATCCTCCATGTGTACAGATACTGTACATGCCTTTGAATATTGGATTCCTTTGGAGACCAATTCAGATGTATCCATTTTTTACCTTCCTCAAGATCAGTTAAAAGTTATGTAGAACAAGGTGTGAGATTAGCTCCAGTTGCATGCTCTAGGAGTGTAAGAGATAAGGTGTGGGCAATGGTGATGGAGCAATATCTACTTCACTGAGAAGAGACAGAGTGGGTGTACATATTGGGTAATCTTTAACGTTAATGAAACACACTCAAATGCTTTTAGTAAATAATGGGCCAGGTTCAATTCAGTGAGAACAGAGTATCTCCTAATTTATCACATGAAAATTCATGGATGGGATTAAATTCAAGGAGAAAAATTTTTCCCCAAATTCAGTTTCCCTTTTTTACAGTAGAATTCAATGGCTCGTTATCGCGATAAACCGTGACATTTTTTAATTGAATTGCATTTTCACGTGATAAACCTTTTTCTCACTGAATTGAATCTTGCCCAATCTGTTTTTTATTCAATAATATGATAATGCACACAGTACAAATAATATATATATATATATATATATATATATATAGTTCAATGTGAGACACCTGCACTCTGTCCTCTGTAATTCTTTGCTGGGTGCTCGGTCAAAAAGATATGTATCAATTGAAGATGGACCAGCACTCCGTTTTCTTTATCAAAAGTGTTTATTCAATACACTGTGCATCCAACGTTTCGGCCCGCATTGGGGCCAGGATAAAGGCCCCAATGCGGGCCGAAACGTTGGATGCACAGTGTATTGAATAAACACTTTTGATAAAGAAAACGGAGTGCTGGTCCATCTTCAATTGATATATATATATATATATATATATATATATATATATATATATATATACATATGTACTGTATAGTAGATTTGTACTTAGCTTTGGTTATTTGATGGTCTTGTTCCTTGTTGTTGGATGGGGTTTGTTTGTCCCAACTACAATAGCTGATTTTTTAAATTCAATTTGACATGTAATTCAATTTTTAAAACTTATCTCACTGTTTATCATGTGAAAACTCTAGTGAAGCCTATGGGAAAAATCTGGAACTGAATTTAGAAATACGTTTTTTCCACCTCAAATTGAATCTTATCTTGTTTATTTAGGTCCTGCCAGGTGTTCCAAATAAAAGCATTTTTATATTATAACATTTGTGGTGCTGGACTTCAAAAATCCTACACTATAAGAATGGACAGTGGCCATTAATGGTACGTGCACCAGAATTCCCAGATGTGAGGAGTAGAAGGAGAGAGCTGTTTCTTCTAAATTAAGCACTAATCGGAAAATACACCTTTTAAAATCTGTTGAGGTCATGTAGCAGTCAATGGCAGGTTTCCCTTGAATCTTTTGAAGATGTTTATAGCCCTCAGAGGGTTTTGCCTGAAAACTTGATCAATTCGAGTGATTCAAGATTTTTTCCCAACAAAAACTCGATTAATTCAAGTTTTCATGTTGTTAACCTCAAACTCTCTGATTCAAGTTTTTTTCCATTTGCGGTTTTTCTTAAATTAGAAACCAATTGAGTTGTGAATTTAAGGTATAAAAAAACCTCTAAAATTCGACCTTTGATAAATAACCCCTTACAGTAAGTGTGTGGCTCCAGGAGTCAATTGGTGTGTGTCCCATTGATTTGTGTCTTCGACCCGGGCCTGGCTGGGCCTCCATAAAAAGTCACCAGCTGCAGCTGGGCCACCAAAAAAATAGCATGCATGGCCCACACAGAAAGTGGGGCTGAGTGAGTGCCTTCAGCAGTTATCACTGGTCACATCAAAATTGTAAGTCTTTTGGGAGTGTCAGGGGCTTTTACTGTGACTAGACTGTTAATTGGTAAATGGCAGCTGTCCTGAATCATCAGTTATATATACCAGTAACAAAATAAATTATATTAAAGACAGACACGTGAATGACAATATCTCCTTTATTTGTATTTTGCAGATGTGTTTTCCTACACCATAATCTGCTCTACTGGGAGACTGAGAAAGGCCTTGAGACATATTGTTTCACTAGAGTATATTTTGCAGTCTAAACCTGTGTGAATGTGTTATTTCTAGATGTGAAAATGCTTGTAGCTATAGCAAGGCTTTGTGGATACATGGGGGTTGGTTATATTTTTTATGAAAAAAACAAGAATGGAGCTACTCAGCACTGCACAACTTAGCAAAGACTATAAGAGCCATGTAGTATACACACAGATGGGTTGTACAGATTGGATTTTAAATGCATCATTGTCAAAAAACATGGAAGGCACTAGGGTAGGTGCAATATAACATGGGAAATAAGGATTTTTGCAGTGACCATTGGGAGATAATTTAGTAGCATCCAATGTATTTGTAGGCCCTGATAGGTTCTTTGATAGCCCAAGATACTTTAGTTAGTCATAGGCTTTGGACATCAGGTTCTGTGAAGGGTGTGAGATGCTCAGGTTATTGGTAGGTTCTGAACATCAGATTCTCTAACAGCACCAATATACTGCAGATATTATTAGGCCCCAGGGTCGCCATAAAGGGGGGCATGGGGGAAAGAGCTGTCCCGTGCTCCGTGGACTTTTGCCTCTTAGAGAAGCCCAGCTGTGCTGCACTTACTCCTGCTGTCAGAGAGCCAAAGACTTCAGAAGGGAGGGTGGGAGCTCTGGAGCATCATTTTTACTCTAAAAGCTTTCTCTACTTTTCATTGGTTGATGAAATTTAAGTCCCGGTAAAGCTGCATGGGGATTGGTTAAAATGGAGGGGAAGTTCAAACTTGACCCATCCAATCCCTGTGCAGTTGTTCCAGGCAATACACTTCAATGACCAATGATTTTGCTTAACTTTTAGGAGGGGGGACTGGCCACCAATTATTTTTTTTTAACTTGTGGTGGGCCTGATCACCAATGATTTTTTTTACTTGTAGTAGAGGCCCTGGTCACCAAT
This sequence comes from Xenopus petersii, assembly GCA_038501925.1. Lineage (NCBI taxonomy): Eukaryota > Metazoa > Chordata > Amphibia > Anura > Pipidae > Xenopus > Xenopus petersii. Next base: position 153,300,418 of record CM076676.1, read on the forward strand.
GGGGTGGCGGGGTCTGTGGCAGAGCCTGGGGCTGGCCTAGGGTGGGTGGAGCCCAGGGGGCACATAAAATATTGTTGCATGGGGCCCTGAGATTTCCTGGTAGGCCCTGAATATCAAGTGCTTTGTTGACCCTGATATACTCCAATTTTCCAAAGGCATTGAACATCTATATACTCCAGTTATTGAAAGCCTTGAATATCTGGGTCTTTGGTGGCCACAAGATACTTCAATTATTGGTAGGCTCTGAATATTAAATTCTCAGGTGGCCTCAAAATACTCAAGTTATTTGTAGTTCCACATTTACTCTAGAAATGGGTATGTTCTTGTTATTAAAAACATCACTTACACATAAAAATAACAATGAAAGCAGAATTTATTTATCATAAATGATAAAACATTGTCATTTATTGATCAGTCGGGAGAACTTCTGAAAAGGTTTTTTTTATTTGTGAATGTTTGTGAAATTTATATATCTCATTCTCAACTGAATAATTCAGTAGTTTCTACAGATTATTCTCCAATGCATCACCTAATAATACAACATTACTTGTATATATGGGTTTACCAAAAAACAGCCTATATAGCTTACATTATTAGGTACATTTTGCAATGATCTTCTAGCAAAAGTGTTTAAAATCATAAGAAATATTTTGTGTTTGAAGATAGATGTGATAATTTTATCTATAGTGTCTCCCTTTCCCCATTAGATGTTCTCTGGAGTTCATGTTGGGTCTGAGCAATATAATGAAGCATTTTGGGACAAAGATACAGACCATCAAGGCCCAACTGGAAGACAGAATGGCAAAGACCTCCATTGCCACAGTATACATTCCCCGTGCACTGAGATAGGCTGGGATAAAGGACACCCAGACACTGAGGAAAGCCAACATACTGAATGTGATAAATTTGGCTTCATTGAAACTGTCAGGGAGGCGTCTGGCCAGGAAAGCAATAATGAAACTTATGGTGGCCAGGAGGCCAAGGTATCCCAGCATGCACCAGAAAGCAGTTGGTGATCTTTCATTACAGTTTATTATGATGATTCCAGGTTTGGTTTCAATGTCAAGTTCATGGAAGGGTTGGAAAAAAATCAACCAAATCAAACAAATAGAGAGCTGAATTAAAGCACAACACAAAATGAGGACATAAGGCACCTTCACCCCTGTCCACCTTCTTAACCTGCTGCCTGGCTTTGTTGCATTGAATGCAATGACAACAGTGATGGTTTTGGCCAGAACACAGGAGATGCAGAGAGTAAAAATCATCCCAAATGCCACCTGGTGCAGAAGACACATTTCAGGTTGTGGGTAACCAATGAACCCTAAAGAGCAAAGGAAACAGAGAAACAGGGAAAGCAGGAGAAGACAACTAACAGAATAGTTGTTGGCTCGGACAATTGGTGTTTCTTTATAATACATAAAAATTCCCAAAATAATAAGAGGCACCAGTGATGAGAAGATGGTGATAGCTGCCAAGCTAAAACCTAAGGGAGTTTCATAGGAAAGGAACTCTGTCGTTCTTGGTATACATTGAGGGGCATGTTTACTAACATTGGAGATAAATATTTGGAGAGATTTCTGGAGATGTTGCCCATAGCAACCAATCAGATCTTTGCTGGCTGTTTAAATCTAATTGCTGATTGGTTGCCATGGGCAACATCTCCAGAAATCTCTCCAGATATTTATCTCCAATGTTAGTAAACATGCCCCTGAGTTCTTTGTAGATTGGGCCACGAGTCCCAGGAACATGGTTGACATTCCACAGCATCTGGAGAGGTACATTCTTATAAACGTATCGTAAATCGTATAAAGTGATGTATGTTACAAAATAACAGGAAATAATAGTATACCTGTTTGATTTGAAATATATCCCTGGGGACACCGGGCACATGCATAGCAACAAAGAGGTTTCCCTGGTTCTATCACCTTCCTAGATCCAGGAGTACAACTTGGGCAGCATTTGGAAACAGGAACCTATAGAAGTTTGGATGGGTTTATAATAAAATAACACAATATTACTACCATTACAATGCAATATTGGAGAAAACAATAATAAATTAAATATAATATTACTATTTCAATATGGCACCAGATATATTACCATTACACAGTTGCAAATTACATAGGTTCCTATAGAAATTAGAATGTGAATTGTGAAAAGAAATTGTGAGTTTTCTAAAACTCCCATAAACTCCCATGAATTCAAAATGTAACCAATTGAAATTTATTAAAAAAATCGAATTTTCTAAACTCGAGTGAATAGGATAAATCCGAAAACTCGATTCGAGTTTTTTTCTCTGAAAAAAACTTGAATGTCAGGAAGGCTGCAAACATCGCCAAATTGATCCCTGGACCTCTCCCGTTGACTTATACAGCAATTCAGCAGGTTTTAGGTGGTGAATAGTCAAATTTGAATTCTTAAATAACCAGAGCATTATAAATCTCAAAAATCAAATTAAATTTTTTTTAAAAACTCGAATCAAATTTGGATAACTCCCTTGTCAAATTTGACAGTTTTGGCCATGAAAAAAAACCTCAAAAATGTGAATTCGAAATTCAAATTCAAAATTCGACCCTTGATAAATCTGCCCCTTAATACTCTTTAAATAAATACCAGCTTTTATAAGTGCCCCCTTGCTTGTGTTTGTTTGTGTCTGAGCTGTGTCCGCCATTGTTAAGAGGCTAAGGGCCAGATTTAATTATGACGAGTACCACTGGTTGGTCAACCCAGGATTTCAGGTTCCTTCTTGTTTCTTTGAACCAGACAAAATTGAGCCCCTAACCTCCACGTGAAAAGCCCCAAGGAAAAGCGATTAGTTTATTTATTCTGACCAGTATGTATTGTCATAGAAAGAGAGTCAGTTCACTTGGTCTGTATATATCACTGACACAAGAATTGACAAAACTTGAATTTCTATAAAAGAATGTTAAAAAGTCGGCCAATTAAATTAAACTACACCAGATATGTTAAGAACAGACAGAATTAAAAGATATTTAGAGGCATAGAAACTGGATTCACTCTCCTCGTACCTGTGTGTCATTGTTATTCCATGTAATACCAACAGTGTCTATATTCAAGGTTTTTCCATCCTGGGCATTTAAATCATAACTTCCAACTGTAACTGGCTCCAGGATGTCCTTGTCTTTTGCACACCAATTGACAATGTCATATATTGGAGGGGGGTTTCCTTTTGCATCAAAAAATACTTGGCTCCCATCTTGGGCCTTGAATCTTACATTGTTAACATAGTGTAGAAGCTGAAATGTTTAATCACATACAGTATTGTCAGTTTAAGCAGTGAAATAAATTACATTAAGTGATTATAATGTTTCTTTCTTACCTGCCAAGGGTGAAATGATGAGATATTGGCGCAGTTCCCATGCTGGAATGGTCCATTGCCAGGAGAACAGTTTTGCAAACTGTGTAAGGCCCAAGCCAATGCATATACAGCTGTGTATACATTAAGAGATACTCTATGATACTCTTCAGTAAGAAGGCTCCCAAGCTTCTCCCTTCCTGTACATGCTTTCATTGTTATGTTTTCTGTTCCAATATTGAAATTCTCCTTGTCGGGCCATTTACAAGAGAAGATCTGCTCCCAGTATTCACCAATAAATGCATCATTAAGGTTTTTTGAAGGACTGAGGCTGTTGAGATATTCAGTAAATTTTGGCATCTTCCCACGATGAATCGCAAAGCCAATGGTGCCCAAAACTATGCCCTTTAAGCCTTCATTTGAGAGTAAATTTGATGTTGACATGGCTTCACTGGCTATCCAGGTTATTCCTGTCACATTCTGTCTCAACATCTCTTCCATAACAGCCACAAAATCAAAATCAGAAGTTATCATAACCACCACCTTCGCAGTGGACTTTTTAACGACATTGACAAGATGAGGAGCATTCTTATTGGGTTTACCAGTCAATATATTTTCAGCATATGCCACACAGCCTCCACCATTGATTATCTCCTGCTTAACCGTCTGAAGTCCAAACTGACCATAGTCATTGTCATTGGCCAGAAGTCCTACATAAGTCCATTCAAAATGCGAGATTAGCTGGGCCAGGCCTCTCATTTGAAACTCGTCACTAGGAATTGTCCGGAAAAAGGAAGGGAATAGGTTCCTTTCACTGAGAATTGGGTTAGTTGCAAAATAACTGATCTGTAAAAGATAATAAACAGACAAAACTTTAAGATCCACATTTGTCCTTCCATTTCAAACATCAAATAATATTTCAATGACATGCAGAGGTTTCAAGTCACGTGTCAAGTCAACACACAGCTGGACACTTACATTTTCATATGTTAGAAAAAGTCATGTAGAAGAGGGACCTTTAAACCCAATATCTGTTGTTTTTTTTTAATTTTGTCACATTACATTTACCTGTGGGTATCGCTGCAGTCCCAAGATTTGGGCCATAAGAATTGATGTTGTTGTCCAAGAGTCACCAATGATACCAGCAAGAGGTGCCCCTTTGAGGCAGTGATAATTTGGGGTTATAACATTACCCCCCGACAGTAACGAAAGAGTCCCTTCTGCTGCTTTCCGCAACGTAAAACAAGTGTCAAAAACCTGGTAGCCCAGTGTAGTGTTAGGTAGGAGTTCCGGATTTGCATTAATTTCTTCCACAGCAAATATCAGGGCCTGCATGCTCTGATAATACTCTGTGGCAAATCTACAGAGGAACCACAGAATTAATGATAACATTTGATAAAAATATTCCATAGAATTTTTCATTTCCATGCAACATGCTTGCACTAAGGCCTAAATTGGAAGTCCGGAAGGTGCACTGGGTCTCTGTTTATGAAACTAGATTGAAAATTTGTGCAGCAGCCTCTGCTCTGTATTTCAATATTTAGAAACATGGTTAACACTTTTTGAACATTTTCTGGAGTTTCCTTCACATAACTGGGAGAAGTGAGGTTCTACTTCTCTCAAACTGGAGGCCACAAGTTCTCAAACAATCTCAAAGTAATAACATTGGATGTAGTGTAAGTCCAAGGTATGGTCCATCAGTTTGGTTAAGCCCCCTGGCTGATATCAACTACAGTTCCAACAACATATACAACATAAAAGTTTACACCTCCATTACTCTCCTGAGTGCCCTCTAGGATAGACTGCCATGACTGTACAGTTGAGCAAATAAGCATCTACCAGAAATCCAAACTTTTATTTTCAATCTGCTCCCCATCCTGACCCCTTTATGGGATCAGCCCGCATATATCAGAACATCTGCCATAGGAGATATCCATAATATTAGAAGTGTTTGGTCACTTACTACTACTAGTAATATACCTCTCAGGGTATGCAGTTTGGGCCAGAAACAATACAGTGAGAAAAAGGTTTATCACCTAAAACTTATGGACGAGATTCAATTTGAGATGCAATTCAATTCAGAAAAACGTATCTCAAGGTGTATCAGGTAAAAACTCTATTGACGTCTAGGGGAAAAACTGGAACTGAATTTGGAGTAAAGTTTTTTCTCCTTGAATTAAATCTCGTCCATGAGTTTTCACACGATAAACCATTTTTTCACCAAACTGAATCTGGCCCTTTGTATTAAGCTGGACACTTATCCTCAACTTTTTCTCTCTGACACCTAAGGAAGATTCTCACTCTTATCCAAAACGATATCAACTTAGGGTACTGATTTCACTACTGCTCATTGGAGACTTGAAAATCATTCTACCAAAGGCTTTACCTTATTCACTAATTCTCACACCCAGATTTGTATTTACTGGGGACTTAGATGACATTTAATTTAAAAGGTGATGTATGCACACACTACAATATTACTCACAATTGGCATTGCAGCTCTGAGGGCTTAGTTGTGAAATCAAGGTCATTAAAGACTCTTTCCAAATGAATCATGAAGGTTCCACCTATAACAATATCTCCTGGGTGGCTCATGTAGCCAGTAATGTTCTTGCTGGGTAGGCTGCAACTGTAGAGTGAGCATTCACATACTCCTATAGCTAATATAGAGAAAATCCATGTTGTAGAGAAGAGAAACCAACTGAGTCTTTGGTATATCCATCTGTTACAAATAATCATCTCTAAAGTGGAATAAATTCTCTCCGTCAGTGGGTCATTGTTACACACTGTCACTGTCATTATGAGAAAGACTGAAAGGGGATTCCTGACCTGCCTTTATACAGCACAGTTAAACAAATCTAAAGGGGCTCAGGGGAACATGAAGATTAAGGCTGCTTAATTACCCAATAAGCTGCCAGAAGAGAATGTTCCTCAGAGTGATATATTTCTGATACTCACAAAACAAACATTTAAGCTCAATTTGGTGCAGTACAAAATCTTTACAAATAAAGAGCATAGCAATATCTTTAATTTTCTTTAGATATTGTGCTTAGTAATGGGGAAACAACTGTTTAGAATGATTTTCAGTAGATTTAAGAACAAGTTTATACTTGACTAATGGAGGGGGGTGATTTGTTTGTGATTATAATAATTAGACTAGACACCTATTGGTATTCCTTTTTCCAAAAAAAAACACACCAGCTCAGGATACTATTTTAGTGAGCATTGCACCACCAAATTGCCAACACCTTTGCAACTACCCTGGGAGGTACTCATGCACAGTACAGTAATAGGTTTGGCCTTTTTCATTTAAGTTTTAATTTCACCGTCCTGAACAACAAAAGGGATTGCTGGGGTGCATGCAGGGGCAAGATGGTGGTTTGGTGCTCATTACAATAGTACCCCAGGTCGGTATGAATTTCAGCAAAGAGTTTTGGCTTGGGTCTAAGGTAAGCAATTATAATAACTGGCACCACTCTATGAATGAGCCTCTATTTCTACTTTAAAGGGATTCTGTCATGGGAAAACGTGCTTTTTAAAAATACATCACTTTATAGGGCTGCTCCAGCAGACTTCTGCACTGAAATCCATTTTTCAAAAGAGCAAACTGATCTTTTTATATTAAATTTTGAGATCTGACATGGGGCTAGACATATTGTCACTTTCCTAGGTGCCTCCAGTCATGTGACTTGTGCTCTGATAAACTTCAGTCACTTTTTACTGCTGCACTTCAAGTTGGAGTGATATCACCCCTTCTTTCCCCCCAGCAGCCCATCAGCAGAACAATAGGAAGGTAATCAGCAGCTTCCTGGTACATATAACAACAGCACTCAATAGTAAAAATCCATGTCCCACTGAGACACATTCAGCTATATTGAGTAGGAGAAATAACAGACTGCCAGAAAGCAGTTACATCTTAAAGTGCTGGCTCTTTCTGAAATCACACGACCAGGCAAAGAGACCTGAGATGCACCTACACACCAATATTACAGCTAAAAAAATACACATGTTGGGTTAGAAATGAAATTTTATGTTAGAGTGAATTATTTGCAGTGTAAACTATGTAATTTAGGAATAAAAACTGCACCATAAAAATCCTGACAGAATCCCTTTAAGTCATGTGTCACGGTCGGCACCCAACACCAGAACAAACACCAGGCACCCTGGTCTCGGCTCGTGCTTCACCAGTAGTGTAACCGCCTTTGGGCCTCAGGAGGAGCCCTCGGCTTACTTGGATGCCACCTGGACTTAAACGAGAGGTGCAAGATGAGGGTTCTGGATAGGCAGAGGGGCACGACAGTAAAGCAAAGTCTTTGGACAGAAGATCGCAGTACAAGGTGTTTAGGCAAAGGAGTAGTCAGATCAGGCCGGGTCGAGGCAGGCAGAGAGTAAACGTAATCAGACAGGCAAAGGTCATACCAGGGAGTCAATCAGAGGGTTAATCAGAAGCGGTAGTCAGTAATCAGGCAAGGGTCAGAATCCAGAAATCAGATTAGTCAAATAGCCAGGCAGGGGTCAAAAACAGGGATCAAACAGGTTCAGAATATAGCAAAGGCTCAAAAGCACCAGGAACATAATCCTATCACGGGCAAAGTCCCACAGCCCTAATGGGCTTTAAATAGTTTTTGAATTGCGCGCCCTTGCGCGCTGACGTCACTACGTCAGCGCGCCTGCGCCTTTAAGAAAAAACAGACCGCGCCGCGCGCGCCCTAAGACGCTGGCGCCTGTGGCCTACAGGAAGCCGCTCATCGAGGCGGTTCTCTTTAACCAGGAAGAAATTCTTTTTATCCTTGAGAAAAGCTCTACTCTGACACCGAGCATGGAGCTGGTGAGTGAATATGTGAAAGATGGGGGATCAATGCATGAATTTTAAATCTGTAGACACTCCAAACATTCTGTATGATGGATTTTGAGATGGTACTTTTATTGTTTACATATAGTCAAGTTGATGAAAATTGTCTGTTGTGTGAATGTAAAAGAGACCTTAACACTGGGATAGGGACTAATGTATGATATGTATGTATATGATAAGTAACCTGCTTAAAGTGTTGTGTAAAACATGTTACCGCTATGTGAATTAGTGACAATCAATAGAAATAAATTAGAAAAACATAATAATTTTAATTTCATCTAAATGTATAATTTAAATGTAAACTTTAAATGACCTTACCATTTAATTTGTATCATGTATTCTAGTTCATACCAAACATTTTGCAGCCAATTATCTCTTTATGAATTTATTTTTTTTTTTTTTTTTGTAGAATGAAAGATTCTTATCAACCTCCCAAATGGTCACAGTCAGATTATAACAATTATACCCACAGAGGGCCCATGCCATGAAAGGCCAACCCTATTCCATGTTACAGCACTTATTCCATCTATCTCAAAAGGTTAAATCACTGGGATTGCACCTCTCAGTGCCACACCACCATATTGTTGTGGTGTCCCAAACATCCACTGTGAGAGAGAACTTATTTGCCTATATCTGTATGGTACTAGAAGAACAATATGGCAGCAGGGCACTCAAAGAAAAAGTAGGGTGGAAAGAAAGCAAATAGAATCACCCAATTCTTGGCACTTCATTATGATTCTACTCAAAATCCACAATTGGTGGAAGAATTTTACAATAATAGAGACAACCATGACAGCTGCTTTAAGTACCTTAGATTATTAAATTACATTAAATTACAGAATCAAAACTACTGGGATATGAGCTTAAGATTTATGATCAGAATCCTCTTATATAGTGATGGTGAATTGGCGCTTGTTTTTTGGACGCTGGCGTCCGTTTTTGACGTCCGTTTTTTTGGACGCGGCAAATTTTTATCACCGTTTTCGCAAATTCAACGCAAATTTGCGCCTGCCGAATAAATTCGCCCATCACTACTCATATAAATATCTAATATCATTAGGGATGGGCAAATTTTTTCGCCTCGTTTCGCTGAAAAAATGACGCCCATAGACTTGTATGGAGACGTGCGTCAAAAAAAAAAGATGCGCGACAAAATAATTTCGCCGCACGACAAATTTTTTTTGACGCCCATAAACTTTAATGGGCGTCTGCGACATTTCGCAGCGAATTTTTGGCGAAACGAAACAGGTCAAATTCGCCCATCCCTGAATATCATCATAAACAGCATAATAAGGGTCTGTTAAGTTGTTAAACTTAAAGTTGAGTAAACCCTTTACAGAGAAATTAGAATAATAAACCAACAACAATTAATGCATAATAATAACAGTTGTGATTGTGATAATGATGGTGATGATGACTGATGATTAAAAAAATTATGCAAGATTTTTTGTACTTTTTTTTGTTATTTTTGTTATTTTTGACCTCTGTCTTTCCCCATGAGATGTTCTCTGGAGTTCATGTTTGGCCTGAATAATACTATGTAACATTTTGGCACAAAAATACAGCCTACCACAGCCCACGTGGAAGACAGAATGGCAAAGACCTCCATTGCCACAGTATAGATGCCCCGTGAACTGAAATAGGCTGGGATAAAGGACACCCAGACACTGAGGAAAGCCAACATACTGAATGTGATAAATTTGGCTTCATTGAAACTGTCAGGGAGACGTCTGGCCAGGAAGGCAACAATGAAACTAAGGAAGGCCAAGAGGCCAAGATATCCCAGCATGCACCAGAAAGCAGTGGGTGATCCTTCATTGCAATTAATGATGACAACACCAGGTTTTGTGTCAGTGTCAAGTTCAGGAAAGGGAGGGGTGATGACCAGCCATATTGTACACACAAATAGCTGAATAAAGACACATGTAAGTATTAGAGGGTAAGACAGTTTTACCCCTGCCCACTTTCTTAACCTGCTGCCTGGTTTGGTTGCATTAAAGGCAATAACTACAGTCACGGTTTTGGCCAGAACACAAGAAATGCAGAATGCAAAAACCATCCCAAATGCCACCTGGCGTAGAAGACACTGTATAGGTTGTGGGTAACCAATGAACCCTAAAGAGCATAGGAAACAGAGGAACAGGGAAAGCAGGAGAAGACAACTAACAGAATAGTTGTTGGCTTTGACAATTGGTGTATTTTTATAACAAATAAAAACTCTTAAAATAACAAGTGGGATGAGAGAAGAGAAGATGGTTGTGCCTATTAAAGAGAAACCCAAAGGATCTCCATAAGACAGAAACTCTGTAGTTCTTGGTAAGCATCTTTCTTGTTGAAGATTGGGCCACATGTCCCAGGAACATGGATGACATTCCACAGCATCTGCAGAACAATAACGAACATGAAGACATTAGCTTCCTTACTGAAGTGATGTTTTTGTAGCAGAGCATAAACATAATTTTTGCATTACCTGTTTGGTTTGAAATCTGTCCCTGGGGACACCGGGCACATTCATAGCAGCAAAGGTGTTTTCCTGTTACAATCACCTTCCTAAATCCAGGGGAACAACTTGCACTGCACATTGAAATAGGAATCTGAAAACATTTCAATTGATTAGTAATAAATTATGACCATTACATTACGGGTTTTTTACACTTAATTATTATTTTATTTTCCCGAAAATTTGCGTTGTGGGAAAAATCTAATTTTCAGGATTTTTTTTGGATTTTTCAACCGAACTCCCGCTTTTTTGCCTGAAAATTCCAAAAACTTTGGGGGGTATTGCATGAATCCTAGGGCACATCAAAAATCATTGGGAATTCTCTGATTGACTTATATGCAACCTCGACAGGTCTGAGAAAATAAATTAAAAAATTCGTGATTTTTTAAAAATCCCCTTAAAACCCCTTAATACTACTATACATGACTTATAGCATTACATACCACTGTAGAGTTGACAATTACCAGGTGGCAGGATACCAAGTGCAAAATATCATGTTTTTTGCACTTTGTACCCCGCCCTGTAGATTCCCCTTCCTGGCATATGAATGGGACATTAGCAGATATGGAATGAGTGGACTTGCTGCCACTGATCCCTGCATGGTCACACTGATCCCTGCATGGTCACCTTGACTTTATTGAAATTAGCCATAAGAAAATGTAGTAATAGAAACTACAAATTGTGTGCACATGGAGGTTTCATAGTATTTATCTGCAATCCAACCTATAAATACCCAAGAAGTAATATTTGTATTTCCTTGCTTACAAAGGAACTATAAACTATAGTAGTACTTATCTGTTATCTACTGTGTATCCTGTGCTTGAATGGCTGCCCCCATGGCTACACAGCAGCTTGTTTATATAAACTATAGTAGTACTTATCTGTTATCTACTGTATATCCTGTGCTTGAATGGCTGCCCCATGGCTACACAGCAGCTTGTTTATATAAACTATAGTAGTACTTATCTGTTATCTACTGTGTACCCTGTGCTTGAATGGCTGTCCCCATGGCTACACAGCAGCTTGTTTATATAAACTATAGTAGTACTTATATGTTATCTACTGTGTATCCTGTGCTTGAATGGCTGCCCCCATGGCTACACAGCAGCTTGTTTATATAAACTATAGTAGTACTTATCTGTTATCTACTGTGTATCCTGTGCTTGAATGGCTGCCCCCATGGCTACACAGCAGCTTGTTTATATAAACTATAGTAGTACTTATCTGTTATCTACGGTATATCCTGTGCTTGAATGGCTGCCCCAAGGCTACACAGCAGCTTGTTTATATAAACTATAGTAGTACTTATCTGTTATCTACTGTGTACCCTGTGCTTGAATGGCTGTCCTCATGGCTACACAGCAGCTTGTTTATATAAACTATAGTGGTACTTATCTGTTATCTACTGTGTATCATATGCTTAAATGGCTGCCTCCATGGCTACACAGCAGCTTGTTTATATAAACTATAATTATGTTTCTGAAGCAAACACACCAGTTTTACATCAGTAAATTATATTTTCATTACTTTAATATATGTTAAAGGAACAGTAACACCAAATTTTTTTTAAAAAGATTTGGTTAGTATACATCGAAAAATAACCACAAACACAAGTTAAACGTTTTAATTGCAAAGCCTTTATTAAAAAATAACTCACTGAAACTCCACTTCCTGTCCTCTTGAGAAAAGGCGACACGGCGACCATCCATCCTGCAGCAGTTGATTTCTTCTCCCTGGCTATCTCTCCTGGCCGCCCTATGTTTGGAGCGCTCTTCTCTGCCGGCAAGATTGACAGCTGGTACTGGTCTATGGAGCAGTCATGGTTGGCAGGAAATCGGCGTGTGCTGTCCTATGCCATACCCTTTCTTTGCAGGATCAAGACGATTTCCTTCTGACTGTCCCAGTGGAGACGTTTCCTTTCCTCCCTTGTCGCTCTGAGCAGTGAGACTGACACGGACTACACGGCGCACAGGACGCACATTACAAGCGGATCTGCCAGCACTTGCGCGTAGAAGAGCGATGTGCACAGAAGAGCGATGCGCACAATTTGTTCATTAGTACCGATAAGGCGTTGGGTCAGGGGCGTGCTCCTGTCTGGTCAGTTGTTGGTATATATCTCTCTTATACCAACCTAGCTGTTAGCCGGAGCAAGGTCTGTAAGAGTTACCCCCTGTGATTTTGGATTGTTTTTCCTACGCAAGTGCTGGCAGATCCGGGTTACAATTTACACTTCCTGTGTGTCCTGTGCGCCGTGTAGTCCGTGTCAGTCTCACTGCTCAGAGCGACAAGGGAGGAAAGGAAACGTCTCCGCTGGGACAGTCAGAAGGAAATCGTCCTGATCCTGCAAAGAAAGGGTATGGCATTGGACAGCACACGCCGATTTCCGGCCAACCATGACTGCTCCATAGACCAGTACCAGCTGTCAATCTTGCCGACAGAGAAGATCGCTCCAGACATAGGGCGGCCAGGAGAGATAGCCAGGGAGAAGAAATCAACTGCTGCAGTATGGATGGTCGCCGTGTCGCCTTTTCTCAAGAGGACAGGAAGTGGAGTTTCAGTGAGTTATTTTTTAATAAAGGCTTTGCAATTTAAACGTTTAACTTGTGTTTGTGGTTATTTTTCGATGTATACAAACCAATTTTTTTTAAAAAAAATTTGGTGTTACTGGTCCTTTAATGTTTTATTGTTACTGTTCCTTTAACTGTTAGTATGATGTAGAGAGTGATATTTTAAGGCATTTAGAAATTGGTTTTAATTTTTTTACTATGTGCAATTTTTTGGGTTATTTAGCTTTTTATTCAGCAGCTCTTCAGTTTGGAATTTCAGTAATCGGGTTGCTAGGGTCCAAATTCCCCTAGCAACCATGCATTTATTTGAATAAGAGACTGGAATATGAACAGGAGAGGCCTGAATAGAAAGATGAGTAATAAAAAGTAGCAATAACAACAAATCTGTTGTTTTTTTAAAACCAAATGTATTCTTATAGTTAGTTTTATTTATCACATTTAATAGATACAGATATGTAGAGGTATAATTACTAATAGTCACTTAATTAAACTGAGAAAAAAGTAGTAACCCTACAATATCGTTGAAAATATGTTGTAGAATGAATTCACTAATTAATTTACCAATAAAGTGCAACAATTAGAAAAGGTGCTTAGTGCTTCATATGCCGTTTAAATATCACATTTTCAATTAATTTCTGATATTTATTAGCACCAGCACTTTAATCAATTAATGGATAACTAATGAATTCTTAATCAATTGAAGTTTTATATTAGCACTTGCACTTTTTGAATGAACTATAATTGATGTTCTAATTGAATTCATGAACTAATTTTGGTAAAATAAATTGATGGGGTGTAGGCATAGAATTAATTAAACGGCATATGAAGCACTAAGCACCTTTTCTAATTGTTGCACTTTATTGGTAAATTAATTAGGGAATTAGTTCTACAACATATTTTCAACGACATTGTGGGGTTACTACTTTTTTCTCAGTTTAATTTAACAAATCTGTAATTGTACAGAGCATTTGAGGGGGTCAGTGAGAAGTTGAGAAGAATCAGAAGAAGAAGGCAAATAATTCAAAAACTATAAAAATAAATAACAAAGACCAACTAAAAAATTTGTTTAGAATTAGCCATTCTGTAACATTCTAAAAGTTAACTTGAAGGTGAACCACTTTTCCTTTGGCCTTCATTATTTATTTTTTGTTTTTGAATGATTTGCCTTCTTCTTCTTCTGACTCTTTCCAGCAGTTATGTGAGAATATATTATTATTATGGGTGCCACATAAAAGTTTGTTTCCCCCATTCTTGCCATTCATAAAGATCAGTTGTATTTTAATAGAACACAAAGGAAAAATAGATTTTTATTTTGACGTTCCTTCCTTTCTCGTCTATACCTGGGTGTTGCTGTTGCTCCATAGAATTTTTGTACTATCTACATTTAAGATTTTCCCATCAGGGGCATGAAGGTCATAGCTTCCAACTGTCACCTGCTCCACTGTGCCCCTGTCACGCAGATGCCAATTCACCACATCGTAGATGGCTGGAGGGTTCCCCTTTTTATCAAAAAATACCTGACTCCCATCTTTTGTCTTAAAATTCACACTTTTAATATAGTGTAGAAGCTGAAATTTAAAAAACATGCCATCAATAAAAAATATCATAATAAGCAGGTAAGTAAACTTCAATAAATACTTCAAAATGTTTCTCCACACCTGCCAAGCTTGAAATGAAGAGATGTTGGAACAAGAGGCCCCAGGGAATGGCCCAGTGCCAGGTGTACAATTCAACATACTTTGTACAGCCCACACAATGGCATACACAGCCGTGTACACACTGAGAGAGACTCGGTGATAATCTTCAGTTATAAGACTTTCCAGGTTTTCATCTCCTGTACACGCATTTACTGTGACATTATCGATCCAGACTACATTTTTATCACCGAGCCACTTACATGAAAAGGCTTGCTCCCAAAAATCCAATATGAATTGATTGTTAAGATGTTTTGATGGACGAAGGCTGCTTAGATATTTAGTGAACATTGGCATCTCCCCATTGTGTATGGCAAGTCCAATTGTCCCCAATAATATCCCTTGGTATCGCTGCTTGGAAAGTAAATCTGACGTTGCCCAAGCCTCACTGGCTATCCAGATATTACCAGTCACATTCTGCTTCAAAAGCTCTTCTACCACAATTACAAAATTAGAAGATATCACAATAACAACTTTTGCAGTTGACTCTCTAAGGATTTGAACAAGGCGCGGTGCATCTCTGTTGGCTTGACCAGTAAGGATATATTCAGTAAAAGCCACACATGCTCCACCATTAATTATTTCTTGCTTGACCATCTGAAGTCCATATTGTCCATAATCGTCATCATCTGCTAAAATCCCAACCCAAGTCCAACCAAAATACAAGACCAATTGTGCCAGACCTTTCATTTGATATTCATCACTGGGTATGGTACGAAAAAAAGAAGGAAACAGATCACGGTCGTTGAGAATAGGACTGGTTGCAAAATAACTGATCTGAAAACATAATAAGTGAGAAATAATAGTCTATCTAAATTAATTTAAGCAAACTAAACAAGAGAAAAGCTGCCAGAGAATTGAAGATTTGCTAGAAAGAACCACAACCCTGTGATTTAATAAATAATATTAATAAATCTCGTCTTCATGAATATTTGGTAAGATCTGTACATTGATTTGTCTGTTTGCTGAACACACATACACAACTCTGCATCAACATGCCTTGTCCTTTCTTCTCAACTCAACAAACTATTACAGATTGCTGAGGGGGGATATCATGATCCTTCCTCGAACCAATATGACTATGAAGATTTTCATTCATCCAGGTCATGGTATATCTAGTATAAGTAATTCTAGAAAACTGGACCTGCTGAGTAATCAATGATCCTCGATCCTAGTTCTAGAAACTCAAACAGTCAAATTACATGAAATTCCTAAACAGTTCTAAATCACACAACTCTTTGGCCGACTCTGTCCTGCATGATACAATACTAGTTATTTCTTTGCCCAACTCGATAAATTGCTGTAAACGCTGCTTCGGTTGCCTGAAGCTCTTCCACAAGCTCCTTATCTTCTTGTCAGCACCAAAATATTAGATCTTTTAGGGAGCACAAGTAAGAAGGTTCTAGAACTTTATTGGTTGCCATTCCCTCTGTAAAATCAAGTTGCTGATCCATAATTTTCAGAGGGGGCTGTATTTAATGCTCCCCATGTTTTGCTCTTTGTAAAACCCACACAACTATAGATGCCTTCTCAAGATGCTACAGAGCAGATGGTTCTCAACTTACTCAAGATTCTGATAACTGTCCAAATAAACCTAATTTTCATTTCTCCATATTCCCATTAGGATTAGCTCTACCTATAGCCGATTCAAAGTTCTCATGAAATAAATTTCTTCTCCCATTACAAGCTCATATTGTATACTGTTTATCACATATTAGACACACAAATACAAAACTACTGCAAATGATGTAATTTTGTATCTGATAAGCTTTGCCCATAATGTAGACTGTAACTTTAGTAATTGAAAATGAGCAAATCCTAAAATGCACAATACAATTGGCAAAATGGTTCTCAAATACAATAAAGTATTGCTACATATAATTCCATGATCCTATATGATCTCAAAAACAGTAATACAGTAACTAAAATATTTTGTACTGCAGACCAAGGCAGCAGCAAAACAAAGGAGTTCTGTTTCAAGCAATGGATCCTAGATCCGATATCTAGAACAGCACCATTAATTTCTCACTTCAGCACTTAGTAGGGCACTACAACAAAGTTTCAGGTCATGTGACCTTTTATCAAGCATGATAAAAGCTTGATCAAAGACCAAATGGCCTGAAATATTGTTGTAAGGCTTTTTAAGCTATAAATTAATGGTGCTGTTCTAAACATCAGGTCTTGGAAAAGCCTGGGAAGGTGGACACTGGGGAACGTGAACCTCATCAGATAAGCCTTGTTATGCTGACTATTTGTATATTCTTCAAGCAACTGATCCTGTCATATTCCTACATGGCAAACCAATTTTCAAACCAGTCAGAGAAATAACCAGCTTTACTCATAGTCAGGACTGGACCCAAATGTTGACAGTAAAATAAACCAGACAACATATATGTTGGAGCTATATAAATACATGTTAATAATAATAACACTGGTAAGCTGACCCAGTACATTGGCCCAAAAGTCAACATGGCAGACATGGTGAAACTGAGGGCTGGCTCCAACAGTGACCTACCACCACCTGATAAAGAAGAAAATGAAAGTAACCTGCACAGTCTTCTAACATAAATTACCAAAGCCCTTCTGGCTCCCCATTTCAATATTCATCATGAGTTATAAAGGCTGCAAATAGAAATAGTACTTCTTTCCAGGATCTTTCAAATGTTTGGGAATAAAGAGCAACCACTGTGAGCAATGTGAATATACTGTGGACCCATATAGGATAAAACTATTTATCCATGATGAATAAACTCAACCACATGAACTATCTAAAAAATAATATACAATCTGAGTGCCCCAGTGTGCAATGTCTACCACCAGGACAACATGATCCCACTACCTGAAATCACTACAATAAATACATCTTCCCTTGATCTTAGAGCCTGAGAGACGGTTTGCACCTCAATAGAAGGGGGTCCACTGTGCTATGAAAAAGAATGGCTAAGAGGTTGGAGGAGTGTTTAAACTAGGCATGGGGGGTGAGATAAAGAATTATGGGGAAGATAGTGTAGACGGGGCAGTGGGATTAGTAAGGGGTCATGGGGGAGGAGTGAGGGGGGCATACAGTTTACCAGCTAAGGAGGTCCCTCTGTTACAAGGAAAGCAGAATAAAAACTTGACATATAATTCTCCACTAAGTAATGCAAATTTCAAAAGATATGGGAAACATGTGACTGAACTGTGAATTTAAATGGTTACACCCTTTTAGGAGGGACAGAGGGATTAAAAAGGGTGGAGTAGTGTGTTTGTATGTAAAGCCTGAATTAAAGCCATGCGCTAAAGAAATAACCATTGCTGGTACTGGTGAGGGTGTAGAATCCCTCTGGGTAGATAATTTTACTTGCCAAAAGGTTACAGAGAGAATTATATTTGGTGTATTTTATAAACCACCTCGTATAAGTGTTGAGTATGAAGCCCAGCTACTCTTGCAGATACAAGCGGCTTCACTGCTGGGTCAAGTTGTTGCTATGGGTGACTTCAATTATCCAGACATTGACTGGGGTAATGGGGTTGCTAAGACAGAAAACGCTAGTAGGTTTGTAAATATGCTGAAGGACAACTTTTTATTCCAGCTCGTTCAAGAACTTACTAGGAATTACTCTCTTTTGGACCTTGTAATAACTAACAATACTGAACTCATCTCTAACATTTGTGTGGGTGAGGGGCATTTAGGGAATAGTGATCATAACATGGTCTCCTTTGAGATTCTGTTGCAGAAGCAATTCTATAAGGGACGAACTAAAACACTAAATTTCACACGTGCAAACTTTGACAGTATAAGGGCATCTCTGCAACATATTAAGTGAGAAATGCTTTTCACAGGGTTAAACACAGAACAAAAATGGGAAGTCTTTATAATGCTGCTTAATAAATCTACTTGTCAGTATATTCCACTTGTAAGCAAGGAACGTCGTTGCAAAGCAAAACCTTTTTGGTTCAATAGAAGCGTTGGTGTTGAGGTGGGTAAGAAAAGACGTGCTTTTAAGGCTTTCAAGTTAGCTGGTACAGCCGAATCATTTATAAGGTACAAGGAGGCCAATAAATCATGCAAAGAAGCTATAAGGCAAGCTAAAATTGCTATAGAAAATGATATTGCAGCTAGCAGTAAAAAGAATCCAAAATGATGTTTTAAATATTTTAATAGTAAAAAAAATGAAGCAAGAAGTGGTGGGACCTTTAAATTCAGAGGGGGGTCAGCTGGTTGATGAGAACAAACAAAAAGTGCAGACTCTGAAATCATATTTTTGTCTGTCTACACAAATGAGGAACCAGTTAATGAAGGTTTCCTTTGTGATAGTTCCAATTCCAGTAATACAATTAATGATGCATGGTTCACACATGAGGAAATTAGAGACTAAAAGAGAATAGAACATGTTAAGATAAATAAAGGTCCAGGGCCAGATGGTATTCATCCCAGTTTAGCTCTGTGATTGCCAAAACTCTTTACTTAATTTTTCAGGATTCTTTGAGGTTTGGCATAGTGCCGAGAGACTGGCGAATTGCTAATGTGGTGCCGCTGTTCAAAACTATAGGCCAGTTAGTCTGACGTCAGTGGTAGGAAATTTTTCGAAGGGTTAATAAAGGATAATATACTGGACTTCATAGTAAATCATAATACTATGAGTTTGTGCCAGTATGGTTTTATGCGTAATAGAACTTGCCAGACTAACTTTATTTCTTTTTATGAGAATGTAAGTAGAGACCTTGATTCTGGGATGGCAGTGGATGTGATTTACTTAGATAGTGCCACACAAAAGGTTACTGGTTAAATTAAGGAATGTTGGCCTGGAACATAGTATTTGTACCTGGATAGAGAACTGGCTAAAAGATAGACTACAAAGAGTGGTGGTAAATGGAACATTTTCTAATTGGACCAGTGTTGTTAGTGGAGTACCGCAGGGCTCTGTACTAGGTCCCTTGCTTTTCAACTTGTTTATTAAACAAAAAATGGAAGTGGGAATTGAAAGTACTGTTCCTATTTTTGCAGATGAGACTAAATTGTGCAGAACTATAGGTTCCATGCAGGATGCTGCCACTTTGCACAGTGATTTGTCTAAACTGGAAAACTGGGCAGCAAACTGGAAAATGAGGTTCAATGTTGATAAATGCAGGTTATGCACTTTGGCAAAAATAATATAAATGCAAGTTATACACTAAATGGCAGTGTGTTGGGAGTTTCCTTAAATGAGAAGGATCTTGGGGTTTTTGTAGATAACACGTTGTCTAATTCTGGGCAGTGTCATTCTGTGGCTACTAAAGCAAATAAAGTTCTTGCATAAAAAGGGCATTAACTCAAGGGATGAAAACATAATTATGTCTCTTTATAGGTCCCTGGTGAGGCCTCATCTGGAGTATGGGGGCAGTTTTGGACTACAGTCCTTAAGAGGGATATAAATGAGCTGGAAAGAGTGCAGAGACTAAGTGCAACTAAATTGATTAGAGGGATGGAAGAGTTAAATTATGAGGGTAGACTGTCAAGGTTGGGGTTGTTTTCTCTGGAAAAAAGGCGATTGTGAGGGGACATGATTAGACTTTACAAGTACATTAGAGGACATTATAGACAAATAGCAGGGGACCTTTTTACCCATAAAGTGGATCACGTACCAGAGGCCTCCCCTTCAGACTAGAGGAAAAGAACTTTCATTTGAAGCAACGTAGGTGGTTCTTTACAGTGAGGTCAGTGACTATAAGAGGGACTTGGACGATTTCTTGGACAGACATAATATCAAAGGCTATTGTGATAATAATCTCTACAGTTAGTATAGATATGGGTATCTATAATTTATCTGAGAGTAGGGAGGGGTGTGTGTATGGATGCTGGGTTTTCATTTGCAGGGGTTGAACTTGATGGACTTTGTCTTTTTTCAACCCGATTTAACTATGTATATGTTTTTTCAGCTTAATTTAATTATACACATCACAACATCCTTAAAGAACCCCTTTAGTAGATGCCTTGGGCAGCTTATTTTTAACTCAAGAACAAAAAAATGAGTAAGCGGATCATAGCACTTTGAATTTGTATTGCTCCCTTCTTAATTTTACAGACTGTTTCACAAGACTTCTTTCAAATGGTGCCTGAGTTTCCCAAGAGTGATAAGAGTGATAGATACATATTAATGCTGCATCCACATCCCAGGGTCACAACATGGGCATCTCCAGTATTTGTTTTCTGGTCTTTAAAGGCCCTCAGTGGTCATTGCTACTTCTTACCTTGTGATTAAAAAACTAATTTGTGAAGAAAGGGGAATTTGGAAGCCACTTTTGAAATTGCTCTTACCTGTGGATATTTGTACAGTCCCAATATTTGGGCCATTATGATAGATGCTGTAGTCCAAGAGTCACCAACAATCCCAGCAAGAGGTGCCCCTTTATGACAGTTATAATTTGGGGTCATTTCCTTTCCTCCTGATAGCATTAAGAGAGTTCCTTTTGCTGCTTCTCGTAATGTAAAACACGTGTCAAAAACCTGATAACCCAGTGTAATGTTGGGAAGGAGTTCAGGGTCTGAGTTAATCTCCTCAACAGCAAATATTAAGGCCTGCATGTTCTGGAAGTACTCAATAATAAACCTGGTATGAAAGCATAAAAGAAAATGATGGTGCTAAAATAGTTATGGCTTTAAAGAAATACATTGCCCTGTGTGTTATATTCATTTCCTAGCATCAGCAACTCTTTGATGAAACAGATACAGAGCAATATCACAGTGATACTTACATCTGACACTGTATCTCAGGAGGTTGGCTCGTAAAATCAAGGTCAATGAAGACTCTGTCCAAATGGACCATAAAGGTTCCACCTATAATAATGTCTCCTGGGCGGCTCAAATAGCCAGTAATGTTCTCAGCAGGAAGGTTGCAGGGGATACTTGATGGAAGACTTGTGCCCATTCCAGTATCTAAAATACAGAAAGTCCACACTATAGAGAAACTAAACCAGATGATTCTGTGCCATATTTGCCAATTACATAGATACATCTCCAATGTGCGACTGACTGATGTGAGGTGTAACAGTTGTATGAAAAGAACTGAGATGGGCTTCCTGGATCAGCTTTATATAATATATACGTGAACAGACCTAGGGGGATAATGCTAAATCAGTGTAATTACTGAACAGGCTTAAGGGAGCATCTCTCAACTTAATCATTTAAGTCATTCCCTAAAGGGAAGTTGACATAACTGATCACCTGGGTCAATACACTAAACTTGATCGAAAACGTACTTGTGTTTTGTTGCTGAAAAGCTTCATTTGCACATTGGCAGTCTGGAGGCTTCTGGTACTAAAAAGGAAAGTAAAACAATTTTCATAAGTTTTCATAACTCTAGCCCAAACATTGTGTTTGGGCTAGAGCACACACTTTTGAATACCCTACACTACCCTACATTACAGCTAAGCTACTAGTGGATGCTTGGATTGTAATTCTACAGTAGCTGCTGTTACCTTACCTTGTTATCTTATCTCCCTAAAAACAAAGCACACAGGGCAAGCACAAATAGTTGATTTGGCATCAGAGGAAAAAATAAAGTTTCTGTAAAGGGTGGTTATAGCAATGGATAGGTACAGAGGAGGCAGTAGGTCTGACCCAGGCTGGTGAGGAATTGGCTGCAGGTGGGGTTGGGAACAAAAGACCATACTGGCCATGGAAATGTCTGAATATATGCTAGAGAAGCAACACCAGACCCCAGGAAACATGTTGGTGATACGTTTACCTGTAGAGAGAAGGTGGGATTGGCTATTAGAAAAGTGAGCAGGAGGTTTTGGGACCTAAGAATATAAAAAAAACTGGCATGGAAGGAGAAAGTGTGAAAGACCGTTGTTCAATCAAATACATTTTTATTAAAAACTTTATAAAAGAAAGAGGATAGTGGTGAGCCAATGTATTTACAGGAAAAGAAAAAAGGGAGAGGGACCCTCCTTTTCACAAAAAGTGGAAGAAAGCTCTATCCAGAAGAAGAATTCTTGATGGCACAGAAAGTTTTGTCTCCACTCTCCAGTAATGGAAATAAATGACAAAGAGGGGTTTTGGGTAAGTAGTTAGAGAGTTCATGTAAAGCTGAATATGATTGTAAAAGGGGAACAGAGAGAAAATGCAAAATGGAAGGGATGTCAGGGGGATTAATACACCACATGTAAAAAAATTGAAACCATAAATAGGTTTGTCTCAAAGTTAATCCTGAGGAGGAAGAAATGCTGAGTAGGGCAGAGGAGGAAGAAAAAAGCAAAGAAAACAGCTTGATAAAAAAGAGGAAGATGATGGTAGTAAGCCAAAGAATTCAAAGAAAAGGTGAATAGATATTGATAAAAGAGGGAAGAAATTCTCCTTTTATCTGAGTTTCTCCAATTGGAGGAAATGGTTGTATTGGAGATGGTGACTCACTGAGTATTCAAGCAAAGACTAGGAGAAGAGAATAGTCAAAATAATAAATAAAAAAGAAGGTAGAAGAATGCTTGTTAAAATTAGGGTGGGTAGATGCTAAGTTATGGAACTATGCTTGGACCACAGCTCATTTTTGAAAGGAGGAACCTTTCAGTTGGATATGGTTTATATTAAATCCGGGATCTTTTCAGAAACCAGTGAAATTTTCTGCATACTTGAATGTATCCTTCACTTACAACATTAGATATTAACCTAAACGAGGGAAGGCCATTACAGTTTGTGGTAGGTTCCCTGGAGGAAGAGGGTCTATGAGGCAGCTGTCAACACTAGAATTATATGACTGAATATTGTGAGATTGGTGGGGGTCGACCTAGGAGTCATTCCGGGTCTTCTTGAATTGTGTTTTCGAAAGAGAGAGAGAAAAAGTAGTATTGGTTCAACCTTACATGTATTAAAGAATAGCAATAACATAAACAGTGCCTCTAGAATCTATACAATAATATATAGACGCTAGTGGGCTGCACTGTATACTGTATATTGTAGGTGAGATATACAGTGCAGCATGTACAACGGAAGGCTTTGAAAGGTAATAGGAAATGTTTATTGGGCAGTGAGGGACATGCAATATAATATGGGCAATGGGGATTTGTGCAGTAAGCACTGTTGGCTAATTTTGTAATATCCAAGATCCCAAATAAGGGACCCCATACCTGCTACATACAGTTATTGCATCTATGGGTGTGAGTGTCATTAAGTAATGTAATGGGCAAAACCTTAGGCATGATAATTTTTAAAGGGATACTGTTGCTGGAAAACATGGTTTTCTCAAAATAGTGCTGGTCCAGCAGAATTCTGCACTAAAATCCGTAGCATACTAATTTTTTTATGTTTAATTTTGAAATTTGGCATGGGGCTAGACATGATATCCAATTCCCAGGTGCCCCCAACCATGTGACTTGTGCTCTGAATCTTCAGTTACTCTTTACTGCCACACTGCAAGTTGGAGTGATATCACCCCCTCCCTTCCATCCCCGGCAGCCCATCAGCAGCCTATCAGCAGCCTATCAGCAGCCTATTAGCAGCCTATCAACAGCCTATCAACAGAACAATGGGTTGCTAACCAAATAGTAGCATCCTGACAACTTTGCTGAAAGATTCATCTGCCTGAACTGAAAGTGCCTCCATTGGCTAATAGCCTTATGGATGGAGAAGATTTTAGCATTGTAGAGATTGAAATGAAGTCAGAAATAGTTTGCATTGCTATAAGACTATAATCCTAGTGGTAGACATGAGAATAGCACCCAAGCAGGAAAACCCCTGCTAGGAAGCACGACTAGGGTCATATTGAAGTACAATGAGAAGGGAAGAAACAATAGTTGTCTCAAAGCTGTTCCATCTTGAAGTGTTGGCTCCTTCTCAAAGCTCAGAATCAGGTACAACGCACTGAGATGTTGACTCCACACCAATATTACAGCTAAAAAAATGAATTTGTTGGCTGAAGAACAACATTTTAAACGGTAGAGTGAATTATTTGCATTGTAAACAGTGTCATTTAGAAATAAAAAGTAAACCATAAAAATCATGACAGAATCCCTTTAAGGTGTTTTTCATTCCAATGAATTGCTCTAAACATTTAATTGATTGTTGTTGGTTATTAGGCAAATGTTGCAGGTCATATTGCTGTTTTGTTTTGCTGTTTGTTATTATTTTCAGCTCTGTGGGGAAATGTAGTGTAAGAGATGAGCTGGACATGATCATTGTTAGGTGTATTTTTCAACGGTGTAAAACCTGGTACACAATTATCTCCAGGGAGAATGTCTGTTGTTGCATAGGACATAGGAAAAGTCAGATAAATGGGGCCCTGTAGTGAATGGTGGAGAGCATGGTGGGTCCTCCATTCCATACTCCATTTAGTGTTTTCAGTTGCCCAGCTTTAGGTAACTACCTGATAAGAATGCAGGTGAGCAGCAAATAAATGAGGTGTGGATTACACCTCAGGTCTCTCTGGATCAATCACAAATGATGGAACTCTCATCTATAATGGAAGGCATATACACACATATAATACATATAAAAGATTTTTATGTATGTAGGTAACTATAGTATATCCTATCCCTATAGAGTTAATCCCCTACCTTTTGTATGTAGTTCTCTTTTCCCTTGTTATTGGGCCAAGCCCTTCTAACTGGTAAAGTGTAACACCCACACCTATTGGACAAAGAGTGTAATGACACTCCCCTGCCACACTGCTATATAGTGTTGTGCAGGGAGTGGCCTCTTCCTCTTTGGCTCCTGGTGCTGCTGCTAGGTGATCTCCATTCAGCCTGGGAGCACCATAGGCCCCAGTAAGTCAATTACCCCAGAGGGACCTGACACCTTTGGTGCTAAGTCGGGGACCAGGTAACCCTGTGAACGAGGAACAGCTAAGATAGTAAGATCTTGTTATAGGAGAGTAAGACAGAGAGGTGTAGCAGAAAGAGCAGTTGTCGTTCCAACGAGGATTGTAGGAGGAAGTAGCTTTCCCACAAGGCCTGTTTGCCTTTAGAGCAGGGAACTCAGTTGATAGGCATCTAGGTTAGCAAAGGACTACCTGTACCCTACCTGATCGATCCCAATCCCCTCACTGGCAATTTCGGTTAGCTGGGAATTGATGTACACTTATCTGCAATATCCTAAAGGGAGTCTCTTCTGTCTGACTGTGATACTTACTATGTCCAAAGTGATTCCATCTGCTGTGTCCTATACATTCTATAAGTAAACCTGTGGTCATTTGCCTTTGTCATAATAAATCTGTGCACCTGTTTTACCACCTAAGAACCTCCTGGCGTCCATTTATCTATTTTTACACGTATATGCCTGTGAGTTGTAGTTCTACAACATTTTAAAGGGGAAGCTTCCATTTGGCAAAGGCTCTGTCCTGGGTGTAGATTCGCAATGTAACCCATGCTCACTACCTAGCTGGTCACCCTTAATTCCTAATTGGCAGGATAGCCCAGAAAAACATTACATGTACATAGATTTAATTTTAACTCTGCATATCTGAGTATTTCATAAATTGTGGGAGCTACAATACTTCTTGGTCACCTTAATGAAAACTGCAGGGATCCAGTTATCACAGACATAGTAGGATGCTTACATTAGTGTGTAGGGGCTGATAAATGTATGCCTATTTACCTTGCATTCCCCTAAGAATTGGGCACAAAGGGGACCCTTAGTCCGAAGACGGGGGTAATTTCCTTTTTCCTGTGTCACAGTATGACCCCCAGCTATCCCAAGGTTGGCCACTAGGTGGCACTGTGTAGTAATATATAAAGACATGCGCTCTTAGGGCTTTTTGCCAGGGGCTTCTGGCAGTGACTTTCCTAAGTGAATTGCAATCACTTGTGGAACTTCATTAGTCAACACTAGTAAGGAGTAGCTAGATCCTGTAATAATCTCTCTAAGAGAGCCAGCCAGGTTTAGGGCTACCTATATTGAGCAGCTCTAGGCTCCACCAAGAAGTGTTTGAAGGGATTAGATCCCAAGGCATTGTTGCCTACTCAGGGATCCAGATATAGGTAATAGGGACTTAGATAGATCCCACCTGGGTTTCATATAAGAGGTCTCCTCAGAGGAAACAGGAGAAACTCTGAGTAGACTGATATTCCCCTCTCAAGCACTACTAGAGGTCACTGTTGTTGAGTATACACTGAATGCTGATCAATGATTATTCTTTGTATTGTTGCTATATTGTCCCATGTGGATTTTTGTTAATAAATCAGTTCTATGGTTAAGTGAAAGAACCACTGGCGCCCAATTATTGGGCCAAGGGGCCAAGAGGCCAAGAGTCAAATTGACCGGATCCCACAAACTGAATTATTGAAATGTAATAAAAATGAAAATACAACTAATAGAATATCCTTTTGTAACGACCTATGATTGCCATTCGAAGGAGGTACATAAGGTCATTAGGAAATATTGGCAGATTGTAATGAATGACCCAGGTACCTCAAAGGTATTCAAAGAATACCTTTTGTTTGCCTATAGACGGGGCAAAAACCTAGGGGACCACTTGGTGCATAGTGACGTGAACCCCAGTCATTCAAAGACTACCCAAAGATTTATAGGTAAACGTTAATGTGAACTTTTCCTTGTTTGTCATGCCAAAATTGCAATGGTATCATCAAAGGGGCCACAGTTTCGCATCCTACTTCAGGGGCACAGATTAAAATTAGGGGGTATCATACATGCATGTCAACTAATGTTATATACCTGTTGAAGTGCCCCTGCGGTTTAGCCTACGTGGGCAAAACCAATTGGGTGGTTAGAGTAAGACTCAACGAGCATAGAAGTGCCATACGTAATGTTAAAGCTAAACCAACATCTGTAAGTCAACATTGGGTAATCATACGATTTCCCAATTGCGGTGGATGGTGTTAGAGGAGGTGGTATTAAAATCAGGCAATGTGGATCAGAAACTTCTCCAGAGAGAAACATATTGGATATGGAAATTGAATACGCTGGCACCTAGGGGCCTTAAAGAAACAATTAATTATACATGTTTCTTATAAATTCTGATGTCTAATATCTGCCTTCCATTTTTTACAGTGTAGTGAAGGAGAACACGATTGAAAAATTATTTGAATGAAAGGTATAAAATAGAGTCTTTTCCTTCTCCACAGCTAGTAAGTATTATGATTAACATATCTGTTGGAAATTACTAATATAACATAATAGATATACCAGTCCTGTCTGTACTTTGAACTAATAATGATTGACTCAAGTGGATTGAAATTTTTTGGAACTTTACTTTTTGAAAAACTTTTATCACTATTTTTGTTTCAAGAAACCAGTTTGTGGAACTTGGTGTTACACTGTAATTGAAATGTCACTATTATTGCAACTGTTTTGTGTTATTTATATACAATGTATCATTGCTTGCGATATAGTGGTTGTACACTAGATGGCACTATATTTATTTGTCTATAAGCAATGTTGGGATCTATGGTGGGTTGTCACTTGAGGAAGGGCAGTTGTTTGTCCGGAAACATCTGAACATGACTCACGTGTCTGGAGCACTACAATAAATTTGGGAACACCTCACATTTGATCAAGATATTGGCTTTTCATTTTTTTTCGCCCAATTATTGTTGACTGCGTACAGTTACAGTTGTACAACACCCTGACTTCACATCGTTGTGAGGGCTCATCCCCCTGAGGAATATACATCTCATCCAGAGCCATTATTGAAGTAAAGCTAAAAGTTAGAGTAACGGGGCTGCTCAGTTTACTATAGCCTTACAAGTGTATCCAGCAGGTACATTTTTTATTTTGTTTTTAAAACCATGTTCATGTTCATTGACCACAACCAAATGATCTCAGTCCTTTCCCCAAACTGCCCATGCCATGAATCATTTATGATTGTCATCCCATTTCATATTGCTAGGTTTGCTAGGATCTAAACATCATTTTATGGCAAATGTAACCAATTAAGAACATTTTTGAAAATCCACAGCTGGCAAACATACAGTATATAGGAGTTACCATATTATGGTAATTTTTCAGAAGTTGAGGCAGTCTGATAATATCCAAGATCGGTTGTATAGTGTATATTTTTATTTTTGACCTCTGTTTTTCCCTAGAAGATGTACCCTGGTGTTCATGTTGGGTCTGAACAATACAATGTAACATTTGGGCACAAAGATACAGCCCACCACAGCCCAAGTGGAAGACAGGATAGCAAAGACCTCCATTGCCACAGTATACATGCCCCGTGCACTGAGATAGGCTGGGATAAAGGACACCCAGACACTGAGGAAAGCCAACATACTGAATGTGATAAATTTGGCTTCATTGAAACTGTCAGGGAGCTGTCTGGCCAAGAAGGCAACAATGAAACTGATGGTGGCCAAAAGGCCAAGATATCCCAGCATGCACCAGAAAGCAGTTGGAGAGCCTTCATTGCAATTAACTATAATGACTCCTGGTTTGGTGTCAGTATCAATTTCAGGGAACGGAGGGATGATGAATAGCCACATCACACACACAAATAACTGAATCAAAGCACATATGAGAATTAGAGGGTAGGACACCTTTACTCCTGTCCACTTCTGTAACCTGCTGCCTGGTTTGGTTGCATTAAAGGCAATGACAACTGTGAGAGTTTTGGCCAGAACACAAGAGATACAAAGAGCAAAAACCATCCCAAATGCCACCTGGCGTAGAAGACACTTTTCAGGTTGTGGGTAACCAATGAACCCTAAAGAGCAAAGGTAACAGAAGAACAGGGAGAGCAGGAGAAGGCAACTAAGGGAAAAGTTGTTGGCTTTGACAATTGGTGTCTTTTTAAACCAGGTAAAAACTCTTAAAATAACAAGTGGGATGAGTGAAGAGAAGATGGTTGTGCATGTTAAAGAGAGACCTAACGGATCTCCATAGGAAAGGAACTCTGTAGTTCTTGGTAAACATCTGTCCTGTTGTAGATTGGGCCAAGTGTCCCAGGAACATGGAAGACATTCCACAGCATCTGCAGAATAACAGCAGAATAACAGTGATTTTAGCAGTGTTTTATAGAAGAGCATTAATATTTTTGGGCTACCTGTTTGGTTGGAAATCTGTCCCTGGGGACACCTTGTACATTCATAGCAGCAGGAGGGTTTTCCTGTTACAATCACCTTCCTAAATCCTGGAGAACAGTTTGGACTGCACTTTGAAACAGGAACCTATAGAAATATTAATGAATTAAGTGTTAAGTATACTTGATAAAGGTCTTAGATGGAGATTGAAATGTTGATGATATATATATATAGAATTTTTTTTGGTGTCAAAATTCACACATTTGAATTTTAATCCCCCAATTCGAATGTAAATTTGAATGTGAGATTTATGACACCTCGACCATGATACAGTTCTAATTAAAATTTCTGCCACCTAAAACTTGCCAAATTCATCTACAAGTCAATGGCAGAGGTAAATTGACCCATCTGAAGGTGTTTGAATACCAATTGAATTTTCAGGTTGTTCCCATTCGATCTGATCAAATGTTTTCATAAATAATCTAGTTGAATTTATTAGAGTAAAAAAAAATTCACATACATTCGAAATTAAACTTTAGATAAACCATTGCCCATAAATCTTGACTGTGGTAGAGGTCAAGGCAGGGTTTAAGCAAAATGAGAAGTATAGAGAAAAGCTTAAATCCCAACGGGAATCCAAGGGAAACATTTTTTTTGGTAGTAAATCATTTATATGGTTACTTTCTCATCAATACCTGGGTGTCTCCATTGATCCATACAAATTTCTTACTATCCACATTCAAGCTTTTTCCATCAGGGGCACTCAGGTCATAAGTCCCGACTGTAATGTGCTCTGCTGTACCCTTGACACCCAGATGCCAATTCACCACATCGTAGATGGCTGGAGGGTTCCCTTTTGCGTCAAAAAATACTTGGCTCCCATCTTTTGTCCTGAAGTTCACATTTTTAATATAGTGTAGAAGCTGAAAATGAAAAAAAAACACATGTTCTGGATGAAATTTCTATAGTAAGCAGTTGAGTTAATTTCAGTAAATACAAATTTCCCATACCTGCCAAGCTTGAAATGAAGAGATGTTGGCACAAGAGCCACCAGAGAATGGCCCAGTGCCAGGTTTACAATTTGACATATTGTGTAGAGCCCATGCAATAGCATACACAGCTGTGTGAACATTGAGAGAGGCTCTCTGATAATCTTCAATTAACAGGCTCTGTAGGTTTTCATTTCCCGTACATGCTTTAATTGTGATATTGTCCATCCACATTGAATTTTCATCACTGAGCCATTTGCATGCAAAGGCTTGCTCCCAAAAATCCAATATGAATTGATCATGAAGATATTTTGATGGGTGAAGGTTCCTAAGATATTTGGAGAAGTTTGGCATCAACCCATTGTGGACAGCAAGACCAATAGTTCCTGTTAATATTCCTTGGTATCTCTGTGTGGAAAGCAGATCTAAGGTTGCCCATGCTTCAGTGGCTATATAGATATAACCAGTCACATTTTGTTTTAACAGCTCTTCTACAACCACCACAAAATTAGAGGATATTACTATCACAACCAGAGCAGTTGACTTTCTAAGAATTTGAACGAGACGAGGAGCATCTCTGTCGGCTTGACCAGTCAGGATATATTCAGTGAAGGCCACACAAGTTCCACCATTGATTAACTCCTTCTTTACCATCTGAAGCCCATGCTGACCATAATCATCATCATCTGCCAGAAGACCAACCCAAGTCCAACCAAAATGAAATATCAACTGTGCCAGACCTCTCATTTGATATTCATCATTGGATATAGTTCGAAAAAAGGAAGGAAACAAGTCACGGTCATTTAGAACAGGACTGGTTGCAAAATAACTTATCTGCGATAGAAATAACATGTTTTATGTACTTGTACTCTCTTCTATTGTCAAAAATGTAAATGCATTCTTTATGGACACCACATAAACCTGAATTTTTGAAGGTAATGGATATAAAGAAAATTTAAATTGTTAAGTCCTATGGTCCAAACCCTGTGCCTTCAAATAAACTCTGGAATGGCCTTCCTGAAGACTTTGGATGGTAGGTGCACATACAGATGCAGCCACTTTGGTTTGTCTGTTTGACACAGAATAACTAAACACAGATATCCGATTTATCTCATTTAACACAGAAAACTGCGTCACAACTAGGGATGTAGCGAACTGTTCGCCGGCGAACTAGTTCGTGCGAACTTCGACTGTTCGCGTCCGCCGAATGTTCGCGAACGTCGCGCGACGTTCGCCAATTGGTGTTCGCGTTCGATTCGAAGTAAAATTTCGTTCGACCATTCGACCATTCGACCATTCGATCGCTAAAATCGAACGATTTCCATTCGTTCGAACGATTATAAGCATTCGATTGAATTAAAATCATTCGATCGAATAGCTTCGATCGTTCGATTCGAACGAAAATCCTTCGATCGTACGAATAAAATCCTTCGATCGTTCGATCGAACGATTTTATCGAGCGTTCGAAGTTCGCGAACTGTTCGCGAACTGTTCGCTTTTTTGCCGGTGTTCGCGAACGGTGTTCGCGAACACATTAACGGCAGTTCGCTACATCCCTAGTCACAACATCCCATCTAATTAAAGCATTCACCATTGTGAACAATGGAGCTTTGGTATGCTAATGAAAAGGTTAAATGCATTAAATGAGTTAAGATGACTTAAGATAACACAGTTTCTTCAATTACCCCTGAGTCATGACGCATTTAACTCACAAATCCAAGTGGCTTCATCTGTACAGTATATGTTCTCTGATGGCAGCATGACCATCCTTTTGTCTCTGAGTCAACAAACCAATTAGGGCAAATATAACGAAAATGAGCAAAACCATTGACGTCAATGGATGGTATTTTATTGTGGTGGCTTTTTCTTTTTTACACAAAATACCTTGAAATCAATGGGTGTTTTTTTGAGTTGCCTTTTTCAGTGCAAAATATATTGCAGTCAATGGGAGGATTTTTTTTCAAAGAATTTTTTAGTGAAAAATATATTGGGCAAAAATGTTCATGGCAACAATTTTTTGTGTTTTTGAGAAACTATTGGCCAATGTGGAATTTTGTCATGAATTCATGCCTGGCAAACTTATTACTTATCACTACACAGGACCCCTATTATTCAATGTCATACAGTATCAGAAAAATGCTTTGAAATGTATGTCATGAGCCTTCAGGTTACATTTTAGGGAGCTTGTGTGTGTGTAAAATTGGTAGTGCTGGTGCAAAAATATGCTTCTAAAATATATAAGGCTAGCAGCACCCCTACATTGCACCGATGATTTTTAAAAAATAATTTGTATGCACAAATGTTAAAAAAGGAAAGAAACAGATAATACTATATGTTTTTCCACCATGGCTAAAGATTATTGACAGTAAGTAAATGTATACCCACAAGAGGAGACATACACCTGTGACTTGACCATAGTCACCCAGATCTAAACAACATAAGGTCTCATTAGATATGAATCTACCTGTAACCCAATAGGTTACATTTGTGTAGCAACTCCCAATCAATATAGGGCAGGTAACGGAGGATGGCCAGTGATAATGCTATGTCATATATAGACTCATTTTTAACCTAAAGTATAAATATAAACCAAACTGCTATCATTCAGTTTTATTGTGGTTATCCTATCTATTATCCACCCTGAATTGCAATACAAGGCACACAATACAAGAAATTTATATATGTGGTACAAAACAACATTTAGCAAGGTATTAGTATGAATAACGTCTCCCATACATGAACTAGTTAATGGCACAAGGCAGGGGCTGTCCTCTCCCATATTAGCTTTGATAATAAAGACACTAGTATCCATGATGAAACAAGACACTGATTTGGGGGCATAATGGGATGTTGATGAAATCTTTAAATTCTTGCTTTACTGTTCCAGGTTCCTCTGTAGGGCCCTACATGATATAAATGATTATGGCCAATACTCTGGCCATCCACCAACTCGTAAAAATCACATTTTTGGCAGATGAAGAGAGATGAGGACGGATGAATCCACTAAAATAGTCTGAATAGAAATTCATACATAAAACATTTTCAAATAAACCTCTAGACTATTCAGCCTCAACCATGGATGACTCTTGAAAAGCCCTCTCTGGTTGCCAGTGCTGGTATCTGGGAACCCATGAATTAACAATTCATGGGTTCCCAGAAAGAATCTGATGCAGTTCAATACATTTTCCAGGTAATAACTAGTGTTATATATGTATAAGATAATGGGAGAGCAAAGCAGCCCTATTGCAAAAGAATGGGATGAGACTCTCTAGGCTGCAACAAATTTAGAAGCCAGTTTTAGACTGCCCGTTTTAAGCCAGATTTGAGACTGCTCTTACCTGTGGGTATCGGAACAGTCCCAAGATTTGGGCCATTATGATTGATCCTGTAGACCAAGAGTCACCAATGATACCAGCAAGACGTGTCCCTGTGTGACAACGATAATTTGGGATGATGTCATTTCCTCCTGATAGCATTAAGAGAGTTCCTTTGGCGGCTTCTCTTGATGTAAAACAAGTGTCAAAAACCTGATACCCCAGTGTAATATTGGGAAGTAGTTCAGGGTTTGAGTTAATCTCCTCGACAGTGAAAATTAAGGCATGCATGTTCTGGAAGTACTCAATAATAAACCTGCCATTAAAGTAAAAAAGTTATATTGCAGTATAAATGATGTTATTTGTTGTGCTTATATGTTCCACCTAAACTTGTCAAATATATGACCAGAGATGAACAAACTCTTGTATTGCTTCAGTCTCCTTTCAGACATTGAGTTGTGTTCATTGCACTGCAACTGCATAAAGCCAAGCATTTTGTACCAATGATGTCATGCATGAATGAAATGTCTCACATTAATGATGTCACACCTCTTCTCATGTATCCTACACCAATGGTGAATGTATTAAACGCAAATGAGAAAAGAAAAGCAGGAAGCTTCTAAATGCCTTTTGAAGGATAGGTGCCTAAATAAGTTTTTCCTAGTCTTACCACTCCTCTCGTACGGACAGTCTGTCAACTTGGTTGTCAGAAGTTCTATTTTCTACCTACCTCTATCTTAAACCCTACTCACAAATACAGTAGAATATGCTTTTCTAATAGAAATCAATATCTTCCAGGTACCCTCAACTGTGCTATATCTAATGTTGTCTACATGATTATATGTAATATATGTCACTTTGCTCAGGTGCAGTAACCCATAGCAACCAACTCAATGTTTTTTTAAACAAGTGACCAGTAATTCTATACACTGATTAGTTGTTTTATCTGGTTGGACCAGTTGCAAACTTTGTATCTTTTATTGTATAAACCCATAATATGTGTTCCACTGGAGAAGCAGGACAGAAAATAAACATTAGTTGGAAAGTTCTTCTGTGCTCCAGATACTTGTCTCTCAGACATGAATGAGTTAGTTCTTAATAGCAGTGCCAGGTCTAGGTGTTTTGGTGCCCTAGGCAAATCAGGCACAGTTCCCCTCCCCTCACAAATTTCCATTCTCGCCTACCATTTGGTGTCAGTCTATAAATCAGGATTTTAAATCTAATTTACCTATCAACCTCTTATTTATATAGTCTTCCACATGTTCTTCATCTTTTCCCATGTTTTTTTTTTACTTGAATTATATTTTTCTCTCCTCTAACTCTTTTTTCCTCTTATCTTCTCATTGTCACTTAGAAATACCTTTTGGTCTGGCACAGACCGGACTGCCTCCAATACAACTAAAAGTATATTTTATTTAACAAAAAACATCTCAAATGATGTGGCCTCTTAGCCTATGATTAAGTGCCATCATGACACAAAACACGGAAGGCCACATCATTTGAGATTTTTTTTGTTAAATAAAATATACTTTTAATTTCATCGAATATTGGAGTGAAGTCTGGACTGAGCCAGTCCAAAAGGAATTTCTAATTGCATCTATTGCCTTCCACAAGCTATCTGGGCCTTGTGCACCTGGACCCCACATACCTATTGGTAAGTTAACCCTATTTTCATACTACAATCAACACTGAAATTTCTTTTGAAATAATTTATTTGTCAATCTCTACATCTTTCCTCAGTCTATGTCGCCTTTCCCCTCCATTCCTGTGTGCCATTTTCTTATGTCTTACTGTGTCTTTGTTTACTCTTGTAAGGTACGGTATAATGCTATCCACATATATAATTTCTACTTTCACTGGGCTCCCCATGTATCTTTTTCCCCTTTTTCCTCCTACCTTATATCCTATTCACCTCTATGTATCTGCCATTGTCTCCTTTCTGCCCTCACACAATGTGCTGCTTTTTCTCCCTTCTGCTCCCCTGTGCCAGTCTCTTCTCCTTGTCCCATGCCCAGAGTTGTAATCTTCACCAATGTCCATTCTCTACTTCTTCTCCCCTGCATACCCCAGCACCGTGCAGTGTCTAGGACAGTTTCAAGTCTTAAGAGCCTTTTATGAGTGTCCCTATGCTCCTATTGATCAGCTGCACACCAATGAGGGACGATATGTTTCAATTTAGTCATTTCATTGTAGGAACCCTGATCTAGGTGGAGGGGAAGGAACACAAACAACAGAGCTTTCTAATAGAGCGAGAAGAAGGATTCGGGGGTACCTTGGTTGCCACCATGAGCAATTGGATATTTTAGATTGCAGAGGCTAAATATATTGATAGTGAGTGAAGACCTTGTATTATTTGGCACCTACATTTTAACAAAACAATGCACCTGTGACAGTGTGCCTAAAGCTCCTTCCTACCCCTACAGTAATTCTGGTCCTGTTTACCGGACATTTAATCACAGCAAAAACATCTGGGAATTAAACCTTAAGAAACAACTTGTGCTGTGAATACGTCTTTTTAGCTAAACCTCCACAGTTCTTCTAAATCCTGGATCAATCAAGGTGATTTAAAATTCTAATTAAATTGAGCCCTGATATCACATTTCTTAGAAACACACAACAGTCCAGAACACCTTTTTGACTTCACGCTTAAAAACTGTTTTTTGTAATGTATTTCTCTACCACCTCAATTTTCTTTCTTTCAATGGCTATACAACAATGTTACACATGTATAGGTTTCTGTACTTAAATATGCATAGGCCAAGTACTTCCAGTTTCATTTTGAAATATACCTGCCTGAAGAAGCGACTAAGGGGCAAATTCACTAAGCCGCGAAGCGCCGAACGCTAGCGTTAATTCGCTAGCGTTTGGCATTTTCGCTACTGCACAAATTCACTAACGAACGCTGGCGTAGTTTCGCTAGTGTTACTTCGCACCCTTACGCCAGGCGAATTTTCACTAGTGACGTAACTACGCAAATTCACTAACTTGCGCAGTGTACTGAACGCTACCTTTTACGCTAGACTTCCTTCACCACCTCAGACCTGGCGAAGCGCAATAGAGTAGATAGGGATTGTTTCCAAAAAAGTCAAAAAATTTTCTAAGTCCCAAAAAACGCTGGCGTGTTTTCTACATGATGGGTGATAGGCTGAAAAAGATCGAAAATTTTTTTGGGGCTCCCCTCCTTCCCCCCTACATTTCCTGACTCATGGCAACTTACCTAGACAGTGGGCACATGTGTAGGGCAAAATAAAATTTTTATTTGCAGATTTGAAGGTTTTCTTGGCATTTGTAGTGCTGATACGTGTTCCTCCATTGAAATTTGAATTTAGCGCCGTATGCAAATTAGCCTTCGCTAGCGTAACTTCGCTTTATATAGCGAATCAACGCTAGCGCAACTTCGCAACCTTACGCTACCCCTGTGCGCAACTTCGGATTTAAGTGAATTTACAGAGCGCTGGCGAAAATACGCCTGGCGAAGTGTGGCGAAGTGCGGCGAAGTGCGGCGAAGTTTCGCATTTTAGTGAATTTGCCCCTAAGAGTCCAGAACACTTGCTGTGTAATATGCCTTTTACCTCTAGCACGGGGTTAACCAACTGGATGCCTGTGGATCACAATCAAATAGTTGGGGAGTAACACTGGGATGAAAACGGTTCCTGGGAGTGCTAAATAAGGGCCAGGAATTCAAAAATAAGTACCTGCTTTAAGGCCACTGAGAGCCTAGGGGTTCACAAGCCCCTTATAAGGGACCACTGCTCTAGCCTGTTATTGGAATGCACATGTATTATTGATATACAAAAGGCTGATAGTATATTAAATAAAGTGTGTGTGAAGTTCAGTGCTCTGTGTTTTACATTAATTCCCTATTGTCACCAAAGCTTAAGTTCAACAGATAGAGAACAATATAACAATGTTACTTACATTCCACACTGTAGCTCTTGGGGTTGGCTTTTGAAATCAAGGCCACTGGAGACTCTATCAAAATGGACCATAAAAGTCCCACCTATAATAATGTCTCCTGGGTGGCTCAGAAATCCAGTAATGTTCTCAACAGGTCGGGCACAGCTGATGGTCGAAGAAGAACTTGCTCTTAGCCCCATGTCTAGTATACAGAAAGTCCACATTGTAGTAAAGATAAACCAGATAATGTTGTAATGTATCTGATTGTTACTGAGAAACATCTCTAATGTGCAACTAAACGACATAAAGTATGTGTAATAGTCATTATAAGGAGCACTGAGAAGGGCTTCCTGAGCTGGTTTATATATTAGATAAATATATCTTAGGGGACTGATAATATAAAATCAACATAATTACTCAGAGTGCTCAGTGAAACTAACTATACCCATCTCTCAAGTGAATAACATTAGTCATTCCCAAAAGGGAGAGTCAGGCAAAGTCAAGTAAAGGATTAGCAAGTCCAAGCACCACATTGTTCAATGCAATTGATTTAAATAATACTATGTAAGGGAATTCATTGAAGGAGGCAAATCAGTCTTCATTTTTTGGGGGGTGCCCTAAATTACCTACTACGGCCCTAGTACAATTCAATAGAAAGTTTGTGTCGGGAACTGTACAGAATCAAGCCTTGGACTGTGGGATAAACTGTACATTAATCTTCTGAGCCACTGGAGACATCTAGGGGCCGATTCACAAAGGGTCGAATATCGAGGGTTAATTAACCCTCAATATTCGACTGGGAATTAAAATCCTTCGACTTCGAATATCGAAGTCAAAGGATTTTAGCGCAAATAGTGCGATCGAACGATCGAAGGATTATTCCTTCGATCGAAGGATTTTAATCCAACAATCGAAGGAATATCCTTCGATCAAAAAAACTTAGGAAAGCCTATAGGCTAACATTGAGTTCGGTAGCTTTTAGATGGTGAACTAGGGGGTCGAAGTTTTTTCTTAAAGAGACAGTACTTCGACTATCGAATGGTCGAATGGTCGAACAATTTTTAGTTTGAATAGTTTGATTCAAAGTCGTAGTCGTAGTCACAGGTCGTAGTAGCCCATTCGATGGTCGAAGTAGCCCAAAAAACACTTCGAAATTCGAAGTTTTTTTTTACTTCGAATCCTTCACTCAAAGTTAGTGAATCGGCCCCCTAGAATTGGGATTGGTCAGTATTCCTAAAGCGTATCCAGTATCTCTCTCTGCTGCTCTTTTGCCTTCATCTACTTTGTTACCCACATGTGTCATTGCTCTAGCAATTAGGGGCCTTTCTAAGCCTGCTCCTTGCAACTCCCAATTGCTAAATCATCAAAGCTTCTGAGCCCGATCCAGCCTGTTATTATGTGATTCCTGGTTCCTATGCTCCTGCTTGATTCCTGCCCAGTTTCTTGTTCCTTTTCTCCAGTCCCCATCTGATGCCAGGTTCCTGTTGTTGAACTTTACCAGTCCTCCACCAACCCTTGCCTTCCAGTCTGTTATTGGACTTTTTATTTGCCTACCACTAGCCTAAACCACATGCCTGTTTAGACTATTGTTTCTTGATTTGCACTTCTTTCCATCCAGGGTTCAATTCTGTAGAGTTCCTAACAGCCGTCATCTTCTCTCCTGCTCCCAAATATACCTGTAAGGGCATATGCACAGAACAGTAAAATGCTAAAAATTACTGTACTTCACGTGCACCAGCAAAGTATTTACAAACTTGAAATAGTGGATATCGGGAGGCAGAGACACAGTCCAGAATCAGGCCAAAGAGTAAAGGCAGGTTGCAGATAAACAAAGTCGAGGGACAGGACAGGAGTTTTTGGGGAATCCAAAAGCAAGTAAGGAGGCACACAAGGGTACAGGAACAAGACAGGAACTGGAAGAGGACTCAAAATCAGGAACAAGGTGTCACGAGAACTTGGAACTTGGAACAGGATCAGAAAACACAGGAACCAGAGGCACGGCAACAGCTTAATGACTAAGCACTAGGAAGAGGTAAGGGGCAGGCTAATAAAGGGTCAGGATTGGATCATGAGAAACAGATGGGGATAACGAGATGGGCAGAGAGCTAAAGCAGAAGACAGGAGTATACCAGGAACAATAAGAATAGAGAACAATATAAGACTAAGGACATCCAGTGGCACAACAGGAAAGTGCACAGATAACTCAGCACAAAGTCCAGAGTTTGAAACCCAGCAAGTCCTGACATAAATACTTTGTATTGTGAAAATTGTCCTTCAACAAAAGTACCAGCTTGCAACATACCCTGGTGGTCTAGAAGAGACTAGGGCCCTGCGGGAATGCCTGCAGCCCTAGTTCTCTTTGTTCGGCACCAGTGCTCCTCTGGCACACATGGCCACTCACTTCTGGGTTTATGCCAGTGCATGATGTCATCATGCTGCGGCGCGGTATTTAAAGGGGCTTTGGGCTGGAAGTCATTGTCCGTTGTTAGGTCTAATTCATTAGTATCTGGATGTGATGCCTGTACCGACCCTGGCCTGTCTGACCTTGCTTAACTCCGCCAGGATCGAACACTGCCTGTCTGATCCTGTTTGAACTCCACCTGTACCAACCCCAGCCTGCCTTCCGTCCAACCTTGTTAACATACGTGCCCCTTTGCCAGTTCAGAACATTTGCTTGGCTCCTCTCAAGTTTTAAAACCTGGCGGCATCTGAGTAGCTGAGGGCTCCTCCCAAAGCCAAAGGCGGCTGCTACAGGCAGAAGATAGAGCTGAGACCAGGGAGCCTAGTACTAAATTTAAGGGGCCGTATGTGACACAGCTAAGCCAACAGGAACATGTAGTCATCCTCACCCATCAACTAGTTCAAATGTCAGGTGTACTGGCCCACCTGCGGTTCTTCAGTGTCTTTTAGAAAGGCATATGAGTGCACAAGAAAGCCAAGGTGGTGTTGGACAGTAAAAACAAATGGCTTAGTTCTCCAAGCTGTAAGACCTCACAATCACTCACTATAATTGTTTATATCTGAAGTCACCATTTTGCTGACCAATGATCTTTGGATTTTAAGGCTCTCAGAAGGCACCCTATTCATGCATCTGATCTCTGCCTGCTAACCTAAAGAATGTTTTATGGGATAAACAACATTAATCCAGTCTCCAATCTGCAAAATTTGAAGAAATAAAGGTATATACTGCTGCTAGGCACATAGAGTCCCATCACACTCTGTCTCTCAGCTGCACCCTTGCAGTGTAATGAAGGTGTTTTGATTTTGGGCACCGGGTATTTATTCCTGAACAAAGTAATTCAAGACTAAGATGGTACAAGAAGAACTAATTCTTTCAGATGATAATGTTTATCACATCATAGCTGTTTTTTGGCTATAAATCACAGTACAATAATAAAATATGGGTAGCAACTCCCAGGGGCTATCCGGGCATAAGCATATCTTGCCTATGACTAAGGGTGTATACACCGGAAACATGCCAAACTTGAGCCTGGAAACCCTGTATTTTTAATTAGGAATTAATAAAATAGTGCACCCAGTAATTTGCCAACCAATAATTTGTTATTGTGCCGGAATGTATAGTTTTCAGGGATGCACCTAATACAGGATTTGGTTCAGGATTTGGCTTTTTTCAGCAGGATTTGGCCTAATCCATGACTAAACCGAATCCTTAAAATCACCAACTGTTTGTCATGCAAACAAGGAGCGTAAAAGCTTTTTCCATGTGCACGGTTCTCTTTGACCCAGATTCGATTTGGTTCAAGATTTATCCAAATCTTTCATGAAGGATTTGGGATTCAGGCAAATCCCAAAATAGTGTATTCGGTGCATCCCTAATGCTCTTTTTGGCTAGTTTTTGGTACTTATTAAGGAAGGGACTGCATGTTGTCTTTAATTTTGTTGACCCTCAATGTCAGCCTTCACCAGGTGTTCCCCCTACATTTGTGGACCTCTTACAGGCCAGCATGGGAGGTAGTTCTGGTATGTCTGCAAAGCAAGATTACAAAAGCCCACTGTTTGTGTACACTCTATTTAAATGGTGGACATTGATGTTTTGAATGACGTACTTTGGTATTTCATAGAAGGACTTACCAACAGAGGGATTTACCTGCAAATGACGTGCAACTGTGAAATCAATTGGTCCTCACTTGCCTTAAACCCACACCATCCGCACCTTTCCCCCCGCTCCCATCCCCTCATTAATATAACATACCCTTCAGCACTAGTCACTTTTAGGCTTTACAAAGGGCCCAGTGAGGCCTGAAATGTTGCCTATTGTTTGTTTGAAATAATGGTGTGCTACGGAGTACATCGTTTGAAGAAGCCATAGCAGGTCGAGTTTATTAGCACCCAGCACCTGCAAAGGTTCTTTGATCAGGTTTAGCACGCTATAGTTCGAGTGGAATATTCTTTATTAGTAACATGCAAAGTGTTGGTCTTCTTGACATACTGTAGTTACATCTCAGGCATCTTCTGACATCATATTTACACATGCCTAAGGAATTTTTTGCTTTCTTCCTATACAAATCAGACAGGGAGCAAGCTGGTTACTTATAGTATGAGTTTGATGTGCAACAGTATTTAAGTTCTAAAATTCTAAAATAAGTGACTAAATTATGTAATAAAAAGTACTGGAGCAAGGTATTTTTCAATATAGTTATATTTCCAGGGGTTGTGAATCATTATACTGTATTGCTATACTATAGGCATTATGCATTGATATTCTTGAACAGGGTTTCCCAACCTTTTTTTACCTATGAGTAACATTTAGATTTGAGAAGAGCCGGAGAGCAACACAAGTATGTAAAATCTCCATGGGGGTGCCAAATAAGGGCTGTGATTGGCTATTTGGTAGCCCCTACAAGAGTCTCTGTTTGGCAGTACATCTGGTTTTTATTCAACCAAATCTTCCAAGCCTGGAATTCAAAAATAAGCACCTGCTTTGAGGCCACTGAGAGCAACATCCAAGGGGTTGGGGAGTAACATGTTGCCACTGGTTGTGGGTCACTGAATCTAGAATAACCCTTGGCTTAACATCTTTGTTTAAGAGCAATAAACTCCTGTATATCTGTGTTGTCTCAGTCTGGGTACAGCTCTCATAACATATTTTGGATGACATGAGGTGACACAGCAGAATATTATCTGAATTAAATTTCCTATGTAGCACACCCCTGGGTGGGCCTGAAAATTGTGTTTAAGTAGTGTAACTTGCTACCAGTGTATCCCAGATACCTGTGGGCAACTCCCAGCAGTGTGTGTGCCCTTTAAACACTGTACCCTCCTGTGAGTCCTGTGAGTTTCCTGGTATTCAGCTCAACCAGGATGAAGTACCAGCAGTCCAAAAACGTATTTATTTAACAAATAGCAGTGGATCTTGGTCAAAGCAATCAGGCAATAAAATCTTCAAAGACATTCAATGCAGCCATTGGAAACCCTCCACACTTTGTACACTTAGTAGTAAACTCAGATCCGACTCTCTCAGTGTGGTACAGCCTA
This sequence comes from Xenopus petersii, assembly GCA_038501925.1. Taxonomy (NCBI): domain Eukaryota; kingdom Metazoa; phylum Chordata; class Amphibia; order Anura; family Pipidae; genus Xenopus; species Xenopus petersii. Next base: position 153,343,971 of record CM076676.1, read on the forward strand.
CCTTGGTGAATCCCCCTCAGCACCTGGGATCCCACGGGGTATCTTGCTTCTTGGCACTTTCCCTGCTCTTAAGCTCACCCACTCATGTCCCTGTCTGGCCTTGTTCCCTGTAAGGATACTAACCCTCAAATACTCTTTTTGTTGGAGCCAGAAAGCTGCTCACTAAACACACTCCCTCTAACCTTATCTCCTAAAGTGACTATTACACTAACTTATCTTAACCAGGGGATGTCACCAGCTCAGACCCTCTCATGTATCCAACTCAGCGCAAAGTGGGATCCAGGAAGACCCCTGAGCACATGTGTGCTCTCCCTTTTGTACTTTTAAATACTGGAATAATTGGTCAGCACTCACCCAAACCACTAACTTATCGAACTGGTGCACGTGCAAGGTTGTCCACTCCAACCGGATAAGCAATGCAATACGAAATCACAGCACCATCCAAATCGTATATTTTCTTAAAAAGCCTTTATTGCATTTTCTGGCTTGGATCTCAAACGAACAACGTTTCAGGCCTATGTGGCCTTTTGTCAAGTAAGAAAATATACGATTTGGATGGTGCTGTGATTTCGTATTGCAGTACTTTTAAATACTGCCACCTACTGGGCAAGCAATGAACCAAATGGCCCAGTAATAACATTCAGGAAAACTGTCATAACCCCAGAGCTCAATAAAGACCACTTTAGGTGTCCAAACTACAGGGGGAACTGCCCATGGAGATGCCTAACCCTCAGGGTCTCAACACCTATAAATCTTAATGATACAGGATGAAATCTAAAAAAAATAAATAATGGTATTTCAATCCATATCCTGCATAAACTTTAGGCGCAGCTTGTTATTATTTTGAATTCTACAAGTTTCTCAAATTCTCTCCTAGTGCCGCTCCCAAATAAACCACCCCATAAAGTGGTTAACAGTGTCCTGTAAATTACTAAACTGAGTGGCACCGTTTCTCTGACTATGAGCTTTACCCCAAAAATTTGCTCTTCAACTCCCCCCATTCCTTCAGTGGTACCATTTATGCTGTGTCTGCTACGTCTTTCATTGTACCTGCACTAATTTCACTACCTAATGTGCTGTGAGTATTGCAACTAGTGATGAGTGAATCGGTTTTCACTTCGTCGGAAAAATTAGCGAAACGGCAAAAAAATAGCGAAATGCAATGAAGTCAATGGGCATCAAAATAATTTTGACATGCAATAATTTTGACATGCAACAATTTTGACGCACGACAATTTTTATGCGTGTGACAATTTTGACACAAGCCAATTTTTTTTGTCACAGAGAATCCACGCATCAATAATTGCAACCCTGTGGCACTTTATGTTGAGTAAAACCTGTTTGTTATTGTTTTGCAAAAAAACGCTGGCATCCATTTTCCTTTATTTTATGTGGTTCAGCAACACCCTCACATGCTCCTTCCACCTAGCGAAGGTCCATCCTGCTGAAAGAGGCCCATACTCTACTCTGGCACAGCATGGGTTGCTTCTAGCAGGGAAACCCCTTGCTCATTTATTGCATGCTTGACAAAGGGGTTATGCCCCGAAACGTTGAATTGACTTTTTAAGCCATACATAATTTTCTGCTATACCTGAGATAAAGAAATCTGTACAGTTTAAAGCCATCAAGGTGACCTGGTAACTCTGGAATGTCCACCCACCTATACTATCCTCTTGTTCAAATTGTACACATTCCAGCATTTTTAATATACAAATATCTGAAAAGTTTGTTACATTTTCATTCATGTCACAGTGTTATTAAGGTAATATCACCACAGAGGTACAATAACATTCCTTCTTTATCAAAAGCTTGGGAACAAATTAATTAACATCAGAAAAGGATCAGAGTTTCTGGTTGGTCAAAATAACAAGGTTTTTTATAGTTTCTTAAGTTCATCTCAGCTGAGAGTCAGAACTTTTGCTTTTGTTTCATCTCCCTCAGTTGATATTTTCTGATCTGTAGAGGCTTCTCCTTCTCTTCCATATCTGGTTTTGAGAAGCTCTGCTTCTAGTGTTCTTTCTGTTGAAGGACCAGTGCCATTAAGCATGTACAAAGTTTCATAACACCATGACCACTAGACACAATTAATTGGCTCACTAGGTCCAACCATAGAACCAAGAAAAAGCACTATTGTTCTTTAAATAATGCCGATACAAACATGGTGATTGATATCCCTCCACGCCCTTCAGGGCTGCCATCGATAAACATGGGGTCTTGTACTATTAAGTTAACAGAGCCATACCACCCCTGAGGGCCCAATTATTAGCCCACTGGTTGCCGGGGTCCCAATTATTAGCCCACTGGTTGTCTGGGCCACCACTTGCATGCATACCCTGGCCCTTGACCTGCCCCAGCCACCCAAAATGATCAATCAAAACTCTGCACACACAAGCCCCCCCCCCTTTGTGACCCATGACTACAATACCAACTGTACCTCCCTAATAGAAACCCTGTGAATCTTATATGTTCTAACTTCTTGTCTATTCTCATTTCAGCTGCTGCAAACAGTAATAAATATCAACCAATTCAACCAATATCTGACACTTTGGAACAGGGATCCCCAACCTTTTGAACCCGTGAGCAACATTCAGAAGTAAAATAAGTTGGGGAGCAACACTAGCATGAAAAATGTTCTTGGGGTGCCATATAAGTGCTGTGATTGGCCATTTGGTAGCCCCTATGTGGACTGTCAACCTACATTGAGGCTCTGTTAAGGAATGAACCTGCTTTTTATACAACCAAGACTTGCCTCCAAGCCTGGAATTCAAAAATAATCTCCTGCTTTGAGGCCACTGGGAGCAACATCCAAGGGGTTAGAGAGTAATATGTTGCTCAGGAGCTACTGGTTGGGAATCACTGCTTTAGAATAATAAAAAATATATAAACATGCTAAACCACAAAGTTCCCTCAAATTACTTTTTTTCCTTTCTTGTGAAAAATATCCAAAAAATGATACAGAGGTGCACAATGCTTGCTAAGTTGCAGAATGAGCCAACTTACTCAGTAACAAATAATAGAGACAAAGACTCACTCCCCACAATGCTATAGAGAGCTCGTTAATATAAATTCTTCAGTTTTTTGTAGAAACGGTTGGGCGGAATGTGCCTTTGTCTCTATTATTGGTTACTAAACCACAACATTGTATGTCTTAAATAGAAACCACCCCCTAAAGATGGCTATAGAATAGTCAGTCTTGTATGGTATCAAACCAATCATCATATGGACTAAGGTACAGATCCATGATATGGCCACCTTTATTTTGCACTGGTCTGTCAGTTTAGCAGCCAAAATGATTGGAACTGCAGGAATTGCAGAAGAGAAGAAGGTCAGTAAACCAATCATGGAGAGGCAGGTGATGTACAGGAGTTTTGCACTGCTTCATGCAATACAGGGGTCTTAGGTTTAGTTCAATCCATTCCATTTTGGAGCACAGAGACCTTCCATGCATAAGACATGACTCAATTCAAGAGAGGTATATGGGGGTGCCACATAGACGTCCCCCCTCCAGACCACTACCTGACCCCTACCCACCCTGTACCTTAGGTGTCATTCAGGCAATCCGGCGCTGTGTGCAAAGAGCAGCAAGCCCAGGGGAGTAAATATGGTGTAAATAGGCACTAAGGGCTTGTATTTGTGCCCATGGTTAGAGATGGCGCGAACTGTTCGCCGGCGAACTTGTTCGCACGAACATCGGGTGTTCGCGCTCGCCGGAAGTTCGCGAACGTCGCGCGACGTTCGCCATTTTGGGTTCGCCATTGTTGGCGCTTTTTTTTGCCCTCTCACCCCAGACCAGCAGGTACATGGCAGCCAATCAGGAAGCTCTCCCCTGGACCACTCCCCTTCCCTATAAAAACCGAAGCCCTGCAGCGTTTTTTTCACTCTGCCTGTGTGTGCTGAAGAGATAGTGTAGGGAGAGAGCTGCTGCCTGTTAGTGATTTCAGGGACAGTTGAAAGTTTGCTGGCTAGTAATCGTGTTGATACTGCTCTGTTATTGGAGGGACAGAAGTCTGCAGGGGTTTGAGGGACATTTAAGCTTAGGTAGCTTTGCTGGCTAGTAATCTACCTTCTACTGCAGTGCTCTGTATGTAGCTGCAGTGGGCAGCTGTCCTGCTTCTGATCTCATCTGCTGACTGCTGCAATAACAGTAGTCCTTGTAAGGACTGCTTTTATTTATTTTTTTGTTGTTTTACTACTACTACTACTACTACTACTACTACTACTACTACTACTATAAGAGCCCAGTGCTATTAGTCTAGCAGTGTTGGGGAGTGGGACTGGTGTGCTAATCTGCTGCTCCTAGTAGTTCAGCAGCACCAACTGTAATTTTTTTTTTTAATATTCATTTTTTTTTTATTTTACTTTTTTTTATTTTACTATCGCTGTAGTAGTGTATAAGTTGACCTTTTAGGCATTATTTGCCCTGTAGGCATTTTTTGCCCAGTGTGTTATTCAACCAACAGCCATCTAGCTGTGTGACCTTGTTCACATTCTGTCTAAATATCCATAATATTACCGTCTCCAGAAAAAACACCGGAGTGACTTTTTTCAAGCAGCCATAATAAATTTTACGTAATCCGTATCCATCGCTGTAGTAGTGTATAAGTTGACCTTTTAGGCATTATTTGCCCTGTAGGCATTTTTTGCCCAGTGTGTTATTCAACCAACAGCCATCTAGCTGTGTGACCTTGTTCACATTCTGTCTAAATATCCATAATATTACCGTCTCCAGAAAAAACACCGGAGTGACTTTTTTCAAGCAGCCATAATGTATTTTACGTAATCCGTATCCACCGCTGTAGTAGTGTATACGTTGATCTTGTGGGCATTATTTGCACAGTGTTTTCTTCAAACCGCCATCTAGCTGTGTGAGCTTGTTCACATTTTGTCTAAATATTGATAATATTATCGTCTCTAGAAAAACCACTTGAGTTACTTTTTTTCAAGCAGCATTCTTATATTTTACGTAATCCGTATCCACCGCTGTGTATACGTTGACCTTGTGGGCATTATTTGCACAGTGTTTTCTTCAAACCGCCATCTAGCTGTGTGAGCTTGTTCACATTTTGTCTAAATATTGATAATATTATCGTCTCTAGAAAAACCACTTGAGTTACTTTTTTTCAAGCAGCATTCTGATATTTTACGTAATCCGTATCCACCGCTGTGTATACGTTGACCTTGTGGGCATTATTTGCACAGTGTTTTCTTCAAACCGCCATCTAGCTGTGTGAGCTTGTTCACATTTTGTCTAAATATTGATAATATTATCGTCTCTAGAAAAACCACTTGAGTTACTTTTTTTCAAGCAGCATTCTGATATTTTACGTAATCCGTATCCACCGCTGTGTATACGTTGACCTTGTAGGCATTATTTGCACAGTGTTTTCTTCAAACCGCCATCTAGCTGTGTGAGCTTGTTCACATTTTGTCTAAATATTGATAATATTATCGTCTCTAGAAAAACCACTTGAGTTACTTTTTTTCAAGCAGCATTCTGATATTTTACGTAATCCGTATCCACCGCTGTGTATACGTTGACCTTGTAGGCATTATTTGCACAGTGTTTTCTTCAAACCGCCATCTAGCTGTGTGTATTATCGTTTCCAGAAAAACCAACTGAGTTTTTGTTGTTGTTGTTTTTTTAAAAATAATGCTAGGCAAAGGCAGGCCGCCACGCAGAGGCCGTGCTAGGGGCCGTGCTGCTATGCAATCCTGTGGCCCTAGCAAATTGCCCAGTTTTAAAAAGCCAATGACCCTGAACTCCCAAAATGCTGAAGAGGTAGTTGACTGGCTTACACAGCACACCCCATCCTCTACCGTTTCTAACTTTACCACAACATCCTCCTCATCCTCCACTGCTATGGCCACCCCACGTAACACTTCCTCCACCACCGGTGCCCCTTCTTCACTGGAGTCAGAGGAGTTATTTTCCCATGAGTTTCTTGAACTGAGTAATGCGCAACCATTATTGGCAGAAGAAGATGAAGGAGATGAGGACGTTACACCAGATTTAATTCTGGCAGAGAACACGACAGAGATGGACATAATGATGAGTGATGAGGAGGAGGTCCCCGCTGCTGCTTCCTTCTGTGATGTGTCAGAAGAAATTGATGCATCTGAGGAGAATGATGATGAGGAGATTGATGTTTTGTGGGTGCCTAGTAGAAGAGAGCAAGAGGAGGGTAGTTCAGATGGAGAGACGGAGAGTCAGAGAGGCAGTAGGAGAATAAGACTTAGAAGAAGCAGGGAGGACAGCCCGCAGGGATCAGTAGGGCAACAACATGTATCGGCACCTGTGTTCAGCCAGCCAACGCACCCGCCATTGCCGCCAATGCCGCCAACTTCTACTGTTACCGCCAGATCGCACACTTCCAAAAAGTCAGCAGTGTGGGATTTTTTTAATGTGTGTGCCTCTGACAAAAGCATTGTAATTTGCAATGAGTGCAGTCAGAAACTGAGCCTTGGTAAGCCCAACAGCCACATAGGTACAACTTCTATGCGAAGGCACATGAGCGGCAAGCACAAAGCACTTTGGGAGCAACACCTCAAAGGCAACAGGCAAACTAAAAGCCACACTCCTTCTGGTCCAGCATCTTACTGCTCTACCTCTGCTCTCCTTGACCCATCTGAACCACCCTCCACTCCGCCTTCCACCTTGACCACCTGTTCCCATTCCCAGTCATCTGCCACCAGCCAAGTTTCTGTGAAGGCCATGTTTGAGCGTAAGAAGCCAATGTCTGACTGTCACCCCCTTGCCCGGCGTCTGACAGCTGGCTTGTCTGCACTCTTAGCCCGCCAGCTTTTACCATACCAGCTGGTGGACTCTGAGGCCTTCCGCAAATTTGTAGCAATTGGGACACCGCAGTGGAAGGTACCCAGCCGCAATTTTTTTTCTAAAAAGGGAATACCACACCTGTACCAACATGTGCAGAGCCAAGTTACCGCATCTCTGTCACTTAGTGTTGGGCCAAAGGTCCATATGACTACTGACGCATGGTCCTCCAAGCATGGTCAGGGCAGGTATGTCACCTACACTGCCCACTGGGTGAACTTGGTAATGGCTGGGAATGGGAAGCAGGGAATGGGTAGCTCAACAACAACAACAACAGTGGAGTTGGTGTCACCGCCACGGATTGCACGCGGTTCTGCCACCACCTCTACTCCTCCATCGCTCTCTACCTCGTCTTCTTCCTCTTCTTCTTCTTACTCTGCTGCTGGGTCCTCCTTCTCCTCCTCCACACCTGTGCACCCCCAGCTCCCCCTAGGCTATTCGACGTGCCAGGTACGCCGTTGTCACGCTGTCTTGGGGATGACGTGCCTGGAAAGCAAAAACCATACCGGATCTGTACTCCTGTCATCTCTGCAGTCACAGGCCGATCGGTGGCTGACCCCACACCAACTGCAGATCGGAAAAGTGGTGTGTGACAATGGAAGCAATCTGTTGGCAGCGTTGAGACTGGGAAATTTAACACATGTGCCCTGCATGGCACATGTGTTAAATTTAATAGTCCAACGTTTTGTCTCCAAGTACCCAGGATTCCAGGACGTTCTCACCCAGTCCAGAAAGGTGTCGGCCCATTTCAGACGTTCCTACACAGCCATGGCACGCCTTGCTGACATTCAGCAGCGCTACAACATGCCAGTCAGGCGTTTGATTTCTGACAGCCAGACTCGCTGGAATTCAACGCTCCTTATGTTGGAACGTCTGCTGCAACAACAAAGGGCCGTCAACGAGTACCTTTTTGAACTGGGTGGTAGGACTGGATCTGCAGAGCTGGGGATTTTTTTCCCCCGTTACTGGGTGCTTATGCGCGATGCCTGCAGGCTCATGCGACCTTTTGAAGAGGTGACAAATATGGTCAGTCGCACCGAAGGCACCATCAGCGACCTAATACCCTTCGCTTTCTTCCTGGAGCGTGCCGTGCGACGAGTGACAGATGAGGCTGTAGACCAGCGTGACGAGGAGCTGGAAGCGCACGATTTATGGTCGGAATCACCAGAACGAACCCAGGCACCTGCTGCAATGCAGGGAGAGGTGCCAGAAGTGGAGTCAGAGGAGGAAGGTGGCTTTGTGGAGGAGGAGGAGGAGGACCAACAGGAGCAGGCTTCCCAGGGGGCTAGTGGTGACCTTTTGGGGACCCCTGGTCTTGTACGTGGCTGGGGGGAGGAGACCGTGGATGATGCAGTCCTTGATAATGAGGAAGCGGAGATGGATAGCTCTGCATCCAACCTTGTGAGAATGGGGTCTTTCATGCTGTCATGCCTGTTGAAGGACCCCCGTATCAAGAGGCTTAAGGAGAAGGACCTGTACTGGGTCGCAACGCTACTAGACCCTCGGTACAAGCATAAAGTGGCAGAAATGTTACCAACATACCACAAGTCCGAAAAGATGCGGCATTTACAAACCAGCCTGCAAAACATGTTGTACAATGCTTTTAAGGGTGATGTCACTTCAGGAACTCATCAACATTCCAGGGGCAGAGGTGCCAGTAATCCTGCCACGAGCACACCTGCAAGGACAAAGCCCTTTCGCCGGTCTGTAACATCAGACATGCAAATGTTTTTCTGTCCAAGGCAGCGCCACAACCCTTCTGGATCCACCCTCAAAGAACGCCTCGACCGGCAGGTAGCGGACTACCTGGCATTAACTGCAGATATCGACACTCTGAGGAGCGATGAACCCCTGGACTACTGGGTGCGCAGGCTTGATCTGTGGCCAGAGCTGTCACAATTTGCCATGAACCTCTTGTCTTGCCCAGCCTCAAGTGTGCTCTCAGAAAGGACCTTCAGTGCAGCAGGAGGGATTGTAACTGAGAAGAGAACTCGCCTAGGTCACAAAAGTGTCGATTACCTGACCTTTATTAAAATGAATGAGGGGTGGATCTCGGAGGGTTACTGCACGCCGGAAGACTTGTTCTGACTTCTATGCAGCTGTCCTTCTCTTCAAGCCTCATGACTCCACACACAGCTGTCCTTTAGCGTCCTCCTCCCTCCGCCACCGTTACAAACTAGGGTGCAAACCCTACTGGTTTAATTTTTTCTGGCCTCTGTGCTTCAGTGGCTGCGTCCAAAAAAACGGGGCAAACAATGTCTACAAGGTCAACGTATGGCGAAAAATGACTATTTTCAGCATTTATATGGCATATTTTTTCTGGCAACTGTGCTTCAGTGGCTGCGTCCAAAAAAATGCATATTTTCTGCATTTATATGGCATAATTTTTCTGGCCTCGGTGCTTCAGTGGCTGCAACCAAAAAAATGCATATTTTCTGCATTTATATGGCATAATTTTTCTGGCCTCTGTGCTTCAGTGGCTGCAACCAAAAAAATGCATATTTTGTCCATTTATATGGCATAATTTTTCTAGCCTCTGTGCTTCAGTGGCTGCAACCAAAAAAATGCATATTTTCTGCATTTATATGGCATAATTTTTCTGGCCTCTGTGCTTCAGTGGCTGCAACCAAAAAAATGCATATTTTGTCCATTTATATGGCATAATTTTTCTAGCCTCTGTGCTTCAGTGGCTGCAACCAAAAAAATTTATATTTTCAGCATTTATATGGCATAATTTTTCTGTCAACTGTGCTTCAGTGGCTGCGACCAAAAAAATGACTATTTTCTGCATTTATATGGCATAATTTTTCTGGCCTCTGTGCTTCAGTGGCTGCAACCAAAAAAATTTATATTTTCAGCATTTATATGGCATAATTTTTCTGGCAACTGTGCTTCAGTGGCTGCGACCAAAAAAATGACTATTTTCAGCATTTATATGGCATATTTTTTCTGGCCTCTGTGCTTCAGTGGCTGCGGCCAAAAAAACTGGGCAAACAATGCCTACAAGGTCAACGACATTGACCTTGTAGGCATTGTTTGCCCAGTTTTTTTGGCCGCAGCCACTGAAGCACAGAGGCCAGAAAAAATATGCCACATAAATGCTGAAAATAGTCATTTTTTGCCATACGTTGACTCAACGTATATGGCAAAAAATGACTATTTTCAGCATTTATATGGCATATTTTTTCTGGCAACTGTGCTTCAGTGGCTGCGTCCAAAAAAACTGGGCAAACAATGTCTACAAGGTCAACGTATGGCGAAAAATTACTATTTTCAGCATTTATATGGCATATTTTTTCTGGCAACTGTGCTTCAGTGGCTGCGTCCAAAAAAAACTGGGCAAACAATGTCTACAAGGTCAACGTATGGCGAAAAATGACTATTTTCAGCATTTATATGGCATATTTTTTCTGGCAACTGTGCTTCAGTGGCTGCGTCCAAAAAAACTGGGCAAACAATGCCTACAAGGTCAACGTATGGCAGTTGTTTAAAGAGAACAGTAGATTACTAGCCAGCAAAGCTACCTAAGCTAAAATGTCCCTCAAATCCCTGCAGACTTCTGTCCCTCCAATACTGAGCAGTATCAAGCAGATTACTAGCCAGCAAACTTACTATCATCTGTCCCTGAAATCACTAACAGCTCTCCCCCTACACTATCTCTTCCAAGCACACACAGGCAGATTTTTCAGATACATTTTTGCCCTTGATCCCCCTCTGGCATGCCACTGTCCAGGTCGTTGCACCCTTTAAACAACTTTAAAATCATTTTTCTGGCCAGAAATGTCTTTTTTAGATGTTAAAGTTCGCCTTCCCATTGAAGTCTATGGGGTTCGCGAACCGTTCGCGAACCGCTCGCATTTTTGCGCAAGTTCGCGAATATGTTCGCGAACTTTTTTTCCGACGTTCGCTACATCCCTACCCATGGTCAATGAAAAAGATAAGACTCACGTACCCACGTCCAAAAAGTCAATCTTCTATAGTACATGCTCCACATTGCACAGACATTTCCTCTTATTGGTTTCCATTCCAGTCAATGTCATATTCTTGGGATTTAGTGGATGAGAAAACATTCCGCAAGTGGAAGTTGAGATCAAAAAAAGACTTTATTCTGATACTATTAAAAATAACAAACAGGCATCAGTTGCAGATATATTTCCTACTCTATGACATGTTTGATCACCCGATGAAGTGCCAGAGAGAGGCATGAAATGCGACAGGTGATTAAACAAATAAAGTGTTTTTTTGATTTTAACTTCCACTTGCGGAATGTTTTCTCATCCATTAAATCCCTTGTACTTGTGCCCCCTGGGTTTACAAATGTCCCTCATTGTGTTCATGGCTTGTTTTGGGCCTGACTAAACTGAGAAGATGTTTAGCATTGCTTCGCTCTCCCTGAGCAATTAAAGCAATTAGGCAGAATGAAGAGATGTGTTCCCTTAGGCCTCCCTCTTCTATACAATGTATAAAACCAGCTCAGAATGCCTGTATGTGCCCACTCAATACTGGCAGTGCCATTTTCTTCTATGTAAGAGATGATTGTGCACAGAAATGACATTGGCCACAGAATGCCTTGGTTTCTCCTCTGGATAGCATGGCTTTTGTACACAGCAGCTGCAGGAACCTTCTCCAGTCTGGAATCAAAGATCAGATGCAACTTGCCCAGTGAGCACTTTACCGGCTGTCTGAGCCGACCCGGAGATATTATTATAGGGGGAACATTCATGGTTCATTTAGATCAAATCTACAGTGACCTCAGTTACACACAGAAACCCCCTGAGCTGCAGTGTCAGATGTAAGTAACACAGGGTGTTTGTCTCTTTGTGGGGATGTATATATTTTACATGTTATTTTACTGTCCCAGTGGCTGCACAGATCCTATCTGATCCCCGTTGTAAGCAGCAGTCCTGTCCTGCTTTATGGCAGCTGAGATTCTAGCTATCTGTATAACAGAACATTCTGTCCCAGTGGCTGCACAGATCCTATCTGATCCCCATTGTAAGCGGCAGTCCTGCCCTGCTTTATGGCAGCTGAGATTCTAGCTATCTGTATAACAGAACATTCTGTCCCAGTGGCTGCACAGATCCTATCTGATCCCCGTTGTAAGCAGCAGTCCTGTCCTGCTTTATGGCAGCTGAGATTCTAGCTATCTGTATAACAGAACATTCTGTCCCAGTGGCTGCACAGATCCTATCTGATCCCCATTGTAAGCAGCAGTCCTGTCCTGCTTTATGGCAGCTGAGATTCTAGCTATCTGTATAACAGAACATTCTGTCCCAGTGGCTGCACAGATCCTATCTGATCCCAAGTGTAAACACCAGTCCTGTCCTGCTTTATGGCAGCTGAGATTGCACATGCACATGTTGCTTATGATTTATGTACATTTTTAGCAAGTGCTTATGTAAGTAGAATAACAGGCCGTGGGTGGGGGACTATATGGGGTGTAGCACTTCTATCATTAACCAGCAATGATGCATGGCCACTTACTGTTGGATTCTATGCACAAAATAAATAAGACCAATAATAATAACAAGTGCAAGCCTGATGAAGGGGCCTGTGTGCTCTGAAAGCTTGCAATTGTTACTTATTCAGTTTGCCAACAAAAAGTATCACCAAACTTTACATTTCCTGCATTTTTTCAATGGCTAACACAGTACAGCATCTTAAAACAATGTTGGATTCTAATAAAAGGTGCACTGTTTTCTAATGTTGCTGGATAGTGTACCCAATGGGGGGCATGTGCATGGTAAAGGAAGAAATATTGTTGCACCTGTTCTTAATGTATTTGGGTTTATGTTGCAACTCTCAACATTAAGCAGGGCTGAATGTAATGCAGTTAATGTGGGAGGGGGTAAATAACATGTTGTACTGGGGTGTCAGGGGCCGACCAGAAAACCTAAGACAACAAGTCCACTGTCCAAACTATTTTTCTTTCTCTCTTTAGTCACTTTCTTTATTCTCTTAATCCCTTCTACTTACTTTATGATCTTCCTTCCATTACTTCCTGTTGTTTTCATATAGAAATGGGGAATGGTCATGGTATAGACATACAGTTTGGGGGGAAAGAGGTCCTACTGACATCAAATGATTTTCACCTGAAAACTGATGACTACTAGAGATGGCGCGAACTGTTCGCCGGCGAACTTGTTCGCGCGAACATCGGGTGTTCGCGCTCGCCGGAAGTTCGCGAACGTCGCGCGACGTTCGCCATTTTGGGTTCGCCATTGTTGGCGCTTTTTTTTGCCCTCTCACCCCAGACCAGCAGGTACATGGCAGCCAATCAGGAAGCTCTCCCCTGGACCACTCCCCTTCCCTATAAAAACCGAAGCCCTGCAGCGTTTTTTCACTCTGCCTGTGTGTGCTGAAGAGATAGTGTAGGGAGAGAGCTGCTGCCTGTTAGTGATTTCAGGGACAGTTGAAAGTTTGCTGGCTAGTAATCGTGTTGATACTGCTCTGTTATTGGAGGGACAGAAGTCTGCAGGGGTTTGAGGGACATTTAAGCTTAGGTAGCTTTGCTGGCTAGTAATCTACCTTCTACTGCAGTGCTCTGTATGTAGCTGCAGTGGGCAGCTGTCCTGCTTCTGATCTCATCTGCTGACTGCTGCAATAACAGTAGTCCTTGTAAGGACTGCTTTTATTTATTTTTTTGTTGTTTTACTACTACTACTACTACTACTATAAGAGCCCAGTGCTATTAGTCTAGCAGTGTTGGGGAGTGGGACTGGTGTGCTAATCTGCTGCTCCTAGTAGTTCAGCAGCACCAACTTTAATTTTTTTTTTTTTAATATTCATTTTTTTTTTTATTTTACTTTTTTTATTTTACTACCGCTGTAGTAGTGTATAAGTTGACCTTTTAGGCATTATTTGCCCTGTAGGCATTTTTTGCCCAGTGTGTTATTCAACCAACTGCCATCTAGCTGTGTGACCTTGTTCACATTCTGTCTAAATATCCATAATATTACCGTCTCCAGAAAAAACACCGGAGTGACTTTTTTCAAGCAGCCATAATATATTTTACGTAATCCGTATCCATCGCTGTAGTAGTGTATAAGTTGACCTTTTAGGCATTATTTGCCCTGTAGGCATTTTTTGCCCAGTGTGTTATTCAACCAACTGCCATCTAGCTGTGTGACCTTGTTCACATTCTGTCTAACTATCCATAATATTACCGTCTTCAGAAAAAACACCGGAGTGACTTTTTTCAAGCAGCCATAATAAATTTTACGTAATCCGTATCCATCGCTGTAGTAGTGTATAAGTTGACCTTTTAGGCATTATTTGCCCTGTAGGCATTTTTTGCCCAGTGTGTTATTCAACCAACTGCCATCTAGCTGTGTGACCTTGTTCACATTCTGTCTAAATATCCATAATATTACCGTCTCCAGAAAAAACACCGGAGTGACTTTTTTCAAGCAGCCATAATATATTTTACGTAATCCGTATCCATCGCTGTAGTAGTGTATAAGTTGACCTTTTAGGCATTATTTGCCCTGTAGGCATTTTTTGCCCAGTGTGTTATTCAACCAACTGCCATCTAGCTGTGTGACCTTGTTCACATTCTGTCTAAATATCCATAATATTACCGTCTCCAGAAAAAACACCGGAGTGACTTTTTTCAAGCAGCCATAATAAATTTTACGAGATCCGTATCCACCGCTGTAGTAGTGTATACGTTGATCTTGTGGGCAGTATTTGCACAGTGTTTTCTTCAAACCGCCATCTAGCTGTGTGAGCTTGTTCACATTTTGTCTAAATATTGATAATATTATCGTCTCTAGAAAAACCACTTGAGTTACTTTTTTTCAAGCAGCATTCATATATTTTACGTAATCCGTATCCACCGCTGTAGTAGTGTATACGTTGATCTTGTAGGCATTATTTGCACACTGTTTTCTTCAAACTGCCATCTAGCTGTGTGTATTATCGTTTCCAGAAAAACCAACTGAGTTTTTGTTGTTGTTGTTTTTTTAAAAATAATGCCAGGCAAAGGCAGGCCGCCACGCAGAGGCCGTGCTAGGGGCCGTGCTGCTATGCAATCCTGTGGCCCTAGCAAATTGCCCAGTTTTAAAAAGCCAATGACCCTGAACTCCCAAAATGCTGAAGAGGTAGTTGACTGGCTTACACAGCACACCCCATCCTCTACCGTTTCTAACTTTACCACAACATCCTCCTCATCCTCCACTGCTATGGCCACCCCACGTAACACTGCCTCCACCACCGGTGCCCCTTCTTCACTGGAGTCAGAGGAGTTATTTTCCCATGAGTTTCTTGAACTGAGTAATGCGCAACCATTATTGGCAGAAGAAGATGAAGGAGATGAGGACGTTACACCAGATTTAATTCTGGCAGAGAACACGACAGAGATGGACATAATGAGTGATGAGGAGGAGGTCCCCGCTGCTGCTTCCTTCTGTGATGTGTCAGAAGAAATTGATGCATCTGAGGAGAATGATGATGAGGAGATTGATGTTTTGTGGGTGCCTAGTAGAAGAGAGCAAGAGGAGGGTAGTTCAGATGGAGAGACGGAGAGTCAGAGAGGCAGTAGGAGAATAAGACTTAGAAGAAGCAGGGAGGACAGCCCGCAGGGATCAGTAGGGCAACAACATGTATCGGCACCTGTGTTCAGCCGGCCAACGCACCCGCCATTGCCGTCAATGCCGCCAACTTCTACTGTTACCGCCAGATCGCACACTTCCAAAAAGTCAGCAGTGTGGGATTTTTTTAATGTGTGTGCCTCTGACAAAAGCATTGTAATTTGCAATGAGTGCAGTCAGAAACTGAGCCTTGGTAAGCCCAACAGCCACATAGGTACAACTTCTATGCGAAGGCACATGAGCGGCAAGCACAAAGCACTTTGGGAGCAACACCTCAAAGGCAACAGGCAAACTAAAAGCCACACTCCTTCTGGTCCAGCATCTTACTGCTCTACCTCTGCTCTCCTTGACCCGTCTGAACCACCCTCCACTCCGCCTTCCACCTTGACCACCTGTTCCCATTCCCAGTCATCTGCCACCAGCCAAGTTTCTGTGAAGGCCATGTTTGAGCGTAAGAAGCCAATGTCTGACTGTCACCCCCTTGCCCGGCGTCTGACAGCTGGCTTGTCTGCACTCTTAGCCCGCCAGCTTTTACCATACCAGCTGGTGGACTCTGAGGCCTTCCGCAAATTTGTAGCAATTGGGACACCGCAGTGGAAGGTACCCAGCCGCAATTTTTTTTCTAAAAAGGGAATACCACACCTGTACCAACATGTGCAGAGCCAAGTTACCGCATCTCTGTCACTTAGTGTTGGGCCAAAGGTCCATATGACTACTGACGCATGGTCCTCCAAGCATGGTCAGGGCAGGTATGTCACCTACACTGCCCACTGGGTGAACTTGGTAATGGCTGGGAAGCAGGGAATGGGTAGCTCAACAACAACAACAGTGGAGTTGGTGTCACCGCCACGGATTGCACGCGGTTCTGCCACCACCTCTACTCCTCCATCGCTCTCTACCTCGTCTTCTTCCTCTTCTTCTTCTTACTCTGCTGCTGGGTCCTCCTTCTCCTCCTCCACACCTGTGCACCCCCAGCTCCCCCTAGGCTATTCGACGTGCCAGGTACGCCGTTGTCACGCTGTCTTGGGGATGACGTGCCTGGAAAGCAAAAACCATACCGGATCTGTACTCCTGTCATCTCTGCAGTCACAGGCCGATCGGTGGCTGACCCCACACCAACTGCAGATCGGAAAAGTGGTGTGTGACAATGGAAGCAATCTGTTGGCAGCGTTGAGACTGGGCAATTTAACACATGTGCCCTGCATGGCACATGTGTTAAATTTAATAGTCCAACGTTTTGTCTCCAAGTACCCAGGATTCCAGGACGTTCTCACCCAGTCCAGAAAGGTGTCGGCCCATTTCAGACGTTCCTACACAGCCATGGCACGCCTTGCTGACATTCAGCAGCGCTACAACATGCCAGTCAGGCGTTTGATTTCTGACAGCCAGACTCGCTGGAATTCAACGTTCCTTATGTTGGAACGTCTGCTGCAACAACAAAGGGCCGTCAACGAGTACCTTTTTGAACTGGATGGTAGGACTGGATCTGCAGAGCTGGGGATTTTTTTCCCCCGTTACTGGGTGCTTATGCGCGATGCCTGCAGGCTCATGCGACCTTTTGAAGAGGTGACAAATATGGTCAGTCGCACCGAAGGCACCATCAGCGACCTAATACCCTTCGCTTTCTTCCTGGAGCGTACCGTGCGACGAGTGACAGATGAGGCTGTAGACCAGCGTGACGAGGAGCTGGAAGCGCACGATTTATGGTCGGAATCACCAGAACGAACCCAGGCACCTGCTGCAACGCAGGGAGAGGTGCCAGAAGTGGAGTCAGAGGAGGAAGGTGGCTTTGTGGAGGAGGAGGAGGAGGACCAACAGGAGCAGGCTTCCCAGGGGGCTAGTGGTGACCTTTTGGGGACCCCTGGTCTTGTACGTGGCTGGGGGGAGGAGACCGTGGATGATGCAGTCCTTGATAATGAGGAAGCGGAGATGGATAGCTCTGCATCCAACCTTGTGAGAATGGGGTCTTTCATGCTGGCATGCCTGTTGAAGGACCCCCGTATCAAGAGGCTTAAGGAGAAGGACCTGTACTGGGTCGCAACGCTACTAGACCCTCGGTACAAGCATAAAGTGTCAGAAATGTTACCAACATACCACAAGTCCGAAAAGATGCGGCATTTACAAACCAGCCTGCAAAACATGTTGTACAATGCTTTTAAGGGTGATGTCACTTCAGGAACTCATCAACATTCCAGGGGCAGAGGTGCCAGTAATCCTGCCACGAGCACACCTGCAAGGACAAAGCCCTTTGGCCAGTCTGTAACGTCAGACATGCAAATGTTTTTCTGTCCAAGGCAGCGCCACAACCCTTCTGGATCCACCCTCAAAGAACGCCTCGACCGGCAGGTAGCGGACTACCTGGCATTAACTGCAGATATCGACACTCTGAGGAGCGATGAACCCCTGGACTACTGGGTGCGCAGGCTTGATCTGTGGCCAGAGCTGTCACAATTTGCCATGAACCTCTTGTCTTGCCCAGCCTCAAGTGTGCTCTCAGAAAGGACCTTCAGTGCAGCAGGAGGGATTGTAACTGAGAAGAGAACTCGCCTAGGTCACAAAAGTGTAGATTACCTGACCTTTATTAAAATGAATGAGGGGTGGATCTCGGAGGGTTACTGCACGCCGGAAGACTTGTTCTGACTTCTATGCAGCTGTCCTTCTCTTCAAGCCTCATGACTCCACACACAGCTGTCCATTAGCGTCCTCCTCCCTCCGCCACCGTTACAAACTAGGGTGCAAACCCTACTGGTTTAATTTTTTCTGGCCTCTGTGCTTCAGTGGCTACAACCAAAAAAACTGGGCAAACAATGTCTACAAGGTCAACGTATGGCGAAAAATGACTATTTTCAGCATTTATATGGCATATTTTTTCTGGCAACTGTGCTTCAGTGGCTGCGTCCAAAAAAATGCATATTTTCTGCATTTATATGGCATAATTTTTCTGGCCTCTGTGCTTCAGTGGCTGCGTCCAAAAAAATTTATATTTTCTGCATTTATATGGCATAATTTTTCTGGCAACTGTGCTTCAGTGGCTGCGTCCAAAAAAATGCATATTTTCTGCATTTATATGGCATAATTTTTCTGGCCTCTGTGCTTCAGTGGCTGCAACCAAAAAAATGCATATTTTCTGCATTTATATGGCATAATTTTTCTGGCCTCTGTGCTTCAGTGGCTGCAACCAAAAAAATTTATATTTTCAGCATTTATATGGCATATTTTTTCTGGCCTCTGTGCTTCAGTGGCTGCAACCAAAAAACCTGGGCAAACAATGTCTACAAGGTCAACGTATGGCGAAAAATGACTATTTTCAGCATTTATATGGCATATTTTTTCTGGCAACTGTGCTTCAGTGGCTGCGTCCAAAAAAATGCATATTTTCTGCATTTATATGGCATAATTTTTCTGGCCTCTGTGATTCAGTGGCTGCAACCAAAAAAATGCATATTTTCTGCATTTATATGGCATAATTTTTCTGGCCTCTGTGCTTCAGTGGCTGCAACCAAAAAAAATTATATTTTCAGCATTTATATGGCATATTTTTTCTGGCAACTGTGCTTCAGTGGCTGCAACCAAAAAAACTGGGCAAACAATGTCTACAAGGTCAACGTATGGCGAAAAATTACTATTTTCAGCATTTATATGGCATATTTTTTCTGGCAACTGTGCTTCAGTGGCTGCGTCCAAAAAAACTGGGCAAACAATGCCTACAAGGTCAACGTATGGCAGTTGTTTAAAGAGAACAGTAGATTACTAGCCAGCAAAGCTACCTAAGCTAAATTGTCCCTCAAATCCCTGCAGACTTCTGTCCCTCCAATACAGAGCAGTATCAAGCAGATTACTAGCCAGCAAACTTCCTATCCTCTGTCCCTGAAATCACTAACAGCTCTCCCCCTACACTATCTCTTCCAAGCACACACAGGCAGATTTTTCAGATACATTTTTGCCCTTGATCCCCCTCTGGCATGCCACTGTCCAGGTCGTTGCACCCTTTAAACAACTTTAAAATCATTTTTCTGGCCAGAAATGTCTTTTTTAGATGTTAAAGTTCGCCTTCCCATTGAAGTCTATGGGGTTCGCGAACCGTTCGCGAACCGCTCGCATTTTTGCGCAAGTTCGCGAATATGTTCGCGAACTTTTTTTCCGACGTTCGCTACATCCCTAATGACTACCCTTAAAAATGTCCTTCTGTGTTTCCATGATAGGTTCGCCCTACAGTATTACCAGAATATGCGGGCCCTAATATTTGCCGTAGAGGAGATTAATGCAATTCCTGAGCTCCTTCCCAACGTTACACTGGGCTTCCAGGTTATTGATTCATGTAATAATTTACGGCCAACAGCACAAGGGACTCTCTCAATGCTCTCAGGAGGAAAGGAAATCATTCCAAATTTCAACTGTCAAAAAGAGGCAACTCTTGCTGGTATTATTGGTGACACCGGATCCACACGATCCATTCTCATGGCCCACATATTAGGACTTTATCATTACCCACAAGTAAGTGTATTATACTGAAATAAAGACACACACCACTACTGCTATCAGAGTCTCATGAAATCAGATCCAGGCTGAGAAATCTAGTCAATGATGTAGAACTCTTTGTCTCTAATGTCTTTGCATAATACAGAGTTTATGTTCTTTATTTGATTGATTTATTACAGATCAGTTATTTTGCGACCAACCCTAAACTTAGTGATCGGAACCTATTTCCTTCTTTTTTCCGAACCATACCTAGTGACGAGTTTCAAATGAGGGGTTTGGCCCAATTGATAAGATATTTTGGTTGGACTTGGGTTGGTCTCCTAGCCAACGATAATGACTATGGTCAGTATGGACTTCAGATGGTCAAGCAAGAGATAATAAATGGGGATGCCTGTGTGGCCTTTTCTGAGAATATTCTGACTGCTCGATCCAATAGGAATGCTCCTCATCTTGTCCAAGTCATTAAAGAGTCAACGGCAAAAGTTGTGGTTGTAATCACCACAGATTCTGACTTTTTGATTGTGGCAGAAGAGCTATTGCGACAGAATGTGACTGGAAATATCTGGGTGGCCAGTGAAGCTTGGTCAACTACTGATTTACTCTCTAGTGAACGATTTCAACCAATATTGTTGGGTACCATTGGTTTTGCCATCTATCGAGGGCAGATGCAGAAGTTCACTAAGTATCTCAGTGACCTGCAGCCATCTGATCATCTATATGATGGGTTTATGAGAGAACTTTGGGAGCTTGTCTTCTCATGTAAGTGGCCCAGTCATGAAAATGTAACTATAGACAATGTCACAATGAAAACATGTATAGAAAATGAGAAGCTGGAGAGTATTTTAACTGAAGAGGATTATAGAGTATCCCTCAATGTATACACTGCCACATATGCCATTGCATGGGCCCTTCAATGTCTCCTCAATTGTATTGCTGGATATGGGCCATTCCATGGTGGGGATTGTGCCAATATCTCTTCATTTCGACCTTGGCACGTAAGGGACTTTTCCTTTACCAATTTAAATTATTCAATAACCACATTATGCTGGACATTTCATTTACTGTCTGTGTTTTTACTTCTAACTTTATAACAGCTTCTCCACTATATTAAAAATGTGAACTTTAAGACTCAAGATGGGAGACACATATTTTTTGACGCCAAAGGGAACCCTCCGCCTGTTTATGACATTGTGAATTGGCACCAGAGTATAAGGGGGACATTAGAGCAGGTCACCATTGGTAGATATGACTTGAATGCCCCAAGTGGAAAAATCCTGACTATTGAAAATGCTGAAGTTATTTGGATCAACAGCAACACACAGGTATGGATGAAAAGTAGAAACATAATAGATATATGAGAGAAATAACAGAATAATTATACTAAATCCTACAAGGGTTATTGAACAAAAACAGAAATGCATATGGGTAATTTGACATACATAAAGTGTGTCAAGGCCAAATAGGTTGGAGTCGGGACCATGGAGGTAGCTGCTATGCTGGTTAGCTTGTAAAAAGTCCAGTTTGCGGTACACAAGGGGTTAAACATGTTCATGATCAAAATCTAGGCAAGAATTAATGGTATACAGTGTTCAACATACTGTAGTCAGGAGCAAAGCAAGAGGTCAAAATCCAGAGAATCAGTCAACATAATTATTATGGTGCACCCAAGAACACTTAAGAGTAGGATCTATATTTGGGCATCAACCCCGGGTCTTTGGTGTCTCATGGTGAGGCATGATGATGTCATGGGCACTGCCATCTTGCTGAAATGGAGTGCTTCTGACTACCCCTTCCCCGGGGGGGCACCAGACCACCATGACCAGGCTTCTGAAGGAATTGTGTGTAGAACTCCTGTACCAACCGTGGAGCATGGACATTGGCGTACTTCACCCAGGAACATTCCTCTGGACCAAAACCCCTCCATTGAATGAAAAACTATAGGGTGCCCATGGACAATTGAGTCTAGGATTTTTTCGACTTATATTCCTTTTGACCATCAACAATGACTGGAGGAGGAGATGGTTCAGAGGAGAATCAATTAGAAATTGCTGGTTTAACTAGGACACATGAAACCCACGCCTGTCAATAAGGGAAGATTCTATAAAGTCTTGGCAAGTACAGCTCTTTTGATCTACCAACATCACATTAACCAGAAATTACTAGTAGTTGTTGAATATGTGAATTAAGTGGAGTTATTGAATTTCCCAGGGTAATAAAACATTCATTAATTTCATTCTATAGAAAAAAACACACAAAATAATGCAATATAATTAAGAGGTGCAAGCTGTTACTAAGAAACACCAAGCTTACATGTCTACCTGTCCCTCATTAATACAGCACTGCAAAATACAGAGGTGATCATGCCAGTAAAAACTGTCTATTTTTTGCACTTCAACCCGCCGTCACTAAGTGATTACTTTCTTGTCTTTTTATATAGATTTTCTCCTTTGGGGCCTGGATTTCAATGTTTATATAACCACACTATAAAAATAATTTCATACGTTATTATAATGAGGGTGTCTTGCCTTTACTACTCTAAATGACACAAAAGAGACCTTCCTAATAACATTTAGGACTTGGAACATCCTTTTCAATGCTTTATTGATATAACACTAATTTGGTTACTGTCTCTTTAAATAGCAACTTACCCTTGGCAATCCAGGGGCCCTGAGTCCCTTTTGTGTATGAAAAGTACTGGGAACTGGGAATTACAGCGCAGTGCCTCCACCTAGTGAACACTGAGGAACACACCTCAGGGGGGTTCCACTAGGAATAATAAAACACACAGTTTGCAATTGAACAAATAGAAACTTTATATAAACAGTTTAACACTGGGGCAACTAATACACACTTCACTCCTACACTGGGGACACGTGGGACACAACCTAAACCACTATTAGGTCCTTAACTGTTGCTTTTACACAGTCCTTGGTAAATATCATAGTCCCAATCCTCCGGAAGGGGTTAATAACCACACAGTTCAAAAAATTGTCCCTTCCCCAGAGCTCTTATAACCTAGGTAGCACTACCTTATTCCCCAAAAGTACCTCTCTCTTTTGAAGTTGGCAGCAGCTCCCTCGTAGCAGATAAATGGTTAAGATCTGTCTTCACTGTGGGGCCCCAAACTTGTATGCGTGCCAAGATCGTCCCTTGGGTGGCTCACTCACCGGGGTGCTCTCAGAGGAATTCACACTGGACATCACACACAGCTCTGCAGCAGAATCAATCTCACTAGTGGCATCTTTCTCTTTCTGAGTTTCTAGCCACTTGGCAGGGGACAGGCTGGGCTCAATCTCCCCAGATTCTTCTCTGTACCTTACAGTCTTACAGCTACTCACACTGGCCCTCTCTGCTCTCTCTCTGGGAGACCCTGTGCATTTGGCTCCAAAGTCAGGCACACTTGTTCTTCCAAGGAAGCACTAGAGTTCCCAGCCAATCAGATCACTATCCAGCATACAACTGGGCTGGATAATGTCACAGGCAGACAAACTGGGGAAGGATTCCTCATGTCCCCTACATTCTCCCCTTGGACAAACTGGCAACATCCTCGCTTGCCGTATACCCTGGCATGCCTGAACAGTAAAACAGTCAATAATGTTGGTATCACTACTGTTACCTGAGACCCTAACATTTGCCCTAACTGAGGACCTGTGCTTACCCAGACCCAGTCCTTTAGACCTATCGGGGGTATCAGAGGTTTCAGGGACCACCTTCATGCTAACAAGGTTCTCCACAGTAGTCTTGTCTCGACTCAACACCTTATCCTCTTCAGGGGAGTCACTCTCACAGATGGAGTCACTCTCACAGACTTCTGTAAAATTTTTGTCTTACAACTCCGGGCCTGATGACCCATCACTTGGCACTTGTAACATCTTCCATAGAATCTTCCACACCTGCGGCGTACTTGACACAGTGTAGATTGCCACATTGGTAACACTTAGGAACTTTCTCAGCCTCAGCTGGTGGTTTGGCTCTCTCAGACAGTTGAGCTTTTAACTCCTCCAGCTCTTTCTTGTTTTCTTCCAACAGTTTAGCATCAGCAAGGGATTTCTTTGTATGCCCTAAAGTGGAACTTCGTCTGACCCTCACATAGGTGTCCGCCTCATCTTGCCGAACTCAGAGCAATATACCCAGGGGGTAGCTTTTCCTGGTAGTGTGCGCTAATTGTCACAGCAATAGGGTCACTATTCATGGTCACTATTCAGGGTCCCTCTTTTCAGCTGGGTAATTCTTAGAGAATCCATTTCATCATCTGTAACGGCACCACGGCTCACTAGCAGTCTCAGGCCTTGTTCTAGCAGCACAAGATAAACAGACAAATCTTCCTTCTCATTCTGGAAGGTAGAGTGGAAGCGATAGAGCATCTCTGTAGCACTCTCTACAGGGCCAAACGTCACCTCCAGGACTTCAATCAGATCAACTGAAGTAGAATCAGGGTGACCAACCATATAGGATTTAACAACATCCACGGCAGGACTGCGGAGTCTCTCAAGGATCTTCCTTCTCATAGTTGCCTCGGGTTAGTCCAATCTCTCACAGACACAACAGTGGAGTCTCTCCAACTCTCAAAGGACTCTTCACCTGTGGGTTCAGGATCTGTGCCAGAAAACACTTTAAGTCTCTTAAAATTACCATTCCAGGCCAACTGTGTCAGTTGGTCAGTCAGTTGTCCCAGCCCGCTCACAATCTCAGGGTTATCCAGCCGGCCACCAGAGCTATACCAACTCCCCTTGGAGACCATGCTCTCACAGGATGGACATCTCTTTATTTGACTCTTTTCAGCTGGCGAATCAAACAATGTCTTGTTCAGCAGTACCCTCTCCTGTGCCTTCACTGCATTCTGGGTAGTAAGGGCATCACCCTGGGTTGTTAACTCTGCGTCATCAGACATGTCAGGCAGAACAATCTTCCAGGGCCCTTCACTCTCAGCATCAATATCAGGGGAAACCAGGTTACAATCCATCTCTATGGGGCTGTCTATAAGAACATTCATCAGGACCCCGGCAGAATCTCGCCGTGACGCAGCCTCCCTTGGCCGGTAAAAAATCTATTCCCCATTGAGAATTTGGTAAATATCAGCAGTCCCTCCAAATATAATACTAATTTGGTTACTGTCTCCCCTACATTGAAAAGCATTTCAGTAGGTTCCATGCAGGGTTATACTGAGCTGGTGGGACACTGGGAAAAAATCTTGTTGGTGCCGGCCCTCATTGGCCCTGCTGGCCCAGACCCACTCCATGCATGAAGCCATTGCCAATTGCCAATGCCCCGACATCCCTACCTGGCCCTATTGTGACTGTGAGAAGAAATGGGTAAGCACGGGCAGTCCATAGGAGGGGGGTTGCATCTCAGGCAGAGGGTCGTAGGGGGCTTTGCAGCTGGAACGGGGCTCCAAGGGGGGGGTGGTCCCCTGGGCAGCAGCTTCCCCCAAGTCAGATGCCGGTTCCATGGATTAGGCCCAACTACTGAGTTGTCTTCTCTTCTTAATGGTCTCAATTATAAATAATCAATCTTCTCTTTTATTCCTCTTAAAAGAAAGCAGCTACAAAAAAAGGGTGGAAGGGTTGTAGGATGATTCTTTTGAAGTCACTGAATGGAATGGGGATTGAGATCGAATCTCCATTCATCCTTTCATTGACAACTGGATAGTATTATAAAATACTACACATATATGATGATGATAATTTATAATACAGTATTATAGTAAGAAACATGTTTTTCTAATAGAATGTAATTAATTATTTTTATAGGTTCCTCTTTCCAAGTGCAGCCCAAGCTGTTCCTCAGGATATAGGAAGGTGATTGTACCAGGAAAACCCCATTGCTGCTATGAGTGTGCCCGGTGTCCCCAGGGTCAGATTTCAAACCAAGCAGGTAATGAAAATATGTTTGCATAATAACTGTCAGTAGAAATTATTTCAAATAGTGCAAGTGGGGCTGAAAAAAGTCAGAAAGCAATCACTGAAGCTTTTATAACAAACATTTTTAGACATTAATAATAAAATTTGACTGCCCTAATAGACACCTTCCCTATGTTGATGATAAAACTGCACTTCCACCGTTCACACTAGTTGTCCTCTTGTAAATTGGTTATATAGTAGAATGAAATCAATCACAATGTAGTGGGACTTTTGGAGTTATACCCTTGACTTGACATTCCAACATTCCATCTATCACTCAAATTGTTTTCTATACTAGTACAAAACGTTCTTCCTACTACATACTATATAAACACATAGCATTGTGATCTTAGTTTATCAAATGTTGTTCTCCAGATGCCGTCAAATGTCATCCATGTTCCTGGGACACTTGGCCAAATCTACAACATACCAGATGCTTACCAAGAACTACAGAGTTCCTATCTTTTGAAGAACCTCTGGGTTACAGCTTGGCGATCATTGCTATCCTTTCCTCTCTGATGCCTCTTATTATTTTGGGAGTTTTTGTCCATTATAAGAAAACACCAATAGTCAGAGCCAACAATTATTCCCTTAGTTGCCTTCTACTACTTTCGCTCTTCCTCTGTTTCCTTTGCTCTTTAGGGTTCATTGGTTACCCACAACAGGAAAAGTGTCTTCTGCGCCAGGTGGCATTTGGAATAGTCTTTTCTCTTTGTATATCATGTGTTCTGGCCAAAACCATTACTGTTGTCATTGCCTTTAAAGCAACCAAACCAGGCAGTAGGTTAAGAAAGTGGACAGGGGTGAAAGTGTCCTACTGTCTAGTTTTATTCTGTGTATGTTTTCAGTTACTTGTGTGTGTGATATGGCTGATCTTCTCACCTCCATTCCATGAACTTGATATTGACACCAAACCTGGAGTCATTATAGTCAATTGCAATGAAGGATCCTCCACAGCTTTCTGGTGCATGCTGGGATATCTTGGCCTATTAGCCACCACTAGTTTCATTGTTGCCTTCTTGGCCAGAAGACTCCCTGACAGTTTCAATGAAGCCAAATTTATCACATTCAGTATGTTGGCTTTCCTCAGTGTCTGGGTGTCCTTTATCCCAGCCTATCTCAGTGCACGGGGCATGTATACTGTAGCAATGGAAGTCTTTGCCATTTTATCTTCCAGTTGGGCTGTGGTAGGCTGTATCTTTGTGCCAAAATGTTATATTATATTGTTTAAGCCCAACATGAACTCAAGAGAACATCTCATGGGCAAAGGCAGAAATCAGAATTAAATTTTCTTATAAGTACCAAAATACAAAAAACTGAAAAAGATTATATTTTTATGAACTTTGAAATTTTTTTTATTTCCTAGCCAAAATCTTTATGTGAGTGTTACAGAAAAATAAAGCACCAAAATAATATCTTGTGTCCTAGAACTGATTAATACATTTGTATCATGTTTCAATGTTTGGCTGAACTTACAGTATGTTTAAAGGAGAAGGAAATGTTAAAACTAAGTAAGCTTTATCAGAAAGGTCCATCTAAATATACCAGTAAACCCCCAAAGTAATGTTGCTCTGAGTCCCCTGTCAAAAGAAACACAGCATTTCTTTCCTTCTATTGTGTACTCATGGGCTTCTGTATCAGACTTCCTGCCTTCAGCTTAAACCTCATTGCCCTGGGCAAGAGCATGCTCAGTTTGCTCCTCTCCCCCCACCCCTCCATTCTCTACTGTAATCTGAGCCCAGAGCAGGGAGAGACTCAGGCAGGAAGTGATGTCACACCACATTAATACTGCAGCTCCTATTCTAAACAAACAGAGCGTTTGTAGAGCTTTTTACTCAGGTATGGTAAAACATTCTACAGAATAAATATAGCATTCTAGCTTGCACTATTGCAGCTAATCTTTTGCCAATAAAATGCCTCCGTGGCTTTCCTTCTCCTTTAATAACAGCAATTGCGCATTCAACAAATGAAGGAGCAGGGACTGGATAAGCATCTCTCACCTTATTGTCATCATTCTGACAGAATAGATGGTGCACACGAAGAAGCTTCAAACAACTAAGAGATTTATCTTCTGGAGTTTTGGATCTGTTAGGGTTACTTAAGCCTAAAAGCTCTGAAATTGCTAATTACATTTTTAGAGTTTATTTTTTCCATTGAGAAAGATTGCAGATGTTTTGGAGCATCAACAACAGAAAGGAAAAGCTGGCATGTAGCCTTGAACAAGACTGGTCAGCTCAAACCAGTACAATGAAAAACATATGCAGTACATATACCCCTACATGTTTTATACTTTAATTACTTAACCAACCTAACCAATAAAACAGATGAAAGACCATATTTTTTATACAAACACCAGAGGGCTCATGCCTAGGGTAGTTCTCAGATCTCCATTGAATTCTTGTGTCCGAAGATGTTCAATGTACAATCCCGTAGTTGTGTCCAACACTAGGGGCTCCTCTTGCAAATTGTGCACAACTGCACCTATTGATGCAGAAGAACTATGTCATACAGTGAAGCCTCTTCACAAAGACTGTTCTTCCAGTGCAGAACTATGATGGCAAATCATATACAGTTTCTAGATAAATATGCAAAGTGGTGGGTGGATAGGAAGATGTCTAGACTACCAAAAAAAAAACTACAGGAAGAACAAGCCAAAGTGCTCTTTCTAAAAGAGAAATAAGAGATATGTGGAGTACTACTTACACTCTTCAGGTGTTGTTGCATACAGGGGTGCTATTCCTTAGACGTACGGCCACATCCAAGATGACGATGGGAGGTGCAAACCCTCCGAAAACGTTGTTCTGTACTTGGAGTGGTAAAACTGACTATAATAATGGATTATTTGCACAGCAAGAAGTGGTGAAGTGCTTGCCTTTCCTGTGAAATCTTTCTACAAGAGGCCATCGGGAGAAGAATGGGTAGGTTATCTACACTAAAGATTTGGGGAGCCTATGAACAGGTGAATTTTAGCAAGTATTGCTGGTAATGTAGCAGTAGAAGTATGGACTACAGGTGGCAGGTTTTTGAAAGACACCATGTCAAGTGCTATACCAGGCAACCAGTGACAGATGATGTAGGAAGAAAAATATTTTTAGAGCTTTATTGAGAGGCCATCAGGTGTTTTATGTCACACAGCAAAGATGTAACCCTTTTTGTCACCATCTTCTAAAGTGGAATTACTTTCTTTTACACTGTTAGCTGCTAATAGTCAGGCAAAACCAGCAACCCAAGGGAAAAAGTGGTGCATAATTGCACACTGCTTTGACCTTACCTTGAGAAGTAATACTAGGCTATAAAATACTGATACACACTTACTATAAATTATAATTCTAAACTTTATATTAAAGGAAATAATGAATTCACAGTAACATACATAGTACATGCACAAAGTACAAGTTGGAAGTAGAGAAGTCCCTTTTGTCTATGTGAGACCTGATTAACTTCTAGAACATCCAGGGTAAGCTAGAAAATCCACCATCTTCATCCTTTCTGATGCTGTGAAATTCCATAGCTATTATGAGCTTATTCTTTCTCTACCATAGCAATATCCCATTTGAGCACCCCACTGTCCAATTCCTTACTTACTATACTGCATCGTGACAAGCAAGTACTTTTGTTTGACCAGGTGTGTCCTTTTTGAAGCCATGCTTTTCCCAGTGTATAATCATTAAAAGGATACTTTTGTGGGCAAACTTTTTTTTTTTTCAAAACGCATCAGTTAATAGTGCTGCTCCAGCAGAATTCTGCACTGAAAACAATTTTTTAAAGAGCACACATATTTTTTTATATTTCATTTGGAAATTTGACATGGGGCTAGACATGATGTCCATTTCCCAGGTGCCCTCAAACATGTGACTTGTGCTCCCATAAACTTCAGTCACTCATAACAAATTAGATTTTTAGAAGGCGCACACCCAATTTCAATTTAATAGTGAGGTGCTTGTCCAATGAACACCGCCCAAGTAGAGTCTCCAAAAAAATCAATCAAAAGATAAATATAGGGACTGCACACTCAAAATTTAAAAAGGCAAAATTTTATTACACTTACAAAATTACACTCACATATTCAGCTATGGCCCAGTATTGGCCCTACGCGTTTCGACCACAAGAGTGGTCTTCATCAGGGGCAAAATCCATAAGTTACTACAAAAAAGGATAAAAAGGCACCTGCCCTTTTAAATTTTGAGTGTGCAGTCCCGATATTTATCTTTGACTCTTTACTTATACACTGCAAGTTGGATTGATATGACCCCTCCCCCCCTAGTTTTTCTTCTACCTATGATGATGTTGTGGCAGTTTTATAAAAAGTATTGCTAGAAAATAAAAATTGCAATTGCAATAACTCTAAATACTAAATGTATATTTTTATATCCCACCTCTGCATCCCACTTCCTTGGGGAAACACCATGACATTCTGGAAATCTATCTTTTGGGAATTATTATGTTTGTCACATGGAGAGAAGGATATGTAGCAACAATTACATCTTTCTCTAGCAATTGGCACAATTAAGAAAATTCAATTAATGTAGTCCCCTAAGCCTTCTAGAAAATGTATAAAGCCAAGCCAGAAAGCTCGGCCCCATAATGTAACATTGAATTGAACGGCATCAATCTCTGCTGAAAAACATGTTGACACAACTGATACCTATAATTTTACAGAAGATTCTCTGTGGAAAGGAGATGTTCTGGAGGATCAGGTGCTTCTTCTTCTCTATAGTGTGGGTTTTCTCAACATTACTAATAGAAGTGTGTACTTGTTCAGACCCACTAAATGACTGCAGCCTACATAGTGAGAGTATCAGTGGTTTTCTGAGCCGCCCAGGAGACATTGTTATTGGAGGAACATTTATGGTACATCTGGACACAGTCTACAATTACCTCCAGTTCACTAGCAAACCTCCAGACCAACTGTGTCGGGTGTAAGTAATGTTTTAATGGTTTAAACCCTACTCTGTAGTGATGGGCAAATTTGGGGTGTTTTGCTTACCCGAAAAATTTGTGAATTTCCAGCTAAATTCTCAAAACGGTGAAAAATTCAAGAAACGGCGCCAGCGTGTCGCTTTTGATGCCGGCATCCATTTTTGACACCGGTGTCCATTTTTTTTTGATACCAGCGAACTTTCGCTGGTGAATTTTTGCGAATTTATTAGCCTGCAGCGAATCGCGGGAATTCGCAGCCAATTTCTTGCCTGGCAAATAAACAACTACTCGGTTCACAAAAACTTAAATATGTCATTTTTGTGATACAATGGTGCTATGATATAATGTATTGGGGCATGTTCTTTATTTGCAGAGAAAACATCTTCAATCTGGACATTTAGGGGGTGATTTACTAAACTCCAGTCTGGCTTTTTGGGGCAAAACTCATATTTTTTAACTCAATTGTTTATTAATTGATTTATTAAAGCCTGATTCAGCAAAAAGCCAGAATCCAAAAATTTGCCATCTCAGACCTGCTGAGGTTGTGTATAAGTCAATGTCAGAGATCCCTCTCCTATTTTGACATTTCTGTGGTCTGTGCTGGAATTAGCTCAAAAATCTGACTATTTTGGGCATTTGGTAAAAAGCCAGAAAAAATTTAGTGATTCGGGAAAAAACTCTGGTTTAAACTCAATTTTATCGAGTTTTTACCCAAACAAATGAAATCAATATTTTTTAATAATAAATAAAGTAAAATCAGATATAGGAATTAGGTTGTGTTTTTTTAAAAATAATTTGGAATTTAGTAAATAACCCTTCCCATATTACATGTATGGGGCCTGTTATCCAGAATGCTTGGGACCTGGAGTTTTCCTGATAAGGTCTCTTTCCATAATTTGGATCTCGTTATGTATACCTAAAAAGCATTTTAACATGTATTAACCCCAATAGGACTATTTGCCTCCAATAAGGATTAACTATATCTCAGATGGGACGTAAGAATCATTTTTAAAATATGCTATTAAATCGCACACGGTTTATTCCAGAGGTTTTGGTAATCCAAAATCAGGCATTGTTGTCTTCTTTGTTTGTGATACATACAATATAGAGGTTAATTTATCAAGGGTCGAATTTCGAGTTCATGGGAGCTTGAAAAATTCCCATGAACTCGAAATTCAAAAAAAAAATCGAATCAAACTCGGGTGAATGGGGCCGACCCGCAAACTCGAATTAAATTAGAATCAAATTCGATTAGAGTTTTTTCTCCGAAAATAATTTAAATGTCACAAAGTCACCAAACAACTCCAGATTGATCAAAGGACATCCCCATAGGCTAAAACACCAATTCAACAGGTTTAAGGTGATGAATAGTCAAATTTTAATATAAAAAAAGCTATGGGTTCGGGGCACGGCACCCGGCCAATTTGGTGAGTGCGAGCTCTGCTGACTTTCAAAAATTTAAAAAGTCTAATTGGTTATTTATTCAAGTGTCAGCCTTGGGGTTTGTACACCCAGGTCAATCTTCCTACTTGGTGAGCCATTACCCAGTAGTTGTTTTCGTCACTGTATGCACAACTGAAGTTTGGTGCTTTTTTATAATTATTAAGTAGTCGTATATTAGAGCCAGCCGTTTCCTCCTTTTACAATGACATAGGAGCTCTGAAAAAGAACAGCTGAGACGAAAGTCTAATATTGGAAATCTATTCTCTTAGACACCATAAAAGCAGAAAATTAAATTAAATTTTAAATATGCTGACCTTTCTTAGTAAGTTTATGTTTGAATTCAACTTCTATTGGGGTTTAGGTCCTCTTTAATATGAGTAGCTATAATTTGTTGTACAGTACATCTCTGTATTTCTCCCTTATAATGATCTATTTACTCAAGTACAATAAACTTAACAGACAGTCAGAAACACACTTTTTTCCTGTCTGTTCAAACTAGATTTGCAAGTGAGTATTACCAGAGCATGCATGCCCTTATATTTGCTGTGCAGGAGATTAATGCAGATCCAGAGCTCCTTCCCAACGTCACGTTGGGCTTCCAGGTTTACGATGCATGTAACACTTTACGGCGAGCAGCACAAGAGACTCTTTTCATGCTATCCGGAGGAAAGGGAATCACGCCTAATTATCACTGTGACAAAGGGGCACGTCTTGCTGGGATCATTGGGGAATCTGGCTCGACACGTTCCATTCTTATGGCTCAAATTTTGGGACTGTACTGGTACCCACAGGTAAGGGAAAAATGATTACAATAAAAAATTCAATTCAACCCCACCTACCAATACAACCACCACTAGGATTAGGTCAGTGGTAGGCAATAAACATTCAAACTGATGAAAGATAGTGCTCACTGCAGGTGCCACCTGTAGAATCCTCAACTATAGGCAATCCAAATGATAAAAGCAGAGCATATTTTTATGATCCTAACTCATCCCCTAATAGAAGTAGGGTCTTTCTGGCCTCTACAGAAAACCTATTTTGGGACTTTTGTAAGATACCCTTGCAAACATGTATTTAACTGCTCATAAGTCAGAGATCAGTTCCACTGGACTATCTACTCACCCTTGACCCCCAAAAGCCCTGGATTTTACTTCCTCTATCCTCATGAAATGGAGCTTCAGACTCCACAACAACATTCAATCCCTTATCTACATTTGAACAATGGAAATCATGATAATATAGTTTCTCAGTTAATTAGCTTAAAGGCATAGTACAGGCAGATTCACATTGTAAGCAATTATCTGGTACATGTAGAAAGCATCATCCCCCATATTTCAACCTTCCAATTTTATCATATATTGGGCCTGATTGAAATCAGTTTTTCACATACATGAAAAGTCATGGATGAGATTCAATTTGGTATGCAATTCAATTCAGAAAAACGCATCTCATTTTTCATCACATAAAAACGATTGAAGTTTAAGGGATAAAACTGGAACTGAATTTGGAGAAAAGTATTTTTTTTCTGCAAATTCAATCTCATCCATGACTTTTCACGTGATAAACCATGAAATAATTTTTCTCACTGAGTTGAATCCTGCCTATTATCTTCAGTAAATGATAGTATGGGACACGTCCCCCTAAACCTAGGGGCCCATTTATTAAACCTCAGTTTTTTCCTGGTCAAGATTTTTATTGGGAAAACTCAACATTTTAGTGCAAAAAAACTTGATTTTTAGAGATTTATTATATCCCAAAGCTGCTAAAAATCCAATTCCGAAAATACACCATCTCATGACGAGTTCATGTAGAAGTCATTGAAAGATCTCCCTGAAGTTGTTTCTTGACATAGGTGTCGGCACTGTATAATCAGAAAAATTCATGGTTTTCGGCTAATCATCCAAAAAATTAGAGTTCTCAGAGGGTCAGTCATATGATATGAATTGATGCTCGATTTTGTTGTAATGTTTTGTCGATACAATTTTTTTAGGAAAAATTATTGATAAATCAGTTCAGTTCCTAAAAGAGAGTTATGCTGACTTTGTTTTCAGAAAAAATTGATATATTCAAGTTTTAGTAAATCAGCCAACTAAAGTTATTCCTGGTGAGCAATTCCATTTATTCTGCTATATGTTTGGATATTTATTATTTTAAATGTTTCTGTCACTATTTATTCCTTTTGTTCCCAGATTAGTTATTTTGCTTCCAGCCCTATTCTCAGCAATCGTTACCTGTTTCCTTCCTTCTTCCGTACTATACCTAGTGACCAATTTCAAATGAAAGGTCTGGCTGAGCTGGTCTTCTATTTTGGTTGGTCTTGGGTTGGTCTCCTGGCGAATGATAATGACTACGGTCAATTTGGTCTTCAGATAGCAAAGCAAGAAATAATAAAGGGAGGAGCTTGCGTTGCCTTTACTGAGAATATCTTGACAGGCCAACCCAACAGAAATGCTCCTCATATTGTTCAAGTCATTAAAGAGTCAACTGCTAAGGTTGTCATGGTGATATCCTCCGATTCTCACTTTGTAATTGTGGCAGAAGAGCTGCTAAGGCAGAATGTGACTGGAAATATCTGGATTGCTAGTGAAGCTTGGGCAACCTCTGATTTGCTCTTTAAGGAACGATATCAACAAATGTTATTGGGCACCATCGGTTTTGCCATCCACCGTGGGAAGATGCCAACATTCAGTAAGTACCTGAGAAGTCTCCAACCAGCAATTGATCATTATGACCCATTCATAAAGGAATATTGGGAGCAAGCCTTTTCTTGTAAGTGGCCCAGTCAGGAGAATAAAATTGTCTCATCTGACAATGCCTCAATGAGAGTGTGTACAGGAACTGAAAAGCTGGAAAGCCTGCTTACTGAAGAATATCATAGATTATCTCTAAATGTGTACAATGCAGTCTATGCAATGGCATGGGCCATACAAAATCTGCTTAACTGTACATCCGGAGCAGGGCCATTTCCTTATGGAGATTGCGCTAATATCTCTTCTTTTCATCCTTGGCATGTAAGGAGCTAATCTTATTATATTATATATTTTTTTCACTACTATTACTACATTTTATATTCAACATATACGGTATTATTTTCCAGCTTCTCCACTATATTAAAAATGTCAACTTTAAGACAAAAGATGGGAGCCAAATTTTTTTTGATGCAAAGGGCAACCCTCCAGCCATCTATGACATTGTGAATTGGCAAGTAAGTGTTAAAGGTGCCCTGGAACCGGTTACCATTGGTAGTTATGACTTAAGTGCTCCTAATGGAAGAACCTTAAGTATAGACAGTACTGGAATTATATGGACCAATAATGAGACCCAGGTAATGGGGTGGGAGATATTTTTCATTATTTCATAATTTCATATTCATATGTTGACAAAAAAAAGGCAATGATTTAGCTCTGGGAGATGTTAAATGGGAATTCCATTCTAGTACTAGTGCATAGGGTCCTAGTCTGAGAGCTATTAAAGGTGACATTTTGTGGTGATTGCTTCTCAATGAACTTATTAATTTGTCATGGAATCTGCTGTGAGCTGTACAGGGCCAAGACAAAACATGAATAAATGACATTCAAAACATGACTTTTTTGAGATGCTGTGAGTCAATTAACTACCTGAACTCTACCATTTAGTGTGATAGATGAAAAATATCAATTCAGAATCTCTTCTATTTCTCTGTTCTCATCAACCAACGGATCCCCCTCTGATATTAAGGGTCCCATCCCTTCCTGCTTCTTTTTATTATTTACTTTTTACTACAATACCTTTTACTCTGAAAAATTTGCAAAACTAAGGAAAAATTCATGCAACGGTGAATAATTTGTAACACAAATATTTTTATGCACGTTACTTTTTTTCCTCACTCTAAATGCATTAAAGGAGAAGGAAAATCAGTTTGCAGTTGGGAGTGCCAAATGTTATTGACTTACAATCCCCGGGCCCGTGCTCCTATCGGCAGAAAACTGCACTGGTCCAGGGTTTTTATAGCCAGCACCACGGAGAGATCTTCTTCCGTCTTCTTCTTTCTTCAAATTTCTCAGAGCAATAAATGAGCAGTAGAACGAGAGAGTTGAATTTTTAGATAAAGTTGGGCATTTCGTTCTACTGTGCATGCACAAAGAAAGAGGAAGCAGGAAGAAGATCTCTCTACGGTGCTCACTGGTATAACCCTGGGCCGGTGCAGTTTTCTGCTGATAGGAGCACTGGCCTGGGGGTTCAGGTAAGTCAAAACAATCAGTTGGGGGTGCCTAACATTTGGCACCCCAAGTGCAAATAGACTTTCTTTCTCCTTTAAAGTCAATGGGCATTTTTTTTTTCTTTAGGTGACTTTTTTGTCTTGATGACTTTTTGTCCAAATGCTTTCACGTCAATTGTCATTTTTCCTTGCGGCGACTTATTTTGTCTTGTGGACTTTTCTTGTCTCTGTGACTTTTTTGTTGAGGCAAATTTTTCCACTAGGAATTTACGCTGCAGTTTTTCAAATCTATGCCTGGCAAAGAAAATCACTATTCCTTGTGCCTGATAAACATTTCAGCAGTCCCTCCTATCTTGAGTGGGGGAAGAAAGTAAAAAAGTTAATCTTCTAAAGCATTGATCATAGAATTATAGTTAAATCAACAGAAAATCTTTAGTCATATGATCGTTTAATCACATCCACGTCCTTTCAGTCCCTATTTCTCTTACCACATGATACCAGCACTTACTTACTACTGAATCATAGTTTACAATATTATTACTAACTGATGAGAATTGCTTTTTTGTAATATGTTGAGTTTGGATACTATTTTTCATGATTTCTATAGGTTCCTCTTTCCACCTGCAGCCCACGTTGTCCCTTAGGATTCAGAAAAGTGATAATACCAGGAAGGCCCCTCTGTTGCTATAATTGTGCCCATTGTCCCCAGGGCTATATTTCAAACCAAACAGGTACTATACTTATTTATGCTATGCTTTGCAATAATAATTGGCAATTTTAGAAATAATATGATTGTGTGTTATTTTTTTAGATGCTGTGGAATGTCAATCATGTTCCTGGAATATGTGGCCTAATCAACAACAGGATAGGTGCCTATTGAGAACTACAGAATTTCTGTCATATAAAGAACCATTGGGTTACAGCTTAGCAGCCATTGGCATTTTATCTTCTCTGATCCCACTTAATATTTTGGGAGTTTTTATCCATTATAAACAAACACCAATTGTTCGAGCCAACAACTATTCTCTTAGTTGCCTTCTCCTGCTCTCCCTGTCCCTCTGTTTCCTTTGCTCTTTAGGGTTCATTGGTTACCCACAACCTACACAGTGTCTTCTGCGCCAAGTGGCATTTGGGATGGTTTTTGCTCTTTGTATCTCCTGTGTTCTGGCCAAAACAATCACTGTTGTCATTGCCTTTAATGCAACCAAACCAGGCAGCAGACTGAGAAAATGGACTGGGGTAAAGACATCGTATTGTGTGATTGGGTTTTGCGCCTTTCTTCAGTTAGTTGTGTGTGTATTGTGGTTGAGCTTATCTGCTCCCTTCCCAGAACTTGATGCTGACACCAAACCAGGAGTCATCATAGTTAATTGCAATGAAAGGCCACCCTCTGCTTTTTGGTGCATGCTGGGATATCTTGGCCTCTTGGCCTTCATCAGTTTCATTGTTGCCTTCTTGGCCAGATGTCTCCCTGACAGTTTCAATGAAGCCAAATTTATCACATTCAGTATGTTGGCTTTCCTTAGTGTCTGGGTGTCCTTTATCCCAGCCTATCTCAGTGCACAGGGAATGTATACTGTGGCAATGGAGGTCTTTGCCATTTTATCTTCCAGTTGGGCAGTGGTGGGATGTATCTTTGTGCCAAAATGCTACATTGTATTGTTCAGGCCCAATATGAACTCCAGAGATAATCTAATGGGGAAAGGAAAAGGTCAAAAATAAAAATGGTGAAAATGCCTTGAATAAACACCTTTACTGTGTAGAGTTTAAACTAATTATGAACCTATTAATATGATTTGTAATGTATGTTCAATTAAAATACATGACTGCCAGGTTTTATTGTCCTATAGATTCCATCTGGTTGGTAAAAAAGCAGTTTTAAAATATAACTTAAATTGGTGAATAAAATCTTCATAACATTATAGTAAGTTAAGTTGAAAAATAAAATTGCTTTAAGTACAGTCTACAAGCTGCTCTAGGATTGGTGGAAGAGAGAGGAGCACTTAAACTGAACCAGCTAAAAAGCATCAATTACTTTTCTGCCAGTCATAGGTACAGTGATTTTGCCATTGAGAACACTTTGTCCTAGACTGCATTGCTGCATGCAGAGACAACAAACTAACTAGCCAATAGAGAAAAGGTTTTGGTTGGGACTCAGAGATACACACCAATATGGACTGTTTTTGTTCAACATAAGTGCAATGGTGTCTGTTTTGTACTTGTGTTCATTACTTGTTTATTAAGAGTTACATGACATACCCCATTCACTTGGAGACTATGGATCGGCCATTTTCGTTACCTCAACAGATTACTTCAATAATGTAAGTATATTGGAGCTAAAGTCCTGCCAAGTTACGTATCAGCGACAAGCACAGAGACCAAGGACACAGCCCTGTGGTACATCTCTAACAACGATGGTCAAATCAGAAAATGTTCCATACACTTCCACTTGAATCTATCCTTCAGCCAGTTCTTTACCCAAGTACAGATTTTGTGTTCCAAGTCAATATTCCTCAATTTACTCACTAACTTTTGTTTGGTACTGTAGCAAATGTTTTAGAATAGACTAAGTTGATCTTTTTCACTGCAACTCAATGTTTTGTTTTCTCCCCAAAGTATCAAGAAGTAATTTGTTAGTCTTTTGGTACCATGCTACTTATCAAAGAATCATGGAAGATTAAGTTCTCTTGGATCTATAGATCTCAGCTCATTGATTACTCTGGGGTGAGATCTCAGCTCATTGATTACTCTGGGGTAAGTCCACAATCTGAGATCTATAGTTGTAAGTAAACTTTATCAGGTCTTTACCTACTGAGTCAAGTCACATATGATACAATCAAGAATTAAGTTTATTAAAAATGGCAACTTTCAATCAAATTGGAGCCTTTAATGATTGGTTTGTCAGTCACTTAAAACAAAATTAAAATAAATAGTTTAAAATACCTGCTTTTTCCCTGCTCCCAATGAAGTGAATGGACCACAGGAACTTAAGATAGATCTGCTCCCTACTCCCTTAGGTGTCTGCTGGAGGAGATGTGAACCACTAGCATTTATTACAACAGTTGAAGTCTACTAACTATGTTTTCATAGATAGAACCAGTGTATTTCTGCTCTGTAAATGAATATTGTTGCAACCTATCTACCTCACTTTAAAAACTCTACTGCATGAGTACTTTTACCTCTGTGATGTTAAATAGACAGTGAAAGGTGCAGCTCTATAACACATCTCCCTTCCTCCACACAACATTGAAAGGGCCCAACCGTGAGTCATAGTGTATCCATACTCTTCCTCCTATCTAGCTTATACCTTGTTTTGAGCCCATAAAGGGATACATTTATAACTGGGGTATACTGAGATGCATTTTTGTATACATGTAAACATTTTAAAGATTTATTTATTATTATAATGTATATTGTAGCTATGGTATACATTTATGACAAGAGTTTGTCTCTTTTATGAATTTGAATTCTTAAAATCTTTGAATTCAAGTTTTACTCATGAGTTTATCCAGTATCCATTAAATACTTGGACCTTACACTGTTCATTGAGGGTAAAGTATCTGTACAAAACTCTTTAGAAAACCAACCAATCGGAATGGCCTCCTACATGCCCTAAAGTGGGCATACTAGGCATTGTATTAACTGTATATTCCCTATGTAGATTTGTACAAGCTAAACATAACTATGCTCGCAATGAGGATTTTGTGATGGAGTCAAATGATGTATTGG
This sequence comes from Xenopus petersii, assembly GCA_038501925.1. Taxonomy (NCBI): domain Eukaryota; kingdom Metazoa; phylum Chordata; class Amphibia; order Anura; family Pipidae; genus Xenopus; species Xenopus petersii. Next base: position 153,384,063 of record CM076676.1, read on the forward strand.
CCCCATTGATAAACCTAATGTCTGCAAAAGTGCAAAGACGATACAACAATTTGTTGGCTCCCTCTAATATTTTTACAAGACAAAAATTAATGAACCCTAACAATTTCATGCTAGTAAGGGTCGGACCTGTAAGCTTGTTACACCCAAAAAGATTAGCACTAAATATGGGTTACCAACATCTGAACAGTTTAGAAATTGCAGGGCAACTTTTGTAGTACATTTGTTAATCTCTCCTTGTGGATTGAAATATGTGGGACCTGTACTGTTTCAGATAAAAAATTGCACCAGTGCTACAGGCATAGTTGCTCCTCTTAAGGTCTATTCATTTGCACATCTGGATCACATTAAGTCCAGGGTTCTCTTGCTTTTCATGTCCATTGATACTCCTGTCTAGTGTCTCTTGCTTTTACTGTGCCCTCGTACTCCTGTCTTGTGTATAATATAGGTTTAATTCAGTTGTTTGCCTTATTTGCCCCTTTGCATCCCTTTCCTCTGGGAAACTTGTTGACATATCAAAGTTCTCTTTGGGACTGAAAGAGTGAGTGACACTGAATGATGGATAACTGTTTTTACTTCGCCTTCAGTGAGCAGTTTAAAGCAGACTTAATTCATTTGTTCCCCTGGGCCTCCCAATCCACATTGTATATAAAACGAGCTTTGAGAGCCATGTGTGATGGACAAAGGTCTGTGCGTCATTACAAAACTGACAAATCTCTTCTATTTATGAAATGGTTTTCTGTAAAAGACAGACAACTCCAAGAAGAATGAGTTGCACTCTCTTCTCTACCGGGTGGATTTTATGTACAATAACTATACTAGTTGGTGCCTACTCATCCTGGAACCTTGCTTGCAGCCTACCCACAGAGAACATTACTGGCTATCTGAGTCACCCAGGAGATATTATTATAGGAGGGATATTTATGGTCCATTTGGAAAGAATCTATTATGACCTTCACTACACTAGCAAACCCCCTGAGCTACATTGTCACATGTAAGTATTTATTTCCTGGCGTTTATTACATTTCTGCAGCACTTTACAGTGATAATGCATCATTAATTGCTGCAGTGGATCTCACAATCTAAGATCCATTTCACATTCACACACACTCTGGTCAATTTACTTAGAACCAATGAACCTGCCTGTATGTGTGCATGTATTCAAAATCTGGTTCCCAGATGAGACCCCAGAGACATAGGGAGCAGAAACATACTGCTTGCAGATAGTGTCCTGGCTGGGATTGAACTCAGATCCCACGTATTGCAAGGCAGAAGTGCTACCCACAAAAGCCCCTATACCATTCATTATGTTAGTGCAAATCCCCATCTCAGCCAACAGATACACAATGCTGAATAATTCTCAATAATAAATGTAATAACAAATAAAATTGGCATTCTGCAGTGTAATGCATGTATGAGATCTGCTACTGAGAATTCTTGAGAAAAGGGCTTTAATGTTACTTAAAACATTTAAATGGGAATTATTGCTATTATAAATAATCTACTTAACAGAACAACATTTATGGCGTTATATACAGTGGTCTTTCAGAAGCTAATGCTCAATACCTATATTTTGCATTGATCTTACTAATATATCTAGGGTTAATGCAGTACCCATTATCCAATTTCTTCAGTGATTTTCCTAAAATTTGTAGGGTTAATGCAATGCTCATTATCCTTTTCCTGCAGTGATTTTCTTGACATTTCTAGGTTTAATGCAGTACCAATTATTCATTTTCTGCAGTCATTTTCCTGAAATTTCTAAATTTCAAGGGTTAAAGGACAAGGAAAGTATTTTTTTGTATCCCCCATAATTCTAAAGTCCACCCTAAGATGTACCTGTTTGCTGAGTTTTTTTGTGCAAAATACGTTCCGTTCACCTTTTCTGCATCGTTGTTTGAAAGTGAAGCAAATCATATTCAGCGCCGACATTTTCTTTAATCAAGATGGCGCCGGTTGTTCTAATGCGCCTGTGCCAAATCCATTACCCGCATCACGTACGCACCAGACTTCCTTTTGAGCAACAGCGCACGAGTCTGAACGCAAATAAAGGTGCAGGTGCTTAAAAACTTTGTAAAAGAATTGCAATTGTATCCGATTTTAATGCAAGTTAATAGGCGTGCTTTAGACCAATGTTTTCCTACTACATCTACAGAAAGTGCTGATGAAGAACAAGAATCTGGTGAAGAAGATAGTAGTGAAGAAGAAGAAGAAAATGCAACACCGCTAAATCAAAATCGAGTGGGAAACACACAAATGGAAATTGTTCAGCAATGAACACACAAAAGGAATCAACATGTTGTCACGAGGAACCAGCTATTCAGGCACTAATACCTGAGCAATCCTCTTGCATAATTCATTGGGATTGTGTCATCAATGATATTCCAAACAAGCAGCATATATGCGGTATGTATTTTTCAATCCATTTTTATGATATTATAAATACATTACATAAACTAATATTTTTCTTCCGTTAAACAGGGGTATAAGAAGAGCTTCATATCGCAGTTTCACCGCTTGGGTGTATGGATATCTGGGTGCCGGAAACCGTAAAGTGATTCCATCATGCATCGATACGGCCATCGAGCAGCCTTTCCTGACCCAAATGGAAAATATGTCGGTTTCCTCAATGCCAGGGATTTTTTTTTGCAGAGGATATGATTTATTACTAGTTTATGGTTTCCAAATTTTTTTTTTTCATGACCTTTGTAATGTCTAGTTACAATTTAATGTTGGCTGTACATATCTACAGTATTATTTTATACTATTGTAATTATTATATGTAACAATTTTATTTCTTTATTGAAAAATTGTTTATCATATTCAAAACGTTTCTTCAAATAAGAAAAAAACTGTTTATTCTCTTTTGTTGTATTTTGAGTATTACAATAATGTATTATAAATCAATGTTAACATTTTAAATCTATATGAAACATAAATATCATTCAAAACCACTGTGCATCTATGAAAATAATTAACAGTTTTTCTAAAGGAAGGTACAAAATTAAACTATTATCGTAGAATTTTTCTAATGTAAAAAAAAAACAAAATAACATATTCAGGGGCTTGGTCAATAACCTTTCCTTTATTGTTTTTTTTTTCTATTGAAGATGAGTCTTATCTTCCAAATCTAGAGTAACGCTGGGCTATTGTCAGTGATTTCTCAGGCCCTGTTTTTGTAGCAATGTTTTTTGGTAAGCCCTTGCTTCGAGATTCCCAACGGTGAACAATAATGCCATTCAATATTTTTCCGGCATCAACAATTATGTTGCTTAGATGAGAATTTGAGACATAGAAATGTCTTTGATGAGCAATTTGTTGGTCAGAATACCGACTAAAGTGCTGTAAGCAGGATGAGTAGTAGTTTTTTAACTTTTTTTTGTGCTGCAGTCAATCTTTTGTGCTGGAATTTTTTGTACGTTTTGTGTATATGTGATATAGCACTGAATTCCATTTATCTAACAAATTATCAACATTCTGATCACAGGTTTGTGAACACCACCACAAGCGATTTGCTATGGGTCCAATCCATTCAGCTATATCTTTACATTTTCATTTCTTGCTTGCAGCTGTAAGTTTCTTTACCAGACTCTTAGGGGCCAATTCATTAACTTCGAGTGAAGGAATAGAAGAAAAAAAACTTAGAATTTCAAAGTGTTTTTTTGGCTACTTCGACCATCGAATGGGCTACTTCGACCTTCGACTACGACTTCGACTTCCAATCGAAGGATTCGAACTAAAAATCATTTGACTATTCGACCATTCGATAGTCAAAGTACTGTCTCTTTAAGAAAAAACTTTCAACCCCCTAGTTCGCCACCTAAAAGCTACCGAACCCAATGTTAGCCTATGGGGAAGGTCCCCATAGGCTTGGCTAAGTTTTTTTGGTCGAAGGATAATCCTTTGATCGTTGGATTAAAATCCTTCGAATTGTTCGATTCAAAGGATTTAATCGTTCGATCGAACGATTATTCCTTCGATCGTTCGATCACACTTCGATATTCGAAGGATTTTCATTCCCAGTCGAATTTCGAGGGTTAATTAACCCTTGATATTCGACCCTTGATGAATTTGCCCCTTACAGATGTGCCACACATCGAATTGATGATTAATGGTCTCACTTTTAGACAGCATGACGTTTCTAATGCTCGGATGACGATCTGTTGCCAATATTTTAATATTTACTCCTTTGTTTTCCAGTTTCTCCAAAATGTTTTCAAATGCATTTATTTCCATTTGTCCTGCAATTTACCCTGGTCCCACTTGCTCTATATCGAAATCAACAATTTTCTTAGTCATTATGTCCATCATAGAATAGGTGCAGTATTTTGCACAGTGTCGCCGGACTGTCCAATTGTCCGTCACCGGCCAATACAACAGCTTTATCTGTGATCTCTTCTTTCAAAGATTCCTGTTCATTGATCCAAGACAACTCTATAGCAGGAAAAACGTATCGTTTTTGGTAGGTGTAGTAAGAAGTATGTGAAAAAAAAGGAATGTCCATTAGCTGAAACATTTCTTTCACTTTGGTAAAAGAAGAACCACTTAGTAAAATAGCACATGCCAGTGATACGTTGCCAATTGATATCTGACCTGCCATAGGTTGGGAATTCCAGACGAAAGATCTATTTCCAGAAAGACAGGTTAACTGTACCTCTACCATTATTTTTTTTCTCTATATCAATTATGGGAGCTTGACAGTGTAATTCACCGCTATGTTGACATTTGATCAGATAAAACAGCTGGTCAAGGGATTGTTCAAAAACAATGAAACATCGCTGATTTATTTCTTCAGTATGTTCTGTAAATGTAGATTCTTCTGATATCTTTCCAGTAGTAACTACATGTTGGGGCCGATTCACTAACTTTGAGTGAAGGATTCGAAGTAAAAAAACTTTGAATTTCAAAGTGTTTTTTGGGCTACTTCGACCATCGAATGGGCTACTTCGACCTTCGAGTACGACTTCGACTTGGAATCGAAGGATTCAAACTAAAAATCGTTCGACTATTCGACTATTCAATAATCGAAGTACTGTCTCTTTAAAAAAAACTTCGACTCCCCATAGGCTTTCCTAAGTTTTTTTGATCAAAGGATATTCCTTCGATCGTTGGATTAAAATCCTTTGAATCTAACGATTCGAAAGGATTTAATCGTTCGATCGAAGGAGTAATCCTTCGATCGTTCGATCGTACTATCTGCGCTAAATCCTTCGACTTCTATATTCGAAGTCGAAGGATTTTAATTCCCAGTCGAATATCGAGGGTTAATTAACCCTTCCACTCTACCTTACAGAAAGAGAAGGAAGATTTGTCTGTTTATCTTGTGCGGCTAGAACAAGGCTTGAGACTGCTAGTGAGCCGTGGTGCCATTACAGATGATGAAATGGATTCTCTGAGAATTCAACAACCGAAAAGAGGGACCCTGAATAGTGACCCTCTTGCCATGACAATTAGAGCACACGACCAGGATAAGCTACCCCCTGGGTATGTTGCTCTGATGGAGAGAGTTCGGCGGACGCCTATGTGAGGTTCAGACGAAGTTCCACTTCAGGGCATACAGAGAAATCCCTTGCTGATGCTAAACTGTTGGAAGAAAACAAGAAAGAGCTGGAGGAGTTAAAGGCTCAACTGTCTGAGAGAGCCAAACCACCAGCTGAGGTTAAGAAAGTTCCTAAGTGTTACCAATGTGGCAATCTGCACTGTGTAAAGTACGCCGCAGGTGTGGAAGATTCTATGGAAGACGTTACAAGTGCCAAGTGATGGGTCATCAGGCCCGAAGTTGTAAGACAAAAATTTTACAGTACAGAAGACTTATTATGAGCCTTCCATCTGTGAGAGTGATTCCCCTGTAGAGGATAAGGTGTTGAGTCGAGAGAAGACTACTGTGGAGAACCTTGTTGACATGAAGGTGGTCCCTGAAACCTCTGATACCCCCGATAGATCTAAAAGACTGGGTCTGGGTAAGCGCAGGTCTTCAGTTATGGCAAATGTTAGGGTCTCATGTAACAGTAGTGATACCAACATTATTGACTGCTTTACTGTCCAGGCATGCCAGGGTATACGGCAAGCGAGGATGTTGCCAGTTTGTCCAAGGGGAGAATGTAGGGGAGATGAGGAATCCTTCCCCTGTTTGTCTGCCTGTGACATCATCCAGCCCAGTTGCATGTGTTCTGGCCAAAACCATTACTGTTGTCATTGCCTTTAAAGCAACCAAACCAGGCAGTAGGTTAAGAAAGTGGACAGGGGTGAAAGTGTCCTACTGTCTAGTTTTATTCTGTGTATGTTTTCAGTTACTTGTGTGTGTGATATGGTTGATCTTCTCACCTCCATTCCATGAACTTGATATTGACACCAAACCTGGAGTCATCATAGTCAATTGCAATGAAGGATCCTCCACAGCTTTCTGGTGCATGCTGGGATATCTTGGCATATTAGCCACCACTAGTTTCATTGTTGTCTTCCTGGCCAGACGACTCCCTGACAGTTTCAATTAAGCCAAATTTATCACATTCAGTATGTTGGCTTTCCTCAGTGTCTGGGTGTCCTTTATCCCAGCCTATCTCAGTGCATGGGGCATATATACTGTGGCAATGGAGGTCTTTGCCATTTTATCTTACAGTTGGGCTGTGGTGGGCTGTATCTATGTGCCAAAATGTTATATTATATTGTTAAAGTCCAACATGAACTCAAGAGAACATCTCATGGGCAAAGGCAGAAATGAAAAATAAAATTTTCTTATAAGTACCAAAATGTAAAAAATTAAAAAAGATTATATTTTTATGAACTTCGAAATTTTTTTCATTTCCTAGCCAAAATCTTTATGTTACAGACCAATAAAGCACCAAAATAAAATCCTGTGTCCTAGAACTGATTAATACATTTGTATCATGTTTCAATGTTTGGCTGAACTGACAGTATGTTTAATAACAGCAATTGCGCATTCAACAAATGAAGGAGCAGGGGCTGGATAAGCATCTCTCACCTTATTGTCATCATTCTGACAGAACAAATGGTGCACGTGAAGAGGCTTCAAACAACTAAGAGATTTATCTTCTGGAGTTTTGGATCTGTTAGGGTTACTTAAGCCTAAAAGCTCTGATGTTGCTAATTACATTTTTAGAGTTTATTTTTTCCAGTGAGAAAGATTGCAGATGTTTTTGGAGCATCAACAACAGAAAGGAAAAGCTGGCATGTAGCCTTGAACAAGACTGGTCAGCTCAAACCAGTACAATGAAAAACATATGCAGTACATATACCCCTACATGTTTTATACTTTAATTACTTAACCAACCTAACCAATAAAACAGATGCAAGACCATATTTTTTATACAAACACCAGAGGGCTCATGCCTAGGGTAGTTCTAAGCTCTCCATTTAATACTTGTGTCCGAAGATATTCAATGTACAATACTGTAGTTTTGTCCAACACTAGGGGCTCCTCTTGCAAATTGTGCACAACTGCACCTATTGATGCAGAATAACTATGTCATACAAGGAAAAGCCTCTTCAAAAAGACTGTTCTTCCAGTGCAGAACTATGATGGCAAATCATATACAGTTTCTAGATAAATACAATTTGTAGAGGTGACTAAGTGCGGTACATTCAAGGCTATTAATCCTGGTGGACACCCCCGTCATAACACTTGAAAGGGCTGCTTAGCCCGAAACATGTCGTGAATAAAACACTTTGCAGCAAGCTCTGCTGATTGGCTGATTTCCTGAGTGAACTGTTTGAGCTTTGAATTTTCTAGATAAATACGCAAAGTGGAGGTGTATAGGAAGATGTCTTGACTACCAAAAAAAAAAAACTACAGGAAGAACAAGCCAAAGTGCTCATTCTAAAAGAGAAATAAGAGATATGGGGAGTACTACTTACACTCTTCAGGTGTTGTTGCATACAGGGGTGCTATTCCTTAGACGTACGGCCACATCCAACCTGACGATGGGAGGTGCAAACCCTCCAAAAACGTTGTTCTATACTTGGAGTTGTAAAACTGGCTAAAATAAAGGATTATTAAGTGGTGAAGTGCTTGCCTTTCCTGTGAATTCTTTCTAAAAGAGGCCATCGGGAGAAGAATGGGTAGGTTATCTATACTAAAGATTTGGCGAGCCTACGAACAGGTGAATTTCAGCAAGTATTGCAAGTATTGCAGGTATTGCAAGTATGGACTGCAGATCAAGTGGCAGGTTTTTGAAAGACACCATGTCAAGTGCTATACCAGGCAACCAGTGACAGATGATGTAGGAAGAAAAATATTTTTAGAGCTTTATTGAGAGGGGGCCATTAGGTGTTTTACGTCACACAGCAAAGATGTAACCCTTTTTGTCACCATCTTCTAAAGTGGAATTACTTTCTTTTACACTGTTAGCTGCTAATAGTCAGGCAAAACCAGCAACCCAAGGGAAAAAGTGGTGCATAATTGCACAATGCTTTGACCTTACCTTGAGAAGTAATACTAGGCTATAAAATACTGATACACACTTACTATAAATTATAATTCTAAACTTTATATTAAAGGAATAACAGTAACATACATAGTACATGCACAAAGTACAAGTTGGAAGTAGAGAAGTCCCTTTTGTCTATGTGAGACCTGATTAACTTCTAGAACATCCAGGGTAAGCTAGAAAATCCACCATCTTCATCCTTTCTGATGCTGTGAAATTCCATAGCTGTTATGAGCTTTTTCTTTCTCTACTTTAGCAATATCCCATTTGAGCACCCCACTGTCCAATTTCCTACTTACTATACTGCATCGTGACAAGCAAGTACTTTTGTTTGACCAGGTGTGTCCTTTTTTAAGCCATGCTTTTCCCAGTGTATAATCATTAAAAGGATACTGTTGTGGGCAAACGTTTTCAAAACGCATCAGTTAATAGTGCTGCTCCAGCACAATTCTGCACCAAAATCAATTTTTTAAAGAGCAAACATATTTTATTATATTTAAATTTGAAATGTAACATGGGGCTAGACATGATGTCCATTTCCCATATGCCCTCAACCATGTGATTTGTGCTCCCATCCTTCAGCCACTCAACAGAACAATGGGCAGCTAACCAGATAACAATTACCTGACACCTCTGGTGAAATATGTGTTTGTATTGCTAAAAGTGCTCCCTGCTTTTTTCTGCGTATGTGCTATTCTAATATCTACCACTAGGGAACACGACTTGGGCCGTATTGAAGTACAATGAGAAGGTTAGAAACAATAGCTGTCTTAAAGCAGTTCCATCCTGAATTGTGGGCTCCTTCTCAAAGCTCAGAATTAGGCACAATGCACTGAGATGGTGACTCCACACCAATATTACAGGTAAAAAAAATACATTTTTTGTTTCAAGAATAAAATTGTAAATGGCAGACTGGATTATTTGCAGTGTAAACAGGGTAATTTAGAAATAAAAACAACACCTTAAAATCATAAAATTATTCCTTTATTGTGAAGTCTTAATAAACTTTCAAATGACTTTCCTTATTAGTAAGTAACACATATCTAATGCAACCTACACCCACAATGGGGACTGAGAGGACACATATGCATTCACCCCAATCCTTACCCCCAGCTCTTCTGGGTGGCATAGCCAGAAAAAATTGCCAAACTCCGAAAAATACGCAAGACACACACATATAAATATTTTGACGCGCAACAAATTTTACATGCGCATATTTTTTGTCTAAATGCATTAAAGTCAAAGTAATTTTAATGAGCATTAATTTTTACAAATGTGACTTTTTTGTTGCAGAGAATTTTTTGGCTGCAAATTTTTGCAGATGGCGAAATGCGGAAATTCCATGCAAGTTTTTGCCTGGTGAATAAATTCACCCCTTAACATACTGTATGTGCAGCAATTATTTTCCATGGAGGGCAGATTTTATGCCAAATCTACTCCCTTGGGACCCAACAGTTTTTGTTTGAAGAACTGAGCACCCTCCTATCTGTGTATCTGGGATTTCCCCATTTGTAAACTCTTATTGTATATACTCGAGTATAAGCCGTCCCGAGTATAAGCCAAGGTACCTAATTTTATCTCCAAAAACTGGGAAAGCTTATTGACTCGAATATAAGCCGAGGGTGAAAAATGCAGCAGCTTCTGATAAGTTTCAATCAAAAAATTTAGGGTTTCTGCTCCCATTGGAGGTGCCGGCGTCTCGATTTTGGATGCCTTCTTAGGCACCGGCGACTATTCTTAGACGCCGGCGACCCTTTTTGCGCTTGACCCGAGTATAAGCCGAGGTAGAGTTTTTCAGCATATTTTGGGGGCTGAAAAACTCGGCTTATACTTGAGTATATACGGTACATAGTTTTTCTTCTAACTATGATGATGTTGTGGCAGTTTTAGAAAAATAATTGCTAGAAAATAAAAATTGCAATTGCAATAACTCTAAATACTAAATGTATATTTTTATATCCCACCTCTGCATCCCACTTCCTTGGGGAAACACTGTGACATTCTTGAAATCTATCTTTTGAGAATTATTATGTTTGTCACATGGAGAGAAGGATTTGTAGCAACAATTACATCTTTCTCAAGCAATTGGCACAATTAAGAAAATTCAATTAATGTAGTCCCCTAAGCCTTCTAGAAAATGTATAAAGCCAGAAAGCTCAGCCCCATAATGTAACATTGAATTGAACGGCATCAATCGCTGAAAAAACATGTTGACACAACTGATACCTACAATTTTACAGAAGATTCTCTGTAGAAAGGAGATGTTCTGGAGAATCAGGTGCTTCTTCTTCTCTATAGTGTGGGTTTTCTCAACATTACTAATAGAAGTGTGTACTTGTTCAGACCCACTAAATGACTGCAGCCTACATAGTGAGAGTATCAGTGGTTTTCTGAGCCACCCAGGAGACATTGTTATCGGAGGAACATTTATGGTACATCTGGACACAGTCTACAATTACCTCCAGTTCACTAGCAAACCTCCAGACCAACTGTGTCGGGTGTAAGTAATGTTTTAATGTTTTAAACCCTACTCTGTACGCATTTTGCTTCGCCGAAAAATTTGCAAATTTCCAGCGAAATTTTCGAAATGGTGAAAAATTCACGAAACTGTGCCAGCGGCTCGCTTTTGACGCCGTCATCCATTTTTTATGCCAGCGTCCATTTTTTTTTGGATACCGGTGAACTTTCGCAGTCAATTTTGCGCTGATTTATTAGCCTGCAGCGAATGGCGGGATTTTGCGGTGAATTCACGCCAGTCGAATAAATTCGCCCATTGCTACTACTCTGTTCACAAAAACTTATATATATATATATGTCATTCTTGTGATACAATGGTGCTATGATATAATATATTGGGGCATGTTCTTTATTTGCAGAGAGGTCATAAAACATTTTCAATCTGGACATTTAGGGGGTGATTTACTAAACTCCAGTCTGACTTTTTGGGGCAAAACTCATATTTTTTGCGATTTTTTTTAACTCAATTGTTTATTAATTGATTTATTAAAGCCTGATACAGCAAAAAGCCAGAATCCGAAAATTTGTCATCTCAGACCTGCTGAGGTTGTGTATAAGTCAATGTCAGAGATCCCTATCCTATTTTGACATTTCTGTGGTCTGTGCTGGAATTAGCTCGAAAAACGGACTATTTTGAGCATTTGGTAAAAAGTCCGAAAACATTTAGTGATTCTGGAAAAAACTCTGGTTTAAGCTCAATTTTATCGAGTTTTTACCCAAACCAATTAAATCAATCTTTTTTAAAAATAGATACGGTAAAATCAGGTATTGGAATTTGGTTGTGTTTTTTTTTAAAAATTAGATAAATGTTCAGGACCTGGAGTTTTCCTGATAAGGTCTCTTTCCATAATTTTGATCTCCATACCTTATGTATACCAAAACATTTTTTAACATGTATTAAACCCAATAGGACTATTTGCCTCCAAAAAGGATTAACTATATCTCAGTTGGGATTTAAGAATCATTTGATTCTTAATAAAATATTTGAAATATTTGATTAAAATGGAGTCTATGGGAAATGACCATCCCGTAATTCAAAGCTCAAAGATAATTTGCTATTAAATCACACGCGGTTTATTCCACAGTTTGGTAATCCAAAATCAGGCATTGTTGTCTTCATTGTTTGTGATACATACAGTATAGAGGCTAATTTATCAAGGGTCGAATTTCGAGTTCATGGGAGTTTGAAAAAGCTCCCATAAAGTCCCATGAACTCGAAATTCAAAAAAAAAAAATAATTTTTCAAACTCGGGTGAATGGGATCGACCCGAAAACTCGAATTGAATTCGAATCAAATTCGATTTGAGTTTTTTCTCCGAAAAGAACTCGAATGTCAGGAAGTCACCAAACAACTCCAAATTGATCAAAGGACATCCCCATAGGCTAAAATACCAATTCAGCAGGTTTAAGGTGATGAATAGTCAAATTTTAATTTTTAAAGGGCCAGTACATGATAAATTTCAAAAAACAATTTTTTTAATTTTTTTTTTAAACTCTAAGCGAATTTTGACAATTCCCCACTCAAATTTCAATTAAAAAACTCAAATAAATCTGCCCTATAATGTTCTCAAAGAAGGTCATTTTTGAAGAAGGGTTATCTTTCTAGATTATGCACACCCTATTTTTATGTGAATACTACTACTAATGAAAATAATAATAAAATAAAGTGCTCATTGTTTATAGCTGCAGAAGAAGACACAACAAAAAAAGTCTAAGGCAGTGTCCAATTTGCCTTATAAGGAGAAAAATGCATTGCCTAACTCCTAAATAGGCAACCAACCACCCCCTGGATCTTTGGATCAACAATGGATCAAGAACATCTAGGATATTTTATCTCAGATAGAAAATGAATGTAGAAGCCAATGTATTCTGAAGAGCACTTTTGCAAATTACTTCATCATTTCTAAGATATTGGTAACTGTATCAAGTTAACACTGGTCTCTTAGATAGTTAAACCTAAGGTCAATGACATAGGAGGAAATAATTGTGCACGCACTCCTGCAGCCAAGGCAGTTGAGGTAAAAAAAATCAGATGATACAAAATCATAGGCACTGTAATCATGAGTAATCATGAGTGCCTATGATTACGTATCATCTGATACGAAATGCGTTAGGACGTAAACCTTTTTAACATCATGAGTGCGTGCACAATTATTTCTTACGATTTACATTGCCTAAACTACGGGTTCGGGGCACGGCACCCGGGCCACCCAACCAAAAATTTCAAAAATTTTAAAAGTCTAATTGGCGATTTATTCAAGTGTCAGACCTGGGGTTTGTACACCCAGGTCAATCTTCCTACTTGGTGAGCCATTACCCAGTAGTTCTTTTTGTCACTGTATGCACAACTATAGTTTGGTGCTTTTTGATAATTATTAAGTAGACATACTGTATAGAGATGTTAGAGACAGCCGTTTCCTCCTTTTTCAATGACATAGGAGGGAGCTCTGAAAAAAAGCAGCTGAGTCGAAAGCCTAATATTGGAAATCTATTCTCTTAGACACCATAAAAGCAGAAAATTAAATTTTAAATATGCTGACCTTTCTTAGTAAGTTTATGTTTGAATTCAACTTCTATTGGGGTTTAGGTCCTCTTTAATATGAGTAGCTATAATTTGCTAAAAATAAATGTAACACTTTTCTAAGGCCGTCTACTATATACATTACATCTCTGTATTTCTCCCTTATAATCCAGATAATCAGAAACACACTTTTTTCCTGTCTGTTCAATCTAGATTTGCAAGTGAGTATCACCAGAGCATGCATGCCCTTATATTTGCTGTGCAGGAGATTAATGCAGATCCAGAGCTCCTTCCCAACGTCACGTTGGGCTTCCAGGTTTACGATGCATGTAACACTTTACGGCGAGCAGCACAAGGGACTCTTTTCATGCTATCCGGAGGAAAGGGAATCACGCCTAATTATCACTGTGACAAAGGGGCACGTCTTGCTGGGATCATTGGGGAATCTGGCTCGACACGTTCCATTCTTATGGCTCAAATTTTGGGACTGTACTGGTACCCACAGGTAAGGGAAAAATGATTATAATAAAAAATTCAATTCAACCCCACCTACCAATACAACCACCACTAGGATTAGGTCAGTGGTAGGCAATAAACATTCAAACTGATGAAAGATAGTGCTCACTGCAGGTGCCACCTGTAGAATCCTCAACTATAGGCAATCCAAATGATAAAAGCAGAGCATATTTTTTTATGATCCTAACTCATTCCCTAATAGAAGTAGGGTCTTTCTGTCCTCAGCAGTACTTTTGTAAGATACCCTTGCAAACATGTATTTAACTGCTCATAAGTCAGAGATCAGTTCCACTGGACTATCTACTCGCCCTTGACCCCCAAAAGCCCTGGATTTTGCTTCCTCTATCCTCATGAAATGGAGCTTCAGACTTCACAACAACATTCAATCCCTTATCTACATTTGAAGAATGGAAATCATGATAATATAGTTTCTCAGTTAATTAGCTTAAAGGCATAGTTCAGGCAGATTCACATTGTAAGCAATTATCTGGTACATGTAGAAAGCATCAAACCCTCATATTTCAACCTTCCAATTTTATAATATATTGGGCCTGATTGAAATCAGTTTTTCACATACATGAAAAGTCATGGATGAGATTCAATTTGGGATGCAATTCAATTGAGAAAAACTTATCTCGTTTTTTATCACATAAAAACGAATGAAGTTTAAGGAATAAAACTGGAACTGAATTTGGAGAAAAGTGTTTTTTTCTGCAAATTCAATCTCATCCATAACTTTTCACATGATAAACCATGAAATAATTTTTCTCACAATGGAATCCTGCCTATTATGTTCAGTAAATGATAGTATGGGACACGTCCCCCTAGACCTAGGGGCCCATTTATGAAACCTCAGTTTTTTCCTGGTCAAGATTTTTATTGGGAAAAGTCAACATTTTAGTGCAAAAAAACCTTGATGTTTAGAGATTTATTATATCCCAAAGCTGCTAAAAATCCAATTCCTAAAATGCACCATCTCATGATGAGTTCATGTAGAAGTCATTGAAAGATGTCCCTGAAGTTGTTTCTTCACACAGGTATCTGCACTGTATAATCAGAAAAATTCAGAGGGTCAGCTGTATGATATAAATTGATGCTCGATTTTGTTGTGATGTTTTTTCAATAGAATTTTTTAAATAAAATTATTGATAAATCAGTTCAGTTCCTAAAAGAGAGTTATGCTGACTTTGTTTTCAGAAAAAAAATAGATAAATTCAAGTGTAAGTAAATCAGCCCCCTAATGTTTTTCCTGGTGAGCAATTCCATTTATTCTGCTATATGCTTGGAATATTTATTATCTTAAATGTTTCTGTCACTATTTATTCCTTTTGTTCCCAGATTAGCTATTTTGCTTCCAGCCCTATTCTCAGCAATCGTTACCTGTTTCCTTCCTTCTTCCGTACTATACCTAGTGACCAATTTCAAATGAAAGGTCTGGCTGAGCTGGTCTTCTACTTTGGTTGGTCTTGGGTTGGTCTCCTGGCGAATGATAATGACTACGGTCAATTTGGTCTTCAGATAGCAAAGGAAGAAATAATAAAGGGAGGAGCTTGCGTTGCCTTTACTGAGAATGTCTTGATAGGCCAACCCAACAGAAATGCTCCTCATATTGTTCAAGTCATTAAAAAGTCAACTGCTAAGGTTGTCATGGTGATATCCTCCGATTCTCACTTTGTAATTGTGGCAGAAGAGCTGCTAAGGCAGAATGTGACTGGAAATATCTGGATTGCTAGTGAATCTTGGGCAACCTCTGATTTGCTCTTTAAGGAACGATATCAACAAATGTTTTTGGGCACCATCGGTTTTGCCATCCACCGTGGGAAGATGCCAGCATTCAGTAAGTACCTGAGAAGTCTACAACCAGCAAATGATCATTATGACCCATTTATAAAGGAATATTGGGAGCAAGCCTTTTCTTGTAAGTGGCCCGGTCAGGAGAATAAAATTGTCTCATCTGACAATGCCTCAATGAGAGTGTGTACAGGAACTGAAAAGCTGGAAAGCCTGCTTACTGAAGAATATCATAGATTATCTCTAAATGTGTACAATGCAGTCTATGCAATGGCATGGGCCATACAAAATCTGCTTAACTGTACATCCGGAGCAGGGCCATTTCCTTATGGAGATTGCGCTAATATCTCTTCTTTTCATCCTTGGCATGTAAGGAGCTAATCTTGTAATATTATTCTTTTCACTGCTATTACTAAATTTTATATTCAATGTATACGTTATTTTTTCCAGCTTCTCCATTATATTAAAAATGTCAACTTTAAGACAAAAGATGGGAGTCAAATTTTTTTTGATGCAAAGGGCAACCCTCCAGCCATCTATGACATTGTGAATTGGCGAGTAAGTGTTAAAGGTGCCCTGGAACTGGTTACCATTGGTAGTTATGACTTAAGTGCTCTTAATGGAAGAACCTTAAGTATGGACAGTGCTGGAATTATATGGACCAACAATGAGACCCAGGTAATGGGGTGGGAGATATTTTTCATTATTTCATAATTTCATATTCATAAGTTGACAGATAAAACGGCAATGATTTAGCTCTGGGAGATGTTAAATGGGAATTCCATTCTAGTACTAGTGCATAGGGTCCTAGTCTGAGAGCTATTAAAGGTGACGTTTTGTGGTGATTGCTTCTCAATGAATTTATTAATTTGTCATTGAATCTGCTGTGAGCTGTACAGGGTCAAGACAAAACATGAATAAATGAAATCTAAAACATGACTTTTTTGAGATGCTGGGAGTCAATTAACTACCTGAACTCTACCATTTAGTGTGATAGAAATCTGTTTGAGTTGGTACCACTGTAAGGGGTTAAAGGACCTCCTTAAAAAGATTTGGACCTCTCTGTCAAGAGTATAATAATCGCCCAGGCCAATGATCAGATCAGCCCAGTTTGAAGTCAACAGCTTTTTCATCATACCACCTTTTTACAGCAGTATAGTGCTTCTCCATAATATGTTTATTTATTTCACTGGCAATATTCTCAGATGATTCAGGGGCAGACTGAAAGTTAAGGTGTATAGGATGGTGGCACAAGTATATAACTGGATATAGTTAGGTTAAGTTGGGTTTAAAAAAGACCAAAGTGTATCAAGTTCAATGCCTCCAAATTAAACCCAGACATATGCACATACTATACATACACACACTCACACCAACCCCTTCATACACTCACATAATCTATATACTGTATACAAATATATATATACTAATTGTAGAATTTCACAATATCCTACGATATTATCCTTGTCCAAGAAATCATCCAAGACCTCTTAAAAGCAATAACAAAATCAGCATCACAATATCACCCGGCAGTGCTTTCCCCAACCTCACTGTCCTCACTGTAATTAACCCCCTACATTGCTTCAAATGAAAATTACTTTCTTCTAGTCTGAAGGGGTGACCTCTGGTGTGTTGATCCTTTTTATTGGAAAAAGATCCCCCGCTATCTGTCTATAATGTACTTGTAAAGAGTAATCAGCCCCAACCTTGATAGTCAACCCTCATAATTTAAATCTTCTATCCTTTTAACTAGTTAGAAAGTCCAAATGTCCAAATGCTTTCACGTCAATTGGCATTTTTCCTTGCGGCAACGTATTTTGTCTTGTGGACTTTTCTTGTCTCTGTGACTTTTTTGTTGAGGAAAATTTTTCCACTAGGAATTTACGCTGCGGTTTTTCAAATAAAGTGAAATGCAGAATTTCGCCACAAATCTATGCCTGGCAAATTTTCTTGTGCCTGATAAACATTTCAGCAGTCCCTCCAATCTTGAATGGGGGAAGAAAGTAAAAAAAATTGATCATAGAATTATAGTTAAATCAACAGATAATCTTTAGTCATATGATCGTTTAATCACATCCACGTCCTTTCAGTCCCTATTTCTCTTACCACATGATACCAGCACTTACTTACTACTGAATCATAGTTCACAATATTATTACTAACTGATGAGAATTGCTTTTTTGTAATATGTTGAGTTTGGATACTATTTTTCATGATTTCTATAGGTTCCTCATTCCACCTGCAGCCCACTTTGTCCCTTAGGATTCAGAAAAGTGATAATACCAGGAAGGCCCCTCTGTTGCTATAATTGTGCCCATTGTCCCCAGGGCTATATTTCAAACCAAACAGGTACTATAATTATTTATGCTATGCTTTGCAATAATAATTGGCAATTTTAGAAATAACATGATTGTCTGTTATTTTTTTTAGATGCTGTGGAATGTCATTCATGTTCCTGGAATATGTGGCCTAATCAACAACAGGATAGGTGCCTACTGAGAACTACAGAATTTCTGTCATATGAAGAACCATTGGGTTACAGCTTAGCAGCCATTGGTATTTTATCTTCTCTGATCCCACTTAATATTTTGGGAGTTTTTATTCATTATAAACAAACACCAATTGTTCGAGCCAACAACTATTCCCTTAGTTGCCTTCTCCTGCTCTCCCTGTCCCTCTGTTTCCTTTGCTCTTTAGGGTTCATTGGTTACCCACAACCTACACAGTGTCTTCTGCGCCAAGTGGCATTTGGGATGGTTTTTGCTCTCTGCATTTCCTCTGTTCTAGCCAAAACCATCACTGTTGTCATTGCCTTTAATGCAACCAAACCAGGCAGCAGACTGAGAAAATGGACTGGGGTAAAGACATCGTATTGTGTCATTGGGTTTTGTACCTTTCTTCAGTTAGTTGTGTGTGTATTGTGGTTGAGCTTATCTGCTCCCTTCCAAGAACTTGACACTGACACCAAACCAGGAGTCATCATAGTTAATTGCAATGAAAGATCACCCTCTGCTTTCTGGTGCATGCTAGGATATCTTGGCTTCTTGGCCTTCATCAGTTTCATTGTTGCCTTCTTGGCCAGAAGACTCCCTGACAGTTTCAATGAGGCCAAATTTATCACATTCAGTATGTTGGCTTTCCTCAGTGTCTGGGTGTCCTTTATCCCAGCCTATCTCAGTGCACGGGGCATGTATACTGTGGCAATGGAGGTCTTTGCCATCCTGACTTCTAGTTGGGCAGTGGTGGGATGTATCTTTGTGCCAAAATGCTACATTGTATTGTTCAGGCCCAATATGAACTCCAGAGAAAATCTAATGGGGAAAGGAAAAGGTCAAAAATAAAAATGTTTAAAATGCCTTGAATAAACACCTTTACTGTGTAGAGTTTAAACTAATTATGAACCTATTAATACGATTTGTTACATAGTTACACAGTTACATAGTTAAATTGGGTTGAAAAAAGACAAAGTCCATCAAGTTCAACCCCTCCAAATGAAAACCCAGCATCCATACATACACCCCTCCCTACTTTTAATTAAATTCTATATACCCATACCTATACTAACTATAGAGCTTAGTATCACAATAGCCTTTGATATTATGTCTGTCCAAAAAATCATCCAAGCCATTCTTAAAGGCATTAACTGAATCAGCCATCACAACATCACCCGGCAGTGCATTCCCCAACCTCACTGTCCTGACTGTGAAGAACCACCTACGTTGCTTCAAATGAAAGTTCTTTTCTTCTAGTCTGAAGGGGTGGCCTCTGGTACGGTGATCCACTTTATGGGTAAAAAGGTCCCCTGCTATTTGTCTATAATGTCCTCTAATGTACTTGTAAAGTGTAATCATGTCCCCTCGCAAGCGCCTTTTTTCCAGAGAAAACAACCCTAACCTTGACAGTCTATCCTTATAATTTAAGTCTTCTGTCCCTCTAACCAATTTAGTTGCACGTCTCTGCACTCTCTCCAGCTCATTTATATCCCTCTTAAGGACTGGAGTCCAAAACTGCCCCCATACTCCAGATGAGGCCTTACCAGGGACCTATAAAGAGACATAATTATGTTTTCATCCCTTGAGTTAATGCCCTTGTTTATGCAAGACAAAACTTTATTTGCTTTAGTAACCACAGAATGACACTGCCCAGAATGAGACAACTTGTTATCTACAAAGACCCCTAGATCCTTCTCATTTAAGGAAACTCCCAACACACTGCCATTTAGTGTATAACTTGCATTTATATTATTTTTGTCAAAGTGCATAACCTGCATTTATTAACATTGAACCTTATTTTCCAGTTTGCTGCCCAGTTTTCCAGTTTAGACAAATCACTGTGCAAAGTGGCAGCATCCTGCATGGAACCTATAGTTCTGCACAATTTAGTATCGTCTGCAAAAATAGAAACAGTACTTTCAATGGCCACCTCCAGGTCATTAATAAACAAGTTGAAAAGCAAGGGACCTAGTACAGAGCCCTGCGGTACTCCACAACTACAACACTGGTCCAATTAGAAAATGTTCCATTTACCACCACTCTTTGTAGTCTTTCTTTTAGCCAGTTCTCTATCCAGGTACAAATATTATGTTCCAGGCCAACATTCCTTAATTTAACCAGTAACCTTTTGTGTGGCACTGTATCAAATGCTTTAGCAAAGTCTAAGTAAATCACATCCACTGCCATCCCAGAATCGAGGTCTCTACTTCTCACATTCTCATAAAAAGAAATTAAGTTAGTCTGGCAAGATCTATTATGATAAAACCATGCTGGCACAAACTCATAGTATTATGATTTGCTATGAAGTCCAGTATCTTATCCTTTATTAACCCTTCGAAAAGCTTTCCTACCACTGACGTCAGACTAACTGGCCTATAGTTTTGAGGCTGAGAACGGGATCCTTTTTTGAATAGAGGCACCACATTAGCAATTCGCCAGTCTCTCGGCACTATGCCAGATCTCAATGAATCCTTCATGAACACTTCATGAATCCTTCATGCACACTTAAGAGAAGCTAACACTAGAGAGAGCTCCACTGGAGTCCCAGGGGTTCTATTTATACAGTCTGTTCAGGTGCAACTAATCAAACCGCACCCCCTCAAATGGAGGGAAAACTGCAAAGTAAAGCAGGTTGTGACAAACTTGCTGTAAGCTCACTAGCACACCAAACTTTGCTGTTTAGCACCCAAGACAGAAAAAAACCTTTAAAAAATAAAACCACAGTAGTTAAATATAAACCTTAATATAAAATAGCAGTTAATAAATACTTATCCTTTTCAGATGATTTGTTTGCTTTAAGTTGCTTTATTCCAGTCAGCAGCCTGATTCAAACAGTAATGTATATTTAATTGAAATACATGACTGCCAGGTTTTATTGTTCTATAGCTTTCATCTGGTTGGTAATAAGCATTTTTTAAATATGTTGGTGAATAAAATCTCCATTACATAGTAATAAGTTAAGTTGAAAAATAAAATTGATTTAAGAACAGTCTACAAGCTGCTCTAGGAGGAGCTGGAGGAGAGAGGAGCACCTAAATGTAGCCAGCTTTGGTCTCCTGCTAACAAACATCAATTACTTTTCTGCCAGTCATAGGTACAGTGATTTTGCCATTGAGAACACTATGTCCTAGACTGTATTGCTGCATGCAGAAACAACAAACTAAGAAGCCAATAGAGAAAGGTTTTGGGTTCAGACTCCACTATGGACACCAATATGGACTTTGTTCAACAGAAGTGCAATGGTGTCAGTTTTGTACTTGTGTTTATTACTTGTTTATAAAGAGTTACATGATGTACCCCATTCACTTGGAGACTAAGTATCAAGAAATAATTTGTCAGTTTTTTGGTACCATTATAGTTATCAAGAATCATGGAAGATTAAGTAAAGTTGTCTTGGATCGATAGATCTCAGCTCATTGATTACTCTGGGGTGAGTCCACAATCTGAGATCTATAGTTGCAAGTAAACTTGATCAGGTCCTGGGCAAGACAACTTTATCAGGTCTTTACCTACTGAGTCAAACCACATATGATACAATCAAACTGAATTAAATCTATTAAAAATGGCAGCGTTCAATCAAATGGGAGCCTTTATTAATTGGTTTGTCAGCCACTTAAAACAAAATAAAATAAATAGTTTAAACTACCTGCTTTTTCTCTGTTCCCAATGAAGTGAATGGACCACAGGAACTTAAGCTAGATCTACTCCCTACTCCCTTAGGTTTCTGCTGGAGGAGATGTGAACCACTAGCTCGTATTACAACAGTTGAAGTCTACTAACTCTGTTTTCATAGATAGAACCAGTGTTTTTCTGCTCTGTAAATGAATATTGTTGCAACCCATCTACCTCACCTTAAACACTCTATTGCATGAGTACTTCTACCTCTGTGATGTCAAATAGACAGTGAAAGGTGCGGCTCTATAACACACAACATTGAAAGGGCCCAACCGTGAGTCATAGTGTAACCATACTCTTCCTCCTATCTAGCTTATACCTTGTTTTGAGCCCATAAAGGGATACATTTATAACTGGGGTATACTGAGATGCATGTTTGTATATATGTAAACATTTTAAAGGTTTATTTATTATTATAATGTATACTGTAGCTGTTGTATACATTTATGACAAGAGTTTGTCTCTTTTATGAATTTGAATTCTTGAAATCTTTGAATTCAAGTTTTACTCATGAGTTTATCCAGTATCCATTAAATACTTGGACCTTACACTGTTCATTGAGTGTAAAGTATCTGTACAAAACTCTTTAGAAAAGCAACCAATCGGAATGGCCTCATACATGCCCTAAAGTGGGCATACTAGGCATTGTATTAACTGTATGTTCCCTATGTAGATTTGTACAAGCTAAACATAACTATGCTCGCAATGAGGAGTTTGTGATGGAGTCGAATGATGTATTGGCCCCATTAATAAACCTAATGTCTGCAAAAGTGCAAAGACGATACAAAAATGTGTTGGCTCCCTCTAATATTTTTACAAGACAAAAATTAATGAACCCTAAAAATGTAATGCTAGTAAGGGCCGGACCTGTAAGCTTGTTACACCCAAAAAGATTAGCACTAAATATGGGTTACCAACATCTAAACAGTTTAGAAAGTATATTTGTTAATCTCTCCCTGTGGATTGAAATATGTGGGACCTGTACTGTTTCAGTTAAAATATTGCACCAGTGCTACAGGCATAGTTGCTCCTCTTAAGGTCTATGCACTTGCACATCTGGATCACATTAAGTCCAGGGTTCTCTTGCTTTTCATGTCCATTGATACTCCTGTCTAGTGTCTCTTGCTTTTACTGTGCCCTCGTACTCCTGTCTTGTGTATAATATAGGTTTAATTCAGTTGTTTGCCTTATTTGCCCCTTTGCATCCCTTTCCTCTGGGAAACTTGTTGACATATCAAGTTCTCTTTGGGATTGAAAGAGTGAGTGACACTGAATGATGGATAACTATCTTTACTTCTCCTTCCCTGAGCAGTTTAAAGCAGACTTAATTAATTTGTTCCCCTGGGCCTCCCAATCCACATTGTATATAAAACGAGCTTTGAGAGCCATGTGTGATGTAGAAAGGACTGTGCGTCATTACAATACTGACAAATCTGTTCTATTTAGGAAATGGTTTTCTGTAAAAGACAGACAACTCCAAGAAGAATGAGTTGCACTCTCTTCTCTACCGGGTGGATTTTATGTACAGTAACTATACTAGTTGGTGCCTACTCATCCTGGAACCTTGGTTGCAGCCTACCCACAGAGAACATTACTGGCTATCTGAGTCACCCAGGAGATATTATTATAGGAGGGACATTTATGGTCCATTTGGAAAGAATCTATTATGATCTTTACTTCACTAGTAAACCCCCTGAGCTACATTGTCAGATGTAAGTATTTATTTCCTGGCGTTTATTACATTTCTGCAGCACTTTACAGTGATATTACATCTTTTGCTGCAGTGGATCTCACAATCTAAGATCCATTTCACATTCACACACACTCTGGTCAATTTACTTAGAACCAATGAACCTGCCTGTATGTGTGCATGTTTTCAAAATCTGATTCCCAGATGAGACCCCAGAGACATAGGCGCAACTTCGCCGCACTTCGTGCACTTTGCCAGGCGTAGTTTCACCAGCGCTCCGCAAATTCACTAAAATCCGAAGTTGCGCACAGGGGTAGCGTAAGGTTGCGAAGTTGCGCTAGCGTTGATTCGCTATATAAAGTGAAGTTACGCTAGCGAAGGCTAATTTGCATACGGCGCAAAATTCAAATTTCAATGGAGGAACACATATCTGCACTACAAATGCCTAGAAAACCTTCAAATCAGCAAATATAACTTTTATTTTGCCCTACACATGTGCCCACTGTCTAGGTAAGTTGCCATGAGTCAGGAAATGTAGGGGGGAGGAAGGGGAGCCCCAAAAAAATTTCAATCTTTTTCAGCCTATCACCCATCATGTAGAAAACACGCCAGGGTTTTTTGGGATTTAGAAAAAAATTTGACTTTTTTGGAAACAGGTCTGAGGTGGCGAAGGAAGTCTAGCGTAAAAGGTATCGTTCAGTACACTGCGCAAAGTTAGTGAATTTGCGTAGTTACGTCGCTAGCGAAAATTCGCCTGGCGTAAGGATGCGAAGTAACACTAGCGAAAATACGCCAGCATTCGTTAGTGAATTTGCGCAGTAGCGAAAATGCCGAACGCTAGCGAATTAACGCTATCGTTCAGCGCTTCGTGTATTTGCGCAATAGGGAGCAGAAACATACTGTTTGCAGATAGTGTCCTGGCTGGGATTGAACTCAGATCCCACGTATTGCAAGGCAGAAGTGCTACCCACAAAAGCCCCTATACCATTCATTATGTTAGTGCAAATCCCATCTCAGCCAGCAGATACACAATGCTGAATAATTCTGAATAATAAATGTAATAACAAATAAAATTGGCATTCTGCAGTGTAATGCATGTATGAGATCTGCTACTGAGAATTCTTGAGAAAAGGGCTTTAATGTTACTTAAAACATTTAAATGGGAATTATTGCTATTATAAATAATCTACTTAACAGAACAACATTTATGGCGTTATATACAGTGGTCTTTCAGAAGCTAATGCTCAATACCTATATTTTGCATTGATCTTACTAATATATCTAGGGTTAATGCAGTACCCATTATCCAATTTCTTCAGTGATTTTCCTGAATTTTCTAAATTTCGAGGGTTAATGCAATGCTCACTATCCATTTCCTGAAATTTGTAGGGTTAATGCAATGCTCATTATCCTTTTCCTGCAGTGATCTTCCTGACATTTCTAGGTTTACTGTAGTAGCAATTATCCATTTTCTGCAGTAATTTTTCTGAAACTTCTAGGGTTAATGCAATGCGCATTGTCAGTTTTCTGCAGTGATTTTCCTGGCAGTTCTAGGGTTAATGCAGTACCAATTATCCATTTTCTGCAGTGATTTTCCTGAAATTTCTATGGTGCAATGCTCATTAACCATTTTCAGCAGTGATCTTCAAGACATTTCTAGGGTTAATGCAGTGGAATGTCTGGGGTTAATGCAGTGCTCATTACCCATTTTCTGAAGTGATCTTACAGGCCATTTTGGGATAAATGCAGTCTCATTATCCATCCTCTGAAGATCTGAGCCTTGTGTGGAGTTAATTTCATTCTGATTATCCATTTTCTGAAGTGGTGTTACCAAAGGAGGTTTGGTAAAGAAGATGTGGCCTACATTTCATCTATGCATCTAACACTCCACGTTTTGTTGGGATGACTCGATTTTTTTGCACCTTGCACATATATTTATCCCACCCATCTTGGCACAACTTGCTGCATTTTCTATTGTATCATCAGTGAAATAACATTATCACAGCATTGCATTATAATTATAACTCCCATTCCTTTCTCCTCCCTGGCACCACAGGTTTGCTCTGGAGTATTACCAAACCATGCAGGCCTTCATATTTGCCGTGGAGGAGATTAACTCAGATCCTGAGCTTCTTCCCAATATTACCCTGGGCTACCAGACTTTCGACACTTGCAATAATTTACGGAGTGCAGCACAAAGCACTCTTTTCATGCTATCAGGGGGAACTGAAATTATCCCAAATTATAACTGTCACCTTGGGCCACCATTAGCTGGAATTGTTGGCGAATCTGGGTCAACACGGTCGATTCTTATGGCCCAGATCTTGGGACTCTACAGATATCCACAGGTAAGTGAAATTTGCTAAAAATAATATTGGCTAATGCCAAGTATTCTCTAAAATACAAGGACTTTATAAAGTTTTTGTTTTTTTGAATGTAATTATAATCTGTTTAATATATTTTTTGTAGATAAGTTATTTTGCATCCAGTCCTATTCTCAGTGATCGGAACCTGTTTCCTTCCTTTTTCCGTACGATACCCAGTGATGAATTTCAAATGAGAGGTCTTGCCCAGCTGGTTGCTCATTTTGGATGGACTTGGGTTGGTCTGCTGGCTAATGATAATGACTACGGTCAGTTTGGACTTCAAATAGCTAAACAAGAAATAATAAATAGTGGTGCCTGTGTGGCATTTACTCAGAGTATATTGACTGGTCAACCCAATAGGAATGCTCCTCATGTCATTAAAGTCATTCAAGAGTCAACAGCAAAGGTTATAGTTGTGATATCCTCAGATTCGGACTTTGTGATTGTTGCAGAAGAGCTGCTGAGGCAGAATATAACTGGGTATACCTGGGTGGCCAGTGAAGCTTGGGCAACATCTGAGTTACTATCTAAAGAACGATTCCAAAGAGTTTTATTGGGTACTCTTGGTTTTGCCATTCATCATGGGCCAATGCCAAACTTCAACAAGCACCTCAACAGCATTTATCAAACAAAACAATTCCATGATTCATTTGTAAGGGAATTTTGGGAACAAACATTTTCTTGTAAATGGCCCGACAAAGTTGAAGCCACAGAGCAGCCATGTACTGGAAATGAAACGTTGGAGAACCCACCAGCCGAAGAAGACCATAGATTATCTCTTAATGTCTACACTGCTGTCTATGCATTTGCCTGGGCCCTGCAAGATCTGATTTATTGTACTTCCAAAAAAGGGTCACTGCATTGTGGGGACTGTGCCAATGGCTCTTCATTTAACCCGTGGCATGTAAGGGACACTTTCTTTACCCGTTTAAAGATGATCGATCATTTGCAGTTCCTGTTTATGAAAAGTTGTTTTGACAACATTTTTAATTTTAAAAAATGCATTTCCTTCAGATTTGTAAACTGATCTGGAAGCAATGAAGTCCTGAAATTCTGCTAATTTTGTAACTTGTCGAATTTGACTTATAGTATGTGTTTTATACTTTCAGCTCCTCCACCATATCAAAAATGTGAACTTCAGCATCAAAGATCGGAGCCACATTTTCTTTGATGCAAAAGGGAACCCACCAGCCATCTATGACATTGTCAATTGGCGCCTGACGTCTAAGGGCTCCCTGGAACAGACTGTAGTTGGGAATTATAGTTTTTTGAATGGTCTGGATGGCAAAATCTTAAATATAGATGGTGATAAAATTATATGGACTAACAGTGACACACAGGTATCTAGAGGCCTATACAATGTAAAGTCCTAGGAGCATTTGCTTGTATCCTGAAACTATCTTTCTGCTAAATTAAAAAAATATTTGGTATGTCTGAGCTGTTTGGTGCAGTAACCATCCAGGTGCTCAACTATTTGATGGCTCCACCTGCACCCAACTCCATAGTAGTATTAGCAATGAAGAGAAGAGCACTTCAATGTAGTTAATATTGGTCAGTACTTAATTTAGTTGACATGTTTTGGGCTACACGGAGTCCTTTATCCAAGCTTAAACCAAAGAGATACACCAAGTCCCAGAAGTGGTTTAATTGTAGAGCAGACAAACAAGCCCCACCTCTCAGTCCATAAAACCACAAAGTCCTGTAGGTGATCAATCAGTTAAAACACAAAATGTTCACCATACAGTCCACCTATAACAGGCTAAAGAAATCAGGTATCCAGGAACTGCACAGGGTGTCTAAATGTAAAAAAAAAGATCAGCCCACCATACAACCCAGTCATTGTTAGTCTTACCATTTAACTTAAAGGGTACCTCATTTATCCATCGTATCCATCTTTCATTCATGGCTTTCAGGGATACAGAATCAAGTTTCTTAACCAACTTGCCCTCTGATTACAGTAGAGCCTTATTCAGATTGCCCCCTATCATGGAGCTTTTAATCACCTGTAAAATGCGCCACATCAGTTTTATATAATTAGGTTTAATTAGCCTAAAATGTTGTGCGACTGAGATGTGTGTTCTAGTGTCAGGTCCAAAATTCTTAATGTCCCCTCTGTATTTCTGTATTTTTAACTTCATTTTTTATGAAGTTTGCCCCATGTAGACTTGGCCACATGGGCACTGGATTGTTTAGACTACATTCTTTGACATAGACCTTCAAATTTATCTTATACCCCTGTGTGGGGGAATTTTCGTGCGAAATTCGCGAAACGGCGAAAAATTTGCGAAACGGCGCGTTTTTTCGACGCCCGTTTTTCAAAAAAAAAAAATTTTGACGCCGGCGAATTTTCGCTGGAGTTTCGCGAATTTATTCTCTGGCGGCGAATCGCGCAAATTCGCGGCGAATTTGCGCCTGGCGAATAAATTCGCCCATCACTAGGCACAGCCCATAGCATTCTCCTAAACCATACTCCGTTTGTGTCTAAACTTGGTAAATTGAGTGGTAGAATTGAGTCTATTGTGAGGAGGTATTGGTCCCCATTACAACATGATAGGGGGACCAACCCACCCATCTTTAGCTCTTAGAGGAGGCACACCTCAAATGACTACCTGAGCCAATTGGATCTATTTAGCTCTGCTGAAACGGGTTCAAGTGTGTTCAGGGGTACACACAAGAAGGACACTTTCTCTGTTTAAACTTTAATTGTTGCAACTAAAAGGGGAGTATGTCAAAGAACGTAGTCTACATGAAAGCATAGACCTTTTCCACCTGATGAATACAGTATTACCTGTGTTCAGCATTGCTGCATTCATGATGAGTGTGGGGTTGATATGTAGATGTCCCCCCTCCTGTCCCCTACCCATGAATCTATATTTCATTAAGTAAGGTGATTCTGGAACAGCTGGTAGAGACAAGGATGAGGGAAGAGAATAGTGAGAATTCATGCCAAAAACAACAACAAAAGCAAACACAGCATAAACATGAAGAGAAGCAGGTGCAAATCAGAAGGGAAAAAACAGATCCACAAGTTGAACAGGATAACAAGAAGCAGGAACTGAGACAGATCACAGGGCTTGAGCAAAGTAAATAAAAACTATGAAGAATTATATAAGGACAATTATCTAGAAGCACAACTAGGTACTCAGAGAAGGATTATCATACTTGAAGACAGACTGCAAGACTGGGTAAAGACATAGGGGTATATTTTTTTTTATAATCAAAATATTTTATTACACATTTTCAAAGAATATACAAAAAAATAAATACAGAAAAACACAATTTTTGTACGGGAAAAAGGGTGTTCTCTACCCTATTCAGCGGCTGGGTCTAAACTCATTTATACACGCAAAGATGGAGATAATAGTGCATCATTCTCATATAGTAGCCAGGGCATCCAGATTTTATCGTATGTCTCCATGTTATTCTGTAGCTTGTAGTTCAATTTCTCATTAGTTGCTATATATATTATTCTAGTTTTTAAAAGCTCCAAAGATATATTAGGTTTCTTCCAATTACTGGCAATCACCAATCTGGCTGCCATTAAGATGAATTGGCTCAATTTATATGATGTTTTAGGGAGATAATCAGGTTTCCTCCCCAACAGTATCACTGTCGGGTCTTTTTCAAAGTCGACTCCCAAGATCCCGAAATATAGTTCCTTACAAAATCCCAATATTTCGATATAGTGATGGGCGAATTTATTCGCCAGGCGCGAATTTGCGGCGAATTTGCGTGATTCGCCGTCGGCGAATAAATTCGCGAAACGGCCGCAAAAATTTGCGGCAAAAATTCGCCAGCGTCAAAATTTTTTTTTTTGAAAAATGGACGCCGGCGCAAAAAACGGGCGCCGGCGTCGAATAAAACGGGCGCCGGCGTCAAAAACGGGCGCCGGCGTCAAAAACGAGACACTGGCGCCGTTTCGCGAATTTTTCGCCGTTTCGCGAATTTCGTGCGAAATTCGCAAATTTTTCGGCGAAACGAAACTGCACAAATTCGCCCATCACTATTTCGATACTATCGTACAATCCCACCAGATGTGGGCCATGGTCCCCTTTTCTTTACAACCCCTAAAGCAATGTGGGTCACTTGAGGGATATAACTTTTGCAGTCTGGCTGGGACTAAATATGTTCTGTGCAATATTTTTAAAGAGGTCTCATTAAATGTGGCGCTGATATTCCCTTGATTTGCCGCTATACTACATTGGTACCATTGTTGTATCGACAACGTGAAATTGAGCTCTTTTTCCCACATGTACATGTATCGTTGTTTTTCTTTACCCAAAACTGGCTTATTCAAACTTTTATATACTGAACCCAGTATACCTGCCCCAAGCGGGGATTTGCTGCATATTGACTCAAAACTCGAAATCGTGAAAATCTTGTGCTCACAACGTGACGCTTGTTTAACAATAAAGTGCAATAGCGGTTTAGTTCTAAAATAGGGGTATATATATATCAAACTGTGAAGTTAGAGATGAAAAGTGAATTTCCACCTCTCTCCATTCATTTCTATGGGATTTTTAAAAGAGAATTATCAATGGGTGAAAGTGAAAGTGAAAGTTCAACCTTTGATGAATATGTCTTTAAAAATCCTATAGAAATGAATGGAGAATGCCGGAATTTCACTCTAATGGGCTGTGGTGATCTCTAACATCTCTCTTTGATAAATATACCTCATAGAGACAGAGGTGTTTGATTTGTCTGCATGCTGTTAGTTGTAATGCTTGAGTTGGCAACAGGTGAAGAACCATTCAGACATTTTCTGCAATGTAACCAGGTTTTCTACTCTATAACTCAATGGGGCTCATTTATAAACAGTGGACACATTTGCACCTGGACAGTTACCTATATAAACCTTTTTTCAGCCAGATGCAGGTAGAACTATGATATCCAATATCGGATTGGTTATCATAAGTTACTGCCCAGGTGCAAATTTGCCCATTGTGTATAAATGAGCCCCAGTGACTAAACAATGCATTACATGCCTGTTCATAATATAACACAACGTGGGCAGATCTTGACAATTGTATAGCAGTATGAGATGTCTGGAACCACTGGTATGATTACCATTGCATTAATGGAATTAATGTTTCTATAAAATATCTCTATGATTTCCATAGACCCCTCTTTCCAAGTGCAGCCCAAATTGTCCTTCAGGATTTAGGAAGGTGATTGCACCAGGAAAACCCCTGTGCTGCTATGAGTGTGCCCGATGTCCTCAGGGTCAGATATCAAATAAAACAGGTACCCTAGTAATTATCTTAATTTTCCTAGGAAATACATATCAATAAACATATCTAAATATTGTTCTCCAGATGCTGTGGAATGTCTTCCATGTTCCTGGGACACGTGGCCCAATGTGCAACAGAACAGATGTTTACCAAGAATTACAAAATTCCTGTCCTATGAAGAACCTTTAGGCTACAACTCAGCAGCCATCGGCATTTTATCTTCTTTGCTTCAACTTATAATTCTGGGAGTATTTATTCGTTATAAACAAACACCAATTGTCCGAGCCAACAATTATTCCCTTAGTTGCCTTCTCCTGCTTTCCCTGTTCTTCTGTTTCCTTTGCTCTTTAGGGTTCATTGGTTACCCACAACCTGAAAAGTGTCTTCTGCGCCAGGTGGCATTTGGGATGGTTTTTGCTCTTTGTATCTCCTGTGTTCTGGCCAAAACAGTAATAGTAGTTATTGCCTTTAATGCAACCAGACCAGACAGCAAGTTAAAAAAATGGACAGGAGTGAAGATATCTTCTGTTCTCATTGTGTTTTGTGTCTTTATTCAGTTATTTGTGTGTTTACTGTGGCTGATTTTCGTCCCTCCTTTCCCTGCGCATGACATTGACACTAAACCTGGATTCATCATAGTTTACTGCAACGAAGGGTCAAACACTGCTTTCTGGTGCATGCTGGGATATCTTGGCCTCTTGGCCACCATTAGTTTCATTGTTGCCTTCTTAGCCAGACGTCTCCCTGACAGTTTCAATGAAGCCAAATTTATCACATTCAGTATGTTGGCTTTCCTCAGTGTCTGGGTGTCCTTTATCCCAGCCTATCTCAGTGCACGGGGCATGTATACTGTGGCAATGGAGGTCTTTGCCATTCTGTCTTCCAGCTGGGCAATGGCAATCTGTATATTTGTGCCAAAATGTTTTATTGTCTTGTTCAGACCCAAAAGGAACTCCAGGGAACATTTCAAGGTAAAATTAAAAAGAAAAACCAGTGTCACCAAATGCATTAACTAAACAAAACTTTATATATTCATGAAATGTTTGCATTATTACACACGCAACCAATAACAGACGACTACTGCATAATAATGTTTTATTTTTTGTACAAAAAGTTGATATATGTACTGTGTTACACACTCAGCTTTTCTCTCATAACAATGTATAATAGGCATCACATAAAAAAACTTGCTGCAAAGATTGCACCATCTCGGATGTAGATTTGTAGTCATAGCTACATAGTTATACTCTATCACGAGTTCGGTAATGCATTTTTAGATTTATCTTTACCTAGCATCTACTTTGCCCTTAAACTCAATCTAGCTACTGAAATCTGTCTCTATTTACTGGTTTTGAGGAAACCTAGGCTAATTTGGGATTTTTGGGGAGGGTAATGGCTCTTTTTGTGTCTTTGTATATAAATATCATCTTAACAGTAACTTTTTTGTCCCAAAGATCTGCACACACCCTCATACTAACTGACCTGGCTGTGCCTCTTCTAGGAGGTTAGTCCTACACGATAAAACCCACTGCCCTAGAAAGTTGTCCATATCCACCTGGCAATTCTCCAAATTACATCCTCCTTCACGTTCATGTTAGGGGATTATTACAAAATAAAAAGCTTATAGAAGGTGATAATGAAGGTTGTTGCTGGCAAGCCTGAAGGTAAAGGCTCCTTAGGAAAGGAAACTGCTAACTAAGTCATTAGCACTCGTAACTGGAGGAACCAAAGGAAACCTAATTGTATGTATTTAAGTCTACATATTTCCATCATACAAACTGAAAGGAAAAATGAAAACGCAAGGTTTATCTTCAGTGACCTATAATATCCATTATAAATATCCTTTGTTATGAGTGATGACCAGCATTCCCTCTCAACTCAACCTGAAGTCTGTTTAATGTCTTTATTAACTACATTGTCTGTTTCAAGTCTCATTTTGATGTTTTTTATGTCTTTTGACATTTAATGAGCTTGTAAATCATAAATAGATTGATATCTTCTAATCACTTAGGTTCCCTGACCGTTTTAGATAATTTGCCATGATTTATGCCTGAGTTCCCATAGGACAAAGGTATTTATCTGCACAATATTTATACAGAGAAGTAATGTACTCGTTTTGCAGTTGATGATTGGCCTGCGTGTGACTATGGCCCAGTGACAGGGTCATTGCTTTCTATGTTAGAGATGATATTCTACAACATGCACAGGGACCACAGAATAAATCTAGTGGCCCTCTCAACTGTACTATTATGTGCAATAGCTGTAGATATGTGCACTGGCATGGAAACTAAAATCAGCTGCAACCTGCCCAACGAGAACATCACTGGCTACATAAGTCGCCCAGGAGATATCATCATAGGGGGGACATTTCCAGTTCATTTCCAAATAACATACAGCGATTTTCATTTCACCAGCAAACCCCCGGAGCTTCAGTGCCAGCTGTAAGTAGCATTTCTAGCTTGAATTGATTTTTTTGAAACAAATTAATGAATACTATGAGGGTTATTTCCAGGACTGGAGCAATAGAAGCAACAAGCTGCCCAACAGTACAACAGGACTCTGATCAAAGCCCAAATATAATATACAGTATGTTAGTTAAATTCAGATCATTTAATTTTTCTAGTGCTATCATGTTCTTTTGGGAAAAGTAAGGTATCCTTCAAATGTGTTTTCTGTATACATTTCTGTGTATAATTGACACCTATATATCCAGCAGCTCTTTTGGGAAACTGAAAAATAAAAATAACATGTTGCTCACCAAACCCTTGGACGTTTCTGCCAGTGGCCATAAAGCAGGTGCCTATTTTTGAATCCCGGGCTTGGAGGCAATTTTTGGTTGCATAAAAGCCTTATGTACTGCCAAACAGAGCCTCCTGTAGACTGCCAGTCCACATAAGGGCTACCAAATATCAAATCATAGCCCTAACTTGGTACCTCCAGGAATATAGTTACATTTGAGTTGAAAAATCCATCAAGTTCAATCCCAAATGAAACCCAGCATACATACACACACTCCATATACTCACATAAACAATATATATACACCAATGTCTGTACTATTTGTAGAGTTTAGTATCACAATAGCCTGTTATATTATGCTTGTCCAAGAAATCATCCAAGCCCCTCTAAAAAGCATTAATAGAACAGAACATCACCCAGCAGTGCATTTCACATCCTCACTGTCCTATGTACTATGAAGAACCTACTTCAGATGAAAGTTCTGTTCCTCTAGTCTAAAGAAGTTGCCTCTGGTGTAGTAATCTTCTTTATGGTGTCCCCCTCTATTTTGCATGCTTTTGTTGCTCCACAACTCTGTCCACATTTGAATGTGGCTCATGTTTAAAAAAGATTGGGGACTCCCACACTAAAGCCTCCAATGCTTTCCCTCAACCACTGCAGAGGCAATCCTCTAAATGTGTTCTCCTTATCCCTTTCCCTATATTTTTGACACCCATCTAGTGATAATGCTATAATGAAAAGGAATATAGAGGTCTCTTTCTACCTGTTACATACTGAATACTCATTAGAAAAAAAACACCTACTGATCAGTGGGTTAATGTTTATGTGGTGCTCCCACATTAGTTATAGTGTCACAGACAGGTCTAACACAAAACATCTTGCGCTAACCAAGGCTCACTTGTCAAGTGATTGCACATATCTAGATGCTGCCAATGTTTCTATATGGGAAATGAAGATCCTATATGGGACAGAACCATCCCATACTTTCTCCTTGTCTCTATTCCTATATATAGGGCACCTTTCTAATGCCCCATACTTTATCCTTGTCTCTATTCCTCTATAGAGAGCACCTTTCTAATGCTACTGTTGAGGTGATGAAATGAAAGTCTGCAATGGTCCTTCCAATGTTTTGTCCTTGTCTGTTCCTTTTCACCACTATTTCTATATAACTTTATTTGTGCACATGTGATTTTTCATACTAGGATCTCATCTGAGTTCTACCTGAGCCTGCAGGCCCTTATATTTGCTGTGGAAGAAATTAATGCCAATCCAGAGCTCCTTCCCAATGTTACACTGGGCTTCCAGATTTTTGACACATGTAAAACATTGCAGCGAGCAGCACAGGCAACACTATTAATGCTTTCAGGAGGAAAGGAAATGACCCCAAATTATCATTGTTATAAAGGCGCCCCTCTTGTTGGTATTGTTGGTGATCCTGCATCCAAAAGAACCATTCTCATGGCCCAAATCTTGGGATTGTACCGATACCCACAAGTAAGTTCAGTATGATAGCTATCAAACTCCATGTATCCTTCGTTCAGTTACCGCAAAACAAAACATTTAACAAATCTGTTTGTAAGTTCATTAAATTCATGGATCTGATCAATCCTTTCTAAACCTCAGTCTATATAGAGAAGAAATACATCCGCATTAATATTTTCATTACATTTATGCAGGTGAGTTATTTAGCAACCAGCCCTATTCTCAGCGATCGGAACCTGTTTCCTTCCTTTTTCCGTACTGTGCCTACTGATGAATTTCAAATGAGAGGTCTTGCTCAGCTTGTCTCTCATTTTGGTTGGTCTTGGTTGGGCCTCCTGGCTAATGATGATGACTATGGGCAATTCGGTCTTCAAATAGTAAAACAGGAGATAATAAAGGCTGGAGCTTGTGTGGCCTTTGCTGAAAATATACTGACCAGTAAGCCTGACAGGAATGCTCCTCATATCACACGATTGATAAGGATGTCCACTGCAAAGGTTATCATTGTGATAACATCTGATTCAGACTTTCTGATTGTGGTGGAAGAGATTTTAAGGCAAAATGTGACTGGGAACACTTGGATAGCCAGTGATGCTTGGGCAACTTCAACTTTACTTTCTAATAGAAGATTCCAGGGGATTTTATCTAGTACTATTGGTTTTGCCATATATCATGGGCAGATGCCACTGTTTAATGAGTATCTCAACAGCCTAAGTCAATCCCATCTTCATGATTTATTCATGATGGAACTGTGGGAGCAAACTTTCTCTTGCAAGTGGCTAGATCAGGAGAAATTTCATGCCTTGATGGCCAATGGAACAATGAAAGCATGTACAGGAGAAGAAACGATGGAGAGTCTGATGATGGAATTAGAGCATAGAGTATCTCTTCATGTTTACACTGCTGTTTATGCCATTGCCTGGGCGTTACATAATATGCTTTATTGTACACATGGATATGGAGCATTACATGCTGGAACCTGTGCCACTATTTCCTCATTTTACCCATGGCAGGTAAGGAACTTTGTTTTTTTTATTCAACTGGTTTGAGTTTGCCATTATGATGACTCATGACATTCATTTTTATCTTTCTAGCTTCTCCATTATGTTAGAAATGTAAACTTCAAGACCAAAGATGGGAGCCATGTATTCTTTGATGCCAATGGAAACCCTCCAGCTATGTATGACATTGTAAATTGGCGAGTGAGTGCCAATGGCTCACTGGAGAAGGTTACAATAGGAAAGTTTGACTTTAACAGCCCTGATGGGACAATTTTCAATGTATATGGTGCTGAAATTATATGGATCAACCACACACAGGTATGCAAAGAGAAAATACCCTATGGTACTAGGCTTTACCACATAAATAAATCAGAAAACATAACTTCATTGTCTTTGGTTCAAAGGATAGAGAGAAAAATGTTGGTGGAGGGCAATTTCTATCCCTTCAATGACATGTGGGAATCTTGATTTAAAATATGGATAGTAGAGGTTCTGTCTACATGTTCCTATAAAACAAGGTTGCAGTAGACAGCTCATCTCTATTCAAGACACCATTATGTTTAATATATGAATCACAGGTGTGTGCAAAGCATTATGTGAAATAGAAAAACAACAGAAAGATACTGGTTTCAATCGGAATTACTTTTGCAAATAACTTTTAAATCAATAGGGTTTTTTTAACAATTTTACATAAACTTTCCAAACGTTTGAGTTTTCAAAGCCTCAAGAATGGCAACCTGATAGATATTTGCCCATTCATACTTTTTAATAAACAAGCAGCATTTAAAAGCATTTAAAAAATCAACAAAAGTTTTAAAAAAATGTAATCTGGAAAATTCATAAACTCGCAATTACAATAATCCATCATCTACAAAAAAACCACAAACTCATATTAAAAAAGTTTGCAGCAGAACAGTGTATGTAATTAAGCAGTGTAATAACTGTCTAAGGAAGTATATATATAATTTTGAAATGGATTTATTTATTCACTGATTTTATTAAAAAGTTCATAAAAGTTTTCATAGAATTATTTCTAATCTTTTGATTCCCAGTTTTAAATCTAATTGCCTCTTGTGAGCATAGATTGTGTAAATGACGTAAAATGTTTACCAAGGATGCAACTGTTTCTCCTAACCAATGTTGAAAAAGTGATTTGTAGGTTGAGGCCATGACCATAAAAAGATAATTTTCATGTTCTTTTGACAATCTAGGGATTCCCTGATTTCCTTTAAAACTAGAATGATTTATTAAATCTAACATTGTGAATTGTGGACATAAAATTATATTATTTTTGATTGACGGATCAAAAATTTTCAAGATTCAACTAAATTGAAAGAACTTTTGGACAATTTCAAGCTTTTTCTGATTTAAAAAATATAATAAAATTGTTCCATTCATTGTTACAGATTCGAGTATTTTCTAAAACTCAAAATAAAATAAATTAAATGCACTCCCTATTAACTTAAATACAAGCTTATCTGGTTTTAGCTGCAAATTTTTCTTTCATTCAAATGTTTGAGATTTTTTTTTTGATTAATAAATCTCAAAATTTGAATTATGAAAACTTATAATCGAAAATATTTTAACATAGCTTTTTTTAGATGCTCTAATCACATATAAACACAAACTCTAGTCTTAGAGGGTTATTTACCGAAATCCAACTTTTTCTGATTATTTAAATACATTTCTGATTATTTAAATAAAAAAAGTCCAACCAAACTACAATCTGAAAAAATCGAGTTGAAACCCAAACCGTATGATTTTTCTGGAGTTTTTTCTTGAATCACTCCATTATTTTGGGCTTTTTCTCAAAAGAAACCGGCCCCAAAAATTCCGGATAATAAATTCTATGCCTATTAAACAGTTTGTTTTAATATGCCTGTTGTAGTACTAATAAAAATGCTGTAAATGACTGCTATTCATTGTATTACTAAAACATTGTTTTTACATTTCTTTATGATTTCCACAGGTTCCTCTATCCAAGTGCAGCCCAAGTTGCCCTTCAGGATCTAGGAAGGTGATAGTACCAGGAAAACCCCTTTGCTGCTATGAGTGTGCCCGGTGTCCCCAGGGACAGGTTTCAAATATGACAGGTAATCAGAATATTATTTAAAAGTGCTTGATAACTTTTTAGTAGTGATGGGTGAATTTTAAAAAATTTGCAAAAATTCGCGAAACAGCGCAGGCGTCTCGTTTTTTCGAAAAAAAACATTTTTACGCCGGCGAATATATGCCGCAAATTTTCACGGGCGTTTTGCGGATTTATTTGCTGGTGGTGAATTGCGCAAATTCGCACCTGCCGAATAAATTCGCCCATCACTACTTTTTAGTTTTGTTGTATATGAAGAAATTGCTATGATTTTTTTTTCTACAGATGCTGTGGAATGTCATCCATGTTCCTGGGACACATGGCCCAATCTACAACAGGACAGATGCTTATCAAGAACTGCGGAGTTTCTTTCCTATGATGAACCCTTGGGTTATAGCTTAGCAGTCATCTCCAGCTTCTTTTCATTGACCCCAATTACTATATTGGGAGTTTTTATTTGTTATAAGAAAACACCAATAGTTCGAGCCAATAACTATTTCCTTAGTTGCCTTCTCCTGTTCTCCCTTTTCCTCTGTTTCCTTTGCTCTTTAGGTTTTATTGGTTACCCACAACCCGAAAAGTGCCTTCTGCGTCAGGTGGCATTTGGGATGACTTTCACCTTCTGCATCTCCTGTGTTTTGGCCAAAACCATCACTGTTGTCATTGCCTTTAATGCAACCAAACCAGGCAGCAGGTTAAAGAGGTGGACAGGGGTAAAAGTTTCCTACTGTGTCCTTTTGGTTTGTACTTTAATCCAAACCTTTTTGTGTGTAATGTGGCTGATCCTCTCTCCTCCATTCCCTGAATTCGACACAGACAAAAAACCTGGAGTTATTGTCATTAATTGCAATGAAGGATCTTCCATAGCTTTCTGGTGCATGCTGGGATATCTTGGACTCTTGGCCACCATCAGTTTCATTGTTGCTTTCTTGGCCAGACGTCTCCCTGACAGTTTCAATGAAGCCAAATTTATCACATTCAGTATGTTGGCTTTCCTCAGTGTCTGGGTGTCCTTTATCCCAGCCTATCTCAGTGCACGGGGCATGTATACTGTGGCAATGGAGGTCTTTGCCATTATGTCTTCCAGCTTGGCTGTGGTGATATGTATATTCTTGCCAAAATGTTTCATTGTCTTGTTCAGGCCCAAACTCAACTCTCGAGAGCATCTCATGGGAAAAAGCAGAGGTAAAAAATAAATGCTGCTTTTTTAAGCCAAATTGCACCAAACTGCACATCTATCTAAAATTCGACTTGTTGGGGTTGGGTCTGTTAGATGTATGGGAGTATCAAAGTCTTTAGCATAATTGGACTCCACCTATTGAAGAAATGTGAATAGCATCAGCAGGCCTGAAGCAAGAGGCCTAAGTAGGAGAAAGAAGACCTGTAAAGGAGGACTAGCTAAAGTGAGGCCTATTTCCTGTAACAGTACATTTTATGAGTAGTCAGATAGAGTAGAGAAGATAGAGGCTTCAATAAGAAAAGCAGACAGAATAGCACCATAAGCAGAATCCTAAGCTGGTAGGTTCAGGAACAGAGAAATTCCAAAAGCAGAACCACAATGGAGGGGATTTATTCTGTCACTCTTAGTAACTAATTACTTGCCTGTGCCCTTATCATTAGAGAGGAGAGTATACAGTGTAAAACTTACAAAGAAGATTTCTGACAGCCTGTGGATGACAAGGGCCCATCTGAAAGAGTCATGTGTAAGGCATGTTCTACTGGTAACAAGGGCAGGAAAGATGGCTTTCAAAAACACATAAATTTGATAAAGGCCCTAATGTGGGCCGAAACGTTGGACACGTGAGTGATGTTCTAATGAATTTCAATTTGATTGAATTGTTTGGAGTGCGGATCCATTTTTGAAGACTATATATATATATATATATATATATATATATATATATATATATATATATATATATATATATATATATATATATATATATATATATATATATATATATATATATATATATACGGGTATGGG